>CM048749.1:92947787-94229453 GCA_026315105.1 Locusta migratoria
TCAACGTTCGTCTTTACGGTGAGTTGTTCCCTATCTACATATTATTATTAACATTCCTTACTGGACCTTCCACTGTTGTTAAAAATAAAATTTCTTGTTTAACCTATATCCAACATAACTTTCACTTTTAAAAGTGATCTGTAGCGAAGCCTTAAGTAGGTTAGGTATAGGTCATACAAGAGGGTTTTTTGTTTTTGAGTATATGAGGGCACATAGCCCCCGAATCTCCAGTTCAGAAACACTAAATCAATTAAACGAGAATTTTTCTTTTTTTTTTTAGTATGTGAGGGAGCGTAGCACCCAAATCTCTGGTTAAGAAACAATCAATTTACAGTTGTACGTTAGATATACATTTCAGGCCAAGGTTCTTCAATTTCAAGCATTCTTGGAAATTACCGAAATATCAGGATAACTGAAGACACGGATACCACCCATCAGCTTTAACCCATGATTGTAATCAGAATTTCGGAAAACACTTTTACAGGATAATATCTTAATACTTATGTAGTGTAGATAAAAAATAATCTGTGGTTATGCCAATGCCACGGCTGAAGTGCAGTTTATGAGTCCGCGAGTGGCATTTCATGTTTGGACGTTGGCAACGGCGCCGGAGCCAACCACAAGTCGCGTTTGCGCCCCATGAACAAATAGCTTTGTCTTTATGGTTTGTAAACAAATCGGCATAGTGGATGTAAATATATTTAGCTCAAGATATTGCATTGCAATAAATGTGGGATTTCTATTTATGTTCTGCAATGGCGAGATAAATCAGTCCCTCATCAATGCCACTGTATCAATTTCATTATGAATAAGGAGATACTAATATGTCTCTGAATGGCCCCAAGAGCCCCAAATCACTAAAGACACAACTTTAAGTTAAAAGTGACATATAATACAGAAAACTCTAATTTTCCAATGTTTGAGAACATGTCACAACTGCACATACTCAAGTACGAGCAACTTAGTGTCACCTGTACACACCATTCTCTCATGCTGATTTATGATATTTATCAATAACAATATGAATATGGAAGATGTCACACAACAGAAATAACCTTCTGATTTAACTTTCCAGTTTTAATTATTAATAGCAAAAAGGCCCATTATGAATACAGAGAAATGTGTAAAATCCATTAAAGGACTGCCTGTGGCAAAATTAATAGTGATGTTTGAATTTATTTTTGATTTATTGATTTATTTATGATTTTAAAGTAGCATGCTTTACTACAAACAAGTTTTCTATCTTCGCATCTGCAGCCTTTGGAAACTCCCTAGCAAAGTGTTCCCTCCCCATCTCTAAGCCTGCTACAAATTAACCTGCACCACCACCCCCCCCCCCGCCCCCCCCCCCCCCAGCAACTGACTACCATACTAGCAGAGATGTTGCCAACATTTGCACCACAAACAAGAGCAGAATAATAATGGCCACATGTAAAATTCAGCCAAAAAGATTACTTGTATTTTCTACTTTTTACTACTGTGTATAACATTCTGGGGTAACTTGTCACTGAGGGTTAAAGTTTGATCCTCAGGAATGTATGACATGGATAATGATGGTGTTCACACAACAGCCCCCTTGCAGACCTTGCTCAATCAAGTTTGTTGTCAACAATCGATCTCATATTGGAAACTGCTGTGCCGTTTGAGGGAGAACTAATTGACATCTCTCAGAATTACTCAAGCACAGAAAGCAGAAGGCTATCTTTTTCGTCACCCACAATGTGATCTAAAAATGAAACAAATAGTAAATCACACAACAATAGTACATATTCTTTGCAGGAATGATGGCACCAGGCTGAACATTTACAAGACAGCCTCAAGCTATCTGGTATATTTCTAAATGTAATGGTTCATGAATACATAAAACAGGCTATAGATAAGTATGAACTACTGCACATAAAGATACACCATATAGCTTCAGACTTTTCACATATTGTCAAGTGTGTTGCCATCTAAAGAAGTGCACTATAATGGTAAAACATTTATTTCAGACAACACAGTTTTCGCCCTGAAATAAGGCAATTTAAAAGGGAAAACATTTGTGGATTGTATCAGAACCTAACCGAATGCGTCCAGTACAGCAACCTTTTTTTAAAGAGTCAATCACGTACATCTACATACATGAACTCATACCCTCAAAAATTCTTCAGCTCCTAGTTTTAAACAAAGAAAAACGCAATCAAACAAGTTATAGTAAGATATTGGTCAATACCATTACTTCAAAACACACATATATTACCATTATTATTCATGCATCATTAATAAAATGAGATAGCCTACATTAAACATAATGTAATAAACAACAAAGGCAGGGGAAAACTTGCGATGTAAACAATCAAATCGTGGCATGAAAAGGAAAAAAAAAAAACAAGTATATGGAAGGGAGGTACATTCGATACCGAAATGAAATTTTTCAATGAATCAACAAAAAATGATTGTACAAAACAATACACTTGAAATATCAAGTAGAGAATAATTTAAAATACTTATACTCTGACTAAATGATATTTTGATAGGACCAACATCAAAATATGTTTCCTAGTAAACACTAAATTCAAAATAAGATTGCCCATATTATGAGCTATTTTTATCACAACCACTAAATAATCTATAAATATGGACAAAAGAGCAAGTATGAGAATTTATGAACGAAATATCAATTACTCCTAGACATTTCTCACAGTTTGTAGGTATCAACAAATTAATAAGTGTTTATTACCGAGATAATAGGATAACGTGGTGTCACGCCACACGAAAGTTAATGCCATGTTATTCCTAACCATATCTGTGAGTATAATCGTTTCATCCATTAGGATAAAAATACATTATCGTAGATAAGACGCTAGTTACAAGGCAAATGAAAATATGAACATACTGTATTGTTAATGTGTCTTATTCCACGCTGTGTATCGGCGACTACCTGTTGCATGGCTTGCCACACATTCAGATAGAAATCAAAAGATTTCACGTTGAGCACCGAACAAAATAATTATACTCCTGCTCTCACACTGATACCCAGAGTTTATGAGTAATACATTAATACCATGAAGCTATTAGTGGCTACAGGAACCATTCAGTTACATAATGCAATTAAATGCTGACGGCTGCATTAATGTGGAACACCATTTTAAAAGGAAATATCCTTACACGTATCACTTTCTCCCACAAACTTTGCTTTGGTTGTTTCTTCAATTTTGATAGTTTCACGGAACACAAACAATTCAAAACTGTATTTCCAATGCAGCTAAATTTTGATTCCGGCAATTTTCGCTATATTTAAATTCGCGCCACGTCAAATACCAAAAAGGCAAAGATATTCAGATTTATGAAAGATACTCCGTTCATAACACAGCCTGATGTACACAATCGAACCAATGTTGGCGCCAGCAGAGTATGTCTAATGTATGAATCGTTAAAAAATAACATTGGAACAAACGTTGGTACGGATCCATTGTTGTCGATATTTTGAAGGAACATCACAGGACGTTGGGCCAATAAGGATACGTCATCGACACATTTGGCGCCAACGTTTCATTCTATCTTTTTTTTTTTTTTTTTTTTTTTTTTTCAGGAAGATAGCTGCCGATCAGTATACTCATTTTGTGCACGTTGTTGTGAATAGTAAAAATCGCGTGTTCAAGTGTTCACTGTGCGAAAAATACAATGCTATATGTGATAATTTATGCGTGCCATGTCACATCTTAATAAAAAAAAAAAAAAAAAAAAAAAAAAAAAAAAAAAAAAAACAGTGGAAAAAATGAACAGGTAAATCCTCGTGTAGGTCTTTGTACAAGTCTTAGTGATTAGCGCGGTAAACATGGACATCTGCATCAAATGTGGACGAAATTCTGATTGAATTAGCAACGAAAGAAAAAAATATCAATATCCTGTGCGAGGACATAGCAAAGTTACAACAGGAATTATCATATTTTCGATCAAGAAACGGTGTGAATACATCGCCAAATATAAATTGTGCTGAATTTATTAGGCCTAAAAAGTTCGCGAGTGGTAAACTACACGAAACGGTCGCGCAAGTGCCTACAAATAACCGCCTCAGTGTCCTTGAAGAGAATACTAATACTGTTGATTCGTATGCTACTGTATTGAAAAACAAAAGTTTGTCTACAAATATGCCAATAAAGTTTTTAAGGCCTAAAATGTTACCTCATGGAAAACCACACGAAACTGTCTTACAAGTGCCACCAAATAACCGTTTCAGTGTCTTTGAAGAGAATACAAATACTGTTGATTCATTTGCTATTGTACTGAATAACGAAAGGGTGTCTGCAAATACGTCAAGAAAGATATGGAAGAAGTGCGTTAAAGTAAACATACACGCGGATAGTCATGGCCGTGGGTTAGCTAAAATACTACGTGAACATCATGATGTTGATGCTTACAGTTACGTGAAACCACGTGCACCCTTGTACGAAATCGGAAAAAACATAAAAAACGGATCTCCAATGAATTCAAATGATTACACAGTAATTGTGGGGGGGGGGGGAGCCAACGATGTTTATATAAATGAACTATCGAGTGCTATCTAAAACTTGAACATTATACTTGAGTCAAGTAGCAGTAATGCAATGATCATTTTGGGAATTCCACACAGACACAACCTTATATATGAATCGTGTGTAAATAAAGAAATAGCAAAAGCTAATAAACAGTTCGAAAATATATGCAATCTATATCCAAACACTCAGTTTTTGCCGATCGACTTCCTACAGAGAGACAGTTTCACAAGACAACGGTTGCACTTAAGTAGAAAGGGTAAGAAACTTCTCTGTTTCAAAATTGCTGAAATGCTGTCTGCGAATACCAAAAACGGAAGTAACTCGCAAAAACAGTTCAAATATCAGTACCCCAGCATCCCACACAGTCTCCTTCAGCTCACCTGTACAACATTAATGCAACAACTAAGACACCCACAGACGACCCAATATTACCAGAATCAACAAATTCACCACCATCAGTGGATTCAATGGAGCCAACTTCCGGGGTAGCAATGCCAGGATTAATTGTTGACACAACAGTAACCCCAGCATCACAGCAGGAAGAAGATATATGGGCTTCAAGGATAGTTCCAGAGCCAATGGAGGAAGCATATTCAACTCCTGAAGATTCATCTTCAACTCCTGAAAATTCAGTGACAGTCAAGACAGCATCACCGGAGCAGCCAACACCCAAGAATCCTCCACCACCCCTAAGAGAAGTGGCACTTGCAGGAAGGAGGAGCCAGAGGTCCAAAAAAACCGCAGTATGCAGTGAGGATTTTTTATGGTTTCATCCCAAGGAAGGAAAAATAGTGTCATAGCTACATCTCCAAGTAAGCCAAATGTTAATACCAAAAGAGAGGTCAACCCAATTAACCATCCCAAAACTCTAGACAGTCTTAATAAATTAACTGTTTTTCATCAGAACATTCAAGGTTTAAGAAGTAAACTAGATGAATATCAATTAACATTATAGATAAGAACTGTACCTAAAGTGCTGATGTAATCTGTTTTAGTGAACACTCTATTAAACAAAACACCGAGTCACTCCAACTGGATGGCTATAACCTAGCAGCCCTGTACTGTAGGCAGTCTTTAGAGAAAGGTGGAGTTGTGATTTATGTGAAGAATAAAATAGTTCATAGATCTTTAGACCTGAGTGACTTCTGCATTGATCAACATTGTGAGGTCTGTGGAGTCGTATTGAGTACTAACCTTCTGAAATTACTGTCCTGTCTTGTTATAAGGCCCCTGCAGGCAAAATTTGTATATTTTTAAAACAGTTAGAGTCTCTGTTAACTCATATTTTTGCAAAAAGAAAGAATATTATAGTCTTAGGTGATTTCAATGTTGATTATCTTATTGATAACAAGGGGAAACCTGTTATGAGCTCTTTTAATCTAACACCACAGGTAGATTTTCCCACTAGAGTCACAGCAAATTCCATTAGCCGAATCGACAATATCTTCTTAGATAAAAGCAGAAATCCAAACACAATTGTAAAACGTGTTTTAAACGGACTCTCGGACCATGATGGTCAGCTACTTTCAATTGAAGGTGTTCGCCCCCTTAGTAAGAACAAATCCTACAGTAAAACCTTCAGAGCAACTAACCCACAGTCTATCAACACCTTCTGTGATCTATTACAAGAAACTGATTGGGACCAGATCGAGCATCTAGACAATGTCAATGACAAGTACAGTGCATTCTTAAATGAATTTATCTGCCTATTTGAAGCAGCCTTTCCTAAAAGGACTGCCAGACCCAAACATGAGACCTATTGTCATAAAAACTGGTCTACTCAGGGCATCAAAACTTCCTGCAAAAGGAAAAGGAATCTGCATGCTTCACTTAAATCTTGTTTTAGTCTAGAAAAGGAAAAACACTACAAACTGTACTGATCTATCCTTAAAAAAGTTATAAGAAGGGCAAAGAGTAATTCTATAAAATCAGAGATTGATGTCTCTAGTAATAAAATAAAAACCATATGGGGCATAATAAAAAGGGAAACAGGTAAAATCCTTATCACAGAAAATTCTTTAGTAATTGAAAAAAAATGATGTCTTTCATGATAATGTTGAAAGAATTACTGACATTTTTAACAGCCACTTCTTGTCATCACCAGCCCAAATTGGAAAAACATGTTCTATTAATGAAGCCATGTTGTTTCTTCAAAAATCTATTAAAAAAACAAAGCAAATTAACATGTCACCTGTCACACTGCATGAAATTGAGGTTATAATCAAAGAGATGAAAAGCAAGAATTCCGTTGGCATTGATGGTATTTCTTCAAGAATACTGAAGCACTGCTATAAGCCAGTAAGCAAAATATTGTTTCATATATTTAATAAATCCATCCAACAAGGAATTGTTCCAGAGAGATTAAAGTATGCAATCGTCAAACCTCTCTTCAAAAAAGGAGATAAAACCGATGTTACCAACTATCGGCCTATCTCCCTTCTAACAATCTTCTCTAAAATACTTGAGAAGCTGGTGCATAAAAGATTTATAGACCACCTCACACAATATAAGTTGCTAAATAGTAGCCAATTTCGATTCCAAAAGGGCATATCAACAGATCAAGCTATGTTTTCCTTTACCAACCAAATCTTAGAGTCCTTTAACAATAAATTATCCCCTGTAGGCATCTTCTGTGACCTTTCTAAAGCGTTCGATAGTGTTAACCATGAAATCCTCTCAGAAAAGGCCAAACATTATGGTTTCATAGGATCAGCCGGCAAATGGATTAAATCATACCTTACTGGAAGAAAGCAGAAGGTCATGTTGAACAACTCTGAAGGACACTCAGTGTCATCTAGCTGGGGCTCTATTCGCTGTGGTCCCTCAGGGGTCTGTACTCGGCCCTCTTCTCTTCCTCATCTTCATCAATGACCTTCCCCTATGAACAAGCTTAAAAACTCATTTCACACTTTTCGCTGATGACACCTCCATTCTCATCAATGAATCTTCCAATTACAATCTTGAGTAATTGGCCAATATCGTCTTAAGAGAAGCACTCAATTGGTTTGTAATTAATAGGCTTGCACTAAATGCTAACAAGACCCAGATTATTCATTTTCAACCAAGTAAAAAAATGGAGGATCCAATTACTATCAAATGTAATGGTACCGATTTACTACAAGCTGAGTCAACAAAGTTCCTAGGAATACACATTGACAGTAATCTAAAATGGTCCGAACATATCTTACAACTCCACAAGAAACTCAGCTCAGCCAACATTTGCTATTCGCGTAATTTCCACTATCTGTGACCGAGACACCACTAAAACTGCCTATTATAGTTACTTTCATGCAGTAATGTTGTATGGCATAGTTTTCTGGGGGAATCAGCTACTTTCTAAAAAATATTCATTGCACAAAAAAGAGTGATCAGGATAATGTGTGGAGGCATTCGTCTAGAAACCTTTTTAGAAAATTAGGGATACTGACAACTCCATGTCAATATATCTACTCCTTACTATGCTTTACTGTCAAAAATGTACACTTGTACAAAAGTAATTAATGTTACCATACTCACAATACCAGGAGGAAGCTAGATCTCCATTATGAATTAAAAAACCTAAGTACTGTACAAAAAGGAGCCCACTATATGAGCTACAAAGTGTTCAATGCTCTTCCACTATCTCTGAAATCACTTATCCATGAGCCTCCCAAATTTAGACATCAACTCAAGCAATATCTATTAGATAAGTCATTTTATTCTGTAGAAGAATATTTCAATTTGTGTTAACAAATTTTATTTTTTAATTTACAAGATGTTATTTCATGGTAGCGTGTTATGTGTATTTTTTTTGCAATATAACTATTTCTTACTGCTGAGATCTACCTGTGTTTGTGTAATGTGTAATTTTTAACCTTTTAATGTGTAATTTTATGTAATGTGTGATTTTTGTGTAATGTGTAATTTTTGTGTAATGTGTAATTTTTGCCGATACCGTTTGATGTGTAATTTTTTCTTACACACACACACACACAAACACACACACACACACACACACACACACACACACACACATATATATATATATATATATATATATATATATATATATATATATATATATATAACTTTTGTTGCAAGAGGGATTCTGTATGTTCCTTTTTGTATTATTTGACACGTCCTACATCCAAGCGAATTTCTCTCTATATTGGATCTATGGGATTTAAATAAATAAAAAATAAATCTGTTCGTCTTGATACTTTTTCTTTGATCCTTCGCTCTTCGTCGCCGTTTGTTTTAAAGTGTCAAAATCTGTTTGCAAAGACCGGAAATGTACCAAAAAGTGCTTCATTTGTGACAGCAACTACAAAAATCGAAATATCACGGCAAAACTTAGGCGCGATTAGGGAAATTATAAATATTTCATTATTTTGAACCATTCAATAACTGAATTCAATTTTTAAATTAAACATTACCTAACGTTTCCATTTAAGTTTCACATATTGCTTTGCAAACTTCAAGCACTGCCAATGATAAAAAATTGCATGTTTATTTTAAAAAGGAAGTCTAGGCTTCGAAAACTGTCTCCTGTAGCAAGAAATCGAAGTGTCAGTACCAAAAGAACTTTCGCAGGTATAGCATACCGCAAAACGTTTGTTTCTATTTTATTTTAAGTTCAATCAGTTGAAGTAGAGGGTCTAAGTTTTAATAATATGTATCAATTACTTGTAACATATTTTAAAACTTACTGATTTCTTAATTAATGACACAGTGATAATTAGTGATACAACACACCCCATCATCTTTTACGTGTTTCCTTTTTCGGTTTACAGTGACAAAATGTAATTATTTACAGTCACAACCGTTAATGCATCAGCAGCGATTCGTGTGGCAGATCTTTACGTTGGCTTTCGACAAATTCAACTGAATGTTGGCTCCATTGTGTGGGTGCTGTCACAAAAACATTTGCCAATGTTGGCGCCAGCGTGGTACCAATGTGTGGACGTCGTCTAACTGTGCTGTAAATATACAGTCACAACACTCACTGCTGTTACCTAATGATGGTTCCATCGACACTAGCGCTCTACTATTGGGCAAGCTACCATAAGAGAAATGTTCGTAATTACTTTTCTCCTTAATTAACCAAATAGTTTCTGTATTTTGCACGTTTCAAATTTTAGTAAAATAGTGAAAGATATAAATAATCGTGAGATAAATGTGAAAACAGACGTATTTCTCTGATTCAGTTATATAAACGACAATTTCTTCATGAGGAAATACTTACGAATATGTGTATTTTTTTGTAGCCTACTACGCTGAAAGTGAGAGAATATAAACAAACAAGAAACATTGATTCTTGTTGTGGCCGTGTAAATTGGGTCACCATGCTGCAATGCACGAGGCCGTTCCCCACCGGGAGTTCGAATACCATCTCGGGCATGGATGTTTGTGCCGTCCTTAGTATAAGGTAGTTCATAAGTAGTTTGTAAGTTTAAGAACTGATGAACCCGCAGTTAAATCCCATAATCTTAACAAACATTTGAACATTTGTTTCCTGTTGTGGTGTGTTTCTATATTACTGCCACTTTCTTTAATTCTATATGGAGTCTAATGATTCGAAAATTTTTACATTTCACTCGTCTTTGTTATAAATCCATATACTTTTGAGTATAATTACTTTTGATTATAAACGAATGTCTTCGAGATTCTTGCTGTTTGTGGTTCAGATGTAGTAACAATTGTGGAATTGATTTCTGTTTAGTTGGGAAACTGTGTTTTTGCTTTCGATGTTTTATTGTCACATTTGTATTTCCCTTCAGCTACAGCTGTAGTTGCTGATCTGCTATACTTAATAATGTAGGTAATGTATTCCATATAAGTTTCTTATTCCAACACTTACCAATTTGGCTGGAATTGTAGTGAAAAAATACTGACGTTTCGAGTAGAAAACCGACGTCTTTCTGTAGATGGTTGATTCTTCTGTTGTTTCTAAGCAATTTTGGCTCTTAATAAAACTGAAAATCTTGATTAAAATCGTAGATTATAAGATAACATTAAATAAACTGTCCTGTAACATTTCATACCATCCTATGGGTCTTAGGAAACCTCATAAAGACAAACATAGAGTTATGTTCTGGTTATTGCCTGTTTTTATGGCACTATATAACTTCCCCATTGTAAAACGTATGTTAAAATTAATTTAAAGGACACTATTCACACTCATTCAATATCGTATACAGAAATGTACCTCGCCAGCTGCTTGGAGCGCTGCTGTCGTGGCGTAGAACAAAAATCAGTGGAAGTGTCATGACTGAACATGTTATACTGTGGAACTATTAACCTAAACAAATCTGTCTCTCAACAGTTACTTTCACTACAGTTACATGTATGGCAAGTGATTCATGTTCGACCATTTGTTATCTCTTTTTTTTCAATATAGCTTTACTATCTGCATATTTTAGCCAATCAAGAAATGTTCCAATTATAATACGCTTAAAATACTGCTAAACTCACAAGAACACACCTTAATTAACTTTGTTTATATTTCGTTGTAATTACTAGAATGCTCTGTTTTTAATGATTTTATTATGGAAGTTATTTCTTGTAATGAAGTGAGTACCATATTCATGCTCCTGAAGTTACTTGTAAATTCTGGTTTTAGATATTCAAGGGCATTATTTAATGACCCTTACAATCCCATACTATCAATAACAGATATGAAGTACCTGTTAAATAGATTTGCTTCACCTGCACATTTGCTTGGATTATAATCAACAAAATATAGCAGTCCAGTGTTCTGTATGTTCTAATTTGTGTATAATGATGTTGTGTGTGTTCTAAATAAATTATTATTTCCCATAAAACATTTTGGAAATCAGACCTATTGAAACACACTCCAAAAGAATCGTTATGCACATTGTACAAATTTAAATCTGTTAACCACGCAGAATTTTGGAAACCAAACATAATCAGTGAATATCATACCAGATCTTGCAAGTACTGACCTATAATAGGCAAATGTAGTATTTAATCCATTTGCAGGGAAACCCCTCGGCCTAATGATCGGAAAAGCCAGTATTGTGGTTATGTAGTTCACCCAAATTGAGAGTCATTTTGGCCCACATTACCTTGGACGATACTAAATAAAGGGTGGAGAGAAAGGCTGTTACATGTTAATCCTGGTTAAATGATGCAAGTGGAACGATAATATTAATGTTGTGTAAGTCGAAAACGCGTCATTTTTTAAACTACATAAATTTGATGCCATGTGCTCCGAATTGCCTCGAGATTGCCCTTGACGACTAGTCGGAGAGTGTGACGACAATTATCCGTTATTTAAAAATGGTTCGTTTTCGACATACAGAACATTAGTAATATTGGTTCCTACTGGCATCAGCAATCCACTTGTATAGCTATGTTGTGGCTGCATTTAGCGAGCACATAGCCACGTAAGTCCAAGACATCTTTGCTTCGTCACCGAGTACCGAAAAATACGCTAGTATTAAGCATGTAATTGTAACGAGCTTGTCGCAGTCAGAAGCTAAACTACTTGAACAATTACTGTGCAGAGAAACATTCGGTGACCGCACGCTATCTCAGCAGCTGCGTCGCTCCTCAGGCTCGCAGGCCACGCAATTAACGCCGACATCCTATAGAGTATATGGCTGTCACACTAAACCTGCGGATGCACAGAAATTTCTTACAGTCTGTGCAGGTGATCACGTTGCTCTCATTCAAATTACCTACAGAACAGTCGAGATGTATCCGTCGACGAGCTACACAACTGTCTCCTCAAAAACAAAGACTTCTCTAGAAGCACTGAAGTTTGACCTGTCTAAGCAACCGCGCCCCTGCAAGTATCTCGTTCCACACATACGTCGTGAAAGCAGCGCTCTTCCGTCAGAAACAAGCGCTCTCGAACCAAGGAGAATGAACACATGCTGGTATCATAAAAAATTTGGTGTTGAAGCTCGTTAATGTCGACAACAGTGTGACAATATAAACGCCTCCGTAAATCAGCATTTAGCTATTGGAAACTGAATTCAAATTGGATAGACGTCGACTATTCATTACGGAATACTGTAATTAGCAGCAATTTCTCGTTGACACTGGTGCTGATCGGTCAGTTGTTTCTTCCTATTCTCTTCCACAACATAATAAAGATGGCAATAGCCTGTATACCGTGAATGGGGCGCCCATTAAAACTTATGGATTCGTCAGTATTACACCAGTACTTTAAAACCAAGGACGCGAATTCAGATGAAGAATTGTTGTTGCTGACGTGCTATATCCGACTGTTGGAGCAGACTTCTTATCCTTTTACAGTCTTCTATCAGATCTTCGCAATCGTCGACTGTTAGACTCCACTACACAGTTGTTTACCCTGGACACCTATGTCAAGCTAAACATGTTGTCATCAAAGCGATTGCATGTGATTGACCACACAACGAGCTGCTACGTTAGTTCCCTGAATTTTCCTGTCCATTGCCAACTCTAGCACCAGTATGGCACTCAACATTACATCGTTGTTACTACATCACAACCACCAGTTCATGCACAGTTATGTCATTTGCACCTCGAGAAACTGAAGACTGCAGAGTTAGAAATGTTTCTTTTTTTTAGTACACGAGATGTGTCATCCTACCCACAGTAGGTGGCCCTCTGCACGCCATATCGTTCAAAATAAGAACAATGGATGGCGCCCATGTAGTGATGACCGTACCTTAACGTCAGAAAGGTACCTGGTCGCTTTTCTGTGAAACATATTGAAGACTTTGATAAGATTTTTTTTTTCCACGATCAATCTTGCCCACACTTTTTACCAAATACCAGTGGCACAGGACAATATACCAAAGAAAGCTGTTTGTGTGCCATTCGGACTTCATGAATTTGTGAGAATGCCCTGCGGCCTGTGGAATAGTGCCCAGACTTTCCAACGTTTTATGGACGAAGTAACTGGAGGCATAGATTGTTACATCTATGTTGATGATTTGCTAGTAATGTCATCTAGTGCCACAGAACATTTAACACATTTACAACAGCTTTCACTAGCTTACAAGAACATTGTTTCTTAATTATTCTACAAAAATGTATCTTCGGAAATTCGGAGGTGAAATTCTTGGGGTACCTCATCAATGTTCAAGGAACGCTGTCACCTCTAAACAGAGTGGGAGCTCCTGTTCGATATTGTCAATCAACTATGGTACAAGAATTACGTCATCTCCTAGAATTAACAAAGCTTTATTGACATTTCATGCGTAATCACGCACTTTTGGCATTATCTCTTAATGAGATGATCAAAGGTTCGCCTAAACCTGGAGCCACCCTACAGTATACGGAAGAAAAGCAAGTATCCTTAGTCATAGTAGAAGCAATTATTGCAGATGCTGCATTGTTTGCACATCATCTTCCTGACGCACCTCTTGCAGTTGTGGTAGATGTGTCATCAACTGCAATTGGAGCTGTCTTACGACAATGTGTGCAATGTAACTAGCAACCTCTCAACTTTCTTCAGCAAGAAGCTATCCCCTTAGCAAGCAATTTGATCAGCTTTTGATACTGAGCCTTAAGCAGCATACACCTCAAAAAGTTTTGGCACATGCTCAAAGGAAGGGAACTTGCGCTTGACACAGACCACAAGCCAAGTATGTTTGCTTTCCACCAGAAGCCACATAGGGCATCACCATGGCAACTAAGCTCAATTTACCATGAGATCAGATTAGATTAGTTCTTCGTTCCATAGATCTATGTTGAGGAGATCCTTGTGGATGTGGAAGATGTCAAGAAACAAAATTTACAAGCTGAATAATAGATAATACTAATAATATAAATAGAGATAAATACTATTTTATTGAGCTGATAATATAATAACACTAATATAGTACGAATACCGATACATGCATCTTTTTGTACAATTTAGAAATTCAGTAAATTTTTTATACTTGATGATAAATTATTGGAAATGTGTGTTCCTGAGTAGTGGACCCCTTTTTGAGCTAAAGTAAGCGCTTTTAAGTCCTTGTGTAGATCATTTTTCTTCCTAGTATTGTATGTATGAACTGATGTGTTTGTTGTTAAAAGGGATATATTATTTATGATAAATTTCATTAAGGAAATAATATACTGACAGGCAGTAGTTAATATACCCAGTTCTTTGAAGAGACTTCTACAGGACGTGAGCGTTCAATATATTGATGTTAAGCAAAACAAACCAGTGGATGCATAATCTCGCACTGACACCATGAATAATAATATCGACTTTGATCCCAGTACTAATGCTTGGGAGGGAGACAACGAGCTGAAGATGTTCCTTGAAACGTTGTCAACATTACAACTCTGATGCATTCCAATACTGAACACGAAACCATGGCGTTGTGGGAGGATCAGTGGTTGGATGTGGTGGACAATAAACTATGCGCAGTAAAATCCTCAGTCCGCCCATGGCGTTCATCCTTCCGCCCTCGACGAGCTGATGGAGTCGCCCTCACTTGTCTTCGAATGGGATTTTCAGTTCTCAGCCATTTTCATCCACTGTCAATATAGTAAACACACGAAAAAAGTATACACTGACACAGATTTGCAGCGATCTCCTGCAATCACACGTTACAACATGTCTATGCAGATGTGATTTGAACCCACAGATTTGAGCCATTTTACTCAAACCTCCAACTCCAACTTCCAGGTTTGCGCACATCTTATATCTGCGCAAATGTGCTGTCCACACGCAATGGTTTGCGAGTTGTGTGCAGACTAGAGCTGGGCAAATGATACTCGCGTTAGAACATGCTCGGGATTTCTCGATACAGCAGAGAACTCGATACAGCACCGAACTGTTCGAACACTCAGATAATAAATGACTTGCTCTGCATATCTGAAAACGATACACTGGAAATTTTGAAGTTACTGGGCTATCGCTTTGCTCAGATTAATTTCATAGGAAGTACAAGTATATGTAAAATAAAAAAGGGCATTACTATGAAGAGAGAAAAAAAACAGTGCATACGTGATCTAACTGGTATCACTGCAAGATATGATCCATTGATAAACAAAATATCTGCTGCTATAACAGAACTACTGCAACACATTACTGAAGACTAACATTCAAAGAAAAAAAATGTGAATCCTTCATAAGTAGAAATTACATGTAATGTGATTAAAAGAGATAGGTTGCAAATGACAATTTTTTTTTCCTGTTCATATGGTACAGTAAAAGAGAAAAATGTTACCACCTTTTAATCGCCTTCAAAATAAGATTAAAAGAGAAGAAACAGGGAAAACATTAGAATTGTAATATTCAATAATGGAAATAAATCATATAAACTGTAATTGCAACCTCGGAGTAAATGGTGCACAAACTGCTGTGTACATAGTATCAACAGGCTTCGCTAGATTGAAGCACTAGGACTTTATATCGCGATTGCTATCGTTTACTTGTAGCCTATATTCGTAACTGTTTTTACTTATGCCCTGCACCCTAGAAGCTACTCTAGTCGGAATTTCACACTTATTAATCCCCATAGCATATTAATGACACCCTATCTTCGTTATAAATCGTATACCTCAGAGCACAGAAAAGATTTATGAATACTGTCATTGTAAATCATAGAGTTAGTACCTTATGACATTGCTAGATAGCGTCGTGATCGAATGTTCGAACACTTCTCGATATTTCCCGAACTGTAACGTAAATTGTTCGAACAGTTCGAGTCATGTTCAAATGCAGCTATAGTGCAGACAGATCGTAGCGTGTGGACCACGTTTGCTTATATCCAGAGTGAAAAAAATCTTTCCCAGATATACTATGTGTTGGAAGGAGGCAAAGATCTAAAACGTTCATGTAGTACCAGTGGTGTAGTGCGGATCACAGACTAGACTGGCAAACTTGCCTCTCTGGGCTAAAGCCCTTTTTAAACTATGAACGAGGTTATCTTTGGGTAGCAACAACAAAAACATTGTTTCTTCGATCTTGAAAAATATAGGTAAAACATTCACAGTACGACTATTTTGTGTGTTGTGTGAAGTTAAAAACTTTCTAACAAGCGGCTGGTGACAGATTAGTTGCTTGTAGATGCGACAGCTCTTCTGAGCAGTCGTTTCTGCTGCATGCGACGGCCGACATCGCTTACATCTTGTGTTCTGTGGAACTCTTATTAAGTGTTTTAGTGAATCTGCTCATTATTTCGTCATCAAACCTATAGCAAAAAGTGTTAAAAGCAACGTCTCTGGGAGGCTACTCCCAGACGCTATATTTAAAATGGAGAGTATTGACGAGATCCCAGCCGACACCAGCCAAGGGTCAGCTAAGGCACTGCAAATACATCACAATAATGAACCAGCCATGCTGCATTCTTGAACAGTGATAACGACAGATCAGCATCCCATTAAAATGTGCTCTCAAGATAACTGTTCTCAATGTCGTCTCATGGAGGTGGAACAGAATTCTTCACATTCAGTTGTCTTGCAGTGTGTGACCAACAACAGCCAGCGACAAAAGTCAAGACACAGATCACCATCATCCCAACAGGTAACAGCTCCTGATGCAAATGCACCAAAGAAGGCAAAGGCAAGTGAAAATCATAGTAATAATATTGAAGACGATGTAGATATGGTAGACATTGAAAATGTTGCATATAATGTTGATGTTGAAACCACGGACAGTAACTTGAAGGTAAATTTAGTAGATAGGAATTGCAATGGGCAGTCTACTTCCCAACAGTGTGGTACTCGAAAGGACTTTGGCAATTCAGTGAACATATCAGTAACTGCCACAGGAAGCAACATAATTCCTAGCAATATGAAACATGCTAGTAAAGATAATACATACCAACCAACAGACATGGGTCCATATTTTGTATTTGTAGAGGGGGAAAATGGTAATGTTGCAAAGTTACATCCAATGGCCCTTGGAAGAATGTTATTTAAAGAAAGTAATAATTTAAGACATGAAATCGTTAATATCTCAGGAATTGGCAGAAACAGATATAAAATTGATACCAAAACTGGGCAATCAGCAAACAGGTTACGGTTGCTAGATACGTTTTGGCAGAAAGATATGGAAGCTTACACCCCTAGTTTTCTAACACCGAGGCGAGGGGTTATCTGTGATGCTGATATTGTTCTATCTAATTAAGAGATCATTACAGAAATAAAGTTCGAATTTTTAGTAACTGACGTTCGTAGGTTCACAAAGAAAGTAATAGAGAATGGTGTGATGAAAGTACTCCCCACATCAAAATGTGTTGTAACATTTAAATCCCAACAGATTCCTCAGTATGTGAATTTGTGCGGTATGCGCTGTCCTGTAGCGCCATATGTCCAATCAGTTTTGCAGTGTCACAATTGTCTCAGATATTTTCATTTAAGTTCTCAATGCTGCAGTAATGCCCGCTGTGCCAAATGCATGGGAGCCCATGAGACTTCGCAATACTCACATGCTGGAGAGCCCAAGTGTCTGCACTGCAGAGGAAACCACACTGCCACTGATCGCTGTTGCCCAGTTTATCAGCAGCACATGGAAACGAAGCGCAGAGAAGCCTACAGTGTTTCTTTCACAACTGACGCCTGGTATCTGCGACCGTCATTTGCGCAGGTTACTGCAGATGTTCCTACAACGCAAGTGCTCTCTACTGGTGACTGGCCCAAACTATATGAGAAACCAGTGGCAATGAACATGACAGAAAAAAGGCTACAGCAGGGACCTAAACATGCATTTATGTCGGTTCCAGCCCTCAAGTCTTACAAAAATAAACCATTCACTCGTAGTCAGTACAAGTAAGGTTATTCAGATATGCTGTACGAATTTCAGGGTCCACAGAATCCAATACAAAACAACCCGTATCCGCTCAATCCTCTGGCAACATCTCACACTAATTGAGAAGATGCCATTAATAACTTCTGTGCTTCAATACTGCAGATCTTTCTTTCTCTCAAAAGTGCTACAGACATGGTAACAACTCAGGCTCTTATTCGTAATGCTGTTGAAGACTTATTCATAACTGATAATTCCCTTTAAAATACTGCAGTGGAATGCACGCTCAGCAATATCGAAATATGGAAAGTCTGTATCGAGAAATTATCAGTAATCACATATCGGTAGCTTGTATTTGCGAAACTTGGCTTCCACCAACATGGCGAATACACTTCAAACGATATTCAGTACTTAGAAATGACAGACACGATGGGAAAGGAGGAGCAGCCATGTTAATTATAGATACAGTACGGTTTAAAAAATTGGACATCAATATTAGAACAACAGATTACCAGGCAGTGGCTGCTGAAATTTCCTCTCCTAGAGGAGTATTCACTATTATCACCATTTACAAACCATCTTCGTGTAAAATACGGAACCTTTCTCTGGGTCAGATTATTGACCAGCTTCAAACGCCATTTCTCATTTGTGCAGATTTCAACGCACATCATACACTGTGGAGATATGAAATAGACAACGTGGATGGCAAAGAGTTGCTTACACTTCTTGAAACTCTCAATTTAGTTCTTTTGAATGGTGGCTCCCCTACTATGATACCTAAACCAAGCACACGACCATCAGCCGTCGATTTGACATTGTGCTCTGTTGACTTTAACTATGTAACGGAATGGATGGTCAAAAGAGACCCCCTTGCATCAGATGACCTTCCTCTGGAAATCACAATAACTTTACCTAATTCATCTATTAATACAACAGAAATTATTTATCATAACAGTAGGTGGAAAATTCAGGAAGCTGACTGGCCGAAATACACTGCTACAGTCCAGGCACATTTTCAATCTTTTAACAACTTGTTAGGTCCAAAAGATGCTTACCAACAGCTAATTTCAATTATTGTAGATTCTGCAACAACTTCCATTCCAAGAAAAAAGGAAGTCATCGTTCTGAAGCAACACCAGAGTGCTCTAGAGCTATTGCACAGCGGAAACTTGCATACAATAACTTCCGTAAACAACAAAATGTGGAAAACTTCATTGCATATCTGAAAATAGCGATGAGGGTTCGAAGACGATTAAAAGAATGTAAAAAGAGCTGCTGGAAAAACTTCTGTGAGTCATTAATTAATAACATTAGTATTGCAGACGTATGGAAGAAATTAACGTTTTTCAAAAACAAGAACGCCACAATGTGTCAGTCATTAAATGACACATGGCTTGAAGACTTTTTGAATTTAATCTCACCAGCTTCTGCAGCCGAACAACCATATCGTCCTTCCGAACAGTCAGATTACCGTCATCCACTCTTGGTTCCGTTTACGTATGCAGAATTGAAGAAAGGAATTACAAATGCGGCAAATTCGGCATCTGGCAAGGATGGTATACACTACCAGATGATAGAAAATCTCCCAGACATTGCCATCAGGAAATTATTACAGATATTTAACCAAATATGGATGAACGACACACTAATAGAAGATTGGACAACTCAAATAGTGGTACCTATATTGAAACCTTATAAAGATGAAGAGAAAGCCACGTCCTATAGACCTATTTCTCTTTCTTCCTGTATTGGAAAAACGTTAGAACGTCTGGTGAAAAATCGATTGGAATGGTGGTTGGAATCAAATCAGATCCTGTCATCGAGTCAGTATGGATTTAGAAAAGGCAAATGCACAATAGATAATTGAAATATCTTAACCACAGATATCTATGACACAGCAACAAGGAGAGAAAATGTAACAGCTGTCTTTCTGGATGTAGCTGGAGCGTATGCCAATGTTATCGTACCTTTGTTGCTACAGAAATTGGAAACCATTGGAATCCGAACACGAATGATTTATGGCATTAGCACATTCTTCGCTGACAGAAGCATATGGGTTCGTTTTCGGAATAAATTAATTGGACCACGTCAACTCACAACAGGTCTTCCACAAGGATCTATCCTTAGCCCCATACTCTTTGCAGTCTATACCAATGACCTGGAGAGAATGATCCCTTCTCCAGTCAAAATTCTTCAGTATGCAGATGATATTTGTTTGTATGTGTCAGCCAGTGGGTTGGATCAGGCTGTATATGAGCTATCAAAAGCAATGGGCATAGTGGATCAAACACTTCATAGATATGGCTTAAATATTTCACCAGAAAAATCGGTAATAGTTCCTTTCACAAATGAAGCTATTCCAAGTTGCTTGAATAGTGTAAGACTATCTGGTTACAAAATACCACTGAAATCACAGGCTAGATTTCTTGGCGTTCTTTTCTATTCTAGACTGAGTTGGGTGCCACATATTCGAACAGTTGACAGCACGTGTGAAAAAGCATTGAACCTTATTAGATCGGTGTCAAGGGTGTGGTGAGGGGCTCATACCAACGTGCTCCTTACCCTATATCGTGCGTTGATACGATGCCGTATAGATTACGGGTGCACAGTCTATCACAATGCTGCTAACAAGCACCTAGCATTGTTGGATAAATTGCAGTACAAAGGCCTACACATCTGTCTTGGAGCTATGACTTCTTCTCCCACTAATGCACTCCTCGTGGAAGCATCAGAAATGCCCCTACATATTCGACGAACAATGTTGTGTGATCGTTATATTTTACAAAGAATGTCAAATACTAAGCACCCACTGATAAAAAGGTGTGAAACGTTCTGTCGAACCGGGGATAACGGAAATATGGGGAAAAAGCAGTTTTATATCTACACTCGTTACGAAGTTTCGAAACATATACAAAATAAAATACATCGAACTACAGCCCTTCCATTGTTCTTATATGACTACCACAGTTCTTATCTCAATATTCCTGTAACATACATCTACTCTTCCAGTAGAGAAAAAGGATATGGGCAATTTTTACTCTCATCGTACCTGGCAGAAAAGTGGGCAGGATATACCCAAATATATACCGATGGCTCAAAAATGGAGATGAAAAACCACACAGGGTGTGATTTCTTCTGTCCAAACAATTCAGAAAAAAAAGTTTCAACTACCAGGTGATTCTTCAATATTTATAGCTGAAACAATCACTATCATAGAGGCCATCAAATATGTAAGGTCCTTGAAAGTACCCAAGGCGGTGATAATCACTGACGCTCAAAGTGTTCTGAAATCAATTAGTTGCAGGAATTGGGACAAAAGAACAAATAAATACACGCTTGACTTAGTGGAGCATTATCATCAAGCAAAGAAGACAGGTCAAATCATCGAATTTGTATGGATAAAGTCTCATTGTGATGTCCTACATAATGATAAAGCAGATTAACTAGCAAAAGAAGCAATTTGTAGTGGAATATCTTTGGAAATTAAAATCCCATATACAGACTACTTCCAAAAAATCAGACAACAAGCGATTCTTTTGTGGCAGTAAGAATGGAACGAAAGCCAAAAAACAAGAGGAAGAAACTATGCTAGTACACAAACATTAATACCTAGACAACCATGGTTTGCAAAATCAAAATACTCAAGGAAAATAATAGTTTCCATCATAAGAATGCGTCTCAATCATGGCTCTTTCCCTGCCCATTTACACAGAATTGGCTTACTGGAGACACCGTATTGTAAATGTGATGGGGCAACGGTTGGTGATGTAAATCACATCTTGTTTCAGTGCAGACTGTACGAGGAAGGAAGAGTCAAATTTTTGAAGGAGCTTTTGAGACTTGGTCAGTGCCAGCAGCTTTGCACTACTTCAGTTTTAGGGGACACAACCAGGAGAGCATATGATGTCATAGCCAGATTTATTTCAGGGGAGACATCAAAATTTAACAGGAAAATGGACATTAAATTTATCAACTGCAGTTAGTATATATTACAAACAAGTGTATAGTTCATAAGTCAATACAGACAAATGTATAAATGTATGCTCTAAAATGTATGTTTATCAATATTGTAATTTTTGATGGCTAAAAAGTATTTTCCTATACTAGAAGCCAATAATAAATAAATAAATAAATAAAAAACGTTGAACGAAGGTAAACAAGATAGATAATAGTCTACTGAAGCGCTCCTAGCGTACTAGCCCTGAACTACAAATTCAAGCAAGATCTTGTGGCAGCATGTTTAGACGATAAACGTAATCGAACAGTAATACCCAATGTTGAAAGTGAGGTTATAACAAGCGATTTTTATGTAGGAAGTCATAGTTTAACCTTGCAGTTTATGTTTTTGGTCAACTTAATGTGGTAAAGTTCTGGGAAGTGAAACAACATTTCAAAACATTCACATCTATTTTCAAGCGAAAAAAAAAAAAAAATAAACTTATGAACACATCAAACTATATTTATAAGAGCGTAAATAGACCTTCTTTACTTTATCCACTACGATTTGCCCACTGACATTGTTAATAACGTCATGCACAACTGAATTTTTGTCTTTCATTTGGACTGACTTTTTCATTTAAAATGCTATTTAATGAAAATTGCATCATCAAAGTACAATCTTATCCAAATAAACAATTGGCTTAGTCTTTTCTTTTACGATATTGCAAAACATAAACCATTTTTCGGTTTCAGATGTAGGCCTAAGACCTCGCATTTCGGTGTACAATAATTGACATAAATATTTAAAGTCTTCATGAAACATTTGCAATTTACCGCTAAACCACAGTATAATAATAAACTAAAGATTAATAAGATAAATTTGCGTGCAAACCGTGTAATTGTCGACTACAATATGAAAATCGCCTGACGAAAATAGATTAACTTCCGATGTCAGCAGACGACAGTTCAATCAAAACAATCTTCTCGAGAATACTTAACGTTGACATGACGTTGACGGTCTGGTGACGGACAGTGTGAATGCCGTCATTAAAAATACATTTTGTAATACTTTCTGATCATAAACTTCAACATAACGCAAAATATACGTAGATACGAAGGAAAATGTGCGGACTAACTGGAGCAGTGACTGCAGCTGATAGCTACTAGCTCGCACATGCGCAGTGAACTCACTAGTACCGAATTTAGAACGGCCCCTATTTCTTTATCGCTATAATTATCGCGCTTCGATACTAGCGCGATCATACTAGTGCAGCCGTTCAAACGACTGACGGCTGTCATTAACGCAACTTGTTATCAATCTATTACAACTTCGTTGATAGTTTAAAATGGGCTTAAAGTCTGATGCCACCATCTTGCCTCACCTCACATCAAAAAGTTTCCATACGGTGATATTATGATCTTTTGACACGATGTGATGTAGTAAGCTTTAGCCTACTAGTTGTTTGAACATGATTTGCATTTGAGCTAACACATCCGCAATAGTTGAATTTAACAGATAGGCTTACATTGTCGAATCGTGTTTTGAGAAGAACGTGTTATGTATGCTTAAATTTTTACTTACTGTCCTGGTGGCCTCACTCGTGTGAAGTTTGCATTAGCCATTTGCTTGACAATGCACATGTTTTGTTATGAAAATTTTGTTTTACAAGGGCAATTACTGTTACTAAGTGAACGAGGACACATACACGAACTGTATAATTTGTTTACTTCATCATCTGTACGAAACACTAATCAACTCACACTGTATGGATTACTAAGAATATCAACATCTTGGTTAGGGCTTTCTACCGTTTTGTTGATGTTGCCAACATAATAATACGAGGCAACTGAGATGGTAAGTGAAATTTTACCACTACATACATTTAAATCAGATAGTAATTATGGGAAAAGCACTGAAAAGAATAAAGATACCTGTTATCCACGACAAATGGTTCAAACATTTAACATTGTTATTTCCGCAACCTCAGTATTAAACTATTACTTTCTACATAAAATATCGCCAGTCATAACCTCACTTTGAATATTGGGTATTAGGATAACGAATTGATGTGACAGACATTATGAATTCAAAGTTACGTGATGGCCAGTGTGAATTGGCCTTATATTTTCGGTTTGACATACGAAAAATTACAACTACATGCAACACATGGCCAGCCGGGGTGGCTGAGGGGTCTGAGGCCCTCTAGTCACCGTCTGTATGGCCACTACGGTCGGGGGTTCGAATCCCCCCTCGGGCATGGATATTTGTGCTGTCCTTAGTATTAGTTAGTTCATAAGTGTTTTGTAAGTTTAGGGACTGAAGACCCTGTAGTTAAGTCCAATAAGCTATACAAACATTTGAACAAATTTTTGCAACACCTGAATCAACCAATATGTCAAATCTTTAAATCAGTGTAGTTACGTGGATTCATGTGTATTTTTACAAATGCTTTCTGTAAATACACATGCGACTACTCACATGTTTATAGTATAGAAATATGGTGGCGAGACTTCAGTGACTGATACTGTATATGGCATGCCAGTCTAGTAATATATGTCTGTGATACAGATATAGAGATGCCAAAAGACGACATTGTACAGAGTATTTGTATACACGTTTAACAGAAATTAAATTAATCCTGTCACACCTTAGGCTGAGTTCACAGTGGCACCAACAGGCCGTCGTCAGATGCCACCGACCGAGTTCAACTGTAAAAATCGACCGACGGTGTGGTCACATTGCATCATATATAGTTTGTCAATTGGTTTGAATGTATTCTGCGTCTGAAGTATATTATATTTTAATTCCCTGGGATGCAATGGATCCCACCGACATTGTTATGGTTTCAAATTAGTGCAACAATTCGGTTTCTGTTATTAATAAAGACTTTGAATGCATACGAATGAGCTACACCTGTTTGAAAAGAAAAAAAAGTGGCAAGGATTGTGTACTGTCTTCAGTTATTGCTACTCCCAGACAATCTTTACGAATATGTCAAGAACCAGTAAAAGGAGAAATTTCTATTATATACTTGTGATATTGTGTGGTAACACTGACAAACAATATTACAGTTGTGCAGACATACACTAGTTAAGCTGCATGCCTTAAATAATGACAACCTCCACCAATTAGGGATGTTTATTACTTATCACAACGAATCTCGAGCTATATTCGCATCTTATATTGCATTTGTTTACATAAGTACGGTACTTTTTCGACGTTCCTGATACACTTGCATTTCAGTTGTCTCTTTTAGGTTAGCTATTGAAGTTCGGAAAATCGGACAGATTAAATATTGAGGTATGTGTTTTATCCTAATGTCAGAAACTATAACTTTTCTTTCTGCTTAAAGGTATTGTGCCTCTTCCATTACTCAGAATATACAACATAACAATCGTGACTTAAGCCGGGTCCACACGCTACGATCTGTCTGTGCACAACTCGCAAATCGTTACGTGTTGACAGTGCATTTGCCAGATATGAGAGGTGCGCAAACCTGGAAGTTGGAGTTGGAGGTTTGAGAAAATTGCTCAAATCTGTGGGTTCAAATCACATCTGTTCGGACAAGTTGGATCGTGTGGACAGGAGATCGCTGCAAATCTGTGTCAGTGTATCCTTTTTTCGTGTGTTTACTATATTGACAGTGGATGACAATGGCTGAGAACTGAAAATCCCGACTGGGAGACAAAGTTAGCCACAGCTTATTGGTCACATATATTATATAATGTGAATAGGCATACAGTGTTTCAACCAAATCTAAAACTTTGACAGTTTTATTTGCATCTTGTTAGAAGGTAGGACTACTTTACTTGCCTTCATGAAATTATACTTCAAGGCAGTGTAAAAAGCTTCATGTTGTGGATGTTTTCACTCAATGTTAGTTTAGAAATTGCAGTTGAAAATTCGAGGTCTTTGTATGTCCTTCCTGTGGCCAGGAATCTTAATGTAACTGTCAGCCGCAAATTTTGGAAAAATTCAGTTATCTCCTCATACAAGTGTTCTTACATATTATGCGAGGACTTACCAGTGTCAAAATATAATTATACGTTTCCACATCCATTCGCAAATAATTACGCCAGGCATCAGGTTCGCACTGCAACTCACGAAATAAAATCACATGTGACAACTGCCTTCGTTTAAGCAGTCACTGCGGTGACCCATTCGTTCGTATTTCTGTTTATTTCAATTTTTGTTTTCAAGACAAGTTGCAAACAGCGACCATAACAAGATTACCTCCATCACTGGCAAAAATAAACTTCGAAAAAGAAGCGTATCGTATTGGTTTGCCAGACCGATTGCAGTCTGTACTAGCCAGTTTCACTTTCCCCGGGCGCGAGAATTTGCAGCGATGTAAACACTCATCCAAACGCAACGATTGGTGTGCGCAGACATTTGCGCACACAGATCGTTGTGTGTGGACCCGGCTTTAGGCCTACCTGTGTACAAAAACAAGTGTAGGTGACGATTTTTGTGTTGTGATATCCAGTTTAATGGAGCAGTCACAATTCGTGCAAGTATAGACAGACGTACTATTTAGTTTGTAAAAAAGTTGCCCAAGATTTTATTATGTACGCTACGATTTCCCCAGTGATATCTATATCACCTGGATACCGAACGGGTGATTCTATTTACACTTCGTTAAAATCAGACGTGACGTCATTATGACGTATCCACGCTATCGAAGACGACTGGAGCCATGATCGACTTGTGTGGTCGTTCTAGACGCAAAACTGCGTTTGCAATTGTAGCAGACGAATTAAAGGAGTAGCTGATAATATCTTCAGTTGGTAATGGTATATTCATTACAGTTTCGGAAGCTATAACTTTGCTTCTTTTTTTGAAAGTAAGAAGCTATAAACTTTCCGAAAAAGGACCTACACTGTGAGCTCTGAAACGTTATACAGCAAAATCTGATTTTGTCATCGTGGCCCCTTTGTGAAGGTTGTGTTTAAAACTAATGGAAACTTTTTCTCTAAGCGAAATTTGCTACCGTGTTGCATTGTAGTACGGAGTCTACGTTAAACTAAGAGGACAAAATACGGTTACCAGGCTATGAAGCGACAATGTGTACTTGGACATGTCAAAATATGCGACATACAAAAACAACATATAGTCGCCAAAGGTATATGTATATTTTCGACGAAACTATAAATCAAATGAACTGGATATTAATATAGTCATTTGTTACAGAGGCTCTGCGAACATCAGGTAAAACAATTCGTAAAACTGGGTACTCATCTACCGCCAAGTTGCTGCAACATGCTAGTTCTTTTCTTTGAAAATTTGTGAAGTTGTCGTTCTCTCTGCTCGGTCTGCGTTATTTCTGACATAATTTTCAATTTACATTTACTGAAATTTCCGTCAGTGGTTTCCAAAACATGATACCAATATTAAGTAAGGCCTAGTTTTATCACTAAACTACGAAGGAAAAAAGTATGCAGTTCAGAAAGAATGTCGAATTAAGCATGTTGTTCCACCCAAAACCAGCGTCTCGAACGATCGCATAAGTCGATATGCCGCTTTTCTGGACGTCGATAGTGGGGATACGTCATAATGACGTCACGTCTGATTTTATCGAAGTGTAAATAGAATCACCCATACCGAACTACAGATAGCTGAGCGTGCCAGCCATAGATGTTCACATTCAGTTTCTTGACTATTACAACATGGCCGCTATGAAGTATTAGAAGAAAACGAAAAGGAAATAAGTTTCGATTCTGTAATCACGTGAGTCTTTTAGTTCATACATTGACATAAATTTCAACTTGTAATGATACTGCTGGCCCTCGCATCTCAGTGTTATCGTACGATACCATCTGCGTCAGACCTGGAATCGTGTGGTTCAATAGTGATACATGTAGCGTGTGAAGTTAGTTACAAACGTAATAGCCAGCGTAGGATTCAGTGTAGGACAGTGTCTCGATGATACTGTGATTAGTTAACAAGTGATAGATTTCATTAAGTAAGAAATTGGCATATGAGGTTTCCAGATAGTTCTATAAACAACAGTTTCGTCATTGTATATTATTTCAATAACAAAACAGATGAATTGTAAAAACTTTTTTAAAACATAAAAACACAAAAATAAATAGCGTTGCATATGTCAGGCTCATAAACAAGTTGTGTAGACCAGCTAATTGTGTTAATTAAATTAATAGTCGAGATTTGTATATTGTGATTCCTTGTATATATTGACTGACATGAGATTTTTAATTTAGTTTCAGAATTGTCAATATATTTGACAGGTCAGTATATGTTAGGAACATGTATGATGTACTCATTAACAAATTAATTGACATTTAACATTACTCTTTGTTATGAAACAAAAAGTACCGCGATTTCGTCTTAGCTGTGGTGGAGTAGCCGAGCGGTCTAAAGCGTCTCACTGCGGAGTGCGCGGTTGCTCGCCATTGTGATTCGAGTCCTCCCTGGGGCATGGGTGTGTGTGTTTGTCCGTAGGTTAGTTTACCTAGGTTTAAGTAGTTTATAAGCTACGGACTGATGACCATGCAGTTTAGTCCGATAGAATTACAAACATTTTTGATTTCGTCTTAAAAAGATATGTGCCATCTAAAATTATTGACTGTATAGATTTCATTTTATACTGTGGTTATTTTTGTATACATGAAATGTTTTACTGTTATGTTCAGTAATTGAAAATCAGTATATTCCATTGTTATGAACAATGCATAATGTAATGTCATTATCATCGATGTTATATATTTGCCTCACTGCCTTGCATGGGGAAGTTCAGGTTGGAGTTTTAGTCGTTTGTCAAGTGCTCTGGAAGCTATGTCAGTCTGTTGCTTTAAAGTGGAAGCACTATCATCTAAGTACCGTTGCATTGTGTACGTTATGAAATGAAGTTATAATGTTTTGGTGGAGAAGCAGTTTAATTCAAATGAAAGAAGAAGTGAAAAATTATACCTACGAGTATTTATTTCTGCCATGACGCCCCAGGAGAATAATGTTGCAGCGAGCAGCGAGCTGAGTATTATGTTTGAAAGTGGTAGAATGTAATTACTTAACAATCAAGTAAAGATTATAATTGGTGGAGGAGCTGGGATTGCGTCATATACAGTGTCTACAGAGTGTTTGTGTTGCAGGAGAAGTATGTTTGGATGTATATAATCGATGTTTGAAAAACCGAGGATGACGTGTATCTGGAGTTATACAGCAAAGAAAAATGGAGCACTTAACTTGGAAATTGGATGCTTGGGCCCAGTACGTCGCATCGCTGGACACGAAATAACAAGATAAGTACAGCAGGATTTATTCTTTTGTATTTGTAGTCTGGGTTGTTTGGCACTGTAAAAGACGATGTCAACTGAGAATAGGAAATCAAGTGTAGACATGTCAGAACAGAATGTTACAGCCAGTACATCTCGTAGCAATGTATCAAATGGTGAAGAAATAATTCTTGCATCACCAGGTCTTATAGAGTTGTTAAATCGATTAACAGAACAATTAACTGAACGTGTTGACAAGGGAAATCATGAAGTGAATAAACAAGTAGAATCTGTTAAAAAGGAAGTAACGACAGTTAAGGGCGATCTGAGCAAAAAGCTAGATGACGGTTTAGCAGATTTAAAGTCTCAGTTGAACGAAACAAACAGGGCAGTTGGCGAAGTCAGGAAACAAACATGTGATCTTGAAAGGGCAATGAAGTTAGGACATGAACAGCTGGACACTCGTGTGACTGTAGTAGAGAGTAAAATCAATAATGTTGAGTCTGACCTTGAAAACAAAATTAGTACTGTAGAAAAGTATTTTGATCAGGAAAATAAAATCAGAAAAACTGAATTTCAGGAAGTTAAAGTGTCATTAGAAAATAAAATTAGTGAAAGTGTGTCAAATTCTGAAGCTATTATTAATAAGGATGTGTATAACCTCATTCAAAGGGTCAATTCATTGCAAGAAAGTGTAGTAAATAGCAAAATGTCGATCTATGGAGGCTTTAATTGGGCAAATGTAGTAATTAAGACATACCCCGGGGAAGGGAAAGTCCATCCTAAAGAATTTTTCCATCATTGCTCTGACAACTTCACTGTAGAAATGACTGATGCAATGAAAAATAAATTTTTAAACAGATTTTTGGACAATGAAGCTTACACTTGGGTCAATCAGTTAGATACAGAGGACATGTCATATAGTCAGTTTGAGAGGTGCTTTTGACTAAATTATGGTCCAAAATCAAGCAGGCTAGAGTAAAAAGTGATTTCTTGCAAGGGGGAAAGCACAGGGAAAGTTATGGCAATATGATGGACTTTTGTGAGGCTGAAATCAGAAAATTAGTGCATCTTGACTAACCTTTAGATGAAATGACATTGGTGGACACCCTACGTAGAAGATTACCAGGTAGAATACAGCAAGCATTCGATTGTGGACCTGATGATTCAGTTGAGGACTTCCTAAGATTTGTTGGAAGATTAGACGGCAGTTATGAGAGAGAAATGGAGGGAAACCGCTACCAAGAAGACCATCATGGAAGAGACAGAAGAGAGAGTCACCAAGAAGATAGTCATGAGAACCGAAGTAGACAGCAAGGTGGGAGTACGGATTATAGGAACAGACAAGGAAGAAACAATAGGAACCAAGGTTACTACAAGTCTAATGGAAACAGGCAGGAAAACTGTCGCCCCTATGGAAGCCTGTCAGGTTGGGGTGAGAAATAGGACAAGAAATCAGGCTACCACAAATAGGATCAGATTTGGACTCAAATGGGAAAATGACCAATATAGACCGGGACAGAAGGTAACACACAGGGTAAAACGGCTAAAGTTTAACAAAGAACTGTGGGAAGTCATTAAGAACCAGTCTTGGAAAGAAGAGGACAAGTGTATAGAACCAGAAGAGGTTGTACTAGATGATGATACTGTAGCCAATATGTATAATGAAGCGACAGCATGGCTGTAGAAAGTCCCAAAATAAGTGAAGAACATGATGTGTTTGGACTGTGTAAATTGCTAAGTGACAAGGTTGAAGGTGCTGAAGACAGACTGAATGTTCCTGCTCATGGAACTTTGAAGACTGAGAATCATGAAGATTTTGATGTTTTGTCTAGTGTGAGTTCAGAGAAGTCAGAGGATGACAGTGTTCAAGATAGTGAAGATGTGGAGGTGATGGAGTTTGAAGATTTGGAGAAGGAACTTGATGGGATGATTTATGTTGAAGTCAAGGAAGGTTGCATCGTGACGCCCCAGGAGAATGTTGCAGTGAGCAGAACCCCCTTCATCGTAATGTTGAGAAGATGATTATTATGTTTGAAAGTGGTAGAATGTAATTACTTAAGAACCCAGTAAACATTACAAACTCCAGAGGTAATCTATCAATTATTTGTCATGTATTAATTGATATAAATTATTTTGACTAATTACAACATGGCGGACAATGCAAATTCGTCTGCAAAACATATGAATGTGCAAGACGCTACAGTTCTATGCTCAGACACCAGAGTTATACCACCGTCTAATAAATACAGTCGCGACACTCACCGCTGTGAAAGCTGTTACCGTTGGACACTTGGAGCGACACTAGCGCTCCACGCGGTCGTAAAGCCGGCTGTCCTTTAACGCCCTATACAACACATTAATAATGCCCACTTGTAATTACATTTCTGTGTGATTTGCTAAATATTGTATATATTCTTGCATTCCAAGCTTTATTTAAGTATATTGACACATAACTGAGTGTAAAAGAAACGGAAACAGAGAAAAAACTCGTTGTGATCGGACACAAACTGCAATTGTGCAATATGTTACGAAATAATTCTTTAGAAATTGCTTGCAGCTTACCTTGCCGGTAGTGATAGATAAACATAGTATTTTGTGCAGACAAGCCTATAATAGAACTTTTAAGGGTCACACAGTATTTCGCACACAAGAAGCATGTAATTGGCCTCCCCGGTGTTAAAAGGTGCGAAACAATGTTTCCCCTGCTTTTTAGCTATGAGAACACCCACTGGCTATGAAACTTTCATCTAATATATTTTTGTTACGAGGTTATTTCATTTATATGATATTTTAAGATAATATTACGTCGATTACACGACAGTCTAAATGTCATATTATACGAATGGTCCTAAGTCATTATCACAGTCTGTCATTATATGGTTCGTTGATGTGGGAGGAGTGGGAGGGGGCGGGGCGACAATCGTCTGTAAAATAAGAGGGCTCTGTGGTTTCAGATAAATAGGTTTATATGTTAGAATTTGGTTTCCATTAGATAAAACAGAAAACATTTAACCTTTCCAACATTAATAACAGTAACAATGAACACTTCTTTTTCATACATTTCTTATAAATTTGCCTCATTAGTGAATTACTTTCGAATGTTCAGACAAAAATGTTTCTAGCTGTGATGTTGCAGCAACCACAGTCTTAATATGTTTTTCATAACAAAGTTTAATTTCTTCCGCCCTTAATATTATCGCGTCTTTCCAGTAGTTTCCTCTTTATTCCCAGTTTCGGTGGTTTGTTTGGAACATCGGACAATGTAGGCACAGCATTCCACACCAGCTTCTTCCGTTCATCAATCATGAACTGGTTTGCATCGAAGTGTAGCGAGCAGAACTTCACATTATCATGTAAATACGCGGCAACTTTATCCAAAAGATCTTGTCTGCTATTTATAAGCCATTTCTTGATCCTAAAAAGAAATAATCTTCAATATGTGTCACAAGATAATTGTAAATAAGCATTACCGAATCTTGATGTCACATACCTCTCAGGCTCTCTAGGAAACCTAAAGAATGTTAAATGAGACTATTTTTGTTGTTGTTGTTGCTGCAATTTATTGCACTACACACGCTTTCCTTCGTAAAAACCATTTTGTACACCAAAACATACAACAAAAACACGTCTCGTATACGATACAGAGCAATGTGGCTTTACATCCGCAAGGAGCGCTACAGTCACCTTGTATAACAAAAATCAGCGGTTGTGTCGCGACTGTATATATTAGACTGTGGTTATACATCCAGGCTATATAGAGATCACTGTATCTCCCTTATTACAGTAACCCACAGACATATATTACTAGACTGACAATGCCATATGCAGTATCATTGGTGTCACTAAAGTCGCTCACCGCCATATTTCTATACTACAAACGTACAAGCAGTCGTATGTGTATTTACAGAAATCAGTCATAAAATAGTTACGAACTCACATAACTACAATGTCTTTAGAGTTGAGAGATAGTGATAATTTCGTGTATTGTATATAGCTGTAATTTTTTGTACAACCATTGGAAGATACTGATATATATATTTATGAGTTCATTGATTTGGCGTTTTTATCAATCTGTTACCAATTTCATTCTACTTTGTCTTTTCTATCAGTAGTTCGGTCGTCATAAAAGAGCCATTTGTAGTGGATAACACATATCTTTATTCTTTTGAGTGTTCTTACGAAAACTATGGACTACTTTGATACATACAGTAATGAGTCTCATTAATTTGCTGTTTTTGTTCATTTGTTACCAGTCTCGATCAACTGCAGGCATTTCTTTCAATAGTATGATCGCTATAAATGTGCTATTTGTCGTGGGTAACAGGTATCTTTATTCTTCTCAGTATTTTTCCGATAACTACAATCTTCTTTAATTGTATGTAACGGTTAGAATTATGTTGGAAACATCAAGAAAACCGTAGAAAGCACTAATCAAGATGTTGATATTCTTAGTAATCCGTACAGAGTAAGTTGATAAGTGATTCGTACAGATGATAAAGTAAAAAAATAATGCTGTTCGTTCTCTATGGTTGACAGATTTTTGTATGTGGCCTGTTTCACTCAGTAATAGTTTTTACTCTCATAAAACAAAGATTTCATGACAAAACATTTGCATCGTCAAGGGAATAGCTAATGCCAATATCACATGACTGACAACATAATCACACGAGGGCGCTAGGACAGTAAGTAAAATTTAAACGTTCATAACATGTTCTTCTCATAACACAATTCGACAGTGTAGGCCTATATGTTAAAATCAAATATTGCAGGAGTATTAGCTCAATTACAAATCATGTTCAAAGTAACTAGTACCGCTTACAACGTCTTATCATGTCAGAAGATCATAGTAGTACCTATGGAAACTTTTTGACATGAGGTGAGCAAGATGGTGACATCAGGCTTCAGTCACAGAGGTAAGTTTTCCAGTCTAGTAACCAGTGCAGTAACCTCAAAAACTGTAAAATTTACTGTGCAAGAGCTGCATAAAATCACACATGGAAACATCAGGATGTATTTATGTGAACAAAGACAATAAAAGCGAGAAAAATTCTTAAAATACGTTGTGGTAAGCATAAAAATACATACCGGTAATAGATGCAGTTTTTTCAGTATTTTGATACATGAAGAACACAGTTATAGGCCACGCGGAAACATCCGATTATAATGAACGAAATGAAGTTACAGTACATTGAACATCAATGACAGTCATCCAATATACATGTAAAAGACAAAGTGTGAAATTAAGAATAATTTTGAACGCAGAAACCACTGAAATGCGGAAGCACACATAGGCCTGCACCACATTTACAGGTCACTTCATAGAACAGACTCACCACCTCCTTATCGAACACCAGAACCAGTAAGAATAATTTGTAGAAAACTAATACCCAATCATCACAATGCAAAACAACACAAGAGCCATTACAATAACATTGAGTTACGCCACTATACTGGATTGAACACATTTTTTGAGGTTATAATTCACTCCTAAAATTTCTGATAAAGGATTTGACCAACTTAGGGTTTCCAATAAACTGTAATATCAAATAATAGATTCCGAATGATATCCCGATTGTGATTTTTATCGTCTTCTGGGTGTCACAATCTCTTTCTCTCTTTCACTAAGCACATAATTTTCTCACTGTCCATGTCTAGCATGTGAGAATGTTGGTCAATTTGACGAAAGAAAACAAACCAATTTGAATTACACTGACTGTCGTCTGAAGTCTCTACCTTCGGGCGATGAGATTGGCTGCACTGTGACTGTGCCTATAGTGGAGAACTGATTTGAAACGATCGGCCATTTTCCGCAGATGTCTATCACTGGTAAAACCCGCAGATATCGGAGCCACTGTCACCACAGGCTTAAGGGTATAATACGTGAGCGTATTTCGTCTCTAGTCGCTGGCGTCTGTTGTCGCTCGGCATATAGGCCAGTAGCAAATGAATACGCTGACGCAATGACACACAGCGACTTCTGAAGCTAGCGTCTTCATAAATACAATTGAAATGTGACATAGCATATGACACCAAGAGGTTAGAATCTCTAACTTCCTTGTATGACACCAAGGAGGTTAGACTACAGGGAGACGCCCTTAGGCTTAAAAAGTGAAACCTGCCTCCGCCATATTGCTAAGTTTTGGAGAAGTGGTCGTATTGTAGAGCTAATGTTATTTGTCACTTAAAACAGAAATAAACCGTTCGACGGTTTTGCCTTGATGTAAAACGTGTTAAACAAGTGCAAATTTGCCGTTAAAAATTAAGTTTTCATATAATATGCTGAGTATTTATTACTATTTATTCAAGAAAGTATATTGTTTGAAAGTACATACTTCGTAGTGACTCTCAGTCCAGCGCATTAACAGTAAGAGGGTCGACTTAACACATAGTGTTAACGGAGATATAGCAATCCAGCACTGACCAAGATGGCGGACAGGCTTCAACTGATGTATGTGCTCTGCATTGATAATGCCACCTCCCTTTATTATAACCTCCTTGTATGACACATTGTTTTGGAGGTTAGGTGATTCCAAACAGTTCTGTTTCCCTCCAAACAAAATATGAAGTGGAATTGTAATCAAATTTCTGGAGATTTATCGCAGTTTTCCAGTCGTATAGGACAGTAAAAATGATTATTTAAAAAAGACACTCAATTTAATCAGCTGTTTGACGAGTGATGAAGAATGAAGGTCTCTTGGGGAATATGGATACCAAATACCTGAAAACAAAAAGCAAACAATAAAATATCTCATCTTCATTATATTTCTTTTTATCATTACCAATTTATTACCAAATCTTTGTCATTCACCAGCCATGGCTGGACAGACAGCGTCAAAAATACAACGAACCAACAAAACTCTCTCTCGAAATTTGACTGAAAACCCAAAGAGATTTTGGTAATTTGTTAAATATACTCAGGGAAAATCACAAACAATACCTTCACTACTAGATAGTAATGGCGATCCTGCCAATGACAGCGCTACTAAAGCTGAGTTACTAAACATAGCTTTTAGAAACTCATTCACCAAAGAAGACGAAACCAATATTCCAGATTTCGAATTACAAACAGATGCCGTAATGAGTAACGTAGAAGTAGGAGTAGTGCAGCAACTAAAATCACTTAACAAGAACAAGTCTTCTGGTCCGGATTGTATACCCATTAGATTTCTATCTGATTACGCTGAAGCTATAGCTTCTTACTTAACAGTCATATACAACCGCTCTCTCATAAAAGGATCTGTACTAAAAGATTGGGAAGTTGCCCAGGTCACACCTATATCAAAGAAAGGCAGTAGGAGTAACCCACTAAACTATAGGCCTATTTCATTGACGTCAATTTGCAGCAGGGTTTTGGAACTTATCCTGTGTTCAAATATTATGAATTATCTCGAACAGAACGATCTATTGGCCCAAGGTCAACACGGATTTAGAAAATATCGTCTATGCGAAACACAACTAGCTCTTTATTCACACGAAGTGATGGGTGCTATCGACAAAGGTTCGCAAATCGATTCCGTATTTCTTGATTTCCAGAAAACTTTTGACACTGTACCTCACAAACGGCTTTTAATCAAATTGCATGGTTATGGTATATAGCCTCAAATTTGCGATTAGATAGGGGATTTCTTGTCAGAGAGGACACAGTTCGTAGTAAACGATGGTATGTCATCAACTAAAACAGAGGTGATATCGGGCGTTCCACAGGGTAGTGTTATTGGTCCTCTGCTGTTCCTTATTTACATAAAGGATTTAGGGGAAAATCTAAGTAGCTCTCTTAGGTTGTTTGCAGATGATGCTGCCATTTACCGTCTAGTAAAATCATCTGAAGATCAAAACCAACTGCAGAACGATCTGAATAAGATATCAGTATGGTGTAAAAATTGGCAATTGACTCTAAATAATGAGAAGTGTTAAGTCGTCCACATGAGTACGAAAAGAAATTCGTTAAACTTTGTTTGCAATATAAATCAATCAAATGTGAAGGCCGTAAACTCCACAAAATACCTAGGAATTACTATTACTTCAGACTTAAATTGGAAAGAACACGTAGATAATATCGTGGGAAAGGCGAATCAGAGACTGAGTTTTATTGGCAGAACCCTTAAAACATGCAACAGAACTACAAAAGAAACTGCATACACTACTCTTGTCCTTCCATTTTTGGAGTATGGCAGCCCATTGTAGGATCCTCATCAGATGGGTTTGACGGAGAACATCGAAAGAGTCCAAAGAAGGGCAGCTCGTTTCGTATTGTCACGATACAGGGGAGACAGCGTTACGGAAATGATACAGGCTCTGGGATGGGAATCATTACAACAGCGGCGCTTATCTCTGCGGCGTGTGCTACTTGCGAAACTCCAGTGGCTAACATTCTCCTCTGAATGTGAAAATATATTGTTGACTCCCACTTACATAGGTAGAAGTGCTCATCAGAATAAAATACGAGAAATCAGAGCTCGAACAGAGAGATTCAGGTGTTCTTTCTCCCCGCGCTATTCGAGAATGGAATGGGAGATAAATAGTATAATTGTGGTTCGATGAACCCTCTGCCAGGCACTTAAATGTGATTTGCAGAGTATCACATGTAAATGTATCAGATGTAGACAATATTTACATCACAATAAAATGAAATAAATTGAGCATAATATGCACTTAACAATAACTGAACAATAATATTAATACAAGAACAAACAAAAAACAAATAGTCTATTCTTGATAAGTCTTCTTCTTAAAAGTCAGGTAGTGACTGTGATATCGTTGGGAAAAAATTCTTCAATGCTATACAATGTTTTCTCTTTTAATTTACATAGGCCAGTTTTTCTAAATTGCTCCAGTGGTAATAATTGTAATTCCCTTGGTAGTACATTAAATAATTTTATAGCTGTAGCAGAAGGCTCTCCACACAATAATTCTCTCTAAAGATTTGCATAAGCACTATATTTATCCCTCCTCCCAATCCACCTTCTTATCCATTTTCTTTTATTCTTTTCCTACTTTTCCGTTTTGATTTTGGTTGACTGTTCTTTTAAGACTCTTGCGAGAAACACAATGCCAGCATTTATTACTTCCTTTGATATTTTGACTCGACCGCTGGCTACTTTATACGCTCCTGTATATGACATGGGGCGACCAACACTTGTGAGCAAACAAAAACGCCAGCGTGCAACATCTAAAGTAGCCAACCCTTTAACTTTAGACGCTCGCGTTTCGGAGCAGCGACTTCGTTCGCTGTCCTTCTTTACACCGAGCGAATTTAGCAGCTGCGTCCAAATTCGCCAGCGACTAGAGACCAAATACGCTCCGTTTAATATACTCTTTAATTAACAATACACACTGTAATTATGACATATTCAGAAACAAACTACCAAATATTGGTGACAAGTAAGGATTATCAGTCTAAGCACACTCTCGGAAAACGCGATATAATCGAAACTAAGAAGCAAAATATTGCGGAAAAACAAGAAATATCAGCCTTTCCATATCCTCAGAAATCATGAGATATTCGGAAATAAACAGCCAAATCTTTCTGACTAGCGAATAGTGTAGGCCTAAATGTCATTGCTACTCATTTCACCAACTGTACCAGCAATTTTAACGTTCCCTTTTTTTTGTCTCCAACCATATTCTCGAAAATCACAACATAGTTGGAACAAAGTCAAATATTTGAGAGAAGGAAGAACATATATGTCATATGCTGATCGTACAACTTGAAGCAACAATTTCATTCTCCGTTCTTGATTCACACATAAATTACCAAATCGATGTTACTAACTCCTGAGACAGCACATAAGAGTATTAATAACATAAGACTGTTATGTGAAGAAAGAAAATCCCACAAAGTGTTATGCATAAACAACTCCTACAATGTGTTACAAAAGATATGATTAAAAAAAATTCGAAGGGGGCGAGCTTCGATCGCAGAACCTCTATACTTGGTAAAACCTTGACTCGTTCCATATCCGTGCAATTCTCTTGCATTATGGGTCAACAGAACACGAATAAATAAATAGTTCACCACTCTGCCCATTACTCTACAGAACCTCGGTGCTGTTAAGCCCTTCATATTTTATATACTCGTTCCTACAAGTTTGTTTCTCAAAGTTAATATGATTTTAATTGCATTTAGTTATAATAAATTAATGTAGAGATGATTTTTAATTCCTTTTTTTATTCGCTGTTACCCTGAAAAGGTTTTCTGTGAGTTATAAAACCATAACTGTGAGTAATATATGGCAAACCAAGATGGCGTCTGTGACCTGAAAGGAACAAGTGAATATTGTCTTGATGTCACTTTCCAACGTCGTCGTTCATTGGCTAATGTAACAGAGAATTTCATAGGAGGGAAAGAAATTTATGCTTGCGATATAAAAGGTTCGTTCCAGACCAGACGGCTACTTTCAAGCGCTAAGAAACAGGTGTTACTGTGCATGAGCGGCTACTATGACGTAAAAACCCTTGTTTGATACTTGCACTGCTGGAACGCTTTTTGCACTGTTTCTGGTTGCAGGCGAAGGTGAGGTTAAAGGAATAATTAAAATACTTTTCTTCCTAATAATGAAGAAGTGTAAATGAGAAATATCTGATCTCATTTGGGATTGCAGCGACTTCGAAATAATTGAAAAACACACTACAAACACACACATTATCACGTGATGGCTTCACCCCTCTCTAAATCAGACCTTTCTGTGCCTGCGCAAATTGGCAGCTTGACCACGCCAGAAATATTTTTACGGGTAGCGTCTGGCTGCTTGCGGCAACTGCTGGAACAGTAAACAGACACACTCCAAGTAGCCAGAAGCGGGAGAAGGCGCTGCTGGAACACAATTTCAGCATTGTGCATGTGCGTCAATCGGTCTGGCAGCTGCTGGAAAGAACCTCTTATATCCCGAGCATAAATTTCTTTCCCTCTGGGTCCACAGTCCTGTGTGGACCCGGCTTACGTCACCTGACCAGTCAATTTCGTTTAAGATGTCTTTCTATTTCATTATGCCAACTAGCTCTGCCAATGATGAGGAAATCGAAGAAATATATGAGGAGCTAAAGGAAATTATTCAGACAATTAAGGGCGAGGAAAACTTAATTGTTATGGGAGACTGGAATTCGGTAGTAGGACAAGGAAGGGAAGGGAAGATAGTAGGTAAATATGGTCTGGGCAAAAGGAATGAAAGAGGAAGCCGCCTGGTAGAATTTTGCTCAGAACACAATTTAGTTATAACAAACACCTGGTTCAAGAATCACAAAAGAAGGTTGTATACGTGGAAGAGACCAGGAGACACCGGAAGATACCAGATAGATTTTATAATGGTAAGACATAGATTTCGGAATCAGGTTCTACAGTGTAAGATGTACCCAGGGGCAGATATAGACTCTGACCATAACTTGTTGGTTATGAACTGTAGACTGAACCTAAAGAAACTACAAAAAGGTAGGAAAATAAGGAGATGGGACCTGGATAAATTGAAGGAACCTGAGGTTCTTAAGAATTTCAGAGGGAGCGTTAGGTAACAATTGACAGAAACGGGGGAAAATAAAACAGTAGAGGAGGAATAGGTAAAATTGAGAGATGAAATAGTGAAGGCAGCACAGGAAAAAATAGGTAGGAAGGCAAGACCTACAAAAAATTCTTGGATATCACAGGAGATACTAAATTTAATCGATGAAAGGAAAAAATATAAAAATGCAGTAAATGAAACAGACAAAATGGAGTACAGACGACTAAGAAATGAGATTGACAGGAAGTGCAAAATGGCTAAGCAGGAGTGGCTAGAAGGCAAATGTAAGGAAGTAGAAGAATGCATAAATAGGGGAAAAATAGATACAGCCTTCAGGAAAATAAAAGAAACATTTGGAGATAAGAAAAACAGCTCTATGAATATCAAGGACACTGTTGGAAAACCAGTTCTCAGCAAAGAAGGGAAATCTGAAAGGTGGAAAGAGTATATAGAGGGGCTCTACAAAGGAAACGAACTTAGAGACAATATTGTAGGAAGGGAAGAAGATGTAGATGAAGATGAAATAGGAGATACTGTACTGAGAGAAGACAGAGCCCTGAAAGACCTAAGTCGAAACAAGGCCCCTGGAGTAGATGATATTCCCTCAGAGCTACTGAAATCTCTGGGAGAACCAGCCATGACAAGCCTGTTTCACCTGGTGTGTAAGATGTATGAGACAGATGAAGTACCCTCAGACTTAAAGAAAAATGTTATAATACCCATTCCAAAGAAAGCAGGTGCAGACAGGTGTGAAAACTACAGAACCATCAGTTTAATAAGTCATGGTTGCAAAATATTAACACGAATTATATACAGAAGGATGGAAAAGCTGGTAGAAGCCGACCTCGGGGAAGATCAGTTTGGGTTCAGGAGAAATGTAGGAACACGGGAGGCAAGACTCACTTTACGGCTTATCCTAGAAGATAGATTAAGAAAAGGCAAACCTACATTTCTAGCTTTTGTAGATTTGGGGAAGGCTTATGACAATGTTGATTGGAATAAACTCTTTCAAGTTCTGAAGCAAGCAGGAGTAAAATATAGGGAGCGTAAGTATATTTACAACTTGTACAAAAACCAGACAGCGGTTGTCAGAGTTGAAGGGCATGAAAGGGATGCAGTAGTTGGAAAGAGAGTAAGACAGGGTTGTAGTCTTTCTCCATTGTTATTCAATTTGTACATTGAGCAAGCTATAAAGGAAAGCAAGGAGAAATTTGGAGAAGGAATTAAAGTTCAGGGGGAAGAATTAAAAACATTGCGTTTTGCCGACAACATAGTAATTCTGTCAGATACAGCAAAGGATCTGGAAGAGCAATTGAACGGAATGGACAGTGTGCTGAAAGGTGCATATAAGATGAACATTAACAAGAGCAAAACTAGGGTAATGGAGTGCAGTGTAAGAAAATCAGGTGATGCTGAAGGAGTTAGATTGGGAAACGAAGCAATAAAGGAGGTAGATGAGTTTTGTTACTTGGGCAGTAAAATAACAAATGATGGTCGCAGTATGGAGTATATAAAATGCAGAATGGCAATGGGTAGAAAAGCGTTCTTGAAAAAGAGAAATTTGTTAACATCGAATATTGATTTAAACCTAAGGAAGTCCTTTCTGAAGGCATTTGTGTGGAGTGTTGCCTTGTATGGGAGTGAGACATGGACGATAAACAGTGCGGACAGGAAGAGGATTGAGGGTTTTGAAATATGGTGCTACAGAAGAATGCTGAAGATTAGGTGGGTGGATCGCATAACTAATGAGGAGGTACTGAACAGAATTGGGGAGAAAAGAAATTTCTGGCATACCTTGACTAAAAGAAGGGATAGATTGGTAGGACACATTCTTAGACATCAAGGAATTGTGAATTTAGCGTTGGAGGGAAGTGTGTGGGGAAAAAATCGCAGAGGAAGACCAAGAGATGGATACAGTAAGCAGATTCAGACAGGTGTAGGTTGCTGTTCTTGTGTGCAGATGAAGAAGCTTGCTCAGGATAGGGTATTGTGGAGAGCTGCTTCAAACCAGTCTCCGGACTGAAGACCACAACAACAACAACAACATGCTCTTTTCTGCCACACTGAGCGCTCCGTTTTAACTTCGTTACTGTTACTGTTGTGGCAGCCGCGTCGAGAAACGCGCGAGCGGCGCCAGGCAGAGCAGCTTGACTTTCTTGCGAATCTCTGGCACCCCCGCATGTCCCGTCACGGAATAAGAAGTATACAGAAAGGAAACTCCCGCTGCATTCTGTCGTCCAAAATTTAGTGCGCATGCGCGGTATCGGCCATCTTGAAAAGAAGTAAAATCGTGGTCACTCCCTACTCTGTGGTGTGGTAATGCGCAGTCATTCTTTGTTAATCGTGTGTTTTAACTGCCTGAATCGCATAAAAGTAAACAAGTATTTGGTGCAGTGAAAAGAAAGAACTGTGTGTCAGTAGTTGGAGCTGTTCCATTTTTATTATGAGCAGCAATAAAAGAAAAGACGGTCGATGGTGTTCAGCATCTAATTGCCGCAATAATTCGAATAAAAATAACGATATAAGCTTCTTCACCTTCCCAAAAGATGTTGAACGGTAAGTGAACGTTGCTGTATGTGTAGTAAAAGTTAAAGTTTATCAGTTTGTAATGAGAGAAATGTGTGCTTAATTATTAAAAGTAGCCTTGCTTCTTCTCTTGACCATAACTCTCGCTGTTGTCGTAGCAATTCAACAGCATCGAAATGTTGAAGTACATTTATATTTTATAAGTTTAACGTCACAGGGAATAATATAAAATGATAGACAAAGAATAGTGCGTAAGTAGCGGGACTCCAACATTTTGCGCGTGCGTTCCCTTTTCCTGTTGCCCACATAGGCGAGATATTTCAGGAATTTTTGAGGCTCATCTACCTGCTCAGCTGCACATAATTTGATGCAAACGGTAAAATTTACTAACGGCAATGGAGGCGTCACGTGCCAATGTTGTCAACGACTGTTGACCCTCTTACAAGGGGAGGTCGACAATCGGGAGCCGGCGATTTCGCCCAAATTGCGTGTGTAGAAGGAGATTGGTCTCCATATAACGTGCCTGAAATATTTCGCATGAGTGGGCCTTAGGAAAGGAGAAAATGCTCTCGAAACCTTTTCAAATAGTACTGTACATCTTATTTAGCGATCTGTTCGTAACTAACGGCGTAGCGTAATGGTCAAGCGCATTACTTGCGCAGCAGGCACCCTGGGATCAATCCCAGGAGTTTCCTAATTTAGTTTTTTTTTTTTTTTTTTTTTTTTTACGCTACTCCTTTAATTCACGAACAGAGCGCCGAATAACAAATGACATGTACAGTGCTATCGGAAAACTTCCAAGAGCGTTTCCTCCTTTCCTAAGGCCTACTCAGGCGAAATATTTCAGGCACGTTATGTGGAGACCGACCTCCTTCTACACACGTAACTTGGGCGAAATCGGTGGGTTCCGCTTGCCGACCTCCCCTTGTTAGGATATTCAAACAAATGGAATAAGCGGAATAATTTTGCTGTTCTTGCTCTTAGGTTAGCAGTTTCTTGTATCTACCTTTCTCAGGTCGGTAAAGTAGTTATCCTTGGAAAACGAACATTATGTTGCCAACATTAAAACATTACTCCTCCAGTGCCGTAAGTAAAACTGAACCAGTCAAATCGATGACACTCATCCTGCCTCCTCCCCTTGTTCTACGCTGCTTAGGCAGTTAAAATTTTACTTTTGGCAGTGGAGGTGTAGTGTGCTAATGTTGGCAACGAATACTCTTAGGATACTGTACTCAAACAAATAGAATAAGGGGAATATTGTTTTAATGCTGTTCCTGCTCTATGGTTGACAGATTGTTCTATATGCCCTTCTCCTATCAGTAAATTAATTATCCTCCTAAAGCAAATTCCAACATTAAAACACAACTACATCACTGACATAAGTAAAATATAACATATAGGTCTGTTTTAAAGGCAAGTGCTAAGAAATGCACTGTGCATTCAAGGAGATCTATTTGCTAAAAATGGATGCAAAATAGTTAAATAAAAACTGCAGAATACCTAGTGTGCACTTTGAAGAAATCATGTTTGCTATTTTTTTGAAAACCGATTAAAACCTGATGCTGTTCGAACATTGTTCAATATACCGAATCCACCAAAGTCAGTATCACTAAATAGGAAACCACCTAAGGAAAGAACCAGTGAAATACGTCCAGGCCCTAAGAAGGCTAAGTCTGACATACAGGTGAATCTGATGGATATAACATATGTTTTGTGGTGCTAATTCAGAATATATACGTAAGGCAAAATTCATTACGACCCACTGAAAGTAATACCTCTGTGAGGTACAAATGGTGTGTAATGTTCTGGTGAATACATGTTGGCAAGAAAGATTAACAGGAAAATGAACACTTTTTCCTTTGCTATAACTGAAATAATGTGTGCCACAATATGACAAGTACAGAGTAAGTTTGTTATGTAGTTTTATGTTTCCGCTACCTGTCCTTCATTTGTGTGTAATTTAATAGTTTCATATATGCCCAGACGTCATTATTTGTGTGTGATCCAGTTGTACTGCTAAGTCTGATTCAATATTTTGTGCAAATTTATTTGTGTCAAATAAAACCTGGCAGTAGTAAAGTCACTTTCTTGTTTATAACTAATTTCCCAAACATAACTTCGCATTACTTGGGATTTTTCTATATATAAACACCAAATAAAACGATCATTGAGTCCATCGTACATTTTCGTAGTTGTATTAAAATTAAGGGCTACTTGTTTTCCTTTGGATTACAATTCGGTGCAAGAACAGGGCGCAAAATAGAGGAGAGCATAATGAAAAGCGGTTTCCTTTCGTAAAAGTTGGTGAGATCAGCTGCAGTTGATAAAAAGTCCATTTCCAGCCAAAGTAACAAGTGGCTATAGTTTCGCGTTTGCTGCTTTTCAATATGGCGTCGAGCGCAACGCTTGGTAACATACAGATCAAAGGCGCCGCCCCAAGCTTTCCCTTCTGTATGCTCCCTATTCTGTGGTCCCGTTACGCGGCAGGGTGGCAACGGAGCTTAAAAAACGCGCACGCCCGTTGGAATGTTCAAATGTTTGTAAAGCTTATGGGACTTAACTACGGGGTCATCAGTCCCTAAACTTACAAACTACTTATGAACTACTTACGAACTAGGACGTCACAAATATCCATGCCCGAGGGGGGATTCGAACACCCGACGCGCCCGTTGGAGACAAAGTGGGAAGGCAGTGCGAGTCAGGTGATGGACCTATGTGGACCTTCTTGTGTAAATCTGCCGCGCCACCACGTGGGCCGAACTGTCCGCGAGCTCCCCACGCGCGTGCGAAGTTGATACTACGCCGTTCGCCTTTTACTACACGACTCATTTCGCCGCCGAGTTTTAGCGGACACGCGTCCTCGGTTTCTCACACGACGAGACCATTCGACAACTGGGGAGTGTGTAGCCTCCAGGACCAGTGACCGAAGGCGCCATCCAGGAATCAGTGCATGTTGTAACCGGTGAAAATAAATTATAATTACTGCCAACACAGTCACCGCTTTGTTATTTATAAAGTCACCACTGCCTACGTGAACAATTAGTTGTAAGCTGCGAGGATAACTCGTTACGCTTAACTGTCTTTGCAGTTCCTTAAAACGCCATCAAATAAAACGTTAACCCACTATGCTACCCTGTAATTCTGTGACGACTGTTTACTTGACATGAAACTGAACTGACCGGCCGCGGTGGCCGAGGGAACTGAGGCACTCCAGTCACGGTCTGCACGGCCACTACGGTCGGGGGTTCGAATCCCCCCTCGGGCATGGATATTTGTGCCGTCCTTAGTATTAGTTAGTCCATAAGTAGTTTGTAAGTTTAGGGACTGATGACCTCGTAGTTAAGTTCCATACGCTCTACAAACATTTGAATATTTTTGAAACTGAACTGGACGACTAAATACTGCCATTATTGTACATAGCTTTTGTATAGTATTTGAATGACTAAAAGATGATAAAGTAATGGAATTTCTATCATGTTTTTACTGTAGTGAGTTGAAAACAAAATACAAAAAATTGAATGATTATGTCATGCTACGGAATTTCTGAGTAAAAACGAAGTCGTCTGATATTTTCAGTGTTTCACTGTCACGTTTGTTGTGTTAAGACTTAATACGCACATGCACCCAACCACACACACACACACACACACACACACACACACACACACACACACACACACACACAGTAAAATTATTTACGAATGTCTGTAATTTACGAGGATAACTAGAGATTATTTATTATCTAGCCTACAATACAGAAGTATTAAGATATCCTGTTTACCGGTTTTCCGACATGCTGACGTCGTTATGGGACAAACTGTCCAAGCTGACAGATGGTATCCCAGTCTTCGATTATGCCTGATTGTGTATTCACAACATAAATTGCTATAGTACATTAAGTTCAATAACTATATGTACAAATTTACCCATTTTAGGCATAACTGAAAAAAGTTAACTGAGTACTTCTTAATCATTTAAGGATACTGCCTGGTTTGGCCAAATGTGACAGTACACAGCTTACATCTGATATCGTGAATGTATTGCCAGTCATCCGTAGTGCAGGTTATGTTGAACAGTGACAGCTATTTTGAGTTGACGAAGCCAACAAATGTGCATGCGAAGTAAGTCGTGGTGGTAAGCTGATCTGCAGTGTAGTACAGTGTCAACGTTTTCGCCACATTTATTTTGAAATGTTAGTCACATTTCATTATAATAATTAAAAGTTCCAGATAATCACAGGGAAAAAGAAAACAAACACGTTTCTGTTGAGTATTTTGGGCATCCTCTGCACATGTTATATAAAATGAGAAAATTGCAATGACAACTTATTGCTTAACTTTTACCCCATTTGTTTATTGTAGATGAACGACTACAATATGAGGAGGGAATTACATAGCTCACGTTAAACTTAATTCTTCAATAGTTTCAACAACATATTCCGTTAGGAGCAGTACTGCACACCTGCAGCCAAATATTCTAGCCACCTTGACTGCAGCCTTTTGTTTACATATGGAACAGTCACGTGACATAAACTTCCGGCAGCTAAACGTCTGAACAGCCAAGTGCGTACTGCTGCGAGATGGACTCGTTAGTTGTCAGGTGTGTGATAAACCATAAAACATGTTCAATTGTGTAAAAAAATCCGATTCGAACTGTCGTCGTCTATCAGTGGTTGTATGTACAGGCGCCTCGGTTGCACAGTGGTAGAGTACCAGACTACAAATCCAAAGGTCGCAGGTTCGATCCCCCCATGTCCTACGATTTTCATCTGTCACTTTACACTTCTTTCACCTCTGGCAGTATTGCTCATGTGAAAAATACCGAGTAGTGTTGTGGTTCAGAACCCACGTTAAACTGTAGGTCTCTGTATAACTGGCTGGGTAAGTCAGTTTGAAGGTCGGAGGAAGACAAAGGCATACCACCTCCAAACAGGACCATGCCTAGTAAAGCACTGTGGTGTTCAAACCAATCTTCGGATTCTTGACTGCTTTACCTTTATGTAGTGGACATCCAAAGCCTGTGACCCAGTTGAACATAAACGCACTTCCTAACTTCTGAGGCGCTTTGTCTTTCATAAAGTTATGTTTAATCACCACACAATATTCTTTTCTGTCCATTGTTTGATAATCACTCGATTCCTTAATCAAAATATCCACGGGTGTACTGCCAGTCTATAATGTCTAACTGGCACAATATTTCGGCGATGATACATGTCGCCATCATCAGGTGAACTGAAGGACTGAGCTCCTGGAAACGCACCTGCACGGAGATCCGCACACTACAACAATGGCTCCAAGGGAACTGGGTTCTAGCCTGGTAGTGGGTGATTTAAATATCCTTGGCCCGCGGAGCGACTCCTCGGTGGTATGCGCCCCGCGCCGCGGTCGCGCAGTGGAACCGATTGCGACGGCGTCTGAGATGACGTCAATGTGAGGGCTCTGTCCACTGTGATCATCACTACGTTACGTTTGCTAGATTTACTCTTAATTAACCCAATCGCTGGTTCCCAAGCTTTGCTAAGATTATAGCCACAGTTTATGAGGTCGTCACTAGTGCGAATTTCAATCGCCTCTCTAACGACGAAGTCACGGTATCTCGACGTCTGTACCAGAATCCTAGGGTGTTCATACTCCATAGCGTTATTCTCCGACAAACAATGTTCGGCGACCGCCGACTTGCTCGGATACATCAATTGTGTGTTCCTCTGGTGTTCAATGCATCGAATCTGCCACTCTGAGTACCAATTTTTTCGGATTACAGTTCTCAGGTGTTCCAATTCATGAGGTAGACTCGATGCGTCTGAGATAGTGCGCGCCCTATGTGCTAGAGTGTTAAGTACCCCTTGTCTTCCGAAACACACCATGAACCAGGGTGCCAACAGCTCTTCTATTGACCAAGACATCAAGAAACGGCAATTTACCCTCCGTTTCAGTCTCCATAGTGAATTTGATGTTGGGGTGTATGGAGTTCAGATGTGTAAGGAACTCAAGGAGTTTATCCATACCATGTGGTCAGATGACGAAACTGTTGTCCACGTAATGGATAAAGCAAGTAGGTTTCCATTTGGATGATGCCAGGGCTTTCTCCTCGAAATTCTCCATGTACAGATTTGTGACCACAGGGGAGAGTGGGCTACCCATGGCGACTCCCACCATTTGTTCGAAGTATTCGCCATTGAAAAGAAAATACATGGAGGTCAAGACATGCCTAAAAAGTTTGGTGGTCTTCTCGTCAAACTTCTGACCAATCAAATCTCTCAAAGGAGCACCCTCGTAAACAACGAAACGACGTCAAAACTCACCATGATATCTGACTCATTCAGCCTGAAGCTGTTAAGGCATGTAACAAAATCCACGGAATTACGGATGTGATGAGGGCATTTACCCACATAAAGACTTAATATTCCCGTCAAGTATTTGGCCAACAAATATGTAGGTGCTCTGATGTCTCTTTCCTAGTGGTGTTCGACTTCATGGGCTTGGATTTCATCAAGCACTACACATTTCACGACTATATCCTCAGCTGGTTTAGGCGGACGTCGAGCTGCAACCTGTTCAACAGCACTAATAATTTCTGCGACTGGTGTAAACTAGTAAAGAGAGAGCGGCCATTCGTGACCTGAGGGAGCGCCCTCAAATTGTTGTCTTACTGGCTGACAAAGGCAATGCTACAATTGTTGTCTCCCATAAGGACTACACTGAAAAGATGCAGAGCCTGCTAAATGACGATTCCTATCGGAAGATCAGCGTTGACCCCACAAAGAAGGTGGAGAACAAGATGAGGGCACTTCTCAAGGATGCGGATTTACTGGAGGATATCGCCAGAAAACTGCTACCTCAAGGTCCGGTACCGCCAAGACTTTATGGACTCCCTAAGGTTCACAAAGATGGTGTGCTGTTACGCCCCATTGTCAGTAACATCAGAGCACCTACATATTTGTTGGCCAAATACTTGACGGGAAAATTAAGTCCTTATGTGGGTAAATGCCCTCACCACATCCAATTCCGTGGATTTTGTTACACGCCTTAACAGCTTCAGGCTGGATGAGTCTGACATCATGGTGAGTTTTGACGTCGTTTCATTGTTTACGAGGGTGCTCCTTTGAGAAATTTGATTGGTCAGAAGTTTGACGAGTAGACCACCAAACTTTTTAGGCATGTCTTGACCTCCATGTATTTTCTTTTCAATGGCGAGTACTACGAACAAATGGTGGGAGTCGCCATGGGTAGCCCACTCTCCCCTGTGGTGGCAAATTTGTACATAGAGAATTTCGAGGATAATGCCCTGGCATCATCCGAATGGAAACCTACTTGCTTTTTTCCGTTACGTGGACGACAGTTTCGTCATCTGGCCACATGGTATGGATAAACTCCTTGACTTCCTTACACATCTGAACTCCGTACACCCCAACATCAAATTCACTATGGAGACTGACACAGGGGGTAAACTGGCGTTTCTTGACGTTTTGGTCAAGAGAAGAGCTGTTGGCACCCTGTGTCATGGTGTGTATTGGAAGACAACGCACACTGATCTGTATTTACACGCAGAAAGCTGTCGCCACATTTCACAGAGGGATGGGGTACTTAGCACTGTAGTAGATAGGGTGCGCACTATCTCCGATGCAAAGAGTCTACCCCAAGAATTGGAACACCTGAGAACTGTATTCTAAAAAAAAAATGGGTACTCAGAGTGGCAGATTCAGCGTGCTCTCCGCCCAACCTCTACAGACAACCTGTCGAAACGGATGAAAACATGAGGGAGGAAGTAGGCACTGCGTTTATTCCATATAACGGGGCACTCTCGGAAAAGGTCACCCGCATTTTGAAGAAACAGCACGGTGGAACGGTCTTTTGTCTGCTGAATAAAATTCATGCACTGATGGGGAGAGCCAAAGATGATCTCGGTGTGAGGAAGGCTGGCGTGTACCAGATTTCGTGTCAGTGTGGCAAGTCATATATTGGACAGACGATGCATACCGTCGAGGATCGATGTGTTGAACACCAGAAGCACACACGATTAATTTATCTAAGCAAGTCGGTGTTTGCTGAACGTTGTTTGTCGGAGAAACACCCGATGGAGTATGAACGCACTAGGATTTTAGTACAGATGACGAGATACTGGGACTACGTTGTTAGAAAGGCCATTGAAATTTGCACTAGCGACGACTTCATAAACCGTGACTGTGGCTATGATCTTACCAAAGCTTGGGAACCAGCGATTGGGTTAATTAAGAGTAAATTTAGCAACTGTAACGAAGTGACGACCACGGCGGAAGAGCTCTCACATCGACGTCATCTCAGACGCTGTCACAATCGGTTCCACTACGCAACCACGGCGAGGGCGCTCCGCAGGCCGAGGATATTTAAATCGCCCATTACCGAGCTAGAACCCAGTTCCCTTCGGGCCATTGTAGTGTGCGGATCTCCATGCCAGTGCGTTTCCAGGAGCTCAGACCGTCAGTTCACCTGATGATGGCGACATGTATGATCGCCGAAATATTGCGCCAGTTGGACACTATGGACCGGTCATACAACCGTGTGTATTTTGATTATCAAATACGCTGGGAGAAACTCAAGAATCACACTCGATTCCTTAATTCACACGAATGCTAAACAGAAAGAAATATACTGAAACTTCGTATGTGTTCTTTCCAAATATGTTACTAACAATGAGCTAGTTCAGCACGTTGGTTACTAACTAAACGTGACCTCAATACACGCTGGTGGTGCCATCTCTCGGACTTTTCAATACACCCCTCATATTTGCATTGAAAGGAACTCAAATACTATAATAAAATTAGTTGAAAACCGTGAGTCTGTCCAGCCTTCATATTTGTGAGTTCATCTCATCTGCAGATGAATATGCTTGTAATATCCACATGTATCATTGTAGAAGAATATTCGATCATAAAATTGTTTTAGAGAAAAAAACTTTAAAGTAAAATTCTTAATGTGTGTGGCCTTGACGTCCTTAGTTGCTTAAAAAATCATAATGGGCATGTTTGTCTGTCTATGCAACTAAAAATAAATGGAGACTTTTTTGTGACCAGACATGTTACGTTTCATTGATATAAAACATCTTCAGTGGTCCGTAAAGATAGATATTTACAAATAAAAACAAGTTGTAAATATCTATCTTTACAGTCCACTGAAGATGTTTTATATCAATAAAACGAAAGGCGTCTGGTAACAAAAAAGTCGCCTTTTATTTGTAGTTACATAGATGGACAGACATCCCCATTATAATTTTAAAGTAGCAGCAGAAGAAATATTTAAGTCAGTTCAGTTGGAATATTGCTTTAAATCATTAGAATACTTCAATTATAATGAAACACAGCATTTCAGTTAATGGAATTTTATGTTATTTAAATTTTTTTTCCAGCCCTCTGTGTCCTGCCTCTTTTCTGCAGATTTGGCTTATCCTTTATCTACTTTAGTTGTAAAGTATGGTTTGTCATGGTTCAAAATGTATCTATAGATGTTGAAGATGATTATATATTCTGGATTATACTGCAATTATTATGTGCTTGTTTAAAAATGAGGGTTAAAAGAAAACCAGCTAACATTTAATAAGCACTGTTCATGTGTAATGGAGCTTGTGATTTGTACAGGTAACATATATGGCATAAATGAGGGAGAGGGTTCTGAACCCTAAGAATTCCAAAAGACATGACATCACACACTAACATTTACCAAGAGAAAGTACTGAATCTTATTTCAAAGAATTTTTATGTTTTAGATACCACAATATTATTCAACTTAGCAAGTGGTCATCAGAAAAACATTGTTGCAACAATCTCCATGAAGTATACTAGACTCATGTGTGATATTATTTGGAAATAATTGAGTGAAATAACACTATTTTTCAAATTACTGATGTCCAAAGTTTAGCCCTCTACACACCTTGAGAGGCCAAATAACTCTCAACTTCTTTTTCCTTGACTTTTAATAGGCACTATGTGGACTAGGAATATTCGTATACAATAATCTAACAGAAACACACAAAATGGAAAACTGACCAACTGCAGGACATACAATTAAACACTGCCTCATAGCATTACAGAGAATCGTGAGGTCGTAGTGATAATTCTACTTGAAAGCATACAGAGAATGACAGGTCATGGTAATATCAGACTAATAACAGAGTCATGTACTGCACACTGAAATGCTATCTATTCAAGTTAAAGAAAACAATAAGGCCTGGTGCGAGATTACTCGTAGCAATGGTAATGAGAATTCCTAGAGCGAAATAACACAGTACTTTCACACAAAGCACCCATCATACACTTGCATGCATGGTTTTACAAGGCTCTAACCACCAACACAGACTTCAACATCAAGATATTGAATCACTGTCCATTATGTGATCACATCCTTCTCAAATATGATTTGAACCTCTCATATTCCTCTACTTCGTATATTGAAGGTTGGTAATTAATAACCCTCTCATCAGGCAATACAAGCTTCCCTGGGGGATTGGTTGCAATATATTTTTTGGACTGCTGGATCATCTCTACTGGGCGGCAGAACTGGAAACAGAGCTTGAAGCAGCAGCAGCACCAACCTGCAACAGAAGTACAAAAGTTAGTTAAAAGATAAAGGAAACTTCTGGGATAAGGAGTAATTTTATGAAGGAAAGCAATAAAATGTTAACATCATCTGTACCGATATAGAGTAATAAATGTATTAAGAGTGGATATCACATTCATAACTGAACATCACCCATCCCCTAATTGGTGACCCCGATTTCGTTTCTATTTCGTTGTGAACAAGTTAGTTTCGAAAGTTTAGTGCCTTCCGCATCAGTATTTCGCGATTCGTCTATGCCGCAAGGCCGGCTACACCACAGCCATGGATCCATGCTATCTGCTACCATCGGCTGATTCATCGCTCCAACCACCGCGCGGAGTCCCCACAATGGACCAGCACAACTTTATCTTGGCTGAGAATCATCAGGTGTACTTGGTTCAGCCTCAATTCGGATCTGCATCAGCCCTACTGCCACAGCACAGCCTGCACACTTATTATGGATTACCAACTTAACCAAATCGTCAAATTCGGTGCCTGCCAGAAATGCATAGACTCCAGCCCTGCATTCAGTTAATCAGGAGTATGTGAGCATTAACCTTCATAATCAGTTTTCATGTGCCGCAGTCGGCGGTTTAATTTCAAATACACCACGGGTGTATCCCTCTGCTATGCGCATGGCTTATACATTTCATCGAGTGTTCCTTCGCATAATGCCTTCAATAATTCCATGAACTATACTCACCGTCAGTATTCGGCGCCTTAGGACAGTGTTGTTTTGGACATTTCCTACTGCTCACTTTGGACTGTTGCCGACATACTGGGTGTTCAACATGTGCCCCCACTGCAACAGCAGGTCCCACACCCTGCGATGCCATGCACTTCATATACTCTCACTACACCACAGCCTGTTGCTCCGTCGTTGTACTCCTCTCTTCCTGCTCGCCGAGTGGATTTTCAGTGCATATGCAAGATACCAACCTGGTAAATGCAGCAAGTAACTTATGCATGCTTTCCCAACTGCCCAAGCTGCCATCATTCAAACCCCAACAAGCTGTTATGTGGTTTAAAGTGGCTGAAGACATTTTTGAGCATTGTGGGTTCGATGATGCGACCAAGTTCCTATGCGTTATGTCACATCTGTTCGAATTCAATGATTTGATCTGTGACCTTGTCGGTCACCCTTCTCACCCACACCAGCATGACCACGCTAAGGCTACTATTTTACACCTCCTGGGTCACACAAACGCCGACACTGTCAGGAATATCCTACATGGAGAATTGATGGGCGAGAAGACGCCTTCGCATCTGTGGAGATGTTTACAACCAAACGCTCCTCCATCCTTGTTCCCCGATGATGCACTGCTGACCATCAGTATGAAAAAATTACTGAGCCACGTCAGTTTGCCCTTGTTGTAGGACCCTTCTGCACCACTCGACCAAATACTGAATCTGCAGACAAAGTTTACGCTGCTTGTCAGTCGTATGGTGGCATCAGAGGTCTCCTAACGTTCGACCCCCGGCTCCTTCAAGAAGGAAACACCTGCTGGGCCTGGCCGCGGCCGTGGCCACAAGCAAGATACTACCACATCTACTCCAGGTAAGAAGAATAACGTTAGCTTTGCTGCCTTGCCTGCTCCTCGCCCACCGCCTTCACCAACGGGCTCCTTCGCTAGTTTTTTAAGCAGCGATCCACCACCTCTCTCGAAGGAAACTACTACTGGTTTACCCTTGTGTCATCGGTGGTGCTACTTTCACTATCTTTCTGGGGCTGAAACAAGACGCTATAGTTCTCCTTACCAGCTCCCACACGCATCTCGTAGGTAGGCTCCGGCGGCGCCCCATGCGATAAAAATAGGCGCCAGGACATTGTGACTTTTCATTCTGAGTCATCAGGCAGTGAACTTCCATACCGTATTTACCTACAGGACCTTGCTTTGCGTATTCGTTCTCTAGTTGACACTGGTGCCGACATATCTTTGTTGCCGCCTTTGCTTGTCTTTGGGAAGATTCATCAATGTGAAACAATTATGCAAGCCGTTAATTCGACGGACCTGATGTGTTCGGGCTATTATAAACATACCTTGCAGTTATCCTCCGACTGTGCCTTAAACTGGACATTTCTATTGCACCAGATGATGAACCTATACTTGACATGGACTTCAACAGGCATTTTCAATTATCTATTGACATTGTGCGCAACACGGTGTACTACCCAAAGAACCAATTGTATATTTTGTGTGTTAAGGCTGGTGTTGCTCAGGGTACTACTCGTGCTCGTTTAGTGACCAAACAATCAGAGCTTCCTACAGAGAGTGACAAGTGGAAAAGCGCTCTTCTCGCCTAGCGCCTCGAGCTCTCGCTTCAACATATTGAACGTTTAGAGAAGCTGCTCAACATAAAGAAGGTATACGCCGAGTAATCCAAGGAAAAAAAAATAGGCCTAAATTTTAATACAATTACGAAAATGTACAGTGGAATCGATGATCGTTTTATTTGGTGCTTATCTCTAGAAAAATACCAAATAACGCGGATTATGTTTGGGAAATTAGATATAAAGATAAAGTGACTTTACAACTGCCAGGTTTTATTTGACATGAATAAATTCGCACAAAATATTAAGTCAGACTTAGCAGTACAATTACACAAAACTAATGACGACTGGGCATATATAAAAGATGTATTTGCTTTAGGAGTATCATTAATTTACTGATTGGAGAAGGGCATATAGAGGAATCTGTCAACCACAGAGCAGGAACAGCATAAAATAATTATTCCCCTTAACCTAATTGTTTGAGTATCCAAAGAGCATTCGTTGCCAACATTAACACGCTATGCCTTCAATGTCATAAGTAAAATTTTACCTGCCTACTTATGCACTATTCTTTGTCATTCATTTTATATTTTTTCCTACAACGTTAAACTTATAAAATATAAATGTACTTCAACATTTCGATGCTGTTGAACTGCTGCAGCAACAGCGAGAGTTATCGCCAAGAGAAGAAGCAAGCCTACTTTCCATAATTATGCACACATTGCTCTCATTCGAAACTGATAACATTTAACTTTCACTGCACATATAGCGACGTTCACTTACTGCTCAGCATGTTTTGGGAAGGTGAAGAAACTTATGTCCTTATTCGTATGAGAATTATTGCGGCAATTAGGTGCTGAACACCATTGGCCGCCTTTACTTTTATTGCTGCTCGCAATAAAAACGGAACAGCTACACCTACTGACGCACAGTTCTTTCTTTTCATTGCATCAAATACTTGTTTGATTTTATGCGATTCAGGCAGCTAACCTACACAATTAACAAACAAAGACGGCGCATTACCACGCCACAGAGTAGGTAGTGACCACGCGTTTACTGCTTTTCAAGATGGCCGATTCCGCGCATGCGCACAAAATTTTGGATGACAGACTGCAGCGGGACTTTTCCTTTCTGTATACTCCTTATTCTGTGTCCGTGTCACGTTGCCATAGTTACAGATGGAACATAATACAAACTCCGCTTAACAGATGACTGGCCAATTTTGCTCCGCCCTCGTAGGTTGAAACCAGAGTTTATGCTGATCGTGAAAGAACAATTAGCCGATCTCCATAATAAGGGAATTATCGAGCATTCTTCAAGCTGTTAGCCCTATTCATTTCGTTCTCAAGAAAGATGGTACTTACCTTATGGTTGGGGACTATTCGAGACTTAATGCTTATACCATCATTGACAAATACCCTGTACCGCACATTGCTGATTTCAATCACGCATAGCAGGTGCAAAATATTTTTCGGTGTTAGACTGCAAACAGGCATTTCACCAGATCCCGATGGCGCCTGAAGACAGAGAGAAAACTGCCATCACTATGCCTTTTGGGCTCTTTCATTATAAGTATATGGCTTTCGAATTGAAAAAAACACACCAGATGTGGCAAAGATGGATAAATAAGACTCTGTCGAAATTCGATTTTTGCTTCGTCTACATGGACATCTCCGTGTTTGCTCTTACTAAAGAATCGAGTGTAGAGCGTGTTAGATTGGTGACTGACACCTTACAGTCTGCCGGCATCAAACTTAATAACAAAAAGAGTCAACTTCATCAGCCATCGGTTGTGTTCCTCAGTTATGTGGTGTCAGCAGATGGCCTCATTCCTCTTACAGACAAAATGAAGCCAGTTCTTGATATGCCTAGGCCTCAGACATTTAAAAGAGCTACGTCGCTTTTTGGAGACCCTTAATAATTGCAAGCATCTGCCTTCTGCTTCGGTTGTTCAGGCCCCGCTCACTGACGCTCTTGCCGGCCCTAATACATCAGGTAATCATGCTATTCCTTGGACGCCTATTATGGAGAAGGCCTTCAATGAGTTGAAACAGCTACTCGCCTCAGCTGTTACCATCGCTCAACTGTGTTCTGATGCCACACTGTTTATTATGACCGATGCAAGTGACAATTCTGTCGGTTACGTGCTCAGTCAGACATATAATGATGTCACCACTCCGCTTCAGCTCTTTTCTAAGAAACTTAACTCAGCCCAGAAAAAATACTCACCTTTCGATAAGGAGTTGCTTGCCATCTCCAATGCCATCAAGCATTTCAGAACTGATTTGGAGGGTAGGGACTTCTACGTTCTGATGGACTATAAACCCTTGGTGTTGGCTATTAAAAATCCTCCGTCTGACCCCCCAACCTCGTCATTTTTGTCACATTGATTACATACTGCAGTTCACTAATGACATTTCGTACATAAAAGGGGCAAATAATGTTGTGGCTAATTTCCTATCCTGTGTCGGCGCAGTAGATAGACTTGTCCCACTTAGCCAGGCTACAATCAGCCGTTCCAAACACTTTATAGCTGTTATCAGACCAATCTTCTTCTCTTCGGCCCATGAAGACCACCTTTCCAGGAGTTTCTGGTAAGTCTGGAGTGACACTTCTAAGGCACACTTCACCCCTCCATTCCTAAAGGGTTACAACGTCTTGTGTTTGAGAAACTTCATGGTTTGGCTCAACCGGGTGTTAGGGCATCGACACACCATGTGTCTGACGGTTTTGTCTGGAGAGACATGAGCTGTGTGGGCCCACACATGTGTTCCTTGCCAGCAAAACAAAGTCTCTCGCCATACTTCCCACCTCTGGGTAAAGGCCAATTCACACTGTCCGTCACGTGTACGTCACGTCACGGAACCGTCCCGCCAAGTTGTATTCACACTGTCCGTCAGTGTCCGTCACGTCAATTCGCCCATCTCAATACGCGATGTTGAAAGTGAGGTTATGAGTGGCGATCTGTTATGTAGAAAGTCATAATGTAATACTAGAATTGAGGGAACAACAAAACTAAGTGTTACTGATGGCCAAACAAAACTTTACAGTGTATGTTTTTGGCCAACTTACTGGGAACTGAAACAACATTTCAAAACATCGACGCCTATTTTCAAGCAAAAAAAAATAAACTTATGAAAACATCAAACAATACTTATAACAGCATAAACAGCGCCTGTCTACTTTATCCATTACGATTTGTCCGCTGACATTATTAATACCTGTACCGTCGTAAACAACTGAATTTTGGCTTTCTTTAGAACTGACTTTTTCATTTAAAATGTTATTTAATGAAAAATGCGCAATTAAATAACAATCTTATTCAAATAAACAGTTTGCTTCAGTCTTTTCTAGTACAATGTTACGTAACATAAACCATTGTTTGGTTTCAGATATCTGACCTCGATTTTAGGGAGGCACTCAATTGACACAAATATTTAAGTCGTCATGAAACATTTGAGATTCACCTCTAAAATGAGGTATAACAACAAAATAAATGAATAAGAGACATTTTCACATGAAATCGTCGACTGCAACATGTAATTCGCCTGATCAAAATAGGTTAACTTCCGATGTTAGCAGACGGCCATTCCATCAAAACATTCTTCTCGAGAAAGCTTGACGTGACGTGACGGTTCGGTGACGGACAGTGTGAATGCCGCTATTAGAAATACATTGCAGAATGTTCTGACGGACGGTGACGTGACGTGACGTGACGGACAGTGTGAATTGGCCTTAAATTTTCGCAACCGTTGGGCCGATTCCAACATATCCATGTAGATTTGGTTGGTCCCCTCCCACAGTGTGAAGGGTTCTGCTATCTGCTCACAGCTATTGACAGGACTACTCGCTGGGCAGAAGCTTTCCCCATACTGAACATTACGTCAGACACCGTTTCACAAGCATTTATGGACGCTTGGGTCTCCCGCTTTGGCTCCCCTGTGTTCCTCACAACCGACCAGGGTCTGCAATTTGAATCGGCCAGGTTTTTTGAATTATGCACCCTTTGCGGTATCACAAAAATACACACTACCGCTTATCACCCCTAAAGTAATGGGCTAATCAAGCGCTGGCATCATACGTTAAAAACCGCTCTTCGATGTTACGGCCTCCTGTGGACCGAGGCATTACCTTGGGTGTTTCCCGGCATACGCTCAGCTTATAAAGAAGATCTTAAGGGCTCGGTGGTGGAGTTTGTTTATGGACAACCTCTTGTGCTTCCTGGCGATCTAGTTTCTCCCTCCCCACCGACCGCGCCCTCTGAGCTCCTTCTCTGGTAGATCGGGTACACACGCATTGTGAAAACATTCTGCTGCCCAATACAGCAGCACACACTCATCCGCACGTGTACGTACCCCGTGAGCTAGACAAGTGTGGGCACGTTTTGCTCTGTGATGACACTATTAAGGCCCCTCTCGTGCCTCCTTATACTGGCCCTTACGTCGTCATCAGCCACTCCAGAAATACCAGGGACATTAGAGCGAATGACTCTGTCATTACCATTTCTCTAAATCGTATCAAGCCAGCATTCATCGAGCCTTCAGAGACCTCCTCTGACACAGTTTCCTCCCGTGCCTCTTTTCCGTCGAGAGGCCAGTTTCCTTATCGTGCCACACAATTGGGCACAGACTGTTCTCGGTGTACTCGCCATTCGAGTACTACTTCTCCAAACACTGCTGCTTCGAGTAGACAGTCACACCCTCGTGCCACATATTCAGGCACTGAGTCCTTTCCACGTACTCAACCCTCGAGCACTGCTTCTTTGCCCCTCAGCTCCAGTTTGAGCGGTCAATCATTTAGAGGTTTTTTCCCCTTGCAGCCCCCAAAGTCGAGCTGATCACTCTCTAGGGTCTACTGTAGGTATCCCTTCGTCCTGCAACAGTAGCCGCTCCCACGCTTCGAGCCTCGTGGCTCCACCCAGCACAGGGCCACGCCCCCTCGGCCATCGGCTGATCGCCCGGGGCCATCGCCTGCACCACCCGCTTCATCGGCCACCCCCTCCTCGCCTGGCTCTCAGCTGTGTGTTACAGGTTTCCTATCCCGCACTGCAAACAGGCACATCCACCCGCAGTGCTCACCATCGAGCTATATACTTTTGTCCATCCTTACGACATCCGTAAGCTCTCGGTGTTGGTCGACAGCTCAACTGTTTTTGTGTGCAATGCGTGTTACGATGAGCAGGGAGAAGTGCTTTTCCGCATGTGGTGCGAAGTTTTCACCTGTCAAAAAGTGCTGCGAAAGGTAACGTTTGTGTCTTTGTGCATACAAATGGAAAAGTTTTCCTGCACGTTCCCACTGATGCCGGCCTGCAGTCTGTCACCGGTCGGTGTCTTCATCAGCTGTCAGACCTCGCTGAGTTTGTCGTCGATGTACCAGGGTTTGCCCCCTCCCCCCCACCGGTCACCATTGTGTCGACATGTGTCTGACGCCGTTGAAGAACTTAGTGTGGTGTTTTTGGGAAATTCTCACCCCCCGCCCCCCTCAGGGACATACACCACACTGCGGGGGGGGGGGGGGGGGGTATGTGGCATCGATCCCATGATCGGTAGTCACATTATGTTATCTTTGGTAGATGTTCTTTGGGTCTGACTGGGACTTCTGGCAGTCGGTCTCTTGTATCTGAAATGTTAACATCATCTGTACCGATAAAGAGTAATAAATGTATTAAGAGTGGGTACTGCATTCATAACTGAACTGCACCTATCCCCTCATATGAATGCTAGGAAATGCTAAAGCAAATAGAGGTGGGAAGAAAGATAAAAGAAGTAATTTTTCTTATATGAGCATGAGAAAAAGTTTTTATCAACAATTGGTTAGTTCCATTTTCCAGGTACTGTAACACTGATCTCACTATGACATGGAATCACTTAGTTCTAAAGTTACAGTACGTTTTATTGGTAATACATTTATTTAATTAGCATATAGCAATATAAACTGAAGTGCAATTAACTTACATGAATTACATAATTTTCAAACTGAAACATTAAATCTACCAAAGAAAACCTTAACTTTTAAGTCTTGCGACATCAAAAAATTTTGATTAATTTAATAACCTGTGACAGATGACAGAGAGTTGAAGTTAATAATCAGAAATGTAAAGGTTTTATGCTGAACATCCTTCCCGCAAGTGTTGGAAATTGCACCAGTAGGTCTGTATGGTTCACTTTATAAGTCAAAAGGAGGATTTTGCTTTTTTTTCTTGTAATAGTGCTACAAGCGCAATCAACTGTGATGCAGACTAGTTCAAACCCTGCTGAAAATACTCAATGTGAATGCCAGAGGTCTCACTCAGTGTTCGACAAGGCTACTGCCATGACACCTGGCAAACAGCAGCAAACAGAGCCAAGGCAGGCATGACTGCATTGGTAGTTGAATTTGAGACTTTTAACGGTGTGCTTGACGTGTTGTGTTGAGCATTACAGAAGTAACTGATGACAAGTTTCAACATTTCCATGTGTCTTATGTTCATTCGTGTTTTTTGTATGGGCTTATGGATCTCGAGGATGTCATTCAGGCTCTGCATGAGCGGCAGAAAGCTTTTATGTCTGCTATCAGGACGCTTTCCACCACATTGTCTGCTAGTGTTTCTGTGCTGTCGATATGTTCACCCCGTTTCCTCAATATAATGACTCAGCTAAAGGCTGGTACGCTTATGGGAAGCAGCTTTGGGAACATTTTCTCATGTTTGGGTTCACAGATACTAATTAGCATTAATGTATATGAGGCTTTGTTTTTGTTCTGGCTTTCTCCTCACGTCTATCAATTGCTCAACCAGTTGGCCCCTCTGTGGGACACGGCTTACATTTCTTTTGATGAGATATGTCACTTGTTATCTACTTATTACCACAAATGCAAACATGTTGTCAAAGCACATATAGTACCGTATATATTCGAGTAATCCATTCACCTTACATTTTGACAAGGGTTGGGGGGGGGGGGGGACACCATGCGGATTTGTGTTGATCAGGATACCACCCCTCGGATTTGAACAAGTAAGTGAGGGCAGCAATCACGTCTATTACATTTCAAAACGACCAGAGCGTGTGAATCTCGCACCAACCCCATAAAATTCTCGTATTTTACCTACTAAATGTTCTCATACAACCTGAAAAATATTTCATTTGTAACACATTACTGTGAAAACGTACTCACTAAAATGAACACTTATAGAATCTGAACCATTACATAAATGGAGCTGAGACTGGTATTACATGCTCATATCTCTTTGTAAAAGTCTATATGTCATGTATTTACATCAAAGATATTTGATAGCGTAATAAGGAGCTTCGACATATATGTATTTTTCATCAAAGAAATGTCATCAAATGTAGCACCTCGCCATATATTTGATTACAAAAGTTGCTTGTCTTCTCTCCGCAGCAAATGTATCCGCTCTGAGCACTAGCATCACTGTTTCTAATCGATATGTGCGTGTGTTTGAACATAACTGCAATGCCGTGCCAAAATTAGCATTTAAACACAGTAGCAAAAATCGCTGTAACCCTGTCTTCTCCAGATATAGTCGTTGTCACGTCCCGATACTGATGTGGTTAATATGGTGGTACTGACCCGAATAATACCGAACAAGTAGATAACGTACTTTATTACTCAGAAAGATGGTACTATAAACTACTCATTCTTACATCAACAATGCAACTGTTCGTATGCACCAGTCGCGCTGGCAAAGAAGCTACCGGAAAGATACGCTATTCCACTACGTTTGTGACTATCTTGAAATATGAGGACAATAATACCCCTTTTTAACACCATGATGAAGATTTATGTCTAAGAAATATTACGAATATTGAATAATATTTCTTTGTCAAAGATTTGATCGAAAATATTATCGTGTAATACCGGCCTAAAGGGATATTTTTTAAAGTAGAGTAATCCCCACCTGGTGTGCTTTGTTGTTGCAGATGGAGTAATACCAACCTAAATTCGAGTAATCCACGGACCGCAGTTTTTCTTTCATAAATTTGGGGAAGAAAGGAAGCGGATTACTCGAGTATATACGGTATTTTACCGCAGTCGGAAAAAGCCCCATCAAACTTATCGCTCTTGTGTCGCAGAACTTCAAAGTCTATGTCAGAGATGTCTCTTCATTACCGATGCTCACAATGATTCTTATGCAGATTTGATAATTCATGATGGTGTCACTCGGTTGGCTACTGACATAGAGGTTCATCAACGTGCTCTTCAATGTGAAAACCCATAATTTAGGTCTTGTATATTCCTCAGTCTTTTGAGATTTCGCAAGCATCTGACGATCAAATTGAGGCCTTCTGTGATGTGTTGGTGGTTGGCACTGTTTCTTCAGGTCTTTCTTTTGTTGATTTACAGGGTGGAGAGGGTGTAGCAGCAGTAAACACTCCCCCTCCCTTCCAGTGTCATTTAGGACAGCAGCTGGCAGCGTCGCAACAATAGTCATGGCAGGCAACACTACGGCCATGCACAATACTTCTATCATGCCCCTTATGTTTCATCCAACATGACTGCCATGCCAAATGCAATAAATGCAGGAAGAAAGGGCATATTGCGGCTGTGTGCCATTCTTCTCAGTTTTCCTCCGACTCAGACTCTGCCATGCACGTTGTGTTTTCTCTACAGCTTCTAGTATGACTAAATTGTTTCTAGAACTTAAAGTATTGGGACAAATGCTCCACTTACAGGTGCATACGGCACACCTTTAAATTCACAAACATATGTAGATCTGGGATCCCCTGCACACTCTACAATTGAGTGACACTTGGTAAACTATAACAAGCAAAGCATTCTGATCCCAGAAAAGTTCATGGCGTTGGTGACATATAAAAATGTGGTTTGTTCCTTGACATTTTCAATGGTAGGCAACCCTCATACTGCTAATTTATTCATCATATTTGCCTTTTGTGCTTTTGGGTTTTCTATAACTGACTCTGTCCATCTCGTTTCTGAACCTTCTTCTTTACCTGAAAATTGAGACATTATCCTCAGAATTTTCATCCCTCTTTTTGTAAGGATTAGGTCGGGCTACCAATTTTAAAGTGGATATTAACCTTAAGCCTAAGGCTTACCCTCGATTTCTTCGTGCACGTGCTGTACCTGTTGCTTTGCGTGAGCAAGTTAAACGAGAACTGAACACGTTGACTTCTCTAGGTGCCCTGATATTCCCTCCAGTGAGTGAACATCGCTCTTAGTGTTTCAAGTACACTGTTAGTGCTCAAAGCACCACTGACACATACCCTTTGCCACGCCGAAATGAGCTCTTTGCAAAACTTGTTGGAGGCCGTTTTTTTTTCCAAACTTGGGTTGTCAGAGGTGTACTTCCTAGTTCCCTTGGATACTCAACATAGCCTTTGGGTTGTCCCAATATCAGCGTTTTCCATTTGGAGTGACCAGTGCTCCTGCGCTCTTCCAACATATTTTTTCCAAGGTGTATTAATGATCAAGATGACATTGTCGTTATGGGCGCCACTAGAGAAGAGCGAGTTACATATATTTTAGGGCACAATCACCTACTACCATAAATTTCTTCCTGATGTTGCCACAGTGACTAATTTCATAAAAACTTTCAGTTTCAGCGTACACCAGCCTGTGAAAACACCTTATATTGGTTGAAAACTCAACTCAAATATGCTCCTTGCTTGGGCACCTATCATTCAGACCAGCACTTGGTATCGGCTACAGACGCTTCATGGGCAAGATTAAGTGCTGTACTTTCTCACAAAAAAATAAATATTAATAGTAGCCATGATGTTTAGAAACTGTGACTGTATGAAAAAAATTAATATTCATATTTCTGCTACCAGTCTATTTATTTATTAGTGTTTATACTAACATAGCACAACGAATTTTGTTCTTGTTTTGCTCATCATTAGGCACTTCTTATACACACAGAAATGCTTATGTTAGCTATAGTTCACTTACTTAAAGTATATTTGTTATTTTTGGTGATTGGGAGTAGTTAGGGGAGGAGGGCAGTGGATTGCCATAAACTAAGATATAGTTCTGACTTCTGATGGTCTTCTTGTATGGTACAATTTGTTTCACCACCTGTATGTAGATAGGAATTATCAAGTGTTGTGATGGAATGGTTGTGTGACTCACTTACGTGGTAAGTCATTTGCTCACCTTCTCACAAATTTCATGGTGGATCTGAGTCTCCAATTGCATTTGCTTCCAAGACCCATCATTGCTACTCAATAAAAATACCCCCAAATCAAGAAGGAGGCACTTGCCACTGTATATGCCATTCAGAAACTTCATTTGTTTCTATATGGGTCTAAGTCTCACCCCATTAACAACCACAAGCCGTTGGTTGCCTTACTCAATGCTTCAGCAGTCTTACTTGACAGAGCTACCCACAGGCTCCAGTGTTGGGCACTGTTTCTTTCACGGTATCACTATACTATCCACTTTTTTGCCTACCAATCAACTTACCAATGCCAATACTCTCTCTCGACTTCTGGTGACCCTGTACCCCTCATGTTATGGTGTACAGTCAGCGCCACACGTCAGACACACGAAAACGATCGTGAAGAAGGCAGCAGATGACCGGCAGCCGATCACATGCTGGACCCAAGCCTCCTGGAGGGAGCAACTGAGAAGCACGTCCTCTACAAGCAGCGGTATCTAGGCCAACGTGCGTCTGGAAGGTCACCTCTGAACTCGGCTCCGAACTAGGCAGTTACCAGGACACAGTGCAGCTAGCATTGTGCAAGAAGACGCCGACGTGAGAACAGATATACCCTCTCAAAGTTGATTATTGTGTAAACTTTAGTAATTAAAACTTTTGTTACTAATCTGTATAGCAATTTTAGCTGTCCATGCATCACACATGAAAAATGCGTTAACCCTTGCCAATGGCAAAATAAGGAAAACTAGAAGTGGTAGACACAATAGCGGCTGAGTGTTCTACCCCAGTGCACACATTAGGCCGCCAATATCGCCTATTTGGCAAAGATCGAAATTTTGGAAAATATTTTCTGGTAGATAACGGTGCAGATTTGTCCATTATACCAGTTGCAAAAAGCCAAAAAGTTCAACCCTCTGACTTCAATCTTTATGCCGCAAATGGGTCAGAGATAAAAACTTATGGTTCAAAACTGTTAAACATTAGGTTCGTTCGAGTGGCCCAAACGCTGATAGTTCCTGATGATTTGGAAGGTCTCCATTGCCCATGCGCGCTTTTTGACCATTTCCAACTCCGAAGCCAACTCGAACGCTTATTTCACCTGTTTCGCAGTTTGACCACCCATAGCGCTAGTTGGCATCTTGCTGTCTACCAATGTTGAAAATGAGGTTATGACTGGCGCGATGTTCTGTTGGAGGACGCTCAATTGAGAAAGCTATTTAAGTCGTCATGAAACATTTCCAATTTTTTCCGTTAAATCAAAGTATAATAATAAAGATTAACAAGACACGATTGTGTGCAAACCGTGTATCTGTCGAGTATAATATGAAAATCTCATGACGAAACTAGGTTAACTTGCAAGTCACGATGTTACCAGACAACCGTTCCATCAAACCATTCTTCTTGAGAAAGCTCACGTTGACATGAGGTGACGGACCGGCGATGGACAGTATGAATTCCGCCATTAGAAATACATTGTGGAATACATTCTGATCATAAACTTCGACAAAACGCAAAATATACGTAAACATGTCCCCTATTTATAAATAATGTAGCCAATTCAACCAGACAAAACCTCATACAAAAATGAGGTAAATTAGGATAGTTATGTGTGAAAGGAATATTTGGTAACATACAATTACATATACATTTTGTCCCATTATTATGAGTTAGAATAAAATTTAGAAAATGAAAAAATTAATATACAACAATTTGCAGGTGTTGTTCAAGAATAATCAACGTACATGATTTTCCCAAAAGTTACACATTAAAGGCCACTTCACACTGTCCATCACGTCACCGTCCGTCAGAACATTCCGCAATGTATTTCTAATGGCGGCATTCACACTGTGCGTCACCGGACCATCACGTTACGTCAACGTCACATCAGGCTTTCTCGAGAAGAATGTTTTGATGGAACGGCCGTCTGCTAACATCGGAAGTTAACCTATTTTCGTCACATGAAGTACATGTTGCAGTCAACGATTGCACTGTTTATATGCAAAAGTGTCTTATTCATCTTTGTGTTGTATTTGTACCTTGTTTTAGGGGTAAATCTCAAATGTTTCATGATGACTTAAATATTTTTGTCAATTGAGAGTCCCCCTAAAATCGAGGTCAGCTATCTGAAACCAGAAAGTGGCTTATGTTATGTAACATTGTAACAGAAACGACTGAAGCAAACTGTTTATTTGAATAAGATTGTAATTTGATTACGCATTTTTCATTAAATAACACTTTAAATGAAAAAGTCAGTTCTAATGAAAGACAAAAATTCAGTTATTTACGACGGTATTAACAATGTCAGCGAGCAAATCGTAATGGGTAAAGTATACAGGCGCTATTTATGCTCTTACAAGTATGGTTTGATGTCTTCATATGTTTATTTTTTCGCTTGAAAATAGATGTCGATGTTTTGAAATGTTGTTTCAGTTCCCAGTAAGCTTGCCAAAAACATACACTCTAAAGTTTTCTTTCGCCGTTAATAACATTTAGCGATGTTGTTCCCCCTTTCTAGTATTAAACTATGACTTTCTACATAACAGATCGCCGCTCATAACTTCACTTTCAACATCGCGTATTGAGATGGACGAATTGACGTGATGGACAGCGTGAATACAACTTGACCTGATGGTTCCGTGATGTGACGGACAGTGTGAATTGGCCTTTAGTGTAGAAACGCCCACATTGGCATTAATAGATTTTTATAATAAATAAACACAATAAGAAACAGACGGACAGTAATCGTGAGACGTTATAGTGGCACATATAAAGCTAGATGTCGGCTATAAAAATCTATCAGTGCTAATGCCTGTTGTGAACTGTAATATTATTAAGGCCAATTCACACTGTCCGTCACATCAACGTCATGTGACGGCACCGTCACATCAAGTTGTATTTACACTGTCCATCAGTGTCCGTCACGTCAATTTGCCCATCTCAATACGCGATGTTGAAAGTGAGGTTATGAGTGGCGATCTGTTATGTAGAAAGTCATAATGTAATACTAGAATTGAGGGAACAACAAAACTAAGTGTTACTGATGGCCAAACAAAACTTTACAGTGTATGTTTTTGGCCAACTTACTGGGAACTAAAACAACATTTCAAAACATCGACGTCTATTTTCAAGCGAAAAAATAAACTTATGAAAACATCAAACAATACTTATAACAGCATAAACAGCGCCTGTTTACTTTATCCATTACGATTTGCCCGCTGACATTGCTAATACTTGTATCGTCGTAAACAACTGAATGTTTGACTTTCTTTAGAACTGACTTTTTCAATTAAAATGTTATTTAATGAAAAATGCGTAATCAAATAACAATCTTATTCAAATAAACAGTTTGCTTCAGTCTTTTCTATTACAATGTTACGTAACATAAACCATTGTTGTGGTTTCAGATATCTGACCTCGATTTTAGGGAGACACTCAATTGACACAAATATTTAATTCGTCATAAAACATTTGAGATTTACCCCTAAAATGAGGTATAACAACAAAATAAAGATGAATAAGACACATTTGCACATAAACAGTGCAATAATCGGCTGCAACACGTCATTCGCGTGACGAAAATAAGTTAACTTCCGATGTTAGCAGATGGCCGTTCCATCAAAACATTCTTCTCGAGAAAGGTTGCCATAACGTTGACGTGACGTGACGGTCCGGTGATGGACAGTGTGGATGCTGCCATTAGAAATACATTGCGGAATGTTCTGACGAACGGTGACGTTATGTGACGTGACGGACAGTGTGAATTGGTCTTTATGTGTCAATCACTTCATTTAAAGATAGCACAGAAAATCTCAGTAGGACTATATTGACTTCATTTTCAGGCGAATATATCACAATCCAAACTGTAAAAACATACGCATTCATCTTTAAATTCGTATGTTATGAAAATTTCCACACCTTTCATTTATAGTATGTATGGGTGTAATAAAAAGGGGACGTACTGTATTAGAAGGCCACGTATGTTGAAAGAACGCCTGTGTAATATACAAAGCTCAGCCTCAATCAAGAGAAAATGGAACACTTTAGAACACAAACCTCTTCGTAAATGTGCAGGCTTGTCTTTTGGAGGAGGCTTGTTAAGCGCTTTGGAGTCAGTAGGTTCGTTCGAGTGGCCCAAACGCTGATAGTTCCTGGCGATTTGGAAGGCCTCTACTGCGCATGCGCGCTTTTTGACAGTTGCTAACTCCGAAGGCAACTCGAACGCTTATTTCACCTATTTCGCATATTGGCCACCCATAGCGCTAGTTGGCATCTTTTCTCTCTACCGATGTTGAAAGTGAGGTTATGACTGGTGATATGTTATGCATTTCTCAATAGAGAAAACTACTTAAGTCGTCATGCAACATTTGCAATTTACCGTTAAACCAAAGTATAATAATAAAGATTAACAAGACTCATTTGCCTGCAAACCGTGTATCTGTCGAGTATAAAATTCGCGTGACGAAACTAGGTTAACTTGCGAGTCGCGATGTTACCAGACGACGGACGACCATTCCATCAAAACATTCTTCTTGAGAAAGCTCACGTTGACGTGAGGTGGCGTACCGTCGACGGACAGTGTGCATTCCGCCATTAGAAATACATTGTGGATTAAATTCTGATCATGAACTTCGACAAAACGCAAAATATACGTAAACATGTTCCCCCATTTATAAATAATGTAGCCAATTTAACCTGACAAAACCTCATACAAAAATGAGGTAAACTAGGATAGTTATGTGTGAAAGGAATATTTGGTAACATACAATTACATATACATTTTGTCCCATTATTATGAATTACAATAAAATTTAAAAAATGAAACATACAAATTAATATACAAAAATTTGTAGGTGTTGTGCAAGAATGATCATCGTACATGATTTTCCCAGAAGTTACACATTTAGTGTAGAAACGCCCACATTGGCACTAATAGATTTCTATAATATATAACCACAAGGAGAAACACGGAACGATAATTGTGAGACGCTATAGTGGCACATATGTCGGTTATAAAAATCTATCACTGCTAATGCCTGTTGTGAACTATATTATTCTTATGTGTCAATCACTTCATTTACAGATGGCACAGAAAATCTCAGTAGGACTTTTTTGACTTCATTTTCAGGCGAATGTATGACAATCCAAACTGTAAAAAAATACGCATTCGTCTTTAAATTCGTGTTATGAACATTTCCACACCTTTCATTTATAGTATGTATGGGTGTAATAAAAAGGGGACGTACTGTATTAGAAGGCCACATAAGTTGAAAGAATGCCTGTCTAATATACAAACTCAGCCTCAATCAAGAGAAAATGGAAGACTTAGAACACAAACCTCTTCGTAAATATGCGGGCCTGTCTTTTGGTGGAGGCTTGTTAAACGCTTTGGAGTCAGTCAGAAAACAGTTTGACGAAAATCCGCTGACTTAAACTTACGGTCGCCAACTATCAGCTCCGCCACTCGAACACCAGATTGGCCAGTCAGATATCGTCAGAAAGAGTCAAAACTGCCACTCGAACGCCTCAAACTGTTCCTGACCGTCAGCAGCGCCACTCGAACGAAGCTAGTCAGAAAACAGTTTGACGAAAACCAACTTACTTAAATAAACGATCTCAAACAATCATCTCCGCCACTCGAACAGCTGATTGGTCAGTCAGATATCGTCAGAAAGAGTCAGAAGTGCCACTCGAACACCTCAAACCATTTCAGATCGTCAGAAGGGCCACTCGAACGAACTTATTGACTTAGGACTCAAACGCAATTTTGAGTGGCCATTCATAGTAGCAGATGTATCAAAAGGCATATTAGGAGCCGATTTTCTTCATCATTATGGGCTACTGGTTGACCTCAAAAATAAAAAGTTGATAGACAACACCACCAAATTAAAAATTGTAGAAGAAGTAACCACTGTGGATGATAATGATTCAGTAAGCTCACTGTATGCAACATGCCAGTTTTCAAAACTTTTAGAGAATTTTCCTGATCTAACTAAACCATCTATATTACCAAAAGCATTAAAGCATAATGTGCAGCATTATATCACTACATCTTCTGGTCCACAAGTATACAGTAAGGCTTGTAGATTGGACCCACATAAATTGAAAATTGCTTAACAAGAATTTCAATTTCTGTTAAATAATGATATTATACGTCCATCAAAATCACAATGGGCTAGTCCACTACACCTTGCTAAGAAGCCAACCGGTCAATGGCGAGTCTGTGGAGATTATCGCCGCCGCGGTGGAATAGCCGAGCGGTCTAAAGCGTCTCGCTGCGGAGCGCGCGGTTGTTCGCCGTGGAGGTTCGAGTCCTCCCTGGGGCATGGGTGTGCGTGTTGTCCTTAGGTTAGTTTACCTAGGTTTAAGTAGTTTGTAAGCTACGGACTGATGATCACCTAGTTTGGTCCGATAGATTTATAAACATTTGAACATTTTTGAGATTATCGCCGTTTGAATGACAGGACTGTCCCAGAACGGTATCCAATTCCACGAACTGATGATGTAAATTTTATACTTCAAAATAAAAGTATATTCTCAAAGGTGGACCTACTCAAAGCCTATTACCAGATTCCACTAGCTGAAGAAGATAAACCAAAATCAGCCATTATAACACCATTTGGTCTCTATGAATTTAATTATATGCCATTTGGACTTCGCAATGCACCTATCACATTCCAAAGGTTTATACATGAAGTTGTGAGAGAACTAGAATTTTGTTTTCCATATTTGGATGACATTCTAATAGCATCTGAATCACCAGAGCAACATGTTGAGCATCTAAATGTACTTTTTAAGCAGTTGAATAAGTATGGTCTTGTCATAAATGTTTCCAAATCAGTATTTGGTGTACAACAGATAACATTTTTAGGAAATTTAATTACACCTGCTGGAACAAAGCCAGATCCAGAGAGAGTTCCAGCAATAATGAACTACAAACGACCAAAAACAGTTCGTGAACTTAGAAAATTCTTAGGGATCATCAATTTTTATCGTTGACATTTGGAACATGCAGCTGAAAACCAAGCCTTGCTGAATGGTTTCCTAAAAGGAACAACAAAAAAGGACCGACGATATATTAACTGGACAGAAGAAGCAATTGCTCAATTCGAAAAATGCAAAGAAGATCTAGCAAACGCTGCACTTTTGAAATTTCCTGGTTTGAACAATCAACTTGTATTATTTGTGGATGCATCAGATTTTGCAGCAGGTGCTGCATTGCAACAATGGCAAGATGGACAGTGGAGACCAATTGGATTCTTTTCAAAACAGTTTACAACAGCACAGAACAAGTATTCTACATATGATTGATAGCTGCTTAGCATCTATATGGCTGTCAAATATTTCAAATATCTGTTGGAAGAGATTTCATTATTTATACTGACCATGCTCCTCTAACATATGCATTTAAACAAAGGAATGAAAAAGCAACACCAAGTCAATTATGTTACCTCCAGTACATTTCACAATTTACCACAGGCCTTCGTCATATATCTGGTAAAGAAAATGTTGTTGCTGATGGTCTATCAAGGCTTGAAGAACTAGTTCCAGTTAACTATGATGAGATAGCCCAAGCACAAGAAGATGATGAAGAGCTTCGTCAACTACAGATCAGGCCTCATACATCTCTTAAGTTAAAACACCATCTGACACATGGAGGAAAAAAGCTATGGTGTGATGTGTCAACACAAGCATTTTTCAATTGTTGGATCACTAGGTTTAGAACACCATATCAATAGAGACTGATCAAGGCAGGAAATTTAACTCTGAGCTATTTCAAGCACTGTCAAAACTATGTCCTTGTAACCAAACACAAACTACAGCATACCATCCTCAATCAAATGGAAAAATTGAAAGATTTCACCGCACACTTAAAGCAGCTATCCGTGCCCATTGCAACTGCCAAATGGACTCAAGTAATACCTGTAATCCTCCTTGGCCTGCGATGCTCCATCAGAGAGAACAGTAATGCTACAATTGCAGAAATGGTTTATGGCTCACCCATCAGAATACCAGGTGATTTTTTCAAGAGTATGCAACAAAATTGGATGCAGACTTACCTCAATTCATTTCACAACTGAAGCAGTACATGAATTGTCTGAAGCCTGTACAATACTCCCACAAAGCAAAAGAAAGACCTTTCATATACAGGGATTTCAATGAGTCAACACATGTATTTGTGCAAGTTGACTGAGTTAAAAAAAGCATTAGAACATCCATATGAAGGCCCACACGAAGTAATAGAAAGAACCCCAAAATTTTCTGGTGTTAAAATAAAAGACCAGGTCAAGAATATCTCCATTGATCAACTGAAACCTGCGTACCTCATGAATCATAATGAGAATCAGCCTGAAGACACTTCAACTGAACAGTCAGCCCAGGTCAAACAACCAGAAACAACCGACAGTGGAAAACCAAGAAGAACAATATCTGGTCATGAAATTCGATTTCCTGCACGATAAATAAATAATTTATTTATAGGAACAAGATCTGGTCATGAAGTTCGATTTCCTGCAAGATTAGTTGAAGAACTGCAGTGTTAAGTGACTATATGACTGAGAAGGGGGTGATGTGGGGACACAACAAACTACTATTTGTATTTGTATTTTCTGATCTGTATTAAGCTAATTGGTATTCTCTGTTATTATCTTTGATCATTAAGAAAAAAAGAGTACAACAAACTGTTCTTTTCTTGTCACTATAATTACACTTCCATGGTGTGTGATGTGCAAGATAGAAGTAAATAAATGTATGGAAATATAAGTCTTAAAATTTAATATTTAATGAACATTGTGTTACAGAGGATCTTCATTGGTGTTTTCATTGTTTATTTCTATTGGTGGAAATTGGTGAAATAAGTAGAAGTGGAGAAGATCTAAATGTAAACTAAATAAACATATCTAAACAGTATATCAAATAGAAGAGAGCTGATAAACCATTGAAACATCTGTGCAGTGTTTTGAAGACTGTAGGGCTAAAAAAATTGGTAAAGCCTAAATGAAGTGATGATAGAATCTTTGAGATATCACTGATGAACTTATGGACCTGCAGGAAAGCTTTGTGACAATCAAAGAGAGTAAAAATTTGTGCTTCATGCAACAGCTGGGCAAAGTAATGAATCTGAAGAATGAGGTAGTTGTTGATAGTAGTGTGGACATCAAGTTTTTGATAATCATCACATTATTAATATGAACCATCCTTTCTTGGTACAAGGTGCATTAAAGAAGACCAACTGTCTCTCTCTCTCTTTTGTAATCAATTTATGCAGAACCCAATTGAGGAGCAAGTCCACGTGTACTCAAACACAATTGTTTCTCAGCAACAACGTAATACGTACCAAAACCTTTGTTAGGTACCTCGCCGATACTCCAAGTCCGAAAGGCAATAATATCCCTCTCTGAGAAAGACTCAAGACCACCTTTCGAAGCATCACTAGTTCATACAAAGGCTACAGTAAGCCAACCAGATCCACCAAAAACTTCAATTGTTTTAATACAAAAGTCAAAACATGCCCCAACAAACGTAATGGGACCATGCAAAACTTCCACCTGTGTTGCTCTTGAGTCTTCGCGTGATGCTTTGCGTCAGTCGTCGTGGAGCTGCTGCACAGGCAACTGCATTGAACGGCTTCAGAGATGCCTCGTTATAGGAGAAGATTTCGATGTTCACGTCTGCCTGTTTATAAGGCTATTGATACTGTTGATATTACTCCTGGTGTTTCAGGGGTTGCAACAACAGCCCAGGCGGAATTTTGTCTCAGAGAGGGATATTATTGCCTTTCGGACTTGGAGTATCGGCGAGGTACCTAACAAAGGTTTTGGTGCAATGAGCAAGGGCAGCACTGTTGTTGCTGCAGCCAACATTGCTGTGTCTGGCAACTATCAATAAACAACCAATGGCTAAGGGGCTATGAATCCGGCTGCACCTTCTCTATTGCCACGTGGCGATCATTTGCAAAGAAGAATTAAAATATTATTACATTCTTGTATGCCTTTGTGAGCTAATATTTTATACAAGCATTGCTCTGGCTGATTTGTATTAGATCAGACAACAATAAATGTAATTGTGTTGTTGTGAAAGTTATGTCAATTTATTACAAAATTTATTTATTGTGTTATTATTATTGGAAGAAGATGATTTTGATTTATTGAAAGTATTGAACTAAGTCAAGAAGATAATTGGAAAATTATTGGATTTTAACATTGACTTCTTGTTGTTGTTGGTGTTTTGAAAGGGGGCTAAATGGCTAGGTTATCAGTCCCCTGTTCTGAGCCAAGAGAGCGCATCTTTTAATTAGCAGATAAAAAGTACTCCACGTCTAATGCATGAGATGCTCAAAGTGATAATGCATGCTAAGACAACAACATTTAAAGGGAAACCACCAAAGTAGTTGACCTAAACATACAACAACACTAAAATATCACAGCAGAAGAATGTGGCTGGCTGATCGCAAAGATAATATAGGATGAACCAGCCATTCTGCACACACTATAACTGCTAGTCAAAGATGGGACTGACAAGATGAAAGTGAAAACAGATTAAAACCATTTGAATGGTGGGTGCCTGAAATATCAGGCTTAGGTACCCCCACCCCCATTAAATCACATAATAAAAATCAACTGTGCGAATAAAATGTAAAACACGTTCAACCATAGCAGCATCGTCTCCTAGCATAAAAGAAAGCGCATCTGGCAGATGAAAAGATTGTCGCAAGGCAACTAAAAGTGGACAGTCCACCAGAATGTGAACCACTGTCAAGGGGGCGCCACAGTCACACCGTGGCGCGTCCTCCCGTCAAAGAAGGTGGCCATGCGTTAGCCATGTGTGGCCGATTCGTAGGCGGCAGAGAACAACCAATTCCCTTTGAGATGACCACAGTGAGGACTTCCATGTGGCCGTAGATAGCTTCACGGCACGGAGCTTGTTTGATTGCCTCGAGTTAGCCCACTCGGAATTCCAAAGGCCAAGTATCTTCCGATGAAACTCCAGTTGGAGATCACTTTCCGGAAGATCAATATTCAACGGACTGGAGATAGTAGCCTGCTTAGCCAGCTGATCCACATGTTCGTTTCCAGGAATGCCGATCTGGCCTGGGGTCCAAACAAAGACCACAGAGCGACCAGACTGAACAAGCCTGGAAACAGACTCCTGAATGGATTACATGAAAGGATGTTTTTGGAAACACTTTGCAAGGACTTGAAAGCCACTGAACAGATAACTAGGGACTCCCCAGGGCACACTCTGAGATGTTCAAGTGCCAGGAAGATGGCCACCAATTCTGCAGTGAACACACTATTCCCACAGAGCAGTGAGTGCTGTTCGATATGCTCACCATGGACATAAGCAAATCCAGCTCAGCCATTGAGTAGGGAACCATCTGTGTACACAAGTCCAGTCAAAGCTGCGGATGTGTAAGAGACCGAGGAGCAGTACGGTAAGGGCAGTGAAAAGTAGGAGGGATGGGAAGGGACTCAAGGGATGACAGGAAGGAACGAACACGGACTGCGATAGGAAGACCCGACCTCAATCGCTGTCGTGGAGATGGAAGTGCAGCAACTGGGAAAAGAAGCCTGTGATTTGGGTTGTGAGGTGTTGCATGAACATGGGCAGCATAGGAGGATAACAGCTGCTGTCGGCGAAATCGCAGGGGAAGGTCTCCATCTTCAGCAAGTAGGCTTGCCACTAGACTTGTCTGAAAAGCCCGTCGCTAAACGGACCCCACTGTGGAGTACTGGTTCCAAGACTCGCAATTCAGATGGGGCTGCCAAATCATACACAAAGCTCCCTTAGTCTAAGCGTGATTGAATCAGTGCTCTGTAGAGCTGCAAAAGACTTGTACGGGTGACTCTCCAACTAGTGTGGCTGAGGCAGCGTAGAATATTGAGGTACCGCATGCACTTCTCCTTGAGCTGACGAAGATGGGGCATCCAAGTGAGCCGGCTGTCGAAGAGCATGCCAAGAAATCGGTGAGTCTCTTCAACACAAAGAAGTTCATCGTATAAATAAAGCTCTGAGTCCAAATGGACGGCAGCAGAAGTGCATAACCCAGGTTTTCGATGGAGAGAACTGGAACCCATGGGTTGAGACCCACGACTGTGCCTTTCGAATGGCTCCCTGTAGATGCCTTTCAGCTACCTCAATGCTAGCTGAGCTGAAGTATAAGCAGAAGTCATCAGCGAACAAGGAGGAAGAAACCGAAGACCCCACTGCCTCAGCATGTCCATTGATGGCAATTAAAAAGAGGGGTATACTAAGTATGGAGCCCTGTGGGACACCATTCTCCTGGACGCAGGGGGAGCTGAGGGAGGTACCAACCCATACCCAAAAAGAGCGGAAGGAAAGAAAGTTTTGAATAAAAAGTGGGAGCGGTCCTCTCAAGCCCCAACTGTGGAGTGTAGGCAGAATGTGGTGGCGCAAAGTAGTGTCGTATGCCTTTCTGAGGTTGAAAAAGACGGCATCAAGGTGCTCACACCTGGTAAATGCTGTGCGAATCCAGAGCCACTAAGTTATCAACAGTGGAGCAGCCTTGGCGGAAACCTGCCTGATGTGGGGACAACAGACCTCGATGTTCAAGTATCCATAGAGCCGCCGACTCACCATACGTTCGAATAGCTTGCACAGAATGTTGGTGAGGCTGATTGGGTGGTAACAATCAGCCACCTGCAGATCAGCACCAGGCTTGATCACTGGAATAATGATGCTTTCTCGCCATTGTGAGGAGAAAGCTCCCCCCCCCCCTCTGCCCATAAATGGTTAAACAGGGCGAGAAGGTGGTGTTTAAACTTCACGGAAAGGTGCCGGATGAACTGGTTGTGGATCCTGTCTGGTCCCAGAGAGGTATCGGGGCATGCGGCAAGGGCAGTTTCGAATTCCCATTTACTGAAAGCGGAGTTGTACGATTCTGCACGACACATGTGAAAGCACAGCCGTCGCTGTTCAACCCGCTCTTTCAGTGCACGGAAGTCTACACTGTATGCTGATGTTGCAGAGGTGCGAGCATAATGCTCTGCCATGCGTTCAGCGATGAAAGTTGGGTCGGTGCATAGGTTACCCTGGATGTGTAAGCTGTGGATCGCTGCTGGTGGATGGATGTGGCATGCTTAACTACATTAATGGTTAATACTAAACTTCAAGTTTAACAGGCAGTGAACTTTGATGTGAGAGTTTAAAAAGATCTATAGCAATTGGCATGGCCTATAATTGATTTTTTGAGAGTTAATTAATAGTAACAGTTTTAAACTTAGTTCTCCTGCCCCGCTTGTACAAGGACCTTATATATTATTTAATTTAATTTAATGATAGGATTGATTTTTTTTAAATTGTGCTGGTGGTGTGGGAACTTCGGATCAAAGTTAGTAACTTACATGGCCAAATTGACAATTAATGTTGCTAGGTAACAAGAAACTTCATGTCAATAGCTACCTAACAATCAACTGAAACTTAGTGCAATTTTTTTTATTTTGAAATGGTGTTCAGCTATAACTTTTATTAACCTACTATGGACTTGAATGACAGTTTTATCATCGCCCATACCCCATCCCACCGCACAAAAGAACCCTGGTTGAGAGTTTCAGAAGTTTAATGCAGCAGTAAAGCCATTGTCACACTGGGTGATAGACCAAAGTATTTAAGAAGTTGTGACAATTACTCGTGTTGCTGATCCCAAGACGCTCCAGACAAAATGTGTCTGTGTTACGAGACTCAGTTCTATTAACAGGAAGCCGGGGGATGGTGAGGCACATGTTATAAAAAATAAAAACACTTAGCTTGGTTTCTGATGTTCGATGCGATGGCCGGATTGGTTTGTGTTGTAATAGAAGTCCATTGATCCAGGTTTCCTTCGGAGCTATATTCACATAAATGAAATGGTGGTAGACGTTATATGATGAAAATGAGGAACTCACTTATTTAAACTTTTCTGAATAAATGTTTTATTGTCATTTTTTGACTGTTGCACAATCTTCCAGCAGCAATATAACAAAGATGTTTACAGGTTTGTTACCAGGAACAGTGCCAGAGCATGGCTCGCACTCCAACGTTTGCAGCATAACCGAGTAATAAGGCTAATGGCAATGTTTTGTAATTCACAATTAAGCAATATTCTTTTACTTTAAATATGCCAAAATACACAAATTAAAATATTACATTTAGGCCTTAACTATTTATCTCAATGTATGTACGTGTTTCATGAAACTTGTATTTAATGTGGTACTGTAAAATAAGAGTCATGGCTTTGACTAGTGTTTACATTACTCAAATTATTTACATTATCTGTGTTTTTTAAATGCACATGTATCTGTTTTGACAATATTGTGTAGGCGTACTATTATTGAGACATGTAATTTTAATGTATTTCAATTTGCAGTCTAATTTTTATAAATACAAATTTGTATAAATTAATAGTAGTTTCGTTTATTTCAAAGATAGCTTCTTAGTACCAAACGGATTATTAATTTTAGTGCATGAAAAATGATCAGTATTTAATTTAGGATCCAGTGATATATAAAACATGGTCTGCCCTATTTATTTAAACAAAAGGTACATATGTAATCATGTTGTGCAATAGTTATAACATGTAATAGTGTTGTTTTTATACAAATTAGTATCTTTATAGGTTCAGTAATTTCCGAAACTAAGTGTAATGTATTTTTAGTATTTGCAGCTATTATTTACGAAAGTATATAAATTGAAGATTACGTAAAATGACAGCCAAAGTTATACTTAAATCAACATACTATTTCATAAAGATGTTCTACTAATAGTGTTAATCATATTTCAAACTGAACGTGAAAATCTGATATTTTACGTCTCCGGTAGCGAAGTTTTATTTTAGGTGTCCGGTATTTTGTGTTTGTGATGTTGGTAATGGATTTTGTAGAGAGTGTGCAACATAGCAGAAATGTTACAAAGTCTGTCCCCACCACAGGCTCATCTGCATTTTCAAAATAAAAAAAGTCTATAAAGACTCCAACCTGGGAAAAGGTGAACTTCAAGGTAAGTCATGCCTCGTGTTTTGTTAGCTGCACATAATAACAGTGTTCCTGGGAAGATTTGTAGATAAGGCCCTTGTGTCGGTGCCCATATCAACCACACAATGCATGTTCGAGGCAGATTAGTGACATAGAGTCGATGACTTGAAGTTGTGCCAGTGTTTCACAACTACTGGAATTTGTCAATAATAGAAGATAAAAGCAACTCACCATCAAGACAATCACTGAGATGCAGATAGTCACATAAAATAGACAATCACATTTACACAAATTACAATTTCAGCTAAGGCCTTTGTCAGAAGACTAGAAACCTATATATTCACACAATCACTCAAACATAACTTCAGCACACATGACCACCATCTTTCAAATGGCAACAAATCCACAACAGATCTATGAAGGATGTCAGGATGCACTCTGCCTAGCTAAGTTGAAAGAACCTACAAATCTAATAATAGCACTGAGATGAATGCGAGTCCAGTGTGTTAGCACTGTGCCACTACGCTTGTTAAGGGTTTTGGGACTGCAAGCAGCAATTGTTCCAACAGAGATTCTTGATACAGTAGTGTGTTGCATAACACAGGCAGGCAGATGACAGCAGCATAAGCACATGGTGGCCAGTGGTGAGGCATCAGCCCAGGTCACCTCACGCATTGTCATGTGATGTGTTGGCTTGCACCAGTGACAGACGTCTTTCCTGTTGTGCAAGTTGCGTGGGGGCTGCTAGCTTTTCTGTGGCCCATTTGCAGCATGTTGCTGCTGTGGTGACCTTGGCTCAGTGCGATCCAAGTGTTTTCCTCTGCACAGCAGAGCTTTCTCCAGCCCAGACACCGGCCGCTGCTCTCTCTCTGGAGGCTGCAGTGCCGGCCACACTCCCAACTGTCTGTATCCTTTCTACCAGTCCTGGAGTAAGGTCATCACCACTGTTAAGTTAGGTCCAGTGCACTCGCGGGAAAGTGCTTGTGCCGGGGGCACCAATTCAAGTGTGTGCATTGACCTGGACATGAACTGAGTGGTACAACTTCATGACAATCTTTGATGTGCTTCTGTTGTATTATCCACCATGTTTGAATCAGTTGGTGATTGTATTCTGTGTTGATAACATAAAAAATATGTATTGTTCTGTAAAGTGTGTGGTCATTGGGCTCCAACAACCTTAGTAACCTCCACAGAGGTGACCCTGAACTAAAACAGTTCTACGCGTTCAGTATAGTGTTGTCACAAGGTTTCTGGAGTGTTCCTTCGAGTGTAATTCACTCGCGCTTGGTATGCCAACAATCCCACGCCCAAGTGCAGCATGTCAACACCCGTGCAACCGCCACCTTGACTTGCACTTCCTTGGCAACTTGTGTGGTTTCCAGCATTCTCATGAGTGTTAGCAGTTCACATAATGCCAGACTGTTGCACTTGTCTGGACATTTGCCACAGGATATCTTCACATCGCTGCCTTAGCGTTTTGATTCTGGCTTTGTCTCTCCACAGATGCTTTCAAGTGCTCCTTTTTATGCCACTCCACCGTTTGAGCACTCATGGCTCTTCCGTGCTTTGGACAATGCCAGCTACAAAATAGACTTTGTGCAAAATTCAAAAGTGCAACCATCTGCCGCCACACCAGGTATGCCATTTACAGGCCCAGCCTCCAAAAGCCAGGTTGCCTACAAACTTTTGCTTCCTTGAGTGCTGTGCATCAAAGTGTACAGTTTGAACTTCACCAGCCTAGTTACTATACACATGTTTGTGCTGAACATTGTGCTAACTTTGCGGATGCACCTCCTAGTGCAAGTTCATCTCCGGCAGCTCGTCCCCCCCCCCCCCACCCACCTCCGTACCCATGCAAATGCCTCACTCAGTGCATCATGTGAACATTCCATGTTACCATCCTTCCTACGACCCCCACAGTTTCATCCACTGTGACAATTCTGCAAACATGTGTGCTACACAGCATGTGCTAATGTGCACCGTGCCTCCAGGTGTGCCTTCCGTGATGCAAAGTGGTCCCCTTCAAAACCCAAACTTTGCCGGACTTTCGACCGTTGCTCCGGCATCATCTGGCGCCTCTGCCACACTGTGTGGCGCTTCCGCCCTTCGCCATTCAACGACGCCAATGCTGCAGTACCTCTGCCACTTGCTGACTTGCCTCCTTTTCCAGTGCCAGCCTACCTGACAAAGCTGCCTCAATTTTCATTCGAATCTCCAACAATGTGGTTTGCTCTCATCATGCGTATATTTGAGCATTACAATTTGGATGACTCTGCTCATTACTTCTGTTTAATTACTTCGCTGCACAACCATGTGGATCTGATTTGTGACGTGGTTACCTACTCCCCCCCCCCCCCCCCACCCGCCGTCTGTTGGGACCACTATGACAGTGCTAAAAAGATGATCCTGGAGCATGTCACCTGGTCTGTGGAGGAGACTTTTTGACACATAAATGAAGAGGAAAACCTTGATGACATATGTCAATCTGAACTATGGTGACGCCTTCGGCTCTTGGTTAGCAAGCAAGTCAAGCCTGACCCCTCACTCATGGCAATCTGAACAAGTAAATTCCCTCTGTCCATGCAAACAGCATTAATGTACTGTGTGTTCGAGTTCCCCAGTGAATGTATTCGCATTGTAGACCGAGTACATGAAATGCATCTCATCTTGCACGATCCCACCCTTCACGCGGGGCCATTCCCACATCCTGAAGGTGATCATGGATCTGCCTGGCATAACGTGCCACATCATCACTGCAACCGCTGTCAGCACCGGAGGGCATCAGTTCTGGTGAAGAGAACACGCCTGCTTCCCCTTCGTGCTTCCTGCAGGAACAGCAACCTAACTACCCATATTGTTTCTTTCACGCTCATTTTGGCAGTGCTACAAGGAAGTGTAGATCCCCTTGCAGCTACCAAACGAGGTGGGCGAGCTTGTCTAGGTGCCACCACCTGCCCTGCTGATTGCAGGCGCCTACCTACTCTCCAATCTGTGTGCACCGTCACTGCTGCAGGTTGTCTATAAGTTACTGATCTGAACTCTGGCACAAACTTCAACATTGAGACTGGTGCTGATGTCTCACTTCTGCCTCCTGGACTGTTTCTGAACCCTGTGTGACTGACCAACATGCTTCTCCGAGCTGTCAATGCCTCACAACTTCACTGCTCGGGCTCCACAACTCTGAAAGTCAGGCTGTTACCTTCGTGCGTGTTTGAGTGGGATTTTCTAGTGGCCAGTGTTCCCGAGCCTATTCTCGGTATTGAGTTTATCTCATTTCATGGACTATCTCCTGATGGTGTTCGACATACAGTGTTTAACTCCCCCTCAAATACTTCTGAGAAAATGAAGACCAATAAGGTACCACCCAAATGGTCTTTTCCAAGGCCACTTGTGACGATATCGATAAACATTGAAAGAATATCAAGAGACAAAGAAGTTTTATTATCTGACTTGTGTAAAGAATACCAATGTGACTTCCTCCTGATTCAAGAAACTCATTGGGCCATTACAAGACCTTCACCCAAAATAGATGGAATGAAAATGATCCTGGAGAGACCACATGAACAGTAGGGTAGTGCCATTTTCGCGAGGCCAGGAATTAACGTCACATCTGCATCACTGACTGACAGGGACGACATTGAAATATTAACTGTTCAAACTCAGCAGTATAGCGTTACCTCTGTGTACAAGCCTCCAGACTCTACTTTTGTCTTCACTGAGCCTGCTAACTTCAGTTACCAAGACATTAATTTTATATTGGGCGATTTCAACTGCATGGGGTTATAAAGAAACCAACAGCAGCGGAGCAGAACTAGAGAAATGGGCTGAGGTACATGACCTACTAGTCATACACGACCCGAAACTGCCAAGCTCCTTTAACAGTGGCAGATGGAAGAAAGGATACAATCCTGATAACATCTTTGTCAGCAAGAAACTCGCAGCTCAGTCTGAAAAATTGATTGGGGAGCCAATTCCCCATACGCAACATCGGCCCATAATTTGCCCGGTTAGTGCAGTTGTTAAGTCTGAACAAGTTCCTTTCAAAAGAAGATTTAACTTTAAAAAGGCTAACTGGAAGAAATTCAGAGAGATTATTGATTTAGAAGTAACAAAAATCCCTCCACAACCTGAGATGTATGACTCTTTTGTCAGTCTAGTTCAGAATGTGTCTAGGAAGACAATACTGCGAGGATGCAGAACACAGTATATCGCTGGACTCTCTGAGGATGCAAAACCATTACTGGAAAGACACCAGAAGCTCTTTTAGCAGGCAATGAACTCATGTCAGTCATTGCAGAGAACCGCAAAGCCAAATGGCGTGACCTTGTGGAGAACCTGGACATGAAAGTGAACAGTACGAGGGCTTGGAAACTGCTAAAGAACCTCAATGGTGATGCCACAAAGTCAAACGATAAATTTACTAATGTCACTGCAGACCAAGTCGCCACCACACTACTCCTGAATGGCAAAACCCACGGCAGAAAATACCACGAACCATTAACGCGTGTTCTGGCAGAGGAAAACCATCACCTCAAGGCACCATTCACAATGTCAGAACTTACAGCAGCTATTTCCAGCCTGAAGACTAACAGAGCTCCTGGTATCGATGAACTGAGGGTCAAGCAAATTAAAAACCTTGGCAGTAATACCCTACAGTGGCTGTTAGATCTGATGAATGCATGCATAGAAAGGCTTCACATCCTAAAGATGTGGAGGAAAGCCCGCGTGGTTGCTCTTCTGAAACTGGGAAAGGACCCTAATGATCCAAAAAATTTCTGACCTGTGTCTCTTTTGTGTCACTGTTTTAAGATCTTGGAACACCTGATGTTAAGTCGCATAGAAAATGTCTTAGAACAACAGATCATCCCACAGCAGGCAGGTTTCCGACAAGGCAAATCGTGCTGCAGTCAAATCCTGAACCTGACCCAACATATCGAAGACGGTTTTGAGAGAAAAAAGATCACGGGAGTGGCATTCATAGAACTTATAGCTGCATACGATACTGTAAACCATCGGAGGCTCTTCAGGAAAGTATATGATGTAACAAAAGACTATCATTTAACATCACTGATTGCTACTTTCCTGCAAAATAGGAGATTTTTTTGTCTGTCTCCAGGATAAGAAGAGCAGGTGGAGAAATCAGAGGAATGGCCTGCCTCAGGGAAATGTTGTCACTCCAGCTCTGTATAATATATACACAAATGACCAACCAGTGCCAAACAACACGCGCCAATTTATGTATGCCGATGACACTGCAGTTGCAGCACAAGGTACGAATTTTCTGGATGTAGAGGAGAAATTATCCAGTACCTTGGAATCCCTCTCCCAGTATTATGAAGCAAACCACCTACGGCCGAACCTTTCCAAGTCGCAGGTCTGTGCTTTCCATTTACAGAACGCGGAGGCAAATAGGGAATTGAATGTTACATGGAGAGGTGAACGACTCACGCATTGTCCAACGCCCAAATATCTCGGTGTCATACTGGACCGCACACTGACCTATAAACATCATTGTAATGCCACAAGGGAGAAAGTCTCAGCGAGATACAACATCATCACGAAATTAACTAACGGATTCTGGGGAGCAAACCCAAAAGTCCTGAGAACCTCAGCCCTTGCGCTTAGTGTGTCAGCTGTGGAATACGCCGCTCCAGTATGGAGTTCGTCAACACACGCCAGAAAAGTTGACATCACGGTGAATGAAATGGCACGGATTGTGACTGGGTGCCTGAAAGCAACACCAGTACACAAGATGTACTTAATTATGGGGATCGAACCGCCCAACATACAACGTGACATTACTGCCGAAGCTGAAAAAATGAAGCAAGAAAAGGACACACGTCACCCTCTATATGGACACCAGCCTGCTGACTGACGGCTTCGTTTGAGGAAGAGTTTCCTGTCATGTACCTGAACACTGGAAGGGTCGGCCGCAGAGAACCATATTGCAAGGTGGGAAATGGATTTGAGAAGCCCCCATAAAGCAGCAAAACAAGAACTGGCACCTGGTGGTGACCTGCCACACACAGTCTGGAGAACCCTGAACTGTATGAGGATAGAAGTGCCAAAGTGCAAGACAAACATGCAGCGATGTGGCTTCCTAAAAGATAATGAGAACACTCTGTGTCTTTGTGGTGCTGTACAGGCTCCTCAACACCTGCTTATCTGTCCATATTTAGAAAAGCCCTGTACAATAGAAGACTTATGGGAGGCTAACGACAAAGCCATATCGGCTGCTAATTTTTGGAAGTTAGAAGTCTAGTTCCAGACATGGAAAGTAAGTAAGTATCAAGTGTGCTCCATCGAGCTGTGCTAATCTTAGTGTAATTCGTGAGTATTTAGACACAGTCACCGAATTTGGCAGTACCATTGACAAGTTACGTCCGGAACAAGTGCAAGTTGAACAACTTACACCATGTATGCCTCAGTGTAATTCGTGAGTGCTCAGACACTGCAGCCAAACTACAAAGTGCCATTAATAACTTTAATTTGGAACACATGCAAGTGGAACAGTTACGTCCCAAACGGCTTGACCTGCCTAGACGGTTGGCTGAAAATCAATCTGCACTTGACTATGCAAAGCAAGTCCCAAGCAGCTGTCTGGCCCCACGTTGCACAAATCACAGATTAGTCACAGTGCTGCTTTGTCTCAAGTTCCCAGTGAACCCCCCCCCCCCCCCCCCCCTACTTTGGAACTTTTACCTTCTCCGAGTATTTCTCCTGCTTCTCCCCACTTGTATGTGGAGGTCTGCAAAGACAATATCAAGCTCTCGCCTCGTTCGCGTGCTCCACAAACTGTCTGCACAAGACAGACAGTAACGCATTCGTTTGAGTGCGTCGCGAGCAACTTTCCTGAACAAACCCACTGTGTTCACTGCCCTGTCACAACAAACTCTAGTGAAGTGTCTCAGTGGGTGCCCATCAGTACTCCTGCTTCTGCTTCTCGCAAATTCTCTGTCAAACATTCATGCACATGCTGCTCTAGAGCTTAATTGCACCAACTGGCTCTCCGGCCCTCACTGTGATGTTGGCAATAACTTTCTCCCCTCCAGCTCACGTTGACTCACCAGCCACCCTCTATGCAGCTTGCGCATTGCATCCCAACCCCAATGCTCCGGCTCCTGTTTTCCGACTCCGATACTCGCCATTTCCATCTCCTCGGCACCACGTACAACTGCCTGTGCACTGTCTGTAGCCGGGCACGCACTAAGCACTCGCAGTCGCAGATCAACTGTTCAGCAGCAACCTTGCTAACTCCGGGTGCTGCCAACACCACCATGCCGCCACCACGCGAGCCGACTCGAATGACCCCAGCAGCCACCTTGTCACCTACGGCTCCTGCTTCATCTGCGCCACCGTCCTCTCTCATGGTCTCCACGACAACTACTTCCATTTGACTGGCTACACATGTGCTACATGCTGCTACTGCCGCTACCTGCTCACTGCCGCCGGCTTCCATCACACTTGTGCGGTGTGCTGCTGCCACACCCACCTCTGCCAGCTGTCATACTGTGCAACCTGCCGTCGCACCCGCCACATCCTGCACGCCTAGTGCCACGCCCTCACGTGCCTTGCAAGTAGCTGTAATCATGAATGGCATGGTATACAGACTGCGCCTCACTGACAATGTCCCTGTGTTTCCTAAACCGCACTCTCTGTTTCCCGAAAATTGCAGTTGACACGCAATTACCTGAACTACTCTAAAGCGGTGTAATCGAGCGATCTTGTAGCAGTTGGGCCTCACCCATTCACTTAGTAAAGAAACATGACACCACACGGCACATGGGCGGCGACTATCGCAAGCTCATTGCTAAGCCTATTATGGAACACTTCCCAGTTCCAAACATCACCAATTTTTCCAAATTACTTGCCGGATCTACAACATTCTGATTTTCAGCTCCTTGGTCGAGGAAAACAAAAAAACATTTGCAAATCATTCTTGACAAACTGGCCAAAGCAGGAATCAAGTTGAATGATGAAAAATGCCAACTGCATCTCCCGTATACAGTTTCGTCAGAGGGCAGCGCCGCCCCCCCCCCCCCCCCCCCCAGCCCTCCCCTCTTGGTAGGGTTAACTCGGTGCAAAACATCACTCACCCCTCCACTTACAAAGAGCTTTGTAGGTTCCTTGGCACCATTAACTACTACAAGCGGCACCTGCTCAACACAGCTGAGGTTCAGGCCCCCCTTACAGACACTTTGGCTGGCAAGCACATGTCAGGTGATGGCACAATGCCCTGGGTGGTCCAAACGACCGAATCCTTCAATGCACACAAGGAATTACTTGCTTTAGCAATCACGGCTGATCATTCGTATCCTGATGCATAAGTTTTTCTCTCTACTGATGCACTACTGACCGCCATCAGTGCAGTTTCAGCCAATCTCATGATGACGATGTATTCTCTCCCCTGCAGCTCCTTTCCAAAAAATTAAACAAGGCACTACGCAAGTGCTTGGCCGTTGACAGGGAACATCTTGCCATCTACAAGGCCATAAAGCATTTTTGTGTGGAACTTGAAGGTCGCCCCTTTCATGTTCTTACCGATCACAAAACGCTGGCTGCTGCCATCAAAAATCCCCCAGCTGACACGCCTCCTAGGCACTTCTGCTACCTTGACTACATATTACAATTCACTACGGACGTAAATTATATACAATGGATGTGTGTTATATCAAGGGTGTGGATAATGTGGTGGCGGATTTCCTCTCTCGGATCAATGCTGTCTCAATGCTGTCTCTACTGTCATTGGTCTCTCTAACCTTTCTGTCGATGATCTTGCTCGCGTCTCTGACCCTTCCTCTTCTCTACATCCCACCTGCACCACCGGGCATCACCGGTGAGGTACGGTGTGATGACTCAACGGGCAAACTCTGTCCCTTTATTCCCTGCTCTCTTCAACGTCCCATTTTCCAGAAGCTTCATGAGCCTGTGCACCCGGGTGTCAAAGCCTTGACATGCCTGGTGTGCGCGCATTTTGTTTGGTGTCAGACCTGGGCACACTCTTGTGTCATGTGTCAGTGGAACAAGGTCACATCTCACACCTCCCCTCCACTTGGTTCATCCTTGGTTACTGGTACATCCTTTCTATGATCGACCGCAGCACGAGGTGGATGGAGGCCACACCTCTGCTTAACATCACCGCTGAGTCCATCGCTCGTGCTTTTATTTCTACCTAGATTCCTCCTTTTGTCTGCCCCTCGGTGCAGCAAACACCTACACCATCCTCCTCCATGGCAAACTTACCATAGCATCCATCAGTCACCTGAAGCTTGCTCACCTCGATCCTGCTTCCCCTCCCAAGGTCGAGGCTCCTTCCTCTTCCTTCTCCTCGTTCAAGGCTCCCCCTCTCTCTCCCTCTTGCGTTTACCCCTTCCAACTCCACCTCCTTCGCCGTCAGGTCATGCACAGCCTTTGGTTGGTGACTCCTCCCTCCTCAGGGGTTTCTCTTGTCCCCTTTCCCCTTCGATCCCTGCTATCAATTCTCCATCCCCGTTCCCCTGCCACTCACAACAGAGCTGTCCGTTGTGATGCGGGATAATAACCTATTCATAATGTGCATGTCGTCCTCTAAATGCCAGCTCATTAAATGTTTCCAGCTCGACCTTGATTCCATTCCTTCTGAGGCTCAGGCCTTCCTGCTCCCATCAAGCACTGTACTAGTCGTAGTTCCTGTCCGTGGCTCTCACTTTTTAATGTCAACTCTTGTGACAGGTTATGCTGCCTCCTTGATTACAGAACTTCATCGTTTCTGTGTGTGTTACTCCCTCGCCATGTGCCTCTTCTAGTGCTTGTGTGTGTGTGTATGTGTGTGTGTGTGTGTGTGTGTGTGTGTGTGTGTGGACCATAGTCAAGAACCAAGTGGCACATCTTTATGACAATCTTTGGTGTGTTTCCTTTTTCTTATCTGTCATATTTAAAACCAGTTGGTGTTTGTGCTCTGTAATGACAACATCAGTATAGTTATTGTTACATATAGTGTGTGGCCATTGGGCTCCACTGCCCTTAGTAAGCTCTACACATGCAATCCGGGAGATCAGAACCTGGGAAGTTGTAAGAGGTCTCACCATGAGTGAGAAGAAAGTTATAATTTCACAGCTGGTTTCAGAAAAAATAACTAAGCAATGCCAATGCTTCCAATACATTAAAAGCACTGCATGGAACCATCTGAGAAGCATTTTCCACTGTCCAGGCCAAGTGACAGAAGAAGATAACATAGACATAATAGTCCTGGAACTTGTTACTGCAATACAATAGGCTATAAAAGGTGCAATACCAGATATAAGACAAACAGGTTAAAATTCAAAAGTACATGGATGAGGGTCACCAATGGCTGAGAACTAAAGTTTGAATGGCAAGAAAGGCTATTATAGGAAAAAGAAGACCTCACAGACTGAGCAGGTACAGAGATCTTAGGCAGTAATTCAAACGCCATAAGCAACTGGTAAGGACAGAGAGCTGGAATCATTTTGTGGCACAGAATTTACATCTTCTTGATCCATGGGGTGAGCCTTATGAAATAGTCAATCAAAAGATAACACCACTGACAGTTTAACAACTGCTAAATGAGACAACAGAATGATAGAAAACTGTTGGCAGTCTGCACAGTTATACTCACTTTCCAGATGACACTGTAGTGGACAAAAGTCATGAACACAAAGAATTGCAGAACAAAGGTAAGGAACATACTGTGGAAATGCAATAGTGTGTCCATTTTTAGAAGAAGAGGCGAGGAAAGTAATTTTCCAACTGAAAAGGAACAAATCATCAGGTCCCGATGCATCCCTGTTGAAGGTCTACATGTCCTTCAATATTCACATAAGCCAACTCCAAAACAAAGTGTAATTATTGCAGGGAAGAATATCAGATATATGAAAGCAAATGTGATTACCCTGAAAAGGGGTGAAGACAAAGATCCCCTAGTCCCAAGATCTTACAGACTGATTTATCTTGTGGAGAAGTTTCTCTGCAGCATACTAGAAGAGAAAAGACCCTTTCATGAAATGAGGTCTCAACAGTTTGCGTTCAGGAATGGGAAGTCAACAGAAGACACTGGAAATGAAAATTTATGAAAAATGCTTCACATAAATATATTGTAGCTATAATACAGTAATAAGGATAGTTTACAACTCAACGTAAAGATGTGGCGACGAGCTGCGACAGTCACATACAAAAGACACACACGTATAACACTTACAGCTATGGCCTTCTTCAGAAAATAGAACATTTACACAATCACAAAGGCACACAGCACAGTTATACAACTATCACCTTCGGCTACCGCACTTTGAATCACGCTTCGCGGCGTGTAAATTGGAGAGGGGGGGGGGGGAGAGGGGATAGGAAGGTTGCTACACAGTGGTGGGGATGGGTACAGCACAGCCTAGATGGGAATAACAAGCGCGGGTGCGCACATATGCATGCACACTCACACACCACTCAAAATAGGAGAGGCCCTGCTTTCTAGAACATGGTACTCGATCCAGTATTACGAAAGCTTCATAATAATGAAGAGCTATTGGCACATGCAGATGACCTGATGATCCTTGAGTAGGGAAGCTCCAAAAGAAACTTGGAATATGAATGTAAGAGAGTCCTCCAACCGTTACATCAATTGTCATATTGTCCATTACACCCAAAAAGCCCACTTACATGCTGTTAAATTGGAATCTTTAAAGAGACCTTTTTATGTAACTGAGTGACAGGTCCAAAAGAGAAAGTAGGTCATCAGATACTTAGGCAAATGACAAAAGCCGCGGTGGAGTAGCCGAGCGATCTAAGGCGTCTCGCTGCAGAGCGCGCAGTTGCTCGCTGTGGAGGTTCGAGTCCTCCCTGGGACATGGGTGTGTGTGTTTGTCCTTAGGTTATTTCACCTAGGTTTAAGTAGTTTGTAAGCTACGGACTGATGACCATGCAGTTTGGTCCGATAGATTTAAAAACATTTGAACATTTGAAATGACAAAATTATAGTGCCCATATTACAGAAATAAACAAGAGAGGCAGGAATATAATGAATCAATTACTAGTCTAGTGATTTACAATTATAACCTGACAATTCAAATGATAAGACATACCATAATACTATCCTAAGATCTTGGGAACACAGACTCCTGTTCATAACACCAGCACAGGTAGTATACAGTATGCAACATGGAATACTACTCCGGTTGTTGGGAACTTTTGGCAGGTAATACTCAGAATATGTCCTCTCAATCTCTAAATGTAGAAAAAAGCTGCAATTTATTGGCTCAAGAAAGAATAATATGATGAAGGGCAGAATATAATAGGAATACAGACAACACACAAACAACAAATTTACAATCAGATCCTCAAACTATGGTAAAAGATATGAGATGAAGCTCAAACAGCAAGGCACACCTGTAGTTTTCTGCTAAATATAAAACAAAGACTGGGAATGAAACATCTAAATCCCTCTAGAGGCATGACACACTTCTTGTGTGGTCACAGGTCCTATGCTGCCTACTGGCATCAAATTGGTAGAAGACAAACTTCCGAGTGTGCCTGCGGTGACAAAGATGCAACAAAACATACTATCTGGAGATGTTCAATGTATGCTGACAGATTGACAGCATCTGCACCAACATGGAAGACTGGACAAGAATATACTGTGCAACATGACAGACTGGCAGATCTCGGATAACACTAATGCCATTTGGTGGTACATTATCTCATCAATCAAAGCCTCTCTAGTAGACTGAGCCAGAAGTAGCAATGAAGTAGCAATGCACGTGAAGGCACACCAGTTGTGGCAGACCAGTAGCCGACACTGAATTATGTTTCACTCATTCCTTGTCTTTTCTGTCTCGCAGCCTCATAGAGTCTTCAGCATTACTACCCTCTTCGCTGTCAGCACTGTGCGTCGATTACTTATGCCTTCCAAAAAAGGCCCAACAAAGCTTTGCCATGATAACTGTGTCAATTAGATTATATACGTCTATTATAGAGGGAAACATTCCTGGTAGGAAAAAAAAATATATAAAATAGAACAGTTTACCAGGCAAAAAAGCACACATTCGTTGATAGATGCAAAAATAAAAACACACACAAACCTTAGCTTTTGCAACCTAAGGTTGCTTCTTCAGAAAAAGAGCAAGGAAGGAGAGGGAAAAAGAAATGATGTGGATTTCAAGGGAGAGGAAAGATTTACCTTGGGGGAAAAGGACAGGAAAACTAACACACATACCCACACACATTATAGTGCCCATATTACAGAAATAAACAAGAGAGGCAGGAATATAATGAATCAATTACTAGTCTAGTGATTTACAATTATAACCTGACAATTCAAATGATAAGACGTATCATAATGCTATCCTAATATCTTGGGAACACAGGCTCCTGTTCGTAATACCAGCTTAGGTAGTATACAGTATGCAACATGAAATACTATTCCGGTTGTTGGGAACTTTAGGCAGTTAATACTGAGAATATGTCCTCTCAATCTCTAATCCAGGCAGACATATGTAAAAAGCAAAGAAGTTGGACGGAGATGCACAGTCGAGGCAGAGGTTATGTCCAGAGATCAGAGGCAAAGATGTTGTTATGTAGTGGGTGGGAATTTGAAATTAATGGAGGTTCAGACCAAGTGGACATTAGGAAGAGAGTATATGCTGAAGGGCGATTTCCCATCTCTGGAGTTCTGAAAGGTTGGTGTCGGTGGGAAGTATACAGATAACCCAGATGGTGTAACACTGTGCCAAGATGTGCTGGCAGTGCACCAAGGCATGTTTAACCACAGGGTGATCCTCATTACTGACAAACACGGTCTGCCTGTGACCGTTCATGCAAATGGACAGTTTGTTGCTGGCCCACATAGAAGGCTTCACAGTGCAGGCATGTCAGTTGGTAAATCATGTGGGTGCTATCGCAAGTGGATCTGCCCTTGATCGTGTACTCCTTCCGGGTTACGGGACTTGAGTAAGTGGTGGTGGAAGGGTGCATAGGGCAGGTTTTACAACGGTAGCAGTTGCATGGGTGGAGCCAGAGGGCAGGGTAGGTGGTTTGGGGATTTCATAGGGATGGACTAGGAGGTTACGGAGGTTAGGTGGGCGGCAGAAAGACACTCTCGATGGAGTGGGAACGATGTCATGAAGGATAGATCTCATTTTGGGGCAGGATTTAAGAAAGTATCCTTGCCAGAGAGCCACATTCAGAGTCCGCTCCAGTCCCGGAAAGTATCCGGTGATAAGAGGGGCACTTCTGGGGTTCTTCTGTGGAAGGTTCTGAATTTGGGGGGATAAAGAAGTGGCTCTGGCAATTTGCTTCTGTACCAGATCAGGAGGATAGCTGCAGGATGTGAAAACTGGTATTAGGTTATTGGTGTACTGGTGTAGAGATTCGAGACAGGAGCAGACTCGTTTGCCATGAAGACCTAAGCTGTAGGGAAGGGAAAGTTTGATGTGGAATGGACGGCAGCTTTCATAATGAAGGTACTGTTGGTTGGCTTGATGTGGATGGATGTGTGAAGTTGGCTGTTGGATAGATGGAGGTCGACATCAAGGAAAGTGGCATGGGATTTGAATAGGACCAGATGAATTTGATGGGACCAAAGGAGTTGAGGTTGGAGAGGAAATTCTGGGATGTCACTATACCAGAGGGCGTTAGTAGCGCCATTTTTCTAAAGCGCCCCTGTGTGATGTTGTAAGCAGCTAGGCTTTCTACAGTATGTCTGCCTAGGTGTGTGTGTGTTTGTGTATATGTGTGGGTGGGTGTGTATTGGTTTACCCTCCTTTTTTCCCCCCAAGGTAAGTCTTTCCTTTCCCGGAATTGGAATGGCTCCTTATTCACTCCCTTAAAACCCTCATCATTTCCTTTTCCCTCTCCTTCTCTTTTGTCTGAAGAAGCAGCTAGGCTGCGAAAGCTAGCGTTTAAGTGTGTGTGTGTTTTATTTGTTACTATCACTATCTGTGCTCCTTTGCCAGGTAAGTAAACTTCATCTATTTTTTTATATATATTTTTCCTGTAAGGAATTTTTCCCTATAATATTTGTATATACCACACAAACAAACATTCAAGCTTTTGAAACCTAGTTGCTTCTTCAGGCAGAGTAGGGAAGGAGAGGGAAAAGGAAAGGATGAGGGTTTTAAGGGAGTAGGTAAGGAGCCATTCCAATCCCGGGAGAGGAAAGACTTACATTGGGGGGAAAAAAGGAGGTAAACAAATACACACACACTCACACATATACACACACAAACACACCTAGGCAGATATGGTTTAACTTACCAGGTGAAAAGGAACAGGTTCATTTATAGTCGCAAAAATAAAAATACACACAAAGCTTCCTCATCCCTCCACACCCAGAATCTTCCATCAGATTTACCTGGTCCTATTGCAAATACCATGCCACTTTCCTTGATGTCAACCACTGTCTATCAAATGGCCAGCTTCACACATCTGTCCACATCAAACCCACTAATGAACAACAGTACCTCCTTTATGACAGCTGCCATCCGTTCCATATCAAACGGTCCCTCTCCTACAGCTTATGTCTTCAGGGCAAACGAGTTTGCTCCAGTCCTGAACCCTTGAACCAGTATATCAATAACCTGATAACAGCTTTCACATCCCGTAGCTACTCTCCTGATCTGATGCAGAAACAAATTGCCAGGGCCACTTCCTCATGCCCCCAAACCCAGAACCTTTCATAGAAGAACCCCAGAAGTGCCCCTTCTTGTCACCAGATACTTTCCGGGACTGGACTTAAAAACCTTGTGTCAAAACAATAGGCAGTAATAAAAAAAATGATTTTTTTCTATAATTTGTGAACAAGTACAATTTTAAGTGTTTTAGTAAATCTGAATTAAATAATAACAATAACATTAATAATAATGTTGGTCAGTGTGTCACAATATCTGTAAAGATGGACCTTGGGTCTCATCACATTGCAATTGCACAGAGGAAAATACCAAGGTACAAACCTTTATGACACCAGCAACATGTTGCGATGCTGCAATAGATGAGAAACCAAATGAATATTATTCTCAGCATTTTTTTCAATACGCGCACTTTTTGTAAGGCACTAGATGAATGCTGGTAGTCATTCAGTAGACATCCTAATGCATGAAAACTGATGAAACGCCTTTCTTTTTCAGAACATTCTCTTAGTGGTTTGACATCTGCAATGACTTTCACTGCATCTTTGACACTTTCTTCATGAACTTCCTCCTTGTATATGAAGACTGAGTTGTTCTTTATCTCATTCTGAATCTGGTCTTCATATTCCTTTTTTAGTGCCTCATAATCATATGCATAATCAGTTGCTTCAGATGTATCTTCATTTGCAGAGCGTTTAAAAATATGTGGAGATATTTTGTCATCATAAAATGTTGCATCATCACTAAAAATTAAGAAATAGTTAAAAACAAAACATTTTTATAATTAGTCAGAGGAAGTAAAATTTTCAAATCTATGACCAACCAATCAGGCAGTTACTTGATAGTTTTAAACAGAATAACAATGTTTCCAAATTGCTCTTACTTAACAGAAAATTTTCAGTTGTATGCTCAGACTGAACATGAGATGTTAGTGTATATCAAATAATTTGGCTGAAATGTTGGCCTCTTGAACTTAGTGTCTGTGAGGTGTAACTGTAACCTATATATCCTATTCATAATGAGCCTTTGTTTGGTATGAATCTGTCAGTGGTTGCCAATATTATTTATTTGAATGTAAGCCACATGTGATTCACACTCAAATTGTTGGTTTGGAGAAACTGGAAATTCTCACTGTGAGATTACCGCCCATTAGAAATATTGGTAATTAATAGCATTTGTAATTAAACAGTATGAAGTTCACTGCAAACATTGACCATGCCAATGCACCAAATGTTACACAATTGTAATCTTAATAATTATGGTAGCAATGTATGTACGCAGTTGGGTGATAACATTTATAGTTAGGACATAGGCAGAAATTCTCCACGTTGAGATTTGCTGTGTGCTTGTAGCTGAGGGGAAGCAGCGAGCAGGCCGACATTGGTGACTTGTTCCAGCTTAGGATTTTCCAGGCTCATTTCCGGTGAGGGGAGAGATGGACAATGGCGAGTGCCAGGCGGAGTGCAGTGCACAGCGTAAAATAAAATATTCTAATACTACTTGCATTTGAAGTAATACGATGCAGTTAGGAACCTTTAAGGCCCACATTACAAAATAGCCTGTTGATAAATAAACAATACATTAGCTGATATAGTCACATCTGGCGTAATATGTTTAATTGACAATGAAAAGTAATAAATTACCAATGAATACAAGACAGTTACACAACTAGCATGGCAATGTTTGTTTATAAAAATAATATATTAACTATTTCCCATTTTATTTTTAATTAATCTTGTGTATTTTATCTTGAAGTATTCAGTTAAATCACTTATCTGTGATAGAAGAAATTGCACGATTATAATAAAGAGAACAAAGGATGTTATACCAATATAAAAAACTAAGAAGTCATTTGTTTAATGTGTAGTGTAATTATTTTGATTTTAAGTACAGTTTTAGAAATGTACTGGCTGAGCGCTGTACGTTGGCAAGTCAGTTAGAGCAGCTCACATGGGGAAGTTGATGACGTAGGGAAAAAACCCGGCAGTTGGGCTTTTGGTGCAAGTGAGGAGTCGGGAGCGAGTGGTGTAGATGGCCGGGCGGCATCGCTCTGCACAGTCGGCATGTGGATCTCCAGGTGGAGACTATAGATTTTTGTGTGGCAATTGCCAAGTGTGGTTGCTCGTCGTAGACTGCACCAAGTTGTATCGAGTGCTACTGTGTGTTGTGAATATTTACCCGGTGGAACAAGGTGTGCATCACACTAAATTGAAGTGACTGTGTTTTGTTAATGTAACACGTGTCGTCGCATAGGCATGAACATAAACGATGTTTGAGACAGGCACATGGTGTGAAAACAATTTACGACAAATATTCATTTTGTCTGGGGGCTCACGAGCTATAACTTTATTTGATAAATGTGTCGACGTACAGACGTATCAGCCACAGGGTTTTAATATGGTGTAATAAACAACATAAAGTGAACTTTCACGTGTTTTCAAAAGTAGTAGTTAGTACACCCTTTTCTCACATGAACTTACTTTATTATGAATATTTTTGTTAATCATATGCAGGGAAGGAAAGCTGCGAACGTGTGATATCATCCCCTAGAAAACGAGTCAAACAGTAGCAGTCACAGTTCCAGTGTTTTTGCATGTTTAGGAATATGGTTCACAGTTGGTGGTTGTGAGTTTTAAAAATTAAACTTTCCCTATTTAAACTCTCAACCCGGTCTTTCACCCTTGCATCACTCAGGAAAGCATTGATTGTATTTTAAACTGCTTTTTGAAGAAATATACTTTTCTTTTAATGTGATTTTGAAAGCCCGATATTCAGTCTCGCTACAACACCTCTGTGTTCACTAATTCCTGTGTTTTGATGCTCTTTATTAGCTCCAGATTATTTGTCACTAGGAGGTCAAATATGTTCTCACGACCATTTACTATTCTAGTGGTTTCATGAACTAATTGCTTGAGATAATTTTCAGAGAATGCATTCAGTATAATTTTGGACAATATTTTATGCTTGCCTCTGGTTTTGTACATGTATTTTGCCAACATATCAACAGTAAGTTATAGTTGGCATCAATTAAAATTGTATTTATTTATTTAATTAGCCCATTTGATCTGAATTTCCACAATGTGTACAGATATCGGACATGATGTATTAAACATAGCAGCTTAAGGATAGCTATACATAGTATACATAAAATAGGATTTTCATGGACATGTATTAAACATAGTAGCTTAAGGATAACTATACATAGTATGCATAATAAACGAATTTCTAAATACTTCACAATTGTGTATTAACACAGTCTGCAGTGTTATTGTTCCATATATTCTTTTACAGAATAAAAGCAGTGGGGCAATAAGTAACACCTCAATGTTTTTGCAAATTTCTGGTTGTCATCAATTTCTTTTACATTTGTGGGGAGCTTATTGAATAGTTGTAGGCCCATATGGAGCATTCCCTTTCTACATAGCAGAGTGGCAGTTTGTAAAATGTGCAAGTTCGATTTTGATCTGGTGTCATGATCCTGAACTTCAGCATTTCTCTTAGGTCTGGGCTCACTTGTCATTATGCGATTTTTTAGGACTCTAATTGTCTCGAGTATGTACAGGCATGGCAGTGGTAGGATCTTCAGCTTCCTAAATATAGGTTTACATGAGCCTCTAGTTTTGCTGCCATTTATTATCCTCACAGCTTTCTTCTGTATTCGGAAGGTGCTGAGGGCAGTTGGAGAATTTTCCCAGAATATCACTCCGCATCTGAAGCCTGAATGTATGCATAGTATGCATAGTATGATTTCAATATACTCTGTGCATAGCATCCAGAACTAATTTTGGCATTAACCTTTTCAATATGGCTGTCCCATTTTAGATTATCTTGCACCCATAATCCCAAGAAGTTGAAGTCAGAATTGTATCTACTTATTGATCATTAACTATTACAAGTGGCTGAGAGGGGATGGCATTCTGTGAAGTATGGGAGTTCATGGAGACTGTCATTTTTGTTTTAATAGTTAACTTGTTGACTGCGACCCAATTGCTGAGTTGTATGGCAGCTTTATTCACTGCTCTCTGCCGCTGTGTTATCCCCTTTGAGCAGTACAGTTGTATCATCAGCAAATATAACATTCAGATTCAATTTATGTACAGGAGGAATAGCAGGGGTCCCAATACAGAGGCCCATGGTGCACTCTGTTTCACAGGCTGATTATTAGAAATGATTTCTGTTACTGAATTTAGTTGTTTATTGGCATGCTTCATGGTGACTTTTTGTATGCGATTACTTAGGAATTATGCTACCCACTGATTTGCAACTCCTCTGATACCATACAACTCTATTTTTTCCAGCAATATTTTGTGATCCACTGAGTGAAAGGCCTTTGACAGATCTATAAATATACCTGTGATGGACTGTTTTATATCTACTAGGTCTAGTATCTTACTGATGAAGTCATATACTGCCGATTCTATAGATCTATTGTTTCTGAACCCATGTTGTGATAAACGTAGCAAGCCTTTTTTTACTTATGAAGTCCATTAGTTTTTTGTGCATAATTTTTTCAAATACCTTAGAAAAACAGGAGGAGATTGTGATAGGCCTATAGTTATTCATGACTGTACTATCACCTTTTTTAAAAACAGGAATCAGTCAGGATAGTTAAAAATCTTCATTAAAAAAAGTAAATGAACAATGCAATTAAAATAAATCAATGAAAACTATGAAATAAATAATTTGCATGAGAAAAAAGGCATTATATGATAATTGGTATCAATCATTATAATCGATGTGTAATGCACGTAAAATCAATCCCATGATGCCATAAATTCCACCCAACATAAACAAAAAACCATTTAGCAAAACTGGTATGGATCTGTAAAACTGTGCTTTAGTACACCTTAAATGAAAGCCACGATATCAGACATTTGACTCTACAAAAACACAGGCTTAGCAAAACCAGTATCAATAAGTAAAACTGAGCTGTAGTTCACTTCAAATGAAAAACAAGATACCAGAAATTTGATCCTACAAAACCACAGGCTTTAGAATAACTTAAATGTAATCCACACTACTGGAAATTCGACCATAGGAAAAAAATGCATAGTAAAACTGGTATCAATAAGTAAAACTGATCTATAGTTTACCTCAAATAAAAGCCATAATACCAGAAATTCCACACAACAAAAATAGGCATGCTAAGCAAAACTAATATTTAACAGTAAAACTGAGCTGTAGTACACCTGAAATGAAACCCATCTTCCAAGAAATTCATTTCTAAAATAACTCCTCTTATCGAACCTAGTAATGATCAGTAAAACTGACTTGAATACACATGAAATAAAACCAACTATATTAAAATGGGTAACCTGTTTCACCTGGTGTGTAAGAAATATGAAACAGGTGAAGTACCCTCAGACTTCAAGAAAAATGTTATAATCCCCATTCCAAAGAAAGCAGGTGCAGACAAGTGTGAAAACTACAGAACCATCAGTTTAATAAGTCATGGTTGCAAAATATTAACACAAATTATATACAGATGGATGGAAAAGCTGGTAGAAGCTGACCTCCGGGAAGATCAGTTTGGGTTCAGGAGAAATGTAGGAACTCGGGAGGCAATACTTACTTTACGGCTTATCCTAGAAGATAGATTAAGAAAAGGCAAACCTACATTTCTAGCTTTTGTAGATTTGGGGAAGGCTTATGACAATGTTGATTGGAATAAACTCTTTAAAGTTCTGAAGCAAGCAGGAGTAAAATATAGGGAGCGTAAGGTTATTTACAACTTGTACAAAAACCAGAGAGCGGTTGTCAGAGTTGAAGGGCATGAAAGGGATGCAGTGGTTGGAAAGGGAGTGAGACAGGGTTGTAGCCTTTCTCCAATGTTATTCAATTTGTACATTGAACAAGCTATAAAGGAAAGCAAGGAGAAATTTGGTGAAGGAATAAAAGTTCAGGGGGAAGAATTAAAAACATTGCGTTTTGCCGACGACATAGTAATTCTGTCAGATACAGCAAAGGACCTGGAAGAGCAATTGAACGGAATGGACAGTGTGCTGAAAGGTGCATATAAGATGAACATTAACAAGAGTAAAACTAGGGTAATGGAGTGCAGTGTAAGAAAATCAGGTGATGCTGAAGGTATTAGATTGGGAAACGAAGCAATAAAGGAGGTAGATGAGTTTTGTTACTTGGGCAGTAAAATAACAAATGATGGTCGCAGTACAGAGGATATAAAATGCAGAATGGCAATGGGTAGAAAAGCGTTTTTGAAGAAGAGAAATTTGTTAACATCGAATATTGATTTAAGCCTAAGGAAGTCCTTTCTGAGGGCATTTGTATGGAGTGTTGCCTTGTATGGGAGTGAGACATGGACGATAAACAGTGCGGACAGAAAGAGAATTGAGGCTTTTGAAATATGGTGCTACAGAAGAATGCTGAAGATTAGGTGGGTGGATCGTGTAACTAATGAGGAGGTACTGAACAGAATTGGGGAGAAAAGAAATTTCTGGCATACCTTGACTAAAAGAAGGGATAGATTGGTGGGGCACATTCTTAGACATCAAGGAATTGTGAATTTAGCATTAGAGGGAAGTGTGTGGGGTAAAAATCGCAGAGGAAGACCAAGAGATGGATACAGTAAGCAGATTCAGACAGATTTAGGTTGCTGTTCTTATGTAGAGATGAAGAGGCTTGCTCAGGATAGGGTATTGTGGAGAGCTGCATCAAACCAGTCTCCGGACTGAAGACCACAACAACAACAACAACCATATTGGAAATATGACAAACGGTAAAACTTTACAATGCTTCTCGCCGGGCTTCAGTGTTTATGTTGGCAACAGATAAACAATGAAGTGTAGAATTGCATTAATATTTTTCATGAGCTACAGAGTAAATGTTATTACTGTTTGTTTTACTCACAGTAAAATTAATATTGTACCTGCTCTATGGCTGACAGGTTCTTGTCTGTACCCTTGTCCGTTCAGAAAAAAATAATTTTCGTTTTAATTGAAGTTGTCAAGACAAAACATTTATTGGTCATCTAAGCTGCTGCCATTAACCATTGGTGCCAACACAATCACAGGAGAAGCATCGTGAAATTTAACCACGACAAACTAATAACTAAATTTAGTCATACAAATTATAAATGAGGTTTGCTTCTTCATAATTATGAACTATAAATAAGAATACTCACACATATAAAAATGTTGATGATGCACAAATCTTTAAAATTGTCTTGAAAACATGTGATGCAAGCATAATGATATTTCAATCTGCCAATAAAAATGCTCACAACAGCGTTTTCTTAAATAAACACGAAATGTATAATCAAATAAATGCATAATTAAATAAATGCATTCTTTTAAATATTTTAAAGTATTTCATATCACTGTAGTAATTGTTCTACACAAAACACAGACGTAAATAAATAAATGCATTCTAATAAATATTCCCTTTAACACAACTTTTTATTACACAAAAACAAAATGCATAAATAAATACATTCTTATATTACCACAATTGGTAACCATGAAAATAAATAAATGCATTCCAATATTATAGAGGAAAAAATTCCTAGCAGCAAAATAAATATATTGCCGTGAGAGACGACGAACACCAACTGCCGGCGTGGCGCAGGGGATAGCGTCTCGGACTGCGGAGCACAAGGTCACCGGTTCAGTCCCGCCCACCGGCAAAAAGTTATTTCTTTGTAATTTACAATTCCAGAAGGTTCTACATCTTTCTTATGTTCACTTGTAAATTCTACTTGTTTCTTATGTTAACTGTTCTTCTAATTTCTGGTAAATTCTGTCTGTGTATAAATAGCAGAGCACTCTGCCTGAGAGGCAGTCAGTTCTGCGTGTATGTCGAGTTCGTAATAAACATGCTTTCAGTATAAGTGCTGTGTTTAGTTGCCTTCGAAGTCAAGCCTGCTTCCATTGCAACGCAACATTGTTTGGTGGTGGCGCCGGGTACACTGTGCAACAGCTGCATCACTGTGGCTCCGATTAGGCAACGTAAAAGCCGTCGCTTACACAGACTGGAACTGGAATACAAGGGATACACCGAGTACATCCTTCCAAAAGTCCGTATTATCAGAAGAACGATGGAGACGAAACCAGCAATAAGCCAGCTGCACATCAGACACCCGGCGGTGTTCTCTGGAGATGCTGGACAGGACCCCAACAAACTTGGCCAATGTTTATTTCTACCTGGATGGAACAGCCCAGCAATGGTTCGAAAACAACGAAGACAAGTTGAATGACTGGGAGACGTTCCAGGAGGAACTTAAGAAGACGTTTGGAGACCGCCAGTGACAAATCCGCTCGGCGAAAGAACAACTGAAGAACCGGGTCCAACGACATGGTGAGCCGACACAATCATACATACAGAGTGTTTTGGCCCTGTGTACCATAGTCAATCCAAACATGACTGAAGCGGACAAAATCACGCACCTGATGAAAGGAATTGCAGAAGATATGTACCAAGCTCTTCTGATAAAAGATGACGCTACAACAGAAGAGTTCATCAAGTGGTGCCAGCGTATTGAAGAGATGCAACAAAGGAGGGTTGGATGCAAGAAGTATGACAGACTCCCAAATGTAGTCCCTATGGCCGTTGTGGAAGACCAGCAGGACTTGGCTTCTCTCATACGACAAATCGTGAGAGAAGAATTACAACAGTGCATGGCAGCCGGGACTATTAGACCGAGCGAGCATCAGATTATGACCATGGATGTGAGCCCTGTAAGTCACGAGGTAGCCGACGCCGCTGAGGACGAGGTATTTCAATTATTAGCTCCTGTCTGCCCCGTCAATCGCACCCGAGGTGAAGAATGGCGTCGCCCTGCTATGACTTACACTGCAGCCGCCAAACGGCAGCCCATGAACCGATCGACGTGACCAAAGCCAACTCCCCCGGTAACTATGACACCCCACAGAAGAACAAACATCTGGAGGACAGAAGACAACACACCACTGTGTTTCCACTGTGGACGCCCTGGACATGTCGTACGCTACTGCAGAGAGAGGAGGCGAGTATTCGATGATTATTTTGCCGCAAGACGTCAGCCGTCGGAGCAGTTCTATCCAAGACAGTCACCTGCTGATGAGTTCAGTCGACCTATGGGAAGAAGCCCATCACCGTACACTAGACGAGGTCGCTCCCCGACTCGCCGCAGCCGTTCACCATCGCCGTACAGAGGTACCAGCCGCTCCCCTAGCCACCGCGCCCAGGAAAACTAAGCAAGGCAACCATCTACGGAGGTGGGCCGCCACAGATGAAAATCCTCCATGGATGACAGTCAGCAAGATGTCGGGAAATCTCATCGACGTCATAATCGACGGCCAACCTGTCCAGACACTTGCTGATTCAGGAGCCTCTTTTTCTGTATTATCGGATAATTACTGCCGCACACTAAAGAAGACAATGTTCTGTGATATGGGAACAACTGTGCTGAAGGTCGTGAATGGAAAGTACGTCCTTCCAGCAGGAACTTGTGTCACAAGAATAACCATCAACAACAGGACGCAGCCGTTTGAATTTGTCGTGTTAACAGAATGTAGTCACAATGTCATCCTCGGATGGGACTTCCTTCAGCATCCCAAGCTATCATTAACTGTGGAAGATCTGAGCTGCAAATTGAAGTTGTTCCGCCGGATACAAGATACAGAATTTTCTGGAAAGTTATTCGTCGTTGACAATGTGATGATACCGCCGTTGACAATGAGAAGAGTTGCAGTCACAAACACAGATGACTGGTTAAACTGTGAAGTTCTTATTGATAGTAAAAAGTTTATCAGGCTCACAAAAGAAATTTACATACCAGCGGCTATCATAAGCATTACCGGTGGTTAAGGAGAGATTTGGATCACAAATTGTCATGAGCAGTCACAACTTATCCCCAAGGGAATGTGTATCGGGACAGCTGAACCAATCCAGGATGGTGAGCTCAACGTCATCAATGAAGACCCATGCCCTGCTATTAGTACAGACAACACGCTGGAGGAAACAAATGTGGAACTGCCAATAGGGCCTGGACTGATCAAGGAACAACGCCAGTGGGTGTTAGATATACTACGCCAATTTTTGGGTGCATTCACACCTCAGCAGGGGAAAAGTCAGATGAAACAACCCACAATAAAGCACCGTATCAATACTGGGGATCATCCGCCAATTAGCCAGCGTTCGTATAGAGTGTCGCCAGCTGAAAGACGGATAATTCGGGAGGAAGTGGAGAAGATGTTGCGAGATGACATTATTCAACCTTCGAAGAGTCCTTGGTCATCTCCGGTGGTCCTCGTAAAGAAGAAGGATGGCACGTGGCGATTCTGTGTTGACTATTGGCGGCTGAACAGTATCACAAAGAAAGATGTCTACCCATTGCCGCATATTGATGACACCTTAGACTGCTTGAAAGGAGCTACATACTTCTCAACTATGGACATGCAGACAGGTTACTGGCAATTCGAGGTTGACGAAGCTGACAGGGAGAAGACGGCTTTTATTACACCTGACGGTCTCTATGAATTTAAAGTAATGCCATTTGGATTATGTAATGCTCCAGCCACATTTGAACGCATGATGGACAACTTGCTTCGACACCTTAAGTGGACGACGTGTCTCTGCTATTTAGATGACATTGTCGTTTTCTCAAAAACATTTGAAGAACATCTGAGTCGCCTGTCAACTGTGTTGAAGTGTGTTCAGGCTGCAGGTCTCCGCCTCAATCCAAAGAAGTGCGTCTTCGTCGCCAAAGAGATAAAAATCCTGGGGCACCTAGTCAACGGAGATGGCGTCCGTCCTGATCCAGATAAAGTAAGGGCAGTCACAGAATTTCCAACTCCTCAGCACATTTGTGATGTGAGAAGTTTTCTCAGGCTGTGCTCATACTACCGACGTTTCATAAAAGGATTTTGTAACAAGGCACGTCCATTCCAAAAATTTCTGCAGGGAGACGCCAAATTTTACTGGGATGAGACAAAAGAAAGAGCTTTCCGAGCACTTGTACGATGAGAATGCAGAACTGGAATTCCACACAGACGCCAGTGGCTATGGGATTGGTGCAGTGCTTGTACAAGTTCAGGAAGGTGCAGAAAAAGTGATAGCCTATGTGTCAAGAGTACTCTCAAAGTGCGAGATAAACTACTCTACAACTGAAAAAGAATGTCTCGCGGCTATCTGGGCTATCAATAAGTTCCGGCCGTATTTATTCAGCAAACCATTCACCGTTGTGACAGTCCACCATTCTTTGTGTTGGCTGACTAGCTTGAAGGATCCATCAGGTCGACTAGCAAGATGGGCACTAAGACTCCAAGAGTACGATGTCACAGTGGTATTCAAGAACGGGCGCAAACACAAGGATACCGACTGCCTTTCGAGGAATCCATTAGTGGAACACAACAGCATTAATGAAATGTCAGCTCTCACTGAATTAGATGACGTTACAGCTGAACAGAGGGAAGATCCAACACTATTAAAAATGATAGAGGCCTTGGAGAAAGGAGAACCGACCAATGGAGAGTTCCAACTTATAAACGGAACATTGTACAAGAGCAACTACGATCCACTGGGCCCCAAATGGCTACTTGTTGTTCCAGCTCATCTCCATCCAGCTATTCTCAAATATTTCCATGATGCTCCAATATCCGGTCATCTGGGATTCGTGAAGACCCTAGACAGAATCAGATGCAGGTATTACTGGAAAGGTCTCTACCAATCTGTCAAGCACTATGTGAGTCACTGTAAAGAGTGCCAACGACGGAAGCATGTGCCGCAATTCCTCCAGGACATCTCGTACCGATTCCGCTGGCAGCAGCTCCATTCCACCGAGTTGCGATCGATCTTTTAGGGAGGTTCCCGAAGTCGACAACCGGTAACCGTTGGATAATAGTGTGCACTGACTACCTCACACGCTTCGCTGTCATCAAACCAGTGCCGACTGCAGAAGCTCCAGAGATCGCAAAATTCCTTGTAGAAGACATTATTTTGAAGCATGGAGCACCAAGTGTCATGATATCTGATCGTGGAAAAGTATTCCAGTAAAAACTAGTATCAGAGGTAATGTTACAGTGCAACATTGTCCACAGAATGACAACTGCATACCATCCTCAGACAAACGGTCTTACGGAACGTTTTAACAAAACGTTAGCCGACATGCTGTCGATGTACGTCGATGTTGAGCAGAAGGATTGGGATACAATTCTGCCAGTCGTGACATTTGCTTACAATACCGCAAGACAAGACACCACAGGCTTCACTCGGTTTTTCCTGCTCCATGGCCGTGAAGCTGAGACGACAATGGATACACTGTTCCCGTTCCAACCGGACGACACTCAGGATGACTATGTTAAACAGCTCATCACCAGGATCGAAGAAGCAAGAAAGATGGCTCCACAGGGATCATAACAGCGGGTCGCTGTTTTTCCAGGAGAGGGAGCAATGCCGCGAGAGACGACAAACACCAACTGCCGGCGTGGCGCAGGGGATAGCGTCACGGACTGCGGAGCAGAAGGTCGCCGGTTCAATCCCGCCCACCGGCAAAAATTTATTTCTTTGTAATTTACAATTCCAGAAGGTTCTACATCTTTCTTATGTTCACTTGTAAATTCTACTTGTTTCTTATGTTAACTGTTCTTCTAATTTCTGGTAAATTCTGTCTGTGTATAAATAGCAGAGCACTCTGCCTGAGAGGCAGTCAGTGCTGCGTGTATGTTGAGTTCGTAATAAATGTGCTTTCAGTATAAGTGCTGTGTTTAGTTGCCTTCGAAGTCAAGCCTGTTTCCATTTCAACGCGACAATATATATATATATATATATATATATATATATATATAGACACACACACACACACACACACACACACACACACACACATTTACACAGATGCAAGTACACTTAGGCAGAAATACTATAGAAAGCAAAGAAGTTCTTCTTTGCTTTCTACAGTATGTCTCCCTAACTGTACTTGCATCTGTGTAAATGTGTGGGTGTGTGTGTATTTGTTTACCCTCCTTTTTCCCCCCAAGGTAAGTCTTTCCTGTCCCGGGATTGGAATGACTCCTTACCCACTCCCTTAAAACCCTCATCATTTCCTTTTCCCTCTCCTTTCCTTCTGGATGATGAAACAGCTAGGCTGCGAAAGCTTGCGTTTGTGTGTGTGTGTGTGTGTGTGTGTGTGTGTCTGTGTGTTTATTTGTTGTTATCACTGCCTGTGCTCCTTCGCCTGGTAAGTGGACTTCATCTATTTTTTACGTATATTTTTCCTGTTAGGAATTTTTCCTCTATAATATATATATATATAAAACAAAAATAAAAATAGAAAAGAGATGACTTACCAAAAGGACCGGCTCGTCGATAGAAACAAATAAAATCACACACAAACACACATACAAGCTTTCCCCACCACCGGCAGCTTCTTCAGGAAAAAGAGGAAAAAATGGGAGGAAAAAGGGAAGGATATGGGCTTTAAGGAAGTGGAAAAGGAGTCATTCCAATCCCAGGAGTGGAAGGACTTACCTTAGGGGGAAAAAAGGAAGGTAAACAAATACACACACACTCAGACATATCGAAACGCAAACACACCTAGACAGACATTTGTGAAAAGCCAATATATAGATGAAGATTACTTACCAGGCAAAGGAGCACAGGTAGTGATAGTACCACAAATAAATAAAACACACACACGCAAACAAACTCTAGCTTTTGCAGTGTGGCTGCTTCTTCAGGCAGAAGGGAAGGAGAGGGAAAAGGAAATAATGATGGTTTTAAGGGAGTGGGTAACGAATCATTCCAATTCCGGGACAGGAAAGACTTACCTTGGTGCGAAAAAGGGAGGGTAAACAAATACACACATATAAAGAAATGCAAACACACCTAGGCAGACATACTGTAGAAAGCAAAAGAGTTGGAAGTTTTGTGTGTGTGTGTTTTATTTATTTGTGCTACTATCACTACCTGTGCTCCTTTGTCTGGTAAGAGTTGGAAGTTTTGTGTGTGTGTGTTTTATTTATTTGTGCTACTATCACTACCTGTGCTCCTTTGTCTGGTAAGTAATCTTCATCTATTTTTTATATATTTAAATGCATTCTAATAAATATTACCTCTGACACATTTACAATATAATCAGTGACTAGTAGTAAACAAATACAAACATGTCTATGACAAAATGACGCATTATAATTGGTCAAAGCCGATGGGTGGTATCGAAATTCAAGATGACCCCAACCATTAATTCAGAAAAAAACAAAAAGCTGGTATTGATAAGTAGAATATAGGTCAATTATAGTTACCAATACCAAACAAATATTCCTGTATGAAATTGAGAAAAACATGTATTGATAACTAGAATTAATGAATATAGGTGACATCTACTTACCAATTCCAACCATTCCTTCAGAAAATACAAGAAGCCAGTATTGATAACTAGAACTGAACAATGTAAGTATCAAGAACCAGAATCAAACACTCAATAGCTCATACTGCATAAAATGACGCTAATTCATATTTTCAGTATGACACATCAGTAATCACAAGATGTAACAGGGGTTCCCATGGTTCTGTGTATGTTTTGCTGGTACCATGAGTTGTGACTGGTCATACCATATGAGTAAATAATGAAACATAGTACATAATAAGCAGATATGTATAAATTATTTAATCTTTTTCATCCAATGAAAGACAGTATGTGGATTCCTAGTGTGTAACAATTCACATAGACTGTGCTTCTTAGAATAGCATACCTTACCTTTTTGCATCCTCAAGAGTTTTACCATAAAGAGAAGTTAAATCATGCTCTTGGTCTGTTGGGTTAATTGTATGTAATTTAATCTCAGAAATGTCAGCTTTATTTATCATTTCTTGGTCTTCATCTGAAAATAACATATCAGATCCAAACTGGAAAGTTACCTCTTGATGCAAAGTTACTTTGTAAGGTGGTGGCCACATATTTGAAGTATGTGTAGGACACATATACAAAACAACTAAGAACAGCATATTTGAACCTTTGATTGACAGGAAGTTCACTTAAAATTCATTTCTTTATTCTTTTGTTTCATCAAGGCATATATAAATTTTCCATGGAATATATAGAAATATAGAGTGGTAAAAGTAGTTCAATCTTATGGAAAAATTACTAAGTCGTCAGAAGTGTTCTCTTTTATTACACATAATTGAACAATGCCGATGTATTGCTATACTCTTAAACAGGTGTAACAACTGTTGATGAATTGCAGCAACACATTGGTCACATCAGTTCCTTTCTACTATCCCATAAAAGGGTGAGAATGGTATTTCTAAAAAGCACCACAATGGTATTGTTACTAGGGGATAAACCAAGAAGCACATAGGTGTCACTACTCCTGTGAGAGTACTTGTCTGAAAAAAAAAAAAAAAAAGAAATGTTGATCCAAGAGTGTAACAGAGTGATTGAGCTATGAGCCACAACAATGTCCTGTTGTTCTTTAGATACAGTGTCAACAAACTGTTGCATCATCTTTATATATACACATACAAGTTACGCACCCACAAGAAACAAGCAAATTATACAAACTTCATTTGTATATAAAAAAAAATGTGGAAAGTCCAAGTTGGAACGTCAGTAATATGAGGATTGGTAGCAACTCATCATGAAGATGATCACTGAGCTGCAGAAAGGCATGTAGAATAGATAATTACAACTTAAATTTTCAGCCACATTCTTTACCAGGAAAAAATCAGACATACCAGGGGAGGACAGGAAGCACTGGTGTGACGTCAGCTCAGGCCACTCTGCCTGCTCACAAGGAAGAAGAGTTGACCTTGTGGCGTCATGCACTCTGTACTGCTGGCACGGAGAAATAGCGTGCAGCAATTTAGGAAAAACAGGGAACAGATCTGGTATGAAGAATCAGTGAGATCTACAATATCAGAGTTTCAAAACATACTGTTTTAATTAAATAACAGACACAGATTACAGACAATTGTATATCATCTCAGTACCATGAGAACATAAAGTAGTTGTAATTTATGCGATGATAGCATTATTATAAAGAAAAGAGAATGGAACACAATACAATTTTCTCCACAATTTAGAGCAAAGCTGTACAGTACAATTAAGTAACATTTTCTGAAATTTTATAATAACAGAAAGTCCAGGTTGGAATTAATAATATAGTGAGGACAGTTTACAACTCACCGCAAAGACGTGGCGACGAACTGTGACAGGCACATACAAAAGACACACAGATACAACACATTCAACTATCGGCCATGGCCTTCTTCAGAAAATAGAACACTCATGCAATCACACAGGCACACAACACAGTCATACAACCATCACCTCTGACTGCCGCGCTTGAATCACGCTCTGCAGCGAATCGGGGACAGGTGGGTGGGGAGGGGAGGGGAGGGGAGGGGAGGGGAGGGGAGGGGAGGGGGGATAGGAAGGTTACGTCGTGGTGGGGATGGGTTGGATGGGAATAACGAGATGCAGCTTAGGAATGGAGTGGGGAGGGGAGAAAATAAAATAAAATAAATATATATAGAAAATGCATGCACACTGCAAGTACACAAGACCGCATACACACACCCACACACATGCCACACACGCACGCACATGCACACACACACACACACACACACACACACACACACACACACACACACAATCACACATTCACACACCACTCAAAATAGGTGAGGTTTGGGATAGAGAGGTAGGAACTGTAAGGTATGGAGAAAAAATATAGGGAAGTTATCGTAGGTTGAGGCCTGGTTGATTTTGGGATCGGAGAATGTATTGTAGGGATAACTCCCAATTGTGCAGTTCAGAAAAGCTGGTGGTGGATGGGAGGATCCAGATGGCCCGGGTTGTGAAGCAGCCATTGAAATCAAGCATGTGCTCCGCTGCATGCTGTGCCACAGGGTGGCCCACCTTGTTTTTGGCCACAGTTTGGCGGTGGCCATTCATACTAATGGACAGCTGGTTGGTGGTCATGCCAATATAGAAAGCTGTACAGTGTTTGCAGCACAGTTGGTAAATTACATGGCTGCTTTCACAAGTGGCCTGGTCTCTGATAGGGTAGGATAAGCCTGTGACAGGACTGGAATAGGAAGTACTTGGTGGGTGGATTGGACAGGTCTTGCAGCGGGGTCTTCCGTTCCAAAATTTTCCATTTCGTTATTCTTTGGTTAGTTTTTTGACATTAGGAAACAATGTTTGAGATATTTGTAATTGAAGACTGCCTTTTATGTTGTGATCTAAGAAGGTGTTTCGGCATTGGGAATTCCAGAAAAGAATTGTTCACACAGATATGTCGAACTGAACATACACAATATCCCTGAAACAAGGGTATACAACCTTGGAAATTGTTTTGAGGAACAATTTCGAAACCTGTACTCTAACTGATTACGAAGAACTTTCAGAATATGCACATATTCTTCAGAGAGAGTAAGATCAGGAGCACACACCTGCGATGGCTTTGGAAAATGCGCAGTGTTTCCAGACTGCAATTAATTCATCTCCAGATTCAGTGCCACATTGAAGGTTTTAATTCTGTAGTACATATCTGTCCTGAGGAGGCCTTTTCCTTGGAGTGTGGTATTTAAATCATTTAAGTGGCCTGTTAAATCAGCATGGAATGCTAAGTCACAAATACAGGTTTCTTCTTGTAACTGAAGAACAGGCTGATTTTGATTACTTATGAATAATGCTATTTCATTTCTTAAAGAATTGATCAAGCACTTTACCACTGCTCAGCCAGGGCACATTACAGAAATAAATAAAAATAACCATACTGAGTACCATCGTGATCGGATGGAATTTGTAACTTCTACCACCGTATCAATAATTTTTTTAATTTTAATATTGTTTGTGCATTGATTCCCTTGATGAAGTATGCAGTGGAAGGCAGTGAGTTCTTGTGTTGAACCAGAAACCTGTTTCATACAAGGCATGTTTCTTAAGTAAGTTCTGTTTTGTGGTAGACACTAGAAGTTTGCATGCATACCACGAGCATGTGCATCATGTACTGGCAGGCCTTGGGAACAACTCTGCTCAGTTTCAGTTCTTTAGTTAACCTGTAAAGTTCTGTTCTGTGCTTTCAAAATGTTTAAGACTATCCCCTCGCTCGCCGTGTGTTAGGTTCGCTCAGTGATGTGGTTTTTGTCAGCAAGGAACCTGTCTGCTGCAGAAATTCAGCTACAGATTTGCGAAGTGTACAGTGATAATGTTATGAGTAAAGGCAAAGTGTGTAAGTGGTTACGAGAATTCACAGATGACTATGACAATGTCCATGATGAGGACCGTTCTGGTCGCCCATCTTCGATTACAGATGATTTGGAGGTTTCAGCTGAAGCGAGGATTCACGAGAAAAGGAGCTTCACAACAACAGGTCTCTCAAACGAATTTCTTGACATGTCAAGAGCAGTGCTTTAAAAAATGGCAGTGAACTCTTGGTTATCGGAACAGGCGGCAAGATTGTATGAAGTGGGTATTTAAAAATTAGTTGAGAGGCATGATAAGTGTTTGAACAAACTTGGCAACTATGTCAAAAAATAGAGTAAAGTATTTACTTTCTGAAAATATTTTTTTAAAATAACCTTTCATTGTGTACTTCTGTTCAAATGGAACTTACTCAAAAAACGCGCCCCCTACATTCTTTTACCCATGCTTTTAGTCCCACATTAACTCCTACTGTACATGGTGCCCCATCTGTTGCGACAGAAACAAGCTTATTCCAACTCAGGCCAATGTTTTCAACAGCTTTAGGAACGCCTTTGAAAATGTCAAACCCACTGTTGGTGCACTGGAGGGGGATCAAATCTAAAAATTCCTCTCTTATATGCAGCTTATCATTGATGCCCCAAATGAAAATAGCTAACTGTGCAGTATCCAATATGACAGTTCTCTCATCGACAGCTAAAGAATAATGTATAAACTTATTGCCATAACACCAGTCCTTGTTGCACATCTGCAGCTAGTCCTGAATACGTCGCAAAACAGTTTTTGGCGACAAACTCACTTTTTCAAAGTCTTCTACCAAATATGATGGATACATTTCTTCAGCTGCCATCACAATCACTTCTCTTGCAAATTCACCCTCAGTAAATGATCTAACTTTCTTGGCTCTATGTAGCTATTATGTTGCTCATATGGACAGAACCTTCACTGCTCTCAGTCCTCCACATCAGCACGTTTTTTTTTTTTTTTAATTTAGATATTTAAGACGTCCCATTCTTCTCCTTCAAATTTTCCATACTCATCTTTGTGGCACAGGGAATAAATGACACTGTAAATTACTTTTTTTTATCCTTACGATCTTTTCCTCAGAATGTTTCTTATGGAGTGAGATTGGCTTTAATTTTATTGTAATTAATTATATTAATTGTATATAAAAAATAGATTACGCACCAGGTGAAGGAGCACAGGTGTGATAGTAGCACAAATAAATAGAAAACACACACACACACACACACACACACACACACACACACACACACACACACACAAAAGCAAGCTTTCGCAAACCAGTTGCTTCTTCAGGCAGAAGGGAAGGAGGGGGAAAAGGAAATGATGAGGGTTTTAAGGAAGGGAATAAGAAGCCATTCCAATCGTGGGAGAGGAAAGACTTACCTTGGGGGAAGAAAAGAAAGGTAAACAAATACACACATACCCACACATTTACACAGATGCAAAACCATATTCTAATATTCTAACATCCTAATCTAATATTCATATCATAATTATATTAATTGGGAGTTTTATTATATCTGATTTTATAAATTTTCTCCTTTATTATTTCTTTCTTTTTCTTTAGATTTTTTTGGTTCCTGTTTAATGGAAACTAACTGGATACCATTTGATTTTGCTCCTCTGTTACACACCAAACACTTAACACCTTAACTGCATTGTACAAAAAGAAACAGATTTTCCCATAAAGAACGAAAAACCGGCTGCTTCATTTTGCTTGTACTCACCATGTTATTGTCGTCAAGAGCGCTATTGTTGACTGAGCCCTCCAGCTCCGTACCCATGACCCAGTTTATCTAGGCAATACTATGAACACAGCTCTTGCCTGATGTCACATGGACTGAAAGGCTTGCTCTTCCTGCTCATACGTCACACCGCCTGAAGTTGTCTTCCTCTGATACATACATTCACAAAATCACTCAGGCACAACTCAAGCACACATGACTGTCATCTCTGGCCACTATGGCACAACGAGCACCTTAACAGTGAAGGGTGAGGGGAATAGAGGGGGTAAGGATGGAGGACATGGGTGGTCACAGGCAAAGCTTATAGGTGACAGTGTAGTGAGGGGTGGGAGGATCACTCATAATTCCTGTAGTAGTGGGTGTTAAAGTTGCACCTTACTGAAGTCAGTTGATAGGTCTTACAGCTTAAAGGAAGTCCCTCTAACAAAGGAACTACATTTGAGAAGTGTCGCATATCTGAATAATACAGGAATCGATATATTTCATCAAAATATACAAGGTATTAGAGATAAAGTTAGCGAACTGCTTGATGTTGACTCCAATGTTATTGCCATTACAGAACACTTCTTAAATAATGTCAAAATTCAGAGGCTTCCTTTACCAGGGTATAAATTAGCTGTGTGTTTCTCTATGAGGTCTTTGCAGTGTGAGACAGTGGCCATGTACTTGAAAAACTGTATTAAAGTTGAGTCCAGTGATATTTCTAAGTACTGCAATGAAGATATTTTTTTGTTGTGCAGGTGTGACTGAATGTAGTGAAACTAAACTAATTGTTGTTATTTATAGGTCCTCTAACTCTGATTTTAAACTTTTTTTATTAAGCTGGAGTAGGTTCTATGTGCACTTTATAAGATGTACAAAAATATTTGTATGTGCTGATTTCAGTATTAATTGTGTAAGTTATTGTGCAAGGAAAAGGAAGCTTTTAGATCTTTCTAATTCTTATCACCTGCTACAAACAGTATTCTTTCCAACAAGTGTGATGGAGAACAACAGCACAACCACAGAAAACATTCTTGTTCATTCTTTATTATTAATCATGTAAAAAACATTTCAAAACTATTGGCATTATGACTCTGCCATCTGTTTATATTTATTGTATTTAATAAAATTTATTATATTTGTTAAAACATATCTGTTAAACAAAGACAGCTCATTAATGTTAAATGGGGAGATTCATAACTATGAAACAAGACAGCAGTCGGACCTAAATGTGATTTACTCCAGAACAACCTGCTATCAGAAAAGTGTGCTACATGTTGGGATAATTATGTATAATCATTTACCAGATGAAATTAATAGACTGGAAAATCCAAGAGGTTTCACGTGAAAGTTAAAATAATAATAATAATAATAATAATAATAATAATAATAATAAAAGAATTATTATTATGGAACAAAATTATTACACAATAATGAATTTTTTTAAAAAGGATGAAAATTACTAACATTTTTAAAATATATGTTCTCTTGTACTGATACTGAAGAAAGCACTGTTTGTCATAAACACAATGTTGCTCGTTTCGCATTCACTAGACAAATGACCCGGCTGTCACTCTGGCCGTTTAACAGCACGCCGCCAGCAGATGGCACACAGCTCACATCAGCTGTTTAGACGTCCGTGCCCTCCTGTGACTAGGCTGGGAACTATCTCGGCCGGCCCGCGCCAGCTGCGGAACACAATTCAGGCGCGCGCAATCTGGATGGCCCGCAAGGCCATAACTGATAAAACAAATTATATGAAGTGCATATATATGTAATATACTGGCCTATATTTTATCATGTTCCTTTTGTATTGAACATATTTCAGAGGTGGTGATAGCCTTAATCAACTCTGAAAGAACAATTATATCTTTACAATTGTCTTTGGGTGAGCTGCCTCTCAGCCGCCACCAACAGTTATATTCAGTTTGTAGCGACGCTTTTTGAAGTTAAGGTCAATAAAGTGTTGTAATCAGACAAGCATGTTTTCTGGGGCTCACACCCTGTGAAAAACCCACATTGGTGACCCTGTACTGAGTTTCTTGTGCTACGGTGCGTCTTTCAGTGTGTTTCGCTTGCCTGCACCAGGTAAATTAACGAAATATGGCAGTACGTGATCCTATGGTTACAACCACAATGAACACGACAGTCCAACTTCCACCGGGCTTCGCCATGGTTCCGCAACCATCATTCAACTCACCGCTGTCCCACGATTTGTCAAGTGTATTTGCTTCGATGCCTCAGCACACAGCTCAGCAATTTTCTCTGGACTTGTTCAATTCGGCCTGAAACAACAATGCACAGAGTCACACAATGGGACTCTGACTTTGTTACCCCAAACTTTCATTCTGGGCTCAAATGACTAACAATACTCATGTTTCGCAGGATCATTTTGTGTGCACACATTCTCATCCAGTGCCAACTGCATTTAGTTCAGTGTACTGTGCTTCAAATTCGTATTCACGGTCCACCACAGCTCTGCCATGTGCACCAGTGTATCCATCCATGACCCACTTACCTGGACATAGTTTGAACAGTGGCATGCTGTCGCAGAACTATATTTCGCCGCCTGTCTCAGACAACCACCTGTGCAGTGTTTACCCAGGGACTGTATTTTTAAGCCTCATATTCTGTCAAGTTATTTCTCATGTGTGAAATTGTCAGGATAGAGCAACATGTTCAATGTGCAGCCACATCGACGTCCCAACGTGCCTCTACCACACCCGCTCATATGGCTGCCACATCCTGCGACTCTCTTATGTCTCACACTCAACCACCCATTTCATCAGCACAATTTGGTGCCTCTGCCATGTCGGCCTTCTGCATCGCACCTCCTCAACAAATGCAACATCAGCCTGATGCTGCGGTGCCAGAAGTGGGAACTCAGGCAAAGTCTACTCCTCCTCCTCCGCTGCCTGGACGTCTGCCCAAGCTGCCTCCATTTTCATTCAACGATCTGACTACGTGGTTCACCATAGTGGAACAAATTTTCAGTTACTGTTCCCTGGATGATGCTTCTCGCTATCTCTGTATCATCTCACACCTGCATGAGCACATTGACCTAATCTGTGATCTTGTAACGTCGCCTCCAACGACTCGTTGCTACTTCATGGTGGAGCAGACCATCCTGGAGCGTGTCACGTGAACTCCTGAAAAAATCATCCGCTACATTCTGCAGGATGAACATCTCGGCAACAGGAAGCTTTCCCAGTTAAGGAGACGTCAGTGAGCAGGCAATGTCAGACTCAACTCTGTTGGCAGTCTCGACCAACAAGCTGCCTGTACTGGTCCAGACAGCTTTAGCCTACAACATTCTCGAGTCTCCGAGCGAGTGCATCTGCATCACTGACCAAGTTCATGCTGCCTACTTATGTGAGGCCCGCCTCGACGCATCTGATCGAGCTCAAACCACACCTCCTTGCACCTCCCGCATGCCGGCCGACTTTGCCGATCTGCCTTGCATCCCGCGTCATCTCATAACTGAGGCTCCGCAGTCCGGCTCCACTGCAGAATCCGAAAATGGACCTCCACCGACCACTCGTTTCCCACTGGACCAGCCACCTCATTATCCATACTGTTTCTTGCACAGTCGCTTTGCTGCAGCTGCCAAGTACTGCCATCCTCCATGCTTGTACCCAAATGCAACTCGTGGGGGGATGTAGGGATGTAGGTGCTGCCCCCACTCGGAAGACAATGGGCTCCTAACAACACTGCAGTCTCCTAAACATACTTCCACACAGGGCAGTCGCCTCTACTAGCACAACTGCGTTTCTGGCACTGGATTCCTTATTGATACCAGCATAGGTGTTTCCCTGCTACCAACCACTATGACAACTGGTCCTCTCCACCTACTGCTATGAGATGTCAATGCCACACAACTTCAGTGCGTGGGTTCAACCTCTTACTCTGTGCATCTCTCTCCTGACTGCATTCTCAAGTGGAACTTTTTAGTGGCAGACATTCCAAAACCTACTGGGGGCATAGATTTTCTAATGCAGCACAAACTTTCACCCGATGTGTGCTGCTCTGTTTTCCATGATCCCTCAAATATTTTTCATGTGTCCAGAATGAAACTTTCACTCTGCAGCGGAGTGTGTGCTGATATGAAACTTCCTGGTAGATTAAAATTGTGTGCCGGAACTGGGACTCGAACCTGGGACCTTTGCCTTTCGCGGGAAAGTGCTTTTCCGACTGAGCTATCCCGACACGACTTATGACGCTACCTCACAACTTCACTTCCGCCAGTACCTCACCTCCTACTTTCCAAACTTCACAGAAGCTCTCCTGCGAAACTTGCAAGACTAGCACTCCTTGAAGAAAGGATATGGCGGAGACATGACTTAGCCACTGCCTAAGGGATGTTTCTAGAATGAAACTTTCACTCTGCAGCAGAGTGTGCACTGATATGAAACTTCCTGGCAGATTAAAATTTGGCATCTCATTCTGCTGGGACCTCCAAATCTCGAAAGCTATTTTTTTAGACTATTCCATGCCTCTTGTCCTGGAAGGGGCCTCCAATTCTTTTCCAAGTGGACGGGTGGGGGGGCTCCTTTTGTTTCGCCACCGCCCCATGCCTCCAACAGCCTTAGTCCACCACTGGTTATGGGTATTATGGATTGACTCTTCATATTTGTGCCACACTACTTCTACACCTGGGAGTTTTGTGTTCCACACGCAAACTGTGTAAATTTATATTATTGATTTGTGGAATGTGCATACTGGGTTGTAACTGTTATTAATGAGACTTGTATGCTGGCCATAAATGGGCACAACTGGACACTATTCATTTGCTGAAGTGTCAATGAACTGCAATTCTATGTATAGTCTACATTATTTGTAGTAGCAAAAATATATATAAAAAGTAGATAAAGATTACTTACCAGGCGAAGGAGCACTGGTAGTGATAGTAACACAAATTAATAACACACACACACACACACACACACACACACACACACACACACACAACACTAGCTTTCGCAGCTTCCTCAGGCAGAGGGGAAGGGAATTTCCTTTTCCCTCTCCTTCCCTTCTGCCTGAGGAAGCAGCTAGGCTGCGAAAGCTAGTGTGTGTGTGTGTGTGTGTGTGTGTGTGTGTGTGTGTTTTATTTATTTGTGTTACTATCACTACCAGTGCTCCTTCACCTGGTAAGTAAACTTCATCTATATTTTATATATATTTTTCCTGCTAGGAATTTTTCCTCTATAATATTCGTATCATTATTTGTAGTAGATTATTTTAATTGATTCAACTGTTGGTTCTTGGTGAAACATTGAATTACACTAAAAGAAACACTTTTTAACCTTGTTTCACAAACTTTATTAGTACTGTACAACCTAGGTTTCAGGTTATAAGCCCATTTTCAAGTACTTAACTCATTATGGGCTGTTTACCATCTTTGGGATCAATAATGAGTTAAGTACTTGAAAATGGGCTTATAACCTGTAACCTAGGCTGTACAGTACCAATAAAGTTTGTGAAACAAGATTATAAAGTGTTTCTTATAGTATAGTGGATTAGTTTTGTCCCATGAAATTTCAGCCTGCAGTTACCGAGAGCACCGATCAATGAGACTTTCAAGAGGCAACAAACTATGACCTGGTAACATCACAAGGTCACAGCTATGTATCCCAGTCCCTCACACCATTTTAATATGCCACAATGTTTCATATCGACACACACTCCATTGCAAAATGAAAATATCATTCCTGAAACATCCCCTAGGCTTTAGTGAAACCATGTCTCCACAATAACCTTTCTTCCAGGAGTGTTAATACTGCAAGGTTGCCAGGAGAACTTCTGTGAAGTTTGGAAGATAGGAAACAAGGTACTGGTGGATATAAAGCAGTGAAAATGTGCTGTAAAGTGTGCCAGGAGAGATCAGTTCGTAGAGCACTTGCCTACAAAAGGCAAAGCTCCCAGGTTCAAATCTGAGTTTGGCACGCAGTTTTAATATGCCATGAATTTTAATTAACCATTGATTATTTATTTTTATTTATTTTAAAATCAGGTTTTAAATCTAGTGTCAGTCACTTCATAGTGTGTTCCCCTTTGTGAATAACTTATTTTCTTTATTGAGTGAGTTATTGTAATTCAAAGTGGAGTTCAGTCTGGAAATTGTATATATTTTTATTACAGGTTTAAGTTAATGTTTCAGAGCTTCAGGTACATATAATTACGGTGATCGGAACCTGCAGTACACACTGAAGGTGATACTCTCAACAGACAGTGGTTGGTGGATTCTACAGATCAGCAATCAGCCCGCATCCATTGGTCACATGCATAGCATGTGATGATGCAGCCAGCATAACAGAGTGACAACAAAGGTGGTATTCACATGTTTTGACAGTGGTCATGTTTCTGCTAGAAACATGTATCATCTGGCGTTCCACAGGGAAGTGTTATAGGTCCCCTACTCTTCCTCGTGTTTATAAAAGATTTAGGAGACAATCTGAATAGCTCCCTTAGACTGTTCGCGGATGATGCTGTTGTTTATCGGTTAGTGAAGTCAACACAGTGTAACGTTTCTGCTATCTTGCGCACTCCTAAAAATCAGTTGCCAACATAGAAACACGAAATGTCTGACACCTAAAGTAAAACTTCATTACCGGACATGTAAAATATCACATTTTCGCCTTCTGTTTGAAATTCTATTAACACTGTTAGTAAAATACCTTTAAAAGAAATAGTACATTGATTTAAATATAACTTTGTCTGACCTTTTACGTAATTTTCAGTTTTTTAATACTTTCGTAAATAATAGCTGCAAACACTAAAAATGCATTACACTTAGTTTTGGAAATTGCTAAACCTATATAGATACTAATTTGTATAGAAACAATAATACTACATGTTATAACTATTGCACAACATGATTTCATATATACCTTTTGTTTAAATAAATTAGGGCAGACCATGTTTTATATATCACTAGATCCTAAATTAAATACTAATAATTTTTCATGCACTAAAATTAATAATCCGTTTGGTACTAAGAAACTGTCTTCGAAATTAACAAAACTATGACAACCATATACAAATCCGTATTAATAAATAATTTGACCGCAAACTGAAACACATTAAAATTCCATGTCCCAATAATATTACGCCTACAGAATATTGGCAAAACAAATATGTGTGCATTTCGAAAACACACATAATGTAAATAATTTGAGCACAGTACAGGATGATTTTAAATTTGTGTACCACATTAAATACAAATTTCATGAAACAAGTACATACATTGAGATAAATAGTCAAAGCTCAAATGTAATGTTTTAATTTCTGTATTTTGGCATATTTAATGTAAAAGAATATTGTTTAATTCTGAATTGCAAAACTTTGTCATCAATCTTATTACGTGGTTATGTAGAAAGATGTTGGAGAGAAACCATGTTTTATTGAGTCTGCTATAGAGTCTTCTAGCAGCCACAAGCCTGTAAGCAGTTCTGTTGGCTTGCCGCTGCAGTTTATGATGGTGCAAAAATGTAATTGACTTGAACGCTGTTTAAGTGGAAATAAAATCGTTTCCATATCAACTGACATGGTTTTAATTTACGAAAAGATCCTGTAAAATCAAATGTTTTAGTGAATGCCGAAGACAGCTCACAATGCAATGGACCTCAGCCAGCATATAAGATAAGTTCAACTTCACCTACAGTGGAATGACTTTGTTATAGACTGTGAACTAACAAAACTTTCTGTAATTCAGGAAAATGTTAGGGCTCAGTTTGAGTTATTCCGAAAAGGGGTGACGGATGTAAGAACAGGATCAAGAGCAACTGCAAAGGGATTTAGACATAATTTCTACATGATGCGAAAATTGGCAATTGACACTAAATAAAGAAAAGTGTGAAGTAATATACATGATCATTAAAAGAAATCTGCTGAACTTCAATTACACGATAAATCAGTCAAACCTTAAGGTCGTAAATTCTACCAAATACCTAGGAGTTACAATTACGAACAACTTTGCCTGGAGAGAACACACAGAAAATATTCTGGGGAAGGTGAACCAAAGGTTATGTTTCATTGCCAGAACGCTTCGAAGATGCACCAGCTCCACCAAAGAGACTGCCTACACCACACTTGTGCGTCCTCTCCTGGAGTACTGTTGCCCCTTGTGGGACCCTCACCAGGTGGGACTGATGGAAGACATTGAGAAGGTTCAGAGAAGGGCAGATCGAATTGTTTTATCACGATACGGGGGAAAGGGGGGGAGGAGTGTCACGGAAATGTTGCACGAATTGGGGTGGAAATCATTAAAAGAAAGGCGTTATTCATTGCAGCGTGATCTGTTTGCGAAGTTTCAATCACCAACTTTTACTTCTGAATGTGAAAATATTTTGCTAGCACCCACCTACTTAGGGAGACATGATCATCCCAATAAAATAAAAGAAATCAGATCAAAAACAGAACAATTTAGGTGTTCTTTCTTCCCACATACTATTAGAGAATGGATCTGTAGAGAAAGGTTATGAAAGTGGTTAATGAACCCTCTGCCAGGCACTTAAATGTGATCTGCAGAGTATCTATGTAGATGTAGATATCAACAAACAAGAGGCTAATCACCATCCTAGAAACTTTGTGACATGAGCCAAACCGCCTAATAAATACTACGGAGAACTGGCACAGAGACAAGGGAAGAAGTATAGCTGGGCACCAGCCTATACAACGATGATGTGGTTGCTATGCTGCTTAACTGAATAAGGTGCCTGCACTACAACAATAATTTATTGTGGCAGAATCAGTCTTAGATTAAAACTAGATGAAGATAAGGCTCTGGTGACTGGTTATGATGAAGCCACAACAGCCTCACCCAGTAATCATCTACAATGTTTGATTATTGAAGGGTGCTGCCAGAGGACAGCAGATGAGGACACTTAACTAGCACAGTAATGTGTGAGCATTCGAAGGGAAGATGAGGAGAGGGTCACTCTGGCAGCTAGCAAAAAGATATTGCCTCATTAATTCATGGGCCTGTTCCACTGGATGTGTTCATCTGCAGCTACATGAATACTCAGCAAATCGCAATTAAATGCATGGCAGAGGGTTGATCGAACTGCTTTTATAATATTTCTCTGCAATTCTATTCTCTAATAGCTCGCAGGAAAAAAGGAACACCAAAAACTTTCTGTTTTTGATCTGATTTTTCTTATTATATTATGACGACCATTTCTCTGCGTACGTGGTGCTAACAAAATATGTTTGCATTCGGAAGAGAAAGTTGGTGAAAGACATTTCACAAACAGATCTCATTGTAATGAATAACACCTTTCGAATAATAATTTCCACCCCAACTTGTACATCATTTCCGTGATACTCTCTCCCCTATATTGTGATGATAAAAATGAGCAGCCCTTCACTGAACTTTCTCTAAATCATCTGTCAGTCCCACCTGGTATGGGTCCCACAATACACAGCAATACTCCAAAATAGAATGCATAAGTGTTGTGTAGGCAGTTTCTTTAATAGAACTCTTGTGTCTTCTAAGTGTTCTGCCAATGAAACGTAGCCTTTGGTTCACCTTCTCTACAATATTTTCTGTGTCCTCTTTGCTATTTAAGTTGTTCATAATGGTTAATCCTAGTTATTTAGTTGAATTTACAGCCTATAGATCTGAGTGATTTATATTGTGTAAATGAAGTTTAATGGATTTCTTGTAGTAGTCATATGGAAGTCTTCACACTTCTCATTACTAAGGTTCAATTGCCAATTTGCATCATATAGATCTTATCTAAATCATTTTGCAGTTGCTTCTGATCTTCTGGTGACTTCACTAATCAATAAATAACAGCATCATCCATGAACAGTTTAAAAGAGTTACTTAGTGTCTCCTAAATCATTTATAAAAAATAAGGAAGAGTAGGGGCCCTATAACACTTCCCTGTGGAATGCCCAATATTACTTGTATTCTACATCTACATACATACTCCGCAATTCACCGTAAGGTGCATGGCGGAGGGTACACTGTACCACTACAAGGCATTTCCTTTCCTATTCCACTCCCAAATTGAACAAGGAAAAAAAGAATGCCTAGATGCCTCCGTACAAGCCCTAATTTCTCTTATCTTGTCTTTGTGATCATTACGCGAAATGTAAGTAGGCGGCAGCAAGATCGTACTACACTCAGCTTCAAACACCAGCCTTCTAAATTTACTTAACACAAATTCACGAAAAGAACGTTGTCTTTCTTCCAGCGATACCCAATTGAGTTGCCGGAGCATTTCTGTGACACTCGCGCATTGGTCGAACCTACCAGTAACAAATCTAGCTGCTCGCCTCTGAACCACCCATACATTTAAACTAACTGTAATAGCATACAGCTTTAAACTTCCTTTAAACTGATCTGCTGCGGATCCCAAACACTTGAGTAATACTCAAGACGTGGTCGTACAAGCATTTTATATGTGGTCTCCTTTACAGGTGAAGTACATGTTCCCAAAATTATACCAATAAACCAAAGTCGGCTGTCCGCCTTACTCACAACTGTCCTTACATGTTCGTTCCATTTCATATCGCTCTGCAATTTTACACCTAGATATTTGAATGATGCGACAGCATCAAGAAGCTCACTACTAATGCTGTATTTGAACATTATGGGATTGTTTTTTCTACTCATGCGCATCACCTTACATTTTTCTACATTGAGAGCTAGCTGCCATTCTTCGCACCAACTAGAAATTTTGTATGCTGTATGCTATTACAGTTAGTTACAGACGACACCCTCCCATACACCACAGCATCATCAGCAAACAGCCGCAAATTACAACTTACTCTGTCCATCAGATCATTTAAATAGATTCTGCTCAGTTACTTACTGTCATTTATTACTTACTGTGTCCTTTCTGACAGGAAATCAGTAAGTCAATCGCATGACTGTGGTGATATTCCATGAGCACACAGTTTGATCAGAAGGCACTTGTGAGTTACAGTGTCAAAAGCCTTAAAGAAATCTATAAAAATGGAAACTATTTGACATCCCTTGTTGATAGCACAAACCACATTATGTGATTAAAGAGCTAGCTGGGTTTCACAAGAAAGATACTTTCTGAATCTGTGTTGACTATGGGTCAATAGATCATTCTCTTCAAGGTAGTTCCTAATATATAAGGAGAGTATATGTTCTAAAATCATGCTGCAAACCTAAATCAATGATGTCCTGTAATTCTGCAGATCACTCCTGCTGCCTGTGCAACTTTCCAGTCTTTGGGTACAGATTTTATTTTATATTTTTATTTATTTATTTATTTATTAGCAAGTGGTTGTATATGATAGATAGGTATGGGGTTATTGCATCAGCATACTTTGAAAGGAAACTAATTAGTATACAATTGGGACTGGGAGACTTACTTTTGTTAAGTGATTAAGTTGTTTTAATTCTCCGAGGGCATCTACTTCTAAATTATACATGCTGGCAGCTGTTCTTCATACCAGTTCTGGAGTATTTGGTTTGTCTTGTTTGGTGAAGGAATTTTAGAAAGCTGTGTTAAGCAACTCTGCTTTAGCAGAACTGTCATCAGTAGCATCGCCATTGCTATTGTGTAGTGAAGATATTGATTATATTTTGTTGCTAGAATACTTTACAATGACTATAATTTCTTAGGATTCTCTAGCAAATTACATAACAGGTTTACATTATGGTAAAATATAATAATGGAAAGTCCAGGTTGGAATAAATAATATAGTGAAGACAGTTTACAACTCACCGCAAAGACGTGGCGACGAGCTGCGACAGGCACATACAAAAGACACACACATACAACACATTCAGCTATCGGCCATGGCCTTCTTCAGAAATAGAGCACTCACGCAATCACACAGGCACACAACACAGTCATACAACCATCACCTCCGACTGCCACACTTCGAAGGCACACAACACAGTCATACAACCATCACCTCCGACTGCCACACTTCGAAGGCACACAACACAGTCATACAACCATCACCTCCGACTGCCACACTTCGAAGTGTGGCAGTCGGAGGTGATGGTTGTATGACTGTGTTGTGTGCCTGTGTGATTGCGTGAGTGCTCTATTTCTGAAGAAGGCAATGGCCGATAGCTGAATGTGTTGTATGTGTGTGTCTTTTGTATGTGCCTGTCGCAGCTTGTCGCCACGTCTTTGCGGTGAGTTGTAAACTGTCCTCACTATATTATTTACATTATGGTAAGTATTGTAAGATTCTTGCATTGAAGTTTGAGCTAAATTTCCAATCTCTGTAAAAGATTGCCAGCCTTGGGGATTTTGTGTTCATTTAAATTTGGCATGTGTGTGCCTTTTCTTCTGCAAGAGTGAGCTAAGCTGTTTTGTGTACCATGGCAAGTTTACTCCCTCTATTGTTAATTTGTTTGGTATAAATCTGTCAATGGTTGTCGATATCATTGTATTGAATGTAATCGATATCTGATCTACACTTACATTGATAGTTTTGAAAGACTGGAGATTCTCACTCAGGAAAGCATTCATTGAATTTATACTTGTTTTTTTGAATAATATACTTTTCTGTTAGTTGTAATGATGGAAAGTCCAGGTTGGAATTGACAATATAGTAATGAGGACAATTTACAACTCACTGTACAGATGTGACAATGAGCTGCCACAGGCACATAAAAAAGACGCACATACAGCACTTCAGCTATTAGCCATTGCCTTCTTCAGAAAACAGAACATTCACACAATCACACAGGCAAACAACAGTGTCACACATCCATCAGCTCTGGCTGCCACACTTTGAACCATAGGAAAAAACACACACACATACAATGCTTAAGCTATTGGCCATTGCCTTCTTCAGAAAACAGAACATTCACACAGTCACAGAGGCAAACAACACAGCCACACAAACCATCAGCCCCGGCTGGCGCACTTCGAAGTGCGGCAGAAGGAGCTGTCTTATGTGACTATGTTATTTGCCTGTGTGAATATTCTATTTTTCTGAAGAAGGACATGGTCGATAGCTGAAGTGTTATATGTGTGTGTCTTTTCTATGCGCCTGTCATAGCTCATTATCACGTCTTTGTGGTGAGTAGTCAACTGTCCTCATTACTATATTGTTTCTTTTAGTTTTGGTGGATTTGAGAAGTCCAGTATTGATTCTCGCCACAACAACTCTGTGTCCACTAATCCCTGAGCCTGTTTTGATGCTCTTTATTAGCTCTGGATTATTTGTTGCTAAGATGTCAAGTATGTTTTCACAACCATTTACCATTCTGGTGGGTTCATTAACTAATTGCTCAAGATAATTTTCAGTGAATTCACTCAGTACAATTTTGGACAATATTTTAAGCTTGCCCCCGGTTTGGAACATGTATTTTTGCCAACATATTGATGGTATGTTTAAGTTTCCACCAATTAAAAATGTATGCTTTGGGTACATTTTTGAAATTTGATCCAAGCTTTCTTTAAACATTTCTGCAATCTAATTGTCTGAAACAGGGAGTTGGTAAAAATAACAAATTATTAATTTATTCTGGTTTTCAGGTATTATCTCTATCTATATCAAATGACAAAAACAATGTACTTCAATTTCGCTACAGGATAACTGCATGTGGCAGCAATAAATACGCCACCACCTATTTTATTCAATTTATCCTTTCTGAACACCATTTGTCCCTTTCTAAAAATTTCAGCTGAACTTACCCATGGCTTCAGCCAGCTTTTGGTACCTACAATGATTTTAGATTCTATCAGCACTTGGAGCTCTGGTACTTTCCCATACAGCTACAACAATTTACAACCAATGGTTTTTAGATCTGTGATCATCCTATCTTTGACCTGTACCACTTTGAGATCGAAATTTTGTATCTATTTTCCTGAGGCATTCTAACCTAAAAAAAACTGCCCCGTACATGCCACACAGGTCCCACTACCCATGGAGCCACATCCTGCGTGTAGGAACTCCTGACCTATTCAGCAGAAACTGGAACCCCACCACCCGATGGCACAAGTCAAGGAATCTACAGCCTACATAGTCTCAGAACCATCTAAGCCTCTGGTTCAGACCCTCCACTCAGCTTTGTAACAGAGGTCCAAAGTCGGTCCTATCAACTATGCTGTCTTTACCATTTCAGATAGCCACTCAAAACCTGAGAGAATCTCTTCTGATCCAAAGTGACACTCATCATTGGTACTGACGTGAGCCACCACTGCAGGTGTCTGCACCCCATACCCTTCATGGCATCCAGAAGGACACATTACACATCTGGAATGACTCTGCCTGGTATGTACATTGAGTGCATGTTGGCTTTCTTTCCCTCCTTATTAGCTATCTCCCTAAGGAGTTTCATTACCTACCTAAAGGTGGAGCTCCCAACTAAAAGCAAACTCACCCTCTGTGATAACCCAGGTCTTGTAGGCTGCATGGTGATTTCAGGACGAGTGATACCATCTGGCTCAGGAACACTGTCTGGAACAGACAGTACCTCAAACCTGTAGGAAAGACAAACTGGGGAGTCTCATGATCGGTCCCCTGGAATTCCTTTCACTGTCTGTCAGACACTGGAGTGACCCACGCAACCACGGGTGAGTTGTCTGCCTCATTGTGAGCAGTATAAGGGATTGTTGCTGGCGCAGGCCGATCGGTGGACACACTGGGCATCTAGGGCCTATTCCGTTCCCACAACTGGCCAACAACAATGGTGCCCCTTGACAGCAGCCTCAAGCTGTGCAACCGAGGTTAACACAGCCCAAAACTGAGAGCAAAGTGTTACCAACTTGGTCTGAATCTGCACACAGCAATCACAGTCCCATTTATATAACTGTCCCATTCATTTGGCTGTGTAAATCACAATATCCTTCTGAGCAAATTAGAATATTATGGTGTAACAGGAAATGCTGCAGAATGCTTCAAATTGTATATCTCTAACAGCAAACAAACGGTGTCAATAGGAAAGAGACATATACTGAACAATCAGACCTCATCTAATTGGGAACTAATAATATGTGGGGGCCCCCAATGTTCCAGCTTGGGGCACCCATTTTTCTTGTATATATCAAGGACCTTTCATCAGCAACATACTGGATGCCAAGTTTGTTTTATTTGCAAATGACACAATACATTACAATAAATAATAAATCAAATATAGCCTTAGAAAGGTTGGCTATTTAAATTTTAATGGACATTAATAAATGGTTTGTAGCCAATTCTCTGTCACTAACCTTCAAAAACACACTATATGCAGGTTTCCTCCCATTATATGCATAAAGTATGACAACAAGGAGATAGAAGAAGCTGACAGTGTCAATTCTTGAGACTACAGCTTGATAATATATTTAACTGGGTGGAGCATATCAAAGAACTGTTGAAATACCTAAACAAGTCCCTCTTTACTATGCAACTGTTGTCAGACATAGGAGATATAAAAAATGCAGTGCATCATATGTACTTTCACTCCATAATGTCATACAGGATTATTTTCTGGGGCAACTAATCAGGCTAAGCTAAAGTATTCAGAGCTCTAAAACATGAGATATGAATCATTTATCGTGTCAACTCAAGAACATCCTGCAGAGGGCTATTGAAGGAACTGTGGATACTAACTACTGCTTCACAATACATTTATTCTCTAATGAAATTTGCCATTAAAAATATATATTTTTTTCCCAAACCAGTTGCTCAGTTTACGGAATCAATATTGGAAACAAGAATAATTTCCACAAAGATTACAAGTCACTTACTCTGGCTGAGAAAGGTGTCCACTATTCAGCCACACACATTTTCAACAATATGCCAGCAGCCATAAAAAATGTAACTCGCAATAGAGATCAGTTTGAAAAATGTGGCCAACTTCTTCTATTCCACTGATGAATTTCTTAGCAGAAGTGATTTATATATGATATTGTGTATAATATTTGCAAATATGAATATTGTGTTCAGTCTGACTTAAGTATTAATTGCGTGCAGTAATGTGACCACTGAAAATAAGTGTTTTATTTATTTATTTATTTATTTTTTTTAATCTGTGGCAGGTACATTAATATATCTATTCTCATTTTGTAAGTATTTATTGTGTAGTTGTTCTGACATAATCTACATCCAAGAGTTTCTCCTCAGTTTGGATCTATTGGAACAAAAGGTACGTCTAATCTTCATAAAATTTCTCTACCTTTCCATTCTCTAATAGTATGCGGGTAAAAAGAAACACTTAAATCTCTCTGTTTCCATCTGCTTCCTCTTATTTGCTTATGATGATGATGATGATGTCCCTCTATGTAGGTGGGTGCTAACTAACTATGTTTGTATTTGGAGGAGAAAGTTGATGAAATAAATTTCACAAATACATCCCACAGCAACAAATTAGGCACAACTCGAACATCATTTCAGTGACACTCTCTCCATTGTATCACAATAATACGAAGTGAGTGGCTTCTCTGAGCATTTTCTAAGTCCTCCATAAGTGTTACCCGATGTGATTCCGACACTACAAAACAGAATGGATAAGTGTGGTGTAGGCAGTTTCTTTAGTAAATGTCTTTGCATCTTCTAAGTGTTCTGCCAATGAAATGCATCCTTATAGTCATCTTTTCCATGATATTTTCTTTGGGTTCTTTCCAAATTAAGTTTTTGTTATTGTAATTTATAAATATGTAATACTGTGACTTAACTAACTGGCAAAAAATATCATCCATGAACAGGCCAAGAGAGCTACTCAGACTGTCTCCTAAATAATTTTAAGACAAGGAATGGCAGGGGCCCTATAACACTTCCCTAGGGAACATCAGATATCATTTCGATTTTATTTTATGACTTTCTGTCAGTTGTGATAAACTACATCCCTTCTGCCAGGAAGTAATGAATCGAACTGTACAACTGAGATGATATTCCATAAGCAAGCAATTTAATTAAAAGCTGCTTGTGAAGTACAGTGACACAAACCTTTCACACCACCGATTTGAGGTCACTCATTACTCAATGTGTGTTCATAAGAATGTCACTTTCTCAGTGTTGACTAGGAGTCAATAGGTTGTTACCTTTGCCTCCAACAAACAAACTAAAATGTCCTCATGATGTGTGCATAGTGAACCTTGCACACTCTCCCATTCCAAGTGTCATCAACATGAACTATGATGTTGCACCCGTGCATACAAGTGGCGTTTTTCCACTAGACTCCTTTTCGTGTGGGCATTTGTATTCTATGACCTGAGCCATATTGGTCAAACTGAGCTATTAGCAATGTTTCCCTACACACTTGTTCATGCAAACCTATACAGCTCCACCCTACATGCATCTGAGCCCGGCTCTTGCCACCCTTCCACCCATTTATTCGGCACTCCCGAGTGTTCCTGCTGCACCAGACAACTGCACATTTTTTGGACTGATTCCTGCCTCTCAACTGCCTGTTTCCCAAGTGTCGCCTCGAATCTCCTCTCCTGCCATTTTCCACCGAAACTCCTGCTATGTGGTTGTCTCTAGTGGAACAGATCTTCGACCACTATTTCCTGGATGACACTTCACAGTTCCTGTGCCTTGTCACACACCTGCACGTGAAATCAACCTGATCTGCGATTTGATCGGTCAATGCCAAAAGCAAAAATGGGCATCACACACTCTGAACGAGATCATTTGCCACTTATTACACAAGAAGGCTCTTAGCAACATGACAACATTGCAAGTCTGGCACCGTATGCGACTCGTGACTGATGCTCTATGAGACACGTCTGGGCCACCAAGCTGCCCCACTAAGTTCAAGTGGCACTCACCCACCACCACGCTGCAGATGCCGCCTCCTGCACCCATCCAGCCAATGCAGTGGACCTGCCCGCCATCATCCTGGTGATTATTGCCTCTCTCCCTCTCATTCCCGCCCCCTCCGAACTGCAGCAAATACTCTGTACTGTGGAGGAGGGAGAGGCCTCTATGTTATTCGATGTGGGTCACTGATACATGGAAACTCATGACTAGCATATCTCTTCCCCCCCCCCCCCCCCCCATCTTATGACTCTAGGACTCCAGCTGCTGCCCTTCCAGCAGTGAACAGGTCTTTCCCACCATTCTGTGTGTAATAGCTGTATTTTTTTTTCTTTTTTTTTTTTTTCATAATAAAGTGCTATATATGGATATTGTGGCGAGCACTGGGTCTACCCGCCTACTGAGTTGGCACAAACTCTTGAGGCAGTCATATCTTGGTCATCTGTTTCAGGAAGGCAACAGAGTAACCAACAGAGTCCTCATGTGGAACCATCAGTGAATACAGGTACTGAGTTGTGCTCAGTTAAAATTTCGTAGAATTGTGGCGACGCAAATAAATGTAACACTGCATACTAATCTCAAACAATGTGTAATATATCATATCAAATGATGTTCTTTGAAGGCAACCTCTCAATTTTAAGAGTTGCCACCATTACCTTTGTCTGTGCTGTAAGTTTGTACTATTAACATGAATAAAATTCAGTGTCTCATACATGTGGTTGGTTATTGGGGATTAAAACCCCTACTTCTGCCCATAGTCGTGAACCCAATGTTTTTTTACAATGATTTCATTCTTTTATAGTGTTCTTCATGGCTACCACACTGGTATTCTGCCTCAAATACAATAGTCAATAATCCAATGGAAAAAATGGCTTTGCTGGTTCTACCACCACCAGGAATTTGCTTTGGAATTCAACCCAAGCTATGCGTGCCTAACCCTCATGAACCTCCATGCGCATCCACACAATCTCCACTGTTTTCAGCCTCACAGCATTTGCAGGACATATTTACCACGCCATGGATTGTGAACGGGGTTAAGTACAATTACAGCAAATCTGGTTTAAACACACCTAATGTGCTCATTAGAGTTTCGACTATATACAGTGTCCAAAACAGTGCGTTCAGACACCTGAACTCTTTCATGAATGTTTCACAGTTACCCACTGCCTCTTGAGAGCGATCAAAAAGTCACAATTTGAACAACAGACCTCTAACCACTCCACTGATAGCCTCGTGACAAAGTGATAACTTGCCACCGCCATTGATCTGTATTCTTGCTCCACCGAGCATAGACAAACTCACTGGGGCAGCAGCCCAAGGTTAAACATTCACACCATTTACACTCGAGGTGAGTGGAAGTTTGAACTGCGTCACACCAGTATTATCTAGGACGACCATTGTGCGCACAGGAATACGTGCGCCCGAGGCACGATAAAAGCTATACGGTGTAGTAACAGAGGGATTTACATTAACATTGGAAGCAATGCCGGGATGCTCACGCAATTCGGATGATGCACACAGTGCACTAGTCTCTGCACGCCACCCACATGCCATTCACGCTGCCGTTTAGCCACTCCCTCCACTGCCGACACCAGACCGAGCAGTCGAGGACACTAGCGAATCTGACAATGGTCCCCCACCATTAGTACGTTTCCCGCAGGAGCGTGCCACCCACTGGATTTTCTGCTACTACCATAGCCGGTTCTGAGACTCCCCGTGGCATCACCAAAATGCCAACTGCAGGAATGGTTAGGTGTCGCCTCCTGTGATGACACAAACTGGCACCTCCAGGTACTTTACTTTGGACACTCACAACGCTTCATATGCTCGGAAACCTCCGGCGGCCCTGAACTTGGTCGTGTCACACAATCATTCTTAATCTTGGCAACCATCTCCTACACATATAACTGTGAAGCCATCACAAGAACCGGTGGCCCCTTGGACTACTACACCTCCGCTTCGGCTACTGCGAACTCTCTGGAGTCCCTTGCCCACATCTCCCAGCAGTGGCCAGCCTCAACTTGAGCACGTGCTGTCACACGGCTGCCTCGGGCAGGCACGATCCCTCCGAGCCGTGTGACTTCGCTTCATCTCGCACCACAACAACACTGCAGCAGTTGTTTATAAACAAACATATTCACTCGCAGACACAAATGTTTCTGTCATTATTAATGGCACGAACTCTGATCTCCAGTAAACGGAGAAGACTTTGCTCAAAGAAGCTTGTTGTGGTTAAAGAACAGTTTGCTGAATTTTTAGAACCTTCTTCCAGTAATTGGTCTTCACCCATTCATTTGGTAGACAAAGAGGACAGCACTTGGCACATGTGCGGTGATTATTAAATCCATAAGCCTACGATTATAATGGACAATTATCCAGTACCTAGTATAGCAGTTTCCACTCAGGCTCTGTCAGGTGCCAAAATATTTTCAGTAATAGACTACAAATGCACTTACTACCACATCCCAATGGTCCTAGAAGATGTCGAGAAGACTGCCATCACGATAACTATTTAGTTTGGACGTAAGAATGCAGTTCAAACTTGGCAATGATTTATCAGTGAAGTTTTATTTCACATAAATTTCTGTTTTGTTTACCTGGGTGAGATAATTGTGTTTACTACCTTGATCGAGAAGAACAAGGAACTTGTCAAAATAATGTTTGAAACACTCAATGCAGCCGGCATAGAAACAAATTCTAAAAACTACAATTACTGACCTACTGTCTCGGCGGCAAGTATTCAGCTGCCATGGAAGAAAATTAATACTATTACTGAGTTACCTCATCTGTCGACTTTCAAAGAACGTAAGAAATTTCTGGGCACCGTAAATGACTATCATCATCATCTATCTGGTTTCATCCATAACCCCCCCCCTCCCCAATAATCAACTCCAGCCTTAGAGTCCACCAATCCTGTACCTCCGACACTGTGAAATGATTTAATACCAGGTCCTAGGATTTTTATCTGTCACTTTCCACTTCTTTTACCTCCAACAGTATTGCTCATGTGAAAAATACTGAGTAGCACCGTGATTCGGAACCCACATTAAACTGTAGGTCCCTCTATAACTGGCTGGGTAAGTCAGTTCAAAGGTAGGAGTAAGGCAACGGCATACCACCTCCAAACAGGACCATGCCTAGTAAAGCACTGTGGTGTTCAAACCAATCTTCAAATTGATGACTGCTTTACCTTTTTTTTACCTACTCATAACTACTTACTTTTTATATTATCGGTATGTATTACTGTGAATTCATCATCCTCTTCCATGCCCATTCAGTGTCAGCTCTGTATGCCCCCTACACACATCAGGCCAGCAGCTTTTGCCCCACCCGACCAGTACATCACCCACACTGCTTCCAGGACTATGTCATTGGAGGACCCTCTGCCCATTGATGCAGACTTCCGACCCCGCTTCCAGAAGATGCAGTGGAGCTTTCGATTGTCTCCATGTTACAACTCACACCAGTAGATGCAGAAGACACCCCCCCCCCCCCCCCCAACAGGAGTACTCCATATGCCTGCATAGCGGAAAAAAAGTATCAGATTCAAAGAACACCTCATAAAAGTTATATCTAGTGAATATATAAATAAAAAAAATATATTACAGTGTTCAGGACCAACATGACAATCTATGGCATTTTAAATGTTCAGTGCCTTCTGGGCTTTAGTTTTCAGTTCCCTCAGGTGTGCTAGCGATGAAATTTGGGGACAAAAACGAGGCCCAGAAACCTCACTTGGTATTTAAAAGGGTGAATAGTACCTCTCATCTGCAAGTTTGGTAGATTAAAATGAACACACAAACCCAGACATTTTCAGCAGAGAACTGTAAATCCGTCTTTGAAGCCCACTCAGCTTGCCTCTGTACTGTCAGTTGCAACTGAGTCACAGTAGCAGTACAGTATTTGAGGAAGAACAGAAAACTGCAAAATTGTCCACGGATAAGGAGCACTGTACAGGTCTCCATGTTGTAGACATGATACGGTGATGCAGCTGATGACTATAGCAAAGGGGAATTGTTGATAGGAAATACCTCGTGGCATCATGGAATGTCATGTTATTTGCTGGAGGGAACTGAGAGGTTAAAAATTTTAGAAGGTGGTCAAAAGGTTGACTACAGAGGCAGGTTAACATGACGTAGGTTGTACAGGTTATGTAGCAGATGCCGTTTACACATTCTACTTCAACTATAAAAATGGGAGTATTATTTCTTCTTCCAATAGCTTCCAATCATAAAAATCTTTGTATTGTTGACAATAGAGTTAACAAAAGTGTTCACATTTTTCCGCTCTCAGCTCTGTGCATGCACGTAAAACACTGCTATATTCCAAACCAGTAAAACAAAAGAGTTCTGGCACTTGTCACACTGGAGAGAATTGTCGAAATGATAATACGAGTTGTAAACGTGGACCTGCCGCGACAGCGACTCCTCTACTGCTATGGCGCCCAATGACAACACAAATTGTTAAGATACCTCCTCCACAGCTATAGATAGTTCTGTGGCTCCATCTCCGCCCAATCTGACGATGCGCTAACAGCGGGAAACGAGTTATTGGAGAATAAAATATTGCAACAGAGACTGAGCATTTTTGAAATATGAGCAAGGTTTAATTACTGTAATTCAGTAAACAATGCTGTAGAGCCCCAATATGATAAGTTACCGTTGTTCCTTTTCTGCTTTAGGTTAATATTAGTTAAGAGATGGATACATTTTTGAAATCTTCCTGTCTGAAGCTAAAAAAAAAAAAAAAAAAAAAAAAGAGGTGAATAAGCTACAACGTTCCACTTCGCACTTCACTTTATTTATGCTTGAACGTGCCTACATATTTCCCTTCTTTCACAGCATCTACTTGTCCCTCTGAGCTAGTAGACGGAAAAATAATCGGAAGGGGGTGCAGCTAGGGAGAGTAAAGTCTTAGACATCATCAAAATATGACGTCATTAGTTGGCTTTTTCGGCCAATCAGCAAGCAGAAGCACTTCCACTACTTCAGCCAATCAGGAAAGCGTAAGACTTTCCTGTAGCGGTGGTGGGCATGCAAGTGTGCATTGCGGATGTTTTGAGTTCAAAAAATGTTTTCGGTAAAGCAATAAGATTGCAGAAAGTCTGTGGGCTGATTCTAAGTCTGATTTGCACAGCTTCCAAGTGGATATATACACATTTATGTTCTCGGACTCGTTACTGTAATTCGCCACGTTTCTGTAGGAGATGGAAGTTCCAGCTCTTTACAGGTAAGTAATAAATTCTTCAATAATCCGTTTGTGTTTTTTAAAAAATTTTGTAGAGATAGGAAATTTTGTTCGTATGTACTGTCAGTTATGTCAGGTTGCACTCAGTCTCAGTTTTGAAGTCTTTTCTCCCGATTCCTCAAATGAAAAGACGTAGAAATTCTATAAACTGTTGTAACATTTACGTTAGCCTACTCCCCTAAGTCATTTCCTCCTCATGAAATTTTCATAGTGTATGTTATGTACTAAAAAAAACCTGCAAGTTGGTCTATTATAGGCTATTGTTTCAGATTATAGCCTACCTTTCGAAAAGTTTTTCATAACTGGCTTTAAATACAGTGCGATTTTTAAAATTAGGCCATGTGACGTTTAAATTAATGTGTGTTGTTTATGTGGGAAGCATGAATTTTTTATAATTTTGTCATATTGTGTGACTAAAATTATTCTTCTTAAATATTTTTTCTGCAAATGTTATTGCAAGTTTATGTATGTAGAGTGAGAGGGCTTTATGCTACAGTTGACAATTTTCTTCTGATGCTTTGTCAGGCTCCTAATTTAACTAAGCCTAGATAAGGTAAACAGGCCAATCTGATGTGGATCATCTATTGTTTGCAGTATCCTTTGAAATTGAAAGAGTACACTGGTAGAACGATACCATGGCAATTATTTTATTTCAATATGTCTTTGTTCAATGTTGTGTCACACGGATCTACAGTATATGTAGCAATTCCAGCATTTCGGGTGGGACATTTGTACTGCTTTGGACTAGTATTTTTGTTTTAAATTTAGCAATCTTAAGTTATTTGAACTCAGGTTATGGTTTTAAACAACAAAATGCCTCTTTCAATTCTAACAAATAAAATTGTCAAGTATACCTATTTGTTTGCAATATAATAAATGAAATCAGTGTTACAGTTAGGACAAGAAACTGAACAATTTTGACATAAAAAATAATTCTGCTATGTAGTGGCCAAAGTTCAGCCAAACCACATTAAAATGACATTTACATTCTTCTAATAAAGAAACATGTAGATATGAGACTGTGGTGTACGGGATACGGTATGATAAATAAATAACCAGTACACGCCACATTAACTGAATAACACACATTTATTACAGATCGCTTGATACATTCGAGTACACAACAGTTGAGTCCAAACAATACTCCAAAGGCCCGCGTGGGCTCTCTCTATATCAGCTCAAAGATATTCCACTCCAGGTGGAGTCGATCTCGACATCGCCACAGAGCCCCCCCCCCCCCCCCCTTGCAGTGCGGAGCACATCTGAGACTGGATCATGAGTGCCGGGCCGAAGGCCGATCATGGGGGTAAGGGAAAACATAGTCTCTATACCAAGCAGGCGCAATGACTCTGCGGCCGGCACGAGTGTAAGTGGTAGGTGAGTGTGTGGCAGGTGGAGTAGGAGAGAAGAGGATGAAAAGGGTGCCGGTAGCATCAATGAAACACTCGATGTTCGATGGATCAGCGGTCGAGGGAAGGCTTCCGGAAAAGAGCAGGGAAATGTTTTGCTCATGAGGTTCGTTGGTAGGGTCAGGAGAGATGTACATAATGAAGATTAGGTTATCATTCAAAACGACAGGGATGTTGGAAGGGGGGTAGGCAGAAACGTCTACTGAGAAGAAGTGAGGGGGAAGGTGTGCTGGGGAAAAATGAGTTAAGGGGGAGGAAGGTGACTCGGCCCTCGGACTCGGCAGGGGGTCGCCCTCCTGCAGAGGCGTGTCGTCCCGTGGTGTGCAAAGGGGGGAACCGGGGTCAAACATAACATCAGGCATTGGTGCAGTGTCGACTGCGGCATCTGGGATCTGAGAGGAGATGGTCCAAGCAGCTTCAGGTGGCTCTTAAGACACTGTCGTCCTCTTCCCGTCAATGGTGATGTCAAAGTGCGATGGACCTCGGTGTACGACCGTGAAGGGACCACGGTACGGCGGTTGTAGTGGAGGGCGAACTGAATCCTGCCGTAGAATCACTGCAGCACACATTTCTAAATCCCTATGCACAAAGACACCTGGGCGGTCATGAATGAAGGTTTGAGAGGTGCAGAGAGCTCGCACTGTAGTACTGATTTGCTCAATGAATTCAGGGTATGAGCTAATGGTGGAGGCCATGTCCTCAGAGACGAATTCTGCTGGCAACTTAAGCCATTCACCGTACAAGAGCTCAGCGGTGGAACATCCTAAGTCCACTTTGAATGAAGTTCAGAGACGCAGGAGTACCCAAGGAAGGGTGGTAGTCCATGATTCTGAATGGCACATGAGTGCAGCTTTCAGGGTACGATGCCACCGCTCTACCAACCCATTGGATTGGGGGTGGTAGGCGGTGGTATGTATCCATGATGTGCCACAGAGATCGCACAACTTATCGAAAAGCACAGCCTTGAACTGCCAACCCTGATTGGTAGTGACAGTAGTAGGGCAGCCGAAGCAGGCAATCCAACAAGATACAAATGCGGAAGCAACCGTAGCGGCAGAAATATCCGACAAGGGTGTGGCCTCCACCCTGCGTGAAGCCCGGTCAATGCATGTGAGCAAGTATCAGAAGCCTTCAACACTGGGAAGAGGGCCCACCAGCTCAAGGTGTACGTGAGTGAAACAATCAGAGTGGATACTGAAGGAGCCAAGGGGTGGGCAGCAATGTCGGCCAACCTTGGCGCATTGGCACGGAATGCAAGAGCGGCTCCACTCACGACAATTTTTTTTTACCGAAGGCCAAACAAAGCATTCCGTGATTAAGCGAGTGGTGGCTTGTGCACCTGGATAGGCGAGACCATGAAGCACGTCGAAGATCATGTGGCGAAAATTTGTGGGGTCACACCACAATGCAGTAGGCGTGCCGGGTATGTTTTTGCGCTCCAAACCTAAAGAATGCTTGCCGGATTTGAGTAAGGTCGAAATTGAATCATCGCTTGACTGAGCCTTGGCGAGCTCGTGGAAGTCGATGAAAGAAGAGATACCAGCGAGCCGCGAAAAATAATCAGCGACCAAATTGTCAGAGCCGTGGACGTACTGAACGTTGCTCATGTACTGAGAGATCAGATCAAAATGCCTGTAACAATGAGGAGGTGGGTCAGCTGGAGGATTTTTGAGGGCTTGTGCCAGAGGTTTATGGTCTGTGTATATAGTTAATGGCCGACCCTCAATATCTTCTCAGAAATACTTGACCACCTCGTATACAGCAAGAAGTTCGCGGTCGAAAGCAGACACTTGGATTGGCTGGGTGACAACTTTTTAGAGAAAAACATCAATGGCTGTGACTCCCCACCACAATGCTGCTGTAATACCGCCCCAATCGACACCTCACTGGCGTCAGTGGTAATGGAAAGGGTGGCATCGGGGGAGGGATGAGCCAAAGTGATTGCTTTTGCTAACGCTGTTTTCAAAGAGTCAAATGCAGTTTGAATCTCCGCTGTCCAAAGGACGGGACGATCGTCTGTAGTGTTAGGGCCGCGCAAAGCATCTGTGAGAGGTGTTTGTAGTTCAGCAGCCTTTGGGATATGACAACGAAAAAAATTTATCATACCCAATAAGCGTCGTAGTTCATGATAAGTCGCAGGCGGGGGAAGTTTCTACACAGTTTCAACCTTTTCATCAGTGGGGCGAATGCCATCTGCTGACACGACACGTCCCAGGAAAATAACAGACGACTGTCTGAAAACACATTTGTCTTTGTTGGTCACAACACCGTGCGAATCAAGGACACTGAACAGTTCGGATAAGTGTTTTTCATGCTCCTCTGGAGATTTCGAAAAAATCAAAATATCGTCCAGGTATGCATAACACTGTGGCAGAGGGCGAAGAAGGGAGTCTAAGAACCTCTGCCATGTCTGTGCATTGTTTTTTTAAGCCATAAGGCATATATACATATTCAAATAAGCCAAAGGGAGTGATGATGGCCGTTTTTGGAATGTCCGGTTCGTGCATTGGAATTTGGTGATAAGCCTTCTTGCAGTCAATGACGCTGAAAGTGGTCGCGCCTACAAGTTGGCTATCAAAGTCTTGGATATTTGGCACAGGATAGCTATCAGTGATTGTCCTATCGTTCAACTTGCTATAATCTCCACATAAACGATAGGTAGCGTCCTTTTTCAGCGTAAGGTGAATAGGAGAAGCCCATTCGCTAGAGGAAGGTCGCACAATGCCGGCCTCAAGCAGTTCGCCAATAACGTTTTTTGCGATTTTGAGTTTAAGCGGATTGAGGCGACGTGGTCTGAAACGCACTGGAGGAGTGTTGAGTCTATGGCAAGCATCACTACTGATAGCAAGAACGCCACGCGGGCGCGCAGAACTATGTGAAACTGTCGTGTTATTGTTATGCACGTCAGAGTTCGGGCCGCGCGACTGGGAGGGAGTGCATGACACTTGTTGTGCGGATCGTAAACTTCGTAAGGAAGTGATTACTTCTCTCGCACGAGCCAGCTCGCGTGACTTAATGTCAATCTGTTCTTTAAGCCTACTCTGAGTTTCTTTAACTTCAACAATTTCAAGTCTCTGTACAGTTACGTCAGACGTTACACTAGTAAGTTTTGCAGCTAACAGCGCGCACTCTGTTTGCAAAAGAGAGACGTCAACATTAATATGCGGCGACGGCCGTGCACTGGAGGATGCAGACAGACGGAAGCGCGTGTTAGTGGTTTGATGTAACAAGATTCCTGCCAGAATGTCCACGGAAAATTTATTATTCCTTAAAAAGTCTATGCCAAGCACCGGACAGGACACTTGCGCGACCAGAAAGTCCCACTTAATAGTCAAATGAACCGGCATGTGAACCGTTCCAAGCACTTCGATAGCAGAGTCGTTTGCGGCGCGAAGCAGTGTGGGAGAAGGTACGAGAGAGTCCGGTGCAAGAGACGGGGGTAAAACACTCGTATCTGCCCCACTGTCAATCAGAAAGTCAATGTTCGAAACGCAGTCAGTCACAAACAAACAGCCGTTGCAGCTTACTGTACTAGAAGTGCGAGTTGTGGAGTGGAGGCATCTTCGTTTCGAGCGGGGCGCCGCGCCTGCTACTGCGCCCCGCCGCCTCCATTTCCCGCTGCGCATGGCGCACGGCAATGTTTAGCGTCGTCTCCGAAGGCTTTTGTTGGGCATGGTCGGCGTGCTGCAGGTAGTTCCATCGGCGTCTGAGAGAGCGTGCTGCTGGGCTGGCGTTTCCATCATGGCAACTGGTGAGTCCGGAGAGTGTTGCGCGGGACGGGTGAAACAGTTTTCACACTACCTTTGCAATCGTGACGTCACCCGTCAACTTTTGACTATCGAGTTGTGAACGAGCCAAAGTGTCAGCTGTGTGTCTTTCGATTACTTGTTTACTTCATTTCAGGTGGATTCAGTGTAGCGTGCGTTAGAATAGTTAGTAATAGTTAGTTACTACTTGTACTTACTACTGTTGACCATGAGTTATTTTGATGAAATGGAAGTAAGCGCTTATAAAAAGCTGTTTCAGACAACGTTAAAAGACTTCCATGTTACAGAAGGAGACCCGTATTGTGGTTTTTTCTGATTCTGCTAATGAGCCAGAAGGACTTCTTGAAAAATTGAATTGTCTTGGATACTCATATAAGGTGCGAACGTCCTCAGATGCAACCAAAAGTAAGTGAATATTGGAATGTGCTGGAAGGATGATTGTTGTTCTTAGCGTTACTTCAATTATCTGAAAGAACCAATGTAAAATATCGGTTAAAATAATTTACTTGTAATTTTACTTAATGCCTAGTCGAGATTCGTGTTTATCTTTTGTGGTGATGTATAATAAGTATTGTGCGATCTTAAACTAATAATTGCTATGTAGGCAATACATTTTTGTGGTAGATTATTTCTCATGATCAAAAACAATTTGTAAGCCACTGAATTCACATGAATTGTAAGTGAATGAATAAAAAAAGGTAAAGCAGTTAACAATCCGAAGATTGGTTTGAACACCACAGTGCTTTAGTAGGCATGGTCCTAATGGAGGTGGTATGCCATTGCCTTCCTCCGACCTTCGAACTGACTTACCCTGCCAGTTATAGGGGGACCTACAGTTTAACGTGAGTTCCGAACCACGGTGCTACTCGGTATTTTTCACATGAGCAATACTGCCAGAGGTGAAAGAAGTGGAAAGTGACAGATAAAAATTCTAGGAGCTGGTGGGGACTGAACCCGCGACCTTTGGATTTGTAGTCTGGCACTCTACCACTGTGCAACCGAGGCGCACTAAGTGAATGAATGAAAAAAGTTATTTGATGATAGATTGTTAACGTAACCAGAGCCATGTGCCATGACAAATTTAAATGTACCTTAACGTGAAACCTAGGGTTAATTTTGATGCATTCATATATCAAATAAGGTTTCAGTCTATTTGGTTTCTTCCTTATTTTGATGATTGATTTTACAGCATTAGGCTATGTTGATTACGCAATTTTATTTACGTGTACTTGTAGAAAAAAGAAATATCATTTTTTTCCAGACAAAACTGGACTGTTTTTCCAGTACTTGAGTGGAAATGTGCCAATTCCTTTCACGGGACCAGCTTTCCTGATTGAGGCTATATCTCACAGACAACGTGTGCTTGGTCTCAAGTACTATAAGAAAAAAGAAACTTTTGTTGCAGACCACCTGGTTTGTAGTCAAAAACTACATTAAAAGGCATGTTTTATTTAACAGTCAAACTAAGGCTTAAGTTATCCTAATGAATTGGAAATTTTATACTTTCAGGTTGATCATGTAAACCTGCAAGAAAAGAGAAGACTACTGATGGACACTAAGAAAAGTGGCTGTCCTGCCACTCTTTCTATAAAAACAGTACGAGTGTTTAAAGACTATTCTATAAATTCGATAAACGAGTGTAGGGAAACCAAAGAACGGGTGAGTACCTAGTTTTAAAATCAAGCATCTAAAACTGTAACATGGTCTGCTGCACATTGATTTCATGTAAGAAAGATCACTTCTTGTAATGACAATCGTCATTAATAAATATTTGTATTTTTAGGTGATTGACTCTCTGAAACGATACTTGACGGCAGCACAGGAACCAGTTAGTTTCCTTCGTTATTATGTTGTTGCATCATCTGGAGACCATCACACACATACTCCTGGAAGTGTAAAAGTGAGTGGCGCCATGCATCATTTGCTTGCACAGCAAATTCTAAATATGGTGAGGGATGGGACAACATCAGTGCCTATTATTAAAATACAGTTGGAAACATTCATTCAAACTCATTTTACTGGGGAACTCAAACCTGACAGGGCAAACACAATGTTTTATCCCACTGATAAAGTGATTTATAATCATGTACAATGGTGTTTGTTTAAATTAAAGAATAAGCTCTATGACCAAGAAGCTTTACAAGACCAAATCACTCGGTGGAATCTGGAAGAAAGAGGGGAAAAAATCTTTTTCAGCCCCTATTCAGAACATAATGGACAAGTGCAATCATTATTGTTCTGTTATCAGAATGGTTGGCAAATCGACCTTCTAAGAAAATATGGAAGTACTGTGTTGCTAGATGCAACATATAAGACAGCAAGGTACGACATACCATTATTTTTCTTAGTTGTTAAAACCAATGTTCTGTACTTAGTGGTTGGGATATTCTTTGTGCAAATAGAGAATATTAGAAGCATTGAAGAAGCCCTACAGATTTTTAAGAAATGGAACACTGACTGGAATCCCACAAGCTGGATGACAGACTTTTCTGAAGCAGAAATATCTGCTATTGAAGCAGTGTTTCCGCAATCAGCAGTTCACTTGTGTGCATTTCATCGGGGGCAGGCTGTGAGTAGATGGCTGAATAAAGTGGGAAATTTAACTGTAAGAAGTGATGCTCCAAAAATTCTGAATCTATGGGGTAGAATTGCTGCTTCGACATCAGAAACGCAGTACAGAGATTACACTGCAACAATCGAAAGCTGTGATGAGTTTATTAGGAATAAAAAAGCCCTGTCTTATTTTCAGAAGCAATGGCTTCCAGAACATTGCAGATGGGTGAAGGCGTTCGAACCAAAGGGGTACTTTGCAGCCATAAACACAACAAATGGTGTTGAATCATTGAATAGGACACTAAAACATGTTTTTCTGAAGCACAATTCAGATAGGTCATTGACAGGCGTTGTCAGGATATTGATAAATAGGTTTCTTCCCAGCCTAATTAGAAATTACTGTGTGAAGAATTCTGTTATCAAACCGTACAATGAAAAAGTCCCCGTTTTCTTGCACAATAAAATCCCTAAATTTATACATCATGTGATGGGAAAATACTCTGATGCAGAAACTCAATTCAGTGAGAGATCTGTGATGATGACGATGGATGAGGGGTTGTTTTGTGTGAAGAGTGCGGTGTCAAAGGACCAACACTATATAGTCAATTTTTCTGAGCCTAGCTGTTCTTGTGAAGATTTTCACAAAACGAGATACCCGTGCAAACATTTTTGTGCTGTGTTCATTTATTGTCCTGGGTGGGGGGTTGATAAAGTTCAAGAAGGCTACAGAACCAGCCCATTAATATGTCTAGACAAGACATACGGGTTTGGATCGAGCAGCAATTGCACAGCCCATACAAGTGGAGCTATACATTCGCAAGATATAGATGAAAGCAGTGACGAGGACACAAGTAAAGTTTCTGAAACTCCAAACACGTTAAGTTCTCTTGATTCATGAAAACGAGAGCTAAGGGAGATCTGTAAACAAATTACAAATCTTAGTACCTATAATTGCTGTGATGCTGCTGCAATAGATGAAGCTCTGGAAATGTTGAAGATATGCTCTGAGAGATTAGAAAGATCTAACCCCGTAGATGAGGGTCTACCTTTAGTGGTAGCATCATCTTCTAAGGAAAATAGTTAGCAAACTACTTTCAAAGCAACAGTTTGGTTTGCATTCACACTCAATGCTATCAGTGGAATGTGTTTATTCTGTACATATGTTCTGCAACATCTTTTATTTTGTGAAGTTTTGCTTGCTCGATCCATATGGTTTTATTGACTTAATCCCTTGTACATTTGTCAGAATTCTATTGTGTTGTGTAGACCATCACTTGTAGAACTTCAACTTTTTCTGACTTTGCTAATAGGTTTGATGTAGGCCTGTTGTGTGCCTAGTGTCTAATCTGTCTGTCTTTTGTTAGCTTTAGCCTAAGTATTTTTCTTAATACTGTGGCTCATCCTTTCAATTATACTTTCCACATCGCTTTTCACTACTGAATGTTAATATCATACTTGTATATAGTATTTCATGCAAGACTTCTGTTTTGGATTATCTAATATATCAAGTCTACTTTTCTTGCACATTTGTGTAGTAATTTGGTTCCTCTAGCTTATCTCTTGGTATTGCGGGCTTTTCTCTGTAAAATATATGTTGGTTTGGAAATTACAATAATATTTGGAAAAGGACAGATAGCAACTCACCACATAGACATCACAGCGAGCTGCTTATAGGCACACACACACACACACACACACACACACACACACACACACACACACACTGATGTTCTTGTGCAGCAAATGTTTGTCAGCATTTTCTTTGATTTTCTGTGAGTATTGTGTGTAGCTTTTGCTATAAAAACTCCAGTAGCAACAACATAAATAAGGAGAAGTATATGATGGCTGGGCATGTAGCAGCATGGACAAGTAAGTACAAAGCACTGTGTTATTAATGGTTACTATGTATAAGAAATAACTTGTACTCTAATTTAAATGGCATATGCTAGAAATACATACACATTCACTCACACATGTACATCTGCCACCTCCACTACTGTGACTAGACTGACTGTCAGTCCAGCCACAGTGGCTGGAGGAGGCAGGTGTGTGTGTGTGTGTGTGTGTGTGTGTGTGTGTGTGTGTGTGAGATGCCTCGCCTGATGAAGGCTCTGAGTCGATAGCTTGACTGTGTGTGTATCTTTTATGTGTGCCTATCAGCAGCTCACAGTGATGTCTATGTGCTGAGTAGCTATGTCCTTTTCCAGATATTGTTCTAATCCTTTCTGGGCTTTCCAATGTTGCGGGGTTAACCAGGTAGACAAAAGTCTTTCAACGAAATCATTAATTTGAAATGACAACTGTGACTGAATCTTTGAATCCAGAAACATATTTTGAGCTAGCAGATAAAAGATAAGTAACAAGCAAGATATTAATTGCCTGTGTGAAAGTATTGTTTGCAATTTCTCCGGCATTGGAAGAAAGCATAATTTTATGCTAAATTGTGATTTTTGATTCAGCTATGTGGTGTGGTGCAATTGCACTGTTTGTGAAAACCAGAATTCCCAGTAGAGCCTAAATTGTAACCTGGTTTGAATGCTAAAGACATGGTCCTTTTGGAGGAGATATTCCAGTTGCCTTCCTCTAATCTTTGTACTGACTTATATGACGAGTCATATAAGCGACTTCACTTAATGTTTAATGTGAATTTCTAACCACAGTGAAACTCGGCATTTTTTCACATCAGTGACATTGCCATTGGTGAAAGAACTGATAAACAATTTAAAAGCAATACCAAAATTGTGTATGCTTAGTCCTCTTTCATCTCTGGCAGTGCTGTTGATCTGAAAAATGCCAATTAGCATTGTGGTTCGGAACCCAAGTTAAACTGTAGGTTCAAATGTTCAAATGTTTGTACAGCTTATGGGACTTAACTACGGGGTCATCAGTCCCTAAACTTACAAACTACTTATGAACTAGGATGGCACAAATATCCATGCCTGAGGGGGGATTCGAACCCCCGACCGTAGTGGCCATGCAGACCATGATTGAAGCACTTCAGTCCCCTCGGCCACCGCGGCCGGCTAAACTGTAGGTCCTCCTATAACTGCCTGGGTAAATCAGGACGGAGGAAAGCAATGGCGTACCACATCTAAACAGGACCATGTCCAGTAAGGCACTGTGGTGTTGAAACCAGTTTTCGGACTGTTGATTGCTTTACCTTAGTCCAAAATTACCATATTCTATGTAATTCCCTAGATAATTGTGTTAATGCCACACTGCAAGAATTTTGTTGCAATCCTGTCAGTTATTTTGTGGCAGTTCACTGCAATTTTATGTTTACTGTTGCAGTTACATTCAGAGCATTCATATGCTCATTTGAAGGACACTGAAGATGATCACTAGGTGATTGAAATCGATCTGTGGTTTTTTAAATAAAACATTAATGGCCAATGCTGCGAAATACATCTGGTGTGTTCATATAAATGTCTAACGTCCATTCAGTATCAAAGAGAAATATAATAAGCTTGACGCAGGGTCCATTACTTTTCATTCAGTGCCCAGTCAGTTCTGTATTTACTTGACACCCAGTTCTGTGTGCTGTTGTGGAACCACACTGCAGTAACAATTTAGAGATGTAAATTTATCTGTTATAAAACTAATACACAGAAGGTGAGGTTTTAAAAAAAATCAACTGCCTAGGTATAGATACACTACCATTTTGTGACAGATGATTGTATGCTGGACTGCCATTGTGACAATATAGCATATTTGTGTCTGTGCAGATGTTGAAAGAATTTAACTTCTATGAATATACATCATATTTCTGTAATATTGTCTGCAATGTCTTGTTTCTTTAGACCTGCATACATTTCCCTGCCATTGATAATGTCGTGGGTCTTGCCTTCCTACCTATTTTGTCCTCTGCTACCTTAACTATTTCATCTCTCAAATTTACCCATTCCTCCTCTACTGTTTTCAAAATGGAGTACAGACGACTAAGAAATGAGATTGCCAGGAAGTGCAAAATGGCTAAGCAGGAGTGGCTAGAAGGCAAATGCAAGGATGTAGAAGAATGTATGAATAGGGGAAAAATAGATACAGCCTACCGGAAAATAAAAGAAACATTTGGAGATAAGAAAAACAGCTCTATGAATATCAAGGACACTGATGGAAAACCAGTTCTCAGCAAAGAAGAGAAAGCTGAAAGGTGGAAAGAGTATATAGAGGGGCTCTACAAAGGAAATGAACTTCGAGACAATATTGTAGGAAGGGAAGAGGATGTAGATGAAGGTGAAATAGGATATACTATACTGAGAGAAGAATTTGACAGAGCACTGAAAGACCTAAGTCGAAACAAGGCCCCTGGAGTAGATGATATTCCCTCAGAGCTACTGAAATCTCTGGGAGAACCAGCCATGACAAACCCTTTTCACCTGGTGCATAAGATGTATGAGACAGGAGAAGTACCCTCAGACTTTAAGAAAAATGTTATAATCCCCATTCCAAAGAAAGCAGGTGCAGACAGGTGTGAAAACTACAGAACCATCAGTTTAATAAGTCATGGTTACAAAATATTAACACGAATTATATACAGAAGGATGGAAAAGCTGGTAGAAGTCGACCTCGGGGAAGATCAGTTTGGGTTCAGGAGAAATGTAGGAACACGGGAGGCAATACTCACTTTACAGCTTATCCTAGAAGATAGATTAAGAAAAGGCAAAACTACATTTCTAGCTTTTGTAGATTTGGAGAAGGCTTTTGACAATGTTGATTGGAATAAACTCTTTCAAGTTCTGAAGCAAGCAGGAGTAAAATATAGGGAATGTAAGGTTATTTACAACTTGTACAAAAACCAGACAGCGGTTGTCAGAGTTGAAGGGCAGGAAAGGGATGCAGTGGCTGGGAAGGGAGTAAGACGGGGTTGTAGTCTTTCTCCATTGTTATTCAATTTGTACATTGAGCAAGCTATAAAGGAAAGCAAGGAGAAATTTGGAGAAGGAATTAAAGTTCAGGGTGAAGAATTAAAAACATTGAGTTTTGCCGACGACATAGTAATTCTGTCAGATACAGCGAAGGACCTGGAAGAGCAACTGAACGGAATGGACAGTGTGCTGAAAGGTGAATATAACATGAACATTAACAAGAGCAAAACTAGGGTAATGGAGTGCAGTGTAAGAAAATCAGGTGATACTGAAGGAATTAGATTGGGAAACGAAGCCATAAAGGAGGCAGATGAGTTTTGTTACTTGGGCAGTAAAATAACAAATGATGGTCGCAGTACAGAGGATATAAAATGCAGAATGACAATGGGTAGAAAAGCGTTCTTGAAAAAGAGAAATTTGTTAACATCGAATATTGATTTAAGCCTAAGGAAGTCCTTTCTGAAGGCATTTGTATGGAGTGTTGCTTTGTATGGGAGTGAGACATGGACAATAAACAGTGCAGACAGGAAGAGGATTGAGGCTTTTGAAATATGGTGCTACAGAAGAATGCTGAAGATTAGGTGGGTGGATCGCGTAACTAACGAGGAGATACTGAACAGAATTGGGGAGAAAAGAAATTTCTGGCATACCTTGACTAAAAGAAGGGATAGATTGGTAGGACACATTCTTAGACATCAAGGAATTGCGAATTTAGCGTTGGAGGGTAGTGTATGGGGTAAAAATCGCAGAGGAAGACCAAGAGATGGATACAGTAAGCAGATTCAGATAGATGTAGGTTGCCGTTCTTATGTGGAGATGAAGAGGCTTGCTCAGGATAGGGTATTGTGGAGAGCTGCATCAAACCAGTCTCCGGACTGAAGACCACAACAACAACAACAACGATAATGTCGTGAAACCAATTTTTGTGTTTATAATTTTCAGGTAACACCAATGTCATGTGTCCAGTACGTGGAATCAACTATTGCATCAGCATTTTTGTGTCAGAGGCCTGCCAGCTGCTGCCAACAAGATGTAAAAAGAAGAAAATGTGTGTTGCTTCAGATTGTGCTTAGTGTTTCAGAATTAGCTGTTCCCAAATACAGACCTCCTAGTTAATGGTTCAGGCAGACCAATTGGAAGTCTACAGGCAGAATACACTCACATTTTCATTAAGTGTCAATTTTCTGGACAACCATCCCCAAACAAAGGGGGATAAAGAAAAAAATACCATAAGAATTTCTCAAATGTCTCTTAAAACCTCATGTGCTGTTACTGATCCATGTGTTTAATGTTTGTCATGAAATAACTGTTTTGTTTGGTGTTAAAATGCTAAATGAGCAAAATGCTTGCTACCCTTGCCCCTCACTGCTGTGTAAGAGGTTGCAGGGATGTTAAGCATGCAAGCTATGTCTGTAGCAGTAATGTAACTGATGTTCATTCCATACATCTAAGAAAAAAATGGACTGTTCCTATAGGTGCTCATTATGTAGAGCATGAAGAAAATGTATAATAGAAGTGTTTGCATGGATACTTTTAAGAGTTGATATTTTCACAAGTGCAGCTAGCATCTGAAAAGTGTCCTACATAAAACAGTGTTGGCATCTGTTATCCTTTATCAAATTGAATGTCTGCTGAAGAACAGCACTTTCATCAAATTTATGTAATTTCAAACTCAGATGTACAATGCAACACCGTTCATATGTCTGACGTGCTTAAGAAAAATGGTTTCACTTTGTTATTTCTACTCCATTTGTAGCAGTAAAAGGGAAAGTTGCTCTTAAATAATAAAGCTGAGTATGAGATAGATACGCCTTGTACCTCAAAAGCTTTCTTTGTAGTTATTTGTCTTAACACTGTACTGATTCATTTGTGTTGACTTGCATGGGAAAACTTAAGTATATGCTGTATAGAACTACACTGAGTTTGTTGAAAATCAGATGTGACAAATGGTGGTCTGTTGTAAATATTTGTACATATGTATAAATTTATAATTTTTTGTAAATTTTATTGCCTAAAGTGCAGCTTATATAGGAATCAAATTCAAATGTTCAAATGTTTGTTAAGCTTATGGGACTTAACTACGGGGTCATCAGTCCCTATATATAGGAATCATAAGTGTACTTTTATGCAATTAAAGTAAATTCATAAATCTGAATTCTGTGGTACTTTATGAAGGATAAAAGAAAAACCTTGTAAATTTACTTGTGCTAGTAAGGACAGAAGCAAACTCCCTTAATCTCTCATTTACATGATAGGCGCAGTTTTGTCACTCTTATCAACTTACTGATAAGTGGCTTGAGATTATAGTTCAGGAGTCTTTCACATTTTGATATCTTGTATAGTGGTGGTTTTTCACAAAGTACAACTACTCTGTCAACTGCACTTGAGCTTTTTGGATGGCATAGTTTGTGTAGTTTCAATATTTAAAACTGCATATTAATGACTGAATAGTACTCACTTTAAAGGCAACACTTGACTTGAGTGTAATGTGAGAACACACCTCCCTAATTACACTAGAGGGCTTTCTCATGCAGGATCCAGTAAATGTGATTTGTATGTCTTGTGTGTTACTGATAAGTTAATTACAAACCACACTTTAGAATGCCACATAATTTATCACATTCTTAATTTATGGAGAAGAGGTTTTAGACTTTTAAACATTTCTTTGTTCAAAAAAAAAAAAAAAAAGGAAATGGTCATGTGTATAATACCCCTGTTTCAAATTTGAAGGTATCTATTATTCCTTCAGTGTCATCTTATACACTGTAATATTTTCTGTGCAGAAGACTAAAACAGGTGGCATTCAAAACTTCATTATGTTGAAATCAGAGGATCACAACCAAACAATACTGTTACTGTCAGGAGCCTTCCTCCAGGGTGGCCCTTATGCAGCATTAAAATAGAACATTTGGTAATGTGACATTTTCTGATTCTGAATACTGGACACTTCAAACTGACCTTTGATTTTGGTAGGGTTAACCTGAGTCCTTTAAATTTACACTTTTGCTGCGGCATCAGTGTCAGCCATCCACTTGTGGTTCGTTTCAACTTTTTATTTTTTGTCGGCTGCAGTGAAAGTGTTAATGCATTTAGAGAATCTAAAAAGTAAATAAATAATGCTGTTTGTTTTATGGTTTACAGGTTGTTGTATGAACCCTTGAGACCTCAGTAAAATAATTGTCCTCATAAAATCAAGATCTCCTGACAAAACATTTGTGTTATCACACGATTGGCTAATGCCAAGGTCACAGGATTGCTGGCATTCCCCGCGGTGGAGTAGCCGAGCGATCTAAGGCGCCTCACTGCGGAGCGCGCGGTTGCTCGCCGGCGGAGGTTCGAGTCCTCCCTGGGGCATGGGTGTTTTCCTTGGGTTAGTTTACCTAGGATTAAGTAGTTCATAAGGTACGGACTGATGACCATGCAGTTTGGTCCGACAGGTTTACAAACATGTGCTGGCATTCAGCATCTGTTGAATGTGATTGTTTTACTTATCTGCCTGTGGGTCAGCGATCTGTTCTGTGAGTTGTTGCATTTTACTATTAATAAACAAGATAAAATTAAAGAATTATTATTACCATATAACTTGACTGCTTTATTATCCAGGTTATTTTTTGCAAGTAAATCACTTGCGTAACTGGTAACAATATCTACAGTTTTGATGTGATGTTCAAGTTCCAAATCTGGGTTAAATTTTAGTTCCCATTTCAGCGACCGTGTCATAATGGTGGCAACGAATGTTGAATGGCAGCAATCACGACATTTCTCGTGTTAACATGTTTTGACACGAAATCTTCATTTTTCAATGGCAATTACTTTTATTGAGGGGACAAGGGTTCGTATAAGAACTCGTCACCCATAGAGCAGGAACAGCATTATTCATTTACCTCATGGTTGCTACAAAACACTAATCAAGTCATTCTATGTGGTTCAGATTTCTACAAACATTAACACCTTGGCAAAGATTTTCTAGTGTTGTTGATGTTACCTACATAATCAAGCAAGGCCGCCAGGATAGGAACTGAAATTTTACCCACATTTTGACACAGAGAGCCTGTAGCTGTAAAAAGTTTCAATAATTGGAAGCATTGTCAACATAACTGCCAACCATGCAAATACATCCACAACAATGGCTAGAGATTTCATGCGACTACTGCACAAAACATTGCAACAGCCATTTACTCAAAACAGATAAAAACTTCCACTTCCATGACACACAAAAGTAATTGCTCCAAATGGTGCAAACATCATCACAATCTGTGTTTTCTTTACAAATGTGTGCCTACTATAGAAGATACAGTCTAAGAAAAAAAAGATTTAGTACTATGATATGAGGATACTTGGTAACTCACTGAAAAGACGACCACTGAGCCACCAACAGTTACGTAAAGTATTCACATGGCTTGAATATATTATTTGGCCATGGCAAGCACTTCTCATTCACACAACTGCTGCAGGGCAACTTGGGACTCCTGGTGATGAGGAGGGAGTGGAGTGGAGGATGCCTGGAGGGGTGGGGGCGGAATTGTATGTACAGGCGCTGATAGACATGAATGTGAGATGCGGCTCTGAAAACAGTAAAAGCGGGGGAATGGGGGGGGGGGGGAGGCTGTAGGGCCATAGCTGAAAATTTAAGCTGTGTGAATATGACTGAAGAAATTCTACAGGAGATATGGTAAATTATACATTTCGAAAGACAGAATGGCTGGCTAGTACTTAGCACTGTACTGCCAACAGTCTCACACAAAAATGGGGTGGGAAAGCAGTGGGAGAAAACGAAATATTTCCAATGTGATTTGCAGTCCATATTCACTATATCTGGCGATATCTTGGTTTCAAACTACATGAGATGTAACTGTGGTGACAGAACAACTGAGTAACACCGCCATCAAAATATGATCCAGACATGTAATCACACTGAAAATTGAATGTGTTCCTTAAAATACTAGTTTCTTTTGAGGTAAGTACTAGCCAGCCATTCTGTCTTTCGAAATGAATATGACTATTTTACATAATTGTCGGTGGCTCAATGATCGTCTTTTCGGAAAGTTACCGACTCTCCTCACATATTATTAACATTCCACTCTGGACCTTCATTTGTTAGGAAGATTTAATGATGGTTGATTTATGCATAAGTAGGCCTATCACCAGTTACTTTTGTTACAACTATGGAGTGAACCACATACTTTCATTTTGTCATCCTGAATCCACACAGAACTACTGAAACAGAGCACATTAGACACTGACTGTCATTGAGAGAATGGAATATTTTTTGTCAATGTAATGAGCATGCACAATGTTGGTAGTGAGGTCATTATAGTAAATAATTTTGTCCACTGATAACTTATCTTTCATTCTTAGCAATTATGGACATACAAATTTAAATATTATGTACCATAACACAGAAAATAAATGAGCTACTTTCTTATAAAATAGGACAAAGAAGTGTCTTCACAAAATATAATGGGACCGCAAGTTGAAAAACAGCACTGTCTCGTTCAAAACTGGGTGCCTGGTCACTTTATAAAAGTTAAAACTTTGCTGTTCTTAACCCAACATCCAGTAAGGGTATCCTCTTAACCATATTATGCCAGTAAGTTAAAAAATATGACTATCTTTGTATACTTTTGGGTGAAAAGAGATCAACATAAAATGAGACTATCAGGCAGTCAATCTATAATTAGCTAAATTGTTGGGTACCTCACAGTGATGGATGTTTCATTAACAGGCCAAATGTTACACTCTGTTGTGGCTGCCTCTGGCCACAAGGCAGTCAATGGAAGTCAGCCCTTCAATATTTCACTTTGCATTATATATAAATTACATGGCAGAAATGATGAGAGAGTTGCCAGCATTTCTTTCCTTAATAGTGGGATAACCATAGTAATTTTGACTGTCGGTGCAAGGAAGATAAAAGAAATAGCAGACATTATAAAGACAATCCATCCATAAACTAAAGTCAGAAGAGACTATAATATAAAAAATAGATGAAGATTACTCACCAGGCGAAGGAGCACAGGTGTGACAGCATCACAAATAAATAAATGAATACACACACACACACACAATCGCAAGCTTTCGCAACCCAGTTGCGTCTTCAGGCAGTAGGGAAGGAGAGGGAAAAGGAAATGATGAGGGTTTTAAGGAAGGGGGTAAGGAGCCATTCCAATCCCGGGAGAGGAAAGACTTACCTTGGGGGAAAAAATGGAGGGTAAACAAATGCACACATGCCCACACATTCACACAGACACAAGTACACCTAGGCAGACTGCCTAGGTGTACTTGTGTCTGTGTGAATGTGTGGGCATGTGTGCATTTGTTTACCCTCCATTTTTTCCCCCAAGGTAAGTCTTTCCTCTCCCGGGATTGGAATGGCTCCTTACCCCCTTCCTTAAAACCCTCATCATTTCCTTTTCCCTCTCCTTCCCTACTGCCTGAAGACGCAACTGGGTTGCGAAAGCTTGCGATTGTGTGTGTGTGTGTGTGTGTGTATTCATTTATTTATTTGTGATGCTGTCACACCTGTGCTCCTTCGCCTGGTGAGTAATCTTCGTCTATTTTTTATATTTTATTTTTCCTGCTAGGAATTTTTCGTCTTAATAATCGTTTCATTATATATATATATATATCTCTTCATTGAGCTCTCCCTAATGCTTACAATCCAACCATTCAGTAATTTCCATACATGTCACAATAATTCTAAATGTCTTGTCATACACTGCACTTAAGAAACTATTTATTACACAGGTGGCTTCATGATTCTTATAGCAATGCACTTAGACAAACCTAAGTATAACACGAAAATTACATTTTCTTTACCTTTACAAGTTTCAGTACACCTTTTAACCATATTAATATTGTATGAAAACTGATGAAGCTAATCATGGTGCACAATGTATGAAGAAATGCTGGTCAAGTTATAAACAATTAACTGCAGTCTTTGAAAAGTGGCCGTCCGCGGTGGCCGAGGGGACTGAGGTGCTTCAGTCACGATCTGCACGGCCACTACGGTCGGGGGTTCGAATCCCCCCTCGGGCATGGATATTTGTGCCGTCCTAGTTCGTAAGTAGTTCATAAGTAGTTTGTAAGTTTAGGGACTGATAACCCCGTAGTTAAGTCCCATAAGATTTACAAACATTGAATTTTTTTTGAAAAGTGTTTATTGAAGGTTCCACTTTTCCTTCTGCTTTGAAAAAAGTGTTCAAGAATGTAAATGGGCAATTATTTTTATTTTCCACATAAAATGTTGGTAACTGAGAACATATTTTTAATATTAAATGTGCCCATAAGATTCTTCATAGGCTATCTACTGAATTATGAACTACATTGAGCGTTTTTTCATTCCCAAAAAAAGGAAGAAATAGTTCCACTCAGAAGTACATGACTACATACTATATGAATAAAGTAAAATTAGCATCAAGTGACTATTGTAAATTATTGTATTGGGTCGTTGGGTTTAGAACACTGTGTGCTCTAAATGTTTGCCAAACTTCAGTTCTTTTGAATTTACAGAACTTAACCTTCTACTTGAAACATACTCCTCTCATTCCATTATTTCAAAATTTTAAAGCACTGGTTTCCCAAAACTTGACATCAGGAAGACAAGATGAACAAAATGTACAAATTATAACAAGTTTAGTATGATGATAACTTAAGTTTATTGCTATTCTCCATGCAGCAGACACAGCTCCTTTAATCTCTACAAACATTTTAACAGTTTATAGTAGCTTTTTGTCACAAAGGAGAACTAGCATACATAAAATAAACCACTAATTGGTTACACACCCCATGACTTCTTTCTAAACTTCCACAGTGAGATCTGGAATAGGGGCTACAAAACCACCTACTGTAAGACTTTGAAAAGTAAAGGTGTTTTGACAACTAAAGTATAGAACTGTTGTAGTTCTCGGTGAAATGCAAATGTTGCCAATGGTACTGTTTGTTTTTGCAGCTGACCTGAGGGTCACTAGTACACAAGAATTACTGATTTATTGACCGGACAAGGATACATCAAGAACCTGTCAACTTTATGGTCTGTACAAAACACTAACCAAGTCAGTCAATATTGTTCAGATTTCTAAGAATATTAAGATCTTGGAAAATCACATGAGGCTATAGAAATGCGCTGCTCTGTCATGTTGCTTTCCAATAATAGCTTGCAGCAACGTCGCCAACATTCACGCCATGCTAATAAAAGAGGCAACAGACTCCTACCATTTTGTGCATCTAGTCTATTTCAATGATAATTTAGTTCACTCCTCCTCAAAAACTACTGAAATGCTACCCATGCCAGTTGCATCTTAGTTGGCACTATTAAATAAATTATGATACGCTATCCTGTTACCACATTTTTTTTACATTCATAAAATTCATTGAGTGAGTAGAAAGCATTTACAGATAACCAACTGTTCAACTTGTGTTTAAATAACTCAGACAGAGCATCTACCCATTCTAGAGGCAGTTTGTTAAACATCTTCATAATCACCACTTCATAGCTGTTCAGTGACTTAGATAATATGTAGTAGGCCTATAACGTTTGCCAAGATGGCTATTTCTAGTCCCCTGAGTGTAATTCTCCTCTATGCAGTTATTGAACTACTAAACAAGTAATTGCAATGAAGTGTAGTTCATTCCAAACCTATGGCAGATGGAAGCCATCAGGAATATCGACAGAATCAGAGTGTGTGGCAGAGAAGTCACATAGTCAAAGTGCTACTTACAGAAGCAATATATTCTTATACATTTCAGTTGAGATAAAGCTATAGGCCTATAATTTTAAATAGGCCTATGCTGTAATCAGCCAGTTCGCTAAACTAGTTTACTGTTGAGAAAATACACCATAGGGTAATAAAAAAGTGTATAAAGGAAGATGAAGATTTTTTTTTATCTGGTACATTTAAGGGGATATTTGACTGGAATGTCATTTAAACGTGTTCCAGTAATGGCGTTCTCACTGTAAGTAGCATTTGTTCGTATTAGCACATTCATATCAGAAAAGCTTAACACTCAATTCTATTCATTATTACTAGTAAATTGGTAATTTCTACAACGAAGTTATAAGCATATATGTGTTTCATAGCTGATAAGTCATCCGATTCTGGCTGTTAGATTGCTGTACGGGATATTTAAAAGTAGTAAGTAGGCTACCTACTACTTTTTAAGCACTAACTAATTATCGTTTACAGGCGAAGCATTGGACACAACAAACAAAAATTTCTGATTAAAATGCAGAAAGTATTTATTACACGCGCTACAAAATCACATTCCTATAAACATTCGTTGCTATAACAACAGTTCCACAAATTTAACAATCCGTACAATTCCCACATTACTACACAGTACACAGTACACACGTAGTACACACTACACAGTCCTAAACATTAACTCGACGCAACAGCTATCGACAAATCGATAGTCTGGTTTCTGGTCGCCTTCACAGCGCCATTACGTCACGATTCCAAAAGGTAGTGTGAAAACTGTTTCATCCTTTTTCAAAGATGTACCTAGAAGTAGCTACGTCTCATTGGCTCCTACCAACAACCAATCAGGTCTCCCAGTGCCAGTTGAAACTGCTAGTATGCATAATGCTCGTTAAATGCAGTTGTCGTTAGGTGTATACTGTATATAGGTGTTTCTAAATATTTAGTACGGTAAGGTGAGTGGCTGTAGTTCAAAATTTTGCGTATGTATTGATCAACAACACACTAAAATGTTCCAAATACAAAGACGTGATGGTAGTTATGTTGTGGGAGTCTTCACACGGTGATACTTTGTTGAAGGCGTAGTACTGTCAAACCCAGTTTGTTTTGGACTGAACAAATTGTTTTCGTTTACGATATAACTGTGCACAGGTGTGTGTCGGAGATAAAAGAGATCTTAGAGATAGTGATTTAGAACTGTGTATCACGTTTATATTTTGTGGTTCTAACTGCCAGCGTACTTACAAATAATTATCACTCGGAGTTCGTGACAGCAATTCTTTATTCTTTACAGGTTGTATAATGGAAGAAAATACGGAGTACCTAAAACTTCCTGTTGAGGAACAGTGTGTGCATAAGGTAAGACTTTCTTTGAAACTTCTTGTAGAACACCTATACTTGGCAGGTACACAATGTGTTTTCTCTTGTTTAACCAACTAGACTAACAAGCACATTTAAATACAGTTTGTAGCGATTAATTCTTTAGAATGTGTGACTGAATTAAGTCGTGAGAATACGGACGACATTCCCAGAGATCAGGTTTTCGCAAACATGGGAAATAGAATGTCCATGCGTTACATGGATATGCCTAATTGTTTTTTTAGTAAAACAGTTACATTGATTTATGTCGTCTGCTTTCGAATCGTTCAGATTCGTTACATTGATCATTTATTTAGATCCCAAAGGTACAGGATAGCAACATTCCCTAGGATGTAGGACATGTCAAATTATTACAAAAAAAGCCGTGTTAAATTATTACAAAAAAAAAAGAACGTGTGGACACATCTCTTGCAAGACGAGATAATACTATAGGTATAACAAACTACACAAAAATACTCTTTAAATGGCAGATCTTAACAGCAAGCCAAAGTGATGTTGACCTAGATTACAAGTCTCATAGGCTACCATAAAATAAAATCTTGCTTAATTAATACATCAGTTAATACAATTGAAATATTCAACTGAATAAAAGAACTTCTGTATTAGATTTTGTTTGAGAAGTTGTTTTAAGTTTCATCACTATGAAAAAGTGATTTTAGAGATAATGGGAGAGCATTGGCCACCTTGCAGCTCATGTAGCAATTTGTAAAATACTAAGTTTGTGTGTTTTTTTTTTTAATTCATATTGGAAATCCACCTACTTCCTTCTATTGTGAGTGAAGTAACATTCATTAGTTTTGTACAGTGGTTCATTTTTGTCAATAAACCATAGCAGGTATAGGTATATTGAATGAAGTTGTCAGAATTCCTAAGTTTCTAAAAGTTTTCCATATGAATGCCTAGGTTTGACTGCACACATGATGGCAATAACACTCTTTAATGAATACGTACTTTTTTTAGGAAGCCTCTTTGATTATTCCAGACAACTATGCCATAATAGGCGTTTTTTTTTTTTTTTTTTTTTTTTTTTTTTTTTTTTTTTTTTTTTTTTTTTTTTTTTTTTTTTTTTTTTGAACTAGAACTGTTTATTAACGCGGACTATACATTCTCAGGATGGCATGGGATGTAACATCGTCAAGGAATACTACAAATATTGTCTTCCTTTCTTCACAAATATTATAAATTAAGAACACTAGTAGAAAGTAATATGACCTCGGAGGTATAATCTGGCTTTTTGAGAAGTCTGCCAAATTTTGATCTTTTGGCAATTGTTGGATTTCACACTTATTTATACTTTGGTCTCTAATTTCTGGAATTTCTTCATCAAGTCTTTCTTGGGCAATTTATTGTTGACTTTCTTCTTTGATTTATCAGTTTCATTTCTTTGAATTTCTTCCATAACAAAACCTCAGGTTTGAGGTTTGCTTCTGTTGGTCAAATGTGTTGCGTGTTCCATCTAGGCTATATAGTTTTCTATCACTCATTTTAACAACTACTAATCTTGGTGCATTAGCTGCAAAATTTATAACTTTTCCTTTCTTCCAGTTTCTGTACCCAAACTGTATTCACTTTATCATTAGTCTTTGGAGTTTATGCAGATTTTGAATGTTGGATCTGCATATCCTTTTTGTTGGTGTCTAACATTTATTAATTGGTGGCTAACACATTTGTTTTGTAAAAGCTGTGGACTCTGAGCTTCTGTTACACTTGATAGAAAAGTTCTCGTTTTCCTGGAAAACGTACATTGGTTAGATGAACCTAACTCTGTTGGTTTTTCAATAATTTAGTATATTCTAAGTAAATGTTTATCTGCTGAATGTTTTGAGAGTAAATTTTTGGCAGTCTGTACGTGATGTTAAGAAAGTCCATTGTTTCTAAGAAATTAGGGGTTTGAAGTCTGGGTGTTGAATAATGTACACCTTTAACTGGTCCTTATATTTTCTTCAAATGAAGGGTGGTCCACCGTCGGTTTCGAGGAACCGGGGTACAGTATTCTGAACAAGCTGATCCAGCTGCCTAATTTTTTCAGCAATTCTACAGTGGTAGTGTTTGGCATCTAAAAAAAAAAAAAAAAGAAAAAAAAAAAAAGACACTGAATAACTGCCCACTATAAGAGAATATTCTTGTTTTTCATAATAGAAGAAATCAGCAGCAATTGTTTGACCATGATAGCTAGGTATCGTTCTCACTATAATAGGCTCTTTCCTTTCATTTGTTGGATGGCTTTGGCATATGTTGCCTGTTGTTATGGTTTTTTTATATCTAGTCATATTTTTACAAAAATAAAAAAAAAGTGTTCTTGTGACCTTTTGCAACCACTTTAAACTGTTGCACTGTTATTTCAGAAATATTGTGTATGTACTTGGATAAGTCTGTTCCTAATAGACATTGGAAATATGAATAGCCCATGTTGCTGAGCTGTTGTTAAGGTTGTAGGATATGTTCAGTCCATTTTAGATTCCTGTCAGTGTGTATACTCAGGAACTTGGATGACTCAGCTTGTAGTAAATCAGTACTGTGTCATTCCATGTCAGTTCAACCACCCCATCACACCCATGGTTTCAGATTTAGGTCTAACTTAGCACATTTGTTCCATTTATGGACTTCATTACCCAAATTATTTCTGCGGTGTCTCAAACTAGGCCCATTTAGATTTTACAACCTGTTTAAGTTTTTGGAATTTAGTACATTTTGCTTGTCAGGCAGAGGCTATACAGTGTACTGAGTCATAGAAAATAATTTTTCTTCATTTACCAATGAATGCTGATAATTTTTTGCTGTGTGTGCATCAGTATGTAAAGATTTAAAAAACATTGTTAATGAGAATGTTAAGACAACACATGCAGATTTCAATGTTTTTTGTACCAGATACGGAGAACTGCACTAAGAGCAATATCACCAAAAAGGAAAATAATTTTTGAATAAAACTTTTATTCTTGTTCTGAAAGATACTCTGCCGAACAAGAAAATGGAAATTAATTGGTTTTTTTACTCCTTCATCCAGACTATGAGTGAGTTGGGGAGTGGCTGGGGAAGGATGCTGGGTAAAGTTGGAGATGAAAAGTTCTGCATTGCATGATGAATTGTCAAGGCTCTGGAGGATGGGAATTTGAATTGTGGCATTGAATACAGGGCAGAGGTGGAGAAGGATAAGAGAGGTGTAGAGGAGGGTGGAGGGGGAGTGGGGCGATTTGAAACAATAAAAATAATGAAAAGATAAAAATTAATTTAGGGATATTCAAGGGCGACATGAATTGCCTGGATAATGAGCGGGGAAGGGGGGGGGGGGAGATGTTAGGCATAGGGTGTGTCAACTGAATCTGTTTTAGTGATGAGGTGGGTAATTCATTGTTGCTTAAACAATCTTGTCCGTATTAGAGATTGAGAAATTTGGATTTATTTTATATGTATTTCTTGTTTTTTAATTTTTCTATGCCATAGCAGGCTCTGCTCTGTTCAGCAAGGGCATGGGCTTTCCCTTTTCTTTTTTCTCCTCCCAATTTCAAGCAATTATTTTTTATAGGATGTACACAATTTTTGTCCTTGTTGCACTTTGTAGACCTTAGATAAACATTTTCTACTTCGTTGTTTTCTAAATTGTTGTGATATTTGTTGAGTCGTAAAAACACATTGATGGGAGGAGACAAATAGATTAAGAATTGCCACCTGACTATATTTTAAGAATTAAATTAGTTCGACAGTTTTTCAATAGATTGCATGACATTTGACATAGTGCAATACATTCTGAAGGCAGTAAGGGTGAAATACGGGGAGAGTTATTTTAAACTTGTACAAGGGACAGATCGCAGTTATTGGACTCGGGGGTGGGGGGGGGGGGGGAGCGTTAGTTGGTGAATAAGACAGGATTGTAGCTATTCTTCGATGTTATTTAATTTGTACATCGAGCAGGTGGTGAAGGAAAACAAGGAAAAAATTTGGAATGGGATTTAAAGTTCAGGGTGAAGAAATAAAAACATTGCATTTCGCTGATGACATTGTAATTCTGACAGACAGCAAGGGACCTGGAAGAGCAGCTGAATGGAATGGAAAGTGTTTTGAACATTAACAAAAGCAAAACAAAGATAATGGATTGCAGTCTGAGAAAATCAGGCAATGCAGAAGGAATTACATTGTGTAACAAAGCAATGAAGGTGAAAGATGAGTTTTGTTACTTGTGTAGTAAAATAACATATGACGGTCACAGTACAGAGGATATAAAATGCAGAATGGCAGTGGGAAGAAAAGCATTTTTGAAAAAGAGAAATTTGCTAACATTGAATATTAATTTAAGTGTAAGGAAGACCTTTCTGAAGGCATTTGTGTGGAGTGTTGCCTTGTATGTGAGTGAAACTTGGCCAATGAACAGTGCGGACAGGAAGAGGATAGAGGTTTTTGAAATGTGGTGTTACAGAAGAATGCTGAAGATTAGGTGAGTGGATCGTGTAACTAATGAAGAGGTACTGAACCGAATTGGGGAGAAAAGAAATTTCTGGCATACCTTGACTAAAAGAAGGGATAGATTGGTAGGACACATTCTTAGACATCAAGGAATTGTGAATTTAGCGTTGGAGGGAAGTGTGTGGGGTAAAAATCGCAGAGGGAGACAGAGACGCATATAGTAAGCAGATTCAGATGGATGTCAGTTGCCGTTCTTAAGGGGAGATGAAGGGGTTGGTCAGGATAGAGTTGGGTGGAGAGCTGCATCAAACCAGTCTCCGGACTGAAGACCATAACAAAAACAACAATGTTATAAATAGCAATCACAATTTTTACTTGATCACCATCATACTTTACAGCAAATAAATTATTAAAAAAAATAGCACTCCAAACATTCAGAATTATCACAGCAAGACACTGAGCACAGTTGTCAGACATACTTCCATACTTTTAACATAGCGAAAAGAATCAAAATTTCAGCTATGATATCTTTCTAAATTTATCTGAAACTGAAGAATTACTAACTGAAATACTGTTTTGTAAATAACTGTATAGAGTAAGAAGTAAGTTCCCAGTAATCAGCATAGTGCAGAAGTATGAAAACAACGTATGATGCTGTGTGTTCCTACAAAGATATATTGTTGATTTCAGAACTCTTGCAGAAGAAACAATAAACTAACAGTTCAAAGCCATACATAGGCCTAAATAGATATTGCTGCAGGTTAAGAAAAGAATTTATTCTTGTTTTAAAAAAACATATTACTTCTACATTACAAGCAAAATGGATGTAATTAAACCAAATAAAATGTAAATGTAAGCATGTGACAATTTATGTTGACTGTTGTCTAATAAGTAATAAATCATGTAGTGTGAGTGGAAAACCCATTAATAATCATTTTTGCATTAGGTAGAGTAAATCTCATAAAACAAGATTACAAAAGTTTTATCTGAATATTCCTTTCCCTTTTGATGATATTGGGTCATTCCATGGAAAAATCAGATTTTCTGGTGAATGATGCAACCAATTTGGTACACGAATACCTACATACCTGAGTAGCATTTTTAAGAAAATTCTGTTTGAATGCTGAAAGGTGTTTACGCGATTGTCAGTTGAGCACCAATTTTCCTATTTTTTGGAGGGCTACTGCTTAGTGATGAGTTGCCCTTTAGATGTTACTTTCTTTATGCATCAAGTATATGGAGCACTAAGTTGATATACCATATAAAAATAAGATACTCCATTTAATATTATAGAAGGAGACCTTCCAGGTAGGAAAATGGTATAAAATAAAGATTTTTGACTTACCTAAAGTACAGGCTGGTCGATAGGAACACTAAACACACACAACCATTCGAGCTTTCGCCACCAGTGGTGGCTTCTTCGGGAAAAAGAGGGAGGAAGGAGAGGAGAAAGGGAAGGATACGGGTTTTAAGGAAGTGGAAAAGGAGCCATTCCAATCCCAGGAGTGGAAGGACTTACCTTAGGGGACAAAAAGGAAGGTAAACAAATACACACACATTCACACATATCCACATCCAAACACACTTAGGCAGACATTTGTAGAAACCAAAGAAGTTGGACAGAGATGCCACTTCAGGCAGAGGCTCTGTCCACAGAACCGAGGCAAAGATGTTAAAGATGGCGGGCGGGAATTAGAATTTAGCGGAGGTTGAGACCAGGCGGGCAACGGGAAGAGAGAATGTGTTGAAGGGCAAGTTCCCATCTCCGGAGTTCTGAAAGATTGGTGTTGGTGGGAAGTATCCAGATAACCCGGACGGTGTAACACTGTGCCAAGATGTGCTGGCCGTGCACCAAGGCATGTTTAGCCACAGGGTGATCCTCATTACCAACAAACACTGTCTGCCTGTGACCATTCATGCGAATGGACAGTTTGTTGCTGGTCATTCCCACATAGAACGCTTCACAGTGCAGGCATGTCAGTTGGTAAATCACGTGGGTGCTATCGCAAGTGGCTCTGCCCTTGATCGTGTACACCCTCCGGGTTACGGGACTGGAGTAAGTGGTGGTGGATCCTTCCCACTCCACCAAGAGTGTCTTTCCGCCGCCCACCTAACCTCCGTAACCTCCTAGTCCATCCATATGAAATCCCCAAACCACCTTCCCTACCCTCTGGCTCCTACCCTTGTAACCGCCCCCTTTGTAAAACCTGCCCTATGCACCCTTCCACCACCACTTACTCCAGTCCCGTAACCCGGAGGGTGTACACGATCAAGGGCAGAGCCACTTGCGATAGCACCCACGTGATTTACCATTTGTTTACCTTCCTTTTTGTCCCCTAAGGTAAGTCCTTCCACTCCTGGGATTGGAATGGCTCCTTTTCCACTTCCTTAAAACCCGTATCCTTCCCTTTCTCCTCTCCTTCCTCCCTCTTTTTCCCGAAGAAGCCACCACTGGTGGCGAAAGCTCGAATGGTTGTGTGTTTTTGTGTGTGTTTAGTGTTCCTATCGACCAGCCTGTACTTTAGGTAAGTCAAAAATCTTTATTTTATACCAGATACTCCATTTAGATATGCCTATTTATGAAAATTGTTGAAAAAGACCCTTTTCATGCTGTGGTTTAAATTTGTGATCTTCTTTTTTTAAAATATATCTTTGCCTGTGTAAACAGTATAGCTGTGAATTTTGGTACTGTAGCTCTTAAATCCTAATATTAATTATAAGAAAAAAGCATATTGCATTGCTTTTAATAGTTCTTACTTTCTGTTAAAGTTGACTCCATCAGTAAAGGAGGTCGAATTTGATGAACTTTGTAGTCGTGGTTGGGTACAGTCAGTTCAATGTGAACTTTTTTTTTGCTATGTTTACATATTTGGTTGCAATATTAGGTGCAAGGAAGAATATCCTAACTCATTCAGTTCATAGATAAACGATAACTTGAAAATGCCATATGTATCCATGCCATTCATGTGTAGCATGACTGGTATTAAAAAGTACCCTCTCCCTCCCCCATAAGTAATAATAAAAACATACCACTTTGGCTTGTTTGGAAATAGGAGTGTAACCAACAGTAATTTGTAACACAAACTTGGTATTCTACTGTTAACTCTTGAAGTGTTATGGGTCAGATTAATAAAGTGATTGACACAGAACATTTATTTTCATGCAGTTACAGTTCCTTATTATAGTACAATATGAGGAAATAAGTTTAAATTTATTGAAGCTGTTGTAACAAAAATGAGGAAAGGAAATTGCTGACTTATGGGTCTTACGGATGCACCATAGAGATGTGACTTATTTTCATTGTTCAAAACTTTGTTTCTCTACTGGATTCTCATTTCCGGTTTATTTTGGTTTTTCAGCAATGGAAGGCCAGACTTCATGGCTACGAGGAAGCAGCTAAAATCTTTCGTCAAGTCGATGATGAGAAATCGCCAGAATTTGCTAAATATTTGGGTCTTGTGAAAAAATTTGTTGTGGACAGCAATGCAGTTGCCCAAGAAAAGGGCTTGGAGGCAGTCCTGGCATTTGTTGAAAATTCTGCGTCAGCTGGAAAGTATGTGCTAATCTAAGTTCATACTATGTGTTAGATTATTTATGTGTTCAACATTTTTACTTTGTTAAAGTATTTAATAACATTTCAAGAGATTACTTATTTTTCATAACTTCAACTGTAGGTTGACCGGGACCCAGTAAAGCACCTTACTCCTTGCTTTACTTTGATAGACTTCCATTAGGCCTACTTACTATATTTTCTATACCTCTCTGGATTTACCACTCCATCTAATTTGCTTTTGTTGTTGGTTTCCTTTTTCACTTACTTAATCATTTGAGAGATATGTTGTAAATAAAAGATTGCTATAGTTACACACAAATGGTGGCAGATCACACGTCTAGGCAAAGATGAGAAAAGCCTTGTTGCAGATTTAAAGTGCCATTTGTAGTACACTTCTGTGGGCTTTGTGCTCGAATAAATCTTGTAGCCTGCAAGTAATCTCTCTCACTTGCTTAGGTAGAATTTGTTGCAAGCCAGTGCCATCGGAGATGGCAACTTGTTGCATATAGAATAAAATTCAGTGAATACTGTATAACTCCGTTTTTACGTTTGTGTTTTAAGTTTTCTGACCATATTTTGTCGGTCTTGTCAAATTTCCCATGTTAACAATGTTAATTCACCCCCATGATTTTAAAAAATCATTGACATATTTACATTTCCCCTTTATGAAACCATGTTGATGAGAAAAAATTACACAATTGACATAAACTGATACTGGTCTGGCTTTAAATTTCAAGTATAGTGTTTATAAACGTTAAGCGGTCAAGACTCTTGACATTCTCCTTTTATTCAAATTTATTTTTCACATTTCATTGTTTGCTGTATGTGAAAAGTTGACTCGTGACACAATGGAGGAACACTGATTGGCAGCTTAGCTTAGTTTACGCAACTGGTAGTTTTCCCATGCTTTGTATGCTGTGTTTTGAGAATTTATTGTTGTGAAGTGCAAATTTATGTAAGCAATTTTTGTGACTTTTATGAACGGTGAGAACGATGAAATTTCTACTTCCTATAAAGTGGCCAGTTCCAGTTCCCACTTGGTGCATAAAGTAGTACAAAGTTCAGATAGCATTTATTACCTAATAAATAAACTTCCGGGCTAGTATTTTGATGCCAATTATGTAGGGCCTATACATATTGATACATAAACTACTGTTCCAGTCAAAAGTCAAAGGGTGACCCAGTAAACAAATTGTACAGTTAAAAATGTTATTTTCCGCATTTTACACCATTTTCTCGGCAGTCCATTGAAAAGTGTGAAATTGGATGAGGTTCTACTGTAACTTGCTTCAGTGTAGTTTAATTTTGCCAGTCCCTATAACATAACATTCACTGCGGAGCTTTCAGAACAACACTGAACACTCATTAGCTGTCGGACGATGCTTGGCCTACATGTGCAAACTGACCCTAAACTCAGCTGCCATCGTTGTTAATTCCAACTCTAGTGCAACTGCCCTCTAGTGAGGAGGGCTCTGTGTAGTTAAGTGAGGTTTTATAGGCCTAGCAAAAATTCCTGTACAAAGTTTAATTAAATATGGAAACGTTCTTGTGCTTTTGTTGTGGCAAAAATAAGTATGATGTTGTCAACAAAGAGTAAATATCAAAATAAATTGCTACCTTACGTGATATTTTTTTCCCCTCGTCATTGTTCTTTGTACTTTGTTTCCACCAACAGCTGGATCGGCTATCTTCAGGCTGCTACATTGGGATGTAGTGCTGTGAGGAGGGGAGGGAGGGGGGGGGGGAGAATGTGACACTTTGCCCACAGGCTGTGCTCCCAATGCGCCTTCCAGCTTTCTTAACACGGTCGACCCACCCTCGCCACATGGTGAATGGCGAATTGTAATGGTTTTGCATCAGTAGAGGCAGTGTGTCAATTTGGAGGTTAGCTGAAAGGGCTCGCCCGTCCACACTGAGAAACAATAGGTGGCCATTACTTTAGTATGACCATGGCAGCAACCACACAGAGGGAAGGGTTTGTAAGTTACTGGGAGCTCCAACATTAGGCATATTATGGAGAATACCGTAGGGGCATAGTATACTGGGTCAGAAAGAATTGCAGTGTGCAGTGTCTGATGAGGAAGGGTAAGACTCATCTGAAGTGCGTAAGCCTTCGGCCCACGGAGCGTGTATCAGAAAGTGTGTGGCCAATGTGGTGAGTTTCTGACGTCGCAATATGCGAACCGCATGTTGGCGAGGCTTTCCCGGCATGTCTGGCAGTATCGAGCGTGCCAGATATTCTGAACGTGCGTCTGAATGATCACCGATAAGGTGGGAGAACGCCACCGATGTCACACCGCCACGGCTATTTGGGGAGGGGCACCTCTTTTCCGTTGACGGATGAAGACGCCATATTGACTGTCGTATTTCGTGGGTCTTATGAATACATGACATTCTGAAGCAAGTAAAAGTAACTTAGTAAATTGAGAATCTTTCTAAAAGCTGGCATTAGAGGTATTATTTATAAAAGACTGGAAAAAATCTTATATGGGATTAAAAAATTCCTGTATTACAGTAATATGCCATTTCAAAGCAAGGTGGACTGAAAATCTATTAACATGAATTGTTCTTTACATCATTTGTTGTAATTACATGTCAGCAAATGACATATCTACCAGTACTGTATACAGTACAACACATACCTTCCTCGATGACACTCGTATACGTTAGTGGCTATAGCGTAGGCAGGAAAGTCGTGGACTGTGAAATATGCAAGGGGGTTGGTTGAAGCTTCCTCTAAAGCATTTTGTTTTCTTCTTTTATTAGAGTATCCTTACAGATGTAAAGACTTTCCTATATATTTCATTGAAGTATACTGCATAATATTAGATTCTATGTACACATACATGAGCATCCTCTGAGGAAGTGAGTTTGTTGCATTCATTTTATGAACAAGGCCGTTTGCATCTTACTTAGACTTAAATATGCACTTTGTTTCACGTATTGAATATTACACGTTCTTAACATGCTTCAACTAAATAGTTGAAGAATGACCTTTCCAAGTTTTTAGTAAAAGGGAGACTGTTGCAATGTTTTCCTCATGTGAGGGTCTTTTCAAATTTTATATTGCACAAACTGTTATAATTCGCAGTGGTTATTAACGTAACGCCAACCTCTATGAAAGTTATGGTCATAGATATTTTGTTGTTACTTATGTAAGCCTAATCGCAGAACGTACCGAAAATATGTATAAGTGCGGAAATAACAGATTTAATAAAGGAAAGCAGAAATTCCACTCTTTTGATTTCGTAAACAATTTGATTCCAGAACATGATGCCTCTGATAACTGTCGCTGGAGCGCACTGTGGTCACATATATCACATTGAACACATGTCTCGTATGCACAAATCCATCAATGACACCTGCCTGTTTGGTCCTGAGGCCAGCCTCAGTTAATATGGGCAGCTGATTGAATTGGTAAACACTGCTGACCTCGTGTGCTGGGTTAAAGTCGTTATAACAGTTTGCACCACTGTTCCTAAATTTGATCAGGGCCCTTTTGGGCTAAGTCTAGGGTCTCAACCAGAGGCTGCTTAAAGTATGTGGTACTCTTGGCTGCAGATTTATCAGTCTAAGGTATAAGGCAGATAATTGTAAAACTCGTTTTGAGAGGCCAGGAGTCATTCCGTTTCAATTCAACAAGGCTTCCCTAATCAAGCATCACAGATTTTGTTGAAATTTTATTTGAATATTCACAAATATATTCAATAACATTGAACAATGGAAAAACCTTGCTACTCATCAGAGACATCAGATGAGCTGCAGAAAGGCACACAAAACAGAATAAACAAAAATTAAAGCTTTCAGCTGTTAAGCCTTCATCTGCCACAGAGAACACACACACACACACACACACACACACACACACACACACACACACACACACCCAACTCTCATCTCTGGCTGTTGCAGCTGGACTGCAACACAGCTGAGACAAGAGCAACCAGTGGTGGGGGTGAGGAAGCGGCTTGGAGACACAGAGAGAGAGAGAGAGAGAGAGAGAGAGAGAGAGAGAGAGAGAGAGAGAAGGGATGCCGGTGGGGATGGAGCAAAACGTCAGTGATGTCTAACACATAGGAAGGGATTGGAGTATGTGGCGGAAAGGGAGATGTTCATAAGCAGGAGTGTGGATAGGAAAAGGGAGGGAGGAGGAGAGTGGTGGGGGCAGCAACCAGCAAAGGTTTAGGCCTGGGGGATTGCGGGAGCGTAGGATATATTGTAGGGAGAGTTCCCATCTGTGCAATTCAGAAAAACTTGTGTTTGTGGGGAGGATCCATATGGCACAGACTGTGTAGCACTTATTGAAATGAGCCACACCGTGCAGTGATGCATGCTCTGCAACAGGATGGTCCAGCTGTCTCCTAGCGACAGTATGACAATGGCCATTCATCCAGACAGACATCTTGTTGCTGGTCATGTCCACGTAGAAAGATGCACAGTGTTTGCAGCTCAGTTTGTATACACCATGACTGGTTTCACACGTTGCCCTGCCTTTTATGGGATAGGAAATGCCTGTGATAGGACTGGTGGAGGTGGAGGTGGAGGAGGAGGAGGAGGATAGGAAAGGTTTTGCATCTAGGTCATATTGCTGGGATATGTGAGATTACAGCCCAATAGAAATACTGGTAATTAATAGCATTTGATAATTAAACAGTATGAAGTTCACTGCAAACATTGACCATGCCAATGCACCAAATGTTACACAATTTTAATCTTATTGATTATAGTAGCAATGTATGTACGCAATTGGGTGACATTTATAGTTAGGCCAAAGGTAGAAATTCTCCATGTTGAGAATTGCTGTGTGCTTGTAGCTGACGGAAGGCCAGCGAGCAAGCCGACGTTGGTGGCTTGTTCCAACTTAGGATTTTCCAGTTCGTTTCCGGTGAGGGGAGAGAGGAACAATGGCGAGTGCCAGGCACAGTGCAATGAACAAATATTCTAATACGACTGGCATTTGAAGTAATACGATGCAGTTAGGAACCTTTAAGGCCCTCATTACAAAATAGCCTGTTGACAAATAAACAATACATTAGCTGATAGTCACATCTGACGTAATATGTTTAATTGACAATGAAAAGTAATAAATTATCAATGAATACAAGACAGTTACACAACTAGCATGGCAATGTTTGTTTATAAAAAAATAATATATAAACTATTTCTCATTTTATTTCCAATTAATCTTGTGTATTTTATCTTAAAGTATTCAGTTAAATCACTTATCTGTGACATAAGAAATTGCACGGTTATGAAAAATAGTACAAAGTATGTTTATACCAATAGAAAAACCTAAGAAGACAATTTATTTAATGTGTAGTGTAATTATTTTGATTTTAAGTAAAGTTTTAGAAATATATTGGCTGAGCGCTGTACGTTGGCAAATCAGTTAGAACAGCTAACATGCGGAAGTTGATGACGTAGGGGGGAAAAACCCCTGCAGTTGAGCTTTTGGCGCGAGCGCGTGAGGGCAGGAAGTGAGGACTCCGGAGCACGTGGTGAGCTGGCCGGGCGGCGTCGCTCTGCATCAGTCGGCATGTGGATCTCGAGGTGGTGACTTTAGATTTGTGTGTGGCAATCGCCACGTGTGGTTGCTCGTCGTAGACTGCACCAAGTTAAATAGAGTGCTACTGTGTGTTTGTGAATATTTAGCCGGTGCAACAAGGTGTGCATCGCATTGAATTAAAGTGACTGTGATTTGTTAATGTAACACGTGTCGTCGCATAGGCATGAACATAAACAGTGTTTGAGACAGCCACGTGGTGTGAAAACAATTCGCGACAAATATTCATTTTGTCTGGGGGCTCACGAGCTATAACTTCATTTGGTAAATGTGTCGACGTACAGACGTATCAGCCACAGGATTCAAATATTGTGAAATAAACAACATAAAGTGAACTTTCACGTGTTTTCAAAAATAGTAGTTACTACACCCTTTTCTCTCATGAACTTGATTTTATTATGAATTTGTTTTGGTAATCATATGCAGGGAAGGAAAGCTGCGAACGTGTGATATCATCCCCTAGAAAAAGAGTCAAACAGTCGCAATCACAGTTCCCGCGTTTTTGCATGTTTAGGAGATTGGTTCGCAGCTGGTGGTTGTGAGTTTTAAAAATTAAATTTTCCCCATTTTAAACTCTCGCCCCGACCTTCACCCTCACAGATATGATCCATGGCGTAAGGGGTTTGGGAGCAGGGAAGTAGTAGAGATTGACAAGGGCATTACGTAGGTTTGGTGGATGGCGGAATACCACTGTCAATCCTGTTGATCATTGTGGTGTATGCCTAGCCACTCGTAGTGTGAGATTACCGCCCAATAGAAATATTGGTAATTCATAGCATTTGATAATTAAATAGTATGAAGTTCACTGCAAACATTGACCATGCCAATGCACTAAATGTTACACAGTTGGGTGACAACATTTATAGTTAGGCCATAGGTAGAAATTCTCCACGTTGAGATTTGCTGTGTGCTTGTAGCTGAGGGGAGGCGGTGAGCAGGCCGACGTTGGTGGCTTGTTCCAGCTTAGGATTTTCCAGGCTCGTTTCCAGTGAGGGGGGAGAGGGACAATGGCGAGTGGCAGGCAGAGTGCAGTGCACAGCGTGAAATAAAATATTCTAATACTACTGGCATTTGAAGTAATACGATGCAGTTAGGAACCTTTAAGGCCCTCATAACAAAATAGCCTTTAATAAATAAACAATACAATAGCTGATATAGTCACATCTGGCGTAATATGTTTAATTGACAATGAAAAGTAATAAATTACCAATGAATACAAGACAGTTACACAACTAGCATGGCAATGTTTGTTTATAAAAATAATATATTAACTATTTCTCATTTTATTTTCAAATAATCTTGTGTATTTTATCTTGAAATATTCAGTTAAATCACTTATCTGTGATATAAGAAATTGCACGATTGTAATAAATAGTGCAAAGGATGTGTATACCAATATAAAAAACGAAGAAGAAATTTGTTTAATGTGTAGTGCAATTATTTTGATTTTAAGTAAAGTTTTACTATGAGCAGCACAGTGATCGCATTATCATTGTCAAGATAGATACGAAGCCAACACGACACAGGTTTATATGCCAACTAGCTCTGCCGATTATGAGATCGAAAAAATATATGAGGAGCTAAAGGAAATTATTCAGACAGTTCAGGGAGAGGAAAACTTAATTGTTATGGGGGACTGGAATTCTATAGTAGGTGAATATGGTCTGGGCAAAAGGAATGAAAGAGGAAGCCGCCTGGTAGAATTTTGCACAGAATATAATTTAGTTACAACAAACACCTGGTTTAAGTATCACAAAAGAAGGTTGTATACGTGGAAGAGACCAGGAGACACCGGAAGATACCAGATAGATTTTATAATGGTGATGCTGAAGGAATTAGATTGGGAAACGAAACAATAAAGGAGGTAGATGAGTTTTGTTACTTGGGCAGTAAAATAACAAATGGGCACAATACAAAGGATATAAAATGCAGAATGGCAATAGGTAGAAAGACATTCTTGAAAAAGAGAAATTTGGTAACAGGAATATTGATTTAAGTGTAAGGAAGTCCTTTCTGAAGGCATTTGTATGGAGTGTAGCCTTGTATGGGAGTGAAACGTGGACAATAAACAGTGTGGACAGAAAGAGGATAGAGGCTTTTGAAATGTGGTGCTACAGAAGAATGCTGAAGATTAGGTGGGTGGATCGCGTAACTAATGGGGATGTACTGAGCAGAATTGGGGAGAAAAGAAATTTCTGACATACCTTGACTAAAAGAAGGGATAGATTGGTAGGACACATTCTTAGACATCAAGGAATTGTGAATTTAGCGTTGGAGGGAAGTGTGTGGGGTAAAAACCGCAGAGGAAGACCAAGAGATGGATACAGTAAGCAGATTCAGACAGATGTAGGTTGCCATTCTTATGTGGAGATGAAGAGGCTTGCTCAGGATAGGGTATTGTGGAGAGCTGCATCAAACCAGTCTCCGGACTGAAGACCACAACACAAGTAAAGTTTTAGAAATGTATTGGCTGAGCACTGTACGTTGGCAAATCGCTTAGAACATCTCACATGGGGAAGTTAATGACGTAGGGAAAAAATCCGGCAGTTGGGCTTTTGGCGCACGCGCGTGCAAGGGCAGGAAGTGAAGAGTCGGGAGCAAGTGGTGTAGCTGGACAGGCGGCATCGCTCTAAGACAGTTGGCATGTGGATCTCCAGGTGGAGACTATAGATTTTTGTGTGGCAATTGCCAAGTGTGGTTGCTCGTCGTAGACTGCACCAAGTTGTATCGAGTGCTACTGTGTGTTGTGAATATTTAGCCGGTGGAACAAGGTGTGCATCACACTAAATTGAAGTGACTGTGTGTTGTTAATGTAACACGTGTCGTTGCATAGGCATGAACATAAACGGTGTTTGAGACAGGCACATGGTGTGAAAACTATTTGCGACAAATATTCATTTTGTCTGTCGACGTACAGACGTATTAGCCACAGGGTTTTAATATGGTGTTATAAACATAAAGTGAACTTCCACGTGTTTACAAAGATAGTAGTTAGTAGACCCTTTTTCTCACATGAACTTACTTTATTATGAATATTTTTGTTAATCATATGCAGGGAAGGAAAGCTGTGAACATGTGATATCATCCCCTATAAAACGAGTCACAGTAGCAATCACAGTTCCAGTGTTTTTGCATGTTTAGGAATTTGGTTCGCAGTTGGTGGTTGTCAGTTTAATTTTTAAAACTTTCCCTAATTTAAACTCTCACCCCGACCTTCATCCTCGCAGTGGCTTCCAGGTCAGTCTTTTTGAGTCTCCTTGCTGAAGTGGGAATCTTCCCACTTCAGATTAGATGGCAACAGATTTTGGCATCCTATGCAAGTGCTATTTGACGATTTCCTTCCCATCCCTTCTGTCACATTCTCCTCGTGTATTATAGGTATCAAAAGTTTTGTGTGTGTCTCTCTCTCTTTTTGCAGAGTGACTAAATTTTCTCTGCCTTATGTATGATCTTATTTAACAATTACATTTCTTATTGAAATTTCTTACATCTGATAGACGTTAACTTCCTCTTGTTGTGAATTAGAGCGTGCGCCACTTAACTTGGCGGGTGAGGTCTGGATGCGCAGAAGCACGGGTACGTCACGTCACGTGACCTGCTGGCCAATAGCCGTCAGTCAGCCGTTGCGCGCGCTAGAGTTCATATCGTACTGTGCTGAGCGACAACTGGTTGTGGCATTTTGTGTTGTGTTGTTGTTTTTGCAAGTTATTTCGGAGCATTCAGTCGACTGAGTGGCAACAGCAAATCTCTGCCTGTATTACACAAATGGGCAAGAGACATAGTGTTTCGTGTATATCAATTCCTTTACGGGAGTCAGAAGCGGCTGATCACAAAGCCTCTCCTGGTTTTGCCAAGTGCCAGGAACGAACAGCTGCTGTGTGCGGTATCGGATTGAGGACTTTTCAACGAATCGCGAGTGAAGCCAAGGCATCTGTTGAAGACAATGGATCACCAATTTTTAGGTCACCTGGGAAGTGCCGAAATCGAAAGAAATGTGCGAGTGAGCTCAACGATTTCAGCAAGAAAAATATTTGACACGTATAGTAAAGGTCAATATCCTATGGCAGATGAAATTTGTTCATACATGTAAGAAGCCAACAATTTAAACGGCAGCAAATCTACTGTGCTCATATTAAGAGAAATGGGATTCAAATGCAATAAAGACAAACGACGGACGAAAACTGCTCTTGGAGAGAACTGACATTGTAGCAGCAAGAACTGTCTTCCTGAGAATGATGCACGAGATTTGACAAGAAGGAAAATTGCGTATTTATTATCTTGATGAAACATACGTGAACCAGAGCCATTAAAGACCAATGTGCTGGAAGACAAGTGAGAATGATGGAGGCTTGAAGGTTCCTGTGGGCAAAGGGAAACGACTCGTAGTGCTTCACACTAGTTCGTCAGAAACAGGATTCATACCTGAAAGTAAATTAATATTAAAGTCATCAAAGACGAACCATTCAGAAGACTACTATTCTGAAATGACCTATGCAGTCTTCAGTCAGTGGTTTACAAGTCAACTGCTTCCATACGTGGGCGAGAATTCTGTTATCGTTATGGACAATGTAAGTGTGCACTCTGTTCAATTCCACAGAGCTCCTACTTCAAATATCAGGAAGGACGAAATTATTTAGTGTCTAACATCTAATGAAATTCCTCACAGTGCGTCACAAACCAGGGCAGAATTACTCCTGCTTGTAAATGCATACAAGCCCAAATACCACACTTACGCGTTTGATGAACTTGCAAGACAGCATGGTCACCGGGTAGTTATGTTACCATCTTATCACTGCCACTACAATCCCATTGAGCTGGTGTGGGCGCAAGTTAAGGCCCATATCGCAGAAAGAAATAGCACCTTCCGGATTGCTGACGTCGAAAGACTTATGCATGAAGCAGTGAACATCTCTCTCTGCGTGGCCAGACTTTGTCAGGCATTCAGAAACACTACAGGAAGACGATTTTAAAAAGGAAGTCAACAGACTCGGTGATGGAGCCTTTTATAATTGATATCAGCGAACCTGATTCATTTGAGGAAGACAGTGAGGCTGAAGACAGTTTTGGGCTAACTGTGCCACTACTAATTACCACGTTAAAAATTATTTTATGGCGGTTAAGCTTGTATGAACTAAATTTATACCGTGCTTCCCTGGCAACGGAATAGTAAAAATATTTTTGTTCTTACTTACGCTCTTTCGTTGTGGACTTTGTTTAAAGCGTGTCTTCTGGCTTCAACAGCTTTGGCAATTTTGTTATGAACGCTATTAAAGTAGACTACTGGCCGTTTCCTGACTATGCCTCAACGATCGTCTTTGCGGTGAGTAGCAAGCAATCCTCATTATTTTATTGTTATTACAGCCTGAACTTTCCACTGTAAAATCTCTCTTTCTTTTATTTATGCTAGTGGGACATCAATTTTCACTTTTGGAAAAAATTGTACGAAAACCGCTACACAAAAATGTTTTACAAAAGCTCTAATTTATGGCCGATTTCGACAGTTCTTGGTTGCCATCATCTGATCTTTATTGCATGCAGTTCAATATTCTTCATTTATCTGTACATAATCAATTTTACAAAAAAATAAATCAGGAAATGTGAAACACATTGCTTTGATCAGTAAGCACTTGCTTGATGGGCATCAGTACGAAGACTGAACATGTCGCTTGTAACGTTTTTAGATAGTCTCCTTGCCTTGTACAATGCCAAACATAGAATAATCTTATATCATTCCATGTGATATGTCTCTTAAGTCATTGATAAAGTATTTTAATAACTGCTTTGAAAAATCCTGATTTTTAAGATACAATTAAGGGAAAAATCTAAAATTTGTCAATTTCTAATTTATCACTTTTTTATCTTCACAAATTTACTTTGAATTCGTAATCTGTCGTGAACGTTTAATGTGGTTTTTCAGTGATAATTGATAGATTGATCTCCCTGGAAGAACTGTGTATATATTTTACAGATATTTCATGTTAATCGACTGAGCTTCGAAATGAATTTCTGTGCCGCTCAGAAAATTAGGCTCTGCCATGTAAACATGATAGGTACAAGAGAAAGAGACTCATAAATACTCTTAAATGCGCCACAGTTTTCCCAACAATCAAACGAGCATTGTTTTTCTGCATCACACTTTTTATACAGCCGTGTGTTAAAGACTCACAACTGGACATTTCCTGGGACTCGTATGCGGCAGTCAGCAGCTGACCGCAGAATGGAACGGAGCGCAGCTAACGCATAGTCCGGCTACGCTCTAACAGCTGCTTCCCTCACCGCTACACAGCTACCTGCGCAGAAGAGTCGCTCCATCCGCCAAGTTACGTGGCATGTGCTCTAGTGACAATGTTGTTGTTATTTAATGATAGTCTCCCACTGGAAAAAAAGTATTTGTGTCACTAAACTCGATTAGTACCGGGCACTTATCACGTCCCTAAAGGAGGTGGTGAAAGTAGTAGTAACACTGTGTATTAACATTGAGGACAATTCTAGTTTGCATCCTAGTTTGGCCATAATCTATGATTCTGCAATTCACTTAATGTTAATTATTGGATGGTTATTTTGGAAAGACACAACTAGGTTCATTCTGCAACTGTAATTTGTGTGCGCTCTCTCTCTCTCTCTCTCTCTCTCTCTCTCTCTCTCTGTCTGTGTGTGTGTGTGTGTGTGTGTGTGTGTGTGTCACATTTTATTTATACACAATTAATAGCTGAGCTATTGTTTCAGGACTGTTGGAGAGGTGATGGCTGGTATTATAGCTAAATGCATAGCTGCTCCCAAGACAAAGACCAAGGAGTTGGCAGTCCAAATTACTTTAATGTACATTGAAATAGAGAAATGTGAAGCTGTTCAAGAGGAATTACTGAAAGGAATGGAGCACAAAAACCCCAAAACTGTGGCTGCGTGTGTTGCAGCCATGACGGAAGCTCTGAGGTATGTAATATAACCATTTTTTTCTGAATACTGTTTTTAGAAAATAGTTATGGTACCTTTTCTACAGTGAGCTTTGTATGGCTTAATTTCCAGAGAGTTTGGTATAAAAGTTATAAACATAAAACCATTGGTAAAGAAAATTCCAGTTTTATTGGAAGACAGGGATAAAGCTGTCAGAGATGAGGGCAAAGCACTTGTTATTGAAATGTACAAATGGATTGGTGCTGCACTGAAACCACAACTTACTGCCCTGAAACCCGTCCAGGTTAGTTTGTGTGACTAATGCTGACTAAATGTTTATCGTTAAGATGCTAGTGATTGTAGTTTATAAAATACTTTTTCCTTCCTCCATTCAGGTCACTGAACTGGAAGCAGAGTTTGAAAAAGTGAAGGGGACGAAGGTGGCTCCGACTCGTTATCTGAGGTCTCAGCAGCAGAAACAAGCAAAGCTAGCGGCTGAAATGGCAGCTGGTGATGACGGTGGTAAGATTTTATTTTGTGTAGGTGGTAGTGGACAGCAGGTGCTTTATACATGCCTGTGAAGGTCGCATGTACACAGGAAACTACAGGCACCTTTCATGTAGTGGGCAGAATAATGAAAGGTGTACTGATATTACCTGAATCGAGGCTGTGATCAGCAAAGAGTCAGTTAAAGGGAAGTGGGGAGGAGGGGGTTGCAGTCCTTACTTAAAAATTGAAACAAAGTTGATTCATTGTAGCATGAGATATAAATTAGAAAGAATGAAGATACAGCTACTGTAATTTGGTTTGAGTAGTAGGTTTAATAGTAAAGCCTAAAGAAAGTTACTTAGTCTTAAAGCGATTGTGATTTTTGCTTGAGATATAGGTGTAGTTCACAATGTGATATGGGGAACGGGAAACGTGCACAGCCTATTGTCAGGGGCAGACTGACATTGAGAATGTTGTGCTGGAGTCTTTTTGTATGTAAACAAATATGCACTTTTTTATTCTTTTGTTGTGCTTTTACATTAAACAGATTCTGAATTTGTGAAATACTCATATAAACACACTTAAAGTGTGTGTGTGTGTGTGTGTGTGTGTGTGTGTGTGTGTGTGGAAAATGTTAAAATATTCACAGCTTACCTATTTGCTAAAATAGGTGTTACACACTTTGGTATTTATGTAATGACATACGTTTTTGTTACTAACATTTGAAAGGCTGCTACATTAGAAGACAAGCATTCTTAACTTCTATGTGATGTTGTATTAAAATAAAATAGTAAAAATTCGGGAGGGTGAGAAATAGACATGTACCCTACCATTTTGTTGTTTCTACTAGTGGAGGAGTTTTGGTGCCATTACCATCTTTCCAGCTGTGTAGCATGCATTTTGCTGCTTTTATTAGTGGCTAAAAATAGTTGTGGCTTAGAGCATAAGTTTTCAGAAATTCTGTTTTCGTTATACTTGATTCTAAGCCACAGGCAGTTATTTGGACCCTGAAGTGGAGGAGGTGTGAAACTGCAGTGTATATGTAAGTATATACTGTAATCTGAGGAACTGAAATCAACAAATTGAAATATTATCTGATGTAACATTAATAAGGTTAGTGTAATAAACAGTATGTAACAGTATTCATCTACTGTAGATGATTTTTCTGCAGCTTTTTATTTCCAGATTTTGCAATTTGAATTCTGTAAAATTTTAAATGTAGGATACTGGACTTCATAGTTATGTTTGTAAAAGTTACTTTAATTTCCCCTGAATGCTGTCCTTGAAGACTTCAATGTCTTGCTGTGTTTACAGGTGAAGAGGATGAGGAAGATGGAGCTGCACCAGAAGTGGATCCATATGATCTTATGGAACCTGTAGACATTTTATCAAAGTTACCAAAAGATTTTTATGAAAAATTGGAGGCAGTGAAGTGGCAAGAACGGAAAGAGGCTGTTGACAGTTTGGAGCAACTCCTGCAAACACCAAAATTAGAGAATGGCGACTACGGTGACCTTGTTCGCAGTTTGAAAAAGGTGCAATATCTTGTATTCCTTCTTTTGCTGTACAAGTAAATATGTGGAATTCACTTTAAATTTATTGTTCAGCTAAGACGTTAAAAAGTGAGTCCTATTGTAAATCTATATACATAACAAATGTTCATTAACTTACTTCTAGAAAGAAAATATTTTATGCCTGTTTCCAGCTATACAAAGTCTGTCTTAAATTGAAATTGATGTGCACTATGCTTACACCAGCTCACCACACTACACACTATGCCTTATAATGTCCACCCCGCCACCTCCTTTCCGTCACTATTCAATACTTCCTTCCAACTGTATGTCACTTACCTCTCTCTCTCTCTCTCTCTCTCTCTCTCTCTCTCTCTCTCTCTCACACACAGGGGGCCTGTTTCCAACTCATCTGTTGGAGGCCCCTGACAATACAGGGACCATAGTATTGGAACCAAAAATGTAAATGCCCCAGGTATGCCTAAGAGTGGTTATCCACCCTTTTGGGGTATTGGAACTCATGGCATTGACTGTCGTGCCAGGTAGTGCTTGGCTGTGGCTAGGTGGCATCCATGGGATGAGCTCCTGGCCAGAGGGTGGTACCAGGGCGGATGTCCTGCACGTGAATCTTGTGATGGTGTCCGACTGCTAACCTGGGGCCAAACTCTCTTTAGACAGGAAAGGTTTGTTTTTTCTTCCACTGCCTTCCCCTCCACAGCTACGCCCTGGGAAAGAGGGTCAGGCCTGCAGACTGGATGCAAAGCCATTTCCTAGATACTGGATTTGTTCCAGGGTGGATGGGGAGAAATTTACAGCTACCAAACATCCCTTATTCGTGGAAAACACAAAAGATAAGTTTGGTGAAGTTGACGCCTTAAGTAAAATGCGATCCAACTCTGTTCTCATTCAGACCTCTTCTCTCTGTTACACAGCTGAACTTGGAGCCTAACAACAATTAGGGGAGATACCAGTGAGCATCATGCCTCACCAGTCCCTCAATGTGACCCGGGGGGTGGTGGTGGTGGTGTTATCTTCCGGTCACTATAATCTGATGAGGAACTCTGGGCAAACCTGGAATGACTGTTAGATTTGTTCACCTTGTTCAGAGAGGCTCAAAGGGTAATTGTGTTGACACTGGTGCTTTCATCCTGGCTTGCAAAGGGGATACTCTGCCTGAGAAAGTAAAGGTAATGATACAAAGATGTGACATGAAGCCGTACTTCCCACCACCTATGCGTTGCTTCTGTTCCACTGTTTTGACCACTTGTCCTCCAGGTGCAACACACTAATCCTGATTGTGGCTGCCCTTTCCATACAGGGATCCCTTGTACCCCACTACCTAGTTGTGTGATTTACCGTGCCCACATGCTCCTCGTTTGCCATATTGCCCAGTACACAAAACAGAAGAAAATAAAATTAAAGAATTCAAGAGACTTAACCATCTCTTCTATTCTGGGGCTTCTAAGAAATTTGACAGTCGCCACACGGCGTCATTCACATTATTTGCCTCCATTCTGTCACTCCCCCAACTCCCTCTTTCCTAACCTCCTCCTCCTGGTGGTTATCACTGTTAAAGGTAACCCTTCTGGCTCAGCCAGAGAAGAGAGCATCTTCTTTGCCACCTACTAGACCTGTGTGCAGGTAGGAAGGCGGCTGAGCGAAAGGTTTTGCGCACACAGCGAGGGAGAACACTGCGCGCCGCCGCCAGATCGCTGCTTCCTCTTCTCCCCCCGGCTGTCAGTTGACCGCTGTCAGCTGAGTGGCCGCTGCGGCCGTGCGCTCCGGGCAGCAGTGTTATTCGATCGAGTTCCACCATTCGAATGTACACACTGCGCACCCAATCAAGAAGTTCTGCACACTGCAGCTACACATTGATATCTTGATTTAGATATCGTCTACACGCCTTCAAAATTAATGCATTTTTCGTGCAATTCGTTTCTTTTGGGTGAAACAATGTTAATGGTAAGAAATGCTCTTCTTCCACTTGCGATAGAGAGCAACTGGAAATTTTTACAATGATTCAAATGTTTGTAAGTCTTATGGGACTTAACTACAGGGTTATCAGTACCGAAACTTACAAACTACTTATGAACTACTTACGAACTAGGATGGCACAAAAATCCATGCCCGAGGGGGGGGATTCGAACCCCCGACCGTAGTAGCCGTGCAGACCGTGACTGAAGCACCTCAGTCCCCTCGGCCACCATGGCCGGCTACAATGATTCATTTATACTGCTATGAACATGTAGTTGCTGCATAGATTGACGTGTATAGACAGCAAAAATAAAATCGTATCCACATAAATGAAGCCTTTGTACTGGTTTTGTAGTGAGTGCAGTTGTCTGTGCCACTTCGCTACGATCCCAGACGGCTAAGAGAGGAGGGCGTAATTAAATAAGTTTGATATCAAAAGTGAAAATATTGTGTTCAAGCGAACATAACAGCAATGAGAATAAAATTCAGTGACAACATAAAAATTACTAGTGACATTTTATCGAAGTATAAGTGGACTATCCAGGCTCTCAAGAAAATATGAGGGATTAAGCAACTAAACTCCCACTGATCAATGAATAACAATACTGAAATATGTCTGAGTGAAAATATAAGTGTACTCACGCTGTACATGTAACATATCCACTCATATTTAGTAATTGCTAAGCATAGCAGAGTTTCCTAATAACAATATAAAATATGAACGATTTTGTGCGTGCACGCGCGCACACACACACACACACACACACACACACACACACACACACACAAACACAAAAACTTGCAAGCAAGCACCTGCGCGCTATAGTTAATGGCGATTACTGTTTGCCGCAACACAAGTAATAATAATAATTCGTACTCAAATATTTGAAAGAAAGATTAATAGTTACTAACAATATGTAAGGTTACAGCTACACAAACAAGGTAATATTCTACATTCAGCACTTATCAGTTCTCAGGCCAATAAATTGACGCTCTCATCTTCGCTGCCCAGTCCAACTTCTCTTTCATTTGTGAACCAACTTGTGTGCAGTCAGATATTGGGCCCTCAAATACTTTTCAAATACTGTTCCACGCAAAACGTTCCTTTCAAAAATCGTCAATATAGCCCACTTCTTTCTTATGACTGTGTTGCTTCCCTGCAGTAATCTCTAGTGACCACTAGACCTTATATTCTCCTGAGTTCCTAGTTGCAATTAAAATTGTACTTACGCGTTTTGTGGCTACTTAAAACCGAAAGAGCTAATTTTATAGCACTTAAAATAGCCTATTTCCAAGTTAACTCATATTTCAGCTGAAAAATCCAAAAGGAATCTATTTTAAAAACTTGCTTTGAAAAATCAAAGGTAGGAAAACTAAGGTCGATACCTGAAAAAAAGTACTGTCATACGTCTGTGCAGGCAGAGTTAACGTTGCGTAAAAATTTTGTCGACTTAAATTACACAGACACACTGCAAAGAATCCATATGGATTTCTGTAGATAAAACTACCGAACATTCCAAAACTGATTGTTGGCAATTTAGAGCCAGATGCGCCATCCAGGGCTGGCTTGATCTGTTCAAAGCAAGTCTCAAAGACTAAAGAGCAAATAATCACACATTTTGTCAGTATTAGATTGAAGGTGCTATATTAAAATGGCGTGGATAATAGTGATTCTGACTTTGACAGGTGTAACACAATTACTCAATAATCCCTCAGTTCAGTGGGACTTCGCTTTCATTACAGCCAACTACAGATTTATGGTGACAATTATTCCCGAAGTATTCGGCTGATGTTAACCTATCTATGACAATACAGCTTTTCTGATGGAAGTATAAAAGAAAATTACTGAAGCGTAGGTAACGTAGGAGAAAAAGAACTGGAAAAATTTCAGCAGGTTCCCCAGAACAACACCGGCCTGAAGTGCCTTTGCGAAAAAAACAGGTCTCCTGAAAGCTGCATTCTCATCCAAAATGTATATCGAAAGTGAAGTGCGCCCCTGTTACAGATGTTGATATACAATGTTCATTCACAGCGTATAAATTAATTATACGAGCACTGTGGCTTTTCTCTGGTAAACGTTTAAAACCACTGGTTCATTCGGTGATTGTTAAATTGTATAGACCTGTAACATGTATTTCAACACTGGCTTCTGAATTGCATTGTATTTTTATTTTTGAAAAGTATAAAGGTTTGGTGTCAGTTTGGTCATTAATATGAGTTTTTCTTCTTATTATACTTGAGTAAAAATTTGCTCATAAGTCAACACTATGTATTTTACTTTATTTTGTCTGATTAATTCTTTTCCGGCCTACTGTATATTTGCCCTAGATGAGGTAATGAATGGCCTATTTTAGACGTGTAAAATGCTCTTTTTCTGACCTAATAATCCTCGGCCTAGTGGTCACTGCTTTCCTGGCAATATAACAGACGCCGGCCAACTGTCTGTGACGGACGCGTCCGCTTCCCTGGATATCAACAGTGTCTCGCCGCGCGCCTCTGCCGCCTTCACCTGGCTGTGGCAACGTTGGGGCGAGCATCGCGTGGCGGCCAGTCGTCTGCTCCCGTCTCCCTTCTTAAGCAGTGAAACACTCTGAACACAACAGATCTTGCTTTGTTTTGTAATACTTGCGGCTTTTTTGATCCGTCAGTCATAACGAACACTTCGCAAAGGAAATAACCTTCAGTATACGAGCACTGGAAGAAAAATCACGACTATACGTTCAAAGCACACTCGGCACGGCGCGAAACGGCGACATGACGCTATTGGCTTGGTCGTCACGTGGTATACTGGCTCTTGCTACTGCGCATCGCCCCACCACCCGCCTTCGTAGCTGCACACAGCTCTAGGCTGGTACTCCCTCGGGGAACCCCTCTCCCTAGCACTCTAAGAAGCAAAACCCACAAAGTCCAAATAACACTCAAGGGCTGAAGGCCACTCGTTCCATCTTTGTCTTCGACGTTTTCTCAACCTGATCTCTCCTGGACAACTCCTGTCACCCTCTGAGGGAGAAGAAAAAGAATAGGTGTCACTTTCAGGATATAGCCCCCATTATGTCCTGTGTGTGTGTGTGTGTGTGTGTGTGTGTGTGTGTGTGTGTGTTTGCCCACAACTGCCCAGTTAGAGCATCACTCCATCTCTGTGGTCAATGACCCTTGTCTCAGAGGAGTAATCTAGTTAGGCTCCTCTCTCTTTCATCTTCTGTGGCTATCCTTCAGGGAAATATTTGTTGTATCTGATCCAATGGGGCAGAATTGAACTTCTTCTGCATACTTACTGCCCCCCTGGAAACAAAATTAAACTCTTGATCCCCATCCACCATTCACACTTCATATCGGTACTTTTTGACCAGACTCAACCCTCTCCCCCCTCCGTAGGCAGGAATCTTTACTCATGCAGGCATCATGGTGCTCATACGACATAACATCCATAGCTAGGTCATTTCCTTGGATACCGAGCTTAAAACTGTAGCTGTCAGACTTTACCCTTCCTGGCGTTGCCTTCTCATTGTGCAATATCTACATCCCCTCATCTTTTGCTGTCACCAGGGGATCGCATCTTACAGAGCAGCTTCCTCCTTAGTTTAAGCTGGTCGGTGACTTCAACACCCACCACCCCTTCTAGGGCCCTCCATGTCCCTGCCATAAGACTCTCTGAGCAGATATTTTTCATCCATTTTAATCTAGGCTGTCTCAATACTGGTAAACCTACATTCCTATCCAACTCCATGCATACCCTTTCCCATTTAGGCCTCTCGGTCTATACTGCTCAGCTTGTCAGTTGGCTAGAGTGGTTTGTCCTTGCAGATACGTACAGTGACAAATTTCCTATGTGTCATTCGTCTGCTGATGCCTGTCCCAACACTGTGTCCACACAACAGGTAGCTCTATTCCTCCTTAGCAACCTTCAGGGAACACAATTTTACCAGCATTGATGACCAGGTCGACGACCTTACTTGCACTATTCTATCTGCTGCCAAATGTCCCATCCCTTGCACCAACTCCTCACCATGATACACCCCTGTTCCCTGGTGGAATGATGCATGCCACAAGGCAATTGGAGCCTGGAGACATGCTGTCAGCATTTTTAAATGAAATCCTACATTGGACAATTACATTCAGTATAAATGATTACGTGGGCAATGTTGCCACATCATTAGCAATTGTAAACAATCCAAATGGCTCTCATTTATCAGGTCTTTCAACAATTTCACCCTCTCTTTAGTTATTTGGGGGGCAATCTCCTTAACCTCTCCGGGACCTCAGCTTATTCCCCGATCCCCAACTTCATTGTTGTGAATATCATTGTGGACCCCAGTACCATCTGTCACCTCGGGCCACTACTTTGCTGAGATTTCCCGCTGCATGAACTACCATCTCGCTTGCCTCCCTAGACAAAATAAAGCTCTCTTTCTCCTCTGAAAACAATGACTGCTATAATGCCGAATTTACTATTGAGGAGCTTCAACATTCTCTGTCAGTCTTCCTCCCTGGCTCCAAACAGCATTCATATACAGAATTTCAGCATATATCCCCAGAGGGCTTGCATTTTTCCTCTGAACATACAACTGCACCTGGAGCGATGGTACAGTCTCAGACAAAAAAATTGATCGCTAAGTCCGAGTCAGTCGCGCAGTGTGGACAATAAAATCGATCGCCCCTCAGAATGCTAAGTCCGGCGATGTGCACGATCTGGCAACACTGTAGAAAGCGGTAATGTCGGGACTTTTAGCTGTTTCATTTGAGGTCCCTCCACACTCATAACGAAGACAGACGATTTGCGGTTTAAAAAAAAATTGAAGGTGGTTGGATTCGATCTCGGGACTGCTTATTTATACGCTTGTAAATGCGACTCTTACCACGAGACCACGCGCTCATATACCAAACCACTGTCTCGAGAAGGACATAACACTTCCTCCTGACAGTACCGCATTCTACAGTGTTGCCTGATCGTGCACATCGCTGGACTTAGTATTCTGAGGGGCGATCGATTTTATTGTTCACACTGCGCGACCGATTCGGACTTAGCCTCTGCGTCGGCTGGCCGGCGATCAATTTTTTTGTCTAAGACTGTACAGTCCGCAGATACTGGTGTGTAGCCATTCCTATACTAAGCCTGGCAAGGGAAAAACCCTTCCAGCTACCGTCTAATCGCCCCCACCAGTAGACTGCAAGGTGATGGAACTTAAGAGATATGGTCAGGTGGTATGGTGACTCGAATCTCGGAATTTTCTCACACACACAGTGTGGATTTTGTAATCACCACTTTCCTGTTCATCCTCGTCTTCCTGTCAAGTAATATTTTGAACAATATTTTACGGAAATGTCAGAGTGCCATTTCCCTCTTCTTTCTTTCTTTAATAGAAGCTATAAGACACCTCTTGGAGGACAGGCATCCTGTGTTACAGTAGAACCTCATTTAATCAAATTTCAAGGGACCGAAAAATAGCCAATTTGGTTTTGCAAAGTTTGAATTAATGAGGTTTTTTGTAAAAATATAAGGCTATTGGGTTTACTTTATGGTTCTCAACAAATGAAGCTGCTCTTGTCATCAAGACCTTGAACAGAAAATAAAAATAGAGTAACTAGACAGCATATATAGAACTGTTTTATGGTATTTTAGTTGAGAAAGTGTAGTAGACTTACACACTATTCAATCCAACTTATTCTCCCCCCACACACCCCTCCCACATACACACACTTGCTTCTATTTTATCTCTAGAACCTATTATTGATGAGAGAGTAGACTTCGGAATCTGAAAGTGTTCTGCAACCTGTGTTTTGGTCTTCTGTCCTGTTGACCGTATGCAGAATTTGCCATTTTTGTTTTAGCGTCAAAGCATTATGAGAGCCTATCTGTTTCAGTGGCATATTTTATTGCGAGCGATACAGCGAAGGGGGGGGGGGGGAGAACCAGTTCACTGTCCACAAACAGGCAGAGAGATTTTTGTAATGGGTCACATGCTATGTGCTATCTGCTGATGCAAAACTGTTATAATCATCAAGGGAAATCATTAATTGTTCATGCTCATTTATGCCGTCTATAGTCTGCGCTTCTGTAAAAAGTTTAGCAACATGCCCTACTTTCTTTCTCCATGAGGTTGCTCAACAGTAGCAAGTCCTTCAAGTAAGTCTTTCCACTTCTGTTATAGTAAAAGACTTGTTATTCTTCCTGATGTATGTCTTGATGTCACTCCAAACCAATTCAGTTGGGTTGAAATGGCAATGATACGGAGGTAGCCTAATTACTGTATGACCCTGTTCCCTTGCAACTTTGTCTACTACATACTTATTTTGCTTCACAAGTGAATAAAACAGCAGCTTTGTCATACCCAAATCTGCAGCAATGTCTCACTAGCAACCTCTGTACCATAGTTTCTTTCCAGTGACTAGTTGTTGGAGTTTTGTCTAATATGGCTGAATGGTAAGGTGTATTGTCCATTACACTATTGGGATACGAAACTGCAACAACAAATTTTTAAATCAGTGCAGGAAATGTTGGTGGTCCGTATCCTCGTGGTAATCACCTGTTTTTCTTGATCGGAAGACTAAAAGACCGTCATTCACAAATCCATTTGATAATTCTGCAAGTGCCACAATTAATCTGGCACCTCTTCCTGTTGGTTGATGACCACTGCTATTTGGAGTATTGTCTGTCCAGCATTTATCAAAAGATTCTCCAGCATTGACCCAGGTTTCATCTAACCATACAGTGGAATGGATATCATTCCCTTTAATTCTATGCAAGAATATACTTTTAGCTGCAATAACATACGGTTTTCAAATAAGTCTTCGTCCATTTAACTTTTTGCTGCGGAAGCCCATACTTCTGAACACCGTTTTTAGACATTTTCTCACCGGAGAAAAGATTGCATGTTTTTAACGAAATTATCAACTTTGCTAAAGTGGTATATTCTTTCCGGCTATAATAGCCATAAATATGATGGACTGCATCAGTTTGAAACAAATGGATTGGTAACAGGGTAATGCTGCTTCTTTACCTTGCCGGGGGTAGTTAAAAACACAGTTTTCTTCACCTGCGTTATCTTGCATATGGTTTGCTTCACTGTCTTATAGTTCTTGAAGAAGCACACCTTTCCTTATAATCATTCTTTGACTAAGTCGTAGACTTTTTGAGGTACGCTCTAAGACTTTATCAACTGGAATCGTTGGTTCCCCATGAACAGAAACACTCACACTCTTGTTCATAGAACTCGCGCGTTCTTCTGATTAATTCCATTACCTGGCTATTTAACGGTACTCCGCAATGCAGCGGATTGTCGTTCGATTGATTGATTTTTCTCAGGGAAGCCAAAATAGTTCTGGTCCAATCCACCACTGCCCGCACCGAAACTTAAGTTTATTGTGCGGTATCGCTCCCTGTATATCTAGTAAAGCCAACAAATGCCCCTGAACAGTGCAAGGAGTCCCTTTACCAGTTCTTCATTACACAATTTCTTCGGGGTCTGGTTGTCCCAAATATTCTGTGCCTTTCTCTCCAATGCATTGCATTCGAAGATTAGATGTGATGCAGTTTCATCGCCGTCGTCACAGATCCTACATTTAGGGTCCTCTTCTGTTATTATATGTAGGTGTTTTTTGAAATTCCCATGGCCTGTCAACAATCCCACCATGAGTCTAATCTCTCTCCTGTTCAGGCCCAGGATTGCAGGGATTTTTTAAAACATGGCTTTGGCACCATTACCTTGCCATGTTTTTGTTGATAGATTTTGGTCCAATTTTCTAGGCGCTGTCTTCTGAGCCAGTTATGTAGCTCCAATTTGATCATTGTCTTGGTGATTTTCAGGACAGGTTCTGGTTCAATAAATGGAGTCTCTGTCCCCGTCCTGCTTAATCTTTTGGCATGTTCATTGCCACTGCCTCAATAGGTTTACCTTATTGCTTTCCCCTACCTCCACCAGAACCCTGTGACATTCTGCAACAATTTTATATGTTGTTGCAGGAGCTGCCAGTGATCTCAGGGCTGCCTGGCTGTCTGAATAGATACAGATGATAGGTCTTAGTAGCACCTACGCAAATTCTCCTCCACACACGCCCTGATGGCAGTGATTTCGGCCTGGAATACTGAGGCCAGTTTCCCTAGAGAGATGACACCCTCCAGTCTTGGCTGCACCCCGTATACCCCGGCCCCAACGCCTTGGTCTGATTTCGACCCGTCAGTGAACCAGACAATATACCCCGTATGGTGTCGAACTATTTTCTCCCACTGCTCCCTACTTCCAATTGTTATATTGAAAGGCTTGTTGAAGCAGTATGGGGTTATAATATAGTCGACTGTGTAACTGCCCTAACTCTTATTTGTTGTTGTTGTTGTTGTTGTTGTTGTATGCATCTGACGTGCTTACTAAGCAAAGATAAACAGCGAGTTGCGTTCTCTTGTGAAAAGTATGAATGTTACTTTCACACTGGTAGGTGCTCCAACTACGGTAATATATGATCTCTGGTGTTTGAAAATTTCGTCGTAATTACTGGTAGCATTTGCATAATAATTCCTTTTAGATAAAATACAAGTGGCCAATATGTCAAGTTCGTGCTAGAAAAGATCCACCTTTTCATCTATATAAATACTTTAGCATGTAGAATAATTAAAAAAATATATATAAATAACGATCGCTAGAACTTGTATTTACTGACAAAGCCCGAACGACCGATATTAGTTTCTACGAAGTAAATACACCCAGTTCTCAACCAATTAATTAATTTATTATTTATCATATATAAAAATATTCCCATCAGGATAATTTGACTGTTTTGTAAACATTTATTATTTCATCTTTATTATTATTATTTTTTTTAACTTGAGCGTGCATCAACTATTGAGGTGTTGTAAAGAACAGTAATAGAATGAATTATGACAGAAAAAGAATTTCTTTAGAGTTATGGTAGCTCTACCTGATTATGAGCAGTTAGTCATCCTTCACCTACGCAGCACCGTATGTCTCTGAATACAGTTAAATTGAACTATCTTTCAAAGTAGGTCTTATTTTAAAATTCAACTACAAGCCATCAGTCCAATAAAATTAATCTGTCGTGTACACACGTCACAATTGAGTTACCTAATCATTTTGTCCAAAATTTGAATACCAGTCTCTGTCCCTATCGAAGTTTACCAAAATCAAAGGGTCCTGTGTACATACTCCAGCACCATTTGAATAAAGAGTAATGTTTAGGTATCTTTATAAATCTATCTCAGCCTAAAATTCTTCAGTAACCAACGGTATTGTGGATCCTTTCTACCAATACCCCACTTTATTTGAACCAAAGCGTACTAATAACAACTGCATCTCTCACAAAAACTCCACACATCAACAGCAAATTACGATATGATGCACACAGGAACCCTTGAATAATTTCTTTTACCTGCTGCCTCCATCTTGACCCAAAGGTGTAATGGGGGCATATGCAACATGGTTTCCATCCCAGCAGTTACTCGATATTACAATAACTTGGACAGTTTAACTTCTCTCGAATCTCGATCAGACCTCAATAGAACAATCAGCATTATTTTTTTTTTTTAAATAAAATAGCATCTCTCCAACACATTACTGAATTATCTCCAGGTGTGTATCGACTCAGTACGAATACACTGCGGCGCAGTATGCTGAATTCAGGCCCAAATGCTGGATTATTTTTACAGCCAGACGATATGTAACTTGGTGACATACTTTCTTCGTTTTTGCCAAAATTGAATGAAGTATTCCCCAACAGATACACTACATAGCCTTGGACAGACTTCACTACTCATAATTAACAATCAATATAATTTTCCGTGTTTTTCTTCGATCTCTGTAACCGCTGGATTATTCCTAGCAGCCATAATAGTAGCCCCATAAGTCAGCCTCAGAACGTGTATTTGCATCTATGGCAGCTATTTTGGTTAGACCCGCATAATGCCATGACTCCCGCACATTTCACTGCAAAATTTTCCATGCAACAAATTTAAAAAAATAATTAATATACTATAAGAATACAATTTTATAATAAATCTTTCGATAAAGTTGCAAATCTGTAAACAAATCAGGCGATAAACTTCGACCAAGTTAGCAGCGAAAAATCGACTGTAACATAACGTTATAGAAATATTCCGTACCGCTACAACTGGCATTTCCCCAACCTTTTCTATATTTACCTCACTCACTGGATATCTCAAAGAGTTCCAGTTGTTGCTAGATTTGAGTCTGTATGCACCAGCTGCTGCCTCCATCTTGACCCAAAGGTGTAATGGGGGCATATCCAACATGGTTTCCATCCCAGCAGTTGGTGTGCTGCTAATTATGCCTGTTATGGCTAAGCAGGCTAATCTCTGCACCTTACCAAGCTCCTTAGCAGCAACCTGCTGTTCTACCTTCTTCCACCACATTACCGCCCCATAGGTGATCCTGCGTCTAATCACTATGGTGTGTAACCAGTGCGTACCCTTCAGGCTCAGGCCCCAATTTTGGCACAAGCTCTCCTGGTACTCTCCAGAGTACCTTTTGCCTTGGAGCAAATATTCCTAATGTCAGGGGTCCATGTCAGTTTCTAGATATTTTACTGTCCCCTTAACACGTAGCACTTCATTGAAAAGCTTTAGATTCCAACTTGAATGTTGGATATGTCGTCTTAGGACTAACCCCCAGATCCTGTTTTCTGCACCAGTCTTGGACAATGTCCAACACACCTTGTGCCATATTCTTGACTGTGTCAGCAAATTTGCCAAGTATTACTATGACAATTTTGTCTGTGTATACTTGTCAAAAGTTTAATTCTCAAATGAGATCATTCACCACTAGATTCCACAATAAAGGGGAAAGAACTCCTCCTTGCGGGCAACCCCTAGCAGTTTTGGTTACCATTTTTTAATTCATCATGGTAGCTTCTACCTTTCTTCAACTCCATGGACCTAGTCCACCTACATATAGTGGTCTGCTCCCCTAACCATGGAATCGAAGGTTGTGTTGCTAAAAGTTCCCCTCGATGTCGAGGAAGATACAGAGGGCTATTTCCTGACAGTGTAGTGCTTTCTCCACTTTCTCATGATTTACCCGACTGAATGTAGAGGAGCCCTACTTAACCTCCTTTCTCCAACATGCACATTAACCAGTTTTTCCAGTGTCTTAAGAATGGAGGAGGACAGGCTGATTGGTCTCATATCCTTGGCCTTGGTATGATCAATTCTCCCTAGTTTTGGAATGAAGACAACCTTCACTGCCTTCCAGGCATTGGGAATGATTCCTGCTGCTAGGCTAACCCTGAATAACCTGCATAGGAATCTAATAAGATTTTCTTCCACTTGTTGCAGGAGAGCTAGAAAGATTCCATCGGAGCCAGGTCACTGGAACGGTTGAAATGTTCCCACCGCCCATCGGACCTTACTGAGATCGACACTCCTTGGCCAAATCCCAGTCCTCTTTGCGAATACCTGAGAACCGTTGTCTCTCAGGAATCGCATTCTGGTCTGAGTTATCCACCAGAGTATATTGGGGAAAGTGAGTCTTGAGGAGCAGTTCCAGCATTTCATGTGCTGTCTTTGTATACTCCCCATCCTCCTTCCTCAATGTTCCTCCTGGATTAGTTGGTACCCTAGTGAGGATTTTATGAAGTCTCGCTTGAGCAGCCGTGCCCTCCACTTCCTCACAGAACCTTCCAGGATGCCTCCTTTGCCCGTCTAATGGCAGGGTTGTAATTGACAAGGGCCTCACAATATTTTGCCCATTGCCCTTTGCGCCTCGCAAAGTTAAACAGGCTTCGTACCTGTTTCCTTTGCATTTACAGGTTATTATTCCACCAAGGCACACTCCTATTTGTGCACTTCTTGGTGATTGAGCAGTTCTCCTGGTATGAGGTCACTGTAGCAGAGGTTACGGCCTCTGCTACTTCCTCAAACTCTGCTGGATTCCTTATAGAGGTTTTAATTTCCGATAGGCTGAAGTCAAGGTCTCTCCTATATGTCTCCCAGTCCGTTTTCCTGGGATTTCTATAGGCCATGGTCTGTCTGGTTCCCATTTCAACCTTGAATTTAATATACATGTGATCTGATAAGGATGGCTCCAGGACCACATGCCACTGTTTGATGTAACTTCCCATCATCATGGAACCAAAAGTTACGTCAATTACTTCTTCCCTTCTACTATTCCTGAATGTATGTTCATCACCCCTATTCAAGATCTCAAAGTTGTTAGATAGGAGAAATTCAAGAAGGTGCTCACCTCTACTGTTGGTGTCCTTGCTGCCCCACGATAGATTGTTGGCATTGGCATCAAATCCCACCAACAGTTCGTCACCTTGCCGATGGCAGGCTTCCGTCAGTCTCCTCACTTCCAAAGGAGGGAGGAGAGCTGTCTTCGTAAGGAAGGTATGCTGAGGCCAAAACAATTTCCCTCGTGATACGTTCCTCATGTTGCTGCATCCTGATGGTCACCAGGTACCTGGAACAGAACTCCATCATTGGTATGAAAGGTATTCCATTTCTAACATAAATGCATGTTCTGGAGTTTTTTAGATTTCTAGCATAAATCAGCTTACATTCAGTACCACCGAGGCCCTATACACCCCCTTTGTATAAATAGGGTTCTTGTATCAGGGCCATGTCCACCTCCTGTCTCCCCAGCCGACGGCTCAGGGCAGCAGTGGCCCCTTTACTGTGCTGCAGGTTTATCTGCAGCACTTCCAGTCCCCATCTTGCTGCCATTATTGCCTTCAAGGTCTTTGATTACCCTGACGGCGACCTGTGACAACTCTAAAAACAGCTTCAGGCCTTGCTCTCGTATTACCTTCAGGGACTTCTCTCCGACCTCCACCACCAGGGTTCGTCCTACCAGAACGATCTTTTGGTTAATTACCCTCCAATCCTCTGTCGAGACTTTTGGGTTCTGGACCCTTATTTTCTCGAACAGTCTTTAGAGACATCCTTAAGGATCTTTGGTACCCATATTGATACCTTTGCGGTCTTCAGGAGTTCGGCTGCTGTCTTGACCAGCAGCTCCGCAACCTCCCACGTGGATATCATGGGCATCTTGTCCTTAAGCCTTTCTGCTGAGTGCTCCCCCTCACGGACCCCCCCCAGGGGGCCCACAGCTCTTTTGCGGGTAAGTGAGTGGCGTGCACGGGGCCCCGAGCCGAAGTGACCTTTCTTCCGTCCCAGACTGCTTCCCTCTTTCCCCCCGGTTTGTGCCTTTGCCCGGAGACGGGCGTTTTTAGTCAGTCCAAGGTTTCTTTTTCGCTTCCTCTCAGGCTTCTTCCTTTCTTGTTCTTTAGCCTTCCCCCCTTTCTCCTTTTTCTCGACTCACCCTTTAATCTCCGCCTCGGCGTTTGAGATTCTCCATCCTTCATCCCTCTCTCTCCTTCTTCCTTTCTTTCCTCCCTGTGCGTGTCTGTAGGTCAACCCACACTCTGCGTAGCCGGTGACGTGGTAAGGCGTAACTCCCCGCCCCGGGTAGACATGTAGGGCACGTACGTACCCCCCGGTAAAGGCTGGGCCCAGGGAGGGGTGATTACCTGAGCTGATACCTTCCGAACATGCCGATTGGTCCCTCCGTCCGTTCTCGGGAGGTGTGACCTGAGGTGAGAAAAGTCACCCAAATCTGCTGCCCGGAGTTCAAAAAAAGAACCTGTCCGTGAAGATTTTCTCAAGACTCAGACTTCTCAATTGTCGACCGCTTCTTCAACCCGTCATGTTTCTAAGAAGGTTCCCAAAAAGAACAGCCCCCCTTCCCCGCCGCGGCGTGACTCTTCGGTCACGCCATCCAACAGTTGCTGGCCTCGGCCGTCTTCTGTTTCACTGGGACGCTCCGATAGCAGTGCTCCCTCGAGGTCCGGTCCTCAGCGGCCGTTGAGGTGACCCCACCTGCTTGTTCCTTTTTATCTTCTTTTCTTCTCTCATTTTTTATCATGGTGCTTCTTCAATGCAATATTCGCGGCATTCGTTCCAATCGGGAGGAATTAAAACTACTCCTTCGATTGCACTGCCTGCTTCTAGTCTGTCTCCAAGAAAGTAAGTTACGTCCAAGTGATCGTGCAGACTTTCCCCACTACACCTCTGTGCGGTTCGACCTGCCACCTGTGGAAGGTATCCCAGCCCATGGAGGGGTCCTGATGCTCCTTCTAGACGTCTATTACCATCCCATTTCATTGCATACTCACCTACAGGCAGTTGCCGTCTGCATCACTCTATCGACATTTACCTTTTCCCTCTGTAATATCTATTCGCCATCGTCATCTGTCCTTACTAGGGCAGATGTGCTACACCTTGTTGACCAGCTCCCTTCACCTTTCGTGTTGGTAGGCGACTTCAATGCCCACCATCCCCTATGGGGCTCTCTGGCACATTGTCCGAGACATTCTCCAACACCTCAGTCTTGTCTGCCTCAACACCGGTGCACCGACCTTCCTTTCAGACACAACACACACTTATTCCCATATAGACCTCGCAATATGCACTCCTCAGCTTGCCGGTCGGTTTGAGTGGTATGCACTTTCTGACACGTACTCGAGTGACCATTTACCTTGTATCATCCACTTCCTGCATCATTCCCCATCTCCTCGTCCCACCAGTTGGAAAATCTCTCAAGCCGACTGGGAGCTTTATTCTTCCATGGCTCTTTTTCACGACCAGAATTTTCCCAGCTGCGACAGTCAGGTCGAATACCTCACAGAGGTTATTCTCACAGCTGCCGAACATTCCATACCTCGTACATCCTCTTCTCCACATCGTGTCCCGGTCCCTTGGTGGACTGCAGCTTGCCGCTACACTCTTAGATCCTGGTGACGTGCTTTACACACCTTCCACCGCCACCCGACGTTGGAGAATTGTATAAATTATAAACGACTGCGAGCGCAATGTCGTCGTATCGTAAACGACAGCAAAAAAGCTTGCTGGACTGGTTTTACTAGTTCTTTTAACCGTTTTACTCCCTCCACGGTTGTTTGGGGTGGCCTACACTGTTTATCTGGCATCAAGGTCCACTCCCCGATTTCTGGCCTGACTGTCGAGAATGCAGTCTTTGTGGACCCCGCTGATGTTTCTAACGTACTGGGCCATTCTTTTGCGAAGGTTTCGAGCTCTGCCCATTACCACCCTGCCTTCCTCCCTCGCAGACAGGCAGTGGCGGCATGGCTGCCTTCTTTCCACTCTTTTAATTGTGAAAATTAAAATGTCTCCTTCACCATGCAGAAGCTCGACTGTGCTCTCGCCCTGTCCTGATCTTCTACTCCCGCCCCCGATTCCATCCATGTTGAGATGCTGAAGAACCTCTCTCCTGCGGGCAAGTGTTTCTTCTTAGTAACTATAATCACATATGGACTGAAGGTCATGTTGCCACAAGTTGGCGTGAAGCCATTGTTGTCCCCATCCCCAAACCAGGGAAGGACAAACATCTTCCTTCCAGTTATCGCCCCATTTCTCTGATGAGCTGCGTCTGTAAGGTGATGGAATGCATGGTCAACGCTCGGTAGGTCTGGCTCCTCGAATCTTGACGCCTCCTGACTAATGTCCAATGTGGTTTTCGTCGACACCGCTCTGCTGCTGATCACCTTATTACATTGTCGACCTTCATTATGAATAACTTTGTAAAGAAGCGTCAAAGAGTAGCAGTGTTCTTCGACTTGGAGAAGGCATACAATACCTTTTGGAGAGCGGGCATTCTCCGCACATTGCACTCATGGGGCCTTCGGGGCCGCCTTCCTCTTTATATTCAAGCGTTTTTGGCAGATCGCAAGTTCCGGGTGTGGGTGGGCTCTGTTTTGTCAGATACCTTTCGCCAGGAGAATTGGGTGCCACAGGGCTCTGTCTTCAGTGTGGCTCTCTTTGCCATTGCAATCAATCTGATCGTAGATTGCCTTTCAGCCGACATTTCCGGATCCCTTTTTGTAGACGATTTCGAAATTTATTGCAGCGCCCAGCGGATGTGTCTCTTGGAGCGTTGTCTTCAACGCTGTCTTGACCGTCTATATTCCTGGAGCATTGTGAACTGCTTCAGATTCTCCACTGTGAAAACGGTGTGACTAAATTTCTGGAGATACAAGGAATTTCTTCCATCTACGTCTCGGCCCCGTTGCTCTCCCTTTCATGGAGACAACAAAATTCTTGGGGCTAATGTTGGATCGGAAACTTTGCTGGTTCACACGTGTCCTACCTGGCTGCCCATTGTGCCCGATCCCTTAATGTTCTTAGTGTCCTCAGTGGCACGTCATGGGGAGCGGATTGTACTGTCCTGCTTCACCTTTACCAGGCCATTGTTCAGTCAAAGCTCGACTACGGGTGCCTTGTATACTCTTCTGCACGGCCGTCGATTCTCCGCCGTCTCAACTCTATTCACCATCGGGGATTACGTTTGGCGACCGGTGCATTTTATACCAGCTCTGTTGAAAGTCTGTATGCCGAGGCTGCTGCATTACCCTTGACCACTCGGCGTGACACACTCCTGTGTCGGTACGCATGCCGCCTGAGGTCGATGCCCCACCATTGTCTTACAGATTATTTTTTGATGACTCACTCGCCAATATCAGTTGTCTGTGATAGCCTTGCTTCCACCTGGAGTTCGGTTTCGCCGCCTGCTTCAGCGGCTCGATTTTACCCTTCCTTCCACCTTTCGGTTGAGCGAAAGCCCATTACCACCGTGGCATCAGGCCCAGGTTCACACCCACTTTGAACTTAGTTCGCTGTCCAAGGAGAGCACCCCGGATTTGGTATACCTCTCGAGGCTTGTCGAACTCTGTTCGCGGTTCGATAATGCTATATTTATTTACACTGATGGTTCCAAGAGCACTGATGGTGTCGGATCTGCCCTCGTCGTCGGGGACAACCATTTCCAATACAAGCTTCCTGACTGGTGCTCGATTTTCACGGCTGAGCTATTTGTCCTCCACCAGGCTGTTTTGTATACCTGCCGCCGCCGCCGCCGCCAACCTTTCTATGCCCTCTGTTCGGACTCCCTTAGTGCTCTGCAGAGTCTTAAGGACCCTTTCTCGAACCATCCTCTTGTGTATCGGATCCAACGCTCCCTCCAGTTGCTAGCAGATGACAGCTGTCACGTTTATTTTCTGTGGGTCCCTGGCCATGTGGGTGTGCCCGGGAATGAGACCGCCGACATAGCAGCCAAGGCAGCAGCTCTTTAGCCTCGCACGGCTACCTTTTGCATCCCATCGGACGATGTTCAACGGGCTCTTCGCCGGAGTATCGTGTCGTCCTGGCACAGTGCGTGGTTTTCACTTACGGACAATAAATTGAGAACTGTAAAACTAATCCCGACCGCTTGGGGGACCTCCTCACGCCTCTCTCGGTGAGAGTTGGTCATCCTGGCCCGGTTGCGGATCGCTCACTGCCGTTTCAGCCACAGTCATTTGCTAACCGCCGACCCTGCACCGCTGTGCTCCTGCGATGAATTGCTGACAGTGCGGCATGTTTTACTATCTTGTCCCAATTTTAATCGTCTTCGTGTAGCCCTTGGGGGCGTGGGCTCAAGCCCTTTATATTCCCTCCACTTATGCTAAGGAAGCCATTCTTTTCCTTCCTTTTGCTTCTGTTCTTTGAGAAGTTTCCTCCTCTGAGCCCCGGACAGGGCCTTAATCCTAATCTGGTCCAACTTTTATATTACGGTTCCCACTTCTTGCTCAGGTCTAGACCCTGATTCAGAATTAGGAGTGCAGTCCATCAGTCCTGATCCCGATGTCTGTGTATCTGAGGTCTCAGATTGCCCCCTCAGGTTCTTTTAAAATACTTTCTTTCTCCGTGTTCATCTTAGTCCCAAGAGATTTGGGGATTTATATGGTCCACACCACGATAACCCTGCTCGGTGCAAGGCTACTTACTCAGGGAGGTCACCCAGTATCCCTGAGGCTCCGTTCGACACATCCACCCATGTGCCATGCCCCTCTCGGCACGGATTGCATCACACCTGGGGTTGGGAAAGGAATTGGGAAAAGACTAGGAGAGGATAAGGAAGACAGGACGTTGTTGGACACTCTTAGTCTGATCCATCAGCTGAGGCCTTTCCGGCAGTAGGTTCCGTACCTTCAGTATAGCCCTCAGCTTCCCACAGATGCGCAAGCCTCTCCACCCACATGGACAGTGCTTCGTCAAGGTGGTGTCCCCCGGAGAGGGATTGGTTGAAGACACCATTTCGGTGATATTTTTTTTAATAAATAAAATAATGTACATAAAGCAGTAAAATCATACACGATACAAGAGAAGTCGATAGCACACGAACGCGCACAGCTTTCGTAGAACGCGGCAACGTGGTAGTGACAATGACGTAACTGTCATTTGTAGCTGTGCTGTGATTGGTTCAGAAGATGCAGCATCTCCTGTTCGTCATTTGTTTTTCAGTAATACTGGCAACTTCAAAACACTTGTGGAGTGACCTTGAAATGACATGTTTCAGCGCCCCGACTATAAAGTACCGTAGATGAGTCTGCTCAGACATATATATTAGTGTCCAGTAGGAAGAAAGTTTGCTTAAAGTCTTCAACAATTTCAAACATAGTGTTTCAATATTGAAAATACAAGGTTGATACTGTTAAAAAATCTGTTGCTATCATTTATGCATTTAGAACATTGGTAAAGAAATTTACCAAGAGCTTTCAGAGAATTTGGAGACTATGTACATGAGAGGAAATTAGAGGCCATAAATAACACTATATCATTGTTAAGTAAGAACTACATGGTTGAATTACTTAGAGATTACCAAACTAAAGTAATACATCAATCAAAATTATATACAAGGTTTATTATTATTATATTATTATTTTACTTTATTATTGAGTTCTTGTGGTATGATTGAACAGCTGACTTAGTCGTACTTCATACTTGCAGGTGGTAGGCAAAGACACAAATGTTATGGTCATAGCAGTAGCAGGTAAATGCTTGGCTGCTCTTGCAAATGGTTTGAAGAAACGGTTCCAGCCCTATGCCAGCCAGTGCATCCCAACCATACTGGAGAAATTCAGGGAAAAGAAGCAGAATGTGGTAACAGCTCTGAGGGACGCTATTGACGCTATATATGTCAGCGTGAGTACTCTGCTCCTTTCTTTTCCTTCACTTTCTCAGCTGAAGTTATTACCTTTTCTTAGTGACAATATAATTAATTTACAGACAACTATAGAAGCTATCCAGGAAGATTGCTTAGAAGCACTTGAAAATAAGAACCCTAGTGTCAAAGCTGAAACAGCGTCGTTTCTTGCTCGTTGCTTTACTAAGTGCACTCCGATGATGCTGACAAAGAAGTCACTGAAAGCATACAGTTCATCCTTATTGAAACTCCTGAATAATCCAGGTAACTGTCTATTTAATTTCTACCATAGACATGCAGAATTGAAGCATTCATGTGACCTGAAATTTAAAACTACTTACTCCTGTTGTGATATAAAATTTTGAAATGATTTTTGTCCTGCAGAAAATATGTTAAATATAGAATGAATTTTTCTTAGCAACAGTGATTAGTAGTTCACCTGTATACCTCTGAAGGAGAGCACTAAGTGCTCAAAAAATATCACATTTTTAACTGTGTAACTGGTTTCTCCTTTTCAAATCTAAAATAAAAATATTTGCTATGTTGGACAAAATACTAATTAAATAAATTGTTTATGCTTGTGCATAACTGCAGCACAACCTAGTACTCAGATTACAGAAAACTATAAAAAGTTGATAGTCAAAAATGTGAAAGTGCACCCCCTCCCCTCCAATTTGCTGGTGCAGTAATAGCACTTTCCAATTAAAGAATATATAAAGATCTTTTTCGTGAACTGCTCACTGTGTGAAAGTACTTGTCTCTTAGTTTGTTACAAATTTTATATGATGAATGCTGCAATTGTGCTAGTGTGAGTGGAAGACCGTTGTATGTTGGCTTTTTATAGGAAATAAGTATACAGGATATGAGTACTAGATCCTTAGCAGCGAACATAATATTCTTTGTTCAGAGCCACATGTACTCTCCCCCCCCCCCCCTTTTGTAATGACTTACATTGAATTTGTCACAAAAGATTTATATCAATAGAATCAGCATAATGCATGTCCTGTTGTATTTATTCTAAAAACAAATACAGTATATCTAAGTTTGTATATTTCCCATTTACCATATATACTTCAATAATCCGTATACATTTTTTCCCCGAATTTATGAACGAAAAACTGGGGTGCGCGGATTATTCGAATTTAGGTTGGTAATACTCCATCTGCAACAACAAAACACCGGGTGGGGATTACTCCGCTTTAAAAAACATCCCTTTAGGCCAGTATTACACGATAATATTATCGATCAAATCTTTGACAAAGAAATATCAAATATTCATAATATTTCTTAGACATAAAGCTTTATCGTGGTATTAAATAGGGGTATCATTGTCGTCATATTTAAAGACAGCGGGTAATAACTTTTTATTGTGTGCTGCCTTAGCAGGTCGCAAATGTATCAGTGTAGTGTATCGTTCGAGCAGCTTCTTTGCCAGTGCTCCCCCAGGGGGCCCACAGCTCTTTTGTGGGTACGTCTGTGGTGCGCACGGGGTCCCGAGCCGAAGCGACCTGTCTTCCGTTCCAGGTCGCTTCCCTCTTTCCCCCCGGTTTGTGCCTTCACCCGGAGAAGGGCATTTTTGGTCATTCAAAGGTTTTTCGCTTCCTCTCAGGCTTCTCCTCTTCTTGGTCCTCTTCCTTTCCTGTTCTTTAGCCTTCCCCTCTTTCTCCTTGCTCTTGACTCGCCCTTTAATCTCCGCCTCGGCATTTGAGATTCTCCCTCCTTCATCCCTCTCTCTCCTTCCTCCTTTCTTTCCTCCCTGTGCGTGTCTGAAGGTCAACCCTCGCTCTGCGTAGCCGATGACGGGGTAAGGCGTAACTCCCCGCCCCGGGTAGACATGTAGGGCACGTACGTACCCCCCCCCCCCCCCCCCCCCCCCCCCCCCGGTAAAGGCCGGGCCCAGGGAGGGGTGATTACCCGAGCTGATACCTTCCGAACATGCCGATTGGTCCCTCCGTCCGTTCTCGGGAGGTGTGACCTGAGGTGCGAAAAGTCGCCTAAGGCGGGTGTGCCCTCAGTGAGGGCCCCCACAAGGAAGGAGCGCACCATCGGAGATGGCGGTAATCATGGGGGACACCTCTGCTATGAAACCTTCCAAATCATCTATAATCTTGTCCCATAAGCGGAAACATGATGATTCTCAGCCACAGAAAGCATTGCCTAACATTCCTCGGTTCCTGGTGGTATCACGTACTGACAATCAGGATTTTTCTGCTGTAAAACAGTTTATCATCCAGAAGGTGTCGATGTGATCGCAGGTCCCTTGAAGACCTGCTCCAAGCAGCGAAATGGGACCTTGTTGCTTGAGATTGAGAATGCGTTCAGGCACAAAAATTACTTCGGGCTACACTTGAGCATACTTTCCCAGTAAAAGTGGAGGCTCACCGCACCCTCAACTCTTCGCGGGGGTAGTCTTCACGAGATTCCTGGATGGGTTATCAGATGAGGATATACTCAACTATGTCTGATCAGGGAGTTACGGCAGTTCATCGCGTGATGAAAAAGGTTAACAATGACCTCGTACCGGCTCGTACTGTCTACTTGACTTTTGACAGGGTTGACCTACCATCTAAAGTGAAAGCGGACTACGAAGTCCTTTCCGTTCGCCCGTACATACCAAATCCTACGCGCTGCTTCCATTGCCAAAGATACAATCATACCAGTAAATGTTGTCCAAATGCAGCCAAGTGCGCCACCTGTGGCAGGGACGCTCATGAGGGTGAATGTCTACCTCCATCCCCTCGCTGCATTAATTGCATGGGTGACCATGCTGCTTCTTCGTGGCTCTACCCCGTTTATAAAGAAGAGCGGGTCATCCAAGAGATTCGTGTGAAGGAAAAGGTCTCAACCTATGCCGCTCGGAAGTTATTAGCGAGTAGCAAGCCCGCTGTACTCCCATCAGGTACTTTCAACCAGGTCCTCGCCTCCCCTCGACCAACTTAGGAGGAAGGCATTCAGACTTGTGATTTCACGTTGTGTGACACAGTGGTCAAGGTCGGCTAGCCCAAAAATTGCTCGTTCTACCTCTCCAATCCCTTCTGCCCGTTCTACAGTTAATTCGTCGACCAGTTCACACACATCCCGGGCACCCAAATCTGCTGCCCGGAGTTCAAAAAAAGAACCCGTCCGTGAAGATTTTCTCAAGACTACGTCTTCTCAATTGACAACCGCTTCTTCAACCTGTCATGTTTCTAAGAAGGCTCCCAAAAGGACAGTCCCCCCCCCCCCCTTCCCCGCCGCGGCGAGACTCTTCGGTCACTCCATCCAATAGTTGCCGCCCTCGGCCGTCTTCTGTTTCACCGGGATGCTCCGTCTGCCTGGCACCCGGCCCTTCATCGGCGGTGGAAGCTGCCCCTCCTGACCAACTCAGGGAGGTGGCAGGCACATCGGTCGAACCTATGGAACACGACCCTTTGCCCCTAGATGGTGATATCTGTGTCCCTCAAAGTCCGGTCCTCAGCAGCCGTTGACGTGACCCCACCTGCTTGTTCATTTTTATCTTCTTCTCTTCTCTCATTTTTTATCATGGCCCTCCTTCAATGGAATATTCGCGGCATTTGTTCCAATCGGGAGGAATTAATACTACTCCTTAGATTGCACTGCCTGCTTCTAGTCTGTCTCCAAGAAACTAAGTTGCGTCCAAGTGATCGTGCAGACTTTCCCCACTACACCTCTGTGCGTTTCGACCTGCCACCTGTGGAAGGTACCCCAGACCATGGAGGGGTTCTGATGTTCATTCGAGACGACGTCTATTACCATCCCATTACATTGCATACTCACCTACAGGCAGTTGCCGTCCGCATCACTCTATCCACATTTACCTTTTCCCTCTGTAATAACTATTCGCCATCGTCATCTGTCCTTACTAGGGCAGATGTGCTACACCTTGTTGACCAGCTCCCTTCACCTTTCGTGTTGGTAGGCGACTTCAATGCCCACCATCCCCTATGATGGGGCTCTCTGGCACCTTGTCCGAGAGGCTCCCTTTTGGTGGACCTTCTCCAACACCTCAATCTTGTCTGCCTCAACACCGGTGCACCGACCTTCCTTCCAGACACAACACACACTTATTCCCATATAGACCTCGCAATATGCACTCCTCAGCTTGCCGGTCGGTTTGAGTGGTATGCACTTTCTGACACGTACTCGAGTGACCATTTCCCTTGTATCATCCACTTCCTGCATCATTCCCCATCTCCTCGTTCCACCAGTTGGAAAATCTCTCAAGCCGACTGGGGGCTTTATTCTTCCATGGCTCTTTTTCACGACCAGAATTTTCCCAGCTGTGACAGTCAGGTCGAATACCTCAGAGGTTATTCTCACAGCTTCCGAACATTCCATACCTCGTACATCCTCTTCTCCACGTCATGTCCCGGTCCCTTGGTGGACTGCAGCCTGCCTGCCGCCACCCAACATTGGAGAATTGTATAAACTATAAAAGACTGCGAGCGCAATGTCGACTTATCAACGACAGCAAGAAAGCTTGCTGGACTGCTTTTACTTGTTCTTTTAACCGTTTTACTCCCTCCACGGTTGTTTGCGGTGCCCTACACAGTTTATCGGGCATCAAGGTCCACTCCCCGATTTCTGGCCTGACTGTCGACTGTCGAGAATGCAGTCCTTGGGGACCCCGCTGATTTTTACAACGCACTGGGCCGTTCCTTTGCGGAGGTTTTGAGCTCTGCCCATTACCACCCTGCCTTCCTCCCTCGCAAGCAGGCAGAGGAGGCACGGCCGCCTTCTTTCCACTCTTTTAATAGTGAAAATTATAATGTCTCCTTCACCATGCAGGAGCTCAACCGTGCTCTCGGTCTGTCCTGATCTTCTGCTCCCGGCCCCGATTCCATCCATTTTGAGATGCTGAAGAACCTCTCTCCTGCGGGCAAGTGTTTCCTTCTTAGTACCTATATTCGCATATGGACTGAAGGTCATGTTCCCACAAGTTGGCGTGAATCCATTGTTGTCCCCATCCCCAAACCAGGGAAGGGCAAACGTCTTCCTTCCAGTTATCGCCCCATTTCTCTGACGAACTGCGTCTGTAAGGTGATGGAACGCATGGTTAACGCTCGGTTGGGCTGGCTCCTCGAATCTCGCCACCTCCTGACTAATGTCCAATGTGGTTTTCGTCGACACCACTCTGCTGCTGATCACCTCGTTACCTTGTCGACCTTCGTTATGAATAACTTTCTAAAGAAGCGTCAAACAGTAGCAGTGTTCTTCGACTTGGAGAAGGCATACGATACCTGTTGGAGAGCGGGCATTCAAGCGTTTTTGGCAGATCGCAAGTTCCGGGTGTGGGTGGGCTCTGTTTTGTCAGACACCTTTCGCCAGGAGAATGGGGTACCGCAGGGCTATGTCTTGAGTGTGGCTCTCTTTACCATTGCAATCAATCCGATCGTAGATTGCCTTTCAACTGACGTTTCCGGATCCCTTTTTGTAGACGATTTTGCAATTGTTGTCTTCAACGCTGTCTTGATCGCCTATATTCCTGAAGCATTGTGAACGGCTTCCGCATCTCAACTGAGAAAACTGAGTGTATAAACTTCTGGAGATTCAAGGAATTTCTTCCACCATCCCTACATCTCGGCCCCGTTGCTCTCCCTTATGTATAGACAACAAAATTCTTGGGGCTAATGTTGGGTCGGAAACTTTGCTGGTTCACACGTGTCCTACCTCGCTGCCCGTTGTGCCCGATCCCTTAATGTTCTTCTTGTCCTCAGTGGCACGTCACGGGGAGCGGATCGTACCGTCCTGCTTCACCTTTACAAGGCCATTGTTCAGTCGAAGCTCGACTACGGAAGCCTTGTATACTCTTCTGCATGGCCGTCTATTCTCTGCAGTCTCAACTCTATTCACCATCAGGGATTACGTCTAGCGACGGGTGCATTTTATACCAGCCCTGTTGAATCTGTATGCCGAGGCTGTTGTATTATCCTTGACCACTCTGCGTAACATACTCTTGTGTCGGTACGCATGCCGCCTGCGGTCGATGCCCAACCATCCATCTTACCTATTATTTTTTGACAACTCACTTAATCACCAATATCAGTTGTCTGTGATAGCCATGCTTCCACCTGGAGTTTGGTTTCGCCGCTTGCTTCAGCGGCTTGATTTTACCGTTCCTTCAACATTTAGGTTGAGTGAGAGCCCATTGCCACTGTGGCATCAGGCCCAGGTTCACACTCACCTTGAACATAGTTCGCTGCCCAAGGAGTGCACCCCGTATTTGGTCTACCCCTCGAGGCTTGTCGAACTCCGTTCGCGGTTCGATAATGCCATATTTATTTACACTGATGGTTCCAAGAGCACTGACGGTGTCGGATCTGCCTTCGTCGTCGGGGACAACCATTTCCAATACAAGCTCCCTGACCGGTGCTCGATTTTCACGGATGAGCTTTTTGCCCTCCACCAGGCTGTTTTGTATACCTGCCGCCGCCGCCAACCTTTTTATGTCATCTGTTAGACTCCCTTAGCGCCCTACAGAGTTTTAAGGACCCTTTCTCGAACCATCCTCTCGTGTATCGGATCCAACACTTCCTCCAGTTGGTAGCAGATGACAGCTGTCAGGTTTCTTTTCTGTCGGTCCCTGGCCATGTGGGTGTGCCCGGGAATGAGACCGCCGACATAGCAGCCAAGGCAGCAGCTCTTTTGCCTCACATGGCTACCTTTTGCATCCCAGCGGACGATGGGCAACGGGCTCTTCGCCGGAGTATTGTCGTCCTGGCACAGTGCATGGTTTTCACTTACGGACAATAAATTGAGAACTGTAAAACCGATCCCGACTGCTTGGGTGACCTCCTCCTGCGGTGAATTGCTGACGGTGCGGCATGTTTTACTATCTTGTCCCAATTTTAATCATCTTCGTGTAGCCCTTCACTTTCCGTCTACTCTGGAGGAGATAAGAAAAACAGCTCTATGAATATCAAGGACACTGATGGAAAACCAGTTCTCAGCAAAGAAGGGAAAGCTGAAAGATGGAAAGTGTATATAGAGGGGCCCTACAAAGGAAATGAACTTCGAGACAATATTGTAGGAAGGGAAGAGGATGTAGATGAAGATGAAATAGGAGATACTGTACTGAGAGAAGAATTTGACAGAGCCCTGAAAGACCTAAGTCGAAACAAGGCCCCTGGAGTAGATGATATTCCCTCAGAGCTACTGAAGTCTCTGGGAGAACCAGTCATGACAAACCTGTTTTTACCTGGTGGGTAAGATGTATGAGACAGGCGAAGTACCCTCAGACTTTAAGAAAAATGTTATAATCCCCATTCCAAAGAAAGCAGGTGCAGACAGGTGTGAAAACTACAGAACCATCAGTCTAATAAGTCATGGTTGCAAAATATTAACACGAATTATATACTGGAGGAACTTTTAGCTGATGACAAACGAGCAGCTGCTCAAGTATTGCGTTTTATGAATATGGCCAATCTATCAACAGATATTTAACCCTTTTAATTGTATTTATCTTTCGTTCTTAGCCTTCTTTTAATACTCTATTTGGTCGTTAGCAATTCGAATCTGTGTTCTTATCTGGGTGCTAATGACCTTAGCAGTGGTGAGCACAAAAAAATTTCAACGACGATTATCTTCTACTAATCTCACGAACAACTTTTTGTATTTTTTTCCTATCTGAATAATTCCTATTGCTGTCGGATCACTTTTATATCTCTGCCATATATATGTATATATTATTATTAGTCGTAAAGCTCCCGTGTGGAAGACGCTAAGTAAAGCTGGTTCATTTTCCGTTCTTCTTGGTCTTCTGGTTCTTTTTATTTGCCCACCAGTTTTTCATTATTTGAGAAAATTTAGTTCTTTCTTCACTCCATTTTGTTCCGGTTCTCGGTGCTTTTGTCTCTGGTTTAACCTCCCACTTTTCAACTTTTATTCTAAAATTGTTCCTTGCAGCTATTTCTTTTTTAGTAGTTTTGGCTAATTGCAAATCTTTTTCAACTTTTTGGATCCATTCTCCTCCATTAACTATAGGGGAGGAAAAAGGGGACATTTTTACAAATGTCTGTCTAGGTGTGTTTGTGTTTCGATATGTCTGATTGTGTGTGTATTTGTTTACCTTCCTTTTTTTCCCCTAAGGTAAGTCCTTCCACTCCTGGGATTGGAATGACTCCTTTTCCACTTCCTTAAAACCCATATCCTTCCCTTTTCCTCCCCTTTTTTCCTCTTTTTCCTGAGGAAGCTGCCAGTGGTGGCGAAAGCTTGTATGTGTGTTTGTGTGTGATTTTATTTGTTTCTATCGATGAGCCGGTCCTTTTGGTAATCATCTCTTTTCTATTTTTTATTTTTATATATAAAAACAGATAACTTACCCAAAGGACACACTCATCGACAGACACAAATAAAATTACACACTTACAAGCTTTCGCCACCACTGGCAGCTTCTGCAGGAAAAAGAGGAAAAAAGGTGAGGGGAAAGGGAAGCATGTGGGTTTTAAGGAAGTGGAAAAGGATTCATTCCGATCCCAGGATTGGAAGGACCCACCTTAGGGGAAAAACAGGTATGTGAACACACACACACACACACACACACACACACACACACACACACACACACACCTAGACAGATATTTTTCAAATGTATGTGGCTGAGGGACTGCGTCAGCTTTCACACAACACTACCTACAAAGTTTGTCAAGGCAACCCCATTCCTGGTGTCTAGGCAGAGCTTCAGGGAATCCTCGGATCCTTAGGCCCACTACAAAACCTTTCACCTGAGTCCATCAAACTCTTGACCCCACCGACACCCACACCTACTTCCTAAGATTCACAAAGCTAATCAAGCAGGCTGGCCGATTGTGACCGGTTACCAGGCCCCCACAGAACAAATCTCTGCCTACATAGACAATGTAACGTCCCTAGCTAGTTCCTTAGCGAGTAGGAAATGTGCTCTGAACTCTGACGGGACATTACATTAACTCAAGTTGTAAATAATTTCCTTTTGAGCATTTACCTTCTCTCTTCCGTTACCGTTCGGTCGCCTTTGTATTTTCTTGATGAGCAGTCCCGCAAAGTGCTGCTGCCAATCCGTGCAAAATCGGTCTTCTTCACCTGATTACTTCTGGGAAACACTATAAGAAACTTTTATCTTGACAAATATTTTAAGAAATAAGTTAAATGTTCCCTTTCCATCAATAGGTGTATTTAACATTTGTTACTGGTACAAGAGAACCAAACAGTACCATGTCTCATAAGCATTCTATAATAAGTCTCGTAACTAAGTAAATAATTCATTTGTCTTTTCCTTCTGCCTTCTCGCTGCTGCGGGCCGTCTTCTCCATGATGACCAAGAAAGGTATTCCTTGATCTCTGCCATCACTGTGTGCGCCCGCGAATAGCGTCTACGCGCGGTCCCTCTTGTTTCACGGTTCGGGCGCCCCATCTGTAAATGGGACCCCAACGACCCGCCAGCTTTACGGCCCTTGAAAACCTTAACCTACCCCTTAATAAAAATAGTTGTTGCGGGCATCTTCCGTTCATTGGAAGACCCGAAATGTAGCGTTATTTTAGATGAAAATATCACTTAACATTTCAACAAACACCTTCAACTCATCACATGCAGTTTCCCATCCTTCATCAAAGACACCAATCACTTTCTCCGCTGCCTAAAATCCTTACCTAACCTGTTACCTCCAGAAACCTTCTTGTAACTATTGATGCTACTTCCTTATACACAAATATCCCGCACGCCCAGGACTACGCTGCGATGGAGCTCTTCCTTTCACTCTGGCCACCTGCAACCCTACCTAAAACCTCTTTCCTTAATTTCCTAGCCAGCTTCATCCTAACCCACAACTTCTTCGCCTTTGAGGGCCAGACATACCAACAACTAAAGTGAACAGCCATGGGAACCAGGATGGCCCCCTCGTATGCAAACTTATTTATGGGACGCTTAGAAGAAGCCTGGACTAACAGTGAAGAACTACTCGAGAATTTCCTTCCATCCTCAACTCCTTTGGTCCCATCAAATTCACCTGGTCCTATTCCAAATCCCATGCCACTTTCCTCGATGTCGACCTCCATCTGTCCATCCGTCCACATAAAACCAACCAACAAACAGTACCTCCATTATGACAGCTGCCATCCATTCCACATCAAACATTCCTATCCCTACAGATTAGGTCTTTGTGGCAAGAGTCTACTCTAGTACTGAATCCCTGAACCAGTACACCAATAACTTAATAACAGCTTTCACATCCCGCGGCTATCCTCCTGATCTGGATCAGAAACTAATTACCAGAGCCACCTCCTCATCTCCCCCAAATTCAGAACCTTCCACCGAAGAACCCCTTAAGTACCCCTCTTGTCACCAGATACTTTCTGGGACTGGAGCGGACTCGGAATGTGGCTCTCCAGCAAGGATACGACTTCCTTAAATCCTGCCCCGAAATGAGATCCATCTTTAATGACATCCTTCCCACTCCACCGAGAGTGTTTTTCCGCCGCCCACCTAACCTTCATAGCCTCCTAGTCTATCCTTATGAAATCCTCAAACCACCTTCCTTACCCTCTGGCTCCTACCCATGCATCTGCCCCCGTTGTAAAACCTGCCCTATGCACCCTTCCACCACCACTTACTCCAGTCCAGTAATGCGGAAGGTTTGCACGATCAAGGGCAGAGCCACTTGCGATAGTACCCACATGATTTACCAACTGACATGCCTGCACTGTGAAGCCTTCTATGTGGGAATGACCAGCAACAAACTGTCCATTTGCATGAGCGATCACATACAGACTGTGTTTGTTGGTAATGATCACCCTGTGGCTAAACATGCCTTAGTGCACGGCCAGCACATTTTGGCACAGTGTAACCCCGTCCGGGTTATCTGTATACTTCCCACCGACACCAATCTTTCAGAACTCCGGAGATGGGAACTTGCCCTTCAGCTTATTCTCTCCTCCCGTTGCCCAACTGGTCTCAACCTCTGCTAAATTCAAATTCCCACCCACCATATTTAGCATCTTTGCCTTGGTTCTGTGGACAGAGCCTCTGCCTCAAGTGGTATCTCTGTCCAACTTCTTTCCTTTTTACAAATGTCTGTCTAGGTGTGTTTACGTGTATAAAAAATAGATGAAGTACACTTACCAGGCGAAGGAGCACAGGCAGTGATAGCAACAAATACACACACACACACACACACACACACACACACACACACACAAACACTAGCTTTCACAGCCAAGCTGCTTCTTCAGGCAGAAGGGAAGGAGAGGGAAAAGGAAATGAGGGTTTTAAGGGAGTGGGTAAGGAGTCATTCCAATCCCGGGGCAGGAAAGACTTACCTTGGGGGGAAAAAAAGGAGGGTAAACAAATATACACACACCCACACATTTACAGACGCAAGTACACTTAGGCAGACATACTGTAGAACTGTTATATAATATATATAAATTGTGTGTGTGTGTGTGTGTGTGTGTGTGTGTGTGTGTGTGTGTGTGTGTATTTGTTTACCTTATTTTTTTCTCCCTAAGGTAATTCCTTCCACTCCTGGGATTGGAATGACTCCTTTTCTATTTTCTTAAAACCCATATCGTTCCCTTTCTCCTCTCCTGAAGAAGCGACCAACAGTTGCGAAAGCTTGTATGTGTGTTTGTGTGTGATTTTATTTCAGTCTGTCGAGCCTGACCTTTGGGAAAGTCATCCATTTACTATTTTTTATTTAGATTTATCCCACCAGAAAAGTTTCTTTTTACATAATATATATACGGTCGTTTGTTCACATTCGTTCTGAGTTGTTCATTGAGAAATTTACTCATTTTTGTAATACAGATGGCGTTGAACTAACACCGTCTGAAGAGAATGCCCGTGCACTGCCGTGCCACGTCACGCAGAGTAGGTCGCGATAGAGTAGCTCACTGGCTGGCTAATGGGGCACAGCCCACTGTCTCACAGCGGCTAGCCAGTGAGCTATGTTCGTTCCAAGGTATAGTCATTCGTAACCAGTACAGGCAAAAAAAAAAAAAAAAAAAAAAACCACCACTTTTAACTACCATGGCAAGATATTTTAACAGAAAAATGTAATGAAAATGTGGGAGATATTCAAATGTTTGTAGAGCTTATGGGACTTAACTATGGGGTCATCAGTCCCTAAACTTACAAACTACTTATGAACTAGTTTATTCTAAAGACGGCACAAACATCCACGCCCGATGAGGGATTCGAAACCCCGACCGCAGCTGCCATGCATACCGTGACTGGCACACGACAGACCGTTGGCCACTACCGCCAGTGGGAGAGATATTAAAATGATCGTTAGAAGAGGTAAAAGTTCAAAAAGAGTATGTTTGTCTAAGCTGAACTCAAATATCATACAAGTTTGACCGTTTGTTAAAATACGCTCAGAAAGTATATTACGTGTTGGGAGCATAGATTTTACCACAATACTAGAGTCATAATCATATCACCATAATTTTGTATTATTTAAATTATTATTTTGATCCGAAATGTTTACGAAAACTTATGAAACTACATATCTAAAGTGTACCTTAAAACACGTCAGTGTGTTTTTTTAATTTTTTTTTTATTTCTGTGAACATCCAACCTGGACACACTCATCATCTCTTTTAAATCTCTTCTTTCTTTCCTTTTGTTGATTCTACGGTTTGATGTAGTTAAACACATTGTGTCCTATTTTAGCGGTCTATTATGTTGTCTCTGTGATTGGAAAAAGGGACTGATGACAATAGTAGTTTGGTCCCTTTCATACCTCAACCAACCAACCTTCATCAGGAAAAGAGGAAGAAAGGAAGGAAGGGAGTGGACGAGTCATCTCAATCGCGTGAGTGGAAGGACTTACCTTAAGGGAAAAAAGGAAAGGTGTACACACACACACACACACACACACACACACACACACACACACACCAGGTAGCCCAGTCAGTGAAGACTGGCTATTAGGGGAAAAAATTCGTGTAGTCGCAAATTTTTGTACAGTGGTAGCGGGAGTGTCGTGAACAACATACTAAAAATCCTGGCCTGTAGGGTGAGTGTTGGGGTGGGGGCGCATTTAAAGGTCACTTTTTCATGTTTTCCTTAAATAACTCTAAAACCATGGCAGCAGGAGATGGTGGGTTTGGGGGGTGGGGGGCGGGAGAAGGAGGTGAGGGGAAAGCATGACGCTGGAATGATGTCGAGCACTTCCCGTATTTGTGCTTCTGCACAATGAGGGGTGAGCTAATGAGTCCCCACTCCCTCTACCCCAATAGGATGCAGCAATCAGTACAGGGTGTTTCATCAAGTTATACCCACCCTTCCACAGCACACCTCGTAAATAACTGGTGAAGCAGTATTCTGACACTTTGAGAGTGTTGATATTCCACAAATTGCGTTGTACGAAAACAGTTGTTGGAAGTGTTTATTTTCCACAAATACGTTAAATGGAATACAGGTATTAGTTATTAGTAAAACTACACAGTACATCTCTGCATATCGCCTTAAGTGATTACTTGTTTCCAGTAACTAATTGTGTCTGTACCTGAAATATGTCCCTATAAACAATGGCGAAAGTGTTTTATCTGCGAGTGTGATGTCCGTGATCTATGCAATGTTGGTGGGAAAGGAATATGTGGATTGCTAAATGCAATGTACTTGACAAAAGATGGGAAAGCTGAAGGTTTCAGGAACAAAACAAGTGGTGTTGTTCATGCAGGAAAGAGTACACCAGTGGTGACTCAATTAAAAGATTTTCAAGAGAATCTCTTTAAGACAAACAGCCTTAAACGTCGGCTGGAGTCAAATGATTGCGTTCAGCTGAAGCAAAATTTGATTTTAATACTGCCTGTTTTGTGCAGAAGCAACTGATGATGAATTTCTATTGGAAAATAAAGAAAGAAAGAAAGAAAGGAAGGAAGACAGGAAGAAAGAGAGGAAAGAAAGAAAGAAAAGAAAAAACAAAAAGGGGCCTTCAAAAGGTTTAGTGTTTGATCGTTCAATTACGATAACATAATTATAATGTATGCACAGGAGAGGAAGGATGAATGGAGATGCACCATCCAAAGACTGATCAGTTCTGTTAGTTATCTACAAGCTGCAGATGCAAGGTATCACGAGGATCGCTATAAAAGATTCGTTATAGGCTCATTGCATAAATCTAGACAGTGGACGCCCTGATGATGAAGACATCAGTGCGTCAATGGAGGAAATATTCAATCACATGGAGGGGAATGATGACTGCCAGTTCACCTTAGATGAGTTGCTGGAGCAAGTTTCTGGAAAATTGCCTCCTATGAAGACAGTTTAGGAGAGACAGAGAAAAGTATGGGGACACTATTGTTTTTAGTACATTCCGCACCAGGAAAACTGTTGCGTGCTTTCGTAGTTCAGGTTAAAAATTTTTAAATTATGCTTGGTATTCTTCAAAGTGCAAAGATGAACAAGCACAACAAGGAAAAAATGTAGCAGCTACCACTATGACTTTAGAACATCTTCAGTCAATGGCATAGGATAGTTCCGTTTTTCCACCCTGTGACAAATACTGTAGTGAAGCTGAGGAAATGGTACCTTGTTCAATCCAAGTCTCCATGGATTGCATATTGGTGGAAAAAAGGGCAAAACAGAAAATTTAAAAGAAGCTGGCATCTATATCCCATGCCCTCATTGCGGCCATTCGCCCACGATCATTCATGTCACGTATACTACATGCTGTCGCACTCTTCATTGAAAGGAAGGTTGGCTCAAAAACTCTGATTAATCTACTTGCTGGTTTAGGATTCAGTGTAACATATTATGAAGCACAACAGCTGGAGCTATCAGCTGTCTGCCACACTGTAAAGCCCGTTCAAAGTGAAACATTTTGTCAGTATATATTCGATAATGTCGATTTCAATATCTTCACTATAGATGGCTGGAATACTTTCCACAGTATGGAGGGCATTAAATGCATCACTCCAGCCTCAGCTGAAGAGGTCCAGAAACTTAAATCGTACAGTATGCCCAACAATCAATTTCCTGCCAACAGGTGCAAGGCAATGTGCAGAGATGTGTAGTTCTATTAATAACTAATACCTTTATTCCATTTGACGTATTTGTTGAAAATAAACACTTCCAACAACTGTCTTCGTACAACGCAATTTGTGGAATATCAACACTCTCAAAGTGTCAGCATACTACTTCACCAGTTATTTACGAGGTGTGCTGTTGAAGGGTGGGTATAACTTCGTGAAACACCCTGTACTTACTTCTGCATCATAATGGGGCAGATGGAGTGGGAACTCACTAGCTCGCTCCTCGTTGTGCAGAAGCACAAATACGGGAAGTGCTTGACATCATTCCAGCGTCATGCTTTCCATCATCATCTACTCCCGCCCCCCACCCCCTAAACGCATCCTCTCCTGCTGCCACCTGGCACATCCTCATAACAAAATTTATCCTTCTGTACTGTTCTACTGTACTTAAATGAGGTATAGGCTGTTAATATTTGGCCTTAATCCACTTCATTTAACAATAAACTTTAATTTTATACCATCAAAATATTGTTTTCATAAATTGCAGTTTTGTCACCCTTGTAATGAGAAAACTATTGGTCCTAGAGAAAAAACGAATAGGGCCTTTTCTGTAGGAAATGTGACATACTTAAATTTTGTACTGGGAAATACATTCACTAGAAGCCATGGTTTTAGAGTTACTGAAGGAAAACGTGAAAAAGTGACCTTTAAATGCACCCCCACCCCAACGCTCACACCCTACAGGTGTTCATGACACTCCCCAGTAGAAAAATTTTCAACTACACAATTTTTTCCCTTAATTTTCCTTTCAGATATTTGTAAAAAGCAAGTGTGTTTGTGTGTGTGTGTGTGTGTGTGTGTGTGTGTGTGTGTGTGTGTCAACAAGCCTGTGCTTTCGGTAATCCTTATTAAATTGCCATTCCAAACTACAGTTTCATTGCTACACCTGTGTTTTTGACATATAAGGAGTTTTAATTGATTTTACTTCTTCTTTACTAATTGCCCATGTCATATTTTTGAGCAATTTGTAAAGCCATAATAAAAATAAGGTGAACGACTGATAGTAGATTTTGTGTCCCAGCCTCGTCGCCGCTTTTATGTCTCGTTTCCGTCGTAGGTGTCGGTGGCCGAGTAGAAAGACCGACACAGGAATAAAGGATGCACGCTTGTGCAAGTAGGAGGTGACCAGCCAGTGGGGCAGCAGAAACTAGAAACACTAGAATGAATTAGAACGAGATATATATTTCTTAGAGACTTAGTAATACTTAACTTTTACATAGTTCAGTACTGCAGAATGCTGATACATAGTTGAGCTAGAGGCCTGCCTAGTGCCTGTCCGATAGCAAAGTCTTCACTGGTGCCTATCTGATTCCGAAGTGTTAGCTGCTTCCTATCTCAGTCCCAAGTGAACGATGTTGTTCAGTGGTGGCCACGAGCGGAGTTGTAGCAGAGGGCGCTTGTGGCTGACGTCGTAAGAACGCTGCACCGTGCGTGCATGGCGGCGCGCGGCAAAAGTAGGTGGCGCGCACTTTAGACTTGTGAGACACCACAATGGAAACTCCAGGTTGGATTTAAACAATGACAGTTTACAACTCGCTGCAAAGACATAACGACGAACTGAGACAGGCACATAAATAAAAAAACTAAACTTTTGGAGTTCAGCGGACAGAGGTGACAGTTGTTTGACGGTGAAGTGTGCCTTTGTGATGTGTGTGCTCTTTATTCTGAATAAGGCCATGGCTGATAGCGTAAGTGTTGCATATATGTTACCTTTTTATGTGCCTGTCACTGTCTGTCGTTATGTCTTTGAAGTGAGTTGTAAATTGTCCTCATTATATTAAGATGATCTTCTGATACTTTAAAAACATTCAGTTGAGATATGGGCCCCAAATAGTATCCAAATTTTAACACCCAATTTGTTTTCATTAAATCTGCAAGTGCATATATTTTGTTATAGGACAGACTGTTGCACAAAAGGCACAAAACAGCAGCATGCCTGTCATATTACAAATTCTTGGCTGTATAAATACAGAAAATATTGATTTCTGGCTGGTTGAAAAGACTATCAAAGTTGCAGGAATAAATGCTGTCAGTTTTTGAAGTACAGTTGTCACTGGGGCATTAAAATTTTATCAGTGATAAAAGTTCTCATCAGTGATACGATTTAGCACAAGATGTATATGCAGAGGCTTCTAAATGAAGAGAGCCTTTCTTGAAAGTTGACCAAATTTAGCGTGTATCACATGTTGTTGGTTCAATTTTTGATCTTCATATGTATGGAAGGTGTAGAAAAGAAACCAAAAGAGAAACAGAACTGATATTTTGTAAACGTCCATCAAAGATATCTTTCAACATAATCCAAAAGTATGTATTGCATTTGTAAATGGACAAGTGAAACCATCTGTAAAAACTGGTGCCCTTGACATGAAAGGACCCAGTTGCATGGTTTTCTTTTCTGAAACCAAATTTAGCAAATTAACACTATCAGTGAGGGTCATTAAAAGAAACATAATTTTACAAATATGTTACGTTACAGGAAAGTGGCAGTTTGAGGATTTCTAAACTTATTTAAGTATTTTTCATAATTAGTGTTTTTTTACTTAAATTAATTGACACAATGAAACATTGACTTTTACAGATCCAACTGTGAGAGACAATGCTGCTGACGCCCTTGGAACGGCAATGAAAGTAGTGGGAGAGAAAGCAATAATGCCATTCCTAGCAGATATAGAAGCTATAAAAATGACAAAAGTAAGAAAATTGTGATTGTCGTATATCTCAAGGTGAGCCTTTCATGTATACATTTGGCTGATGTAACTGGGTTTTATTTTCAGATTAAAGAATGTTGTGAAAAGGCAGTTATTGTAGCTAAAGTACCGAGAGTTGTCGAGAGGCCCTCTTCAGCTCCTACTAAACTTGGAGCGGATGGAGATGGAAAAAATGTTGGTGCAAAACCTGTCAAAAAATCTGCTCCTGGCAGTACAAAGAAGGTTGTGAAAAAGGCAGTTTCATCAGCTCCAGCAGTTGCCAGTGGTATGTAAATAGCAGTCAGTTATATCCAATAAGTCTCTCAAAGCTCATACCAAGCGAGGTGGCACACTGGTGCCACACTGAATTGGCTTTGACAATGGTGGTTCAAATCCACCTCTTGCCATCCAAATTTAGGTTTTCCAATATCTCCCTGGCACAGAAGGCCCTCTGTATGACGTCGCAAAAAAAAGTATTAATTTTTAAAAGGTTTAGAAGCTACAGATGAAGAGATTCGTGAAGGAGTTACTGCTTTATGCCAAACATATCCTGCAGATGTGGACATGAATCTTGTAGGAGAAGTCAAGCATTTTCCCCCAATATGTTAGACATAGTCAAGCCTATGGTTCAGGGGAACATGATAGTCTGACACAGCAGGATCTGTATAGGGTTATATTTGACGATCGTGTCCAAACAGCATTCCCTAATATACAAGTAGTTTAGAGATTGTTTCTTAGTATCACAGTTACAAATCGCTCTGGAGAAAGATCTTTTTCTAAAGTGAGGTCACTTTGAAGGGTTGAAACCAAAAATTTTAGTATCCTCCTTTCGCAAGTGGACATTTAAAAGAAATGGTATTTGTGTGTGTGTGTGTGTGTGTGTGTGTGTGTGTGTGTGTGTGTGAGCGCGCACACAATATCATTTGGAGTAACCACTTTTTCAATTTAGAACACAAATACAAAAAGAATACTGTACTTGTGTAAATATATGCCACACTTTTTCTTGTATAAATATTTTGACTTGCAAAATTGTGGTGTGCCTACATTCCCCACCCCTTACATAAATTCTGTTTCAAAATGTGCGCACATCTACTTTGGGTTGAAAAAGATAATAAAGCATCCATTCTTAAATAAAATGTGGTGGCTGTGGTGGTGGTGGTGGTGGTGGTGGTGGTGAGGGAACTGTTTTGCAAAACTGCCTCAATGATTTTATACGACTAGTTCACTTCCTGAATAGAAACGGTGTAGCAACTGACAAGTTATAGATATAAATCAAATGGCCTCATTCGATAGCACAGCCAACCATGCTAAACAATAGTGTTTTCAAAATATAGTAGACATGTGTAACATGTGGACTTTCAATGTTGATGTGTTCAATGAAGCTAATCTTAGTTACAAAATATGTAGCAGTTACTGCAAAAATAAAATTCCCTGTTAAAGGAATTCAAAAGGCATTTTGCTTCTACTAAACATGCCTGTGCCTGTACATTAAAATGAAATTCTTATCTACTACAAACATTGAGAGTTGTAGCATTTCAACTGATATTTGGAAATGTCATCTATTCCCACATATTCAGTAGTTGGAAATATGCTTGTGGGTTTCAAATACTCATAGCAAGTGTAAAGTATTTGCTGTACAGTTAAACATAAAATACAAACATCAAATAAATTTGCTTGCTGATCTGCTTACACACAAAAATAGATAATCACATTCAGACAACTTAAATTTTCGGTAATGGCCTTTCTCAGGAAAAGAAACATGTACATTAATGTAATTGCTTTCTACAGTATGTCTGCCTAGGTGTATTTGTGTGTGTGTGTGTGTGTGTGTGTGTGTGTGTGTGTGATTGATTGCTGAATGTGTGTGTTTCTTTTTCTGACGAAAATTTAAGTTGTGTGAATGTGATTATCTATTTTTCTGTCTGTCTGCAGCTCAGTGTAACTCTTTACGGTAAGTTATCTATCCTCCATTATTTACATTTCAATTGGATTTTCCATTGTTAAAATTTTACCAATATATATTTATTGCTTTTGCCAAAAATATCACTACTTTATCGTTAATCAGAATGCATGAAAACGTTATATAGTGGGAGAGATTGTGAACCAAATAAAACACAATCACTAGGGACCGGCAAAGTTGGCATCTGTTTTTTTGGCAAAGTTGGCATCTGTTTTTTTGGCAAAGTTGGCATCTGTTTTTTTGGCAAAGTTGGCATCTGTTTTTTTGGCAAAGTTGGCATCTGTTTTTTTGGCAAAGTTGGCATCTGTTTTTTTGGCAAAGTTGGCATCTGTTTTTTTTGGCAAAGTTGGCATCTGTTTTTTTGGCAAAGTTGGCATCTGTTTTTTTGGCAAAGTTGGCATCTGTTTTTTTGGCAAAGTTGGCATCTGTTTTTTTTGGCAAAGTTGGCATCTGTTTTTTTGGCAAAGTTGGCATCTGTTTTTTTGGCAAAGTTGGCATCTGTTTTTTTTGGCAAAGTTGGCATCTGTTTTTTTTGGCAAAGTTGGCATCTGTTTTTTTTTGGCAAAGTTGGCATCTGTTTTTTTTTGGCAAAGTTGGCATCTGTTTTTTTTTGGCAAAGTTGGCATCTGTTTTTTTTTGGCAAAGTTGGCATCTGTTTTTTTTTGGCAAAGTTGGCATCTGTTTTTTTGGCAAAGTTGGCATCTGTTTTTTTGGCAAAGTTGGCATCTGTTTTTTTGGCAAAGTTGGCATCTGTTTTTTTTTCTTTTTGGCAAAGTTGGCATCTGTTTTTTTTTTCTTTTTGGCAAAGTTGGCATCTGTTTTTTTCTTTTTGGCAAAGTTGGCATCTGTTTTTTTTTGGCAAAGTTGGCATCTGTTTTTTTTTTGGCAAAGTTGGCATCTGTTTTTTTTCTTTTTGGCAAAGTTGGCATCTGTTTTTTTTCTTTTTGGCAAAGTTGGCATCTGTTTTTTTTTCTTTTTGGCAAAGTTGGCATCTGTTTTTTTTTCTTTTTGGCAAAGTTGGCATCTGTTTTTTTTCTTTTTGGCAAAGTTGGCATCTGTTTTTTTTTTTTGCAAAGTTGGCATCTGTTTTTTTCTTTTTGGCTATGTTGGCATCTGTTTTTTTCTTTTTGGCTATGTTGGCATCTGTTTTTGTTTTTTTTTTGGCAAAGTTGGCATCTGTTTTTTTTTTTTTTGTTGGCAAAGTTGGCATCTGTTTTTTTTTTGTTGGCAAAGTTGGCATCTGTTTTTTTTTTTTGTTGGCAAAGTTGGCATCTGTTTTTTTTTTTTGTTGGCAAAGTTGGCATCTGTTTTTTTTTTTGTTGGCAAAGTTGGCATCTGTTTTTTTTTTTTTTTTGTTGGCAAAGTTGGCATCTGTTTTTTTTTTTGTTGGCAAAGTTGGCATCTGTTTTTTTTTTTTTGTTGGCAAAGTTGGCATCCGTTTTTTTTTTTTTGTTGGCAAAGTTGGCATCTGTTTTTTTGGCAAAGTTGGCATCTGGTTACTTCCTCTTACAAATGTTCAATATGTCACACCTTTTGTGTGTTAAATACTTTATTAACTGCTATTACTTAATCTATTTAAGAGAAAAAAGAAAACTTATATTTGACAACACATTGTTAAATGTAGTCCACAACAAAGCCAAAAAGTGCTTTGCAAACATTTCATATTTTTTCAGTGTGAATGGCACTCAATACATTCTTGATATCTACACTATTACTGTCTTTAAGCCGCTGTTTAAAATTATTTTTAAATGGACATTGCCTTTATGCACCACTCGTCGTAATAAACTTGAAGACATAGTCTCCATTACAACAGCTTTATCAGGATTGTTGAAAATGACATTCCTTGAAAAAGTGTCTGAGCTATAGATTAAATTCCCTTATGATTTGGGTCTTTGCTTCTCAGTAAAGCCAGATTGCTCTTGGCTACTATTAGCTGCCTTGCTTAACACATGTTTACATTCAGCCTGCTCTAAAGTATTTAGAGCATGCAATGCTTGTATTGTTCCTTCTGAGAACTGTCCTTCATATAGAATTCCCAAATTTAATTCTAGATTGGCCAGTTTTGGGTACAGAATATGAACTGTAGGATGCTTTGAGCTTTCAAGCAGTTAAAAGCTCCACAAGCTGCCTGCCATGATCTTTCATAAACACCTTGTGTGTGTGTGTGTGTGTGTGTGTGTGTGTGTGTGTGTGTGTGTGTGTGTCTTTTCACGTCTTTGTCTGTTAATTTGTTTTAATAAAAGTTACCCCACAATTATTTGCCTCTCATTTCTGGCAACTTAAAGAACTCTACAATGTCAAAGAAATAATTTTCTAAATAAAACACTGATTCAAACAATCTGTTCCACCGAGTGACTACTGGTAATCGAAACTGTTTAGCTTCCTTGGAATCATTCTTTGCATTGAGAAACTGGATATATTTGTTAGGAATGCTGATTTTACCATGGTTGCCACTTCATTCAATTCACACAACTGTTGTGAAGCATTTGCCAATTAGACTGAGTTTGTGTGCCCAACAGGTACATGAATAGATGGCCAACAATAATCACTTTCAAAGTATCATGACAGTCTCATGTACGGAGCACTGTCACTAACAAATACACGAACAGCATTGTATGGCAGTTTGTGCTCATTTAGTGTTTCTAACATTATTCTGCAACAGTCTGTGGCATTTGCTGCTTCTGGAAATTTCACAGCAGCAGGGAATATCTTCCGTTCTTCTGCACCAGACAGTTAGAAAATAACAACAAACACACAGCGTCCCATTGTGTCTGCTGCTTCATCACAAAGAATATTTATTTGTTTGCTAGATATAGCCTATCTTTAGTTGCTATTTATGGTCAGAAGCAATTTATAGGAATAAAGAAATAGTCATATAACACAAGACATAATAATCACAAGATTGTCATAATAGTTTCTCATACTCTTAGTTATTTTGTGGAGTGAAATTGGTGTAGATCTGATTTTAAAATTAATTTTATTCATTAGTTACAAAATAAGCTTGCAGTGATAGAAATTGATACAATACGGTACTTTCATTATATCCAACAGTCACTTTTATTTTAACTTTGTGATAGATTCATTTAATACAAAATCTTGTCTCACAAACTGCATTTTTTACTGTAACGCGTGGTCTGCTGTGTGTGAGCTGTAGCAATATTATGGTAACTATAAAGCAAACAAGCGAAAATTTTCGGGTTAAGTTGGCATACTGATATATCTTGTTTTATAGCTAGTGCCAGATAAAGTAATAGTACTATTAAAAAAAAATAGTTACTATAACAACGTGGAGCTTATGGTTTTTTCCCTCCGTAAAAGGAAGTTCAAAGTTTCATTAACTGCAATAAGGTGAGGATTTTTGTTTTAGTTGCAGGGAAAATTTGGCACTGGTTACAGGTAAGATGATGATCATTTGTCCCCAAGCGCTACCAATTTTTCTTTGTATCTCCAGTGTTTCCGTATAATCACTGTAGAAAGTAATACACGCAGCTTTCCTCCCACCGCTACTTGCCCGACAATTTAAACGGCACAACAACGCACACTCCCCCTGCCGCTCTAGACACTCACTGCAAGAATCTTTGTATTATCGTGACTAAAAGCAGCAATTCATATACATAACACTAGCAACGAAATACAGTAACGAAAACACTTTCCAGTGGGCTTATTCCCGAAAATACATTCAACTGAAGGGTAATAAAATAAAGTTAAGAAAGTTATGACTGGTAGCAGAAACATTTTAAAAGTCAAAACTACCATACTGATTTTGTAGAGTATCGAACAAGAACAAGAATTATATGTTCGGAATACACGTAACTTGCGCACATTACTTGATCTGCAAACTTCCATTCATTGCAAATAATGTGATATTCTCGTTGTACACAAACATCGCGTATTTTACGGGCAACTTTAGTGCACCGAATCCCCAAGGACTGTTTTACTATTATTATTTGTCACATTCACGATGCTGTCAAGTCATAAAAGTAATGAACTTACTTAGCAAATATTACTCGTGCATTGTCCTTACACATGGTAGATCTTCCTTAGATATTACGTTAATCCATGGCATGACTTGATTTTTGAGCTTTTAAATTGGAATGCTGGCTTTTGCAAACTGTTCTTTTTGCGAATTTGTCCTTTTCTGATTTTCTTCTTTTAGTGCTGTTTAATGTTTCAACAATTGATGACGGACTGTGTCTAGATGCACCAGCACTTTTTCGCAAGTGAACAGAGTGCTTAACTGATTTAATGTATTTTGCAATATTGTCTTTTTCTCACCCTATTCGACAATTGCAAAATTTGCAAAACACTGTTTTGGCATCGGTTGCATAGAAGCTCTCACTAGCATACTGTTGAGCCCTTTCATACACATCAAAGCCTTGCGACCCATATTCGGCAGTGCTACACAACAATGACAAAAGCGAAAACAATAGAAACAGAACCGATTCCAAACTGAATGTTGGCGTGAATTCTTTTCTTTGTTAGGTGTCAGGCCCCATGTAACAAGAATGCGATCTGCGTTGCCATGTGTGGCATTTATCTTGCACAGAGCTCTGCCCAACGCAACAGTAGATGCAGCATCCCAGCTTGTAGGCTCAATTACATATGCATGGGTGCACTCTCTGCCCCCTCCCAGCCAATTTTCTCTCACTCAAATCATGTGATACTACACAAATTAAAACTGATTGCTTTTTAATGAGTTTTATAGGCAGAAAATAGTGGTAATAGAAGGCATCACAAAATTCGCTAGAAAAGCACATTTATTACATAATTCGCGTTTTTCACATTTTGAGCCGGAATTCGCATTTATTGTGACTTAAGAATTTTTCAGGTCCCTAACAATCACATCACTAGCATCTGTTTCTTCACCCTTGTTAAAAAAAATTCAGAATGCTGCCATAAGTAGTCATCTTCAGTCACATCATGGTTGTTGAAAACAACAGTTTTCTTTAAATTTTTTACACCAAGTTCTTCTACTGCCAAACAGCAAATCACACAATCACATTGGTATACTTCATACTCAAAATCTTCGTCTGTGGCTGCTGCCCTATGAATGTGCAAAGGTGTGAGGTTACTGTTTTGCGACTGTGAAGTATGCCTCTGTAACTGTGTGAATTGTCTTTCTTTTTGATGAAGGCTAATTGCTGAGGGCTGAAGCTGTATATCAGTATGTTTTCTATATGTCTGTTGAAGTCTGTTAAACTTTCCATTGTTCCATAAAAAAGTGTCTGCAAAAGGCAGCTGACAGCAGTAAAAGAAATATTGTCAGCGTTCTTTTTTATTTCTAATTGTGCACATTTGTTAGATGGCACATTGTCATTCAGTTACAAAACAGACTATATCTGGTACAGTAGGGTCTTTTATCTCATCAGAGTACCTGCATTTCTCTATAATTATAAAAATTTGTAGTGTTCCTTTGTGTCAGCTCTTCTCACAGTACCTAATTATACAAATGAAAATAACCCCCAAAAGACAATGTACGTATTATACACATCTTCAGAATGTGTTTTATGATTATAAAGTCTTCTAATTGTGTTTTTGTTGTATTTACTTCCAGGGAAAAAGCCACCTAGTCAAAGAACAGAAAAAGAATTAAGTGAAGACGCAGTAGATGAAATACTGTCAGAAATTTTGCCTCCTGATTCGATCTCGGGTCTAGAAGATGCTAACTGGAAAGTTAGGTTGGCTGCAATAGAACAGTTTGTTGAGGTATATCTGTAATTACCATTCCATCCAGGTAGCTGCAGCTTTTATAACAGTTTTAATAATTTGCTATATTGTCTTTCAGGTTGTCAGAGAGTTGGATCCAGCAGACAGGCCAACACAAGCGCTAGTTCGAGCTCTGAGTAAAAAACCAGGCCTGAAGGACACAAATTTTCAAGTACTTAAAGCAAAATTGGAGGCACTGAAGCTTTTAGCAGAAAGTGGAGAAATGTCGAGGTGAATTGAATTGATTCTCTTGATTTTTTTTTTCTTTGAGATAGTGCTAGTGATAGTACTAATTGACTTTTCCATTGTAATTAGTAAATTAATGCATTTTTACTTTTTCTTCAAAGTGTCTCAGTGGAATGCTGTGTAAGTGATGTTGCTGAGAAACTTGGTGATCCAAAGAATGGCACTCTTGCTGCTGAAACATTGACGGCGTTAGCAGAAGCAACAAAGTTAGATCCTGTAGCGACAGCAGTATTGGACTTTGCATTCAGTCAGAAGAGTCCAAAAGTCCAAATTGAGGCACTGAAGTGGCTGGGTGAAGCCATAAAGGAATTCGGATTTGTGTGAGTCTTTATTGCAAATAATGCTGCTATTACTTTCTCACCCTCTTTTTCAAATAATATTGAAGTGGGATACAGATATAAACACATTCTGGATAGAATTTGTTCGTCAGAGCATTGCTTCGTTGTTTCCAGAATGATAGTCCATAGGTGTAAATGTTGACTAACAATTATTCTATTGTTGCAATATGTCTTATTTATAGTTGAATGGAAGTTATGCTCACTGTACATTCTCCAGTCCCGAAATATCCATGTTTCAATGTACGACAACTCCCCTTTTTTCACACCCAACAGTTCCTATCTGCTCTATCCTACACCTCTACTATTTCATGTGGTCTCATATTTCCACACTGCAGAGCATGATTTGGAGTGCAGCGGTTGGAGATGATGGTTGTGTGACCGTGTGAGGAAGGTCATAGCTGATAGTATGTGTTATGTGTTTGTCTCTCTCTCTCTCTCTCTCTCTCTCTCTCTCTCTCTCTCTCTCTCTCTCTCTCTCTTTTTTTTCTTCTTCTTCTTCTTCTTCTTCTTCTTCTTCTTCTTCTTTTATGTGCCTTTCACATCTTGTCGTTATGTCTTTGCGGTGGGTTGTAAACTGCCATTATTATATTGTTTACTTTGTTTTCTTTTCCATATGTCATGGGTCAAAAGATTACATAATGCTAAGCACACATTGCACCGCGCGCACGCACGCAGGGCCAGGCTGGATCAAACATTTGTCGGGCTAGTTAGGTTGCCCCACCATGTATTGATGTAGATGCACATGTAGCAACTTTATTTACATTACTTTGCATTATTTTTTAAGAATACATTTTTATCTCATGTAAAATGCAAACAAACCAGCATAGTAAATGTGAAATGATGTTTTTTTACTTAATTAGCATCAGCCTCCTTGTTACATTTTGGAGGAGGGATTTTGAAAGATTCAGCTGCTTGCTTCTTGCACAGTGTAAGTCACTTGGTGTTACCCATCCCATGACTCACTTCTTGTGAAAGAAACTGCACTTGCATAAAATCAACTGTATTCTTACTTTCAGATCATCATGTGGACACTGGGTGTGGGTTCTGTTTACTTTCAAAACTCTCACCTTATAGATAATGTGGCAGAGACGCATTTGTGTGCCATTATGAAATGAACCTCATTATTGAACTACATTGACTTAACTAATGTCTTGGAATACCAGGGCACATATGACACAGTTGTTTTGTTCGTACACAGCATTCCCCATGTGCCAATTATAGTAGCATAGCAGACCTTCTGTGACATGATATGTGTAGCATACATTCATGAGCCATTCCAGCCCTAGGAATTAAAATCGATGAAACACCTGGACAACACAGGATACAGTATCTCTGACTTCCACCATCCTAACACCATCCTCGTGACCTAGGTCGTGAATTACTTTTCCCTTCCCATTCCTTTTCCTTTTTCTCCCTTCTCTCCACCTGCAGAAGGAACACAGTTCCAAAAGCTTGTTATTTTCCTCTTTTTTTTTATTTATTTATTTACTTTTTTGTGTAACTATTGGCAGTACAGCTTTACCTTTTACTTTTACAGGTAGGACAGGGGGAAAGTGAAAGGGGACAGAAGGGGAAGGTTACTCACAATTTGCACCATGAGATAGGAATGTGTGTAGGTGGAAGTTCATAATTTAAAATTTTTGATGGAAAGAAAAATTGCACTAAAAGGTGGGAACTTTTAGAATGAGTCCTTTAGGGACTGTTCCAAATGTCAAAACAGTACTGGAGCAAGGAGCAAAAAGAATGTGAGATTGCAGTTTGGCTATGGTGAATGTGTGTTTATAGAAAGCCTTTTAGATACTATGGTATATAGTTGGGATACGATATGATTAAGTTGGTTGAATTAGGTATGGATATGAAAACTGGGGAAAGGGGGGGGGGGAGGAGCTGGGTTCTAGTGCATAAAGAGGTGCAAAAAGGGAGAAAATTTCAATAATATTATTGACTAAAATATTTTCTTACTCGTGGCCTTGGTTGTGAGTAACCACTCCCTTCAGTCCTGTTCCCTTATCTCTTACCCGTTGAAGGAAATTGTGGTTCTTGAGCAAAAATATTTTCAACTACACTTTTGATCATAATAAACAAATTTACTGCCTCTTTCTTCACAACATTTAGATAAAATTTAAAATATCAAGCCACCAGGGTCTAAGCAACAAGACACATGACAGAGGTACAAACAGTTTAAAGACTTTGTGTGCAACTCTTACTGTTTCTGACTACCTTATACTCTAAAGAACATAAAGGTCACACTGTCCTTTAGGTTTTTGAAGATCACTTCCACATAGAAACTTAGTGATTCTGTTATACAGTTTTTGTACTAACATATTTAGAATTATTCAAATTCAATATTTTTTTTTTTTTTTTTACAAATAAGCTATTTTCATTAATACCAATATTTCTTTAGACAGAATATAAATTAAGTGAGCAAATAGCAGATAGTTGTTTATAAGTCAGCAAATTACTAAAGTAATTTGTGGTATTGTCAAATCTTCATGTGTGTAAAAATTAAGGAGTTTGTATGCTATATGTTTTTCTGCAGCAAAACTACACATCACAAGTGAATAGTGTTTATATGTAGTAGCAGGTATGTCTCCCATTGTGCACTGTGGTGGTAGAGGGTTTATAACAATAATGGGGTCGAAGACATAGTGGTTGAAAGTTGTCGGCTTATATAAAATTTGTACTAAAGACCAGCAATTACTTTTGACACTATAATAGCAAAGGGGTTATATACAGTGAAATGTGATGCACATTCTTCAGCTGTTGTTCTGCAAGTGCATATTGCAGTTTGAAAGTAAAACTACCAAGAAAGATGCTAAAGTGTAAGAAAGAAATTTCGTGTGCTCGATCCGTTTTTAAAAGACGGAGAACGGCACTGAAAAGTGAATCTACAGACAATAGAAACTTGAAATTTGTAGAGGTTGTTTGTTTTACACTGTAGGCATCAGCAATTTTCAGATATTCCCATCCCCAGGGGGTGAAATAGATGAACGTTTTTTTGAAAATACGTTGCTATTAAGGCAATTTTGAAGAAATAAATACAAAACTTTGGATTTCGATTTTTGATTGGAATTTTAAACCAATGTTAGATATTTTTGGAAATTCAACAAATAAGCAGGTGAAATAAGGGAAAATCTTTTAAGGGTGCTATTAAGACTAGTTTGATGCTAGAAATGCGAAAATTTGGATTTGGAACCATGGTTAGAATTTAAAAAAAGTGTTTTGGGATGCTTTCAATTCTGCCATCAATGATACAGTAGGAGGTGCCAAGTTGTATCAAAATAGTTGATTAGGAAAGCATTTTAAAGCCAAATGTATGAAAATTTATATTTAGAAGTAGAAACAGCAAATGCAGACCATCAATCTACGCTTGTGAAGCAACAGGAATTAAGCTAGTTTGATATAAAAATACTCCATTAAGTACTGCAAAACTATTTCCATGCAACAATATCTTTATTGGTTCAAAGTTAGTTTGGCGATAGGAATGGGCTATGGAACTTTCAGAACTTCGGTAAATCATTGTACTTCTTGTTTTGAAAGTTCAGGTTGAAAAACAAAAATTATTCCTGTGGAATAGACCATTGTCCGGAAATCTGAGTAGCTGCTGAAGAGGTGAGTTGTTTTTGGTGAGTGGAATATTTATTCCCAAATATAATGCTGGACGTCTGTTAGGTGGGTTTGTGTGTACATTACATTTGTTTTCATCAGAACTAATTGTTGCTGCTGTTGTGTGCTTATTCATAATGTTTCTCTGTGGTGTTGAGATTCTTTATAAACTTGGACATAGTGGGCTACACTATGCTCAGAACTTACATCAGCTTTGTTACCTAAATCATTTAAGTTATTCCTACATATTTACTAAACTTTATAATACTTCTTAGTTTGTTATTGATATCCTAGGTAAGATGCAGAAGAGAATTTACCTGTACTCCCATCTGTTCTAAAACCATAGTCCCATATCTGATTTATGAAATTGAAATTGATTGATCGAATAATGTACTGGCCAAAAGTGAACCATTTCGGAGACATGTAATCCAGTCTATAGCATCTTACATTCACAATACTCAAGTTTCAAAAACAAGATTGTGTTGCGGGTGTTGTATTCCTACTTATGGTCTTAATTTTCTCTCTTAGTTTTCTTATTTCAGTTTTATAGTAAAGAATGCATCACATCTTTACGACTTCAATGTCACCTTTAGTTGTCGGCTATCACACTGTCCAGTGTTGCTAAAGAGCAATGGCACTTCAGAATAGTGTTACCACAGTCTAACATTTACAGTTAAGACACTCTGATGTGAAAGTTGTTACCAACTGACAATTGCAACGCCACTAGCGCTTCTGGCGGTGGGCAAGCAGCCGAAGGAGTGATGTTTGTTCATTATTTTTGTATGTAATTAACGAAATAGTATAATTTTTGTGTTACATGCATTAGTAAAATATAAAGACACATACATAATACAGAAATTAGTGTAAAACAGCCAAATTTAACTGATCAATGGCATAGAGAACAACTTTGTCATGAACAAATACTTAAGAATATGTGTATATTTAGTGCTTATTCCGATAAAAGTAAGTAGAATATAAACATAACATAAATTTCTATTATGTCTGATCTTACTATGACAGTTCAGTTTTTTACGCGTATCGATTCGGTGTGGATTCTAATGGTTTACAGATTTTTCACCTCACTAGTCTAATATGCGCATATTCTTCTGAGTTTTGTTACTTTGTTAAAAAGCCAATATTTTGAAGGTTCTTGTCATTTGTGATTCAGTTGTAGCAACAAATGTGGAACTGGGTTGTCCTTTGTTGGAAAAGTCTCACTTTTGCCACGTCTCATTTTTCCTTCAGCTAAAACTGAGGTGGTTGATTTGGAACGTTAAATACTGTAGCATTGTATTCTATAGGCCTATGTTTCCTTCTTTCTGCTCTCAAGAGATTTACTGGAATTGTAAGTGAGGAAATGTTAACATTCACAAGTATAAAAGTGACAGCTTTCTGCCAAAGGGCAAGTCTTCTGGCATTTCCATGCCATTTTTTATTTGTAATAGAAAATGAAATGATTCAGTAAAAGCCTGCGGGGATACAACTTAATTGTAAATAAACTGCCCTCAGGGTAGCCACCGAACCTTGAAACCGGGAAAAAGCCTTGAATTTCAAAAAACCGGGGAAAAACCTTGAATTTCAGCCAGAAACCGGGATTTTTAACTCGAGATCTCGCGGCTTTAAGAGTTAAACGATCGTTCGCGTGTATAGCCTATTGCTCAGATCAGACGACCAGTTCGAAATGTACTTAATAAGTGTAAATAAGTAATCCCTGTAGTTTTCGTAAGAAAAAAACCTCAAAGTTTAATATTTAAAAGTAACAAAATGCCAGTCGTTTTAAAATTCCGGTGAGCAAAATGCTCAGATCGCTAATGCCCGTGTGTTAAATAATATTCATCGCTTCATTTTTGTGTACAAAAACATTTTCAAATATATTTCTGGGTAGTTTAAAAAATTTTATAGTTATAGTTTACGTATTCCGTTATCTATTTCTGTATTTATCTCGAAGTGTTTTTCAACTGGGCGACTCAGTTCCTCGTGATGTTCGTCGAAGAGACGCGATGTTATCGTAAGGCACGACTGGGAAATCGCAGCAAGAATGAAAGGCGATATTTATTTGTACTAAATTTTAGCAATTTTCGTGATTGACACCCCCTCCCCCAGTGATACTCATCAACACAGATCTCGTCTGTCTGATTCTGTGTTGAAAAATCTCTTCACGGAAGCATTTTGTTGATTTTAACTATAAACTCTGTAAAAGTTGGTATTGTGATGCTTCGTTAGCATACGCCGACTACGGGTAAGCTCAGTCGCTCAAGTATACCCCAAAATTTGAATGGGTATGCTAAGCATACCCCACTGACAATTTTCATATCATTTTTTCTTTGCGTTATATTTGACTGCAATTAAAATAGACTCTCTCATCCAGTTGATGGCCGGCTGGCTTTTGTAAAACACCACTCAAAAAAAAAAAAAAAAAAAAAAAAAAAAAAAAAAAAGATAATTTTAACAGGTAATTGGATTCGTAGGCATTAAAAACCACGTTCACATGTGAGTGAGTGACCGTTAATGGCATTCCGCATGTTAAGTCAATATTGTAAACTGAAGGCGGCAACCGTTATTGTAGTCTATTAAATAACTAGAAATGAAGTGGGTTTGGTACGATACATTGAAAATGTTTACATTACGAATTTAATTCCCGGTATCTTTTGAGATAACCTTTTGACAACCACATACATTACCAGTAAGCCGACATACTTTCTTCTACCTAAAACATTCTGTAAGCCGGCCGCAGTGGCCGAGCGGTCTGCGTCGAGCCAGTCATGGTCTGCATGGCCGCTACGGTTGGAGGTTCGAATGGATGTTTGTGCTGTCTTTAGTATAAGCTAGTTTGTAAGTTTAGGGACTGATGACCCCGCAGTTGAGTCTCATAAGACTTACAAACATTCTGTAAACAGACAGTCCTCATAACTTGCGAAGGTCTTTGTGTTTTAATTGGCAGGTCTACAAAATGCTCGAAACGCAACAGCTAGTAATAGTTGTTTTTTTTCTGAATTTGAATATTCAGGCTTCAACAATTTGTCAACAATTGCACGTAGTAGTCAGACCTTAGTTTGTGCTCTTTTTGACCTGTGTCACCTGTGCATGGAATTAAGTCTTAACTCTTTCTCTCCCCTCATCTTTATCTGTCGGTCTAGCCACAACCATTTGTTCAAAAATTGTAAATAACATGGCAGGGCTTCCAGTAATTCATTGTGACTAGATTGTCTATCATTTACCTCGAGGAAACAAAGAGCATTAAGCTACAATGCATTGTCAAAATATATATCGTTGCTTGATGTCCAACTTGGAGTAAATGCAACAATACTTTCAAATAATTGTATCAAGGTAAAGGAAACGAAATAATTTAAAAACTTTATTAATATAATTGTCCAATGTCTAAATTAGTAGTCAAACCTGCACACTGATGCCATCTATAGTCATCCCAATTTTCTTTCCAAAAACTAAAAATAATCAAAAATTCTGTCAAATATACATTAATCCAATCATTTTTATAGATATATTCAAAGAAATATTTTTGTTCATAAATCATTAAAATTTGGGGTTAAAAGGGTTGTCTTGCATGGAAAATCGTTAAAATGGTATAGTGAAATACAGGAGGACTTCGACTTATAATCGTGATTGTGACTGTGATCTGGAATCGATAGCGTGTATGTTTTGTAAAAGTTTTTGGCTTTGCTTTGTATTTTTATTTTTTTAATTTTTTTTTCCTTTTCCTTAAGAAATACCTGGGTACGCACTGATAATACGCCAATATTTTCGAAGGTCGGCGCCTATGTTCGTTAGTAATAATTATAGACAATTCATGTGACTGGCATAACATTGGTAATATGTAAATAGCAAACTCAGTCATCATGTACGTATTGTTGATGGCTGAACTGTTTTTCATGCGGGCCCAGCTAGCGCCAATGTGGAGTCGGGGCAACAATTAAGAGCATAATTAATTTACTTAGCGGGCAAGTGTACATCGAGAACCTGTCAACCATAGAGCAGGAACAGCATTAATTATTTGTTTTAAGGTCAACACAAAAGATTATTCCCTTCGTTATATGTTAATGGGTTTTCAAAAAGCATATGTACACACAACACCACCTAGTGAGCGCTACCTGGGCCCGTATGAAATACAGTTCTAACATTGTTGATTGCGACTTTTTGAGATGCTAATTGTCCTTCAAAAAGATGTAAGTATAACTCTGTAATACGGTACGCGACTTTTGCGAAAAGGCAACTGAAAAGCATCATTATGAACGATCTAAATGAAAACTTGAAATAGATGAAAAGGTTGTTCATATCTTGAAGGTAAAGTAAATCATAATATATGTATTGAGTTCTCGATCACTAGTTCACGAGATGTGACTGTATTTGAATGTATCAGGAAGTCTAGTATAAATGAACGGGTTATGTTGCATAAACGAATGCAATTCACATTACAACGTACAGTATCCTCCAACTACTTGAACTCAAAACTTAGCCCATTATACAGGGCGTAAATTTTAAGTTGACAAACCGGAATAACTCGGAAATACAGTAGATATTTAAAAATGCGGATGCCAGAGGCTTAGGAAATAATACTCAAACTGAACCGTTTCCACCGTTTGGTGGGAGGGGGGCGGGGGTAGTGTCAAGTGTAAAATTTTTAATGGGTACCCCGACTTTTTTATTGCAGATTCAGATTCTAAGGCCCACATCGTGTATGGTCTGGTTGATATTTTTTTACGACAGATGGCGCTGTAGTAGGAATAAATACTTGCCATACTGGTAAATAAATGTACTAAACAGGAAATAAAATAAATGAAAACCATATTCATGGTGCTTCAGAACGCTACCAAATGATCTCCAAAGTGATCCCCCCACCCTCTCCATACAGTGGACTGGGCAGGCTTCTAAAGTGATACCTTAGTTCAGATCGCCTTTGTCTAATACCAGTTATGAATTGCCGAAAAAACGCTTAATTGAACTAGCCGAGAAGAAATGTACATCTTGTCATTTGGTTGGGTTCTGAAGCGTCATCAATATGATTAAACTTTTTCTTTCCTGGGTAGTACATTTCTTCAGCAGAATGGCGAATAATTCTTACCATTACAGTGCAATATGTTGCCTATTGAAAGAAAAAAAATTCAAACTATACATGATTTAGTCTCTAGAATCTGAGTCTGCAATAAAAAAAAAAAAAATGGGAGTTTCCATTTAAAATTTTACACTAGCCACCCACACCGTTCCCAAACGGTGGAGACAGTTCAATTTTAGTATCATTTCCTAAGCCTCTGCCGTCCGTTAATAATGGTGAAAAGCGTTGTTGAATATATACTGTCTTTTTTTTTTTTCTTTTCTGCTCCCTAATTATTTTTGTCAACTTAAAATGTGCACCCTGTACTATACATTGTCAGTGTAGAGTCTGGGGTGAAGGGAGGGGGGTCTATGGGGTTGCAGATCCCCCAAAACCATGAGGAAAACCTCATATGAGCTGGTTCGTTGTAGATCAGTTTGAGGTACAATGCCACAATTTTTATGAGCTCTGTCCCCCCCCCCCCCCCCCCTTCCCCAACACAAATCCTGGATTCGTCACTGGTTGGTGTATATTACAATGTGACATGGTTCAACTTGGATGACATGTGTTTTAAAAATATGTAACTAGTTTCTTTGCGGTATAGTTGTTGACTAACCCCTTTGAGCAAAATTTTTGTGAAAACCTGGAAAATAATTATTTTTAACCTGGAAAACCTGGAAAAAACCTTGAATTTGAAAAGGAAGATTTGGTGGTCACCCTGGCCCTGTAATGTAGCATTTCGTACCTTGTCAGGGATCTTAAGAAACTTAAGACAGACAAATCTGGAGGTTTTTTTAAGTTATTACTTATTTTTATGGCATGACATGTTCCCTAATGTATTACGTATGGTTAAAATCATTATGAACGATACTATTTGCACTCATCCAATACTGTATTAAAAACTTCACTTGCCAGCCATTTGGAGCCCTGCTGTAACAGTGTATAACAAAAATCTGTGGGAGTCTCGTCACTCTGTGATAGACTTTGGTGCTACAGTAGTCTTGCAGCTTTGTTGTAAGCATATTTGATAGTACATAGGTCTAAGATGGCAGCAAATTAGAAATATTTGCCTGTTGATGCACACCAATGCCACTAGTAGTGATTGACAATGCTGCAGAGGAAACTGCCTAGCAAATACAACTGAAAAGCACCTGAAACCTCGGCATTGCTGTGAAGCACACTGGAAATAGGTGAACCGTGACAGGTGACTTTGTACGATTAAATGCTTTTTATTTGTGGGAATACTGATGACTATTTGGTTAAGTTCTGTTACTACCCAACATCGAATTGACAACTGGAGTTAATTTTCCTAACATACTAAATATACTTTACATTGTTATCTTGCGATGAATTCTATAGTTCTAATGAGTTGTACTGACCTCTTGTAGGTAGTGAGTTTGCAGTGTTTAAAAATTGTTATCCAGGGTTACAAATTTACAATTTGAGATCTGTTGACTTCTCACAACTAATTTAACTTATTACAAGAAGTCGGGAAATAAAGTAGCTACACATGCATGGGGTACAGACATGGAATTGTTTTAATTTTTCAAATCCTTGCGTGAATATTTGAATATTCACTCCATTATTTAATTGCAGCCTTTGTGTGTGTGTGTGAGTTTCTGTGTTTCTATCACTTGCACCAGAGCTGGCTCTCGCATGTTGTGTGCATGTGCACTGCTGTAATTGTTCCCCTGTTACAGGAAAGTAGTATCATACAGTAGTTGGTAAGTTGTTATTTGTGTTTCAGCGTGCAGGTGAAACCACTGATGGATAGTGTGAAGAAAGCGGTGGGAGCCACAAATCCTGGAGTGAGGAGCGCTGGAATTGCATTCACGGGTACACTTTACCTGTACATTGGACAACAGCTATCGCTATTCTTCGAGGGCGAGAAGCCGGCCCTTTTGCAGCAAATTACTGCTGAGTGGGAGAAGGTACGAATTTCAATTGTTCTAAACTGACACTCTTAGGTGTAGGCACAGTTTGTGCCTACTGTAGTTGGCAAATGTTTTGCACCTGTCTATAGGTAAAAAAATATTAACTTCCCTGATAGTGGACTTGTATGTTATCATGAAGCAAGTCAAAATGTTTCCATTGCACATTTGTGGACTAGAATCGGTGTCTTGGGGCCATTTTCACACTGTCATATTATATCTCGAGTTAGGTCTTTAGACGATGTTGCAGTATGTAGGGTGTAGCGTAACTAGAGATACGACCTTCGTATTAAAAATTACATCTGATGATCTACGTTTTGTACCCATCTTTTGTATTTTCCAGGACAGAGCATGTGGTCCGTGCGCTGTATAGCTTACATATGTGAACCCTGGTAAATTGAAGCTGTGTGTGCAGGCATAGCTGGAGATATGCATGTTATGTATTGTAACTGGATGTGACACCAGTTATGTCAGTCTGAAATACCCTATTTGATTAAATTATGCATACCTGCCAACTGTCCCGATTTGCGCGGGTGTGTCCAGATTTTTCACTTTTCCTCCCGCTCCCAATTTTTCCATTAATGCTCCCGTCATTTAGCTTGTATCGTGAAACCCAAGATCAGTTGAGAAAAAATTAAAAGAATGGTCAAAAGTCCTCTCAATACTTGTCAGGGTAATAGATATATGAATCGAAATTCGTAGAAATTAAGAGTAGTGTGACTTGGCTATTAGTTTTTCTGCTCTTTCCGGCAAGAGTTGATAGGTACGAGTGTTAGTTTCATATGCTAATTGCGGAAATGCAACTTCGTGTGTACAGCTGTTTTAGGTGATTGTGGGACTTCAATTCGGTGGTATGTGTTCAATAAGGCCAAAAACACACACACACACACACACACACACACACACACACACACACACACACACAAACAAAGCCCTTGTTTTTGAAGCAGTTTTCAGAACAATTTCAGTGCATTATAGAATCAAAGATAGGCTATTAGAAGTTTTTGCTGTTTGTCGATGTGATGTTAAGATTTTAGATATTACACGGAGGAAAAAGCGATGTACATTTGGCCCAAAAAAGTCTGCCACTCTCAATTGACGCTTATTTACTGGACACACACTATTTTTTTGCAAAGGGCCCCAAAGAGAAAAGAAGCTGAAAGAATTTCAGAAATTACTTGATGTCGAGGCAAAAATTTTGAAGCAAGTGTGCCCTGTGTGCTTTCTATGAGCAATAATGTTTTCCGTTTACTGGAACAGTGGAAGAATTGGATCAGCTTGCTCGATTATGAGCAAGTGTTTTATGTTTCTGTAGCCATTAGTGTTGTAAGGTCATAGAAAAAGGTTTATATTAAAGGTTTATATTAAAATGAGACAAGTTTTGACAGATCATATCTGATTTTTTGAATAATATAGAGCATTTTTTTCTATGCCAATGTGGAAAGATCTTAATGAGTTTAGTCAGTTTGATACAACATTACAGGACTATTACTAGATACTGACTATAAAGGGGGGGGGGGTCTGTTATCAGATGAAAGCTTGACGACGATTGTTAGTGCATTGTCCTATTGTCAGGATGGCAAGCTTAACTACAAATTAACATTTTGCGGTCAGGACAGCATTTTACGAGGAATCTTATAAATACGTGGGCTCTCTTCCTTGGTTCGGGTATGAGCTGTAAATAAAACAGCGTTTACACAAAATACATTTATTAAACAATTAAATTGACACTTTGGGAATGCAGTCGCAGATTTTTACTCGCCTGTGCCACAGAACTGAACTGAAGGTATTAAATATAAGGAGAGACGCTGAATTAAAATTTGTGCTGTGGCCGGGATTCTAACATTTATATTTATTACCTTTGGTATGATGAGACAATGTTGTCTTAAGGAATTGTTTATTTGTTGCACTGAACCAAGCCACAATTTTTACTTCACAAATTATTCACTTTTCATTTATTACTGCATTTTATCTCGTCAATTTATTTACACACTTTACTGCAGTCAACAACTGCTTTGTATGCAATGTATACATGTGTGTAGTATAAGAATGCAGAAATATTAAGCTGTTAACATTTTCAAATAAAAACTGTATTTTATGGCAATGTTTTAAATCTTACACTGTGGCAGTCTTCTCTAGAAGACAGTAATAATCTGGCCATGCAGTGTATACTGGCTGGGAGATGTTCCCTCCAGTGCACTGCACCGGTTCATCAAATTGAACATTCTTCAGACGCCTATAGTCTGCAAGGGTAAAGGACCAAGATTGCCAAAGTCAAGCAAAAATTAAATATTTATAATTTGCACATTTCAAAAATGTACATGTTGTTATATCTATGAGAGAGAGAGAGAGAGAGAGAGAGAGAGAGAGAGAGAGAGAGAGAGAGATGAGATGCTTTTATAGGCTTTGTCAATGTGTAATGGGGTGAAATTTTGAAGTGTGCACACTAAAATTCTAAATATTTTCTTAAATGTTTATATGTACACTAAATATACCATTACCATTAGTTGTCTGAAGTCTTTCCTAAAAATAAGTTTTGTGAAATACGGGAATAGTATGTGGGGACATCAAACAAAAAAAATCCCAGGACGGGAAAGACTTACCTTGGGGGAAAAAAAGGAGGGTAAACAAATACACACACACACACACACACACACACACACACACACACACACACACACATATATATATATATATATATATATATATATATATATATATAAAATAAAGATTTTTGACTTACCTAAAGTACAGGCTGGTCGATAGGAACACTAAACACACACAAAAACACACAACCATTCGAGCTTTCGCCACCAGTGGTGGCTTCTTCGGGAAAAAGAGGGAGGAAGGAGAGGAGAAAGGAAAGGATACGGGTTTTAAGGAAGTGGAAAAGGAGCCATTCCAATCCCAGGAGTGGAAGGACTTACCTTAGGGGACAAAAAGGAAGGTAAACAAATACACACACACTCACACATATCCACATCCAAACACACTTAGGCAGACATTTGTAGACATGTTCTACAAATGTCTGCCTAAGTGTGTTTGGATGTGGATATGTGTGAGTGTGTGTGTATTTGTTTACCTTCCTTTTTGTCCCCTAAGGTAAGTCCTTCCACTCCTGGGATTGGAATGGCTCCTTTTCCACTTCCTTAAAACCCGTATCCTTTCCTTTCTCCTCTCCTTCCTCCCTCTTTTTCCCGAAGAAGCCACCACTGGTGGCGAAAGCTCGAATGGTTGTGTGTTTTTGTGTGTGTTTAGTGTTCCTATCGACCAGCCTGTACTTTAGGTAAGTCAAAAATCTTTATTTTATACAATTTTCCTACCTGGAAGGTCTCCTTCTATAATATATATATATATATATATATATATATATATAATTTGTCTACCCTCCTTTTTTCCCCCCAATGTAAGTCTTTCCCGTCCTGGGATTGGAATGACTCCTTACCCACTCCCTTAAAACCCTCATTATTTCCTTTTCCCTCTCCTTCCCTTCTGCCTGACGAAGCAGTTAGGCTGTGAAGGCTAGTGTGTGTGTGTGTGTGTGTGTGTGTGTGTGTGTGTGTGTGTGTGTGTGTGTGTGTGTGTAAATTTATTAATTTATTTGTGCTACTATCACTTCCTGTGCTCCTTTGCCTGGTAAATAATCTTAAAAAAAAATTATATTTTTTTGGGCTGTTTTGCACTAGATGCTGATGTTCTTGGTATGTGCTGTTACAAGAATGCAATACTATTAGTTGACCTGTGAATTGTGAATTTTTTAGTAATATACAAGATCTGATGAAGGCAGTCTAGATCTACTGAATGGGGCAGGCTGCTGCAATGTCATAAATGTATAAACCTTCTTATGGTAAAGATTTTATACGTGTAGGCATAATTCTCCGTGCGTAATTACAACATACCTTACTTTACAATACATGTTTTGCAAATGTCTTTAAAGAGCCATTACCTTTAAGCTGCTCATTTTCGTAATATTGAGGTATAAATGCAAAATCCACCAAATACGGCACATTTGCTTCCGATCGCCAGAATTGGAGGTTGTGCAACACAATGTTCATTTGTTGCAGACCACGTGATTGTCATCAGAGAATCACAACACAAAGAAGAATGTCGTTGTCAGCCAATGGTAACCAAACCTTACTGCTGTGCAACATGCAAATAAGAATTTTTGACATTGGGAATTAAATATGTGGTAATTTTTTTATACACGAAACCATGCAATGTTTACAAGGTGTGAAAATTAACGTGTTGACATGAAGTTTTAATTTTTTTTCGAAATCACTTGATTACACTTTCATACAGAACATTGGCTGAAGACGATACTCTTCTTTGTGCTGTGAGTCGCTGACGACATAATCACGTGGTCTGCAACAAATGAACATCGTGTTGTGCAGCCTCCAATTTAGGCAATCTGAATCAAATGTGCTGTATTTGGCGGATTTTGCATTTATACTTCAATATTACAAAAGTGAGCAGCTTAAATCTAACGGCACTTGAAAGACATTTGCAAAACACGTATTTTAAGGTAAGGGATGTCGTAATTAAGTACGGAAAATTATGCCTACATTTATAAAACCTTTACCCTTTTTATTGTTCTAGAGTATTACCTTTCTACGCTTGAATGATTGTTTTTTGAGCCCTGGCACCATCACACAGAACTACATTCTTAACTCTAATTGTAGTTTCACTTGAACACTTTTATTCAAATTTACTGTGTTTATACCTCTTTGATCGAGACAAATTAGGGATCAGCCAGGGAACAAATAGTATATTCAGAGCTTACCACCATCTTTTGTGATGGACGATTATCTCAAAATTGCAGTGGTAGTGTTTTTCTGGGACCAGTATGAACAAAACCCACATACATTCTTTCAAATTCACCTCAATCAATTTGTTTTGCTTAAAGGGGTGATTTGAAAGGTTTACAACATGGCACATATGAAAAAGAACAAGTATCAATAATTAAAGTTGTGAGGTGCATAGGTGCCAGTGTGTGCTAAGTATACCAACAGGCGAGTGAGCCAAGTGTAACAGGCAGGCAGCAGTATGAGCTGGCTGCCAAGAAATCGTAATTTAGTGGCAAAGACACAAAATACCGATCAGGGAACATTCTCTGCTAGTAAAAAACAATAGTTAAAACTGTGGTTACATCCATGAATATTTTACACATACTCATGGTTACATGTAAGTTGAGTTACACCGATGGAAGTATCCTCGTTTTCCTCTTCCTCAGACTGAGCTGGTACTGGAACAGAGTGAAATAACTATCTTCAATCTACTCGACAATCAGTCCTTCATGAATTAACATATCCGCAACTACCTGCTATGTATGGCTGACAACCTGAGGCCTATCATGTGGCATAACATTGCAATGGCTTCTTTTGTCAGAAATTCAGCCTCAGAGTGTAAACGTCTTGTCATTCTGTACCACATCACCTTTGACGTCAGTCCACAATGAACTGAAGCAAGCATGATATGGAGGAAGTTGAATCACAGTATGTCCTTTCTTGGTAGCTAGTTTGTTGATTTGGTAGCATGGAATTACTGGCTTGTATATTGCTGTACTTATTTGTGTCCTATAGATCAAAATAGTACAGTCACTTGGGCATTGATATGGGGTAGGTCAGGAATACAATGTAATATAAACAAGATAACAAAATTAGAATATAAATTAGATAAGATACAGCATATTCGTTGCAGTAACAGATCAGACAAAATTAAAATACAAATTCAATGAAATACAGCATTTTATAAGATATAACATGTGGAAAACACAAGAATAGTTTCATTTTGTACTGAGAATCAGTAAACATAACCTGAATGTAAACAGTTCTTTGGGACACCTCTGAAATTTTGTAAGAGTTAAAAAGTTTTTGTATGAGATAATTGAAAAAATTTGTTTTGTATCCTGAAATTTAAAAACTGAGTTTGCCAAGAGTTTTTTCAGTTCATGTTTTATTTTGCTTGGGCAATTGGATGAGTTTATACTGGCTGGAAGGTAGTTATAAATTTGTATGCCCATATATTTAACTCCACTTGCGTAAAGTTTTGTATTGTGCGTTATAATTTGCAGCTGTATTTTGTGTCTAGTGTATGTGTGTGACGATCTAGTTTTTTGTATAAGGATTTTAAGAGCTGCTTGACGAAAAAATGTAACTTCATTATATACTTGCTAGAGAATGGCAGAATTTTAAGAGACTGGAATAGTGGTTTGCAATGTGCAGTTTTTCTTTTTGAGGCCATTATTGTCATTGCTTGTTTTTGCAGGATAAAATATGTGTGTGACTCAGGACTATTTCCCCAGAATATCAGACCGTCTCTTGTGGCTGATTTAAACAGGACATGATAAACAAGTTTGAGTATCCATATTGGTAGTATCCCTAATTGAACTCAATAAGAAGCAAAATTTACTGTGCTTATTTGATAGTGTGTCTGTGTGTAGCTTCCAGTTTAGGGTGTTGTTGCGGGACAGCCCTAGAAATTTCATGTTCTGTACATAGGCTATGATGATTCCACCAATGTATATATCTGCCTCATATGTAGTAGTAATGTCTCATGTGGAAGTTCATGGCTACTGTTTTCCGCATATTTATTAGCAATTTGATTCAAACCAGGATGTTATTTCTGAAGTGTTATCATCGGCTACATTTTTCAGTGTGTTATCTGCACCGTTTAATAGTATGTTCGTTTCATCTGCATACACAAAAGAATAGGCTTTAGGTAAATCTTCAGGTAGATCATTTAGGTATAGTGTGTAAAGAATAACAGGCCCAAGAATGGAGCCTTGTGGAACACCTGATACTGTATTCAGTGTGCCTGACCTGCTGTGGAAGGATCCTCTAAATCTCTGCAGTTTGTGATTTCTACAAACTGTCTTCTACCACTTGGATAACTACAGATCCAGTTACATGCCATTCCACGGATTCCATAATTCATGATTGTAAGTTCCATTAACTCTGCCTTATTCATACCAGGTTCAATCGTATCTGATGGAATGTTTCTTTCAATCCAGAGCAAAATTTCTGCTACATCAATTTAACTTCTCAGTTACTGTCTAGCCAAAGCTACAATATAGGGAGTCTGAATCACTTTCCTTTTCCTTGAGGTATTCTAGTGACCCTCGTCTCTTAATACATTTTGCTCGGGTACAGAAAACCTCACTGTTGAGATCATAGTCACCGTTCACCGTTCAGTGTTCAATCTGGATTGGATTGGACTGTAGTGTAGTGTAGTGTAGTGTGTGTGTGTGTGTGTGTGTGTGTGTGTGTGTGTCCCACATAAAATTCCTCCATGATGGCCTATTCAATGCTGATAGTGATGCCTCATCTGGTGTTAAACCTGTTACTTCAAAATCATTCGATACTGATTCCAAGTACTTTTTTCCTTGGTTTACCTCGACTTCTCTTATCCTGTACTGCTGAACCCACAAGTCTCTTACGTAACCTTGCTACTACCATACATGTAACAAGACCGCACTATCTCATCCAGTTCACTGTAACTAGGCACAAGGAAAAAAATCAATTTTATGGTCAAAATCTGTTCTGTTTTGCACTACTGTGTCATTTTCTGGTGACCTTTTTGTAGTTTCAATTCTCTATTTTTGTCATATCTATTTATTTTTCAATATTATGTTGCAAGTGACACTATTAACTGTAGTCTTGTTGAGCCACTGACACACCTATTTTAAACAGTGATATTTTATTTTATTGTTCCTATCAGGGATCTTAGTGGAGCAGTGTGAAGTGATGATTGCTATTAAATGTGATTTATTGTTTGTAGTTTTGAATAGATAATATTTTTCTTTGTTTCATTTGTTGTAAATTTTATAGCATGATGGGGAAGCTCCCCCTGATCCTGTGAGGCGCCAGAAGGGTGCTGATGTCGATGGTGAGTCACCAGAGGAAGTCAAGGTAAACATGCATGATCTAATGGAAAAAGTGGACATCAGTTCCCACATCACTGAAGCTCTGCTCAGCGAGCTGGTTGACAAGAACTGGAAGGTAAATAAGTAAATAAATAAATAAACTACTTTCTTGTGTTGCTGTGATGTGTTCTAACCAAAATGTTATGCTTAGGTGAGGAGTGAAGCACTGCAGAAGCTTGTGAATGTGGTCAAAGAGCACAAATACATTTCAAGCAATCTAGGAGATTTACCACCTGTTCTCGCTCTCCGCCTTGTTGATAGCAATAGCAAAATCGCAGTGGCGGCCATTGCGCTTTGTCAGAGCCTCGGTACTGCCATGGGGTCCCAGTGCAAAGTGCATGTTCGCACTTTGTTTCCCAGCTTCTTGCAAGGACTTGGTGACAGCAAGGTATGTTTTTTGTAGATCAGGGCTTCATACAATAAGACTGATACTACTCTGTACAATTTTGCAGGAGTATTATGTACATTAATAAAGCAGGTTTGTTTTTGCATACGGGGTAAGAGAGAACTTGGGGAATTACTTTAAGTGAAAAGGGAGTACATTACATTTATTTTGAAGTATATGAAAAGTATATGAAGCATGTGAAAAATGTGATTTGTCTGAAAGATGTTCTGGGCCAAGAGGCTAGGATTAGTGCACAGCACTTTCCTGTACATTGCAGTTTTATCAACAAATGGCTACAGATTGCAAATGACTGTCAGATCATTTACGTAGAGACAAAATAGTAAGTCCTATCACAATTTCCTGATTGCATATGCTTGTACCTTTGTTAGAAATCTGTGGTCTGGTACAATTTCATACACCATTTGAAAATAGAAAAGTATGCAATCTGCCTGTTGTTCTTCATCCATGGCACGAAACCTCCCAGGGGGGGCCCACAGTTTTTTTGTGTGTACGTGTGTGGCGCGCACGGGCCTCGAGCCGGAGCAGCCTTTCTTCTGCCCCAGGCTGCTTCACTTTCCCTTCCGGTTTGTGCCTTCACCCAGAGACGGACGTATTTCGCAAGTTAAGGTGGTTTCTTGTTGTCATTTCTCTTATTGCTTGGTCCTTCCTTTCTTACCCTTTTTCTGTCTTTCTCTCCTAGCCTTCTCCTCCTCCTCATTAGTCTCCACCTTCTTTCCTTCTTTCTCTTCACTTCCTCTATTCTTCTTCTTCTTTCCTCCCTGTGCGTGTCTGAAGGCCGCCCCGCGCATTATCATGTGTAGCAGGTGACGGGGTAACGCGTAATTCTCCACCCCGGGTAGACAAGTAGGGCACGTACGTACCCCCAGGTAAAGGCCAGGCCCAGGGAGGGGTGATTACCCGAGCTGGTACCTTCCGAACATGCCGATTGGTCCCTCCGTCAGTTCTCGAGAGGTGTGACCTGAGGTGTGAACAATCGCCTAAGGCGGGTAAGCCCTCAGAGAGGGCCCCCATTAGGAAGGAGCGCGCCATCGGAGATGCCGGTAATCAAGGGGGACACTTCCACGATGACTTCCTTTTCTTCTTCAGTGACGTTGACCCAGAAACGAAAGATAGATTCGCCTCAGCAAAAGAAGACTCTGCCTAATCTACCAAAATTTCTTGTTGTCTCTCGCACCAACGAAAAAGATTTCAATTCTGTAAATTCTTTTGTCATTCAGAAAGGTGTTGATGTGATTGCTGGCCCTGTTAAAACCTGTTCGCGTCAGCGCAATGGCACATTGTTGCTGGAGGCGGACAGTGCATTCCAAGCCCAAAAGCTAATCCGGACTACATTGTTACACAAGTTTCCAGTCAAGGTAGAAGCGCACCGCACACTCAACTTGTCACAGGGGGTAGTTTTTACGAGATCCCTTGACGGGTTGTCTGATGAAGACATCCAATCCTATGTCTGGTCAGGGTGTGACAACCGTCCATAGGGTGATGAAAAAGGTAGATAACCAGCTGACACCGACTCGTACTGTATTTTTGACGTTCGACAGAGTTGAACTCCCGTCAAAGGTCAAAGCAGGGTATGAAGTCCATCTCCCTCCGCCCTTATGTACCTAACCCAACGCGCTGTTTTCAATGCCACCGATACAACCACACCAGTCAATCTTGCCCTAACGCAGCAAAATGTCACTTGTGGTAGGGACGCCCATGAGGGGGATTGCCCACCTCCGTCCCCTCACTGCCTTAACTGCAACGGTGACCATGCGGCTTCCTCTCGAGACTGCCCTGTATATAAGGATGAAAAAGTCATCCAGCAAATACAGGTTACGGAAAAGGTATCAACATCTGCTGCTCGAAAGTTGTTGGCGCGACGAAAGCCCCCTGTTCTCCCAGCCGGCACATACAGTAAGGTCCTCACCTCCACTCGGCCTACTAAGGATTCCAGTACCCAGACCTGTGACTTCACTTTCGCTGGCACAGTTGTGCGATCCGCCAGCCCAAAGATTGCCAGTTCCACATCCCCGCTTCCTCCTCCTGCTGCTTCTAAAGTACAGTCTTCATCAACCTCTAGCAAACCGCGGGCACCTAAACAAGATGCCCAGACTTTGAAAAAGGAACCCGTCCGTGAGGATTTTCTGCGTTCTCAGGTTTCCCAACCGTCAACTGCCTCTTCTCACCGTCAATCTTCCAGAAGAGCCAACAAGAAAAGAGTTCCTCACCATCCCCGCCAAGGCGTGACCCATCCGTCACACCGCCCAACAGTTGCTGACCTCGGTCGTCTTCTGTTTCACCGGGACGCTCCGTCTGCCGGGCACCTGGCCCTTTACTGGCGGTGGAAACTGCCCCTCCTGATCAACTCAGGGAGGTGGCAGGCGTGTCGGTCGAACCTATGGACCACGACCATTTTCCCCTAGACAGCGACAGCAGTGCTCCCTCGAAATCCGGTCCTCAGCGGCAGTCGAGGTGACCCTGCTTGCTTGTTCGTTTTTATCCTCATTTCTTATCGAATTTTTTATCATGGCCCTCCTTCAATGGAATATTCGCGGCTTTCGTTCCAATCGGGAGGAGTTAAAATTACTCCTTCGATTGCACTGCCCGCTTCTAGTCTGTCTCCAAGAAACTAAGTTGTGTCCAAGTGATCGTGCCGACTATCCCCACCACACCTCTGTGCGTTTCGACCTGCCACCTGTGGAAGGTACCCCAGCCCATGGAGGGGTTCTGATGTTCATTCGAGATGACGTCTATTACCATCCCATTACATTGCATACTCACCTACAGGCAGTTGCCGTCCGCATCACTCTATCCACATTTACCTTTTCCATCTGTAATATCTATTCGCCATTGTCATCTGCCCTTACTAGGGCAGACGTGCTATACCTGGTTGAACAGCTCCCTTCACCTTTTGTGTTGGTAGGTGACTTCAATGCCCACCACCTCCTGTGGGGCTCTCCGGCACCTTGTCCGAGAGGCTCCCTTTTGGTGGACCTTCTCCAACACCTCAATCTTGTCTGCCTCAACACTGGTGCACCGACCTTCTTTTCTGACACAACCCATACTTACTCCCACATAGACCTTGCGATATGCACTCTTCAGCTTGCTGGTCGGTTTGAGTGGTATGCACTTTCTGACACATACTCGAGTGACCATTTCCCTTGTATCATCCACTTCCTGCATCATTCCCCATCTCCTCATCCCACCAGTTGGAACATTTCTAAAGCCGACTGGGGGCTTTATTCATCCATGTGATCAGAATTTTCCCAGCTGTGACAGTCAGGTCGGCTACTTCAGAGGTTATTCTCACTGTTGCCGAACATTCCATACCTCGTACCACCTCTTCTCCCCGTCGTGTTCTGGTCCCTTGGTGGACTGCAGCCTGCCGCGACGTGCTTAGAGCCCGGCGCCGTGCTTTATGCACCTTCCGCCGCCACCCAACTTTGGAGAATTGCATAAATTATAAACGTATGAGAGAGCAATGTCATCGTATCATAAACGACAGCAAAAAAGCTTGCTGGACTGCTTTTACTAGTTCTTTTAACCGTTTTACTCCCTCCACGGTTGTTTGCGGTGGCCTACACCGTTTATCCGGCATCAAGATCCACTCCCCGATTCCTGGCCTGACCGTGGAAAACGCAGTCCTCGTGGACCCCGCTGATGTTTCCAACGCACTGGGCCGTTTCTTTGCGGAGGTTTCGAGCTCTGCCCATTACCACCCTGCCTTTCTCCCTCGCAAACAGGTAGAGGAGGCATGGCCGCCTTCTTTCGACTCCTTTAATCGTGACAATTATAATGTCACCTTCACCATGCAGGAGCTAGATCGTGCTCTCGTCCTGTCCCGATCTTCTGCTCCCGGTCCCGATTCCACCCATATTGAGATGCTGAAGAACCTCTCTCCTGCGGGCAAGTGTTTTCTTCTTAGTACCTACAATCGCATATGGACTGTAGGTCATTTCCCACAAGTTGGCGGGAAGCCATTGTTGTCCCCATCCCCAAACCAGGGAAGGACAAACACCTTCCTTCCAGTTATCACACTATTTCTCTGATGAGCTGCGTCTGTAAGGTGATGGAACGCATGGTTAACGCTCGGTTGGTCTGGCTCCTCGAATCTCGCCACCTCCTAACAAATGTCCAATGCGGTTTTCGTCGACACCGCTCTGCTGCTGATCACCTTGTTACGTTGTCGTCCTTCATTATGAATAACTTTCTAAGGAAGCGTCAAACAGTAGCAGTGTTCTTTGACTTGGAGAAGGCATACAATACCTGTTGGAGAGCGGGCATTCTCCTCACATTGCACACATGGGGCCTCCGGGGCCACCTCCCTCTTTTCATTCAAGCGTTTTTGGCGGATCGCAAGTTCCGGGTACGGGTGGGCTCCGTTTTGTCAGATGCCTTTCGCCAGGAGAATGGGGTACCGCAGGGTTCCATCTTGAGTGTGGCTCTCTTTGCCATTGCAATCAATCCGATCGTAGATTGCCTTTCAGCCGACGTTTCTGGATCCCTTTTTGTAGACGATTTCGCAATTTATTGCAGCCCCCAGCGGACGTGTCTCTTGGAGCGTTCTCTTCAACGCTGTCTTGACCATCTATATTCCTGGAGCATTGCAAATGGCTTCCGATTCTCCACTGAGAAAACGGTGTGTATAAACTTCTGGAGATACAAGGAATTTCTTCCACCTTCTTTACGTCTCGGCCCTGTTGCTCTCCCTTTCGTGGAGACAACAAAATTCTTGGGACTCATGTTGGATCGTAAACTTTGCTGGTCCACACACGTGTCCTACCTGGCTGCCCGTTGTGCCCGATCCCTTAACGTTCTTCGTGTCCTCAGTGGCACGTCATGGGGATCGTACCGTCCTGCTTCACCTTTACCAGGCCACTGTTCAGTCGAAGCTCGACTATGGAAGCCTTGTATACTCTTCTGCATGGCCGTCGATTCTCCGCCGTCTCAACTCTATTCACCATCGGGGATTACGTCTGGCGACCGGTGCATTTTATACCAGCCCTGTTGAAAGTCTGTATGCCGAGGCTGCTGTATTACCCTTGACCACTCGGTGTGACATACTTTTTTCTCGGTACGCATGCCGCCTGCGGTCGATGCCCAACCATCCATCTTACAGATTATTTTTTGATGACTCACTCGATCGCCAATATCAGTTGTCTGCAATAGCCTTGCTTCCACCTGGAGTTCGGTTTCACCGCCTGCTACAGCGGCTCAATTTTACCCTTCCTTCCACCTTTCGGTTGAGCGAAAGCCCATTGCCACCGTGGCATCAGGCCCAGGTTCACACTCACCTTGAACTTAGTTCGCTCCCCAAGGAGAGCACTCCGGATTTGGTATACCGCTCGAGGCTTGTTGAACTCCGTTCGTGGTTCAATAATGCCATATTTATTTACACTGATGGTTCCAAGAGCACTAACGGTGTCGGATCTGCCTTCGTCGTCAGGGACAACTGTTTCCAATACAAGCTCCCTGACCGGTGCTCGAACTACACGGCTGAGGTTTTTGCCCTCCACCAGGCCGTTTTGTATACCTGCTGCCACCGCCAACCTTTCTATGCCATATGTTTGGACTCCCTTAGTGCCCTGCAGAGTCTTAAGGACCCTTTCTCGAACCATCCTCTTGTGTATCGGATCCAATGCTCCCTCCAGTTGCTAGCAGATGACAGCTGTCATGTTTGTTTCCTGTGGGTCCCTGGCCACGTGGGTGTTCCCGGGATTGAGACCACCGACATAGCAGCCAAGGCCGCAGCTCTTTTGCCTCGCATGACTACCTTTTGCGTCCCATCGGACGATGTTCAACTGATTCTTCACTGGAGTATCGTGTCGTTATGGCACAGTGCATGGTTTTCACTGTACAACAATAAATTGAGAACTGTAAAACCGATCCCGACTGCTTGGAGGACCTCTTCACGCCCCTCTCGGCGGGAGGAGGTCATCCTGGCCCGGTTGCGGATCGGTCACTGCCGTTTCAGCCACCGTCACTTGCTATCCGCCGACCCTGCACCGCTGTGCTCCTGCGGTGAACTGCTGTCTGTGCGACATGTTTTACTGTCTTGTGTTAATTTTAATCATCTCTGTGTAGCCCTTCACTTTCCGTCTACTCTGGAGGAAATTTTAGCTGATGACACACGAGCAGCTGCTCGAGTTTTGCGTTTTATCAACTTGGCCAACTTATCGAAGGATATTTAACCCTTTTAATTGTCTTTTATCTTTCGTTTTTAGACTCTTCTTGATGTTCTGACAGTCACCAATTTTTCGAGATCTAGCGAATCTATGTTCTTGTCTGGGCACTAATGACCGTAGAAGTTGTGCGCCCTAAAACCACAAAAAAAAAAAAAAAAAAAAAAAAAAAAAAAAAAAAAAAAAAAAAAAAAAAAAACATGGCACGTAAGATGTCATGAGAGAAAAGTGCAAGATGAATTCAGTATGATCGATGCTTCCTAAAGCCATGTTGATGCATGGACAGAAGCTTTTCTGTCTCAAGGAAATTTACTATATTAGAAATAAGAATATGTTCCAGAATTCTACAGTAAACTTCTATTAATGATATTGGTCTGCAAAATGTGAGTTGTTCTTTTGTCTTTCTTATACACAGGACTTACCTGTATCCCTCAGGGGCTCAGCATTTATTTGCTGGGTACGGGCTTGGCGAACCCGGAGTCCTGAGCTGTGGGCTGTGTCGCACCAACAGTCTGCTACACCGTAAGCTCTGTGCGTGCTTAAACGACCATCGTTCAGCGCAACGGTGGAGCATTGTATGTTTCAGAGCCCGGGGATCTTGGCTTAATCTCCTGGGTCGCGAGGACGGTACAAACCTCTATAAAAGAAACCCTCAATCTCAAGCTGTGCTACGTGCCGAGGAGATGCATGGCTGTTGAAGTTGAACAGTCGTTAGGGAACAACCTCTGAGGAACCTGCCGCACCTCAGTTGTATAAGGCTTACCCAGGAAAGCAGGGCTCTGCCTGGGTGGACCTTTAGTTCCCTAGCTGCTCGTGGGACCAGGATGAAACGAGCAATTAATAGCGTCACCACACACAAAATTGGCATCTCTAAGTGAGGTAAAAGGGACTACAATGCTGCAGATTATGATCCCCAAACATTTCCTTCTCTGGCTACGCCATGGAGGAACGTCAGGCAAGACAGAAGGGTGAGGCTTATGCCCCTAAGCATCTGGTCTGTAGTCGTAGTGATGGGGAATCTTTTAAGTCAACGAAACCATTATTTTTTTGTAGAAAACGTTAGGCCAAGTATGGAGATGTGGATTGGATGTCAAAAATGCTGTCGGGATCAGTATTAATAACGACGTCATCCCCAGCTCAGTCACGGGCACTGCTTGCCTGTGACAAGCTGGGTGATGTTTCCGTTACCATTACGCGGCACAAGACCCTAAATGTGGTACAGGGTATCATTTTCCATAAAGACCTCTTGCTGCAGTCAGATAACGAATTGCGTGCCAACCTAGAACGGGAGTATATTTTATTCGGCGAGTCCATAGGGGTCCGAAGGACAATAGGGTCACCACCGGTGCCTTCATCTTGGCTTTTGAGGGTGACTCACTGCCCGAGAAGGTCAAGGTGATGGTCTACCGGATCGACGTCAAGCCCTACGTTCCTCCTCCTATGCGCTGTTTTAAATGCTGGAAGCTTGGCCTTATGAGCTCCCGATGTGATGCCAACCCAACATGTCAGGAGTGTGGACGTGCGGTTCATCAGAACGCCGCCTCCAATGTGTGTCAACTACGGCCAAAGTCACTCCCCTTGCTCACCTCTGTGTACAGTTCTGCAGCAAGAGAGAAAAATAATGTAACACAAGACCAGAGATCGACTGACTTACTCAAGAGCCAAACGAAAATATCAAAAGCTCCATCCTGTCCGCCTGATAACTACCTATCCCACGGCAGCCTCACGGTCCTCGTCCACTGTGCTTGCTATTCCACTTGTTCCATCAACGATAGCGGGCCCCCAGGCCCGATCAACTGACCCGGCACCCCTACCAGCAGGGGGCACCACCTCTTTGGTGGCTCCCGCTCTTTTCACAGTGGGAGCATCACCCGCTAAAACACCGGGTACTCCAGAAGCCTTCTCCAGCCCCTCTCGCTCGGAAGGGGTCCTTAGAGACAACCCCTTCTGCGGCTTCTCAGAGTGCTCCGAAGGATCCTGGCCGCAGGCTTCAGGATCTCCAACCTGCCGGTCGAAGAGCTTCCTGCTCTTCCTCCGTCCCGGATGCCGCTTCTGAGAAGCCCTCTCGGCCCTGCAAGCCAAAGGGCCAGCGAGAGGAAAAGAAGGAGAAACAAGAAGAAAGAATGTTCGGTGGCTTCAAAGTCACAACCACCCACATCCTCTTCTTCGGAGGATGAAGTAGAGATCCTCGCATCTCCTGAGGATCTCGCAATTACTACCAGACAATAAGATCTCTGGTTCTGTGGATTCAGAGCACATGGTAGCAGATGATCAAATGGAGTGATCTGCTCTTTTATTCATCATGACGGTACAGCCAGGAGAAAACATCATCCTCCAGTGGAATTGTGGTGGCTTCTCCCACCACCTGCCTGAGCTACGACAACTTCTAAGCCAAACACCTGCTTTCTGTATCGCTCTTCAAGAAACCTGGTTTCCAGCGATGCGGTCCCCTGCCCTTCGAGGCTACCGGTATTATTTTAAAAATCGCTCTATCTATGGCAGAGTTTCCGGTGTAGTCTGCGTCTATGTCCTAGCCACTATCCCGAGCGCTGCCGTGCCTCTTCAAACGCCTCTCGAGGCGGTTGACTTTCAGCTCCGGGCAGTGCAAGACATTACAATATGTTCGGTCTACCTCCCATCCGATGAGGATCTCTCTCCTGTAGACCTCGCTGCCTTGGTCGCCCAACTTCCCCCAACCTTCCTTCTTTTGGGGGATTTCAATGCCCACCATACTTTGTGGGGTGGCACACAGACCTCGGCACGGGGTAGAGATGTTGAGACACTACTGACGCAGCTCAACATCTGCCTCCTTAACACCGGTGCTGCTACACACTTTAGTGTAGCACACGGGACACTCTCTGCCATAGATCTATCTATCTGTAGCCCAAGCCTGCATCCACACTTCACGTGGAGGGTCCACGATGACCTGTGTGGCAGCGACCATTTCCCTATCTTCCTGTCGCTCCCACAGTGTCCACCTGCTGATCGTCTGCCTCGCTGGTCCCTCCATAGGGCCGACTGGCCAGCATATTCCATAGCCGCTGTGCTTTCCTCTCCTCTTCTGGTTGATATAGATACCGCTGTTCAGCAGGTCACACATTCTATCATTTCTGCTGCTGAGAAAACCGTACCTATCTCACTTGGATCAATCCACCATAAGTCGGTGCCCTGGTGGACACCGTAGATAGCTGAGGCCATCCAGGAACGTCGGCGAGCACTACAGTGCCACTGTCGCCACCCATCTGTCGATAACCTTATTACGTTTAAGCGTCTCCGGGTCCGGGCACGGCGACTGATCCAGCAAAGCAAGAGGGCCTCCTGGGAGTGTTATGTCGCCTCCATTGGATCCCGAGCATCATCTTCACGGGTCTGGTTGCAAGTTCGATGCCTCTTTGGGCACCGCCCCACCTCAGCATTCAGGGTACAATTTGCACTGACCCTCTCACCATAGCTGAGCATTTGGCACATCACTATGCTCGCACCTCAGTGACCGCTGCATATGATGAGGATTTCCGTGCCCTTAAAGAGCGCACAGAGCGAAAACGGATATCCTTCCGAACGCGACGCCAGGAAATCTAAAACATCCCTTTCAGCGAATGGGAGTTCGAAAGTGCCCTTGCTGCATGCCCAGCCACGTCCCCTGGACCTGACCACATTCATAGTCAATTCCTCCGACACCTATCAGTGGACTCTAAACGCCAACTTCTCTCGTTGCTGAATCGTCTCTGGGTTGAGGGTGTCTTCCCGTCCCAATGGCGGGATAGCATCGTCATCCCGGTGATAAAGCCCGGGGCTGATCCGCAGGTGGCTGATAGTTACCGCCCAATCAGCCTCACCAATGTTCCGTGTAAACTCCTCGAACGGATGGTGAGTTGGAGGCTTATGTGGATCCTTGAGGACCGGGGACTCCTGGCCCCACAACAGGGTGGGTTCCGTCGTGGCCACTCCGCTATCGATAATCTCGTGTCGCTGGAGTCGGCCATCCGTACAGCGTTTACACGCCGCGGACATCTGGTTGCTGTGTTCCTTGACCTGCGAAAAGCATACGACACCACCTGGTGCCACCACATACTGTCTACGCTGTACGACTGGGGCTTACGCAGTCCGCGTCCTGTATTCATACAGAATTTTCTCATGGTACGGTCTTTTCGTGTCCGAATTGGTAACTGTTTCAGCTCCACTCACTATCAAGAAAACGGTGTCCCACAGGGTTTCGTTCTCAGTGTCCCTTTATTTTTGGTCGCTATCAATGGTCTTGCTACTGCTGTGGGGTCATTGGTTTACACCTCGTTGTATGCCGATGACGTCTGCATATATTTCAGCTCCACTAGTATCAGCATTGCAGAACGGTGGTTACAGATAGCTATTCGAAAGGCACAGTCGTGAGCGTTTACTCATGGTTTCCAATTTTCTGCATCAAAAACCCGGGTGATGCATTTCTGTCGGCGTCGGGCGATACATCCTGAACCAGAACTGTATCTGGCTGATCTGCTGCGTGTCGAAGACACACACCATTTTTTAGGCATGTTGTTCAACAACCGTCTCACCTGGGTGCCACATCTTTGCCAGCTCAAACAAAAGTGCTGGCGCCACCTTAATATTCTACGCTGTCTCAGCCATACTGTTTGGGGAGCCTCATGCCTAACGCTCATGCGACTTTATAAGGCGCTCATTCAGTCGCGCCTAGACTATGACTGCGTAGTATATGATTCGGCTGCACCCTCAGCACTACAAACATTAGATCCAGTCTTACATTCTGGAGTTCGTTTGGCGACAGGGGCTTTCCGCACGAGCCCGGTGACAAGCCTCCTAGTTGAAGCTGGGGTCCTTCCTATGCGGTTCCACCGGCAGCACCTACTGGCGTCATACGTTGCGCATGTTAAGGCCTTGCCACACCATCCGAACCACCAGCTTCTTTTTCCAGGCGCTGCACTCCCTATCCCTCCAAGACAGCCTCAGTCGGGTTATCCAATGTCAATCTGTGTTCGTTCTCTACTTTCGTCCCTCGAATCCCAATCACTCCCTGCCACTTTCCAATATTTCTTTCAAACCCCTCCTTGTTCCATTCCCCGTTTGCAGCTTTGTCTGGATCTGTCCCATACATCAAAGGATTCAGTTTCTCCAACACAACTCCGCCACCAGTTCCTGGATCTCTTCAACTCTTTCCGTGGTGTTGAAGCCATTTGTACTGATGGGTCCCTAGCAGATGGTCGTGCTGGGTATGCATGTCTCCATGGTGACCACGTTGAACAGCATTCATTGCCCCGTGAAAGTAGTCTTTACTGCAGAGCTGGTCGCTATCCGTAAGGCTCTAGAACACCTCCGAGCCTGCCCCAGGGGGTCATTTGTCATCTGTAGTGACTCCCTGAGTGGCTTGCAGGCACTCGACCAGTTCTTCCCTCGTCACCTGTTAGTGCAGTCCATTCAAGACACTACTTACTCTCTTGGCAAATCTGGCCGATGTGTGGTTTTCCTGTGGACCCCTGAGCACATCGGCATACTGGGGAATGAACGTGTTGACCACCACTGTGCCACCCTTAACCATTGGCGTCATAGAATCAGACCTCAGGTTATCATTGCACAAGAAGGTGCGTGATGCTTGGAGTGCCAAATGGTCTACCATGAGTGCAACAAACAAGCTCCGAGCAGTGAAGCTATCCACAACTCTGTGGAAGTCTTCACTGCGGCCCATACGTCAAGAGTCAGTTGTCCTCTGCTGCCTCCATATTGGGCATACCTGGCTGACCCATGGTCATCTCCTCCGCTGTGAGGCCCCACCTGTGTGTCGGTGTGGAGCAGCGCTGACAGTCGTCCATCTTTTGATGGACTGCCCAGTTTTAGCTACCTTGCGCCAGTCTTTTAACCTACCATACGCGCTACCTTTAGTTTTAGGCGACGGTGCCTCCATGGCTCATTCTGTTTTAAGTTTTATTCGCGCAGCTGCTTTTTATACCTCCACCTGATACTTCAGGTCCCCACCTATCCAGTGATTTTAAACCCTTTTAAGACCCTTCTGTAAATTACCAAGTGGTTTTTAGTGTGTGAAGTATGGCTGGCTCATCCTGTTTTTTCTCTGTGATCAGCCAGCCATGTTCTTCTGCTGTCCAGTTTTAGCTGAGATCTCGACTTCGTTTTACCTATTGTCTCTTCCTTTTGTGTTTTCAGCGACTTCTCCAATGTTAGCTTACCCCATTTGTGACTTTCCATCTTAAGAGCTGTGTTTTACTTTTTATACTCTTGACAGAGGACTCTTAGCTAGAACAGGGGACTGATGACCTAGCTGTTTAGTCCCCTCAAAAACAACAACAACTTACCTGTACCTTTTTCCAGCCGCTAGGAACTTTTATGTTGGATCGAAAATTCATGACAGATGCAAGCTAAGTAAGGGTAAGAGTATTCTTTGTATAACCGAATTGGCACTCCATCATGACCTGGCAACTTGTTTGTTTTCAACTCCATCAGCTGTTTTACACCAGCTATGCCTATTACTACGACCTCTATTTGGGAGTTAGTGTGGTGCTTAAATTAATGTTTGTTTGCATGGTGGTCTTGTGTAAATGATTTCTTAATTGTTAAATTTAAAGCTCTGGCCTTAATTTAGCTGTCTCTCGTTACAACTCCAGAATGATAAAGTGGCTGGATAGAAGCCTTTGATCCGCTTAAAGATTTTACAAGGGAACATCATTTTTCTGGTACTTTGCAAGATCTTTTTCTGTGGTGTGACAGTGGTAGTTACAGTATGCTTCGCACATTGATCTTTTTATGGATGCTCAAATCTCTACTAACTTCTGCCTGATTTGATTTGCTTGGGGTTTTTGAACCAAGAGTGCAACTGCCTTTGCTTTCTTGGCATTTTTTGAATGTAATTATTAAACCATGATCAGTCTTTGCCATCCTTAATCCACTTTGTAGGCAGGTCAATCCATTTTAAATCGCCCACACAATGTTGCTTAGTTTTCATTTTCATGATTTTTTACCCTCGTGTGTTCCTTACAGGTAACAGTCACAAAAACATTTACCCTCGTGTGTTCCTTACAGGTAACAGTCACAAAAACATTTAGAAAATTTAAAATTTTAAAATTTTAAATTGGTGGTTTGGAACGTTCATCAAAAATGTGTATGCAGAAAGTTTAATTGCCAAGTTATTTTGAGAGATATCAGAATAATTAAAAATCCAGTGTCTTCCAGAAGTGAACTCCATGCATTCAGTTTTTAACAATTTTTTTTTATTGTTAGGGAGTCAGGCACTCTTTCTGTAAAGACTATTTAAGACCATAAATTCTTATGAAGAAAGAGGCACTCACTAATTACCGTATGTACTCGAGTAATCCGTGCATATTTTTTCCCCGAGTTTATGAATGAAAAACTTGGGTGTGCGGATTATTCAAATTTAGGTTGATATTACTCAATCTGCAACAACAAAACACACTAAGCAGGTATTACTCTGCTTTAAAAAAACAGATCCCTTTAGGCTGTTACTAGACGATAATTTTTGATCAAATGTTTGACAAAGAAATATTATGAAATATTCATAATATTTCTTTGACATAAATCTTCATCACAGTCTTAAAAGGCGTATTATGGTCATTGTATTTCAAGATAATGGAACTTTTTATTGTGTGCTGCCTTAGCCGGTGGAGTTGCGCATCTTTACGGCAGTTTCTTTGCCAGTGCAGCTGGTGTGTATGAACAGTTGCATTGTTGATGTAAGAATGACTAGTTCGTATTACAATCTTTAAGCAATAAAGTACGTTATCTACTTAAGTTAGGTTTTTATTAGGTTCAGTATTACCATTTAACCACACTGGTATCGGCATGTGACAGACTATATCTGGAGAAGACAGAGTTACAGCGATTTCTTGTTACTAGGTTTCAATGCTAATTATGGTGCGGTGTTGCAGCTATGCACGTGTACACATCGATTAGTAACAGCAATGCTAGTGCTCAAAGCGGATACATTTTGCATTGCAGTGAAGAGAAAACAAGCAACTTTTTAAATCAAGTATACGGCGTGGTGCTACATTTGATGATTTTTCTTTGAAGAAAAATACATGTATGTTGAAGCACCATATTACACTATCAAATATCTTTGATGTAAATGCTTGTCATATCGACTTTTACAAAGATATATGACCGTTTAATACCAGTCCCAACTCCATTTATTTATTAACGGCTCAGATTCTGTAAGCGTTAATTGGTAAAATGAGAATTTTATGGGGCTGGTGCAAGATTCGCATGCTCTGGAAATAATGACCCATTGCCCCCCCCCCCCCCCCCCCCATATCTCTCTCTCTCTCTCTCTCTCTCTCTCTCTCTCTCTCTCTCTCTCTCTCTCTCTCTCTGTGTGTGTGTGTGTGTGTGTGTGTGTGTGTGTGTGTGTGTGTGTGTGGGGGGGGGGGGGGTCAATTGTTTTGATATTTGTGTTATTTAGAAATTTAATAAATGTGACATCCCAAGATGGCTGCCCTCACGTGCTTGTACAAAGCCGACAGGTGGTATCCTGATCTACACAAATCCATGTGGAAATTGCACAGATTACTCGAGTATATGTGGTGTATATTGTTTGGATTGTATACTTACATAAGTACCTGAAGTATAAGTTTTAGTCCTGAGAATGTGCTCTTGTATTTTCTAGGGCTTTTCAAACGTAGCCAAAAGTCTTTTATGTCAATTTCTGTAGTTAGGTATCTAAAAAGGTTCTAAAGGAAAAAGTTAAATTTTTTCAAAATGTTCTCTATACCAACAGAAATATCTCTCAAAAAATTTACATACTCAACTACATTGAGAATAACAGTAGTGAATTTCTACAAAAACACTACCATACTACACCCTTGTATAGTGCAAAATTAGCAAACTTGGGCTTGAAATGATTACAATTGACATTGGTTGAATTATGTTTAAATCATTACTACAATAAATGATCATACATTTCTACTTGTAAATAACAATGGGCAGTGATAACAATAGGTAAAACTTCTAATTTTTAAACTCAAATTACCAATACATTTGATCTAATACACTGTCCTACAGCATATGAATAATAATGTTTCTGCATTTATTTAGATTTAATTACTCCTCAGCTGCCGTTTTCATTAGTGTGTAACAAGACATTTCATTGTTCTGAGTTCAAATGGAGCCACTTTTGTTCTAAATTCTCTGAAAACATTAGTCAGAGTTTTGCTGCAAGTGCAGACTTTGTATTCCATCTGGAACTGTGTCCAGTGCCAGCTGTCGCCAGTGTCACATTGTAAACAACGTCAAGTATCATAATTTAATTTGCCAGTCAAGTTCTTCATTTTTGTTAGTATTTCTGTTTTAAGAGGTTTATTTTTGCGCACTTGGAAGATTTCGTTTGTGCTACAGTTTTAATAGAATATTCTTGCGTATTTGATTGGTAGTGTTATGTGCGCCAGCTACACACACACACACACACACACACACACACACACACACACACACACACACACACACACACACGCGCAGCAGCAGCAGCAGCAGCAGCAGCAGCAGCAGCTTAGTACTAGCAAATTATTGTCACCTATTTGTGGGATTAGCAGTGTTAAATTTTTATAAACTCTCGCTAGTAACAAGTTGATACTTAACACTCTTTGAAGCAGTGGGGCCTCTGGTGTGTCGAATTGGACACCACAGGTGTCACATGCTTAAACCACTGTCCCTTCTGTTGGGACATCTTCGCACATACCGGATGCGGTTGAGCCACCCTCTCCTCAAGGGATATGGCGGGTTCAACGTCATTAGTGTTGCTTGGGGCGTTGCCCGTTCTGCTTGTCAGTGGGCATGCGGCCGCTCCTTCAGCAGAATCCGAGCAGGCACACGGGGGAGGATTTATTAGTGTTTGGGAGCTCCAAATTTAGGCGGGTGATGGAGCTCCTGAGGGAAATAGCGGAAAGTTCGGGGAAGAAGACCAGTGTGCACTTTGTTTGCTTGCCGGTGGGGTCTCATCAGAGATTTGGAGGAGGCTCTTCCGGTGGCAATAGAGAAGGTTCAGAGGTCATCCTCAGTTCATAAAGGTGGTTGGCAGAATTTGTGAAGGCTGAAAGCCTCACTTGCGGGTTTCCCAGAAACGATCGTGGTAATCTGGTTTGTAGTTGAGTGGAAGGCTTAAACCAGAGGCTCAGATGATTGTGCGGAGATCTGGGATGCAAGTTTCTTGACCTCTGCTATCGGGTGGAGAAATGTAGGGTTCCCCTGAATGGGCCACACGTGTAATACACGCAGGAAGTGGCTACAGGGGTAGCGGAGTACTTGTGGAGTGCGCATGGGGGGGGGGGGGGGGTAGGTTAGAGAATTCCCGCCCTAGGCCTGACAAGATGCCTCCTGAGTCGCGACAAGGTATCAGTAGGCAGAAGACAACAGGGAATGAAAAGGTCAATGTAGTATTAGTTAACTGCAGGAGCGTCTATAGAAAGGTTGCAGAACTGCTCTCATTAATAAATGGTCACAATGCTCACATACTACTAGGGACGGAAAGTTGGCTGAAGACGGATGCAAATAGTAACGAGATTCTAAACTCAGACTGGAATGTTTACTGCAGAGATAGGCTGGACAGTGAAGGGGAGGTGTGTTTATAGCGATAAAAAGTCGACTAGTATCAAAGGAAATTGACGGAGATTCGAAAAGTGAAATAATTTGGGTGAAGGTCACGGTTAAAGCAGGCTCGAACATGATAATTGGATGTTGCCAGAGACCTCCTGGCTCACCAGCTGTTGTGGCAGAACACCTGAAGGAAAATTTGGAAAATATTTAGAGTAGATTTCCTGATCATGTTATAGTTTCGGGAGGACAATTTACCAGATATAGACTGGGAGACTCACTCTTTCATGACGGGTGGCAGGGACATAGAATCCAGTGAAATTATTTTTGAGTGCATTATCTGAAAACTACCTTGAGCAGTTAAACAGAGAACCGACTCGTGGCGACACCATATTAGCCCTTCTGGTGACACAGACCCGAACTATTTGAAACAGTTATTGTAGTACAGGGAATCAGCGATCATAAAGCAGTTACAGCATTGATGATTTCAGACATAAATAGAAATATTAAAAAATGTAGGAAGATTTTTTTGTTCGGAAAAAGTGACAAAAAGTGGATTTCAGAGTACTTCTGCTCAACACAGAAGTTTTATCTTAAGTACAGATAGTGTTAAACAGTGGTCAAAGTCGAAGCCATCATACAATATGCATTAGATGAGTATGTACCAAGCAAGATCGTGGGAGATGGAAATGAGTCACCACGGTACAACAACCTAATTGGCAAACTGCTACAGAAGCAATGGGAACTTCACTGCAAAGATAAACATAGCCATAGCCAAAGCCTTGTAGGCGAACAAAAATTACACGAAGCAAAATGTAGTGTGAGGAGGGCTATGCGAGAGGCATTCAACGAATTCGAAAGTAAAGTTCTACGTACTGACTTGGCTGAAAATCCTAAGAAATTTTGATCGTATGTCAAAACGGTAGGTGGATGAAAGTGGTATTGAAACAGAGGACAACACTATAAAGGCTGAATTATTAAGTGTCTTATTCCAAAGTTTTTTCACAGAGGAAGATTGCACTGCAGTTCCCTCTAGAATGCCACACAGATGACAAAATTGCAGATATATAAATAATTAACAGAGGGATAGAGAAAAAATTAAAATCGTTCTAGCGTTCCAAAAGATTGGAAAATGCGCAGGTCATCAAACAGATGTGTAGAACTATAGGCCTATATCTCTAACGTTGGTCAATTACAGAATTTTGGAACATTTAATATGTTAGAGTATAAAGACATTTCTGGAGACTAGAAATCTGCTCTGTAGGAATCAGCATTGGTTTTGGAAAAAGGCGATTGTCCACGAGACTCTGAGGGCCATAGACAAGGGTTCTCAGGTAGGTGCTGTGTTTCTTGACTTCCGAAAGGCGTTTGAGACAGTTCACCACAGTCCTTTAATGAACAAAGTAAGAGCATATGATCTATCAGATAATAATTGTGCGATTGATAATATAGTAATAAGGACAGTTTACAACTCACCGCAAAAACATGGCAACGAGCTGCGACAGGCACATACCTGAGACACACACGTGTAACACTTTCAGCTGCCGACCATGGCCTTCTTCAGAAAATAGAACATTCATGCAATCACACAGGCACACAACAGTCATACAACCATCGCCTCTGGCTGCCGCACTTCGAATTAGAGTATGACAGCCAGAGATGGCATTTGTGTGACTGTGAAGGTGATTGTGTGAATGCTCTCTATTCCGAAGCTGGCCAACAGCTTGTGTTGCATGTGTGTCTTTATGTGCATGTCACTGTTCATTGTAAGTCTGTGCAAGTTGTAAACTGTCCTTATTATATACTGCTGAATTCCTACCTCGACGTTCCATTATATGTATGTAACTTTCTTTTTTCTGTTAAAAATATCAGGCTTGTCAGAGTATGTAAACTATATGAAGTTAAATAATAATGTGATGTCCAGGTTAAAACAGTAAAAATAATCTGGTGAAACTTTATGGTCTGAGCACTGTAAAGTGTATTCTACTGCAGCCAATAAGGTTTGTTTAAAGCAGAAATATGTCTTGCAGTTAGACATCTCGGCTTTTCAGTTGGAAGAATGTGTTTTGACAATGGATACTGCCATTGTGTAATGATTTCAGTGCTCTACAATATTACATCAAAAACTTGCTGTTCAAGATTAGTGATTAAACAAACTGATCACTGCAAACATATCTTCTCAATTATTTAGCAAACTCATCTTTTAGTCCCATCTAATTGCTGTATTAAATTTGTGCAATAAATGCTGCTTAAATAGTAACAGACTTGCCTTTTTCTCAGGATTGAACATTCCAATATTTTGGTGCCATAACTGTTAGTTTGTATGCTTGCATTTCACACATGTAAGTCCATAATCCAAACCGGCAAAATCTCGGGAATATTTCGGCATGTGCCTTAGAGCAATTATAATTGTGCCTGGCACAATGACAAAGTGTAAATCACTGTTAAAAACAAGTGGTAGTCTATCCACAAAAATAAACTGATTAAGGTAAATTAAATTTTCCATGCACAACAATTGTAATTTACATGTTGATATTTTAGCTTTATACATTTATGAATAGTTAAGGCACATAAAAATGTCTATGCAGGCATTGCTTTCAGAGTGATGGTGGTGGTAGTTATATAAAGAGAAAAACTGTTCAGTGTGTGTTAGATTGTCTGAATGTTGCAGGTGTGGGTACGATCTGCTGCTTTGGCTTGTATAAACACCTGGGGTGAGCAGTGTGGGTACAAAGTCTTTTTTGATGGTGAAATGATCGGTGATGCTCTGAAATCTGGAAGTCCTGTTCTAAGATCAGAACTGTGGGCTTGGCTTGCAGAAAAGTTACCAGACAGTAAGAATTCAGTAAAATTTCTATTCTCATTTTGATCATTGCTTTAATGAAAAGAAAAAAATTATTTTTTTGTTGTTGTTCACAGTACCTCCAAAATCTTTTCCAAGAGAAGAACTGACTGTGTGTGTGCCTCACTTATTTTCTAACTTAGAAGACCGCAATGCAGATGTCAGGAAAACTGCTCAGGACGCAGTTCCAGCATTTCTGATACACTTAGGCCACACGTCAATCATGAAAGCAGTGGGAAAATTTAAGGTAAGTGTGGCATCCTGCTAGACAAGAAATGTTTTACAAACTGTTCAAACTGTTGGCCTGGTGAGTAATCATCATCTATTTTTTTATTGTATATTTTTCTTGCTAGGAAAGAGATCATTTAACTTGCTGAAAGCACAGGATCAGACAAGGCAGGCAGACATGCAAAATGCAAAGAAGTTGGACAGGGAGCCAGTTGAGGCAGGGGCTCTGTCCAAAGACTGGAGGTAAAGATGTAGAAAGGTGGGCGAGAATTTAAAACTAACGAAGGTTGAGACCTGGTTAGGGTTACCATACGTCCTCTTTTTCCCGGACACGTCCTCTTTTTGAGGCAAGAAAATGTGTCCGGCCGGAATTTATAAAATTCTACAAAATGTCCTTTTTTGGGTTCCGAGGAAGAAAAATTATGTTTGTTATTGGCGACAACGGGTTCGTTAACACTGCAGTTCCAAACTGTTAGCAACTATTGCGTGTCTACACAGAGGTAATTTGCCGTTCACAATTTCACTCTGCGCATGCGTCTGACAGTTGCAAACGATTCAGATTAGCCACGAGGATGCACCTCTTAGGAATCCTTATCTGGGGGGATGTGGAAAACTGTATAATGTATCTCAATGATCAAACATGACACATAATTGTGCTTTCAGTTTTTTTATACCTAGTCATAATGCTAACACAGAATGTGTGTTTTCTCTTGTGAACACAAAGTGGACAAAAGACAGGAATAGATTTAAAATATAAAACCTATTGTATAGGTATAGTATAATTTCAAACATTTGAAATACCTCAGCTTTTATTAGTACTTGTTGAAAAACAAAAAAGCTCTTGAGAGGGATTTCGTTGTCTTACAAATATAGTGAAAGTGAAATACAAGAATGAGACAATTGAGCGTAGTGATGATGAATAATACTATGTTTTAGAACAACCACACAAGGTTGCAGTTTTAGGTTGTAGTAGTTTTATGTGGTTCATTAATAAAGTTGTAAATTACATTAACAATAAAGTGTTCTCTTTTTTATATGAGCTGTCCTCGTTTTTGATGTTGTTCATATGGCAACCCTAGACCTGGCGGGCAATGGGAAGAGCCAATATGTTGAAGGGCAAGTTTCCATCGCCGGAGGTTCGAAAGGTTGGTGTCAGTGGGAAGGATCCATATAACCTGGATGGCGTAACACTGTGACAAAATGTGCTGGCTGTGCACCAAGGCATGCTTAGACACAAGGTGATCCTCATTACCAACAAACACTGTCTGCCTGTGTCCGTTGATGCGAATTGACAGTTTGTTGCTGGTCATTCTCACATAGAGCCTCATAGTGCAGTCATGTCAGCTGTCCCACCTTCTGGGTTACAGGACTGCAATAAGTGGTGGTGAGAGGATGCATAGGGCAGGTTTTACACTGGGACGGTTACACGGGTAGGAGCTGGAGGGTAGGGAAGGTGGTTTGGGGATTTCGTAGTGATGCAGGAGGAGGTTAAGGAGGTTACGGAGGTTAGATGGGCAGCAGAAAGACAGTCTCGGTGGAGTGGGAAGGATGTCATGAAGGATGGCTCTCATTTCGGGACAGGATTTAAGGAAGTTGTATCCTTGCTGGAGAGCCACATTCAGAGTCTGCTCCAGTTCCGGAAAGTAACCAGTAACGAGGGATCTTTTAGGGTCCCTCTGTGAGAGGTTCTGGGTTTGGGGGGAAGAGGAAGTGCCCTAGCTATTTGCTTTTGTACCAGATCAGGAGGGTAGTTTCAGGATGTGAAAGCTGTCATCCAGGTTATTGGTGTACTGTTTGAGGGATTCGGGTCTGGAGCAGACTTGTTTGCCATGAAGACCTAAGCTGTAGGGAAGGGACTGTTTGATATGGAATAGATGGCAGCTGTCATAATGGAGGTACTGTTGTTTGTTGGTAGATTTGATGTGGATGGATGTGTGTAGCTGTCCATTGGATAAATGATAAACATCAAGGAAAGTGGTACGGGATTTGGAATAGGACCAGGTGAATTTGATGGGACCAAAAGAATTTAGGTTGGAGAGGAAATTCTGGAGTTCTTCTTCACTGAGTGTCCAGATCATGAAGATGTCATCAATGAATCTGTACCAAACTTTGGGTTGACAGGCCTGGGTGTCCAAGAAGGCTTCCTCTAAGCGTCCCATAAATAAGTTGGCATACGAGGGGGGGCCATCCTGGTTCCCATGGCTGTTCCCTTTTGTTGTTTGTATGACTGGTCCTCAAAAGTGAAAACGTTGTGGGTTAGGATGAAGCTGGCTGGGGTAATAAGGAAAGAGGTTTTAGGCAGGGTTGCGGGTGGTCGGCGTGAAAGGAAATACTCCATCGCAGCAAGGCCCTGGGCATGTGGGATATTTCTGTATAAGGAAGTGGCATAAATGGTTACAAGGATGGTTTCTGGAGGTAACAGGCTGGGTAAGGATTACAGGCAATCGAGGAAGTGGTTGGTGTCTTTGACGAAGGATGGGAGACTGCACATGATGGGTTGAAGGTGTTGGTCTATGTAGGCAGAGATTCATTCTGTAGGGGCTTGGTAACGAGTCACAATGTGGCGGCCGGGATGATTGGGTTTGTGAATCTTAGGAAGTAGGTATAAGGCGAGGGTGCTGGGTGTCGGTGGGGTCATGTGGTTTGAGTCAGGTGAAAGGTTTTGTAGGGGGCCTAAGGCTTTGAAGATTCCTTGAAGCTCTGTCTGGACATCAGGAATGGGATTGCCTTGACAAACTTTATATGTGGTACTGTCTCAAAGCTGATGCAATCCCTCAGCCTCACCAATAAAGTACCACGTTCGTGGATCCCTTGTCGGCTGGGAGAATGATGATGGACCGGTCAGCCCGCAGATCGTGGATAGCCTTGGCTTCAGCTGTGATCATGTTAGGAGTTGGATTCAGTTGTTTCAGGAAAGAATTTCTCTCTTCCCGCCTTGCCTCTCATGACAAAGGGTGGTGGTTCCATCGGACAGCCCCATAAGCCGCTGTGTAAACAGTTGCTACAGTGTTTTGTACATGCAGCTGCAGGTAGTTTGATTCTGCAGTGGGAGAGTGGAGGGGCCATAGTTGCTCCTATAAACAGGTCCCACGCTGCTTCACGAAAAACCCTGGACCGCTAAACTGCTGTGGTTCTTCCGCAACAGAAGAACTACACACTATAAATGCAGCCTTAAGTGTTGGGTCGTTAAGCGTAGTCAGACATAAATGTGTTGGCTGCGTTCTTTAGTAATTTGGAAACATATTGTGGATGAAAATCATGCTGTGATGTTGTTCTTGATTTTTTAGTTTGTGCTTCCAATTTCATTAAAATTGGATAAAACTCAGTTGGTGTTGAAGCATGCATTTCTTCTTCTTCCTATCTCTCTACATATAAGACACACTTGGATATTTTTAAAATATTTGGGTTTATTCGTTCATTGTGGCTGTATTTACACAGACGTAAGTCCTGATAGTATTGGTTCAGTTCACTGAATACATAAATACTGAGCACTTCCATTTCATAATCCAAAATTTAGTTCAGTTTGTGCTTTGATCATTGAAATGTCCCCTTTATGAGAATATAGGAAGTCTTAATGTATGACTTAGTTCAGTAGTTCAACCTTCTCAAAACAATAAGCAAAATACGTGTGCTCAAAAATAAATTATTAAGGTTCCAAGTAACAGTACTAAAACAATAATGAAAACACGTCTGAAATATTCCTCAATAAAGTTCCCCAATCTTTTGAGATACTCTATAAAGATCACTGCACTCAAACTCCCCAAAAATTACAAAGTCTGGAGTGGTACCAGATTCATACGAACGTTTCTACATCCCATATCTTATCTGATAGACATAAAATTCTTTTGAGACTGCCAAGAGACTAAGTGGACTTTTACAATGACAGTCTTGCTGCAAACTGAGGAAGGTCCTGCCTGTGGCAGGGTTGGATACTAACTAAAATAAAGATGACAACCCCATACTTCTGTGAGCTGGGTATTTTTACAAAAACTTTGATAGGACTAGATTAATACAAGTTTTATATCAGTTTGTTCAGAAATTTCATCAATATTCCCATGCTGTAATTGTTTTTCTTAAACATTTTCTGCTAATAAAAGCACATTTAGTTGATAATTCGCATCATTTCAAAGTCGGTTTAATAGGCATAAACAATTGCTTGATCTATTCTACATAAGTTCCTACTATTCGTAGAACATGTGTACTGCAGTTTTGTTTGTTTAAATAAATTCTATGCTGTAAACAACTAAAGATCATTACAACATTTATTATTGGATGATTCGTATATTGTAAAAGTTGCAACACTTTTGAGGTCAAAGTCCAATAGAGCTCAGTGAGAGATCTATCCATTGCCACTTCATACATTAAAATCAATTTACTGGTTCTCTAAGCTAAAAAATTTTAATGTTATTACAAAATCACCTTTTTTATTCAAACAGTTGGCACCCTAAGTGTATTTACTTTACTTTTTCTCAACATTTCCTTTCATCTAAGGGTAGGGCTTTCCAAAAGAGGACTCAGTTTGCAAGTAATTAATTTCTTTCTGTTGTTTTTGTATTTGGCAGAATGTTACCGTAGTTGCCCAGCCTAAGACTTGGTTCATACCAACAGCCACCATGGGTTTTGCCAGTCATTTGACTTCCAGCTGTTCACTTCCTGTGGCAGTGTGTAAAGAACAAACCTTTACAAAAGTACCAGTTTTGACTTATTTGTAGTTCCTTCACTCCCCCCCCCCCCTCCCACAAACACACACACACACACACACACACACACACACACACACACACACACACACACACACTTTTAGATTTAACATGAAGATAGTGTTGAAATAAAAAGATAGGTGAAGACATTTTTTTAATTGTAGTGAGACTAACAGACGGCAATATATCAATAGATTTCCCTGTTACACTGAAATTCACCCTTCAGTGTGACAGTGAGATGTTTTTGTGCTGTCCAGCTCGTCATACTGTGTAGTATGAAGGAACACTGTTGTACTGAGTTATCTAGCAAGCCTGTGAGTACCCACTGGTGCCTGTGCCCTATGTGACAGACTTAAGCAGTCTGCCTAGGCTGTAACTAAGCTAGGTATAAAGAATGTTCCTTCTTCCAGAAGTGCTAGTCCTACAAGGGTTGAAAGAGAACTTCTTCCAAGAAGTTTGGATTGTACAAGGTAACTCGAGGAAATGCAGCCATGATGGGGCCATGAGGTGTGTTCAGATAGCTCAGCCAGTAAAGTGCTGGCCTGTGAAAGGCAAAGGCCCTGGGTCAGAGTCCCAGTCCGGTATAGAGTTTTGATCTGCCAGAAAGTTTGATTGCTGTTTGTCATAACTAAATCTTCAATTGTAGCACCTCTTTTTGGAAAATTTGCATTTGTCTGTAAAAATTGCTTCTATTTTTGGCTCAATTCACACCTGTTCTATTTATTTATATAAATATTGGTGAATGTGTGGGCATGTGTGCATTTGTTTACCCTCCATTTTCTCCCCCAAGGTAAGTCTTTCCTCTCCCGGGATTGGAATGGCTCCTTACCCCCTTTCTTAAAACCCTCATCATTTCCTTTTCCTCCTTCCCTTCTGCCTGAAGAAGCAACTGGGTTGCGAAAGCTTGCGATTGTGTGTGTGTGTGTGTGTGTGTGTGTGTGTGTGTGTGTGTGTTCATTCATTTATTTATTTGTGATGCTGTCACACCTGTGCTCCTTCGCCTGGTGAGTAATCTTCGTCTATTTTTTATATTTTATTTATATAAATGAGTAGATACAAATGTAATAGGCTACTTACATGAAGACTGCAATAGAAACCCAAGCTAGCCTATCTCACCGAGACGTAACCATTAAATTACTCTTTAATAGAACAGTGATTTTGCTCGGAAAAATAATCTTTACTTAGAAATGGGCAGGTTTTTGAATTCTGTTTTTATGGTTTGTTGCTGAATATCTGAAAAATTGAGAAATATATGGATAATAATGTGTTTACCTGCCATTGTTCATCTGTTTGTACATTGATGTCTAGAGGCTCCATAAGAATATCACCAGCAATATCGTCATTTAGTAATGCTTCATGAATCTAGAAGCCTGCTCTGAGCTATAAAAGGAACACACGGGAAATAATACTGGTGATGCAGACCCCTCCAGACTCCTTATATGGGAGCATTGAAGTTGAAATAAGATTTGCTAGTCATTATTTACTCAGTTGCAAAATGTCATATTCAACCCTGTATCTTGGAACATCACTACATAATACATTTATAAAAGGAAGCATTTTATGCTCGATAATAAACACTCGGATGTCGTGGTACGTATCAGGGATATTACTACTTCAATAATAGCAAAAAGGATAAATGTGAACAAATGCTGCTGGAGTTGTTGAGTTCTGTATACCTCTCTGCATTCATAGTGATTGGACATTGTTCTCTTATCTGTTCCGGTATAATTACCAGTTTAAGCATATAAAATAAGTGTTTGTATTAGTTTGTACTGGTACCATACAGCCATTTTAGAATGACACCACAAATATTTAGGATATAACATTGAAGAAGTTGGCTATATTAAATCAGTGAGTGAATGGTGACATTATTATCACTTTTATATTATCTTTTTTTTTTTTTTTTTTTTTTTTTGGGGGGGGGGGGGCGGGGGGAATAGTTAAATCTTCTTGACGCAACAGTGGTGACAAGTCCTGAATACTTGGATTTTTAGAGCAGGTCACAGTTAAACAATCTGCATTTTACATACTCTCTTGATGGTTTGATTCATGCAGTCAGCCACAAAATATTAGGATAATAGAGTGAATGTATAGTGGTTCGATGTTTTCTCCATGGTAATGTATATTTTGATTTGCTTTTCAGCCTGCTACACAGTCTTTTCTTACACAAATAATCATGAAGGCAAATGTACCCATGATGCAAATGCCAGATGAAGAGCCGGAGGCTGGGAAGACTGTTAAGAGTGGAGGAGCAAAGGCCGCTGGGAGCAGCACGGTTGTTAAGAACAAGGTAATTGTGTGTGACACCAGAAGGTACATTTGTTAAGTGTGTGTGTGTGTGTGTGTGTGTGTGTGTGTGTGTGTTGAGATTAAAAAAATTATAATAGACAATCAGTAATTGTCATTCTAATTTATTAACAGACAGCTGCTCCAAAAAGTGGTGGGAAGACTGCAGGTCGAAAGAAAGATGAAGAAGCAGATACGTCTCCATTGTTGCAAGTTAATGGTCAGAAACATCAGCGGTTACTAGATGAGCAAAAGTTAAAAGTATGTATCTCCAGTCAATACAATTACATGTAGTTCACCTTTTTCCTGAACTAGTGTGTTCACATGCTTCTCCTCATTGTTTTGTGCTTTATGGCACTTTCTAGAAACATACAGTAGAACCTCGTTTTAGAGCAGGTCACAGTTAATCTGCTTTTTACATACTATCTTAATGGTTTGATGGTTTTAAATGGTAAAATATGCTTACTGGATCAGCCTTGCATTTTCGTAGTTTTTTGTGATATATATATGTACATAATACGCATCTAAATACTCACTAGGAAGTTGATTACATAATAAAGGTAATCCAAATTTTTACTGTTTTAAGCACCAGGCTGAACTGGTAATTTTATGGGAAGTAGAAATTGACGTAATTTCATTCATTATAATCGAGGACTCCGCTGCTGGGCTATGTAACACATCTTCAAAATTACTACCTTTTACCGGCATTAATTATTTACGTAGTAAATCTCCTAAATGTCTGTTATTTTTGTATTTTTTGATGTTTCACACGACAATATTAGAGAATTTATTCGCGTACTCGAGTGCAAATATTTGCATAAGTATTTTTGTGACGTTTGCATAGGAATTGGCATCTCACACTATTATCACTGTTTTGAGATTGTGGGTATTATGATACCCAACTTTAACAGATAATGTTCTATATTAATCAGAAATACATATCACAAGAACAATGCAACTTTTTATTCTCACGCCACAAAGCAACTGGTTCTGATTTTTCGCCAGGCGCTCTGGCAAAGAAGTTGGTGGAAAGAGGAACTACTCCGCCACAAATTGGCGCTTTGTAAGTCGACTAGATGCATACTACCAACAACAAAATGCAAAATATGTTTGATTAAATGCAAAGTGTCAAGAAACTAGACTGCGAATAATTTTTAAGCACTATACTTTAAGGGGAAAGCCATGCCAGTGACAATGTATATAGATTATGTCAGTTTTTCTTCACGAACCTTCCTACGAAGACCGTAAAACGTGGGAAAAGTTCAACTATGTTAACGCAAAAATGGGGCAAATTAATATTGTCAACATAAGAAATTTGATGGGCCCAACAAAAAATGGTGTAAATGGCAGGAAAACGTAAAAACCGGGAATGTAAAAAAGAGTTTTACTGTATTTGTTCTATATTCCACAGTTGTTAATTTCAAATTCGTTACAATGTTATATAATATTTTTTTTTTTTTTAGAAATGTGGGCATTAAGGGTGTCAAAATCAATGGATACCTTACAATTCTAACTGGAACATTTACTACCCATTCACCCTTCTCCATGCAAAACCAGTCTAAACCCTGCCCTTGACCAGTGTGGTGGTATTTGGTTCAAAAATGTTGTTAAGGGTTTGATCAGAGCTAAATATTTCAGACAAGCAAGAAAATAAGTAAGATACCTGCTTTTTACATTCTCAGAAATTTTAGCTGTCTCCTAGGTTCGAACCTAACTACACCATCAGAAATGCAGAAACTATGACATATTTGTAAATAAACAGCTAAGAATATATGATATTTTCAAGAATATTGTCGTGTTGAAATGAAAGCAGGCTTGACTTTGAAGGCAGGGTTGTCAACTAAACACAGCACTTATACTGAATGCAGGTTTATTACGAACTGAAACAAACACACACACACACACACACACACACACACACACACAGCACTGACTGCCTCTCGGGCAGAGTGCTCTGCTATTTATACACAGACAGAATGTACTAAAAATTAGAAGAATAGTTAACGTAAGAAACATGTAGAAATCACAAATGAATGTAAGAAACATGTAGAACATTCTAGGAAATGATAATTACAAAGAACTAAATTATTGCTGGAGGACGGGATTGAACTGGCGACCTTCAGCACCGCAATCGGTGATGCTATCCATTGCGCCTCGCCGGCCGTCGGTTAACTTGGAGTCTTGCGGCATTGCTCCCTCTCCTGAAAAAACAGTGACCTGCTGTTAGGTTCCCTTTGGAGCGAGCTGCGATGTCCTGGATCTTGATCTTGTCATGGGGTCCCCTGTATGGCAGTTCTTTAGAATCCTTCCCTTATGCACGATTACTGACAGACGTTCTTGTCTTAGCTTCATCAGTGTCATTATCGTCCTTTGTGTCATTGAACAAGAAACCACTTTAGCCTATCTGCTCTTCAGGATCTTAGTAAGGCTTCATTCCGAGGATGTGAACAATGTTTCTTTGTTTTTGTTCTTTCGACAACAGCTCATAATCCTCAACTTCGTATACGTGACATCTGATGCCCAGCGTATGGCACGATACAGACCAGAGTATCTTTTCAATAACTTTTCTGATAGTCCAACTTCCCGTTCAGGGGTAAAAGTTCATACCAGATCTCCTAAGCTGTACACAACAGGTTAGTGCTTGTCGTAACACTGCTGATGGTATTTCTCCTGGGCATCCAGTGCCCATATGCAAGCCAGCTGTCTTGTTTCTTCCAACCTGTTGATGAGGTGTTTCACATAGTCATATTGAGTGTCATCCGGCTGGAACGGGAAGGACGTATCCATTGTCGTCTCAGCTTCACGGGCATGAAGCAGGAAACACGGCGTGAAACATGTGGTGTCTTGTCTTGCGGTATTATAAGCAAATGTCACAACTGGCAGTATTGTATCCCAATCCTTCTGCTCAACATAGACAGCATATCTGCTAATGTCTTGCTAAAACATTCTGTAAGACCATTTGTTTGAGGATGGTATGCAGTTTTCATTCCGTGGACAATGTCGCAATGTGACATTACCTCTGATATTAGTTTTGACTGAAATACTTTTCCACAATCAGATATCACATATGGTGCTCCAGGCTTGAACATAATGTCTTTTACAAGGAATTTTGCAATCTCTGGAGCTTCTGCAATCGGCACAGGTTTGGTGACAGCGTAGCATGTGAGGTAGTCAGTACAGACTATTATCCATCGGTTACCAGTTGACATCAGGAACCTTCCTAAAAGATCGATCCCAACTCAGTGGAATGGAGCTGCTGCAGGTGGAATTGGTACGAGATGCCATGGAGGTAATTGTGGCACATGCTTCCGTTGCTGGCACTCTTTACAGTGACTCAAATAGTGCTTGACACATCGGTAGACCTTTCTATTAATGCCTGCATCTGATTCTGTCTAGGGTCTTCACGAATCCCAGATGACCGGATATTCGAGCATTGTGAAAATACTTGAGAATAGCTGGCTGGAGATGAGTTGGAACGACCAGTAACCATTTGGAGCCCAGTGGATTGTGGTTGCTCTTAGACAATGTCCCGTTTATAGGTTGGAACTCTCCATTGGTCGGTTCTCCTTTCTTCAAGGCCTCTATTGTTTTTAATAGTGCTGGATCTTTCCTCTGTTCAGCTGTAACATCACCTAATTCCATGAGGGCTGAAATTTCATTCATGCTGTTGTGTTCCACTAATGGATTCCTCGAAAGGCAGTCAGCATCCTTGTGTTTGCGCCGATTTTTGAATACCACTGTGACGTCGTACTCTTTGAGTCTTAGTGCCCATCTTGCTAGTCGCCCTGATGGAGCCTTCAAGCTAGTCAGCCAACACAAAGAATGGATGTCTGTCACAATGGTGAATGATTTGCTGAATAAATATGGCCGGAGCTTGTTGATAGCCCAAATAACTGAGACACACACTTTCTCAGTTGTAGTTAATGTCGGACTTCGAGAGTACTCCTGATGCATAGGCTATCACCTTTTCAGCACCTTCCTGAACTTGGACAAGCACTGCACCAATCCCATAACCACTGGCGTCTGTGTGAAATTCCGTTTCTGCATTCTCACCGTACAAGGCTAGAACTGGTGAGGATGTTAGAGCCCATTAAGCTCTTTCTTTTGTCTCATCCAGTAAAACTTGGCATCTTCCTGCAGAAGTTCTTGCAATGGACCTGCCTTGTAACAAAATCCTTTTATGAAACGTCAGTGTTATGAGCACAGCCCAAGAAAAGTTCTCACCTTACGAATGTGCTGAGTAGTTGGAAATTCTGTGACTGCCCTTACTTTTATCTGGATCAGGACGGACACCATCCCTGTTGATTAGGTGGCGACAAAGACACACTTCTTTGGACTGAGGCGGAGTCGTGCAGCCTGAACACACTTCAACACAGTTGACAGGCGACTCAGATGTTCTTTTAATGTTTTCAAGAAAATGACAGTGTCGTCTAAATAGCAAAGACACATTGTCCACTTGTGTTGAAGCAAGTTGTCCATCATACGTTCGAATGTGGCTGGAGCATTACGTAATCCAAATAGCATTACTTTAAATTTATAGACGCTGTCGGGTGTAATAAAAGCAGTCTTTTACCTGTCAACTTCATCAACCTCGATTTGCCAGTAACCTGTCTGCATTTCCATAGTTGAGAAGTATGTAGCTCCTTACAAGCAGTCTGTGCCGTCAATGTGCGGCAGTGGGTAGAAATCTTTGGTTCTGCCACTGATAGTCGACACAAATCGCCACGTGCCATCCTTCTTGTTTATGAGGACCACCGGAGATGACCAAGGACTCTCCGAAGGTTGAATGTCATCGTGAAACATCGTCTCCACTTCCCCCCGAATTATCTGTCTTTCAGCTGGTGACACTCTATACGAATGCTGGCTAATTGGTGAATGATCCCCTGTATTGATGCATATGGATAAAATAAGATATTGTGAACCATGGCTGGGTGACAGAACACCACTGTTACGAAGGTTTGGAAGGATATTAGGTACGATGTCTCTAATGACAAGGCATTATGGATATTTTCATAGAGAAGCAAACCCTTGCCTAAGAACATGACTAAATTGTTAAATTCTGGGATGGTAATTGGTGACAAGAGGGGCATTCCTTTTTGGCTGGTCATTGGAGTTGGAAAGAGAAGTGGAGGGGTGTGGGGATATGGTAAGGGAAATTGTTTGCAAACTAAGTCTGGATGTTAGTTTCTGTCTGTGAAGTCCTTTGTGAGGCCTTCAGTGTATTGAGCAATGAAGTTATCATCTTTGAAAAAAAGCAGTTCTCGGGTGGCTAGGCAGTCTGGGAGAGTGGAATGTATAGTAACTTTCTAAACGAAAGTACTGCATTATGTGGGTTTTATGTCGACAGGTGTGGATTAAGCCAACAGAAAGATCAAGGTAATTTCCAGGAAAGACGGCATTTCTGGTTGAGGACAACCCCATTCGCTCCACAACTAGGTCTTCCGAATTACGTAGATGGGAATTATCCTTAAATTCTATAGTCTCGCAGACATCCTGGCTCAACCTAAAATAACCAACTATCCTTATACCCCACTTTAATCCTACACCACCTTTCAATTAATTTATCTTTCATGTCACTGTTCATTATGGGTAGTTTTATTAATTGGTTGTACTCTATTTATTTGGGATACCAAAGTCTGGGTGATTTGCTCCACGATCGATAGACGCAGTGTGTTTCACTAGGCGGTGTCATTCATGTGGGAATAGGAGTGTCCCACTCAGCACGACGACTTGGATACCGTGCGAGCAGGCTTGCTGGATGCCGAGTCTAACAGTTCCTCATTTGCATTTGTTCCACTGGGCTGTGAGGTGCAAGAACAAACGTTTAATTTGAAATTAATGGTGGAATGTTTTCCTGTTCTCCTTATCATTTAGCTTTCAGTGTAGCTCAGAACACAGTAACTGTTTCACTTGGTGGAAGGTGCTCTGTGCCTTACTGCTATTACTTCTTTTTTGCAGTACAATTGTGAATGTTTTATGGCAGTAATAATTGCTGGTAAACCTTTGAAGGTTTATGTAAAGAGTCAAGTTCACACAGTCTTTTCACAAGTATACATAAGAGGAAGAAATGGAATGAACCCTTTGAGTGCTGCACTTGTGCATCCGGCTGGCCGAGTCGGGCCTGCCACTGCGGCCGTCTAACCGGTCTACCTGCACTGGAAGCCATTTCTGTGGACTTTTGTTTGTACCCGAGCTCTCTGCTTAGCCGTCTTCGTCCTGGCCTGAGCATTTCTGGAACTAGGGCGGCCGCGACAGTCTAGCAGTTAGTGTGCTCGCCGGCATTACAAATAAGCCCAGTATATCTTGATACTTATTTCATAGATTTTAATTTGGAAAAGATTCCTCAGCAGACATAATGTGCACTAAAACTGCTTATGTTGCGAACATGTAACGCCTAGGTCATTCCGTGTCAAATCGCCTAATTTTGGAACATTTTCCAGTTCGACCATCATGGGGAAATTTTATGTGAACATTCGAACAAGTCCCCAATGAACACTGGTTACGTTTAAGATTTGTTGAAGCAATACTCACCGGGATATAGTCACTGGTTTGACACCATGAGCGACTTTGTGCAGGGCGAGCGTGAATTCCTGAAAACTTGGGCAATATTTTGTTGAAAGATATGGAACTTGGTTGTCATGTACAACTTTATACGTTCTCATAGGAATTATACTCAAAAGAATTGTGTGTGTTATACATAACCAGAAAAGTTCAAGCAAAGAAATCGCCGCAGAGAGAGAGAGAGAGAGAGAGAGAGAGAGAGAGAGAGAGAGAGAGAGAGAGAGAGAGAGAGAGCACCACCTACATTTGCCGTGTTATACATCAGGGACTGCAGCCATGATGAATGTGAAACTTGGCATGTGGTAACTTACCAATAGAAGGTTCTGAAACATGAAGTTTTATGTGCCACTTTTCAGTATTGAATAAATTAAGTGCAAAGTTGAAGATTTTAGAAAAGGATAAAAATGTTGTATTTTCAACATCATTTTGCAAAAAGCTAGGTTCTACAAAAACTTTCCACACTGTGATGATTAGAAATACCTTATTTTGGTTGCAAAAAGGTGTATTTGGATATCCAACGCAGAGCAATAATGCTAGATAATTCGAATCAAAGTTGAATGCGTAAATCGCAGCACGAAAGAAGTGTAAACTTTGGATTCTTATATCTCCTAATGTAAATGCATGCTGAACATGAAACTTAAGAGTTACTAGATTGGCAACACAGGGCTGTGAAAGAAAAAAAAAATTCATCCACCTACTATTTTACAATAGTCTAAAATATTGTCATAAACAGGGAGATTTTTTGAGAGAAGGTCAAAATAGTGTAGGCTATATTTCACACATCTTTTACAAATACCAGTTTCTAGTAAATTATGGACTTAAACTTCCTTTGTTGTGCCTGTGTCTACAATGAAATCCAAGATGTATACATTTTACAGTCACACAACACTGTCTTGATTCCAAATCTACTTCATTTTGAAGGAATGAACTGTTTAAAAGGTAAAAGACATATGAACAATAATAGGCTTTCATCTACAGTTTTTTGTATAGGTTAAATGCACTGTGGAACACCACAAGAGCTATATCAGGTTAGGAAAGTAATCTTAAAGAAACTGTCATCTCCATGATTAGCTGAGTTGTCACTTTTGAGAATGTTAGGAAAGTAATCTTAAAGAAACTGTCACCTCCATGATTAGCTGAGTTGTCACTTTTGAGAATGTTACACTGTAGTATCATAAAACTGGCACGGAACATAACTTTGCCAAAACTTGGCGTACTCAGAAGAACATCTCTTGTTGATGGAACTCAAAAGGGGTAGCACTCTAAAAATCCAGATGAAACGTCAGGAAGCTGAACGAGACCACAGAAGCAGAATGCAGATGAACCATTTAGCACGAATGTCAAACAGAAACTGTGAAATTTGTAGTAGAGCGATTCCTAGATATCAGGGACATGGTGCACAAAATTAAACAGGGTACATCCATCCCAGGGAGTGCACGGGGACAAAAGAACTTGAGACGGTCGGCATGCAGCTCTGAATAAATCTCTGTGTAGGGAAAGTTTGGGTGTCATTTTCCGCACCGCTTGCTGCGTTCTGCAACTTGTGATTAGCTGATATCGAGTCACTTGATTTTTTCGCCATCTTGGTCCTATATGTTGCTTGCCTACTGTAACAAGTGTTGTGAATATTGTTACGTTTGGGTTTGAATAATGCCCCAGTGCTGCACTTTAGGGTGTTCTTTATACCCCATGAAGACAGGCAAATATTAGAGTACTTCCATGTGAATCCACAAAACCAGGAAGAAGAGTCTGGCTAATGAAAATTGTCGGAGAAAACTGAGAGCCCAGAAGTGACCCTCGGTTTTGTGCTGTGATAATTTTCATTCATAATAAAAATTACTAGATTAGTCATTTATGATTGGATCAGACTGCAGAAACCACGCATTTTTTTTAACTTGAATTAATTTTGTGAAGAAAATTCCCACATAATATTGTGAGGTTAAATTATTCGTGCGTCGTTGGTTTTACTTATAGGTAATTGCTGACACGCACAATTTTTTTACTTATAACTTTGTAAACTAAATAGATCCTCATCAAGATATGAAATTAATATACAGTTCCTGAAGCAAGCTTTTCTCATTCGGGGATTTGTGTTTAGTCTATTATTACAGGAACGAAAGAATTGAATCAATAAAAATATTACACACACAAATGTAATTGGTATTGTATAGGCACTTCTGGTTTTATAAAATGCTATGTAATGGTTATCTCCTTGCATTTTCCATAGTTCATGTACAGTTTAAGTATGTAATTCGCAAGAAAATAATGATCAAAGAATTGTCCATTATATCAATTGTTTGCTCCAATAAGGAAATTTTCTCAGTCTGCTTGAATACTGGGCTACACTGCATGACAGTCTGAATTTAGAGTGAACTCCTATGGTTTGTAGCTACAAACGAAACTGTTTTCTTAAAATCGTATGAAAAGTATTTTGTAGAGCTGCCAAGTCCACAGAGACAAAAATACGCGCACCTCCTGCGTCTGTTCGCCAGACATAACACCCTATATCTCGAGAATGAAATGAGTTATCGTTCTGCTCTCAGCCTTAAATAAACTAAGATATCATACCTACATTTCATCCGTAGCTTTGTACGTACTAAAATCAACCATGCGCAAAGTCTATGCAATGCAATTTTTCGTCTACGAACTCTTCAAATTTTTGCACAGTAGTTGACTTAATGTAATGCAGCACAATAACTAAGGAATAATGAATAAAATGGGAGATCATTATCTAGCAAATATATCACACTACAAGATGTTAAAAGGGAAAATTGATTATAAATATTCTAAGTGCTCGGAATGCTGAGAGGGTCGGCGTGTAAGCAGCAGCCCTGAGTGGCTATTGACGTCTGCTGGCCCACAGGAAGTGGAACCAGTTGCGACATAAGTCGTCAATAGGACTTGGGTACTGACCAGGCCTCACAGGGAATGCCGTCTGCAGGGCCCACGGGAAATACAACTGCCACGGCAAACGACGTCTGCAGGCCCTACGACAAGGTGTAGCGCTGCGGCACATCACGTCTGCAGCACTCGAAGGGTTAAATGTGAAACATTCCACTTGTAATGTACCTGCTACTAACTGATAACTTCCATAAGCTGAAGATAAACATTTTCTTCACATAACAAGGTTATAATTACAAAATTATTAAGTTCAGCACATTACCAGAGTGTTGTAGGTTGGGTATATCTTGTAGAATCTGCTTTGTTTGTAAAGTTCTTCAAATGCCTGAAATTCTGGTTAAAGTTGCATGCTGGGTGATGTCTTACAGACCTAAAACACTTGATATGAACTCTGAACACAAGTTGCACTTCTCATAAAACTGTATTCAACAAAACGTTACATTGTTGATATTAAACCACATACTGACATAGTGATTGCCCAAAGTCAACCTTAATAATGATGCCCTGAGTCTCTCTGCTTGGGTCCTTATATACTATTTTGACATGTAGGCAACAATACAAACTACAGTAGAGTCCCAAAAACTCAGTCTAATGTGGACCTAAGGGTGACTGAGTTTGTGAAAATGTCAAGTTATCAGGAATGGTGTTAAAAAAGAATAGGTAGTATTTTTTTGTTATAAAATACTTTCTGATTACTTTAGAATACAATACAAATGATGGAATACAGTAACAGAAAATAAATTTGAGAAAATATATTAAGGAAAGATATTCGTTACTTAAGAGTAAGTACTTTAATTTACACTTAGAAAAGTACTTTAAGAAGTCGTACAACCTTGGTCAATAAAAAATATGGACAGTAGTGATTTACTTCATAAAACATATTCCACTAGAATTCCCATCACACCTGAACTGATTTCAAAAGTCACTATAAATAATGCACTCCCATGATATGAAGACGCATCTACATACTGAATTAAAGAAACTCGAAGGATTTTTAAATAGTAGGTAGATGGCACAAGAAAAGATTGTCCTGGCCCATTTATAGCATAGCTCGTAACTACTACATTCTACAATTTCAAAAAATGTTCAAATGTTTGTAATTCTATTGGACTCGACTGCTCAATTACGTGGTTCTTAGTCCGTAGCTTACAAGCTACTTGAACTAAGGTAAACGAACCTAATGACAACACGAACACCCATGCCCGAGGGGGTACTCGAAGTCCCGATGGCGAACGACTGTGTGTATTGCAGCACTGCGCTCCAGAGCGCCCAGCTAATTTGCTGTGACTACAATTTCAATTCTAACTTGCATTCTGTGAGCACAGAAAAATTCCAGAAGGTGTGCAGCGGAATGGCTGAGTTACCCAAATGGCCAGCTTACTGAGTGCCAAGTTTTTGTGATTCTGCTGTATTGTTAGAAACAGGAAGTTTTACATTCATTATGAACAAGGGATTTGTTAAAAGATACACTTAATATTGGTAAGTAGAACATAAAATATGATCGCTTGGCAATAATTGCTACAATTAAGCAATTCATGGCATTATATGTATACGAACAATGGAATTAATATTATAGAAGGAGACTTTTCTTGTGGGAAAAATATGTATATGTGTGTGTGTGTGTGTGTGTGTGTGTGTGTGTGTGTGTGTGTGTGCCTTCCATTTTCCCCCCCTAAGGTAAGTCCTTCCACTCCTGGGATTGGAATGACTCCTTTTCCACTTCCTTAAAACCCATATCCTTCCCTTTCTCCTCTCCTTCCTTTCTCTTTTTCCTGAAGAAGATACCAGCGGTGGCGAAATCTTGAATGTTTGGGTGTGTTTTTATTTGTGTGTTTTTTGGTTCTATCGGTGAGCCTGTGCTTTGGGCAAGTCGAACAATAGAATTCATAAAGTAGTTAACAACGTGAGAATTATGTTACGAATAAAATTCCAAACATGTACAGAGCTTTAATTCGTGACAGTCTTTCCAGTTTTTTTTATTTTTTTTATTTTATTTATTTATTATTTATTTATTTTTTATTATTATTTTTTTTTAGATATTATAGTTTTCAAAGAATGCTTAAATGCTGGCCATGTTGTCAGGTCAGTTTCAGATAAAGTCTCCTGAAAATAAATTATGCCCAGTATTACATTAATTCATCAGATGGCATTTTAAGTCCATGTACTGAGTTTGATGTAAATCTAATATTTAATGTTTTCTCTTACAACCTATTATAGCTACATGTGCACACTTTATATTTCAGAATACAGTTAATATGCAATAACTTTGCTTCCTACCAATGGATGAACATTAACTGAGTAGCTATTGGTTTTTGTGGTGGATTTTCAATCTAGTAATTTTCTTAAACCAAAGTTATATGATATCTGTAGTTCAGCATAGGGCTAATACACAGGGATTTTATTACAAGAGTTACATACTGTATTAGTGTTGCCTATATGCAAATGTACAGTCTTTAGGTGTTTCCTTAAGTGGTCTGTTACGTCTCACAAGTTGAAAAGTATAATTTCTCCTAGCACTGTACAGATAGCCCTGAAAAATTGTGCTTGTGTTTTTTTTTAATAGCAATTAGAATATCTATCAAGTTTGACCCACAAAACTGTGGGTATATGAAGTAGGTATGGTGGTAGTGAAAAGTGCAAAGTGTAGATGTCATAGATTTCCTATCTCTTGTGCTTGTGTGTAATAAAATTGTGACTTTGGAGTATTTGTGTACATCTTACATAAAGCAAAGTACCCTATGTTTTTAGTTATAATTTCACAAATATTGTCACAGTTTTTGAAAATTGTTGCGCATTTTCAGAAGTGTTGGCACTAGTGGTAATAACTTTGCATTAAAGTATCACTACTACTACTAGTCACTAGATATTATACTGCAGAGGTAAGATGGGCTTATTACCATTACAGAACAAACACAGGATTCATGCAATTTCACAGCAAAACTTCTAATTTTAACACAAATGCTGCAATGTTCAGCGAGACCATGCTACTCTTCATTATGAAAGAGGTCTGGTTCCTTCCACTTGAATTCTGTTTGGGCGGCAACATGAAATAACCGTGACATGTTGTAGTGGTTGAAAATAAAATGCCATTCTCACTGTTAAAGGTCTAATTGACTCAGATTTCTGCTACACTTAAATCATTCTTACAAAAAAAAAAAAAAAAACCCAGAGTGTCCTCCAAATAGGCACTTACATAAACAGTAATTATTGTGATAAGGGTTTTTATTATGTATCTATTTAACTTAGTAATTTTTTGACAACATTTTACATTAAAAACACTTTGAACTAATTTGCTTTAGGTACTGAAATGGAACTTCACGTCACCGAGGGAAGAGTTTGTGGAGCAGCTGAAAGATGCTATGACAGCTGCTAATGTTAACCGAACACTGACAGCAAACATGTTTCATTCAGATTTTAAGTATCATTTGAAGGCAATCGACATGCTGAATGAGGTAAAGAATGTAAAAATATTCTCATACATAAAATTGAGGAAAGGTTGATCAGATTATTTTTAATATGAAACTCTTACCTTCAGGATCTGCCAAACAATCCAGCAGCAACAGTTGCTAATCTAGATTTAATACTAAAATGGATGACATTGCGTTTCTTTGATACAAACCCTTCAGTGATATTGAAGGGACTGGAGTATCTGCATACAGTATTTGACTCCTTAATTGAGGAAAATTACAGCATGTTTGAACAAGAGGCATTGTCTTTTGTACCATACCTTATTTTAAAGGTAAGTTATTTTCTGCGTAGATTGTTTATGAGAAACTAATTACTTTAATACATTCTTCTGCATGAAGATATACTAAGTCACTGTTTTTATACTTGGCATTTAAAGTATCATTACTGGAAGTTTTCTCCATGTACAGTTAGTATTTGTATCTAATTTTAGATATAATAAAAATATGAAAATGTAGAGTGTTGTTCACCACATAGAAAAGATTTTAGTTGCAAACAGGCACAAGGAAAATATCGCTAAACATTTAAAATTTAGAAAATGCCAACAGTCTATATAAAGCTCAACTCATGAGTTCTGTATTTTCACTGTAAACAAAACAAAAAAAATAGTGCAAATCGTGAAGGGAAGCTACTGGAGGTTTTTTTTTTTTTCTTTCCTTCCATAAAGGAACAGATTTGAAAGCATTTTTGGTTCAGTGCCCTGTCCCCACATCCTTCACCCCCAGGTCTACAGCTGTTTTGTTTTAAATTTGTGTGTTTGGAAAATATTGATGGTATACATACTTTTGTATTATAGTGATTTGTTTGTTTTGCTAATACCTGACAAATTATTCCTTTTTAGATTGGAGACCCAAAAGATGCTGTCCGTAACAGTGTAAAGAGTCTTTTTAAACAACTTGAACGTATATATCCAGCATCTAAATTGTTTGTTTTCCTACTGGATGGTCTGAAGTCAAAAAATGCTAGACAGCGGACAGGTGAGTGGGTGACCATTTTTGCTCTAGTGTTGTCCAGAAACAATATGATCCTGACAAATTTTCTGTTTCAGAGTGTTTGGAACTGTTGGGGTATTTGATTGAAGGATATGGATTATCTGTATGTCAACCTTCACCAGTAGCAGCACTGAAAGAAATTGCCAAACAGATATCTGATAGAGATAATTCTGTAAGAAATGCTGCACTGAATTGTGTAGTCCAAGCATACTTCATTGAAGGGGATAAAGTATACAAGATGGTAGGACAGGTGAGCACAGCATGTTGTTTATTTTAGCATGTATTGCATAATGTTGCAGTTTTGGATTCAGAACCTCTTACTTGCTTACTTGGTTTCCCATATGTTGAACGTTCTTTTGTATTTGACATTCTGAGAGAGAGAGAGAGAGAGAGAGAGAGAGAGAGAGAGATATAGATTTAAAGTTCCTCTAAAGCTGTTCTCTCACAGGATATGAAAATGCACTTGGCTGAGTAGCTGATGATGTCGCAGCTTGCAATCCCATCTTCCACATGTAAAATTAAGAATGTGGCATGCTATGTTTTTGCCGTGTGGAGTGGAACATGGTAAATATGATACAACTCGATTTTGGAAAGTTCAGAAAGGAATTTAAATTATAATACGTAGATAGGAACAGCTCACCGTAAAGACGATCATTGAGCTGCCGACAGACGCAAATTACACACACACACACACACACACACACACACACACACACACACGCACTCTTCTAAATTTTTCAGCAGCGGTCTTCCTCAGAAAGAGAACACTCATCCACACACGTCAGCCATCTCTGGCCACCCAACACAGTCCGACTAGATGGCAAGCGGAATGGATGGGCAGGGGGAGTGAAGGTGGGGGGGGGGGGGGGGCGAGAAGTGGATAGGGAAGAGAAGGGTGGGGATATAACAAGCAGAGGCGATGTCAGGCGGAAAATGAATGTAAGATGTTAGGTTATCTTAGGTTGAGGCCAGGATGGTTGCAAGACCATAGGATGTGCTGTAGGGATAACTCACATTTCCGCAGTTCAGAAAAGCTGGAGGAGGATCCAGATGGCTCGGATAGTGAGGCAGCTGTTGAAATCCAAGGTGTTGTACTCAGCTGCGTGCTTCACTACAGCATAGTCCATATTGCTCTTGGCTACAGTTTGACGGGGTCCGTTCATCCTGATGTAGAACCAGTTGTCATTCCAATGTAGAATGCAGAGCAGTGATTGCAGCAGTTGGTATATTACACGGCTGCTTTCACGGATGGCCCGGCCTCTGATAGTGTAAGACAAGCCTGTAAGGGGACTGGAATATGAAGTGCTGGGTGGGTGGATTGGGCGGGTTTTGCATCGGGGGTCTTCCACAGGGATATGATCCCTCAGGTAAGGGGTTGCGATTAGGAGTGGCATAGGGATGAGCTAGGATGCAGACATGCCAACTCTCCCGATTTTAGCAGGAGACTCCCGATTTTTCCTTCTTCCTCCCAATCTTGAAGACTGATCTCCTGATTTTCAATGCAGTTTTGATACTTATTATTTGAAAATCCTGTGCCTTCGATACATCGATGGACGACGAGGTGTAGCTAGTTCATACCTGCCAACTGTCCCGATTTTGGCAGGAGTCTACTGATTTTTCACTTTTTCTTTCGCCTCCTGATTTTGCCATTATTTCCCCCGATTTTTAGCTTATATCCTGAAACTCAAGATTAGGTTTTTGACCAATAGTCGTCCTTTCTTCGTTTATCAGTTTAAACTAAATACGTATCGAAATTCATAGATATTAGGAGTTGTGTATGACTTCTGCTTTTTCCGCGTATTTGGAAATATACATATAGTGTTTCAATGTTGTGCTCTTTTTGAATGTGATGTTTTGCCATTGTACGTAAATGAAATCACTTAAATGTTTTTAAAATCGATGGAAACCTTATGAGTGGATAGCTAGGAGCATCAGTTTCATACGCGATTTGCAGATAGGCAGCTTCTGTGTAAACAGCTATTTTATGTGACTACGGCATTTCAGTTCTGTGGTATGTGTACCAGTATGGCAAAAAATATAATTGCTTTTTTTTTAAGAAGTTTTCGGAACATTATTTGTATTTTGCGCTCTTCGTCGATGTGTTATTTTTCACATCACATGGTTGAAAAAGTGATGAACTGGAATACGTGCAGAGAAAATGAAAGGTGTTGAGTAACAATAAAAGACTGAAATCACTGAAAAAGTGAGTGATCATGTGATACATGCAGAGTGCGTATTTACACTGTTTTAGAGTACTGTTTACCAATTAAATGCAATGACCATGTGCATCACGTGTGCCATAAAATGTTCCCAGGTAGCGGTATAGCACAAAAATACAGCAGTGGACATTTTTATTTTAATGAAAAAATCAATCACTTTTACCTGAACTGTGTTCAACATTGGTTTAATGCAAACTTTACCTGGACTGTGTTCAACATTGGTTTAACGCAAGTGTTTTTGTAGCCATTATGTAGTGTTGTGAGATAAGAAAAGGCTAAAATCATTTGTCTTAGGGTTTATAGTAAAGTGTGCCGCAGTTTTTGACAGAACATGTCTCCTGACTTTTTGAAGAATCTCCCAATTTTTTAAACTGGAACTCTTGGTGGTTTTTTTTTTTTTTTTTTTTTTTTTTTTTTTTTTTTTTTTTTTTTTTTTTTTTTTTTTTTTTTTTTACATTTTGAAGGTTGGCAGGTATGCTAGTCAATAGTTGTTGCAAGCGAAGCGATTTTCATTGTTTATAATATCATTGTGTTATCAGTTTTGCTGCGTGTCATGTGTAAAGTTGAAGTAGTGGTTGTTGGCTGCGTATCTTGTAGGTTTGAATTATATTTTGGCAAAAATTTCAAAGAAATATAATTCAGTGTTCAGAAGCGCGTATAAGGAAGAGTTTCTGTGTTTGAGTAGAGGAAGGGACAAACTTACGCATTTTGCAATGTATGTAGAAGTGACTTTCAGTGGCTCATGGCAGGAAATACAACATTCTTAAACATGTGGAACTAAAAAACACGAGGAGTGTGTCCACTTTATAGAACGGAATAGAAAACTCAACTTCTTATGTAAACCTCAAAGATTATGTGACAAATGCCGAGGCTTTATTTAAGTCATTTATTTTGCAATGTAACTTGCCTATAAACTGTACCGACGTCACCGAGCCCAGGTTTCGCAAAATGTTCCTGATTCTGAAATTGCAAATAGATGTGGGTGCGCCAGAATAAAAACAACGGCTATTATTAAGGAAATGCGCATGGAAGAAAGAGCTAAAATTATTACCCACTTTCAGGAGAATCCATGCTAGTAATAAAACAGACTTCTAATTATATCCTATTATTGTCATTCTTCAACCCTGAACTCCACGAAATTCCAAAGTGTTTACTTTCTCTGCCTAATTTAGGAGGAGACACTACTGGAGCCAGTATTGCTAATCTTCTGCTTAAAATTTTACGGGAATTCTGTATTCCATTAAGAAACTGTCTGGCTTTTGGTGCTGATAATGCTCCTGTAACGGTAGGATATAAAAAAAAGGGTGTGGCAGGATGTGTGAAGCAGGAAATGGACAACTTAGTCATTGCAGGCTGTCTTTGTCACCTAATTAATCTTGCTGCAGAGAAGGGGGGCTGCATGTTTGCCGTCAAACGTTGACGAAAACATTGACTTCATTATATGGAAACAAGTGGAAAGAGGAAAGAAAAATTTAGAAATTTTCAAATTTTACATGAAAGGTTCTGAAACATATACCTATATGAATGTTATTGTTGAAAATAGATAGGATTTTGGATCAGTGGGAGACCGTTTAGTTAATTTACTCAAGGGTGAAATTGAGAATGATTCTGAAGTGGGTACTTTGAGTGTGCTTTGGAATTTTATAATTCTTCAAAGTGTAGATGCATCCAACTCGCTGTGCTATCCAATAGAATTTAATGTTTTTTGTATAATAATTCTGAACAATAGTTCTCCTGAGAGTGCTTCGCTTTAATATGTGTGAATCCATAAAAACCTGCAGAGATCATTTATTTCGTTCAGCATGTTGAATGATAAATCTCAACATTCTGAAAGCTCAGGTGATTCCATTATTTAGTGTTTACATGTAAATAACGAAACAAGGTAGCACAAGCTATCTCTTTCATGTCACTTATAAATCTCTCTCTCTCTCTCTCTCTCTCTCTCTCTCTATGGACAGAGCCTCTGCCTCAATTGGTATCTCTGTCCAACTTCTTTGCTTTTCACAAATGTCTGTCTAGGTGTGCTTGCGTTTCGATATGTCTGAGTGTGTGTGTATTTGTTTACCTTCCTTTTTTTCACCTAAGGTAAGTCCTTCCACTCCTGGGATTGGAATGACTCCTTTTCCACTTCCTTAAAACCCATATCCTTCCCTTTTCCTCCCCTTTTTTCCTCTTTTTCCTGAAGAAGCTGCCAGTGGTGGCGAAAGCTTGTATATGTGTTTGTGTGTGATTTTATTTGTTTCTCTCGACGAGCCGGTCCTTTTGGTAAGTCATCTCTTTTCTATTTTATATATATATATATATATATATATATATATATATACGTAAAAAAATTGATGTACACTTACAGGTGAAAGGGCACAGGCAGTAATAGCAACAAATAAACACACAGACACAGACACACACACACACACACACACACACACACACACACACACACACACACACACACACAAAAATGCTAGCTTTCGCAGCCTAGCTGCTTCATCAGGCAGAAGGGAAGGAGAGGGAAAAGGAAATGATGAGGGTTTTAAGGAAGGGCGTAAGGAGCCATTCCAATCCCGGGACAGGAAAGACTTACCTTGGGGGAAAAAATGGAAGGTAAATAAATGCACATACACCCACACATTTACACAGACACAAGTACAAGTGTACTTGTGTCTGTACAAGTGTACTTGTGTCTGTGTAAATGTGTGGGTGTATGTGCATTTATTTACCTTCCATTTTTTCCCCCAAGGTAAGTCTTTCCTGTCCCGGGATTGGAATGGCTCCTTACCCCCTTCCTTAAAACCCTCATCATTTCCTTTTCCCTCTCCTTCCCTTCTGCCTGATGAAGCAGCTAGGCTGCGAAAGCTAGCATTTGTGTGTGTGTGTGTGTGTGTGTGTGTGTGTGTGTGTGTGTGTGTGTGTTTATTTGTTGCTATTACTGCCTGTGCCCTTTCGCCTGGTAAGTGTACTTCATCTATTTTTTTACGTATATATATATATATATATATATATATATATGTGCACTTGCGATAGTACCCACGTGATCTACCAACTGACATGCCTGCACTGTGAAGCGTTCTATGTGGGAATGACCAGCAACAAACTGTCCATTCGCATGAATGGACACAGGCAGACAGTGTTTGTTGGTAATGAGGATCACCCTGTGGCTAAACACGCATTGGTGCACAGCCAGCACATCTTGGCACAGTGCTACACCGTCCGGGTTATCTGGATACTTCCCACTGACACCAATCCTTCAGAACTCCGGAGATGGGAACTAGCCCTTCAGCATATTCTCTCTTCCCGTTGCCCACCTGGTCTCAACCTCCGCTAAATTTGAATTCCCACCCACCTTCTTAACATCTTTGCATCAGTTCTCTGGACAGAGCCTCTGCCTCAAGTGGTATCTCTGTCTAACTTCTTAACTTCTATAACTTAACTTCTTTGCTTTCTACAGTATGTCTGCCTAGGTGTACTTGTGTCTGTGTAAATGTGTGGGTGTATGTGCATTTGTTTACCCTCCATTTTTTCCCCCAAGGTAAGTCTTTCCTCTCCCGGGATTGGAATGGCTCCTTACCCCCTTCCTTAAAACCCTCATCATTTCCTTTTCCCTCTCCTTCCCTACTGCCTGAAGACGCAACTGGGTTGCGAAAGCTTGCGATTGTGTGTGTGTGTGTGTGTGTGTGTGTGTGTGTGTGTGTGTGTATTCATTTATTTATTTGTGATGCTGTCACACCTGTGCTCCTTCGCCTGGTGAGTAATCTTCGTCTATTTTTTATATTTTATTTGTCCTGCTAGGAATTTTTCGTCTATATATATATATATATATATATATATATATATATATATATATAGAAAAGAGATGACTTACCAAAAGGACCGGCTCGTCGAGAGAAACAAATAAAATCACACACATACAAGCTTTCGCCACCATTGGCAGCTTCTTCAGGAAAAAAGGGGAGAAAAGGGAAGGATATGGGTTTTAAGGAAGTGGAAAAGGAGTCATTCCAATCCCAGGAGTGGAAGGACTTACCTTAGGGGACAAAAAGGAAGGTAGACAAATACACACACACTCAGACATATCGAAACGCACACACACGTAGACAGACATTTGTGAAAAGCAAAGAAGTTGGACAGAGATACCAATTGAGGCAGAGGCTCTGTCCACAGAACCAAGGCAAAGATGCTAAAGATAGTGGGCGGGAATTTGAGTTAGCGGAGATTGAGACCAGGTGGGCAACGGGAGGAGAGAATAAGCTGAAGGGCAAGTTCCCATCTCCGGAGTTCGGAAAGGTTGGTGTCGGTGGGAAGTATCCAGATAACCCGGACGGTGTAACACTGCGCCAAGATGTTCTGGCCGTGCACCAAGGCATGTTTAGCCACAGGGTGATCCTCATTACCAACAAACACTGTCTGCCTGTGACCGTTCATGCGAATGGACAGTTTGTTGCTGGTCATTCCCACATAGAACGCTTCACAGTGCAGGCATGTTAGTTGGTAAATCACGTGGGTGCTATCGCAAGTGGCTCTGCCCTTGATCGTGTACACCTTCCGGGTTACTGGACTGGAGTAAGTGGTGGTGGAAGGGTGCATAGGGCAGGTTTTACAACGGGGGCGGTTGCATGGGTAGGAGCCAGAGGGTAGGGAAGGTGGTTTGGCGGTTTCATAGGGATGGACTAGGAGGTTACGAAGGTTAGGTGGGCGGCGGAAAGACACTCTCGGAGGAGTGGGGAGGATGTCATTAAGGATGGATCTCATTTCGGGGCAGGATTTAAGGAAGTTGTATCCCTGCTGGAGAGCCACATTCAGAGTCCGCTCCAGTCCCGGAAAGTATCCGGTGACAAAAGGGGCACTTCTGGGATTCTTCGGTGGAAGGTTCTGGATTTGGAGGAATGAGGAGGTGACTCTGGTAATTTGCTTCTGAACCAGATCAGGAGGATAGCTGCGGGATGTGAAAGCTGTTATTAGATTATTGGTGTACTGGTTCAGGGATTCGGGACTGGAGCAGACTATTTTGCCACGAAGACCTAAGCTGTAGGGAAGGGAACATTTGATATGGAATGGATGGCAGCTGTCATAATGGAGGTACTGTTGTTTGTTGGTAGGTTTGATGTGGACGGATGTGTGAAGTTGGCCGTTGGACAGATGGAGGTCGACATCAAGGAAAGTGGCATGGGATTTGGAGTAGGACCAGGTGAATTTGATGGGACCAAAGGAGTTGAGGTTGGAGAGGAAATTCTGGAGTTCTTCTTCACTGTTGGTCCAGATCATGAAGATGTCGTCAATGAATCTGTACCAAACTTTGGGTTGACAGGCTTGGGTTTCCAGGAAGGCTTCCTCTAAGCGTCCCATAAATAAGTTTGCGTACGAGGGGGCCATCCTGGTTCCCATGGTTGTTCCCTTTAGTTGTTGGTATGTCCGGCCCTCAAAGGTGAAGAAGTTGTGGGTTAGGATGAAGCTGGCTAGGGTATTAAGCAAAGAGGTTTTAGGTAGGGAAGTGGGTGTTCGGCGTGAAAGGAAATACTCCATCGCAGCGAGGCCCTGGGCATGTGGGATATTTGTGTATAAGGAGGTGGCATCAATGGTTACAAGGATGGTTTCAGGAGGTAACAGGCTGGGTAAGGATTCCAGGCAATCGAGGAAGTGGTTGGTGTCTTTGATGAAGGATGGGAGACTGCACATGATGGGTTGAAGGAGTTGGTCTATGTAGGCAGAGATTCGTTCTGTGGGGGCTTGGTAACCAGCCACAATTGGCCAGCCTGGATGATCAGGTTTGTGAATCTTAGGAAGTAGGTAGAAGGTAGGGGTGCGGGGTGTCAGTGGGGTCATTAGTTTGATGGACTCGGGTGAAAGATTTTGTAGGGGGCCTAAGGATCTGAGAATTCCCTGAATCTCTGCCTGGACATCAGGAATGGGGTCTTCTTGACAGACTTTGTAGGTAGGAGATGACTTACCAAAAGGACCGGCTCGTCGAGAGAAACAAATAAAATCACACACATACAAGCTTTCGCCACCACTGGCAGCTTCTTCAGGAAAAAGAGGAAAAAAGGGGAGGAAAAGGGAAGGATATGGGTTTTAAGGAAGTGGAAAAGGAGTCAGTCCAATCCCAGGAGTGGAAGGACTTACCTTAGGGGGGAAAAAGAAAGGTAAACAAATACACACACACACTCAGACATATCGAAACGCAAACACACCTAGACAGACATTTTATATATATAGGGAAACTTTCCCGGTGGGAAAGATTCTCTCCCCTTTTTTCCTCTTTTTCCTGAAGAAGCTGCCCGTGGTGGCAAAAGCTTGTATTTGTTTCTCTCGACGAGCTGGTCCTTTTGGTAAGTCATCTCTCTTCTATTTTTATATATATATATACACACACACACACACACACACACACAGAGAGAGAGAGAGAGAGAGAGAGAGAGAGAGAGAGAGAGAGAGAGAGAGAGAGAGAGAGAGCAGCAGATAAAATGAGAAGAGAGGTGTAAGAATTACATACAAATTGTTGAGTACTGGATAGTTTTGAAATTGTAAAATGTAGTGTGAGACATCTGTGTTGTTCAGAAAAGCTGGTGGCACTCTCACTGCAAATTGTGATTTGAGGTGCACAAGCCAGATATTGTCACGTTGCAATGGGAACAGGCTTGACTTCGAAGGCAACTAAACACAGCACTTATACTGAAAGCACGTTTATTACGAACTCAACATACACGCAGCACTGACTGCCTCTCAGGCAGAGTGCTCTGCTATTATTCACAGACAGAATTTACCAGAAATTAGAAGAACAGTTAACATAAGAAACAAGTAGAATTTAAAGTGAACATAAGAAAGATGTAGAACCTTCTGGAATTGTAAATTACAAAGAAATAAATTTTTGCCGGTGGGCGGGATCGAACTGGCGACCTTCTGCTCCGCAGTCTGTGACGCTATCCCCTGCGCCACGCCGGCAGTTAGTGTTCGTGGTCTCCTGCGGCAATATGAAGGTTGTGTGTGTGTGTGTGTGTGTGTGTGTGTGTGTGTGTGTGTAACCTGACGCAGGCTAATGGTTGAAAGCATAGATTCTGTGCGCGAGTGTCTGTTTTGTGTACCTCTCGCAGCTAGACTTTCATCTTTGCAATGAGTTGTATACTATCCTCTTCTTTCTTTCTTTCTTTCTTTCTATCTATCTTTCTTTCTTTCTTTCTTTGCTTCCTACCTTCATTCACTCTTTCTTTCTTTCTTTTATTGGTCAGGAATTGTAACATGATGGTCAGTTTGTCATGCAGAAACATAATATTATTTGGTAGTTAATTTCTGTTGCAGCTTACATGTTATGAATATAAGCTTTGAAGGAATTGTCAAAATAAACTGACAGGACACTACATATAAGAAGTTGAAGGCTTTTTGTATTTAATTCTTCAGTGTTATAATTTGTTGGTTATGAGATTATATTATTTCTTTGCTATGGATGAAAATAAATCTTTTTGGTGCAATTTGTCATAGTGAAATATTAAATTTCATTTCTAGATATGGTGTGTCCTCATTACATGTAGATTTGAAAGACTGAACTCAAGTTGGAAAAGTTGCATAATTGTCAGTTCTCTGCGGATGTAAACTCAATTATTAAATTTAAAACAGTATTTGAAATTATTTCTAGTACAGTGTTGCTCTAACAGCAATTCAGCTTTCAAGCAATTGAGAAGCCTAGAATCTTCATGATTTTCTGCCATTCTTCAACAATAGCTAAGAGGTAACAAGAGTATTTTGTCTTCAATTTGGAAAACAGCATGCAGAAAATCATTTCAGAGCATGCAGGAACAACAACATACTACACAGTTGACATGCCACAGTGAATTAAGTTATGCACAGTGTAACAATTATATTTATATTAAACTAGCTAAAGAACCAAAGTTGCCCAGTTATGTATTTATTCCATACTCTGGTTAGTCCATATACCCTCTTGTCGTCATGTTCCTCTTGTTTTTGAAGTTCCAGTGTACAAAAAGAAAAATAATAAATGAATAAAAAATTCCCCTCCTCCTTCAAAGATTGTAGTAAACATGTAAAATAGTGTCGTAGTCTGTACATGAAAGTACCCTCTGCCATGTACCATACAGATTCTATGCAGGCAATGACCTTTCTTTACTTTTGAAGGTCAAATGTGCAAAATTTCATATTTATTTGAAAAATATATAGCCTATAGCTCTCCATATGTTTAACAGTATTGTGAAAACATTTGGAGTAAACTCGTTGAAAACTTTGAGATTCTTAATAAAAGAAAAACATTAAACAGTGACTTGTCTTTTACATAATAGCCTTTGTACCCAGGTTTATGATGTCATATCTCCTGACCTACGTGTGTCCTACAGTGATATAATTATGCCTATAACCTGCACAAACGTTCAGCGCATAATGTACGTAGATGAAAACAACACATTAATTTTTGTACCTTAGATGTACAACTGATGTGTTCTTTGCTGTCCCCGGCTCTAGTAGCACAATTGGCAAAACAGTGTAGTCTATCTGAACATAAATTCCTGTACCAAATTTATTCTTGGTATTCTTTACTTTTTTGCTCAATTTCCATTGTGTATTAAGAGGCAAAGCATTAAATTTCATTTCGGTACCTATTTGGACACTGCCTTTCCAGTATTACGAAACTCTACATTTATGGAAAATAGCGTTGTCAATTTGCGTTACTTGACTTTTGACCGATGTTAAATCAAAGAATATGCTTGTATTTTTGCAGATATGTGATAAAGACCTGTCACTCCTGGAGGAGAGAATAAAGCGCGCTGCCAAGAACAGGCCACCGTCCGCGACGAGGCAGTCGCCGCCTAGTGGGCGACCGTCCAGTCAGCCTCAACAGCCTGCGCGGCAGTCCCAGGCCCAGGTTCAGGTGCAGAAGGTGACGCGGCAGGGGAGCGAGGGCAACATCCAGAGGGAGGGGGCGACCACGCCCACGCCCCAGGAAGTGGAGGTCCCACCTGCCGAGCCGCAGCCCAGGTACTGCGGGGCATTTTTTTGCAAGTTGTGTTCATTATTTTTATAGGGAATGTTGAACTAAAAGTTTTTCTGACATTAAGAGTATTACAATGACTTTCGAAATGTAGGGTGAAAAATTTTTGTTGTTTTTCAGCTAGTCTGTCAATACCCAAATTTCATTAGGAATGGAAATGGGTTTGCTTCCATTAAAACCCAGTTAATTCACGACATCTAAAAGCATTGCAGATGCTTTTAACCTTGACAAATTGAGATATGGCGTATCTTTAATGAGATTTTGGTGAAGGTAATCTTTAATCTTTCAGATGGAGTAGAAATCTTCACTGATTTGGCTTTACTGTAGTTGAAATGAATATTATGGAGAATAAGCACAGTATAGCACTTGCTGTAATTGGGTATACTGTACAGGATGTTTAACTTCAGATAGCTGGATATCTCAAACAAAGCAACAGGTGAATAGTTAGTATTTGTAAAGGGGACCTCCCCCCCCCCCCCCCCCCCCCAACAAATGGAAACCACCATTTTTATTGTAGACACAGATTCTATGTAGCAAAGTTGAGTTTATACAAACCATTGTTTTCAACCTGATTGAGATGGTGTTACATCATATGGCCTGTTTTTGCAGTTAAGAACAGGCACATTTAATTCTTATTTTATGTATTATGTAACTGTAAATGGTTGTTCTAATGGTTGATATTTATGTTCAAAATTTGTCATTACGGGGGGAGGAGGAATTTAAGTGTGTTGCATCTGCAAAGAGCAACAAAAATTTACACAGGCTGAACCAACAGACATCAGAAATAAGTAAACCTCAATGTGAACTTTAAAAAGAAAAGGGAAAAAAGTATATGATTATAAACTAGCTGTAATGTGTGATCAACAATTTTAAGGACAGTTCAAAACTTGCCGCAAAGATAGGACCACGACGAGCTATGACAGGCACATAAGAGACAGACACGTACATCACTTAACATTCACGCAATCACACAGACATTTTCTGAAGAAGACCATGGCCAATAACTCAAGTGTTGTATGCATGTGCCCTTTTTATGTGCCTGTTGCAGCTCTTCATGACATCTTTGCGGTGAGTTGTAAACTTTTCAAATAAGATACAACTAATTTTGTCAGTTTTTAATATGTCGTATTAGAACTGTGACAGTTGGTGAAATAGCCAAATACTTAAAACCTGCTTTGTGGGTGCTTGAAAATGCCACAAATACCATAATGCTGTAGGTAATTAAAAAAAGTAACGATTTAAATCAATTACTTAAAAAAAATTGTAGCAGCATTGAACCTGTATCACAAGCAAGCATATTATTCTGAAAGAAAATCAACTACAGAGGTGTGAAGAAAAAGAAGAAGAAGAAGAAGAAGAAGAAGAAGAAGTTGCTGATAGTAACACAAAACAAGATACCAATCATTACCTCATGCTGTGTAAAGCAAATTCACTTTCTCTTAAATTCCCTTTCTCCTCTCTCTCTCTCTCTCTTGTGAAGGAATTTTATTCCAAAAGCTTGAGCCTACATATAATTTTGTTTTGTTTTGTGTTACTATTGACAGTACTGAGCTAACTACTGACCCCCCTTCTTTCCAAAAAATTTAGAAATACAGATGAAAATCTTACTAAGTGTATGCTATAGAGTCTGTGCCATTGACATCAGTAAAACAAAACAGAAGGTTTCTCTTTCACAGGCAAACTCCTCCGAAGCAACCACGGCCTTCCTCTGGGCGTTACGGGCTGGATCCAGAGTTCCTGGCAAAGATAGAAGGAAAGGGTGTCAGTCTGAGTGCGCCCAAACTGAATGAGTTCGACTTGAAGGACCTCCTGGACAATGGGACTCGCATCGACATTCCAAAACCTGCATGTCAGAACTCGGGGTAATAAGTTAAACATTATCTTTGTTTAAAATGGTCATATATCTTCTACATCATTACAGATCCAGTTATTTTTCCACGAATGAAGTCATTCTTCACTTGGGGTTGTGGCAGGATTATGCACTTAAAATTGGGGTTTTATTCAATTACAGCAAAGGAGTGATTGCAAATCTGAAAATTTTCTCCATAGTAAAAGTAAATCTTTGAATTACAATAAATAAAACAGTGTGATCATTTAAGGAAAAACTTAAAAGTAAATCTTTGAATACAATAAATGAAGCAGTTTGATCATTTAAGGACATTTTAATAAATATAAATCAGGACTACCTATACATGAAAACAGAGGCTCTTAAAAAAAAAAAATGAAACACGGCACTTTATCTGCCATAGGTCTCTCGCTCACTTCACCTCCTCTCTTCCCTTCATTTCAATGGTCAGTGTATGATGATCTATGTGATAATGACCACTTGCCATTCATTCTTTCACTCTCCTCCCACCTGACGAGGGACAGGCTATCTCGTTGGGTTTTGTCATGCTTATGGAATAGGTTCACAGATTTGTGACTGGCTGGAAGACTTCCTAAGTAATAGAATGCAGTACGTTGTTCTCGACGGCGAGTGTTCATCAGACGAGTGTATCGTCAGGTGTGCCCCAGGGGACTGTGATAGGACTGCTATTATTTGGTATCTATATAAATGATCTGATGAACAAAAATAAAAATAGAAAAGAGATGACTTACCAAAAGGACCGGCTCGTCGAGAGAAACAAATAAAATCACACACACACACATACAAGCTTTCGCCACCACTGGCAGCTTCTTCAGGAAAAAGAGGAAAAAAGGGGAGGAAAAGGGAAGGATATGGGTTTTAAGGAAGTGGAAAAGGAGTCATTCCAATCCCAGGAGTGGAAGGACTTACCTTTGTCTACCTTCCTTTTTGTCCCCTAAGGTAAGTCCTTCCACTCCTGGGATTGGAATGACTCCTTTTCCACTTCCTTAAAACCCATATCCTTCCCTTTTCCTTCCCTTTTTTCCTCTTTTTTCCTGAAGAAGCTGCCAGTGGTGGCGAAAGCTTGTATGTGTGTTTGTGTGTGATTTTATTTGTTTCTCTCGACGAGCCGGTCCTTTTGGTAAGTCATCTTTTTTCTATTTTTATTTTTGTTTATCCCACCGGGAAAGTTTCCCTCCTTTAATTTTCGTTTCATCAATTTGATTCTAAATGATCTGATGGACAGATTAAGTTGTAATTTGCGGCTGTTTGCTGATGATGTTGTGGTGTATGGGAGGGTGTCGTCTGTAACTGACTGTAATAGCATACAGGTTGACTTAGACAAAATTTCTGGTTGGTGCGAAGATTGGCAGCTAGCTCTCAATGTGGAAAAATGTAAGGTGATGCGCATGAGTAGAAAAAACAATCCTATAATGTCCGAATACAGCATTAGTAGTGGGCTTCTTGATGCTGTCGTGTCGTTCAAATATCTAGGCGTAACATTGCAGAACGATATGAAATGGAACGAGCATGTAAGGACAGTTGTGAGTAAGGCAGACAGCTGACTTCGGTTTATTGGGAGAATTTTGGGAAGATGTACTTCACCTGTAAAGGAGACTGCGTATAAAACGCTTGTACGACCACGTCTTGAGTATTGCTCAAGTGTTTGGGACCCGCAGCAGATCAGTTTAAAGGAAGACATAAAGGCGGTTCAGAGACGAGCAGCTAGATTTGTTACCGGTAGGTTCGACCAGTGCGCGAGTGTCACAGAAATGCTCCGGCAACTCAATTGGGGATCGCTTGAAGAAAGATGACTTTCTTTTCGTGAATTTCCGTTGAGTAAATTTAGAGGGCCGGAATTTGAAGCCGAGTGTAGTACGATCTTGCTGCCGCCTACTTACATTTCGCGTAATGATCACAAAGACAAGATAAGAGAAATTATGGCTCGTACGGAGGCATATAGGCATTCTTTTTTTCCTCGTTCAATTTGGGAGTGGAATAGGAAAGGAAATGCCTAGTAGTGGTACAGTGTACCCTACGCCACGCACCTTACGGTGAATTGCGGAGTATGTATGTAGATGAAGATGTAGACTATCTCCCCGTCAACAGGTCCTTCTAGCCATGTTCCAGTTCGGTGATTTAACACAACTATTAGTTCAGGAATTAGTGAGTGTCGTAAGCCTTGCAACACCTTGAGCCCCACCCGTACCACAAGTCTTCATGCTAAAGCTAATTAGAAAAAGTCCAAGCAGATGTGCTGCAAGTGTTTTCTCTTTCCTTTGGACTCTTTATGTTCTCATCATGAATGTAGGCTCCATCCAAGTCTGCCAGTGGACGTCTTCAATTCCTGGCTTTTCCCTACCAGGTGGTGTCTGCACTGACCCATTTGGTCTCGCAGAGCATCTTGTGGCTTATTTTGTGAAGGCATTGGTGACAGATTCCTATACAGTGGCCTTTCTTCTCAAAAAACAACAGGCCAAAGCCTGGAACTTATGTCTTGCCTCTTACTAATAACCTTAAAATGACCTCTTTACTGAATGGGAATTACTTCTGGTCCTTTCTCCTTCCCACGATTCTGCACTGGCCCTGATGCCGCCCATAATCGACTGCTCCAACATCTCAGCCTTCCACAATGGCAATATCTCCTCCAGGTATTTAACAATATTTGGCTCCAAGGGGTTTTTTCCCTCTTATTAGAGCGACAGTGTAGTGCTAGCCTGATAAATGTACCCCATAAATTGTTTGAAATGCTGGTTGCCCACAGATAATGCTGGATACTTGAGTCGCGGGGACTTGTCACCTTATCAGTTTGGGTTCCAGGAGCAATGGTCTTCAATAGACCATCTGTGCAGACAGGAAACTGCAATTGGACAGGACTTATCTAAACATAAACATTTTGTTGCTTTCTTAGATTTCTGGAAGGCATATGACACCGCTTGGCGTTGTCAATTTTAAGTTCTTCTAATTCCATCGCCTGTTTTGGGTTAGGGTAGGGTCTTCATTTAGCCCTCCCCCCACGAATCCATGAGAATGGTGTCCACGGGGTTCTGTGTTAAGTGTTAGACTCTTCCTAACTGCCATCAATGGCCTAGTGAATCTGAGTCGGATACTCAATGTTAGCCACTTGAAGACTAGCTGCATGCGGAAGCTTATTCCTGAGGCGCAGATCGTGCAACACTCATTCATATCTATCAAGCACTGATATTGTCCCGATTAGATAATGGGTGTCAGGTTTATGGCGCACAGCTCCTTCTGCCCTCAAATTGTTAGACCCAGTTCACAATTGTGGGGGTCCACTTGGCTACGGGAGTCGTCTTTCTGAAGCGGGACTCTTCCCTCATCAGATTAGGCAGCATCAACTTTTGGTGTCTTACAGCATTGCCTGCTCACCCCACATATCGTGTTCTTTATGCAGACAATGGGCTTTGATCTGATACTATTGTCAATACTATGCACTAAAATATAAATTTTTAATTATTCAAATATTTACATTTCTTCACTGAGGCACAGTAGATATTGTCTGCTGTATCTTGTGTAACAGAACATTAGGCTATAATACTTGTTGATAAGTAACACAGCGTTATTATATTTTTACCTCGAACTTTAAATTCGTTTATTCTCATGAGTACAAACATAAAATCATTCACAAGTTTATTTGCATTCCATTTCACTTTTTGCCACACATCAAGGAGGGAAACCTGTTTTAATTTCCTGTTCACAATAGTTTTTTCTACACTTTTTTTTTGCTATACAGAAGTTCCGGCAATGTTGGAGAATTTGTGTGTGCTGCAAATTGCGTAACATCGTTTATGCATGCAATGGCTTCTTCAGGCGTATATATTTTTCTAGGGACATCGTTTTGTTCCTCATCTTCTTCCTTTGTCTCTTCTTGATCATCCTCTATGTTGCGGATTTCTATTAAATCTGTTGCTGAACTGAAAGTAGTGAGTAGACAGTAAGTTATCACTTCAAATGTAGCCATCTGCAGTACATGAAATCTTTAGAGTTTTAATTAATTCAGCAATTGCTGCTGCATTTTTATTAGCTTCTATGGTCACTGAAGCATCTTGTTCTTGCTCTCCAAACTGTGCTTTTTTTAAGCAGTTGGTGACAGTTTCAGGCTTTATTTTCTTTTCTGCTAAGCCTATCCAATTTACTGCATCCAGGATGGAAACTGACCGTGCAAGAGCAAATGATATTTCGGCTTTTTCAACACTAATAATGACGGATTGCACGAGTAATTGTCTATAATGAGACTTGAATGTGTAAATCGCCCCCCCCCCCCTGGTCCCAGTGGTTGTGTGAGGCTGGTTGAACTTTGCGGGAACCAAGCCAAGTTAACATTCGATAATTTACTTTTGGGTGACACGTTGCGTTGTCTAGGAATAGGATAACTTGGCGATTTCCTTTTTTTCATTGTTGCATTGAAAGAGCCTAGACATTCTTCCATAAGACCACTCATCATCTATGGCTTCTTATTGCTTCACCATGTGACTGGAAGCTTACTGACATCAATTTTTTGAAACAATGTGATTTTGCCACTTTTCCAATCACCAGTGACTTCTCCATTTTATCTAACATGTTTCCAGACAGCAGCACAGTGAGTATCTCCTTGGACATTTTCCCACCAGTGCACTTTTCACCTCTAATTGCTAGCGATTTTGAAGGAAGCATGCTATAAGAGTCCCATATCATCAGCATTGTACACATCTTTCAGGTCATAATTTTCAATTAAGGTGGACAGTTTTGTCTTCCATTCGGTTGTTAAATTTCCTGCACATCCTTAGCTTCCCCACATTGTTCATTCCACATGATGTGGATGAATTCATCTTTTCAGTAAGTGTTAACGACACATATCGCTTGTTCGACATGATGTATCATATCGCTTAAAGAGCTACTGGTCAACTGCAACTGGCAGAACATACCGAGTAAAACCACTGTTTAACGGGACAATCTTGACCTCTTTCACTGCACACATTGCAGCAGTGTTCGCAGGTGTTCAACAATGGTCTTGTATGAGCCAGTGTGCATCAATAATGATGGAAAATGGAAAAGCGGATGAACAGAGTGCTTTGTTTCCTTTGACATACTGTAGCGACACCTCTGTTGACTTATTCATTGTTGCACAGAGCGCCGCCGTTTGAGTTCCACACCCGCCAGGCCTCTTTTTCTTGGGTTTGTGTCGCTAATCAATGAATTTATATGTAACGACCTTCTAGAGTTGTCAACAAGTAATGTAAACTGTAAAACTGCTGTAATGTTTTGAGGGGTGGTTTTTTTTTCATATTATACAATGAATTCTTTAAGTAACATCTAAAATTTGCTTTCCATTTCCGTGTTAGGCAAGTTCTGCTTTATACAAATTATTAGAATATAAAACTGTATTGAATGCATCGTAACTGAAATTTGTGTATGGATTATGCAGATTTCTGAATTATACATGTGCCGCTTCGGTAAGTTTTACTGTATTACAAAAAATTACACATTTTTACTACCAGTTTCTAGGAATTCTTCAATATTTTATCGAAGTTTGCAGTGTGTATTTGTATTTGCTCAGTGGCATTATACGAGCTGATTGTGGTAGCTTATTGAAAAATTTTAATATTAAATAGTTAATGTTTACGTAAAAAATAGATGAAGTACACTTACCAGGCGAAGGGGCACAGGCAGTAATAGCAACAAATAAACACACAGACACAGACACACACACACACACACACACACACACACACACACACACACAAATGCTAGCTTTCGCAGCCTAGCTGCTTCATCAGGCAGAAGGGAAGGAGAGGGAAAAGGAAATGATGAGGGTTTTAAGGAAGGGGGTAAGGAGCCATTCCAATCCCGGGACAGGAAAGACTTACCTTGGGGGGAAAAAATGGAAGGTAAATAAAAGCACATACACCCACACATTTACACAGGCACAAGTACACTTAGGCAGACATACTGTAGAACTGTAGAAAGCAAAGCTACTTATTATATTAATATTTGGACAGATTTAATATTAAAGCATTAATTTTTTTCTATAAGAATTAATTCACCAGAGCCTGGAGTTCTATAAATTAAGACAATTACAATTTTCTGTGTGTGCAGTACCATACCATCTACTTGTAATGTACTTTCAATGCAAACCATGTTAAGATCTATTGCAAGTCTAGGTTGCTTTTTATGTAGATTGAGACTCCACATACAATATTTTTTCTGCAGTAACTAGGGGCTGGTAAGTAACCTCTAGGAACACACGTCTATTTCAGAAGCTTTCATCCAGTGTTCACTGACAAACACAACACTGCAGTTAATTCTGTCCAGCCAATATTGTAGTTCATGGATTTTATTTCTAAGAGATTGTACATTTATATGTAGAAGGAGAATGTTGCCATCAGTAGAAAAGGGTATTTTGTTTTCATTGTGTGCTGGATGTTGATTTATTTTCGCTGTGTGTTCTGGATCATCACAATGGTCCAGTTGATCAATTTGTTGCACTTTACTGTTATCATAGTTTCTACCTTTCCTTGCTTTGTGACATTTTTCCTCTAAAAAGGGAGGGACTGTCTTTTGGAACAACCTTAATGCGTTCGCGTGATTCATTTATAATGTTCTTTATTTCCTGATACAGGGTCCAGAAGCTTCAGTCTCTCCCATAACCGTAAAGTGTTTGTTGCACCCAGATCTTCTACACTGATGGCTTAAAGCTACCGGTCATAAAAGATATGCTTTTACATCTCCCAAAGGTATGGAATGCCATTCTCTGCCAGAATCATGAAGTGTGATTATGGCAGAATTGATGGCCATTAGTAGGACCCTTCATTTTATCTGACAGGTCACCCTGGACTGTGTTTTAATCTGTACTGACTTGGTCAGCAGCCTGCAGGCAATCGACTATTATTCCCATCCTCTGGTCACTTCTATCAACAATCTCCTTACTGTTCCTCCTGCTGCCTCTTCCATTGCCTGTCTCTGGATCCCCAGCATATGGTTATCGTAGGGAATGAGCAGACTGAGCAGTTGGTTAGAGCAGCATCTACATCTACATACATACTCCGCAATTCACCATAAGGTGCATGGCGGAGGGTACACTGTACCACTACTAGGCATTTCCTTTCATATTCCACTCCCAAATTGAACGAGGAAAAAAAGAATGCCTATATGCCTCCTTACGAGCCCTAATTTCTCTTATCTTGTCTTTGTGATCTTTACGCGAAATGTAAGTAGGCCGCAGCAAGATCGTACTACTCAGTTTCAAATTCTGGCCCTCTAAATTTACTTAACAGAAATTCACAAAAAGAATGTCATCTTTCTTCCAGCGATCCCCAATTGAGTTGTCGGAGCATTTCCGTGACACTCGCGCATTAGTTGAACCGCCTCTGTCTTCCTTTAAACTGATATGCTGCGGATCCCAAACACTTGAGCAATACTCAAGACGTGGTCATGCAAGCGTTTTATATGCGGTCTCCTTTACAGGTGAAGTACATCTTCCCAAAATTCTCCCAATAAACCGAAGTCGGCTGTCGGCCATACTCACAACTGTCTTTACATTTCATATCACTCTGCAATGTTACGCCTAGATATTTGAATGACGCGACAGCATCGAGAAGCTCACTACTAATGCTGTATTCGAACATTATGGGATTGTTTTTTCTACTCATGCACATCACCTTACATTTTTCTACTTGAGAGTTAGCTGCCATTCTTCGCACCAACTAGAAATTTTGTCTAAGTCATCCTGTATGCTATTACAGTCAGTTACAGATGACACCCTCCCATACACCACAGCATCAACAGCAAACAGCCTCGAATTACAACTTACTCTGTCCATCAGATCATTTATATAGATACAAAATAATAGCAGTCCTATCACACACCCCTGTGGCACACCTGAAGATACACTTGTCTCTCAACACTCGCCGTCGAGAACAACATACTGCGTTCTATTACTTAGGAAGACTTCCAGCCAGTCACAAATCTGTGAACCTATTCCATAAGCTCGTATCTTCGTTAGCAGTCTGCAGTGTGGCACCGTGTCAAATGCCTTTTTGAAGTCAAGACAAACTCAATCCGCCTGTTGCCCTTCATCCATTGCTCGCAAGATGTCATGTGAGCAGTTAGTCTTTTCCCATCCCCCTTGACAAACCCAAATACATATTTGTGGGTGTGGATAAGATCACTGCTCATACAAAACTGGAACAGCAACTGGCAGGCTACTACCCCATCTAATAAACACTACTTAATCAAGATGTCAACTGCAGCTTGGAGGTCTTTCTTATTCCCTTCTTAAAGGGAATCCATTGTCTTTTGCATTCTCTGCAGCAGACATTCCAGCCTGTCCCATAGTTTTATTGAGCTCATGTTAATGGATGCCCACTACTCTTGGCCGTCCTTGCCAAATACAGAATTCCTTAGTCACCACCTTTAGTTCTGGTGGATGATTCATGAAAGGCTGACTGGTTCCTTGGATTTCTCCATGAAAGCAGATTTTATTCTCAACTACAGGATTTTCTCTCTGTTTGAATAGGGTGGCTGGGTTTGTGGCTCTTCCTGCTAGCAGTGGGTTCTGGAGCACTCCTCCCACATTCCAAGACATCCATGTCTTGTTTTTATGTTGTTATTCATTGTTATAGAGCTGTGGGGATGTGCATAGCAGAACTCTGCTTTTTATGTTGATTTTAGTTGTTCTGGAATAATTTATTTATTTAATTACATTTTAGTTTCTCTGTTAAACTAATGGAATGTCCTTAGCCAGACTGCATCTTGCATTGCACCCTATTCTGAGCTGCAGGGACTGATGACCTTGCCGTTTGGTCCCTTCCTCTCACCAACCAATCAACCATCTTCTTTCAGATTATCTGATCTTGTACTGGAGCAAAATATTTCCAGAGATTCTTCCTTTCTTCAGGGTGGCTAGCGGTCCTTGAAAACTGGGAATTAGCCGGGAATTTTATGCAACCTTGAAAAACTGGGAAATTCAAACTAAGTCCTGGAATTTTAATGTTGCTGAAAGAATGTCGATGACAGTTCACACACGTGATGCGTATTATGTGGAAATGACACAACCACCATGCCGGAATTCGTAAACGTTGCCATGGTGACACTACCATGTTGCCACCCCTGTAACTCAAGGTTGCCTGCCGAGCCACCCACACAGCGTAGCAGCAGAAGCAGCAGCAAGCTTTTGAAACCCTCATGTTTCATTCTGCTCGTTTTGGATCACATTCACGGTCATCACTGAAACTGTTTCGTCCTGTCATTTTCACTGTTTCTAAAGTTGTGTTTCAGACCAATAATGCTTGAGGCAGAACTGACAAAGGGTATGGTATCAGAACAGTTGTTTCATTTTGCTGAACCTTAGCACAGATACACATTTAACTTAAACTACCATATAAACAGTTTTAAGAGTGTCAAAAAAATAATGGATAGACATAAGTCTGCAGCTAGAGAGTATTGAAAGCAAGATTCACTTCTAAAGTGATTGTTGCATTCGGAAATGACATAATGTCTGCTTTATAAATGCAAATTACAATAAAACAATACCCAAGATTTGCATTGAAATATCCAGTAAAATTTTAGGCTTGTGTGTCCATTTACAGTTATCATACTAAAAACATACGACTAGACCTACAACTTCCTTCTTTTTTTAAATAAGAAATAACATTAAGCCTGAAATGGCGTAAGATAAAATGTAACAATGTACCGCATTTGACATATTTCGTTTGTATATTTGGCTATTACGAAAGTTAGGATGATAAATGAAACCTCGAATTAAAGATATTTACAAAACTCGAATTTTTAAAATAAGATTTATTAAAGTATCCAGCAGTGTCAAAAGTTGTATAAAAATGTAACCCTTTCCAAAATGTTATAACATTAAATTTATTGAGCTAATACTGAAAAGGCGTATCACATGTAAATTAGTGCACACAACATCTACCATATTGAAATTAGGCACTAGAATAGAGGAAAGCAATTATAGCTACCTGGATAAAAACCTACCTGGCGGTCTTGTGTGGCAACATCAATGAAACTGCAGAAAATCTATACAGAATGATTTGATTGGAGTTTCGTACTGACAATGAAATAAATAAATAAATAAATAAATAAATAATGCTGTTACTGCTCTACAGTTGACAGGTTCTTATATGTACCCATAACCACTCAGTAAAAATAATTGTCCTCATAAAACAAAGTTTCTATGGCCAAACATTTGCATTGTCATGCGATTGACTAATGCCAACATTACATGATTGCCGTCACATATCACTTGAGGCTGCCAGGACGGTAAGTAAAATTTAACCAGTGCAGGAAATACAGAATATTGGTGTTTTTCTTAAATTGTCGCAACATGACAGATCAAGCAAGTCCCGCCCATTAAACTTACCTCCACAGGAAGGGAAAAATCCCACCCATTCAACCCCTCCCCCATCCCTCTGTAACTAGCACACATCTTGTTCTTTGTTCGCCAGATTTTTCCAGTTGACAAATGTGGTTTATTGTGCTGGAGACTTAGAGTAGTGAGCAAATTTCTATCGCTTGCTGCCTTTTATTATAGCACTGTAATGTGGTATGTTAAGTAAAGTGGTGGGCATACAGTGTGATTTGTGGTTGTTGAATTTATGTTAAAATGTGAACAACTAGTGCGCTGCCATCATGGGAAAAGTAAAGGTTGCAACTGTATATCAAAATTCTTATGAATCAAAGTTTCCATGGGGGCGAGAGAGGAAATAGTGATGCAGATGCGATCTGTACATAGTGCAATACTTCACTAAACATTTCTTCTGTAAGAGAAGTAATGTGCCGCCACGCCACGCCACGCCACACACACGCCACAACACACACAAACCATCTTACATGGCTGAATTCCAACCTGACCTTTCTGTTGTTTTATATATTTCAATGAACAATTTTTGTATATACAGTATATTTCATTTATCTCGGAAATGGCTGTAATTATTTGCATCAAAATTTGTATGTGGGTAATCAGGTTTTGCTTATTATTTAATGTTAATAGACGTCATTTCTGAAGAACGTGAAACTATTGGAAAGTAAACAGTACAGTAAAAATCGTAATGTTGCATTTTTACAAACTGTTAAGTCAGACCATTCATACATATATAGCAGCTAGCCAGTACTGAACCTACGTAATTGCACATTTCTGCTACGACAGCTACAATCCACTGTAAGGACTTCGACGCAGGTGTCCTCATCAGAGGTTCCAACTGTACTGATTTAATTGTAATTGTTTTGAAAAATGTTTAAAATGAAGAGTTTGCAATTGGAGTGAAGATTTTCAGGTTTAAATAACAAGTCAGTCATTTGTTTTCCATTGGTGGAATTAGATTCATTTACAATTCGTTCGTGTGATGTCATCACAAAAATGAACTGGTTATGAGCAACACACTTTGGCATGTCCTTGTGGAAATCACCAGCATTAAAGAGTTCTTATCTTCTAGTGAGATTGAACAAGTAGAGTTCAGTAATTTTAAGTTTCACACTTTTGAAGTTGTTATTAATGAACAAGCAGATATCACATGGTATAACATTTCCCAATTGGAGGATTCCTCGGCCTAAATACATTTTACAGGATTGTCGAAACTGATTCTGGTAGCTCTGTTGGTATCGCAGAGTAATGCAGCCACTGAAAGAGTTTTAGCATTTTGCATAAAAAGAAAACACAATTACGACAAACTCTTACCTCTTCAAAATTGAATTCATTACTAATGGAAAAATTTTAAATGATTTCTTCAAAAAATGTATGCCATCAGTTAACATTTACCGAAAAGCAGTCGAGTGATGTCAAGAAAGCGACTAGGTTGTATTACTCAAGTTTAAAGAGCTCCACTGTCACTTCAGGTTCTCTCTCTCTACCAGTTCTGAAACTCACTCTCTCTCTCTCTCTCTCTCTCTCTCTCTCTCTCTCTCTCTCTCTCTCTCTCTCTCTCTCTCAAACATTTCTGTGTGAGAGAGAGAGAGAGAGAGAGAGAGAGAGAGAGAGAGAGAGAGAGAGAGAGAGAGAGAGGGGGGGGGAGGATGTGGATGAAGACATGGAAAATTTTACCATTTTTTAAAAAACTTTCTTTACGTGCACACCCCCCGAAACATCTTAACCTGCACTCTTATTCTGTTATGATTTTACATTATCTTGTGTTTGTGTGCAATTTTTTAATGAGTAGATTCTTTTAGATATAGATCTGTATAGCCTATATAAATAAATATTAATCTGGAAATCACAAAATCTAAGATTTCAGTTCTGAGGAAGAAAAGAATTAATATCTTGAGTTTTGCTGCTCCCACCCACACACATTCCTACTGTACATAACAGAATGATGTAGTAACATGATGCTCCTATCTCATCTGCAACCTTACAGAAACTGTTTTCACAATTTTGATGATTCCTTTTTTACTTACTCCCCTCAGACCCCTTCTTAACTATCCCATTTCTGTTTCCCACTCATACATGTTTGGTCGCACTACTATTTGCCATATTCAAAAGTTCGAAGCTTTGCAATCAGTGTCTCCTACGCCCGCAACTGCAGGGCTCAGTGACTCTTGCCGCTTACCAAGCACAAATCAATTCGGGCTGATGAATCCAGAATGTCCACGTTAGTGACTACATGGCAAACGTATGAAAGGGACCGTCAACCTCCCACTGTCCTAAGAAAGGTGTGCAAATCATGCCGAATGTCACAATAATAATAATAATAATAATAGTACTTGCCAAACCACACCAAAAGCACAGCTGTTTTCTTTTATGTTACTAAATATGACAAAGCACAGATGTTGCAGGAATTTAGTGCACAGTAGCATCTATTCCAGATTTCGGAAAAGTGTTTTATGGTCACCCTCAGTTTCATGAAGACTTTTACAAATGGGAAAAAGTATGTTGTCAAAAAATGGATTGGCTGATTTGTCATTATGTTGGAATAAAGTATGAAGACATTTGTTTCAGCAGCTTCAAGTAGTGCAAATAGTACATTGACCATATTTTAGACCTCATTTTGTTAAATATCTGTGATAAAAATGTCAGAAACCAGAAGCAAAAGCTCCACACTTGAAAAGTAAAATTATGCAGTGTGAAGTATTTCCAGATTGTATCCATGCTTGCATGCATGCATGTACAGTTTATGAATGAAGCCAGTATAAGCAGAGACTAACAATGAATATAGTTTTCTGTTTTTAACTCTGTGTGCCAGCTTGTGTCCTGTTGTTATCTCTTGCCAGATTGCCTTTTTCTGGTTTTCTGGCAGAGATTCCCTTTGTCTTTTGATCCTCTTCAGTTTTCGATTTGTTTAAATCTATTCCTTTGCCTAATTTTGTCATCTGGGATACAGATATAAGATCTTCGTTATGTTCTTGGAACAATCAATCTTTTTGCATTTGACCTTCTAAAATTCCAGATTTTCTTTGTCAAATGGTCATTGGAAACACTGAATATAGGTCCATCGGAAAATATTTTTTCAATCGACTGTGTTACAGGATCTGTCCTCATAGTCCTTATTTTATCTGAAACATAATCCAAAATCCTCCTCAATATCTTGTGTTTGCTAATAATTAATTTTTAAACTGTAAATTTATTTTTGTATCAATTACATTTTAAATGGGAGTTGTCACCTCAAAAGATTTGAGAAATGCTGAAAGGTTATTTTCATGAATCTTTTCTTTTCAGAAGTCCCATATCGTACCAGCCAGCGAAGCAGAGCCAAGCAGTGTCTTACGCACAGGCGTCCCGCCCTGAAGAAGTGGTGGAGATGGGCATCTCGAATGTGACGAATCCTGACATCAATGTGGCATGGCAGGCGTGCGTACAGCTGGAGCTGGTGGTGCAGACGGAGAATGTGAACTACCTGCGGGGCAAAGAGGACCATCTGGTGCTGGCATGCGTGATGCAACTGCGCTTACTCAACTCGAGCTCCCCGCACTCCACGCCACCAGACTTGCTCGCCCGTGGATACAGGAACCTCTTCTTGCTGCTCATGTCGGCAAGTGTCTCGGTCGGGCTGTTGTGTAGCCCAAATCGTGTAGCTTGACATTCTTTGACGTATTTGTACACGAGGGTTTAGTGCCATCACATGGTAACGTCCCTGACCTACCTGACTGAAACTCTTTGGTATAGTGACCTGCTTGCTGCAAGCAACCTGGTGCTACTTTTGCAATGGTGCCTTCCCTCCAGATCTTTCAGCTGTTGACTTATCGCCGCAGATTTGTCTTTACATACCCTCCTACCTTCTAATGATGTGACTCGGATATTACACTTGGTCAAAGAGCGAGAGGGATCATTATTGTTCAGATGCCATGGTAGCTAAGGATAGATTTATTAGTTCAATGGGCAATCACTAGTATTTCCAGTACCTTCTGTAGGACTGGATATCCAAAGCATCAATCTGTTAACAATATGCCATCTTAAGTGTTTTTGGTTCATAGGTCGTATTGTGGAAGTCCAGAGTTCACATAGGGGATATGCTTTGTCTTAGTAGTTAAGGTGGTGTCCTTCCAGATACAAGCAAAGTTTGCTGTAGTATTCCTTGCAATAAAAATGCCCACACAGATCTCAGATATTCCATCTTCAGCATCAATGTCGCGGTTAAGAGACTTTCACAAGTCACAAACATCCTTGTTGAATTCAGATACAGACTGAAGCATCATATGAAAATTTGTCACAAGACTGCGACTCAAACCAAGTCTCCAGTCAACTAGGCTGTTGCTCAACCACTATGCCAGTTTGGAACTGTGGATTCGCATAGCCACATGGATTTAATAAATCCTGTATCATCTGTTTATGTGCTTTTCCTTTAAACTGACAAAACATTGTAAAGGCTCTCTAAATCAAATGAAGTAGTGCCTCCACACAGAATGAAATGAAGTTCCTGCCTGAAACCTGGGAATCGTATGGACTGACAGAGGTTAGATTTTGTACTGGGGGAGGTATGCCTTGGTCTCTCTGCAAAACTTCTGTACTATGGTAGTGTAATGGGCAGAAGACTTTGGTTTGAATCCTGGCATAAGTGCAAATTTTATACAACATTTTAGTCTGTATATGTCAGTTTCTAAACACTCTGAGACAAAAGGCTTTGTATCAGGCAGTTCTTGTTTGGCAGGTGTGTGCCATTAGGGAGATGTAGATTGAGGATTTTGTTTCCGTGTAAATATCAACCATATTGTATGCATTAGATTAGATGTGCCTTTCAGTCAGAACATGTCAGAAAACAAGATACATGATAAATACTTACAAAATGAAATATGCCAAATGTAATTGCCCAAGTTTGTAAATGTGGCATGGGTCAGAAGAAAATTAAAAAACTTCGAGTATTTACATTTTGAAGGACATAAAATTTGTTAGTACATTCTAAATTTTCATTACAGTAGGAACGTATGATAATGCTTAAGATTTTTTTTATTTGTATTTTTGTTCCTTGTAATACTTACGTACAATGATCAGATAACCGCACAATGTAGTACCGAAGTCAGATTGATCATAATATTCACATTTGTGAATATTTTATACAATAACACACACAAATCAATCACTTCTGTCAAGAAATTCATCGGTGGAATGGAAGGAAAATACTCTTTTCAAAGTGAATTGTGTTAAATTTTTATGGCTGCTTGCATGCTAATGAAATTGTGCATTCATAACTGCCAAGCTTTCCAGATTTTGGGGTAGTTTTACAGATGAGTATTGCTATTCTTTCTTTTTCTTTCCAGATTTTCAACTCTGGCTTGGTCCTACCCTCTGCATTCATACGGCATTTTAGTTTTTACTTTAGATAATAGGTGCTATTCTGAAATAAAGTGTTTGAAATTCCACTAAAAGTCAACCAATTGATAATCCCTAACAAAGAATATCACTGCACTTTTGTGATTAACTCGGTGTGCTTGAATCATTGCCAGTAAAAGTTGATAGAACGTTCTATTAGTAATTGCATCTCTCATAATTATTTCGATCACATGTTAGTGGGGAAACTTTGTTCATGCTTGCTTTTATGTGGTATTTGCTTTGGCTCTGGTATTTGTGCAATTGTGTGCCAAATTTTTTGTGCAATTGTTTTTGTAAAGACTTCAACTAAGAAATGACATCAGTCATTCAGGGATGCTCATTCTGCTGCATTTCTGTTTATTATGCAATTGCAGAACAGTGAAACATTTAATTTCTCTTCCATGTTTGTCTCTGATATAAACATTGCTTAAAGAGGCTTAACTGAATTATAAATCATTCTAAACAAGTCTGCAATATGAAAATGAAGGCAAGCAGTAGGAAAATATATTCATTTTGTATCTTTTATGGAGCTGGCGTTGATGGGATAAGAGCAGAAAATTTGTTCATTTCATTTTTAATTGAACATGATATTCTGTTAGCTGCTGCTGATCGTGCTCATGCTCTTTTTAAGAAAATGTTCGCTGTTTTGGAAATTGCAGAAAGATACAGTAATGGTTGTACAAAGACTTCATATCTTTTTGAAAGAAATGGCTATAGAATCAAAAAGTGGACTCAGCGGAGAGTGTTTTGATAAATCTGGTAAATTTGTATGAAAGAGTGGGAAATTTTCAGAACCTGCACTGTTGTTGGTAAGCCTGTATGCCCACGGATATTACAGCAAGTTTTGAATGGCAGCTGTTAGTAGTTGATTGTTGGTTGCTAGCTGAACTGGTAACTGCGTAGTTAGTTCCTTATAATGGAGAACAACTAATTTTGTGCGTTCATTAAACATTTGAAGGGTTGTACAGCTTCACTGACCAAATCGGAGTTGGATGAGGTCAATGTGGGTTCTGCACGAACATTGAAGACCATTTACTGTTGGCTCAATGAGTTTAAATGTGGTCTGAGAAGTACAGAAGATGGAGCTTGCTCCCCCCCCCCACCCCCCTTCCGTTGAAGTCGCCACACAGGAAACCATCAATAAGATGCATAATATGGTAATCTAAGATTAAAAGTTACTGAGGCATCTCAACTGAAAACTGCATTATATCCTCCATAAAAAAACTGGCCATGAAGAAGCTCTGTGTGCCATGGGTACCGTGCCTTTGGACAAAAATGGAAACGAAAGAACATTTCTGCTCAGGATCTCGCACCGTTCAGGTGCAATCCACAAGACTTCTTGCACAGATTCCTCACTGTGGATGGAACTTGTGATCCACCATTACAGTCCAGAGACCAAACAATGGACAAATAGTGGAGAGAGTGCAGCAAAGAAGCTGAAGACTGTTTTTTCAGCTTGAAAGGTGATGGCCACTGTCATTTCGGATTCCCAGGCTATAATATTGATAGATTTGGAAAAAGGCAGATCCATAACTGGACCCTATTTATGCTGCTCTGTTGGATCTTTTGAAACAGGAACTAACTGAAAAACATCAAAGATTGTTACCAAAGAAAGTACTGTTTGATCAGGACGTTTCTGCAGCCAACACAGCAGCTACCACAGTGGCAAAAGTGCAAGACTTGGGATTCGAATTGGTTTTGCACCCACACTATTCACTAGCCTTGGCTCCGAGTGACTACGTCTTATTCCCACACCCTGCTACTCTTGGTGAACAACTGCACTTGAGAAGCAATGTACCACCTTCTAAGATAAAAGTCTGTGGGGTCCTTAAAGAATGATCTTGGTTTGCACTATGCTGGTATTTATCATATTTCTTGCAGTTGTGGTGGATCATATATTGGTCAATCAGGACTATGGAAGACCAGTGTATTGAACACAAGCACCACACACACTTAAAACAGCTGAGCAAATGCACTGTTTCAGAACATTCTCTTGGCACCGGTCATCCTATGGAATAAAACACTGATATTGCGGCATCTACTTTCACGTATTGGGTTAGTGTTGTTAAGGAAGCTGTTGAAATTAAACTAACAAGTGACCTTATAAATAGAGATGGTGGTTCTTATTTCAATTCTATTTCAAATCCAGCTCTGTCTCGTCAAAAAACAAAGGGACAGATTTAATGTTGCCTCACCTATTAAGTCGCTTTTTTATGTTGATCATGCGAGAGTGAAGGTCGGGGTGAGAGTTTAAAATGGGGAAAGATTAATTTTTAAAAATCACAACCACCAACTGCAAACCAAATTCCTAAACATGCAAAAACACTGGAACTGTAATTGCGACTGTTTGACTCGTTTTCTAGGGGATGATATCGCACGTTCGCAGCTTTCCTTCCCTGCATATGATTAAAAAAACAAATTCATAAGAAAATAAAGTTCATGAGAGAAAAGGATGTACTAACTACTATTTTTGAAAACACGTGAAAGTTCACTTTGTTGTTTATTTCACAATCTTAGAACCCTGTGGCTGATTCGTCTGTACGTCGACACATTTATCAAATAAAGTTATAGCTCATGAGCCCCCAAACAAAAATGAATATTTGTCGCAAATTGTTTTCACACCATGTTGCTGTCTCACACCGTTTATGTTCATGCCTATGCGACGACACGTGTTACATTAACAAATCAGTCACTTTAATTCAATGCGATGCACACCTTGTTCCACCGGCTAAATATTCACACACACACAGTAGCACTCGATTCAACTTGGTGCAGTCTACGACGAGCAACCACACGTGGTGATTGCCACACACCAAAAATCTAAAGTCTCCACCTGGAGATACACATGCCGACTGATGCAGAGCGAGGCTGCCCAGCCAGCTACCCCATGTGCTCCCGACTCCGTCACTTCCTGCCTGCGCGCCAAAAGCTCAACTGCCGGGATTTTTTCCCCTATGTCATCAACTTCCCCATGTGAGCTGTTCTAACCGATTTGCCAACGTACAGTGCTCAGCCAATACATTTCTAAAACTTTACTTAAAATCAAAATAATTACACTACACATTAAACAAATATTTTCTTACGTTTTTATATTAGTATAAACATCCTTTGTACTATTTATTATAATCGTGCAATTTCTTATCACAGATAAGTGATTTAACTGAATATTTCAAGGTAAAATACAAAAGATTGATTGAAAATGAAATGAAAAATAGTTAATATATTACTTTTATAAACAAACATTGCCATGCTAGTTGTGTAACTGTCTTGTATTCATTGGTAATTTATTACTTTTCATTGTCATTAAACATATTAAGTCAGATGTGACTATATCAGCTAATGTATTGTTTGTCAACAGGCTATTTTGCAATGAGGGCCTTAAAGATTCCTAACTGCATCATATTACTTCAAATGCAAGTAGTATTAGAATATTTTATTTCACGCTGTGCACTGCACTGCACCTGGCACTCGCCATTGTCCCTCTTTCCCCTCACCGGAAACGAAAACTGGAAAATCCTAAGCTGGAACAAGCCACCAACGTCGGCCTGCTCGCTGACCTCCCGTCAGCTACAAGCACACAGCAAATCTCAACGTGGAGAATTTCTACCTTTGGCCTAACTATAAATGTTGTCACCCAACTGCGTACATACCATAATTAATAAGGTTAAAATTGTGTAACATTTAGTGCATTGGCATGGTCAATGTTTACAGTGAACTTCATACTTTTTAATTATCAAATGCTATTAATTACCAGTATTTATATTGGGCGGTAATCTCACAGTTATCTTTGGTCGTGTTTAAGAGGTTAGTTGAACAGTGTGAGGATGCGTGTTTGTCTTGCTGGAAAATCTAACCTCTCCTCTGAGATCCACTATGTCTTGTAGCTAGCTTCACCTTGTTTGTAAGCAATTCCAAGTAGTACTAGTTGTTCATTGTATGTTTCTCTTTGAGATAATCACAAAAAAATTGGACCTTCACTGTCCCAAAACAGTTAAGAGTTTTCATGCTGATGTTGGATTTTGAATATTTTCTTGACAGTGGAGTTGGAGTGCTTCCACTCATATTCTCAAAAATATTTGCCATTTTGATTTTGCTCATAATAGTGAACCTAAGTTTCATAAAAAGCTCAAATTTTGTTGAGAAAGAGCTCACCTTCTCTTTCATAACATTCCTTTGGCTGTTTGTGCACTCTCAATGTATTTTCCTTGTGCAGCTGTGCAACTTCTTTGAGCCTCGTCTTGCACATGTTTCGTGGTACTTCAGCTTGTTACAAATAATGTTATGAACTGTAACATTACTAAGTTGAACCTCATCAAATATAAATTTCAGTCACAAGGCAGTCAGTGTGAATGATGGCATCACTTTGACTTTAAAGTGTGGGAGTTGATACTGCAACTGGTCGGCCAGAATGCTGTTCACCAGTCGCAGAGTAGTGACCATTTTTGAACTGCTCTACCCTCTTGAAAAATTTTGCATGGTTCATACAACCTTCTCCATAAACTTTTTAACAAGTAAAAACACGAATAACAGAATGTTGTTCAACTAATGTGGAACTTTAAAGTGGACTCACCATCTTGAAACATATTTTGACGTCACGTCTTTCAGTGGATCTGTGGAAAATAAAGTAAATAACGCAAACAAAAGTGCACTGTTATGCAAAATAAGCAACAACATTCATAACTGACTGTTTTCGTGCAACACTTTGGGTTTGGGATTCGGTAGTATTCGGCCATTATGCATCGAACCTAGAATCCAAAGCCAGAGTGCTAGATTTGGTGAACCCTAGTCATTAATATTAGTGTGACGTGCAAGCTTACATTCCTCCTCTGATGCGGTGCTTAAAATGCTGTAAATTAGGGTACATGTCCTCGCTGTAAGATTCCAGCTCCACATGCAGAGATTGCAAGCGTCTATCGCATCCAGACACTCATTGTACTCCCTCTAGGCAGATGTCTTCCTAGGTGTGTTTGCGTGTGTATATGTGTGGTTGTATTTGTTTACCTTCCTTTTTTTCCCCCTAAGGTAAGTCCCCCCACTCCCGGGATTGGAATTATCCCTCGTCCACTCCCTTAAAACCCGCATCCTTTTCCTTTTCCCATCCCTCCTTCCTCTTTTCCTGACGAAGCAGTCAATGGTTGCGAAAGCTTGAACATTTGTTTGTGTGTTTTTTCATTTGTGTTTTTCATGTCTATCGGCGAGCCTTCGCTTTGGGTAAGTCAAGCAATCCTTATTCTTAAAGTGCATTTTATATATGAAACAGCACAAAAAACACCCCTGAAGATGGGAATGATTTCTCGAAACGCATCATGCTAAATAAATAAATTGTGACTGGTTATTTATAAACAAATCCATATATTTACATGACTTTGAAGGTATCTCATGTTTTGAAAAAGTCAAAAATGGTAGTTTGCTTTTTAGCACTGTTGGATCTTAGATTCAAAATGTCCACCTCCAATTGATTTACTCTGTCTATAACAGAGTTGTCCACTTTAAATCCTCTGACAAATCTCCGGACAATGCCTGTGCTAGCAACAGTTTCACTGAATGATGATGGTTGCTTTTCTTCATTCCTATCATCATCCTCTTCTTTGATATTTTCATCATTCTGCTTTAATTCATCTTGGCAGATTTCCTCGACATTCTGGATGCACGTAGTGGTGGCACCATCATCACAAGCCACAAATTCATCAAAAGTGATGGGGAAATTGTTACGTACCTGCACCCAATCGTGCATGTCCACTTCTGCTTCATCACTGTCGATTGAATATATTATAGTGTGGTAGAAATTTAATGTCGTATTTTTCTTCAGAACATGGTTGTATCACCTCACGCATACAAACAAACAAAGTGACTGCCAACATGGACAACGAACCCTGCCAACATATCACATAATTACAGTATGACCATGCCACTGATCTAGAATTGACACATGCTAGACACATAGCATTTCAGTGATTTTGATCTCTAAGTGTTACATCCCATTGGCTTTTTATGAGTGCACAGACCATTTTTCACCCACAGGATGTGTATAAGAGATATGTTATTATGAACTTTGTGATTTATAATGTGAGGAGGAAAACCTAAATTATAGGCCTTAAATTGTCCTTCACAAGCTTATGACATCTTTTTTCATAGGTTTATATTGTCGCATAACCATAACAAATAGAAATAAATAGTTGAGACTTTCGACATTCCCTAATGCTAAATGCGGGCCTTGCCATAATTTGTATTTGGTTAAATCGAATATAAAATTGCATTGCACTTATGGAATAATTTTCGGGATTTGAAAATGCTTCCATTAAATGGGGGTTAAATCGAGGTGGATTTAGCGTAAACCCCCATTTTAAAGTCCTGAAAATTATTCCATAAATGCAATGCAATTTTATATTCCATTTAACCTAAAACAAATTATGGCGAAACCCGCATTTAGCTCTAGGAAATGTCGAAATTCTCAAGTATTTATTTTTATTTGTTATGGTTATGTGACACACACACACACACACACACACACACACACACACACACACACCTTCAAGCATTCGCAGCTGTTGGCCGTTCATCAGGAAAAGAGGAGGAAGGAGGGGGGAAAATGAAAGGATGCGGGTTTTAAGGGAGTGGATGAGGAGTCATTCCAGTCCCGGGAGTGGAAGGACTTAGCTTAGGAGGGGGAAAAGGGAAAAGTAAACAAACTCTCACACATATACATACGGAGGCAGAAATTATAAGCGATCTCTCTTTTTTATACATATTTTTCCTACCGGGAGTTTCCCTCTATGACATAGTGATTATTTTTATGACAATTATATCTGTATGAATTGCACTAAAAGCAGTCATTTTTGTTTTTTTAATGGCAAATATTTTGCACAGTTGCTTGTGTACTGTTGTGCGAGGACAAGCATTAGCTGAAATAAGTTTGATGTAATGTCATGAAATCCGTATTTCTTCTTACACAAGGTTGTACTTTTATCTGCACATTATTTTGGGTGTCAACGTTGTTTCATTCTCATTACTCTAACACACATGAAGACAAACGTTCACTAAATTGTCTCAATGCACTCTCCTACAAAAATGTTAAATTTATTTACAATCATAGTATTAATAATTATTGTATTTTTACTAAAACCATTATAAAATCACTCAGCTAAATCTTTCAGTATTTGTAGAATTGTTTTGTTGAGTACGAAGTTTCATAATAAGTGACATTTCTGTTTCAGTTTTTTGAAAAAAGTCACCTTGCCAAGCGTGTGTCGAAGAAGGTATTGCATGATCTTGTCTACCAGCTGCTGGGGTTACTAGTCGATAGGCACCTGGATGAGTTGGAGAATGGTGACTCTTTTACAAGAGTAGTCAATGTCATGGTTATGAGAATAATTGAAAATTCTGACCCTACTAACATTACTAGGTGTGTAACTACACTTTCAGTGTAAAGTGTATATGTTATAATAGTTCCCTGTGTTGCTGACAAGAGTTTGTATGGATCCTTCATGTTTCAGTGCCATGATGAAGTCTCTACATGACTGTGTTGGATTCACAACTGTATCACCTCGCTTCACTGAACTGGTTATGAAGTGCTTATGGAGGATTATTAAATTACTTCCCCAGTGGGAAGAAGAAACCGATTTTGCTGTTATTTTATATGATGCACACCTATTTCTGAAGGTATGTTATTTTGCACAGACTCAAATTTTGTTCTGTAAAAGTAGTTCAGGTATTGGCTAACTTTATTATTCTTCCAAAAAAAATAAGGATTTCCCTTCATCGTCATGGAAGAAGAGGCAATCGGATGTCCCTCTCCGAACTATAAAAACATTCATTCACACTGTGACCAAAATAAAAGGAAACAGGATACTTAATTATTTGGGACGAATCGATAATGCCAGTGAGTCAGAGCTACATGCCTATTTAATAAAGTTACTAAAGGTAATCAGTTTTGTTCGTTTAAATTTCAATTACTAATTTATTTGTAGAAAGTCAATGACCTTTGGTTTTGCTTCAGAATTCGAAACAAGATGATGTGAAGTCATCAACGGAGAAGGACACTAAAGTTCCCAATCGTCACACTAAAGTTCCGTATGCACAACTTTCGGAGATTTTCAAGAAAATAGGCATGAAGAACCATACGAGAGAGGTGAGAAATTCCAGGAACTTGTTACTTCACTTAAGCATCTAAGCAGAATTTCTATTTCAGGTCGTAATCATTTCTGTTGTTACTGTTAGGGTCTGGAGCTCCTGTACAATTTCAAAGAGCAGTATCCTGATGCTAATTTGGATTCTTTCCTGAGAAAATCCTCGCCGCAATTCCAAGATTACATTGCAAAAGGCCTCAAGAGTATTGAGATGGAAAGAAAAAAGGAACAGCATTTTGGATCGGCAAATACTGTTTTCCCAGGTACTTAAACTGCTCTTACTTGACATTTCGTCACAAAACTGTAGGTGTTGGGTAAGAGTTCTAACATAGTAGTATTAGTATTTGTCATCTGATTGTATTTGCATAAGGGTAAATCCATTTTATATTAAATTCAGAAGTTGCCAAAAATAAGACGAATTTTCAGGCACTGCTGGAAGTGAAGTAGGCAGTGGTGTCACTCAGATTTTAATGGGAAATGTTGCCAATTCCTTTCAAATTACACAGTATAGCAATGGTAAATACTTGAAGAGTAACACAAGAATATTATTATTTCTTAGTATGGTGTGACATGTTAGAAAATTGATCCTTTTTGATGGTGTGTAATTTTCAAACTCCAAGAAATAATTATAGAGGGAAACTTTCCTGGTGGGATAAACAAAAATAAAAATAGAAAAGAGATGACTTACCAAAAGGACCGGCTCGTCGAGAGAAACAAATAAAATCACACACACACACATACAAGCTCTCGCCAGCACTGCCAGCTTCTTCAGGAAAAAGAGGAAAAAAGGGGAGGAAAAGGGAAGGATATGGGTTTTAAGGAAGTGGAAAAGGAGTCATTCCAATCCCAGGAGTGGAAGGACTTACCTTAGGGGAAAAAAAGGAAGGTAAACAAATACACACACACACTCAGACATATCGAAACATATATATATATATATAACTTCTTTGCTGTCTACAGTATGTCTGCCTAGGTGTACTTGTGTCTGTGTGAATGTGTGGGCATGTGTGCATTTGTTTACCCTCCATTTTTTTCCCCCAAGGTAAGTCTTTCCTCTCCCGGGATTGGAATGGCTCCTTACCCCCTTCCTTAAAACCCTCATCATTTCCTTTTCCCTCTCCTTCCCTACTGCCTGAAGACGCAACTGGGTTGCGAAAGCTTGCGATTGTGTGTGTGTGTGTGTGTGTGTGTGTGTGTGTGTGTGTGTGTGTGTATTCATTTATTTATTTGTGATGCTGTCACACCTGTGCTCCTTCGCCTGGTGAGTAATCTTCGTCTATTTTTTATATTTTATATATATATATATATAGCCACTCTGCTGAGCACAGAAGAAAGCCTAAGAATGGCTTTTGGATAAGAAAACCTGTGATACTTCCGTAATCAGAAGTGTTGCTACAGAATAAATCATTCACATTGCAACATTACCAGGCTTATTGAATTATAGTTGCTAGGTTTACAGCTTAACAGCTCCTTCCACGCTGAAACTGTACTTGCCAAGGTGGAGATTTTCCCTCTTCAGATAATACTGTACCAGCTCTGTTTCATATGCAACTGCTGTTAAACAAATTGCTTCCTGCTTCTGCTCCCCTGCAGGATTATCGATCGGAATTTGCCTCCATAATCTTTCCCAAGGCGTTCATCTCCTTTCCCATTCCTTCCGAGTATTTCTGCTCCCCCACCCACCCCCAGAGCTCTCCTTCAATAACCCCTCTTCCCTTTTGAATGGTGCCCAGGTCATGGATCAGGGTGGATCTGTACAGAGATCCTGAAGCTTCAGCCATTGTAGATCCTGAAGCTTCAGCCATTGTTTGTTACTGGCAGTACTTCAAACAAGACTTTTGTACACTGGTGGCTAGAAAACTGTGGCTCAAATGGGATATGCTTTTACACCTTCTATTGGTGCAGAACATCATTCAGTCCCAAGAACATGTAGTTTGTTCATGATAGAACTGATAACTATTAACAGAGTGTTTAATAAAAATAAAATTGATCTTGTTTTAATATGTACTCACTCAGTGAGCAGGCTCTGTGATCGATGCTATTCTTACCCCCTGTGGCCTCCAACATTTCTGACCATCTTGCATGACCTTAATCATGCTGCCCACTTAGTTTGTGTTATCTTGAATTCCAAGTCATCTGGGTAGCCCAGGAATGGACTTATAGACTCGACAGTGTCTGTGGTTCATGAGGGGTAGTGTAACTTGGCAAGAACAAAAATTAAATTCACCCCACTGCAGGGGGGAAAATCGCACACAGAAGACAAACTATGACCCTCATAATTTGGTAAATAACAGGAAGTTTTAAGAACAAACTAGGAATATAAAAGGAAGAAGAAAAAAATCTGTATGACATAGTCCCCAAATTGTAACAAATAGCTGAAAAAGTAATAAACCCAAGGAAGAAACACAAAGGGAGGAATGGTGATTGTGAGAAAACCGTGGAAGATACACGAAGACTGGATAAGGTATCAGAGTCAAAAAATGGGAAGAACACACTTGAAACTCGTGAAACAAAGAAACTTTAAGGAAAATTTAATGCCATTATCAAAAAGATATATTTTTAATGATAGAAACATATAGTGAGAAAACAAACTTGAAATATTAGTAAAAGATATTTAGCAAACAACTCTAATGCTAAAAGATAAAAACAATAAGATGCCCCATAGCAATAGGGGGAAAAAATAGAAATTTTAAAAGAAACATTCAACATATTACTGAATTGCGAGGATTCTCCAGAAACCCCAGTAAACATTCCACTAGAAAATACAATAATTCAGGAAAGAGCTCGAGAACTACAAAGCAAGTAGTGAAGATCAAACAGTTGTGGAACTCTAGAAACATGCGACAAAACCGGTGAAGATACCAGTACGTCAAGCTATTGTGAAAAGCTGGAGAAAAGAATAATTAACAGAACATTGGAAAATAGCCATAATACAACCATTACACAAAAATGGAGGAAAAATCAAATTAGGACAACTAGAGAGGGATTTCCCTCTTGGATTGCACTTTTAAAATCTTGACAAGAATTGCTGTAAAGACCTACTTGAAAAGAAATTAAGAGAATACAAAGGCCAGTATTACATGGTCATATTTTTGATCAAATCTTAGACAACGAAACATTATCGAATATTCATGAAATTTATGAGGTTGAGGTTGAAATACTTTTTAGCAGGTCTTTAAATATTCATTCTCATTAAGTGCCCATACCACTTAAACGTAGACTTCAGTTGTATAGGCACTTAATGAGAATGAATAGTGAAAGACCCGCTAAAAAGTATTTCAACCTCAACCTCATAGAAAGAAGACCTCGGGGGAGACCAAGAAAATGCTGGATAGAGACTGTAAGATCAGATGTGGAAGAGAAAGGACACAAATGGGAAGACATTTTGGAACAGAAGATGTATGAAGGCAGGAGGAGATGGCGAGCGCTTGTACACCACACCTGGGAAACTGGAGCTGGAAACATGATGATGATGATGATGATGATGATGATGACTGTCATTATATTTGATGTCATATTTCAAGATGGCAGACAATAAAAACATATTATGCACTGTAATTGCTACCGCCACAATTAGGGTTCTACATTTTGTATGCATTTGGATTAAGGCAAGTTGGGGGGGAACAACTTAGGTGAAGATGTGGGTTACACATGGTGATAACAAAAACTCAGAAATTTGTAGCAAGGCTACAAGTGGAGGATGTAAAGTCATATAAATAACCTAAGAATGGATGCCACACATCAGCATTTACTAAATAAATTGGCTCCTCACATTACAAAGCAGGATACACGCATGAGCATAAGAAGGGGTTTCAGTGACACTAATTTCTTGCTACTGGAAAGATTTATTCTGGTCTTAAATGTAGCACTGAAATACCACAGTGTGCATTAAGCAAATTAACTTCTAAAATGTATGAATCAATTTGTAACACAGTGAAGGATGAATATCTGAAACTAAATTAATGTTTAATTAATGATGCAAATTGTCCAGAGATGATTTTTTCAAAAGAGCTTGATTGACTGCCCAATACTTAACTTTGTGCTGTACCGCTGATAGTCGCAAACAGAAAGAAAGAGACGAAAATAAAAAAAGGTTTTGGAACAGGGTTCCTTCTTCAGGTAAAAGAGAGAGGAAGAAAAAAGGAATTACCTACCCCTTCCATTCCAATTCCTTCCCCCCTACACCCCCCGTTTCTCTCCTACCTGAAGAAGAAACCCTGTTCCGTAAGCATGTTTTATTTTTGTCCTCATTTTATTTCTGTGCGTGACTATCGGCGGTACAGCACAAAGGCAAGTACTGGCCAGCCAATACTTATCTCTTTCGAAAAATAAATTAATGTTTAGTGCACCTATATGAGCATTAAGAACTATTTTTAATAATAGTATATTGTTTATGCTCCAATAAAATACAATCTGTATTCCATCAACTAACTAAAACATTTATACAAATGCACAAGGTAATTGAGGCACCCTGGTTTTAAAACTTATTTTTCTCCATCATGTCATCTGCAGTACAACCGGACCATATTTCATGACTAATAACCTCCATTTTCTTACAGCTCGCCAATTTTCTAAACCTTTTTTATCATCAGAATGGCTCATGTTATACAACACTTTGTCTGTTTCATAAATTACTATTAATTTTGTATAAAATATAATAATGGAAAGTCCAGGTTGGAAATAATAATGTAGTAAGGACAGTTTACAACTCACCCCAAAGAGGTGGCGACAAGCTGCGACAGGCACTGTGGTGGCGCCAGTTTTTTAACAAACTCTGATTTCATTAACAAACAACTCTTTAAATGACCGTAACTCATATCCGAAGTTAACTAGAACCAACTCACAATAATTATCAATGACGATAATTTTAGCTTCCAAATTATTCATAATAAATTTCTTGACTTGAATATTTAAAATATTTCAAGATTGCTTTCTACACTCAGATTCTAAGTTTTGAAAACCTGAGTAAAATTGTAGTTGAGGGCTCTAAAAGAGTTTTTTGTTTCACAGCACTCGTATATCTGCATTAGATAAAACCATGTCATATAGTGAGGACAGTATACTACTCACCGCAAAGACGTGACGACGAGCTGCGACAGGCACATACAAAAGACACACACATACAACACATTCAGCTATCGGCCATGGCCTTCTTCAGAAATAGAGCGCTCACGCAATCGCACAGGCACACAACACAGTCATACAACCATCACCTCCGACTGCCACACTTCGAATCACGCTCTGCAGCGAATCGGGGACGGGAGGGGAGGGGAGGGGAGGGGATAGAAAGGTTACGTCACGGTGGTGGGGATGGGTTAGATGGGAATAACGAGATGCAGCTTAGGAATGGAGTGGGGAGGCGGGTGAGGGGAGAAAATAAAATAAAGTAAAATAATTCATGTACACTGCAAGTGCACAAGACCCCCCCCACACACACACAAACACACACACATACATATACCCACACACGATCACACATTCACACACCACTCAAATCAGGCGAGGTTTGGGATACAGAGGTAGGAACTGTAAGGTATGGAAGGGGTAAAAAAAAAAAAAAAAAAAAAAATAATAATAATAATAATAATAATAATAATAATGAAGTTATCGTAGGTTGAGGCCTGATTGATTTCGGGATCGGAGAATGTATTGTAGGGATAACTCCCATCTGTGCAGTTCAGAAAAGCTGGTGGTGGATGGGAAGATCCAGATGGCCCGGGTTGTGAAGCAGCCATTGAAATCAAGCATGTGCTCCGCTGCATGCTGTGCCACAGGGTGGTCCACCTTGTTTTTGGCCACAGTTTGGCGGTGGCCATTCATCCTAATGGACAGCTGGTTGGTGGTCATGCCAACATAGAAAGCTGTACAGTGCTTGCAGCACAGTTGGTAAATTAAGTGGCTGCTTTCACAAGTGGCCCGGCCTCTGATAGGGTAGGATAAGCCTGTGACAGGACTGGAGTAGGAAGTGCTGGGTGGGTGGATTGGACAGGTCTTGCAGCGGGGTCTTCCACAAGGATATGATCCCTGTGGCAGTGAGCTGGGTTTCGGGGTGGCATAAGGATGAACTAGGATGTTGTGAAGGTTGGGAGGGCGACGGAACACCACTTTAGGAGGGGTGGGAAGGATCTTGGGCAGGATGTCTCTCATTTCAGGGCATGAGGATAGAAAATCAAAAACTTGGCGAAGGATGGAATTTAGTTGTTCGAGACCAGGGTAGTACTGGGTGACAAGGGGAGCGCTCTTTTGTGGATGGTTACTAGTGTTAGGAAGAGGATTTGGGGTGTGTGAGGATATGGCACGGGAGATTTGTTTGCGGACTAGGTCTGTGGGGTAGTTTCTGTTTGTGAAGGCCTTTGTGAGACCTTCAGCATATTCAGAAAGGGAATTCTTGTCACTGCAGATATGCCGTCCACGGGTGGCCAGGCTGTAAGGGAGGGATTTTTTGACGTGGAAGGGATGGCAACTGTCAAAATGTAGGTACTGTTGGTGGTTGGTAGGTTTAATATGGACGGAAGTGTGGATGGAGCCATCAGTGAGGTGGAGGTTGAGTGGTGTGTGAATGTGTGATCGTGTGTGTGTGTATATGTATGTGTGTGTGTGTGTGTGTGTGTGTGTGTGTGTGTGTGTGTGTGTGTGGTCTTGTGCACTTGCAGTGTACATGAATTATTTTACTTTATTTTATTTTATTTTATTTTCTCCCCTCACCCGCCTCCCCACTCCATTCCTAAGCTGCATCTCGTTATTCCCATCTAACCCATCCCCACCACCGTGACGTAACCTTTCTATCCCCTCCCCTCCCCTCCCCTCCCGTCCCCGATTCGCTGCAGAGCGTGATTCGAAGTGTGGCAGTCGGAGGTGATGGTTGTATGACTGTGTTGTGTGCCTGTGTGATTGCGTGAGCGCTCTATTTCTGAAGAAGGCCATGGCCGATAGCTGAATGTGTTGTATGTGTGTGTCTTTTGTATGTGCCTGTCGCAGCTCGTCGCCACGTCTTTGCGGTGAGTAGTATACTGTCCTCACTATATTATTTATTCCAACCTGGACTTTCCATTATTATATAAAACCATGTCAGCTTTCTTGCAACATTAGTGACATGACATTATTGTGTAAGTCTTTCAAACCACATACAAACTTCACTTCAGATAAAATCATTTACATATCTTGGTTCAGTTTGTTACAAATCATAGCTTATCATCAGTAATTACTTTTTTATTTTTATATATATATATATATATATATATATTTTTTTTAAGAACTTTCATTTTAAATGTATTTGACATAATTCATCACACACAATTCAGTATTACAAATCAAGATTGCAAAGATACTTCCTCTAGAATGAAACTTTCACTCTGCAGCGGAGTGTGCGCTGTTAGTAGGAGACGAGGTACTGGCGGAAGTAAAGTTGTGAGGCGGTGTCGTGAGTCGTGTCGGGGTAGCTCAGTGGTTGAGCGCTTGCCCGCGAAAGGCAAAGGTCCCAGGTTCGAGTCCCGGTTCCGGCACACAATTTTAATCTGCCAGGAAGTTTCTTTACTTCCTCTAACTACTTTTTCATTTACATCTTTCTTCATATTCATTGTTAATATTTAAAAAAATAAATAAATAAAAATAAAGTCTATCGCAGTCGACAACAGCAGGAAATGTCTTATAGTTCAGCGTGCCGACCTTTGGCTAATCAACGATATCGACCAGCTTTTTCTCGCTGACGTCGGCGGAGAACTCATCACTGCGTACTGCTGCAGTACTGTCGTTACACTTAAAACAAGCAAAACCAAATAAAATTCACACAAGTATATTTTCTCAAACATTAACAACATTCAAAACAATATATTCTGTAAGTACTGAAAAACTGAGGAATTGAGCTTTATGAAGAAAATAGTGGATGGTTAAATACATACAAAATATATATGTTAAATACACACACACACACACACACACACACACACACACACACACACACACACACACACATTCGAAGTGCGGCAGCCAGAGGTGATGGTTGTATGACTGTTATGACTGTATTGTGAGATTGTGTGAATGTCCTATTTCTAAAGAAGGCCATGGCCGATTGTTGTATGTGTGTGTCTTTTGTATGTGCCTGTCGCAACTCGTTGCCACATCTTTGCGGTGAGTTGTAAACTGTCCGTACTATACTATTAATTTTGTGGTTGATTGAACATAACTACTAAACTTATCAAACACACAGCAGTGAGATAACTGCAGAGTTACTAGTGCTCATAGTGGTTACATTTCGCATTGCAGTGAACATAAGACAAATGACTCTTAGGTCAAATCTACAGCAAGGTCCTAGATTTGATATTTCTTTGATGAAAGCCAGGTATGTCAGAGTTCCCCATTGCAATACCTTTGATGTAAATATTTGACATATCAACTTTGACAAAGAAATAAGATTGTGTACTATCAGCCTAAGGAAGATTAGACCCTGGAGAAGCTGCTCAGAACAGATAATGAATGCCTACAAAAGAGGTCAGAAACAAAAAGTCATAATCTCTGTAGACTTCAGAAAAAGCTTTGGATTGTATTCCCATATCCTCAATGTTGGTCATATTGAGAAATTTTGGACTGCATTCCAAATTAATAAAAATGTTAAAATTAACCCTCTCAAACACCAAATCCAAAATGAAATTTAGTGGTGAGCTGTCTGAGCCATTTATGATTAAAACACGGTTACAACAAAGAGATGGGCTATCACTGCTGCTCTTCAACTATGCTCCTGAATACATGATGGGAGAATAGTACATTGAAAATCCTTAAAAAATATAAAGATTGGAATCAAGAAAGATCAAATAAACCTAAACTGATTGGGATTCACAGATGACTTAGCATTTTTAGTTAATAACACACAAATAGGCACAAATCAGATAATGAAACTACAGAATATACATAAAAAAAAAAAAAAAAAAAAAAAAAAAAAAAAAAAAAAAAAAAAAAAAAAAAAAAAAAAAAATAAGACTCCAGATACCATTCGGAAAGACTGAGGAAGAGGACATCTGACATGTTAATCACAGATTTTGATCAAATTTTGCACGGACTTAATGTATTGAATATAAAGACACACGTTTCAGCTTTTTTCTAGACACTGGGTAGTTTTCGGAAGACTAGAGGTGAGTGTTCTCGTTAGTAAACGAGATGATGCCTTTAACGCCCAGTTAAATGTGCTCGTTAAGTGCATTGCGTTTGTCATTGCCAGATACACCTCTCGTTTGCTAAGCTGGAGAAAACGAGAAGGTGCAATATGTTTCGACTATGTTGGCAATAGAAACAAACGAAAGTGCCGTCTAAACTGTTGTTCGCCATATCAGGAAGGAGGTTAGAAGACAGTTGTTGTTTGGCACTATGGCAGACAAATGTGAAAGAAGCTCGAATTTTACAAGAAGTTTGTGCGTGAGTCTTGTCCTTAATAGAGAAATATAAGGACACATTGGAATCTAAAAAAACCTACGGGAGGAAAAGGAAGTGACATTGTGGCAAATGAATTCATTGCTGTCCGTGGAACATGTAGGAAAGGGCGTAGTATGATAACATACTGCCAAGTGCGTAATACCTTAGAGGCGAAAGTGCACTGTTAAGAAATCACATTTTAGGCCTCACACTAGGTGCAACAAGCATAAGTAAATACCGAATTAATAAGTTTGCAGACATAAATAATGTATTCTGTTTTCTATTATGACTGATAACTTACAAAATATGTAACTATCTATTGGACTCTTCAAACGGTTGTGGAATTTTTCATGCAGCGTTTCCAAAGTGAATTTTCGAAGATGAAATAGAGTAAGAAATTCTGCATCATCCAAGCATTCAAAGTGATTTGGATGAACATGAACATGTCTACGATGCCTTATAGGGGCAATGACCTCTATATTGTCCAAAGTATTGACATCGAAGTAATCAAATTTCTTATTACAGACATTTTCATCATACCAATCCTCACTTAACTAGTTATTACCCGTAAGTTTGTATTTTGATACGGCAACAATAATTTTAAGGTTATGCTGCATATCTGCAATATATCAAACTATCTAATTGCTACTGACATGGATGGGGCAAGAAATATGACGATAAAATTTTCCAATAAAGCTGTTTTTCACACTAGTTTTTCATAAATGAAGTGCTTCTGTTATTTTGTTCGATAAATCAGTCTTTATCACGTGAATTGGATATAGTGCGGTATTTTAGACTTTGGAATCCTGCCATTTTCATACAGATTCTAACTTAACTGGTTGTTATCCGTGTAACGAGTGGAATTTTACTCGTTAACTTAACAGCCAATTTGAGGTCTTTTAACGTCAGGTTAACTAATAATGAAACATTGACAAACGCAATTCTGCGTTAACGACGGGTAAAAATCTTAACTGGACATTGACAAACCGGCCCTTAATGATGGAAAATACCACTGCAGGTCATACTGTGGATCCAGGTTCAACCTCGTGGCAATTTTTTTCATACATTTTACGCAGTATTTGGTAATATTGTCATTGTAATACCTTTCTTTTGCATTATTTTGTAGTAAAGTATGGTTTAAAAAAGGGGTGGGAGGTTGAGGGCCTCGGGAACACACAAGAAGGGTGTCAATCTCAAAGGGTACTGGTCAAAGATAGGATGGACCCAGATAAAAAAAACATTGGGCTACAGTTGTAAATTGTTGCAGCTGTATGGGGAAAGTCCCAAAGATCCAAGCGCTAATAAAAAGTACAGATTCTCAAATCATTACAGGTACCAAAAGATGGCTACAGCTGGAGGTTGCTGTCACATTCAGTTCATCCTGTAGCGAAATGGAAGTATATTGTTCCTGTGAGTTGATATGGGTAGAGGTTATGCCTGACAACCAGAATAAATCAATAATTGGTTCTTTTCACTGACCCCATAACTTAGATGATTCGATTGCAGAAATGTTCAAAGAAAGCCTGAACCAAATATCAAAAATGTTCCCCAAGCATACAATAGTAATTGAACTTAGCCTCGATCTGCTGGCAAAATTAAATGTTCAACCCTTAGCCGGCTGACATATATTCAGATACAGTACCACCTGACGGCAGTCAGAGAGACTATTTATGTTCCTTAAAATTTATGTTAAAGTACATTAAAATATTGCAATACATTGAAGTCATGTCTTTGTTTTCATAATATTTAAAACCACAATGCAACTATAAAATGTGAAACAGCTTGCTTATAGATATTTGCAAGGCACTAACATAAACGTATGTTTTCTGTTTTTCCTTGTTTCTCTAAAGTTCGTTGATGAGGTACTGGGTATTCGCTCCATTCAGTGACAAGAATTCCCTTTCTGAATATGCTGAAGGTCTCACAAAGGCCTTCACAAACAGAAACTACCCCACAGACCTAGTCCGCAAGCAAATCTCCCGTGCCATATCCTCACACACCCCAAATCGTCTTCCTAACACTAGTAACCATCCACAAAAGAGCACTCACCTTGTCACCCAGTACTACCCTGGTCTCGAACAACTAAATTCCATCCTTCGCCCAGGTTTTCATTTTCTATCCTCGTGCCCTGAAATGAGAGACGTCCTGCCCAAGATCCTTCCCACCCCTCCTAAAGTGGTGTCCGTCGCCCTCCCAACCTTCACAACATCCTAGTTCATCCTTGTGCCACCCCGAAACCCAGCTCACTGCCACAGGGATCATATCCTTGTGGAAGACCCCGCTGCAAGACCTGTCCAATCCACCCACCCAGCACTTCCTATTCCAGTCCTGTCACAGGCTTATCCTATCCTATCAGAGGCCGGGCCACTTGTGAAAGCAGCCACGTAATTTACCAACTGTGCTGCAAGCACTGTACAGCTTTCTATATTGGCATGACCACCAACCAGCTGTCCATTAGGATGAATGGCCACCACCAAACTGTGGCCATAAACAAGTTAGGTGGACCACCCTGTGGCACAGCATGCAGCGGAGCACATGCTTGATTTCAATGGCTGCTTCACCACCCGGGCCATCTGGATCCTCCCATCCACCACCAGCTTTTCTGAACTGCACAGATGGGAGTTATCCCTACAATACATTCTCCGATCCCGAAATCAACCAGGCCTCAACCTACGATAACTTCCCTGTATATATATTTTTCCATCCAGTGTGCATGCATTTTCTATATATATATTTATTTTACTTTATTTTATTTTCTCCCCTCACCCGCCTCCCAACTCCATTCCTAAGCTGCATCTCATTATTCCCATCTAACCCATCCCCACCACCATGACGTAACCTTTCTATCCCCTCACCCTCCTCTCCCCTCCCGTCCCCGATTCGCTGCAGAGCGTGATTAGAAGTGCGGCAGTCGGAGGTGATGGCTGTATGACTGTGTTGTGTGCCTGTGTGATTGCGCGAGTGCTCTATTTTCTGAAGAAGGCCATGGCCGATAGCTGAATGTGCTGTATGTGTGTGTCTTTTGTATGTGCCTGTCGCAGCTCGTCGCCACGTCTTTGCGGTGAGTTGTAAACTGTCCTCACTATATTATTAATTCCAACCTGGACTTTCCATTATTATATTTCTAGAAATTCGATGTACTGTGCACTTATGTTTTCTTGGCAGGCCAAAACCCTGCACATGGCATATTAAGTTATTCTCTATAAGGTTTTCTGCCAACTTTTTTATGAAAGTAAAGTGTGGTACCTTTGCCTGTGCTTGGTTCATGGTACTAAAAAGGTATTTCTTGATCTAGCATGTCAATGCCTCTTTGCACTTGGGTATGTTGCATGCTAGATGAGACAAGGACAGATTTATTCGGCTCTGGTACAAAATATGTTGGTGTTAGATGTAAAGCCAAATATGCCTGATCAGACTTCTCAATCATGCCTGGGAAGAAACTGAAGTGGAATTTTTTTTCATGGTACCTACTAGTGTCACTTTTTGCTTTAGCACATTCAGTAGCTCCAATGATGCGAACCAGTTATCAGTTCTCACATTTCTGTGTGTACCTTCTGTCATTATTATCCAACAGATATCCAGTTTGAGCATCACTGACGTCTTCAGTGATGTCATCCACTGGAACAACACTACAGTCTTCATTCAGAAGTTCTGGTATTTATAAGTCTTCAGAATCTATGTCAACATTGTCTATCCATTGGGCTATATCTCTCCATTTGAGACATTGTTACGCTACAGAAGTGAAATAATTATAATTTAGCTAATGTTACGCAGCCTTTTAACGTTGGTCACACAGACTGCCAGCAGAAAAAAATTGCCTTAATTTCTTAGAACACATGCATCTGGAGCTGCCTCACCACAAACTGGCAGGGTACAGAGAAAGTACATTGACTCAAGATTGTGTGACACAAATAACAATGAAGGAAGAAAAAAAAAAAATAAATAAAATAAAATTTAGAAAGAAAATCGCGAGTGTATCTGAGACCGACGTTAGGTGGTTAAGGGTTAAAACTGTAAGCAATCGTTGAACATGATCTGAAATCGTACTGTACGCGTACTCTACAAATTATCTCGAGCAATTAGTTCGTGAACCCAATAGACTAGTAATTTTTGAATGTGAAAATATACTTCCTCTTAGCAACAAATAATCCAGAGCTAATAAAGACCATCAAAACAGATACAACGATTAGTGAACAGAGTTGTGGAAATGAATATTGAATTTTCCAAATCTATCAAAAATAAACAAAAAATATGTCTAATCAAGAAAGCAGATAAAAATTTTTAATAAAGCTTTCCTGAGTGAGAATCTCAAGTCTTTAAAGACAACAATGTGGCTTACTTTCAAAGAAATAATGTTGACAACCAATGACATTTATACCAAACAAGTTTCACAAAAGCGGAGTCTGACCAGCCGTGGTACCCAAAACACATTTGATAACTCTTGCAAAAGTGAAGATACAGGCCAAATTTAAACACACACAAAATTCTCAAGACTGTCAGTTTTTTACAGAAACTCGAAATTGAGCTTTAACTTCAATGCGAGAAGCTTATATAAAAAACCCTGTCTCACAATTTGGTAGGGAATCCTAGGAAATTCTGGTTGTATATAAAGTATACTACTGGTAAAACTCAATCAATATTTTCACTACACGATAGTAACGATGATACTACTGATGACAGTTGAACTGCTAAAGCAGAATTGCTTAACACAGCTTTCCGAAATCCCTTCACTAGAGAAGACGAAGCAAATACAGAATTCCCATAAAGACCTGCTTCCACCATGCGTAATTTGGAATTAAATACCCTGATGTATTAAAAAAAACTTAAATCACTTAACGAAAGTAACTCTCACAGTTATGACTATGTACCAGTTATGTTGGGTTGTTTGTTTGGCATAGGGGAACTGAACTTCTGAGGTCATCAGTCCCCCAATGTGGGAGGGGGGGGGGAGGAGGAGGAGGAGTGACGATAGGAAAGGTGGGGAGTGTGGAAAGGAAATGCAGTCTGGGAAGTAAAGAAGGAAAGAAGACTGCATTAAATTTGGTATTTTTCTTAGTCTCAGCACACGTTATAAGTATACTCAATTTTAGCAAAATCTAAGATGGTGAGGTAAAATAGGTGTGACCCGCATTAAGAACCAGCTCATGTATCCCTTAATCGGAAATGTACCATCTCCTGGAGACGAAACCTGCTGCGTGTACTCATAATTTCTCCAATCACTCCCAAACCACGCATGGAAATTATACCCCGCCTCCACCTCTCGAACCCATCCTGTACACTTCATTACACCTAACTGTTTGCAGTAGATAAAAAATATTCCTGCTGGGACGAGTAAGAAATTTTAGTAGTATCGATCCAGACACAGTCACAGATTTGGCACAAAGTTTCTGTCAAGAGGAATTTAACACTGCAATAAATGTATTTACACCATAACTTCACACATTGTTGCTACCCCCGAGGGGGCCCACCGCTCTTTTGTCGGTACGTGTGTGGTGCGCACGGGGCCCAGAGCCGAAGTAGCCTTCCTTCCCGCCCCAGGCTGCTTCAGTCCCCCCCTCCGACTCCCCGGTTTTATGCCTTCGTGCATGCCCAGAGACGGGTGTCTCGTGAGTTTAGGCGATCTCGTGTACCAGCTTTTTTTTTCTCGGTTACTCTTTCCGTAACCTTGCTTCCGCCTTTCCCCCCTTACTGTACTCTTCTAGCCTTCCTCTTCTCCTTTAGTCTCCGCCTCGGCATTTGAGACTCAACGTTTCCCACTTCCTTTCTTTCCTCTTTCCTTTCTTCCTCCCTGTGCATTCCTGACAGCCACCCACGCACTCGCTGCATAACAGGTGACTGGGTAATGCGTAAGTCCCAGCCCCGGGTTGGCATGTAGGACACGCACATACCCCCTGGTAAAGGCCACAGGCCCAGGGAGGGTTGATTACCCGAGCTGTAAACTTCGGACTGTGCCTCTGTCCGTTTCACGGGAGGTGTGACCTGAGGTGTGGACAATCACCTAAGGCGGATGAGCTCTCGGTGAGGGTTCACCATTAGGAAGGAGCGCGCCATTGGAGACGCCGGTAATCATGGGGGACAACTTTGCAATTACTTTTTCTTACTCTTCTACTTTCCCTTCTACCCACAAAAGGAAACTAGGTGAATCAAAGTCAAAGAAAATGTTGCCTAACTTGCCAAAGTTCCTTGTCATTTCCCTCACTGATGGCCATGATTTCACGTCAGTGAATCCCTTTGTAATACAACGGAGTGTCGATACGATTGCAGGTCCTGTCAAAACTTGTTCCCGCCAACGTAATGGGACACTGTTGCTAGAAACCAAAAGTGCCTTCCAAGTTCAGAAGTTGCTTCGCACTACACTGTTGCAAACCTTTCCTGTTAAGATTGAACCTCATCGTACACCAAACTCGCTGCGGGGGTCTTGGTCTCATGATCCCTTGACGGTGTGTCTGATGAGGAACTGCAAAAGTACCTTTCCGACCAGGGTATAACAGCTGAACATTGTGAGATGAAAAGAGTTAACAACAACTTAGTACCGACCCAAAGAGTGTTCCTGACCTTTGACAAAGTTGGCCTTCCTTCAAAGATAAAAGCAGGCTACGAAATAATCTCTGTTCGGGCCGTATGTCCCTAATCCCATTCGATGTTACCAGTGTCAGTGGTTAAATCATACCTGCCAGTCGTGCCCCAATGCAGCGAAATGTCACCTGTCGTAGGGACGCCTACGAGAGTGAATGCCCACTTCCGTCCTCTCGCTGCATCAACTGCATGGGTGACAGTCCTGCTAATTCTCGTGAATGCCCTGTATACAAAGATGAGCGAGCCATCCAGGAAATCAGAGTCGAGGAAAAAGTTTCAACAGATGCTGCCCCGAAATTACTAGCAAGTAGAAAGCCTGCTGTGCTCCCAGCGGGTACTTACAGCAATGTCCTTTCCTCTCGTTGACCAACAAAGGAGACAGGTACGCAGATGTGTGACTTCACCTTCAGTGACACAGTTGTCAGATCAGCCAGCCCAAAGATTGCCCGCTTGACATCCCCAATGCCTTCTGCTCACTCTAAATCCCAGTCCACGCCAGTTTCACAGAAATTACGGGCCACTAAGTCGGAAGCCCATACTTCGAAAAAAGATCCTATTTGCGAAGATTTTCTAAAAATTTCATCTTCCTAACCATCAGCCGCCAATTCCTCAAACTAAACTGCCTCCGAAAAGGTAGACAATAAGAGAAGTTCCTCTCCTTTACCGCCACGGCGTGATCTCTTCAGTCGCGCCATCCAGCAGTAGACGGCCCCGCCCATCTTATGTCTCGCCAGGACGCTCTACTGCCGATCTGTCGGCATTTCACCGACGGAGGAAGCTGCCCCTTCTGATCGATCCAGGAAGGAGGCAGAACAGATGTCTCAACCCACGGAGCACGACTGTCCATCTGTTGATCGCAGTAGCAGTGCCGCCTCGCAGCCAGGCCCTCGGCGCCCATCAAGGTGATCCCCTCTTGCCTTCTACCTTTTTTTTCTTTTTCTCTTGCTTTCTTCGTGGCACTCCTTCAGTGGACCATCAGAGGCATTTGTTCCAACCGCGACGAATTGGGACTACTCCTTAGACTGCACTACCAGCTTATAGTCGGTCTGCAAGAAACAAAGCTCCGTCCAACTGATCATATAACTTTCCCACAGTACACTGCAATGTATTTTGATTTACCTCCTGTGGAAGGTATTCCGACCCGTGGGGGTGCTACGGTAAGTCTTCTATTATCATTCCATCCCACTGTAAACTCCCCTACAGGCGGTTGCCGTCCGTGTCATCATCTCCACATTCACCTTCTCACTTTGTAATACCTACACCCCACTGTCGTCTGCCGTTTTTAGGGCAGACTTACTGCACCTTGTTGCTCAGCTTCCTATGCCATTTTTGTTGATTGGCGACTTCAACACCCACCACCCTGTACGGGGCTCTCCAGCTTCTTGCCAGAGGGCTCTCTTTTAGCTGACCTTTTCAACCACCTTAACCTTGTCTGCTAAATACCGGCGAACCAACTTTCCTATCAGACACAACACATACCTATTTCTATTTGGACCTCGCAATATGTATCACTCCACTTGTGCATCATTTCGGGTGGTATGTTCTGTCTGATAGGTACTCGAGCAACCACTTCCCCTGTATAATTTCTGTACTACATCGTACCACTTCTCTGTGTTCCACTAGCTGGAACATCTCCAAAGCTGACTGGGGGCTCTATTCTTCCACGGCGGTTTTCCTTGATCAGAACTTCCCCAGCTGTGACAGCCAGGTCAACTACCTCACGGACGTCGTCCTCACCGCTGTCAAACATTCCGTACCCCGAACTTCAACATCCCCACGTAGGGTCCAAGTTCTCTGGTGGAATGCAGCATGTAGCGATGCTCTTAGAGACCGGCGACATGCTCTGTTTCGATGCCGGCCTACTTTCGAAAATTATATCAATTACAGAAAACTGTGGGCGAAATGGTGTTGTCATTAAAGAAAGCAAAAGACCTTGCTGGACTTCTTTCACAAGTTCTTTCGACAGATTTACTCCTTCATCATATGGGGTAACTTACGCCGCTGTCTGGCACTAAGGTCCATTCCCCAATCCCTGGCCTGAACGTAGCAAACAAAGTTCTCGTGGAACCTGCTGATATCTCCAATGCTTTAGGCCACTCTTTCGCTGAGGTCTCGAGCTCAGCTAATTATGACCCTGCCTTCCTCTCCTGAAAACAGGCCGCGGCGGTGTGACCACCTTCTTTTACATCTCCCAGTCGTGAAAATTATAATGCCACCTCCACCGTGCAGGAGCTAGAACTTGCCCTTGCCCTCTCCTGGTCCTCTGCCTTGGGCCCGATGCCATTCATATTCAGATGCTGAAGAACCTCTCCCCTGCAGGTAAATGCTTTCTATTTCACACTTATAATTGCGTCTGGACTGAAGGGGAAGCTCCCCCTTGTTGGTGTGAAGCAATTGTTGTCCCCATACCCAAACCAGGGAAGGACAAACATCTTCCTTCCAGTTATCGCCTCATTTCCCTAACCACCTGTCTCTGTAAGGTAATGGAGCGCACGGTCAATGCTCGGCTGGTTTGGATACTCAAATCTTGACATCTCCTCACTAATGTCTAATGTGGGTTTCCAAAGCATCTCTCTTCTATTGATCACCTCGTTACCTTGTCGACATTAGTTACGAATAACGTTTTGCGGAAGCGTCAGACGGTGGCTGTTTTCTTCGATTGGAGAAGGCTTACGACACTTGTTTGTTGGGCGGGCATTCTCCGCACCATGCATACGTGGGTTCTTCGCAGCCGTCTCCCCCTCTTTATTCGTGTGTTTTTAAAAGATTGAATGTTCAGAGTACGAGTGGGCTCTGTTTTGTTGGACACCTGTCGCCAGGGAGTCTGGGGTGCAACAGGGCTCCGTTTTGAGGGTGGCACGTTTCACCATTGCGATCGACCAAATTGTGGATTGCCTCCCAGCTGATGTTTCAGGATCCCTGTTTGTGGATGACTTCACAATCTATTGCAGTGCTCAGAGAATGTGTCTCCTGGAGCGTCGTCTGCAGCATTGCCTTGACAGTCTCTATTCCTGGAGTGTCGCAAACAGCTTCCGTTTCTCCCGTGAGAAAACGGTTTGTATCAACTTCTGGAGGTACAGAGTTTCTTCCACCATCTCTCCATCTCAGCCCCATCACACTCCCCTTCGTGGAGACGATAACATTTTTAGGGCTAACGTTGGATAGGAAACTTAGCTGGTCCCCACATGTCTCTTCTCTGGCTGCCCGCTGTAATCGTTCCCTCAACGTTCTCCGTATTCTTAGTGGTACATTGTGGGGGCAGATTGTACCGTCCTTCACCTCTATCGGTCTGTCAGATCCAAGCTGGATTATGGGAGTTTTGTGTACTCTTCTGCCTGGCCGTCCATTTTACACCGCCTGAACTCGATTCACCATCGGGGGAGGGGGGGGGGTGTTACGCCTGGCGATAGGAGCCTTTTACACTAGCCCTGTTGTTGCCTGTTGCTAGCCTGTATGCTGAAGCTGCCGTATTACCTTTAACCTATCAACGCGACATATTGCTGTGTCAGTATGCATGCTGTCTGCTTTAGATGCCCCACCACCCTTCCTATCCATCAATCTTTAATGGCTCCCTCGATAGCCATTATGGGCTGTCCGTGATTGCCCTGCTCCCTGCTGGAGTCCACTTTCGTCTCTTGCTTCGGCAGCTCGATTTTACCCTCCCTTCCACAATTCAAATAGGTGAGAGTCCAGTGCCATTTTGGCTTTAGGCTCAAGTTCCCGTTCACTTCAAACTCACCTCACTCTCGAAGGAGTGTATTTCAGATGCTGTTTACTGCTCGAGGATTCTTGAACTTCGTGCAAGGCTCGAAAACTCCGTCGTCATATATGGCTCTAAGACCAATGAAGGGGTCAGATGCACGTTTATCATCGGGGATGACCGTTTTCAGTACAGACGTAATGACCACTGCTCGAATTTCACAGCTGAGCATTCTGCTCTATATCAGGCTTTACTATAAATCCGCTAACACCGTTCTCCTTCCTGTGCCATCTGCTCTGACTCCCTCAGCACCATCCAGACTCTGAGCGACCCCTTTTCAGCCCATCCTGTTGTGCACCGAATCAACCGCTCCCTTCAGTTATTAGCATCTGACGGCCCTCGCGTTCACCACCTGTGGGTATCTGGCCATGCAGGCATGCCTGGTATCGACGCTGCTGATTCCGCGGCCAAGGCTGCAACTCTCCTACCTCTGACAGCTACGTACTGTGTCCCATCGAATGATATTAGAGGGGCTCTTTCCCGTCGCTTGATATTGTTGTGGCTTAATGTGTGGTCCTCACTTACAATAAATAAGCTTCGAACCATTAAACCACTCCTGGTGGCTCGGAGGACGTCCTCGTGCTGCTCGCGACGAGATGTAATTTTGGCCCGGTTGCGGATCGGACATAGTCGGTTCAGCCACCACTACTTGCTAACTGGTGACCCCTTACTGTTGTGTTCCTGTGGTCACATGCAGACGGTGCGCCAGGTTTTATTGTCTTGTTCAAATTTTACTCCTGTTCGGGTTGCACTGCATCTACCGGACACACGGGAAGAAATTTTAGCTGATGACGTAAGAGCTGTTGTTCGAATATTGAATTTCATCAACTTGAACAATTTGTCAAAGGACATTAGCTCTTCCTTTTATTGTATTTTATCCTGTGTTTTTAGTTGTTTTCATATAGGCTTCTTATATTTGGATATATCCCAGTTTTGATTCAGGTGCTAATGACCTCAGCAATTGTGCGCCCTAAAGCCACCCCCCACCACCCCCCCCCCCCACACACACACGCATAAATTGTTGCTACTTTTTTATTATTATTAATTCCCACCACACACATAAATAAATAAATAATTATTTTGGCAGTGCCTAACAGGACATTTTGAATAATAAAAGTAGAGATTCTGTTGATTAGACTGTGTAAAATGTACACACTTCCTTTGTATGTTTGGCCAGTTCTCTTCAGATACCATTTTTTAGTTTTCAGTTGTCCTTAGTTCCTTAGAAAGTGTCTCCTTTGGTTTATTGCAACTAAATGAAAGGCATTTTTCGTGCCATGCATGTTTCACTTTTTTATTCTTGGAGCATTGTCAGTGGCTTGTGTTCATGTTTGCTTTTAAGTATAATTTGTAATGCAGTTCACAGTATAACAGTTATAAATCTTGGTTATGTTAAAATTTCATTAATTCTAACCTAGTAGGTTAGAATTTAAGGAATTGTGACATAGCAAATATTTATAACTGTTCTACAATGAAATTTTATACATGGAAAAACAAACGTATACAGGCCACTGACAAGGCTTCAAAAATGAAGTTGCAAAATGCGAAATATAACACTTTGTGTACATATCATGGCATTGTATGTTTTGATTTTTAGTTGAAGGCACAGTAAAGGACAAGGAGGCACCTGCAAAGAATAATGTGCCCAGAGTCGAGACCGCCATGGACTTTGATGGAGACGGAAAGCCCACCTCAAAGGACGCACAGTATTACCTGAAGAGACTGCAGATGCTCCAGGCTAATGCTGGTTTTACACCCGCAAACATTCCACTCGCCCCGACTGTGCGGCAGCAGACGTCAGTGTCGGACAATATTATTCCAAATGATGAAAATCTGAATGTGAGAGTACTAAAAGAAAACCGCAGTGAGGTAAGATACTGTAAACATTTTACCTGGAAATGGACACGTCAGTCTTCAGAATATGAAGTTTAAGTTTTGAATTGTTAGCAGTGTAAAGAGTCTAGTATGGTTTAGACTCTGTTGTTGTGAGATGTTGTTCTACTTGCTTGCTATTTGCTTTGGTGTTTGCAAGGCTTATGCTGTGGTCAGCCTGTTGGTGCCAGGACATAATTTTATTTATTACCAGTGTTGAGTTGGGCAAAGTAATTTCTGACAGTAGATGTAAGCCGTAGATTATAAAAGGCAGTAATTTACATCAGAGAGATCATTACTGTCTTGGTTCACTAGCTTTACACTACTTCACATTATACACTTCACCAATTTCACACTAATATTAAATCATTTCCTATGTTTAGTGATGATCAACCACTTGACATCCACTGATGGATAATATGAGCATCCATATGCAGTATGTCCTTGTATTTAGATTTTCATTAGTTGTTTCTTTGGAACACTGATTGCAAAATTCAAATTATTCTGTGTGTTGATACTGTGTACAAAATTTCAAGAAAACTTTTACAACTTTTATGTATACCATTTCAGTTCTTCCAAAACAAGTTTTATTTCTAATCTTCACATTTTTCCTGCAGCTAGTTTACTTCCCTGCCTTCCACACATTTTATTTCTGAATGATTCATATTCCTTTATTCCTACCTATCCATGAATATTTTTGTACTTCTCTCCTTAATTAACCAAATATTTTGTCACCCTCCATTTGTGAGCCCAACTTCTGAAAACATACAGAATGCTTCCTGTGAAAATTATTTTCAGAAGCCACCTCAATGTAGTTGATGGCTAACCAGTAGTGATAGCAGCACAAATAAATAAATAAATAAATAAAACACACACACACACACACATACACACACACACACACACACACACACACACACACACACACACACACAAATTGCAAACACACCTAGGCAGACATACTGTAGAAAGCAAAGAAGTAATTATTTTCCTTTATCAGGTATTGGTACAAGTAACAATTAAGATTAATATCTAAATACAAATGTTAAGTAAAATTCACCGTAGAATCACAGAATTAAAGGGGCAAGAAGTACATTGTATATAAAGCTTTCTCGAAAAGTGACAAAATGTGAAATATTAATACACTATTCTGCTCCATATTGGTAAAATAAGGAACTGTACAAAGCATTAAGTTCATACAAGCAAAAAAGATTTTATATACTTACATTAATGGTGCCCTATAGGTTTTTTGAAAGAGTATTGTGTAATAACACAGAACATAAAGTGCAGAGATTATGCTATAACTGCTATAACTCTTAAACTAAGTTGTTAATATGTGCATCTTTGGATAAACCATGTAGTGGGCATAAAGAGAAAAGGGAATAAAGTTATAGAATGTAAAAGTCATTTAATACAGTATTCCTAAGTGAAAACAGAATTTTGAGTATACAAAACCAGTACACAAATTGTCCTAGAGAGTCATAAACCGGTTTATTAACTGCCTAGCAACCATTTACTTCTGTATAAAGTAAAGGATATGACATCAAAGACCATGGCACCGCCGGCCGCGGTGGCCGCGGGGACTGAGGCGCTTTAGTCACAGTCTGCACGACCAGTGCAGTCGGGGGTTCGAATCCCCCCTCGGGCATGGATATTTGTGCCGTCCTTAGTCTTAGTTAGTTCTTAAGTAGTTTGTAAGTTTAGGGACTGATGACCCCGTAGTTAAGTCCCATAGGCTATACAAACATTTTAAACCATGGCACCATGGACTGAAATATTTCGGTATTAACAACTAGCGTAGAAGTGGGAAAGTTAGTAGGGAGGTAGCTGACATAATAAAGTATCTATCCTAGCGTACCAAATATAAACTAGTTAACTAGAAGCAGCTTAATAAATATATAAACAGATAGTAAAATTAATAATTTAATATGTGTGTGGGAATGACAGATCTGTGTTTATATAAGTAAAAAGCAGCTTTCTAGAAATAGTTGCTGTAGAAGGGTAATTGGTATTACTATAAATTTCAATGCAGTTCATATAATGAAATCGCTATAGCATTGACAGTGACCTATAGTATGGTAAAATTCAGTTCAAAACCATGTGTAAATAATCCAGCTTTATATCGCTGGGAGGGAGGGAGAACCTTCAAATTACAGGACTTAATGTAGAAAAATAATTTTATAGCCTAACATATGATGACTAATGGAGGGAGGCAGAGGGTGGTAGTTGGGAGAAGGGTGTGTTATAATGAATATTGGTTGATGAGGATCAGTTGAAATGGTGATAGTGATTAAAGTAATGTTGGCGCTGCTGTTTGTGGGGCAGTATGTTAGCTGAGACAATGGAGGATTGGTGAATTGATTTCATAGCACGAAGAAAATGATTGAAGGATTGTAATCTCACCACCTCTTTTGGGAATATTTTAAGCTGATCTGATGATTTTCTCCTAAATTATGGAGAAATATTTTACGTAACATCCTTTAGGAAACAAAAACCATTCCACTGTAGGTGAGGAACAAAAGTTATCTTTGTTAGTTGGCCGATGACATTGCTTTTTTAACGATGTCTTCTACATTCACTCAATGGTACGTGTTTCAGGTTCACAGTAAATAAAAAAATTTAAAAAAGTATTTGATATTTTCTTCTATGAAAAATAATTTATTTTCACCTCAAATCACAATGTTAATGAATCCAGCAGCAGATTACAGAGCTGTTTACAGTTTTACTTCTCGATCCTTAGTGCTGTAACATGGCTTCCAACCAACGGAACTGCACAATAACGTAATGAGTGTGTTTTGCAGTTCACAAATAAATAATACAGTAATACTTGAGATAGGTCAAAATGCTTAAATTAAAATATTTAGCTCAATGGTTGTACTTGCATTTAATGTAATAAACAAACTAAGTCATGTTTTGACTCATGTTAACTTTATTCATTCTATTTACTGTATTGGTGATTTCAAAGTGCACACACATGTTTTCACAGTATTGTTTAGGTATACTATTATTTACTCATAATTTTAGTGTATTTCAAATTGTGGTTTAATTTTTTATAAATACGGATTTGTATAAAGTCATAGTAATTTTGTTAATTTCGGCTATAATTTCTTAGTACCAAAAAGATAGACGTAGTAAGTGTTTTAGAATCCAGTAATACATAAAACATGGTCTGCCCTAATTTATTTAAACCCTAATTTATTTAAACAAAAGGTAAATATGTAATGTATTGTTGTTTTTATACTAATACACAAATTTATGGGAACAGAATATTCCATAACTATGTGTAATGCATTTTTAGTGTTTGTAGTTATTGTTTACTAAAGTATCCAAGTTGAATGTTACGTAAAGAGACAGCCAAAGTTAAGTTCAATTCTACATACTATCTCTTACACGTGTTTTACTAACAGTGTTAATAGCATTTTAAACAGAGAGTGAAAATGTGATATTTTACATATCTGGTGGTAAAGTTTTATTTAGGGTTTCTAACCCTTAGTGTTTGTGATGTTGGCATTGGGTTTATAAGGAGTGCGCAACATAACTGACAATGAAGTAATCCTTTAACGTTTCTGCTAATAGTAATATACTAAATGAAAGTTAATAAGTAATTGTAGTCAAAGTGAAAAAATCTGCAACCTTGCAACTGGTGACTGTTTTCTTTTATAACCACTTTTTACAAATTAACTATTTGTATGTTGGCTGGATGTGGCTTAAATTCGAAGAAACAGTATCCACAAAAATAAAGAGATAAATACCAAATTCCAGGGGGCACTTTGTACAAGCAGAGGTTAATGAATGGCCACACCTTTTAAAAAGACTGCATACATTAGTTAACTCTACTTTTCAGAACAGATAAATAGTGCCTCAAAACGAATAACTAATGTACAATATAATAAAATATTGTAAGTCTTCACATCTGTGTAGCGTTTCCTTTTCACCCACCCCCAATATCTCCTTCAGATACTTTTTAGTGAGAGTGCTCCACTAGTTAAGTCTTCTCACTGTCTTTTGGTGAACAGGCATCAACTTCTCATCATATTAGCCAGGCAGGCTTAATTTTAGGTAGAAGGGAAACCCAATGCTGCTATAGTGAATAATAGTAAGATCATTTAAGTAATGTATTTTGTATAACATAAAGTACAAATTGCCATCCACAGAATGTCAGTGATGTGATTTTGTGATTTCAATTGATGACATTCTAGTTCTTTAGAACAAAAGACCATTGCATACATATAATGAACAAGGGTTTAACATATATCACAATGTTCATTGGATCACCTTGTGAAGGGTAGAGTGGATTACTCCTTGGGCACCCACACAGTGGCGACTGCAGTAGCTCGTAGCAGCTTCGCGGTCCACTTGCAATTATCCCCAACTGTGGTCCTGTGCAACCATGTAACAGGCAGACAGTATACAACCTGAAGCATTTTTTTTTTTTTTTTTTTTTTTTTTTTTTTTTTTTTTTTTTTTTTTTTATGATTAGGAACATATCGTGGTGGAAACACTCTCACAGTGCAACTGCAAATCGACAGCACCAAAAATAGTTGTATTCTATTTATTTTGCCAATTTCAATATACAGTATAACAATTTTTTATGAGAAGTGAAATTGCTTATTGAAATTATGGCCACAGTATGCAAGCAAATGCATGTCTAAGAGCATTGAATTTTGCGCGTACACACACACTCACACACTCACTCCTCTCTCTCTCTCTCTCTCTCTCTCTCTCTCTCTCTCTCTTACTTATTGATCTTGATGCTTAGAGCTGATGGCATAGTCTGCTGACTGGCTGAAATAATTTCCAACATTCTTAGGTTTATTGGAATTTCCAACAGTGGAAAATCTGATTGGAATGCCAATAATAGAGGATAGATAACTCGCCTAAAGAATCTTGCTGAGCTGCTGACAGGCAGGAAAAATGGAAATCCATTGACACATCTTTGTTTCGACCATGGCTTTCATCAGAAAAAGAAACACATACGTTCAGATAATTGCTCAGACAACCATCACACACTCACTATTTCTGGTTGCTCCAACTGGAATGTATGTGCTTCTTTCTTTGATGATGCCCATGACCAAAAATGTATTGGACTTTCTATTTTAGAAGCACTAATTTTGGCACCAATAGTGCCAAACTGAATACACAAGTGAAATTTCAATTCAGTAATATATATTGCAGGAAAAAATTAAAACAAACTCTAGTATTAAGATACATAAGCAAACAAGTGATCTTTATGTTTAATTATTTTCTACTTCATGTTTACAACACACAAGCACAGAATACAAACTAGAATTGAATTTTAACCTTCATAATGGAGCACTGCATGGTAAAGCCAGGAGAGTAACACAGTCTGACATTACATTTGGTGCACTTAAATGACATGTCATTCCTCCCTCCTTTTCCTTTTCACTGCATACCATACACATACCTGCCAACTTTTACGGTTTACCCGTAAATTTTACGGAAACCGCATCATTTAACGGTTTTACGGATGGTCTGTGTTATTTTACGACTTGCGCAAAAAATTGAAACGTTAACGTTCGATAATCACATCACATATGTTCAATCTACTGTTTTTGTGGGTTGAAGATACGTCTATTCACTGATCTGATCGGTACTTTTAACTCTGATGCTCGTGACGCCGTCTTCTGTGGTAACGCCATTGGAATTGAATTTAAAGGCTTGATAACAGTTCAAGTTTTGTGTGAGTCTCAGGTGTCGACGCTCTGCAAATTCAAAGAAGTGCTGATGAGTCAATTATTGGCATTCAGACCTTGGACATACTTATCGATTTCCAGGATACAGATAAATACCATTTCTTTCCATCAATGAGGAAGTACTTCTTTACATGTCGCTTGTGACTAAATAACAACATTTGCACTCAAGGTGAGACAAAATTGAAGATGCACAGTTTTCTTCCAGTCCTTTTTTCTTGGTAAAGTTTTCCTTTCATGCAGCAGAGAAAATTAGGCTATGGTCGAAGTAGCATATCATTTGTAGTGTGTGTTATTATTTCTTACCTTTACACAAGTTTTATTGTGTAAACTCTTTTTCAGCTATATATCTGCTTAATTTATCAAGCAAGTCCGGTCTTGTATGCTCTAAACCAATATTCACCGTGCCTACTGCTATTTAACGTGAATTTCTTCTCGGTTGTTATGACCGCTTGAACAATGACCTATGACGTATGTAGATATCATTACATTATTGTATTTTCTAACCTTGAAAAAAAAAATCATTATTTTCGTCAAGCCGGACTATGTGAAAGATATTTCCCAGATTTTTTTGCGGCACGTGAGTTTTACTGAAAGCCCTTTTCAAAAGTTGGCAGGTATGCATACACCTTGATCTTTTTTCTTCCCTTCTGTATCGGTGACATGATTAGGGAAGTGTTTTTATGAGAGTCACAAAAACTGACTCCACAGCAGATAACAAAAGTCCTTTACATATTATATGTATGAACTACATTGTAGTTAGTTTCTTCTTTGTTATAATGTTCCATGGTAAGCAGGCTTTTGACACTGTAATTACAAAGCAGCTTCCTGCAGCACTTCACCATTTCATGGTTCAGAGCATGTAATAAGTCCACCCTAGCATTGTGTTAATTATAATTAATGGTTGCTGCGTCGAGCCCAGTGGTCTTGGGGTAAAGTGCTCGACTGGAAAGCGAAGAGTCGCAGGTCCAAAACCCAGTCAGACCTCAGTTTTTTCAGTCTAGACTTTAACTCGCCCTTCACCTCTCAACGATGTGAGGAGTTGCCAGAAACGATTCGTGGTTCGGATTACACGTTAAGCTGCAGGTCCCCTTTACCCGGTTGGATAACTGGGGTAGGCGAGGTATGCACAAGCCGCTGAAGTGGTGTCCAATTGAAAGACTTGTACCAGGCCAATGAGTCACACTAAATTATTATTATAATGGTTGCTGCAGGCTTCATTTTTTTTCTGTTGGGGTGTGTGTGTGTGTGTGTGTGTGTGTGTGTGTGTGTGTGTGTGTGTGTGTGTGTCAGTTTTGTACTGACCATCCAGACATCTCTCTTATCCTTCCAGTGCAAAGCATGTATGTTCCCTTTGTGATGGAAAATTTGTTCCCCTTTCCTTAGATTTGCTTCCTTTAGTGCTTTTGGGCGCCCTTTTCTTATTCTTCATTACTGTCTCAACAAGACCAGTATTCCCTTTAGCGAATTGTTCAGCTAACTGTACACTCATTTAGAAATGATCAACATACAGTGTGTCCCGCACCCAGCAGCTTACTGTCAAACACATCACGATACTGGAAGCCATGTTATCTTGCTGTTCACCTTTTCCATGATGCACTTCAGAAATCCATGTCATGTCATGTGTGGCCTCAAGTAACTTCTATGTGAGTAAATCTCTCTTCAGAGAGGAAACCAGTCAAAACAAAGAATTTTTTTTTCACCTTCCTTCACACACACACACACACACACACACACACACATCTACTGCCGACAGCCCCAACCTTCACAGAAGTCGGATCAGTGTATGCAACTGTGAATCTTACTGCAGCAATGTCAAATAAATTTTCCAGATACAGAAGTCTCAACTTATCATAGATAATTCACTGCCTTGCCTTATAAGGATTTTATTAACACAGCAGTTCAAAGTTTCTCATGGTGTTGTGTAATATATTGTTAATGACAAGTAAAAATCTCATAAAGCTAATGCTTGCTGCATGCCTAAGAACTTGGCAGACAACCACAATAACTAGAGAAAGATGACAAGATTGAATCAACCAACACATTTCCTGGAGACAGTGCTACCATCCATGCAGTCCTTCCCATTCACAATAATGCATCCCTCATGTGAATTTTACTACGTTTATACCCTGTGGCTCACAAATGTCTAACTTTTGCTGCTCCTCAAAAATTGATTACTGTAATGTACACATTAATTATTTATTCCCCCCCCCAGTCTTGATGTTCTGCTGCTGCGAATTCAAACTGCAATACCAAAGGGGGAAAAAATTATTATGCATTACTTTCCAATCCTCCCTCATGCGTACATTAACCAACTGTTCATTTTAAGCCACTTCAATTCTCAATCAATATTTCATTTGTAATACCAATAAACAAAGCTCAAGGTCAGACTGTGAAGTAAGAGGACAAGAGGGAGTGAGAAAAAGGACATAGAGAGAGGTGAGAAAGAAGCAGATGGCTTGGGGGGGGAGGGGGGGTGAAATTCCAATAAATATGAATCAGTTGCAAAATACTACCATGTTTTCTTCTAATGCTAATAATCAAAAGTTGTGAAACCAACCAATTTCCTAATGCAACATATTACGACTAAGTAACTAAAACAGCTCAGAAGTCTGAAAGGATACAAAAGGCCAGTCAGAGCTGGCCACCATTAATTAAAAAGTTAACTTTGTTAATCATTAATCCTTCACTAAAAAAAGTTAACTTCGGTAAATGTTAAAGCATTACTCTCTGGACAATTTAATGGAAGTTAACATTGTTAACTCGTAACAGTATTGTGCAGCCACGAAAATTCGCCTTCAGTCTCCGAATTTATACATTTAAGTTGTTATATTATTGTAATCGACAATATATATAAATATTACCTGATATTCAAGAAAAATGTTTTCGTTACACAAGTTTAAGTAGGGCTTGGAGTATAAATAAAAACTAGTATTACTCGGTCACTCTATCGTGACAGTAGGCCGTGAGCGTAAACAATTGATGTCTAATCACACACTGTAGTGTAAAATAGCCTCCGCAAGTCATTTGCTTTGTAGGTAAATTGGATTGGTCTTTGAAATGATTTGTCTTCTTGTATATAAAGAAGAATGTTTCATTTGTTTACGCTCGCGGCCGGCTGCCACTATATAGTGTCCCAGTAATATATACATCTTAATTTGTAGAAATAATTATTTAGCAATAAAATACAATTTAAAGCAGACTCCAAATAGGCTATATAATTTCACTTAATTTCATTTTTCATAAAATGCATATTTCCTTTAATTAACATTAGCATATTAAAATTCTCGTCTGACAGTGAGGCACGTTTTGGTGTCAAAATATCTATTCCCACGGAGAGAGGAAAAAAAGAAAACCATTAGACTGTGGCACTTGATGGTATAGCAGTATTATGTTTAATAAAGAGTTACGAAAATATTTTCTTCAAGAAATGCCACATCGGTAAATGAGTCGTTAAATCATTTTCACAGACTTTCGGCTTTACTTCTTAAACATCTGTGGCCTGCAAGCTTCAGCTTAGACTGACATCTCATATGCTGTTTAAGATTATTAAGTTTCAAGATGAGCCATAATTGTTGATTTTTCCGGAAGGCACAAATTACAGTTGAAAAGTATTTGTTCTCCTGATCTAGATATAAAATCAACAAAATCACTTAGATGTGTGACACAAATCTTTGACACTCAAATCATTTCCACTGGCTAAAGGTGCACTTAATGCGAACTTAACAAGCAACAACCTACTGCCGGCGAATACAGAGCACTGACTTTTAATCTTTTTTCCTTCCTAGAGTCACTTAGGTAGGTGTAAGCAGAGTTGCGGTTTTCCCTCAGTTGGAGCAGGCTTACACTATGTTGTCGGTTTCCCCTGGGCCCCCTTTTCCGCTGTTCAGGTCTTGATGGCATCATTCAGATCAACCACGCGCTTCCAGGGAGTGATTCAATCCACAGTCTGGGCATAGCCACATGCAGAAGGGACCTGCGCTAAAATGAGCATAATTTATGTGGCAAGGCTTTTGTCATAAGAAGTGGCTGTAAAAGTAATGGATTAATGAACTTACGGCAAATTAATGGAAGTTAACGAGTCCTTTAATGTTTTTTAAAATTAAAAGTTAATTCGTTACTCCAAAAGTTAACTTCATTAATTAACGATTAATGGACTTCTGCCCAGCTCTGAGGCCAATATACACTTAATGAGAAAAACCTTAAGTCTTCTACTCAGTCACAGTTAATGTGAAAGAAGTTGTCACCTTGCCTCATCAGTGTACGCACTTACTGAAGATGCCTTCTAAAGGCATTGACAAGCATCCACAGTGTGTTCCCAAAGCTCGTACACAGTACCAATAGGTCTGGAATACACAAACAATTTGAAATATCCCCCCTACCTCCCCCCCCCCCCCCACACACACACACATCCACATACATACATACATACATACAAACAAACCTCCTCTGCAAGGTGGTAAAGTTAGTAGTACTTGAGTCCAGAGTCCGTAGTAACAAGCTGTTATCAGTACACTTGTCAAAACATAATTAGCACTTTTAGGTATGCATAATGGTAAAGCAAATTAATTTAGTATATCACTTTTAATTTATGTCTCATTTGAAGTGTTTTAAAATGTAGTCCTAGGCACTGTGTTGTAACATTAACAAAAATACACTTCTACAGAGGTCACATTGTTTATAACGGTGTTTTTTTTCTCTCAGGCCTATTACTGTTATTAGGATTATGTACTTTAAATTTCCTCTACTTGCCCCTTTCATTTCTACTTATGATTGTTGACCACCATTTGTATGGAAATAAGCTAATCTCTCACATTTCAGATAATTTCAAGTAATTCATATTGTCCTATTATACTAATTTTTGCATGCACTGCATGTCTCTTTGCCAATTTGTTTTACTTTTCATTTTTAACAAAGGAAAGTTTGGCTTGTAATACCAACAAAATTGTCAGAAGCTTCCAGCTCTTCAAAAGACAATAGACACACACCGGCAGAACTTAGTTTTCAGATAAAGCCTATATTAGAAAAGAAAAAGAAAAAAAAGAGCACATGCACAGTGGTACAACCACCAAGGCACAACTCAGGCACACAGTTGCCATCTCCAGCTGCTGCGCCTCAACTTATTGGCTTCAGAGGTGTGCCTTTGCAATTTTATGAATCTGTAGTGCTCTTTCTGGTTATGTTTGGCAGAAAGCTCTAGTTTTGTGATTCTTTTCTACACAGCTGTCTGTGGCCCAGCAATTGTCTCTGGTGAATGCATTTTCTGACTATTTTTGTAATTTTTTAATATCTATCATGAAGTAGTAGTTTCTGTTGAAATTCTGAGACCAACAACACTGGCTGTTGTTTATGTCTCCATATACATGATTACTCTGCAAATCGAATGTAAATACAGATGATGTAACTGCTTCCATTAAGTCTTGTAATATTCTAAATTTAACTCTGATGACTAGGCAGCTTGATCCCAGTAGATATCATCCTCAGAATTATTCACTTCATTCTGAGATTTCTTTGCTCCAGATTCCAGATATTAAATTTTTAAATTTTAGAATTAACATCAAGGGTGTTGTGTTTATTATAAACTGACTTCTCTGGCATGCCACATGCATGAAATTGATACATTATTTCAAAAACACGTCATTCATCTGAAGTGCCGAAAAGAGTCTTGATTCGTTACTAAATTTGTGTGTAATATATGTACCTGTGAAGGCCTTTACCTCACATCCTGCAACTGTCCCTGTGTCTTAGTCATTTTCATTTTTAATACTAGTGAGATTTCACCTGTAAATTTTGCTTAATGCAACATTAGAGTTTATTAATTTTGTTTCAACCTGTTAACTGTGGTTTCTTTATATACAGAATTCAATCTTTCTTGGCATCCATAAATGATACTGTTGTAAAAGATGTGGCTATTACTGTTATATGATGTATTGCTATAAAAACTGTGGTACTAACGCTGTCAGGGAGAGTATTCATGTGCCCAACATGACTGTCATAGGTGTGAAGCATGTGGCATTTCTGGTGCCTGTAGACAAATCATTGTGGCCTTGGCCATCGTTTAGAGCTGTCTTTTTCTGGGAAAAAATGAGTGTAATAGAACATCAAATTATCACAAGGTTTCATGGGGAACTGAAATTGCTACTGAACCCAGACTTTTATACAAATGCTGTGTATCACAGAGTTTCTTTAGTTGTTCAAGCCCTTAAAGATGGCTGAGAAGACATAAAAATAAAAAACACAAAAGTATCAAGAAAGTGGGGGATCTTGTTCAGTCTGACAGTAGGTTAAGTATTCAGTCAATTACTGGAACTGTAGGAATTAGCAAATAACATATAAGGCAAATTTTCCTTAACCAGTTTAACCTTAGAAAACTGTGCATAAAACTGGTGCTTACAGTTCTCAAAATTAAATAAAAGCAGCTCTTCAAAATGTTTGATCTGACACTTCGAATGCTGTTAAAAATAGTCTTAATTGGAAAAATGATAACTTATGAATGTAATACTATGCTTACTCATTTACAATCTGGAAAATAAGGACAAAGCCTTGTAGTGTAAGGGCCCAACTTCATAAGGTGAAAGAAGCTGAGATGAGCAAATCAATAATAAGGCAATGTTATGGCACATCATCTGGTTTCTAGGGAAGCACGACATTCTAGTGGACTACCTACATTATTCATCCAAGTTAATACTGTGTCTCCAAGACAGGGCAACATTGAAAGGTACAAAATTTGTCTGATAAGTGCCACTTTTTCTTCCACTACAAACAGCTCAAAGAGGAAGACTTTCAGCACAGTCTTCATTAATGGAAAAATCATATGGATCACTGTAGGTATAGTGGAGGAGAATACATCTTGGGGTGTTGTCTCCTGTGTCAACCTGTTTTCCTGCAAAGATGTTCTTGTTTCTAACATCTAGTTAAGACTTGTCAAACTCTGGACATATCTATTTACCCTCTGCTTCATAGGCAACTAATGTTGTGTTTCTTGAAGTTTTCTCAGCGTGTTGAATATTCTGTCTCCTTTTGAGCATGCATTGGGGATATTTTGGATGATGATCTAACAGCCATTCTAAAGGTAATCCTCTTGTTAGAATTTTGCTTATAATCTACCTTGAAGAGAGACTTATTGACCCATGGGCAACATGGATTCTGAAAGTATCAGTGGATCTCAAATCAGTTCCATATTTCTAGACTTCTGGAAGGCTTTTGACACTGTACCTCACAAGCGTCTTCTAATCAAAGTGAGTGCTTATGGAATATTGCCACATTTGTGCATTGGATTCTTGCTTTCCTGTCAGATAGGACACGGTATGCTGCAATTAACAGAAATTACACAATGTCGTACATGAAGTCAAAAAAAGTGACTATACTGCATCCAGTATAACATCCACGTTTGTTAAACTTCAGCAATGTTCATAGTAGATATGAGAATATTCATATAAAATTACTTCGAATTCTGTTTTAGTCAATTGGGGGAAAATGTTCTGAAATTTCACGTATAATGTCTCACAAGCAGTTTTGACGCAGATATTGTCTGTTCAGTAATTCTTCTGCCACGGAGGATGTACGCAAATAGCATACATTGCGTATTAGAGGGAAGGTGACACAGCCACGACTGCCCTGGCTACAGAAATATTCAGCACCGGGCAAGGTCAGTAGAGTGACTGGCTCTCATGTGTTGCAGCATACCGTCGGAAAGCACAATAGCACAGTTGCGGGGATTAGGCGGCCTAAATGGCACGCATGACTGGATGCTTGGCAGCAACAGGTAAAGGGTTAATAACCAACACACACTCAATAAACACTGTGGATTTATTGATTCTACACTTCTTCTATTTTACTCCTTAGGTTCATTGTAAATATCTCTATAGAGAGCTGTAGAGAAATACAGCACAATGTACCGAGAGACATGAATTGTGATGTTGTGTAGGTTGGTGACTGGGGGAGAAGGGTGTCTGTTTTGTGTGGTGTGGGACGGTTGGTTACTTTAGGTTGGGACTGGTGTGCTTATGAGACCATAGACTGTTTTGTAAAGATAACCCCCATTTGTGCAGTACAGGAAACCTGGCAGTGAATGGCAGGATCCAGATGGTCAGGATTGTAAAGCAGCCATTGAAATAAAGCACAATATACTCAGCTGCATGTTGTGCCATAGGGGGGTCTGCGTTCTTCTTGGCCATAGTTTGGCAGTGGCCATCTGATCCAATGGAAAGTTGGTTAGTAGTCATTAATATAAGGGCTACAAAGTGATGATTGCAGTAAAGTTAATAAATAACATGGCTGCTTTCACAGGGGGACAAGCCTTTGATTGGATAGTATAAGCCTGTGACAAAATTTGGAAGTGCTGGGAGAGTGGAGCAGGTCATGTCAGGGGCTTCCATAGAGAGATAATCACTGTAGTAAAGTAAGAGGTCATAGAGATGGACAAAACAGGTGTAGCAATTGGTCAAGTGACATGTCTATAGAAGGGATCAGGAGGATCTTGGGTAAGATCTCTCTTATTTCAGGTCATTATTAAACATAATCAAATACCTAACAAATGATGCAGTTCAGTTGTTCTATTTTGAGGCAGTACTGAGTGACGAGGAGGGGGGGGGGGTTTGTTTGTGGGTGGTTATCGGGTGTTGTGGGTAACTTTGTAGGTATGTGGGGATATGGCATTGGGCATAGGTTTGCAACTAGAACTGGGGGGGGGGGGGGGAATGAAGGTATGTGTTATCCCAGCAAATAAGCTGTCTGCTGTTGCAAACACTGTAAGGAAGAGATTGTTTATTGAGGAATTATGGCAGCTATCACAATGCAGTTGATGGTGTTGGTTGCCTAAGCTGCACTTTCCATTAGTTGGCAGTTATCTCCGATATGTAGTTTATCCCGCAGTGTAAACTGAAAATCTGTCAAATGGATAGTTGTTGCCACACACAACAGTTCTGACTTTAAAATGTATTGCCTTCACAATTAGGAACAATATGATCCATTTCCACCAAAAGAAAGTAAAACCGGGTAATTATAAGCACTGAAATGTTTTTGTACGAGTGTCTAAATCGGAACGATAACACCTAATTTGCTTTAAAGAATGTCCTCTTCAGAACCAATCTCAATAAGGACTATTCGAAAGCTTCCCAATTTTAGTATTAGTCAGAAATTTCAATATATTTATTGGAAAATACACAGCCAGCAAAATAAGACACATGAACCTTGTAGTGTTGTTCCAGTACAATGGTTCCAAACAAGTGAGGAATAACATTTGTGAACCTGAATAGTTCTAAAAACTATGTGATGGCAGCACCCTGTTGGAAATCAGTTAAGGTCTTTTCAAACCTAAATAGGGCCCATGAACATAATGAAAAATATGAACAAAGGAATAAGAGTGGAACTTGTGGCACTACTGCTACATGGACTGCGACTGTGCTTCTGGTTGCTTCTCAACATGTTTTGTGTAATGACCATCTTGACATTCTCTGTTGTCTCTCCAAATTTAATCAGGAGACCTATTTGCAATATTTTGTGTTCCTCAGTTAGAAGTGTCACTACTATTAATGTCAAAATTTTGTATTTTTTGTAGTGGGCAAGTTATTGTTTTTCACTATTCTGCAATATTCTCAAAAGTTAGTGAAGGTTCACTGTAGTTATAGACTTCTTGCAGACTATGAATTAGTCGCTCTGGTGGTGGGAATATGGCTCTGGATTTTTTTTATCAATGTTGAAAATTCTAATTAACTGTTGCAACTGTCCAGTTTGCGTGGCGAAACATTTTTTAAAGATTTAACCATATTTTATAATTATATGTTGTTCCTGCTTTCTCCATTGCTGCATCGTGTGATTTAGTGCTGTTGCATATTTTTTGCAGGCCTCATTTTCACTCTACTGTACTACTCAACCAAACCTTCTAAAACAATTACTAGCATGTGTGTGAAACTTTAAAAATTGTGCACTTGTTATTGATTTTAACAAAAATTTTAAATATTTGAACTTCGTAGACAAGCACTTTTATGCATAGTATGAGGCATTATTTAACTTGTTTTGCAGATACTGCCTGCTTCACGGAGTGGTGCAGATGGAGTCGAGAGGCTAAGAAAGAGGTTGGAAGCACTAAAATCTTCAACTAAATGAGGCCTGAAGATGTTAACTGTCCACGATTTCATTACATAAAAATTAAATATATATATATATGTAGATAATTTTATATGTAGGCAATGTCCACACATAATACTTCGGAAAAATTATGGCTGTCATTAATTATTTCGTGATGTTATGTAGGAAAATTTTTATAAAAGACTGAGCATACATTGATAATGCTATTAATTTATTAATATGTTAATCTATTAATAGTGTAACTTGGAACAATATATTACATGACAGCTAGAAAGCTCATGCACGTGAGGATTATACTAAGACACATTCTCATTACTTTATTAAGACTGGAGTGTCTGTTGTGCAATCGGTGATATGTAACTTATGTCTAATTTATTTGTATTTTTTTAATAGCTTGGAGATATTGATTGTTGATCAATCATATGTAAAGTACTTTTTTAAATTGTTTTACAGCCACATTTTTAATTTGTTTAAATGTTAACATGTTGAGAACCAGTGACTATTTTTGCAGATGGTTGGAAAATAAACTCGTAGTTGAAACTTGAAAATGTGTGTTATTTTTTTTTATTTTTATTTCCCCCATCCCCCTTCCATATTCTAACATTTGGAATGCTGTTCCTGATAGAGTAGCTTACCTAGAATTGCCTTGGTAATGGTTGTTTTATAATTTTGTAAATGGATTTAATGTGATGGCTTGTTGAAAAAGAGGGTAAAGGTAATCAACAAAAGTAAAACCAAGGGTAATTAAGCCACATGCACACTTCCAAACAGTGCCTTAAATTTCCACATGAAATTTTTATTCAGTCTACAGCACGTACTTCACATTTGAATTTCATAATAAAAGTACACATAACTAAGATGAAAAATTTAATTACAAATCCATATGTCAGGGGTGTAGTCCTAATTTAGTCTTAATACTTGGTAAAATATTGCAGTGTTCAGACTGGGTATTTTTCACACTGGGTTAGAGAGAGTAGTTGAAGATACTTTAAAATTATCAATAAGTCAATTTTGTGCCAAAAGTATTGGTGAAACACATGAAAAAGCTTTTCTGACAACAGCAACATGAATCATCTGTAAGCTCATCTAGTAATAGGAAGTTATGTGGCATGCATTGTACAGTGTGTACCAGAATGAATATTGGGTTTGTAAAGCTTTGTAGAATTTGTGATGACCTTACCATTAAAATTATACACTAAATGAATGAGCCTCTCAAACAGTTTGTCTTAAAAGTGTTAAATGCGAGCACCTTTTGTCACACGGCACACAGAGAATAGATAGTTTGTCCCAAACATTGGTCAGTGTGTCTGGAGTAATTGATGCAACTGCAGCTTCAATCGTAGGTCATTTAGGTCGGTGGGTAGAAGAGGCACATACACCTGATCCTTCACAAAGCCCAAAAGGTGAAAATTGCAAGGTGTCACATCTGGTGAATGCTTTGTCATTGGCTCCCTTGAGGCCATTCCAGGGGTCAGGAACAATGCTGTTTGATTAAACAGCATAAAAGAAAGGCCCATTGCAACTATACCATCTATTGGGGATTTGCTGACTCACAGATAAGTGCATTGAGTGTTCACAAGTTCACTTCAGTGTTGATTCATACTGAAGATGACTATCCAGAAACTGTTAGAGTTGCTCATTCATTTGTTGGGCTAATTTGTAACAGTAAGGGCAATGTAATAAATTCTACAAAGTTTTAAAACCTCAAAGATAATTTTCATATGTCCTGCAGTTCCTTTGTATTTTGTGAGCTCAGAATAATTTTAATTATGTGAAAATGTGTGTTAGCACAGACACTGAATTCTCGTATGTAGAAAATGGAATTTCAGATATTGTTCATCCATTTATTTTTTTCAGTGTCCTTGAGTACCATAAGGCAAATGTTGGGACATTTCCTTTGAAATGGGATATTTCCCCCCTCTGTATTCTAGTCAGTTGTTGATGTGGCCAAGGATAAATAACTTTCACCAAGTAAGGATGTTAAATCTATGGAATGATACACTGTGAAGGATGACTATGACCTGCCATTGTAAGGGTGTAAAGGAATTTAATTCCAGTTGTTATAGTAATATTTGTTGCAGGATGTTTCTCGGCTTATTAAAGCCGCAGCGATTAGCCATTCGTACTGGAACGCCTTGCTGCTGTGCACGCGGCCGTTCGCTGTTGGCGGTTAGAGTCCCCTCTTGGGCATGGGTGTCTGTGTTTTCCTTAGGTTAGTTTACCTTAATTTAAGTAGTTTGTAAGCTATGGACTAATGACCAAGCAGTTGAGTCCGATAGATTTACAAACATTTGAACATTGGCTTATTAAAGCACTGTGTTGTAGTAATTGCTCAAAAATTTCAAATAATAATTTGTCCAATTTATTTTTAAATGTCAATAAACTTTGTATTAATGGGCTGTAGCATCATCTGCAGCACATTTCCTGAGCTCGGGACCACATGATTGAAGCCTGGATAACTGAACGAATGGAAAACATTTGTTTAAACAAATCCAGATTACAGTTGGTAAAAGCTGATGGTAGGGTGTAAGTGTGGCACAGACTCTTCAAACCTATGGGTACGTGTTCTAGTTATCCTGCAGACTGCTACCATATTTGCTCGAATGTAGGCTGCACTTTTTTTCCCAAATTTCGGCGTACAAAATCGTGGTGTGGCCTATAATCGAGATTCAATCCTCCTCCCCCCCCCCCCCCCCCAACCGCTCCATTTCGCAAAGTTGTTGGTTTCAAACATTACACGCTCACTTTTATTTTGATTTGAGAAACATAATAAAAAAAGATAATTTCCAAAAATGCTACAGTAACAGATTCACAGAACTGCATATACATTGTTGTACATGTTCATGGAAACGGCACGGGAATTCATGGAAACAGATATTTAGATATAAATCAAATGGTGCCAACAAAAGGAACTGACGACTGTTTTTTCAACCCGTCCACGCGGCCATAAAACAAAGATAGTATGTAACATACACTTCCTAAGCACACAAATGATTTTAATTTGATGTAGTCAATGAAGCTAGCCTTTGTGCTAAAAGTTTAGTGTGTGTCGCAAGAGATTTTACCGTGACGTTTACGTTGGTATGGTAATGCCTATCATAAATGGTGATGGGAGGTTAAGATAGCGTAACAACTAATTTGTGTAGCTAATGTTGATGTTGAGTTCCAATGCTATGTTTTAAAATATCGTTCTTTACTACGACCAGATTCGCTGTTTTCACATTAATTGGGGGTTATTTCTATGAAACGATGTACTTGGAACTCGGGGCTATTTTGCAGCCTTGCAACTGAATCATTTCTGTTGTAACAGCAAAACCACAGTTCCTGTTTTGAATTATGAAGTCAAGCAAGCATGGGGATATTTACATTTTAGCCCTTGAAATGCACGACGATTCTTTGAACATTTTAATAGTTTGTCCTAACTTACACACCAGCGTCGAACTATTTTTCGTCAGTCAAATTTATGTCGAACTTCCTGTTTTTCATGTGACTAGGCTACCGAAGCTTACATTCGCCAGTGTAACTCGTACGTTCGTTTCCCGCTACAGACTTAGAAGTCAAAACATCGTCACACACTGAAAAAACTATTTTCCCAGCACACGCCTACGCTTTCCAACACTTGAAACGCCCGGTAACACGCCTTGGTTCAGCGTCCCCTCAGCGCCGGATCGGCCCGTCGTTTTGCTTTCTTATTCATTGATTTACAGTTTTGCATATTTGTTTTGAGTTTATTTTTAGAGAACATTATTTCGTTAACATTGTTTCTGATTACGAAAAAAGTTTTATTATACAAAAAGTAAAAATAAATAAAATAAAAATTAATAAACCTGTGGCCTATACTCGAGGATTCCCCCCCCCCCCCCCTATAATCTCATGTCAAAAGTTTAGGTGTGGCCTATATTCACGCAAATACGGTACATTGTTACAAATAATAGGGGCATCTATTTATTTATTTATTGGTTTTTTCTGTTCCTTAGGACCCAATTGAGGAGTGAGACTCGATGGTCATGGAACAAGTCAATACATTAATTGTTACACAAGAATGGTAATAGAAAAATTTTTAAGTAGTCCTTTGCACACGACAATCTCAAGACAAAGTGAAAAGAATCAATAAAGAAAAAATAAATTAGCTTAATTGTTTAACTTTTCTAGGAGTTCCTCGACAGAATAGAAGGAGTGAGCCATGAGGTAACTCTTCAATTTAGATTTGAAAGCGTGTGGATTAGTGCTAAGATTCTTTAGTTCTTGTGGCAGCTTATTGAAAATGGATGCCACAGAATACTGTACCCCTTTCTGCACAAGTGTGAAGGTGGTCTGATGCAAATGTAGATTAGACTTCTGTCTAGTATTCACAGAGTAAAAGCTACTAACTCGTAGGAATAAGCTGATATTATTAACAACAAATGACATCAATGAAAAAACGTATTGTGACGCCAGAGTCAAAACTCCCAGACTACTGAAAAGGGGTCGACATGACGTTCACGAACTTACACCACATATTGCTCGAACCGCCCGTTTTTGAGCCAGAAATATCCTTTTTGCATCAGGCGAGTTACCCCAAAAAACATTGCCGTACGTCATAAGTGAGTGAAAGTAAGCGTAATAGACTACTTTTCGTGTTGAAAAATCACTTATCTCAGATATTGTTCTAATGGTAAATATAGCAGAATTTAGTTTTGGAACAAGATTCTGAACATGGGCTTTCCATGACAGCTTACTGTCTATATGAACACCTAGAAATTTGAACTGTTAAGTCTCACTTATCACATGCCCATTATGTGTAATCAGAATGTCAGCTTTCGTCAAATTATGTGTTAGAAACTGCAAAAACTGAGTTTTACTGTGATTTAACATCAACTTGTTTTCTACTAGCCATGAACTTATCTCTTGAACTGCATTATTTGATACTGTGTCAATATTACGAGCAACATCCTTCACTACCAAGCAGGTATCATCAGCAAACAAAAATATTTTACAATCACCTGTTATACTCGAAGGTATATCATTTATATAAATAAGAAACAGCAATGGTCCCAAAACAGACCCCTGGGGCACCCCATACTTAATTGTGCCCCATTGGGATTGCACGTCATAGCCATTTTCTACACTGTGGAGAATTACCTTCTGTTGTCTATTATTAAAGTAAGAGGTGAACCAGTTGTGGACTACTCCCCGTATTCCATAATGTCCCAACTTCTGCAACAATATTTTGTGATCAACACAATCAAACGCTTTTGTTAAATCAAAGAAGACGCCTAATGTCCGTAGCCTCTTATTTAACCCATCAAGTGCCTCACAGAGAAACGAAAATATAGCGTTTTTCAGTCGTTAAACCACTTCTAAAACCAAACTGTACATTTGACAATAAATTATGTGAACTGAAATGATCAATTAATCTTGAATATACAGCCTTTTCAATAACTTTAGAAAAAACCGATGGCATAGAAATAGGTCTATAGTTGTCTACATTATCGCTTTCTCCTTTTTTATAAAGCGGTTTCACTACTGAGTACTTTAATCTGTTAGGAAACTGACCATTCTGAAAGGAAAAATTACAAATAATGCTTAGTACTGGGCTAACATATGGAGAACAGTACTTTAGAATTCTGTTAGATACCCCGTCATATCCACAAGAGTCCTTAGTCTTTAGTGATTCAATTATTGACTCAATCTCACCTATGGAAGTATCATGAAGGACCATTTCAGGTAACAGCCTCGGAAAGGCATTTTCTAAAAACGTTATATGATTACCTGTAGAAACTAGAGTTTTGTTTAGTTCTCCTACTATATTCAGAAAGTGATTATTGAATATTGCACATATATCTAACTTGTCAGTAACAGAAACATTCCTACTAAGCACTGACGTTATATCTTCTACCTGCTGCTGCTGACCAGACACTTCCTTCACGACTAACCAGATAGTTTTAATTTTATCCTGAGAGTTTGCTATTCTTTTTGCTTACCACATACTTTTTGCATTCTTAATGACATTTTTCAGAACCTTGCAGTACTGTTTGTAATGAGCTACTGCATCTTAATTCTGACTGCTTCTAACGTTTTGATACAACTCCCGCTTGGTTCTGCATGTTACTCTTATCCCCTTTGTCAGCCACCCTGGCTGTCTGTTACTGGAAGTACCCTGTTTTGAGCGTTCTAGCGGAAAGCAACTTTCAAACAGCCTAAGAAATGTGTAAAGGAAAGTATTATATTTATCATCTGCATTATCAGCACTATAGACATCCTGCCATTCTTGTTCCTTAATTAAGCTTAAAAAGGTGTCAATTGCAACTGGATTAACTTTTATGAGTAGTTGATATTTATGTTTAACATTTGTTTGAGAACAAATACTTTTAATTCTAAAAAGTTGGGCATCGTGGTCTGATAGGCCATTAACTATTCTGCTGACAGAGTGCCCCTCTAATAATGAAGAATGAACAAAAATATTGTCAATGGTAGAACTGCTATTTCCTTGCACTCTCGTTGGAAAAAATACTGTTTGCATCATGTTATAGGAATTAAATAGATCTAACAGCTGACTTTTCTTGAGCTATCACCTACACAATTAATGTTGAAATCTCAACACACAATTAAATTTTTATACTTCCTATACAGTGAACCCAGAACCAATTCCAGCTCGGGCAGAAACTTAAAATCTGAGTCCGGGGATCTATAAATAACAACTATTACTAGTTTAGTTCCATTAACATTAACAACTCCTGCACAACATTCAAATATCTGTTCTGTGTCACTCTATGGAAATAAAATTGCACTCTTAGTTGTGATAACATGTCATCTTATCAAAGTATATATGCGAAGTAGTTTAATTTAGATACTATATTTTTGGCTTTGGAACTGTTTTCTTAAAATCACCTGCAAAAATATTAATTATAGTTTGCTAAATCTGTACCTTAAGAAAAACATCAGACTTCATTCTTTAAGTTCTTTTATGTCACATAAACTACGGATATTATAAAAATTCTCTTCTAGCATTCACTCAATTATTTCAAGCTTTACTGTGTTTTGACAGTCATCAATAATATGATAGTGATAGATTATCAACTTCATCTCGTGGAAATGTCAAATTTTAGCTTGAATTTGTAATGTCATTCTGCACTTGTTGCCACAAATTATGTCCTCGAATGATTGGTAAGATCAATTATTACTAATCGGTATAAAATCTTCATTAAAATTCTGCTAATTGAGGAAAAAGTCTAATATTTGACATGATATCAGTAAGTTTCATTTTTCAAAACACGCTAAGAAATATTTGTTCCAGTAATGATATTCTCAACATTGTGAATGATTATCACTTTATCAGTTGCACAGTCACACTTATTACATGGACATGAATTGCTAGATACATGATCATTAACACGTTCACTGCGGCTGACACTTATAAGCATTTCTGGAATCAACATACCAGAGCTGCCGACGCTTATAGGCTGCGCACTGGCTGAGTACTCCGTTCAGTTAGTTTGGCTGTGCACTCGTGATAGTACAGGCCACAAAAAAACATCACGTAATATTTTCCTGTCTGCAGTTGTTTTTTCACATTTAGTGGTTTGCTGTAAAAACATCGCCTATACACCTTGCAAATTTGTTATATGAGATTAGGTTTCCATAGCACCACATTGCAGATGAGATGTGGTTCTTTTTCTCGATTTGATAAATCATTTGGTATTTTCAGTATAATTCTTCCTCGATGAAGTAGATTTATCGCTTGTTTTAATTTAATTTTCTTCTCAGTTTGCTATAAAATCAATAAATCAGAGGCGTTCTTAGAATTGTTTGCAATAAATGCATATGACCTTATAAGTCAGAGCCTGCATGAAGTGTAGCACCACTTTTGCAGAAGTTATATTTGCTTTCATTATTATAGGTATTGCAGGGGGCTGATTTCAGCTCTCGGTGCACATGCGCTTACAGGCGTCCGCCTGGAGCGTTAGTGGCCAGCACCAGTGACAGCAGCAAACGTGTTAAGAAAACTCGATACAAAATAAAAACTTGAAATGGTTAAACATTTACAATTATTGTTATCTACATTGTTAACTCATTTTGTCTAATTGTACAATTCAGAGACTGATGACGTCGCCCTTTACATTAGCGAAGGTAGTCGGGTAACTACAGGTTGTGGCCAGCTGCAAATATCTTCGAGGCTGTTGAGGGAAATAGCGTCGTCATTCATATCAAATATGTAAAAGGAGAAATAAAACAATCTTTTCAATATATCAATTAAAATTATAAATTTATTCATTATTTGAATCAAAAAACACATAATTAACAATTGTTACCTCTGAAACTGAGCTGGCAGGCACTGAGTGGCAGCCAACTGCAAACATACTGAAGATTTAATGTACAATAAACAGTGAACCTTTTTCTTATGGGGTCAACCATCAAAACTACACACACACACACACACACACACACACACACACACACACACACACACACACACACACACACAAACTCTCACATTTAAATTGCAGTCATATAGGTACAAAGTGCAATGTCACACATGACTAGTGTAAGACTAATGTTATACAATCATTGATATTGTCCACACTCACTGCTCTGTGGTTTTCAAGACACCACCAAGCTACAACATTTGCTTGCTATGAGTCAGACTGTGTTGGGCGGCCAGAGATGGCTGACGCCTGTGGACGAGTGTTCCTGAGTGATTGTGTGGATGAGTGTTCTCTGTCTGAGGAAGGCTGCGGCCAAAAATTTGAATTGTGTATGTGTTGGTGTGTCTTATTTGTGTCTATCGGCGGCTCAACGTTCATCTTTCCGCCGAGTTGTTCCCTATCAACGTATTATTAACAAGTGTAAGCATTCCTTCCCAACAGGTGGAAATGCTCATTCACCATCTTAATGTAACTCACTCTAATCTCTCTCGTTTTCATTACCCAATACGACAGCAGTGCATCAAATGGCCAGAAAGTTACACTTTTGAATAAAATATCAGATGATTGTGAATAGCAACTTTTGTATTGATTATTAATGTAGTATTTACAGTACTAGGTACATAGTCCCTAAGAAGTTTGGAAAGTATAAAACAAATTACTGGACAGTTTATTTATGATATTCTTGTTACCTACTGATAATTACTGAAGAATGCCATTTACCTTCAAGAATAGAAAATTATTAATAAACCCCAAAAAATCTGACCTTTTGCTGGATGATGACATACAACTATCCAACAACTCAGATTTTAGTTTGCTACATTTTCTGCCAAATCGATGAATGTGGAACATTGTAACAGTACTGAAATACCGCGCGAGTAGCCGAGTGGTTTGTAGCGCCACATTGTGGATTGCGCGGGCTCCAACATCGAATCCTCCCTCGGGCATGGATGTTTGTGCTGTCTTTAATATAAGTTAGTTCATAAGTAGTTTGTAAGTTTAGGGACTGATGACCCCGCAGTTAAGTCCCATAAACTTTACAAAGATATCGTTAACGTAATACTGAAATGTACGAAGGATGTTCAAATAAAAAGATATATACCTCACTGCAGGTATCATTGAAGTCTTTATTCAAAAGTAATCATCAGAGGCCTGGGCACAGCTATCTCACTATTTAATGAGCTCAAGGATTCCCCGTTACCAGAATTCCTGCAGCTGTGAGAAGAGCCAGTATCTCTATTGTGTCATTCAGTTTGTCACCTGAGTTGAAGTGCTTTTTCTTGATGTTTTTAGTGGACCAAACAGGAAGTCACAGGATGACATGTCCCGACTGTAGGGCTCTTGCTCGAGCTGCTTCCACTGGCCTTTGGTCATCGGTCAAACACTCCCAGCCTTTACAAAAATGGGCACTCCACTGACTTTTTGGGCAAGTTTTATCCCACCGTCATGATGAATATCGCCCGGTTTAACACAATCCACAGCCATAAATCTGATGACACCTTGCTGCTCCTCGGCCATTAAATTTTGTAATGTGAACATCACGATGTCCTCACATGCACTGGACAAAACACACAACTGCCTGCCTGGATACCTGCACACGTGCACACCCAGGCCAGACACTAAATTTTCACCCCCAAGATGTTGCACTATGTTATTTCAAAGCAGCATATTCAAATTTCAACCGGTTTTGTTAAGTCATTTTGTACCTTATCATTTGAACAATCTTCATAATAGCTATGTTGCTTATTGTACAAAATAAGCCACCACACCTGAGACTGAAGGAAGGAACACAAACATGAAAATAGCTGAAAAGCAATAAGATATAATAAATACTGTTTCCCAACACACAAAAAAATTGTTTTTACATCTGAGCCAGTAACACCATGAATTTAAATACATTTGAATAATTAGATGAATTATTTCGCTAAACTCAGAAATAAAGATAGTTTCAAGGAAAGTACCTATCGTTATAAAGACACTTGTGTTGTGCTTTTTGTCTTTTACTTTCAGCAGCGTAAGCTGAAATTATACACACATCTGAATACAGTTAGATTTGCAGTGCACCCTTTTATTTAAAAAATTCTGCAGTAACTGGAAAGTAAGGTGGGGGTAAGGTGTTCTATCTTTGACAGTGTGTACCAAAACAGGTGCCATCCTGAATCTAAGTCAATTTCTTAAAATGGAAATGGGTTCATGTAATATATAAAATAACATTTTCTGACAAGTTAATTCCTGCAAACAGACTTGACATACTAGTTATGGTTCAAAAGTTACAAGAGCCCTCTTTTTCCCAAGCTATCTTGTTCAGTAATGAGGCAAACTTTTTTTCAGTGGCAAAGTTTATATGAAAACCACAGATAATGGAGCGACGGGAATCCACACTGAAGGAAACCTTCAGAGGCAGTTTTGATGTCAACGTTATGGGGGAGGTGGAATGTGGGGGTGCTTGTGTAATTGGACCCATTTTCATTGACCACTCGACATGGATTAGACCACAAATGCTTTAAATGTGCCATACAGAAGACTGGAGTACTTAAAGTGTTACGTATCTTTTTAACTCGGTGTTTGGTGTAACTTCTGGTAACTCAACCTCTGGATCAAGTTTAATATGTGAAGTTGGACTCAGTTAATGTGTACGGCATTTGTTTGAAATTATAACGAAAAAAACCAGCTAAGTTTGAATCAGTATTTTAATACAAAACTTTATTTAATGTGGCATACACACAATAATTACTTGTAAATTAAGAGTTGTTAAAAATAGGCCCCCAGAATCTCAAAACTGGCCGACTGAACAGCGGGCAATTGAACACCTTGGCGGCCAACTTTAAGTGCTCATAAGAATGTGTATTCCCACTCCTTGAATATACACTAACTACCAGTTCGTGCAGATTTATTTCACATACATAGTTGAAAATGGCCAACAGTGTTTCTTCTTCCTAACTTAACCGATTTATAACATTTAGTGTTTTAAAAGTTCTAAATGCAGGAAATTAACAAAATTTATCATCTGACATGTATTTTGGCACTTTCTCAGTATATTCTGTGATGGTGAAACTTTGCATGAACATTAATTTCAGAAGAGTTTCACAATACTTAACATCTATGCTCGAGTGCCTGCTGTATTCTTCAATATATAGGATCACAAAATGAAATCTTTTAGTTACATCTTGACCTGGACTGCTAAAAATTTACTGTGAAAATGAAATATCCAATCAGATACATAGTTGTAATGGGTTCTTACCTTGTGAGTACAAAAACCAGCCACTAACAATTTCTTTTACAAACACGAAGTAAGCCATAACATTTTTAATGCTGTAAGACAAATACCTATCACTGGTAAGAATTGCTCAAAAGTGAGTAATTATTGACACTGGGTTCAGTTTCACAATGTGTGTCCTGTGTGGCTCTGCATCATTCATATATGGAAATATACACAGTTCTGCAAACCCATTCGGTTGTTATGCTTATAGGAGGAGCAGAAGACCCTTAAATTCTGTATTAAGGTTGCTAATATTAATTTCATAAACAAAAATTTGAATTGCAGTGAGGCAACTGATCTTGTGCCCCCAATAGTTATTTCACACTATCAGAAAATGAACCTTCTGTCTACCAGTACTGGCTAAAGTAGCTGGCTTTTTAAGTCCTACCAGCATTGTAAAACTTATTTATTTTGTGGAATATTCAGTGTTGTAGGCACAGATAGACACCACCTTAACTGCACAGCTATACTTTATTACAAACAGAGCAAATTACAGAGATAGATTTAATACAAAAGCATGGCAGAGCCATGAAGCAGCTCACCCAAAGAGCTTGGTAAACATATGCGGTTCTTTAGGTGGTCGACATGTACTATCACTGCCACACAGCCCCCCCCCCCCTCCCCCTACAGTACAGAGTACTTCTGTCGAGCTTGGGGCAAGGCGACAACAGAAGTTGGTATTGAAACCCGAGATGTCCTTGTAACCGTTAGCTCCACCGCATCCGTGGGCAGTATCGAGACTTCATGGAGGTGATGTGCAGTGGGCCCAAAGACGACGAATTCACCAAGGTGGCGAGGTCGACGTACGCGCCACTCGAAATAAGTAGCAGGGTGATCAGTCGGATGAACTGGAATGATAAAGCACACTTCGCTAGAAGAGAGGAGGAACCCAGGGATGGCATCTGAGACAAGAGAGGGGGGTGGAGTGATACGCTTAAGCTCACAATGACTCTGTTGCGGGTGAGGAGAGCCGCTAGTAGCCATGTTGGGGTCATCACATTGGAATATTCAGGGTTGTTGCCCCAGATAAACTCCGCATTAACTGCACACCTATACTTTGCTCTGTTCGTAATAAAGTACAGAGACATTGAATGTAAAAGCATGGCAGAGCTAAGAAGCAACACACTCAGAGAGCTTGGTAAAGATATGCAGTTCTTTAGGTGGTCGATATGTGCTATCGCTGCCACAATTTTATTCAAAATCTTATAATGTTTTGATTAACAGCCTGTTCAGCAGGACTATCTCTGAACACAAGTAGTAGGCCTATTTGTATTCTTACAAAATATAAATGTGAAACAAATTTTTTGCCATCATGCTTCATGTATATGGTAATAGTCAGATAATAGACATCACTACCAATTGATTATATATACTGCAGTATCTATATAACTCTTGTATTTATCTGATGGTTGTTTGTTGTTTGTCATCAGTCCCATGACCTCTGTATGAAATGCAAGCAAGGGTGTGGTCGACTAAGACCGTATCAATAGTAAAATAGAGGAACTAAAAGGGGGGTTAAAATCCAGTAGAGCAGGACTAAAACTAACTGAAAAAGTGGAATTCTGCAAGGAATGTTGCAACAGATCTATAATCCCCCGTTTATTGAGACAAGTAGATACAGGAGAACAGTTATGCTCCTAGATCAGAAGCCTGAAAATGTAAAAAGGGAAACAACATGAATTAAAACCAAGTTAAAAGGAAAAATGGAAGTCGTCAGGAGGGAGGAAGGGGAGGGGAGAGCTCCAAACCCTGCTGCTCACAGGAAGGGCCACAAACCCACCCATCCTGCCCAAGCTACAGAGATAAAATCTCATAGCCGAGAGTAAAAACCGCTTTCACGGATAAATCCAAGGGCTCCGTCAGCCATCCATGAATCATTCGCCAAAATCTAGGGCAATGAGTGCGGAATTCTGTATTTGGCAAGGAGCACCAAGAGAAGCAGACATTCCACCAAGATATGAGCCACAGATTGTAGGGCCCCACAACCACAACGTGGGGGAGGCTCATTATGCAAAAGAAAACCATGGGGCAGCGTGAAGTGACAGATACGGAGACTGCTAAGGACAGTGGATTCCCTTCAAGAAGGGCATAAGGAAAAACTCCCAGCTGCAGTGGTCAACTTGATGGAGCGTAGTTTATTAAACAGAGCAGTAGCCTGTCAGCTGGTGTTCCAGTCCTGTATGAGTAGTGATCTCATCTGCACCCGCAAATCTGCGCCCGGGATAACCCAGGGGAAGGGGCAGGGAGTTAAGGCTACTCTAGCCAACTGGTCAGGATACCCGCATGACTGGGGACCCAGAGAAAAGCAACGGAGCAAGTGGTGTCACGAAGGTCAGCAAGGAGATTGTGGATATCAATGACCAAAGGATGTGAGGAGTAGCATCGGTATATGGCCTGCAGGCTGCTCATTGAGTCAGAACAGTTTAAAACACAGTCCAGGGCTACTTGTTTGATAAAATGAAGTGCTCTACTAATAGCCGTTAGATCTGCAGTAAACACACTGCACGATTCTGGCAGAGAATGGCATTCCACACCAATGGGAGACGTAAATGCATATCCCGTATGACCAGCAAATTTAGATCCATCAGTGTAGAAAATCGTGGCCCCCTGAAATTCTTCAAGTACTGTGTGCAACAAACATCAGAAGATTATTGGGGGGGGGGGGGGGGTGACTGTAGCTTTCGGGGCTTGGTAGAGATCCAATTGCATTTGCGGCTGAGGCACCAACCAAAGGAGTGGTGCACAGTAGTGCACGACGCATACAATCTACATCTACATACATACTCCACAATTCGCCTTAAGGTGCATGGCGGAGGATACAGTGTACCACTAATAGGCATTTCCTTTCCTATTCCACTCCCAAATGGAATGAGGAAAAAAAGAATGTCTATATGCCTCCGTACAAGCCCTAATTTCTCTTATCTTGTCTTTGTGATCTTTACACGAAATGTAAGTAGGCGGCAGCAAGATCGGACTACACTCAGCTTCAAATTCAGGCCCTCTAAATTTCCTTAACAGAAATTCATGGAAAGAATGTCGTCTTTATTCCAGCGATCCCCAATTGAGTTGCCAGAGCATTTCCGTGACACTCGCACATTGGTCGAACCTACCGGTAACAAATCTAGCTGCTCGCCTCTGAACCGCCTCTATGGCTTCCTTTAAACTGATCTGCTGCTTAAACACTTGAGCAATACTCAAGACGTGGTCATACAAGCGTTTTATATGCGGTCTCTTTAGTGGTGAAGTACATCTTCCCAGAATTCTCCCAATAAACCAAAGTCGGCTGTCCGCCTTAGTCATAACTGTCCTTACATGTTCGTTCTATTTCATATCGCTCTGCCATGTTACGCATAGATATTTGAACGCCCCTACAGCATCAAGAAGCTCACTACTAATGCTGTATTTGAACATTATAGGATTGTTTTTTCTACTCATGCGCATCACCTTACATTTTTCTACATTGAGAGTTAGCTGCCATTCTTCGCACCAACTAAAAATTTTGTTTAAGTCATCCTGTATGCTATTACAGTCAGTTACAGATGACACCCTCCCATTCACCACGGCATCAACAGCAAACAGCCACAAATTACAACTTACTCTGTGGATCGGATCATTTATATACATAGAAAATAATAGTGGTCCTATCACACTCCCCTGGGGCACGCCTGATGATACACTCGTCTCTGATGAACACTCGCCGTCGAGAACAACGTACTGCGTTCTATTACTTAGGAAGTCTTCCAGCCAGTCACAAATCTGTGAACCTATTCCATAAGCTCGTATCTTCGTTAGCAGTCTGCAGTGTTGCACTGTGTTGAACGTCTTTTTGGAGTCGAGAAAAACACAATCCGCCTGTTGCTCTTCATCCATGGCTTGCAAGATGTCATGTGAGAAAAGGGCAAGCTGAGTTTCACATGTACGATGTTTCCTAAGCCCGTGCTGATTCAAGGAAAGAAGCTTTTCTGTTTCAAGGAAATTTGCTATATTCGAACTGAGAATATGCTCTACAATTCTACATGAAACTGATGTCAACGATATTGGCCTTGGCCTGTAATTGTGTGGGTTAGTTCTCTTTCCTTTCTTATAAACGGGAGTCACCTGCGCTTTTTTCCAATCACTAGGAACTTTGCGGTGAATTAAAGATTCGTGATAAATGCAAGCTAAATAGGAGGCCAATGCCACAGAATAGTCTTTGTAAAATCGAACTGGTATTCCATCCGGACCAGCAGACTTTTTCGTCTTTAGCTCTCTCAGCTGCTTCTCTACACTGGAAATACCTATTGCTATGTCCCCCATTTCGGAATTGGTATGTTGATCAAATGATGGTACATTTGTGCAGTCCTCCTGCATGAAAGATTTCTTAAAGGTTAAATTTAGAACTTCAGCTTTCCGTTTGCTTTCTTCTATTACTGCCCCGGAATGATCAACGAGTGACTGGACAGTGGACTTTGACCCGCTAATTGATTTTACGTAAGACCAGAATTTTTTCGGTTTCTCAGAAAGATCTTTTGCTAAGGTATGGTTGTGATAATTATCATATGCTTCGCGCATCGATCTTTTTATAGACGCACGAATCTCTACTAACGTTTGCCTGTCAACTTTTGCGTGTTCTTTTTTTTTAATCGAGAGTGCAACAGCATTTGCTTTCTCAGCAGCTTTATAACATTATTATTATACCACGGTGGATCTTTTCCATCCTTAATTGTCTTTACTGGCACATATTTCTCTAACCCTTTATTTACAATGCACTTAAATTTAGTCCACAATTCCTCTACATCCATAGTCCCGGAATTAAACGATACCCATTCATTTTCTTAGTGTGATCGTAACATTTGCTTATCGGCTCTTCCCAACAAAAACACGCTCCTAGCCTTCTTGATTGGTTTATGAACTTTGGTCACCATCGACGCTATGACGATATCATGATCACTAATTCCTGTCTTTACACAGACATCGTTAATTAGGTCAGGCCTGTTTGTGGCTATAAGATCTAGAATATTTCCATTGCACGTGGGTTGCCGGTTTAACTGCTCAAGACAGTTTTCGAAGAATGTGTCCAAAAGTAGCTCGCAAGACTGCTTGTCTGTACCGCCTGAAATGTAACTAGTGAGGTCCCAATCTATACTCTTAAGGTTGAAGTCTCCTCCAACTAATATTACATGGCCCGGATACCTATGCACTACCTGGTGTAGACTTTCTTTGAATGATTCTAAAACTGCTATAGCAGCACTGGGGGGGGGGGGGGGGGAACACCCCAACTATTAACTTTACTTCTTTTAGACCTGTTATACATGCCCAGATAACTTCACAGTTACTTTAAACCTCGATCTCAGTAGAAACAATATCTTTGTCAACAGCGATGAACACTCCTCCTCCAGTGGTAACAGATCTATCTTTCCGATATACATTCCACGCTTCGCTAAATATTTCTGAACTTGCCACATGATGATTTAGCCAGCTTTCGGTGCCTAAAACTATCTGAGCGCAATAACTTCCATGCAGTGTGGCAAATTCGGGAACTTTGTTTCTAATACTATGTAAGTTCGTGGCTAATATTTTGATGTTCAAATTTTTATTCTGAACGTGGCCTGAATTTGCTGTTTGAATGCTGACAGGTGAGTGCTCATTAGAGTTAGCGCCTGGCCTAAAAAAAAAAAAAAAAAAAAAAACATATGCACTCCACAAGTACTCTGCTGGAGAAGTGCTCCTCTGGCATTTGCCAGTGAAGGTGCCCCCTCCCAGGATTCCTCTTCCTGGCATCCACCAGATATGAGGTCCTCTGCCCCAAGCTGGCAGCGGACATCCAGTCTGATAATACCAAGATCGCCCACTCCTCGCCGGTGCCAGACCTTACTGACACCAGTTCTCTGTCTGGGACCTGTCCTGCATGAGAGAAAGGGAAGGAGAAGAGGAAAAAGAAGCAAAAGTCACAGGACAAGGCCCCTCCAGTAGTCCTGGAGGCACCAGCTTTGTCCTCACAGCCAAATAACCCCACTGAACTTGGGTCTGATCAGCTGTTCATGGATGTCATTCCTCCCTTGTCAGTGACGGACTTTGACCCAGCTTTGTGAGATACATCAGTCTGTTCGCCTTCCATATGGATCCTCGAACTGTTCTTATCCAATGGAACTGTAACGGCTACTACCGTCACCTCCTGGAGATGAAACATCTTATTGCCTCTTACTCAGCAGCTTGTGTTGTTTTGCAGGAATTGTATTTTACTGATGGCCATTCACCAACACTCCGTGGGTTCCGTGCTTTCTGACAGAACTGTGTTCACCCCCTCCAAGCATCTGGTGGAGTCTGCACCCTAGTTCATATGGACATTGTAAGTTCATGGATCCCTCTCCGTACCACACTGGAAGTGGTTGCTGTTAGGGTCCACTGACACACCCAATTGACAATTTGTAATCTGTATCTCCCTCCTGACAGGCCACCTACATCTGCTGCCCTCACAGCACTCCTTCAGCAGCTCCTTCCTCCCTTCCTCATTCTTGCAGACTTCGATGCCTATCATCTTTCATGGGGCAGTGCTTATACAACTAGTCACGGCCACCTCATCCACCAATTCATTGCTGATCATGACATGTGACTCCTTGATGATGGCTCCCCAACCCATTTTAGTGCCTCTCACAGCATCTTTTCTTCCATAGACCTTTCACTCACTTCTCTCCTCCCCCTTTTCCCTTTATTTCATTGGTCACCATATGACGACCTTTGCGACAGTGACCACTTTCCATTGATTCTTTCACTCCCCTCACACTGGACGAGGGACAGATTAGATTAGTTATTTGTTCCGTAGATCCATATTGAGGGGATCCTCGTGGATGTGGAACATGTCAAGAAACAAAATTTACAAGTTGAATAACAGATAATACTAATAATATAAATACAAATACATACACTTATAAATACAGATACTTTTTTTCTATATAATATAATAATACTAATATAGTATGAGTGCATGCATCAATTGGTACAATTTAGAAATTCACTAATGGAGTAGAAGGAGTTGGCCACTAGAAAGCCTTTTAGGTTCCTCTTAAACTGATCTTTATTTGTAGCTAAATTTTTTATACTTGATGGTAAATTATTGAAAATGTGTTTTTCTGAGTAGTGGACCCCTTTTTGAACTAAAGTAAGTGCTTTTAAATCCTTGTGTAGATCATTTTTATTTCTAGTATTGTATGTATGAACTGAGCTGTTTGTTGGGAAAAGGGATATATTATTTATGACAAATTTCATTAAGGAATAAATATACTGAGAGGCAGTAGTTAATATACCCAGTTCTTTGAAGAGGCTTCTACAAGATGTCCGTGAATTTACTCCACTAATAATATGTATTACACGTTTTTGGACTCTGAAGACTTTTGACTGACTTGAAGAGTTACCCCAAAATATTATACCATATGACATTAGGGAATGAAAGTAAGCAAAGTATGCAAGCTTTGTTATTTTTTATGTCTCCTATGTCTGATAACACTCGTATTGAAAATACAGATTTGTTGAGTCATTTCTGCAGTTCTGTGGTGTGCTCCTCCCAACTAAATTTATTATCAAGCTGTAATCCCAGGAATTTAATACTGTCAACCTCTTCTATCTGCTCTTCTTCATACTTAATGCATATGCTGTCGGGAAATCTCTTACATGTTCTGAACTGCATGTAGTGCGTCTTTTCAAAGTTTAATGACAATGAGTTGGCTTTAAACCATTTATTAATGTTCATGAAAATATCATTAGCAGACCTTTCTATCACTATACTTGACATACTCTTTATTGCAATACTTGTATCATCTGCAAACAAAACGAACTGTGCTTCTGGTAGTGTAACTGATGACAGGATACCTCGTTGGGTTTTCCACCATGCTGATTGGTGTTTGTATACATCGAAGGTGGTTTTCACACTATCCCTGTCTGACTGTATAGATGATGTCATCAGTAGTGATCTGTCTTATGTTATTACCCGAGCTGCTAGCATTGCTGTCCCCTGTCGACAGGCCCTCCTCACCACCGGCCAGTTCTGTGGGGGAACGCAACTGTTGCTTCGGCGATTCATGAGTGCCATTGAGCCTTGCATCTTTAGTGCCACCCACCCCTTCTGTCTTTGTCAACTTTAAAAGCCTTCGTGTCAAGGCTCATTATATAATCAAGCAGAACAAGTGGGTGTGCTGGGAGTGTTTTCTTTCCTCCTTGGGATCTTCTGTACCCTTGTCACAGGTGTGGGCTATGCTTCACTCCATCCAAGGTTGCCAGTGGCCGTCTTCAATCCCTGGCCTTGCCTTACCAGATGGGATCTGTACTGATCCATCAGTTCTCGCAGAGCACCTTGCGGCTCACTTTGCGAAGGCATCAGCGATGGCAGGTGGATTTTCTTCTCAAGAAATAACAGGCTGAAGCCTCAAATTTATGTTTCACCACACACTGGGAGGAACCTTACAACAAACCCTTCACAGAATTGGACTATGTCTGGCCCTTTCCTCTTCTCATGATTCTGCACCTGGGCCTGATTCCATCCATAATCAACTTCTCAAACATCTCGGCCCTCCACAATGGCAATATCTTCTCCGGGTATTTAACTGCATTTGGCTCCAAGGGGTTTTCCACTTGCAGTGGAGGGTCAGTAAAGTGGTTCCTGTTATTAATCTTAGTAAGGATCCGTCATTCCTGGACAGTTACCAGCTGATTAGCCTAACAAATGTGCCATCTAAACTGCTCGAACAGATGGTTGCCTGCAGACTATTATGGGTACTCGAGTCACGTGGACTTCTGTCACCTTATCAGTGTGGGTTCCGGGAGATCAGGTGTACTATCAACCACCTACTTCAACTGGAAACAACAATTGGAAAGGCATTCTCAAAATGTCAACATCTTGCTGTTTTCTGTGATTTACGTAAGGCATAAGACAGCGCTTGGCATCATCATATTTTATGTACCCTCCATGACTGAAGCCTACAAGTCTCCCTACCAATTTTTATCCCACCACATGTTCAGTATGAGTGTTGGCTCTTCTTTCAGTTCCCCACAGATCCAGGAGAGCGGCAATCCACAGGGTTCTGTGTTGAGTGTTACACTCTTCTTAATCGCCATTAATGGGTTGGTGAGCTCTGTTGGGTCACTTGTCACCCCTGCTTTGTACGTATACGACTTTTGCATATGGTACAGCTCCCACTCGGTAGCCTTGGCTGAACACCAGCTCCAACGTGCCATTCGGCGGGCTTCCACATGAGCTCTATCACATGGTTTTCAGTTTCCCCCTTCTAAAATGCGAGTCATGCATTTGTACCGTTGTGCTACAGTCCACCCTGCTCCAGAATTCTTCTTGGGTACTTAACACCTGGAAGTTGTGACACAGCACCATTCTTGGGCCTCCTTTTTTTTTTTATAAAAAACTGACTTGGCTGCCCAATATTCGGCAGCTGAAGATAAGCTGCATGCGGAATCTTAGTGTCATCCATTTTCTATCTCACTCATCTTGGGGTGCAGATCGTACAGCACTAATTCATATCTACCGGGCTCTGATTCAGTCCTGATTAGATTATGGGTGCCAGGTTTATGGCTTGGCAGCTTCTTCTGCACTGAAATTGAACCGTGAACACCATCGTGGCATTCACTTGGCTACAGGTGCCTTCCAGACAAGTCCTGTTGACAGTCTCCTTGCTGAAGCGAGAATCCCCCCCTCTTCAGACTAGGTGCCATCAGCTTTTCGTGTCCTATGCCATTGCCATTTGTAAATTCCCTTTCACATCACAAATCATGTTTTCTTTCAGGGTGATGTTCTTAGAACTCCTGATACTAGCCCTTGGGTGGGTTTACCTGTTGGATTGTGGCTCGCTTCCATTTGAAGGGACTTCAACCTCCCTTCCCTTGATTGTACTTCTGTTTTAAGAAGTTTATTCCCGTGTACTTGGCAGATTTCGTTTGTACTACTGTTTTAATAGTTTATTCTATCGTATTTGATAAATACCTTTGTGTTTAGTCTTTGTCTTTGACTGGTGTATTTAAAAACAAGTCAGAGACCGTTTCTAAAGCTCGTTGTCAGTCAGTCCATTGCCAGCTGCCACCAGTGCCACATTGTAGACAGTGCTAAGCTCATATTCCCGCGTGTTTGATAACGGTGCATTCCACAGCTATTCTTGTTTATCTTGAAAACTGCCGGTCTCAGTTTTGTTGATTTGACAGTGTAGTTACCACTGACCACAGTTCAGTCAGCAGCCAGCCGCTTTTATTAGAGTATTAGGCTACTTAAAAGTTGATTATTTAGTTTTCTACTTTCTGCAATTAATTGTATCGATAGGATGGACAGGATGTGTGCCTGCTGTGTGCGGATGCAGGAGTTGGCCGCAGTTTGCAAACAGCTGAGCGTGCTGTTGGCTACGGTCAGCCGTCTTCAGGCTGCTGTCTCGGGGTGCAGCGATGGTGGGGAGTCTGGTGCGTCGAGTGGGACACAAGAGGTGTCTCATGCTTCGCTCTCTGTCCCTGCTACCGAGGCACCTTCAGGTGTACCAGATGTCCTCGAGCCACCTTCTCCACAAGGGGAGTGGCGGGTTGTATGGCGTTTGCGTCGCTCGAGGCGGAAGGTCAATGTGGAGGCTGGACGTCCGTCCGCGCCCGTTCGTCCTGTGAGTGAACGTGTGGCCACTCCTTCAGCAGGGTCTGAGCAGGTGCACGAGGGGAGGGGATTATTAGTTATTGGGAGCTCCAATGTTAGGAGCATGATGGAGACCCTTAGGCAGATAGTGTCAAGATCCAAAAGGAATTCCAATGTGCACTCGGTGTGTCTGCTGGGGGGCCTCATCCGAGATGTGGAGGCGGCCCTGCCGGCGACTATCGAGGGTGCGGGGTGCAGTTGACTGCAAGTCATAGCTCATGCTAGCACCAATGACGCTTGTTGCTTGGGTTCTGAGGACATCCTCAGGTCCTACGAGCAGCTGGCAGAATTGGTGAAGGCTGCTGCCTTCGCACGTGGGATGCAAGCAGAGCTGTCGATTTGTAGCATTGTTCCAGGGTTGATCAGAGTCATTTGGTTTGGAGCCGAGTGGAGGGTCTGAACCAGAGCCTTCGCTGACTCTGTGACAGTCATGGCTGCAGATTTCTGGATCTGCATTATTGGGTGGGAAATTGTAGGGTGCCCCTAGATAGATCAGGGGTGCACTACACTAAGGAAGTGGCTACTTCTCCAGCTGGGAAGTTGAAGGGGGACGCTGAGAGGGGGGGGGGGGGGAAGGGAGGTGCAGGAGGGGGGGGATGGGGAATAATAGGGTGGAAGGGGGAGGGATAGTGGATGGAACCAAGGCATAAGTAGTAGTAGTTGCATAGGACGCAATACTCAAATTTTCGGTGGGACTCCTGGTATGTAAGACAGTCAAGGGACTTGTACTCTTGAATCTTCTTTTCCTTTTTATATACAGGGCAGTCTGGAGTGCGAGAAGAGTGGTGCTCATGACAGTTAAAGCATACGAGAGGGTTCCCCTCATGGAGCGGATGTCCACATTCACTGCATACAGGGACCGCTGTGCAACGAGAAGACATATGTCCAAACCGCATACATCGGAAACATCGCACGGGAGGTGGAACATACGGCTTCACATCACAACAATAGATCATTACCTTGATGTTCTCTGGGAGAGTATCCACCTCGAAGGCCAAGATAAATGCGCCCGTATCCACATGATGATCCTTATGGCCTCGCTGCACACAGGGAACAAAACGAACACCACTCTGTTCGAGGTTGGCCCAGAGTTCCTCATGAGTTTGGAGGAGGAAGTCGCCGTGGAAGATAACGCCCTGTACAATGTTCAACGATTGAGGGGGGGATTTGAACTGAAATATGTGACATCTATTTGGTCAATTATGTGCTCATCTATATTTAAATTATGAAAGAGTTCAATATAAATCTTTATGTTACTGCCAACCTACACATGGTAGAATTTTGCATGGAACATAATTTATTAATAAAAAACACTTGGTTTAAGAATCATGAAAGATGGCTGTATATGTGGAAGAGACTAGGAGACACTGGAAGCTACCACACAGATTTTATAACGGTAAGACATAGAATTCAGAACCAGGTTTTAAATTGTAAGACATATCCATGGACTGATATAGACTCTGACCATCTCTTATTGATTATGACCTGTTGACTGAAACTGAAGGAATTTCAGAAAGATAGAAAATAAGGATATGGGAACTAGATAAATTGAAAGACCCAGAAGTTCTTGACAGTTTCAAAGGGAGCATTAGGCAACAATTGACAGAAATGGGGAAATAACACATCAGAAGATGAATGGGTAGCTTTGAGAGTTGAAATAGTGAAAGTAGTAGAGAACCAAGTAGGTAGAAAGGCAAGATTTAAAAAAAAATCCTTACATATCATAAGGGAATACTGAACTGAATTGATGAAAAGAGAAAATATAAAAATGCAGTAAATTAAGTAGGTAAAATGGAGTACAGGTGACTAAGAAATTAGACTGAAAGGAAGTGAAAAATGGCTAAGTAGGAGTGGCAAATACAAGTCTATATAAGAATATAGAACTAGGAGAAAGATGAATACCACCCTCCTACAGGAAACTAAGGGAGACATTTGGAGACAATAACAGTAACTGTATGAATATCAAGAACTCAGATGGAAAACCAGTTCTGAGCAAAGAAGGGAAGGAATGAAGAGAGGGGCTCTACAAAGGAAATGCACTTTTGAGGAAGGAAAGAGGAAGTAGATGAAGATGAAATAAAAGATAATATACGGAGAGAAGAATTTGACAGAGCACTGAAAGACCTAAGTGGAAACAAGGTCCTTGGAGTAGACGACATTACTTAGGAGTTACTGAAGTCTCTGGGAAAACCACCCATGACAAAACTATATTACCTGGTGTGTAAGATGTAAGAGACAGGAAATCAAATGCAGGCATGTATGAAAATTACAGAAACATTAGTTTAATAAGTCATGGTAGCAAAATTTTAGCATGAATGGTAAATGTGGTAGAAGTTAACTTCAGGAAAGATCAGTTTGGATTTAGGAGAAATGTAGGCTTGGCCACGTAAGCTGGCCATAACTGGGGACAACTGGGCACTAATAATAAATCAAAGCAAAGACCCGCAGTTTTTTTTTTTTTTTTTTTTTGATGTGTGTGTGTGTGTGTGTGTGTGTGTGTGTGTGTGTGTGTGTGTGTGTGTGAGTCTACGTTATTTGTAGTTAATTAATTCTTGCCCCATGAAACTTCATCCAGCTGCTAACGAGAGCAATGATTGTCGACGATCATCAGTAACTTCAAGAATCGTCGATCAATGACTAGGTGTGGCACAAGACATCTGATGAGTTGCAGAGAGGCACAAATAACAGGAAACAACTTGATATCTTTCGTCCATTAAGGCCTTCGTCTGTCTCTCTCACTCACTCTCACTCACTCTCTCTCTCTCTCTCACACACACACACACACACACACACACACACACACACACACACACACACAGAGAGAGAGAGAGAGAGAGAGAGAGAGAGAGAGAGAGAGAGAGAGAGAGAGAGAGAGAGACGACAGTTGTTTTCTGTTATTTGTATCTTTCATTGGACATCTCTGGTGAGTATGCAACCTATCCTTCATGAAAATATTCTTGAATCATGCACAATTCACATACACAGACACACCACCATGGATAGAAGTAGATCTTCACTATTTCCAGGTATTCAATACATCTGTAATATTCTATTTTTGGTTGGATTAGCCAGTGTTCACTTATACATAGCACATCAGGTCTCATTTCAACAAAGAGTGACAATTCAAGTTTTGTCCTGAGACACTGCACATTTACATTAGCTATAATCAGCTCAACATTTTCTCCAATGGTCTCACTTGCTATTCCACCGGAATGTCCTTCGTTTACAGTGTTGATCACACTGGTGCACTGGGCATCCTCCAGAATAAAAAACGTCTAACCACAAGGTTTTTGGGCCATGTTCTACTGTCTATAATTTTATCTTTTATGTCATAATCAACGCCAATGTTGATGCTATCATTAATTCCCTTCATTTCTAGTTTTGCTATTGTAAAATTGTTGTAGTTTGGGAAAATGCACTGCAAGAAGTTAATTACAGTTTCACTTTTATTGTCTTAGTTTGCCTAGGTGGAACTAGGCTTTGTCACCATATAGGATTCCTTTCTCATCATAAGTATGTATTACAGCATTTAAAGTGCCCAATTCGACTTTACTTCTGGTTTTAGAACTGATATTTGCTGATGTCTGTGTAGAAGGCATTAAAGTACACTGTTCCCCAGATTTTTACCCTCTTGTAGTACACTCCTGTCTGACAGCTTGCTTACATGTGCATGTAGTGGTTTTGAAAGGTAGGTTTTTTTCCCCTTTCCCCCATTTTTTTGTTTAAGTACAGTGACATACTTTCTACCTTCTTGCTTGTTGTTTACTTCCTGGTGGCTAACTAGAGATTTTTCATCCATCAGATTGTTTAGATCTGTCACTGGTTTATTTTCAACACTGGATTTTGATTCACTAATGCAGTCTTTGTTTATACTGGAGACTGATGTCACTAAAGTGATGTTATTCATCTACATCTACATAGATACACTGTGAATCACATTTAAGTGCCTGGCAGAGGGTTCATTAACCACTTTCATAACCTCTCTCTACCGTTCCAGTCTCTAATGTTGCGCAAGAAGAAAGAACACCTAAATTGTTCTGTTTTTGATCTGATTTCTCTTTTTTTTGGGGGGGGGGGGGGTGGTCATGTCTCACTAAGTAGGAGGGTACTATCAAAATAATTTTACATTAGGAAGTAAAAGTCAGTGATTGAAATTTCACAAATAGATCTTGCCACAACGAATAACATTGTTCTTTTAATGATTTTCACCTCAAATCGTGCAACATTTCCGTGACGCTTTCCCCCCTGTAACATAATAAAACAAAATGAGCTGCTCTTCTCTGAAACTTCTCAATGTCTTGTCAGTCCCACCTGGTGAGGGTCCCACACTGGTCACCAATACTCTAGGAGAGGACATACAATTGTAATGTTGGCAGTCTCTTTGGTGGAGCTGTTGCATCTTCGAAGTATTCTGCCAATTAAATGTAACTTTTGGTTCGCCTTCCTCACAATATTTTCTGTGTGTTCTCTGCAGTCTAAGTTGTTCCTAATTGTAACTCTTAGGTATTTGGTAGAATTTTCAACCTTAAGTTTTGACTGATTTATTATGTAATTGAAGATCAGCAGATTTCTTTTAGTGGTCATGTGTATTACTTCACACTTTTCATCATTTAGTGTTAATTGCACATTTTTACACTATGTAGAAATTTTGTCTAATTCTCTTCGCAGTTGCTTTTGATCCTCTGTTGACTTCGCTAACCAATAAACAACATCATCATCTACGAACAGTCTAAGAGCTATTCAGATTATCTCCTAAATTGTTTATAAGCACAAAGAATAGTAGGGGACCTAAAACGCTTCCCTGTGGAACACTAGATATCACTTCTGTTTTACTCAATGATTTACTGTCAATTACTACAAAATGTGTTCTTTCTGATAGAAAATTGAGAATCAAATCACACAATTGGAGCAATATTCCACAAGCACGCAATTTCATTAAGATGCCATTTGTGAGGTAGAGTTTCAAAAGCCTTCCAGAAATCGAGATGTAATTTCTGATTGTGGAGTCACCAATTGTTGATTTTACAATATTGTATTGCTCTAATTGTTGATAGGACTAGTGCTGTTTCTGTGATACATTCCAGTCTCCTTATATTATAGCAAAACCTTTTAAATTGTTATATCTATAATAAATGTAATATTTGTTATAGAAGAAAATGTATAGTAATGCTATTTGTTGCTAATATGAAGTGCTATGTTAAAGTCTAAAAATTAAATAATATCAGGGAACAGAATATTATTTTAATTCTTTGTTGTATTAAACAATTAACTTCAATTAATAATGCAAATCATATGTTTACATACTGTAACTGATTTCATGATATAGACTATCATTTATCACAGTGTATATAAGCTGATGCACAGGCAGTGTAAGTAGTGGTGATCTGTTATGAGTTAGTAGTCAGTTATGAGTTGTTGACAGTTGAGAGTTGGGAGTAACAGTTACAATGTGGAATTTTAAGTTGTAAAGTGGCCAGAATTGAGTTTGGCATAACAAGATTATTATTTTTGGATGTGAGACAAAGATAATAAAACTGAAAGTTCTATATTCTCACAATTTTTGGAACCTGAAACAAAATTTTAAAGTAAATATCACAATGAACACTAAACAGCAAGAATTCCATGACAACATGAAGACTTGAGAAAAGATATATACCCCTAAAAATAACTGTCTCCTCGAAGGGAATGAATGGTTTACTAAAGTTTCTCAGATTGAAGTTATTAGCTCAACACAAGTAATTTTGTTGCATGTCAGTTACTTTATAAAGGCTTGACAGATTTGTTTGGGTTTAGTTTGTTATCTTCGTAATTGTCATTTGTATGGAGCAAAATTGGAAAAGTTTGCCACATGTATAGGCCTGCAAAAAACACACGCAACGTTTGTGACTTCTTTTGAAAAAATAGTGCCACTGGCACCTTCTTGTATATGTGGTCAGGGATCTCTTATAAACTTACAAGCTGCATGTCTGTGATAATAGACACCACACAAACTTGATAAATGGAAGGTTTGTAATTCTATAGGAGATGAAAAGTGAAGTCTGTGAAACTTCTAAATTGCAATATTACCTTCGAAGAAGTGTTCTTTTGTGTTGGGAAAAGTAGGCATTACTTGGTGAATTTTCTTTTTTGTGGTTATATGGTGCTTAACTTCTAAAGTTATTAGCGCCCAGATAAGAATAGAGATTCGCTAGATCTCGAAAAAATTGGTAACTACCAGATAGAATATCAAGAGCAGGCTAAAAACGAAAGATAAAAAACAATTAAAAGGGTTAAATATCCTTTGATAAATTGGCCAAGTTGATAAAACGCAAAACTTGAGCAGCTGCTCATGTGTCATCAGCTAAAAGTTCCTCCAGAGTAGACGGAAAGTGAAGGGCTACAAGGAGATGATTAAAATTAGGATAACACAGTGTGCTGTTACCAAGAATGGAGTGTTGGGGTATCAGAACAGTAAGAAGCGAATTTCTATTTTAATTTCATTTTCTATTATTAAAAAAAAGAAAAATTAATAATAATAAGACAATTATTAATTAATGTTGTGAAGAAAAAATTCATCTGTGGAACTAAAAGAAAAAAAGTGGAAGAGCAGTATCTTTGCTTGTTAATTAGCAGTCAGTCTTGTCTTGTCTTCTCAAGCAGAAGTGATGAGCTGTCTGTTTTATTTATTATTATTATTATTATTATTATTATTATTATTATTATTATTATTATTATTTTTTTTTTTTTTTTTTTTTTTTTTTTTTTTTTGAAACTTTCAGTTCTGATGTAAACGTTTTTAGAAAAATACAAATCGTTCTCAAGAGTGAAAAGTTTCGTCTTAGTTCATTACTCAGGCCTTAAAGTGAGCCACATAATGACCCTGAGATGTGATGAAGCAATCAACAATGAGAAGACATTCAGAAAACTGTCTTTTTTTTACATGAGTTTATTCTAAAGTTTCTCTGAAGTTTATTAATAGTGACTACAGTTCTTCTTTGCTAAGTTTCATTAACAATTTCTTTAAAAATAGACAAAGATTACTCACCAGGCGAAGGAGCACAGGTGTGACAGCAGCACAAATGAACAGAACACACTCACATAGACACAAACGCAAGCTTTCGCAAGCCAGTTGCTTCTTCAGGCAGAAGGAAAGGAGAGGGGAAAAGGAAATGATGAGGGTTTTAAGGAAGGGGGTAAGGAGCCATTCCAATCCCGGAAGAGGAAAGATTTACCTTAGGGGAAGAAAAGGAAGGTGAACAAATACACTCACACACCCATACATTCACAGAGTCACAAACACACCTAGGCAAACATACTATAGAAACCAAAGAAGTTAAGTATAAAATAAATGAAGTCCACTTACCAGGCAAAGGAGCACAGGCAGTGATAGCAACAAATAAACAAATAAACACACACACACACACACACACACACACACACACACACACACATGCAAGCTTTCGCAGCCTAGCTGCTTCGTCAGGCAGAAGGGAAGGAGAGGGAAAACAAAATGATGAGGGTTTTAAGGGAGTGGGTAAGAGGTCATTCCAATCCCGGGACAGGAAAGACTTACCTTGGGGGGGGGGGGGGGGGGAAGGAGGGTAAACAAACACACACACACACACACACACACACACACACACACACATTTATACAGACGCAAGTACACTTAGGCAGACATACTGTAGAACTGTAGAAAGCAAAGAAGTTAGAAGTTAGGCAGAGATGCCATTTGAGGCAGAGGCTCTGTCCTGAGAACCAAGGAAAAGATGTTAAGATGGTGGGTGGGAATGCGAATTTAGCGGAGGTTGAGATCAGGTGGGCAATGGGAAGTGAGAATATGCTGAAGGGTGGTGTAACACTGTGTCAATATGTGCTGGTCGTGCCCCACGGCGTGTTTAGCCACAGGGTGATCCTCATTACCAACAAACACTGTCTGCCTGTGACCATTCATGCGAATGGACAGTTTGTTGCTGGTCATTCCCACATAGAACGCTTCACAGTGCAGGCATGTTAGTTGGTAAATCATGTGGGTGCTGTCACAAGTGGCTCTGCCCTTGATTGTGTACACCCTCCGGGTTACGGGACTGGAGTAAGTGGTGGTGGAAGGGTGCATAGGGCAGGTAGGGAAGGTAGGGAAGGTGGTTTGGGGATTTCATAGGGATGGACTAGGAGGTTACGGAGGTTAGGTGGGCGGCGGAAAGACACTCTCGGAGGAGTGGGGAGGATGTCGTGAAGGATAGATCTCATTTTGGGGCAGGATTTTAGGAAGTCGTATCCTTGCTGGAGAGCCACATTCAGGGTCCGCTCCAGTCCCGGAAAGTATCTGGTGACAAAAGGGGCACTTCTGGGGTTCTGTTGAAGGTTCTGAATTTGGGGGGATGAGAAAGTGGCTCTGGCAATTTGCTTCTGTACCAGATCAGGAGGATAGCTGTGGGATGTGAAGGCTGTTATCAGGTTATTGGTGTATTGGTTCAGGGATTCAGGACTGGAGCAGACTCGTTTGCCACGAAGACCTAAGCTGTAGGGAAGGGAACGTTTGATGTGGAAAGGATGGCAGCTGTCATAATGCAGGTACTGTTGTTTATTGGTAGGTTTGATGTGGACGGATGTGTGTAGTTGGCCGTTGGATAGATGGAGGTCGACATCGAGGAAAGTGGCATGGGATTTGGAATAGGACCAGGTGAATTTGATGGGACCAAAGGAGTTGAGGTTGGAGAGGAAATTCTCGAGTTCTTCTTCACTGTGAGTCCAGATCATGAAGATGTCGTCAATGAATCTATATCAAACTTTGGTTGACAGGCTTCGGTGTCCAGGAAGGCTTCCTCTAAGGGTCACATAAATAAGTTTGTGTACAAGGGGGCCATCGTGGTACCCATGGCTGTTCCCTTTAGTTGTTGGTATGTCTGGCCCTCAAAATTGAAGAAGTTGTGGGTTAGGATGAAGCTGGCTAGGGTATCAAGGAAAGAGGATTTAGGTAAGGAAGTGGGTGGTCGTCGTGAAAGGAAATATTCCATCGCAGTGAGGCCCTGAGCATGTGCGATATTTGTGTATAAGGAAGTGGCATCGATGGTTACAAGGATGGTTTCAGGAGGTAACAGGCTGGGTAAGGATTTCAGGCGATCGAGGAAGTGGTTGGTGTCTTTGATGAAGGATGGGAGACTGCACATGATGGTTTGAAGGTGTTGGTCTATGTAGGCAGAGATTCGTTCTGTTGGGGCTTGGTAACCAGCCACAATGGGGCGGCCAAGATGATTGGGTGTGTGAATCTTCGGAAGTAGGCAGAAGGTGGGGGTGCGGGGTGTCGGTGGAGTCATGAGGTTAATGGAGTCAGGTGAAAGGTTTTGTAGGAGGCCTAAGGTTTTGAGGATTCCTTGAAGCTCTGCCTGGACATGAGGAATGGGATCGGCTTGAAAAACTTTATATGTGGTATTATCTGAAAGCTGACGCACTCCCTCTGCCACATACTCCCGCTGATCGAGTACCACTGTCGTGGAGCCCTTGTCGGCAGGAAGAATGACGATGGAATGGTCAGCCTTCAGATCACGGATAGCTCGGGATTCAGCTGTGGTAATGTTGGGAGTAGGATTAAGGTTTCTCAGGAAAGACTGGGAGGCAAGTTTGGAAGTAAGGAATTCCTAGAAGGTTTGATGAGGGTGATTTTGAGGAAGAGCAGGTAGGTCCTGCTGTGACGGAGGACGGAACTGTTCTAGGCAGGGTTCGATTTGAATGATATCTTGGGGAACTGGATCATTAGGAGGAGGATTATTTTTCTTCGTGGCAAAGTGATATCTCCAGCAAAGACTACGAGTATAGGATAGTAAACCTTTCACAAGGGCTGTTTGGTTGAATTTGGGAGTAGGGCTAAAGGTCAGCCCTTAAAGATATTTGACTTACCTAAAGTACAGGCTCATCGACAGAAACATAAAACACACAAACATTCAAGCTTTCGCAACCGTTGGTTGCTTCTTCAGGAAAAGAGGAAGGAAGGAGGGGAGAAAGGAAGGGACATGGGTTTTAAGGAAGTGGAAAGAAGTCGTTCCAATCCCAGGAGTGGAAGGACTTACCTTAGGGGACAAAAAGGAAGGTAAACAAATACACACACACACACACACACACTCACAAATATCCACATGCAAACACACCTTATATGTATGGATATGTGTGAGTGTGTGTGTGTGTGTATTTGTTTACCTTCCTTTTTGTCCCCTAAGGTCAGTCCTTCCACCCCTGGGATTGGAATGGCTCCTTTTCCATTTCCTTAAAACCCATACCCTTCCCTTTCTCCTCTCCTTACTCTTTTTCCCGAAGAAGCCACCAGTGGTGGCAAAAGCTCGAATGATTGTGTGTTTTGTGTGTGTTTTATATTTCTGTTGACGAGCCTGTACTTTAGGTAAGTCAAATATCATTATTTTATACCTATTTTTCCCACCTGGAAAGTCTCCTTCCAAATAATATTATATAATGATGTTTCACAATATAAAAATGTTTCACAACAGAAAAACATGTCGCACTGTCAGCAATTCACCACAGAAGCACAGCGGTGCAGGATCGGCGGTTAGCAAATGACGTGGCTGAAACGGCAGTGACCGATCCGCAACCAGGCCAGGATGACCTCCTCTCGCCGAGAGAGGTGTGAGGAGGTCCTCCAAACGGTCGTGATTGGTTTTACAGTTCTCAATTTATTGTCATGGAATGAGAACCACGCACTGTGTCAGGAAGACACAATACTCCGGCGAAGAGCCCGTTGAACATTGTTCGCTGGGACGCAAAAAGTAGCCATGCGAGGCAAAAGAGCTGCTGCCTTGGCTGCTATGTTGGCGGTCTCATTCCCGGGAACAACCACGTGGCCAGGGACCCACAGGAAAGTAACGTGACAGCTGTCACCTGCTAGCAACTGGAGAGAGCGTTGGATCCAATACACGAGAGGATGGGTCGAGAAAGTTCGGCAAGCCTCGAGCGGTATACCAAATCTGGGGTGCTCTCCTTGGGCAGCGAACTAAATTCAAGGTTAGTGTGAACCAGGGCCTGATGCCACGGTGGCAATGGGATCTCGCTCTACCTAAAGGTTGAAGGAAGGGTAAAATCGAGCCGCTGAAGCAGGCGGCAAAACCGAACTCCAGGTGGAAGCAAGGCTATGGCAGACAACTGATATTGGCGATCGAGTGAGTCGTCAAAAAATAATAGGTAAGATGGATGGTTGGGCATCGACCGCAGGTGGCATACATACCGACACAAGAGTATGTCACGCGGAGTGGTAAAGGGTAATACAGCAGCCTCGGCATACAGACTTTCAACAGGGCTGGTATAAAAGTCACCAGTTGCCAGGCATAATCCCCGATGGTGAATAGAGTTGAGACGGCGGAGAATCGACAGCCGTGCAGAAGAGTATACAAGGCTTCCATAGTCGAGCTTTGACTGAAGAATGGCCTGGTAAAGGTGAAGCAGGATGGTACAATCCGCTCCCCATGATGTGCCACTGAGGACACTGAAAACATTAAGGGATCGGACACAACAGGCAGCCAGGTAAGACAAATGTGGGGACCAGCAAAGTTTACTATCCAACATTAGCCCCAAGAATTTTGTTGTCTCCATGAAAGGGAGAGCAACGGGGCCGAGACGTAGAGAAGGTGGAAGAAATTCCTTTTATCTCTAGAAGTTTATACACACCGTTTTCTCAGTGGAGAATCGAAAGCCGTTTGCGATGCTCCAGGAATATAGATGGTCAAGACAGCGTTGAAGAGAACGCTCCGAGATACACATCCGCTGGGCACTGTAATAAATTTCGAAATCGTCAACAAAAAGAGATCTGGAGACGTCGGCTGAAAGGCAATCTACGATCTCATTGATTGCAATGGCAAAGAGAGCTGCACTCAAGATGGAGCCCTGCAGTACCCCATTCTCCTGGCGAAAGGTATCTGACAAAACAGAGCCCACCCGTACTCGGAACTTGCAATCCGCCAAAAACGCTTGAATAAAAAGAGGGAGGCGGCCCCACAGGCCCCATGTGTGCAATGTGCGGAGGTATCGTATGCCTTCTCCAAGTCGAAGAACACTGCTACTGTTTGACGCTTCCTTAGAAAGTTATTCATAATGAAGGTCGACAAGGTAACGAAGTGATCGGCAGCAGAGCGGTGTCGACGAAAACCACATTGGACATTAGTCAGGAGGCATCGAGATTCGAGAAACCAGACCAACCGAGCGTTGACCATGCATTCCATCACCTTACAGACGCAGCTCATCAGAGAAATGGCGTGATAACTGGAAGGAAGATGTTTGTCCTTCCCTGGTTTGGGGATGGGGACAACAATGGCTTCACGCGAACTTGTGGAAACATTACCTTCAGTTCATATTCAATTACAGGTACTAAGAAGGAAGCTCTTGCCAACAGGAGAGAGGTTCTTCAGCATCTCAATATGGATGGAATCGGGCCTAGGAGCAGAAGATCGGGACAGGGCAAGAGCACGGACTAGCTCCTGCATGGTGAAGGAGACATTATAACTTTCGCGATTAGAAGAGTGGAAAGAAGGCAGCCATGCCTCCTCTACCTGTTTGCAAGGGAGGAAGGCAGGGTGGTAATGGGCAGAGCTTGAAACCTCCGCAAAGGAGCGGCCCAGAGCGTTGGAAACAGCAGCGGTGACAAAAGGACCGCATTCTCGACAGTCAGGCCAGAAATCTGGGAGTGGACCTTGATGCCGGATAAACGGGGTAGGCCACCCCAAACAACTGTGGAGGGAGTAAAGCGGTTAAAAGAACTAGTAAAAGCAGTCCAGCAAGCTTTTTTGCTGTCGTTGATAACACGATGACTTTGTGCTCTCAGTCGTTTATAATTTATACAATTCTCCAACGTTGGGTGATGGTGGAAGGTTCGTAAAGCATGTCGTTGGGCTCTAAGAGCGCCGCAGCAGGCTGCAGTCCACCAGGGGACTGGGACACAACGTGGAGAAGAGGATGTACGAGGTATGGAATGTTCGGCAGCGTTGAGAATAACCTCTGTGAGGTATTCGCCCTGACTGTCACAGCTGGGAAAATTTTGATCGTGAAACAGCCATGGAAGAAAAAAGCCCCCAGTCGGCTTTAGAGATGTTTCAACTGGTGGGACGAGGAGATGGGGAATGATGCAGGAAGTGGATGACAAGGGAAATGGTCACTTGAGTACGTGTCAGAAAGTGCATACCACTCGAACAGACGTGCAAGCTGAGGAGTGCATATTGTGAGGTCTATATGAGAATAAGTATGTGTTGTGTCAGAAAGGAAGGTCAATGCACCTGTGTTGAGGCAAACAAGATTGAGGTGGTGGAAAAGGTCCACTAAGAGGGAGCCTCTCTGACAAGGTGCTGGAGAGCCCCATAGAGGGTGGTGGGCATTGAAGTCTCCTACCAACACGAAAGGTGAAGGGAGCTGGTCAACGAGGTGTAGCACATCTGCCCTAGTGAGGGCAGATGACAATGGCGAATAAATATTACAGAGAGAAAAGGTAAATGTGGATAGAGTGATGTGGACGGCAACTGCCTGTAGATGAGTATGCAATGAAATGGGATGGTAATATACATCGTCCCAAATGAGCGTCAGAACCCCTCCATGGGCTGGGGTACCTTCCACAGGTGGCAGGTCGAAACGTACAGAGGTGTAGTGGGGAAAGTCTGCACGATCACTTGGATGCAACTTAGTTTCTTGGAGACAGACTAGAAGCAGGCAGTGCAATCGAAGGAGTAGTTTTAATTCCTCCCGATTGGAACGAATGCCGCGAATATTCCATTAAAGAAGCACCATGATAAAAAATGAGAGAGGAAAAGAAGATAAAAAGGAACAAGCAAGCGGGGTCACCTCGACAGCTGCTGAGGACCGGACTTCGAGAGAGCACTGCTATCGCTATCTAGGGGCAAAGGGTCATGTTCCATAGGTTCGAACGACACATCTGCCACCTCCCTGAGTTGATCAGGAGGGGCAGCTTCCACTGCCAGTAAAGGGCCAGGTGCCCGGCAGACGGAGCGTCCCGGTGAAACAGAAGACGGCCGAGGACAGCAACTGTTGTACAGCGTGACTGAAGAGTCATGCCGCGGCGGTGAAAGGGGGGGGGGGCTATTCATTTTGTGAGCCTTCCTAGAGGCATGACAGGTAGAAGAAGTGGTTGACGATTGAGAAGACATAGTCTTGAGGAAGTCTTCACAAACAGGTTCTTTTTTTGAACTTCGGACAGTGGATTTAGGTGCCTGGGATGTGTGGGAACAGGCCGACGATTGCACTGTAGAACGGGCAGAAGGGATCGGAGAGGTGGAATGAGCAATTTTTGAGCTAGCCGACCTGACAACAGTGTCACAGAAGGTTAAATCAGAGATCTGAATGCCTACCTCCTTAGTTGGTCAAGTTGAGGTGAGGACCTGGCTGTAAGTACCTGATGGGAGTACAGCGGGCTTTCTACTCGCTAATAACTTCCGAGCGGCATAGGATGAGACCTTCTCCTTGACGCGTATCTTCTGGATGACCCCCTCTTTATAAACAGGGCAGTCCCGTGAAGAAGCAGCATGCTCACCCATGCAATTAATGCAGCGAGGGGATGGAGGTAGACATACACTCTCATAGGCATCCCTGCCACAGGTGGTGCACTTGGCTGCATTAGTACGAGATTTACTGTTATTATATCTCTGGCAACGGAAACAGTGAATAGGATTGGGTATATACGGGTGGACGGAAATGACTTCATAGCCCGCTTTCACCTTAGATGGTAGGTCAACCCTGTCGAAAGTCAAGAAGACAGTACGAGTCAGCACGAGGTCATTGTTAGCCTTTTTCATCACGCGATGAACAGCCGTAACTCCCTGATTGGACATATACGTAAGTATATCTTCGTCCGTTAACCCATCCAGGGATCTTGTGAAGACTACCCCCCGCGAAGAGTTGAGGGTGCGGAAGCCTCCACTTTTACTGGGAAAGTGTGCACAAGTGTAGCCCGACGTAATTTTTGTGGCTGGAACGCATTCTCAATTTCAAGCAACAAGGTCCCATTACGCTGTCTGGAGCAGGTCTTCAAGGGACCTGTGATCACAATTACACCCTTCTGAATGATAAAAGGATTTACAGCAGAAAAATCCTGATCGTCAGTGCAAGATACTACCAGGAACTTAGGAATGTTAGGCAAGACTTTCCATGGCTGAGAATCATCATGTTTCCGCTTTTGGGTTAAGGTTATAGAAGATTTGGAAGTTTTCATAGCGGAGGTGTCCCCCATGATTACCGGCGTCTCCGATGGTGCGCTCCTTCCTTGTGGGGGCCCTCTCTGAGGGCGCAACCGCCTTAGGTGATTAAAAGGGTGGGTCGAGGACAAGGAGAAAGAAAGAGGGGGAGGCTAAAGAACGGGAAAGGAAGAGGACCAAGAAAAGGAAAAGTCTGAGAGGAAGCAGAAAAAGAAACCTTGGACTGACTGAAAATGCCCGGCTCCGGGCGAAGGCACAAACTGGGGGGGAAAAAGAAAGCGGCCTGGGACAGAAGAAAAGTCAATTCGGCTTGGGGCCCCGTGGGCACCACACGTACCCACAAAAGAGCTGTGGGCCTCCTGGGGGGGTTACTTGGCGAAGAAAGATGCTACAAAATAATTTGACAAGACCCCAATCTGAGCTAGTCAGTTGAATATTGGGATTCATCTTGAGCTCTTGGAGTCTCGTCTTACCCAGCTGCAAGCATAAAGTGCTTCCTGAAATAGTTGCTTTCCCCATGAAAGCCACAAGATATTAATACACCAGCCCACTGGACACATGCCACCAAGTAATGAAAATTCACTAAAGCACTCACGTACAAGTCAACCTGTCAATATTTAGTTTGTCTCCAAGTAGTAACTTATACCACATAATAATGGTGAAGTGACTGGTGGCATAGAGAAAAGGAAGGTGAGGATGAGCAGCCACTCAGCACTTCATCTATAATTAAAAGGTGGTCCTTGTAATCTTTATTTACAGGTACTTTGAGTATGTCTTAATGATAGATAGTAGCAGCTGGAAATAGTAGCCTATATCTAGAAACCTACTGTTCTGAAATACTGTGTCTATTTGGGTATTTATTTATTCATCTTTTAATATTTATCTTTTTGATACTGTTTACAACAGAATCATAGCTTGATTATATTGTGACAGAGCAGGTTATAAGAAATGTTCCTGTAGTATAATTTATTCTAAAGATGATAACCAAGCTGCAGACAAGCACATATAATGGAAATCACATTCACAGAAAATGTGTGTGCGGACACACACACACACACACACACACACACACACACACACACACACACATATTAGCTATTGGCCATAGGCCTTTTTCATAATGAAGAGTACTCACACAGTCACATTGCACAATCACACTACCATCATCTGCGGCTGCCACAGCCCAAATCTTTTCAGTGTAGCAGCCAGAGATGATGGTTGTGTCACTGAAGTGTGCCTACGTGAATGATTTGTATTCTGAAGAAAGGCTATGCTTTATAGCTAAAGTGTTGTACCTGTGACTTATGTGCATGTCACAGCTGGCCATACATCTATGAGGAGTCAAACTGTCCACATATTCTTTAAATAAGTTGAAATAGATACAAAAATTTAGTCAGTTATGTTAATGTTCAGACTCTGAAGTATATGTAGCAGTAAAACAAGTCTGTAATAACTGACCTGAATAATTGTGCTGGAATACCAACCTAGAGGAGGGATCGCATTGTGTTTGGAAAACAGGAAATATTACAAACATTGATGAAAATTTAAGTAGCAAACCATTTATTTCATATCACAAATTATTTTAAATTTACAAAAATATAATATCAAAAGTCAAGTTAGTACACAGTCTTTAAATACAAAGTACAAGCTGCCAACAACTTCAGCTATCAGAAATTGAAATATTATCTCAAACAAACCACTTTTCAAGAGATCATTTGTTCCTACTTATATAGAATTTTTTACCCTTTCACAGCCATAAAACAACAACAACAGCTGGAATGTAGATACCTAACTTACCAAATTCGTAAGCACCAGTATTCATAATTGATAAATTTACTCATATTTACATGTTTGATCTCTGTTCCATATGTTTACCATTTTTTACATGTTGTTGTTCTAACAGCAAATTTATATTAGTTTGTATGTGTTCTATGTGCTGTATCAGTGCTGACAAGCCATCTGTGTCTCCTGCATTCTCCACAGAGAATACTCCGTGGCTTGTCGCAATACTTTTAGCTTCATTTACTATTTTTGAACTAAATCTTTTTATAAGAGGGCCCTGTTCTCCTGACAGCCTTGCTTGTGTCCCTTTATTGGGCCAAATAAGCAAGCAAGCTTCCTCTACTGATTTTTCTGAAAACAATAATAAATTTTGAAAATGTTTTGAAATACATTTACAGTGCTTAAATAATCTATATAAACTAAGTGCAATATTTTCAACTTCATACAAAAGTTTTATTTGAGACATTAAACTCAGAATCTCCGCATTTCCTCTTATATGCTGTTCATCAGAGACAGCAAGAGCTGTTAGGAGATTTAGTAACACAACATGTAGAAAGAATAAAAAAAGTACAAATACAATTGAAGTCAGCCAGATACTCGTCTGGAAAGGAAGATTGCTAGCTTCAAACTCTCCTGTCATCATAATGACAGTTTTTAACAATGTTTTTAATGGATTTTCAAAGAAATCAATATTTTCAGTTCCTCCACTGGCAGTTTGTGTTTGATTAAAAATACCTGCAGTATTATTACTTTGAGACCCTGATGACTGGATGTTAGATTGTGAGAATATTACATAGAAGCTGAGACAGAAAGCAAAAATTATAAATATGTAAGACTTTAGAAACTGTAGGTAATTCAGAGACACAGCCTTTAGCATTTGTACATTAGTCGAAAATCTGTAATGTCGGCCAGTCACAATAAAAAGATCTCGCCATGACAACAAAATGGCAATAGTAAAGGCCCACTGAGTAAATGCACCGAGAGGACAATGGAGAAGAATAAGTGCTGCTAATAATATCAGACACAGGTCAAACAGGTTTTCACAATTTTCAACATACAAATTTGTTTTTAGAATAAGCTGCGCAGTTTCTCTAAGAAACATAAACATTGTACATACAAAAGCAATTGCACAGAAGCACATTTGGATAGAGTGTACCCATGTGGAATTTTTATTCAGTCTGCTAACTTCAATTACAATATACGCATTTAATGTAATAACAAAAACTATACAAAGTATTAGGTTTAAAGATAAAAATGGTCTCATAGAATCATCTTTAACTCTCAAAAAGCTTGTGATGAGTGGATGCTTTAAGAGTGATGCATACTCACTTGAACTGCTGAGTGAATTTAAGAGATTCATTTCAGAATATTTTGTGTGTGATCTAGGACCAAGTAACATTGAGTTTCCATATTTACTTTCTGCCTCTGATGGATTGGTTTGGATTAGACTGCTGTTATCACTTTTCAAACTGTTTGTTTGACTATGTTGAGATATCAACATTTTATAATTGAATATTATAACAAAATCATCATTGCTTGGTAATATATTATCTTTAACTTCTATGCTCTTATCTAATAACCTCTCCATTTCCTCAACAGATAAGGGATGCTTTCCAAACATATTTTTTGCAAGTATGTCAGCACCATGGCCTAATAATTCAAAAATGATTGCCATATTTTCATTTTTAGCAGCATAATGTAAAGCAGTGTTTTGTTTATGATCAACAGCATTTGTATCTATTTCTTTGATACCTCTAGTATTTAACAGTATGTGAACCATTTCCGAGTCATTCTGGAGACAGGCTAACATTAGGGGTGTTCTCCTATTTCTTTTATGAATTTCATTTGGATCTACCTTTTCGAGTAGTTTCTTTGCAAAATCATGAAGACCTCTCTCACACGCATACTGCAAGAATGTGTAACCACATTCATCACATTTCAGGAAATTTTCTTGAAATGGCATTTTTTCAAACAACTCTTCAAATTCTGCATACTGTCTTTGCACCATAAAGTCAAAAAGTCTCTTCTTATCGGGCTTGGTACCTCCACCACCAAATAATTCAATACTGTCAGCCAGAGTAGTACCATCGTTTGGAATATACGGAATAGCTACTGCAGGTTTTATCAAATCTGCAGAACCTGATCTAGGCTGAATAAGAGAAGGCACTCTACTTTCCATTCCACCTCTTTCTTTTATCATTGTTAGGGCATCACTACATCCTGCAACATCTGCTGGTGTCCTTCCCAAGTGGTCCTTTGCATTCACATCAATGTTACGGAGAGACAACAGCAATTCTAAACAGTCGTGTGTGTGGTCAGAAGGCGGGCAAGATGCGGCAATGTGAAGAGGAGTTTGTCCTTTTCCATCTTGCACATTAATCTCAACAAGTGGATGTTCAGCAAGTAGCTTAAGGGCCGCCCAGTTGCCTGCTTCGACTGCTGCATGCAGTGGGGTGCTGGAAATTAAAAAAAAAAATAATTTAAGTTCAATTTGTACATTTTTATTAGTTTTTTATTTACATCATTGTTCAACTATGGGTATTGCAATGTTCACAATAGCTGTTTTATGATAGAAACAGTCCTATGTATTTATTTATTGTTTAATGATATGAATATTATCAAGGGAAACATTCCTGGTAGGAAAAAAAGAGATGGTTTGTGTGTGTGTGTGTGTGTGTGTGTGTGTGTGTGTGTGTGTGTGTGTGTGTGTGTTTTACCTGTCCTTTTTCTCCCCAAAGTAACTCTTTCCTCTCCCAGGTTTGGAATGACTCCTCACCCATTCTCTTAAAACCCTCATCCTTTCCTTTTCCCTCTCCTTCCTTGTTCTTTTTTTGAAGAAGCAACCTGGGGTTAAAAAAGCTCAACATTTGTCTGTGTGTGTGTATCTATGTACATGTGCTTTTTCACCTGGTAAGTAAACTCTCTCTCTCTCTCTCTCTCTCTCTCTCTCTCTCTCTCTTATATATATATATATATATATATATATATATATATATATATATATATATATATCATCGCCTGGTAAGTGTACAATATTCGTATATATATATAATAAAAAATAGAAAAGAGATGACTTACCAAAAGGACCGGCTCGTCGATATAAACAAATAAAATCACACACAAACACACATACAAGCTTTCACCACCACTGGAAGCTTCTTCAGGAAAAAGAGGAAAAAAGGGGAGGAGAAAGGGAAGGATATGGGTTTTAAGGAAGTCGAAAAGGATTCATTCCAATCCCAGGAGTGGAAGGACTTACCTTAGGGGAAAAAAAGGAAGGTAAACAAAAACACACACACTCAGACATATTGAAATGCAAACACACCTAGACAGACATTTGTAAAAAGCAAAGAAGTTAGACAGAGATACCAATTGAGGCAGAGGCTCTGTCCACAGAACCAAGGCAAAGATGCTAAAGATGGTGGGCGGGAATTTGAATTAGCGGAGATTGAGACCAGGTGGGCAACAGGAGGAGAGAATAAGCTGAAGGGCAAGTTCCCATCTCCAGAGTTCTGAAAGGTTGGTGTCGGTGGGAAGTATCCAGATAACCCGGATGGTGTAACACGGTGCCAAAATGTGCTGGTCGTGCACCAAGGCATGTTTAGCCACAGGGTGATCCTCATTACCAACAAACACTGTCTGCCTGTGACCGTTCATGTGAATGGACAGTTAGTTGCTGGTCATTCCCACATAGCACGCATCACAGTGTAGGCATGTCAGTTGGTAAATCACGTGGGTGCTATCGCAAGTGGCTCTGCCCTTGATTGTGTACACCTTCCGGGTTACTGGACTGGAGTAAGTGGTGGTGGAAGGGTGCATAGTGCAGGTTTTACAACGGGGGCGGTTGCATGGGTAGGAGCCAGAGGGTAGGGAAGGTGGTTTGGGGATTTGATAGGGATGGACTAGGAGGTTACGAAGGTTAGGTGGGCGGCGAAAAGACACTCTTGGTGGAGTGGGAAGGATGTCATTAAGGATGGATCTCTTTTCAGGGCAGGATTTAAGGAAGTCGTATCCCTGCTGGAGAGCCACATTCAGAGTCCGCTCCAGTCCCGGAAAGTATCTGGTGACAAAAGGGGCACTTCTGGGGTTCTTCAGTGGAAGGTTCTGGATTTGGGGGGGATGAGGAGGTGGCTCTGGTAATTTGCTTGTGAACCAGATCAGGAGGATAGCTGCGGGATGTGAAAGCTGTTATTAGATTATTGGTGTACTGGTTCAGGGATTCGGGACTGGAGCAGACTCTTTTGCCACAAAGACCTAAGCTGAGGGGCAGGGAACGTTTGATGTGGAATGGATGGCAGCTGTCATAATGGAGGTACTGTTGTTTGTTGGTAGGTTTGATGTGGACGGATGTGTGAAGTTGGCCGTTGGACAGGTGGAGGTCAATATCGAGGAACGTGGCATGGGATTTGGAATAGAGGCAGGTGAATTTGATGGGACCAAAGGAGTTGAGGTTGGAGAGGAAATTCTGGAGTTCTTCTTTACTGTGAGTCCAGATCATGAAGATGTCATCAATGAATCTGTACCAAACTTTGGGTTGGCAGGCTTGGGTATCCAGGAAGGCTTCCTCTAAGTGTCCCATAAATAAGTTTGCGTACGAGGGGGCCATCCTGGTTCCCATGGCTGTTCCCTTTAGTTGTTGGTATGTCTGGCCCTCAAAGGTGAAGAAGTTGTGGGTTAGGATGAAGCTGGCTAGGGTATTAAGGAAAGAGGTCGGCATGAAAGGAAATACTCCATCGCAGCGAGGCCCTGGGCATGTGGGATATTTGTGTATAAGGAAGTGGCATCAATGGTTACAAGGATGGTTTCAGGAGGTAACAGGCTGGGTAAGGATTTCAGGCGATCGAGGAAGTGGTTGGTGTCTTTGATGAAGGATGGGAGACTGCACATGATGGGTTGAAGGTGTTTGTCTATGTAGGCAGAGATTCCTTCTGTGGGGGCTTGGTAACCGGCCACAATCGGCCGGCCTGGATGATTAGGTTTGTGAATCTTAGGAAGTAGGTAGAAGGTAGGGGTGCGGGGTGTCGGTGGGGTCATGAGTTTGATGGACTCGGGTGAAAGGTTTTGTAGGGGGCCTAAGGATCTGAGAATTGCCTGAATCTCTGCCTGGACATCAGGAATGGGGTCGTCTTGACAGACTTTGTAGGTAGTGTTGTCTGAAAGCTGGCGCAGTCCCTCAGCCACATACCCCCGCTGATCAAGTACCACGGTCGTGGATCCCTTGTCAGCAGGGAGAATGACGGTGGAATGGTCAGCCTACAGATCACGGATAGCTCAGGATTCAGCTGCGGTAATGTTGGGAGTAGGATTAAGGTTTTTCAGGAAGGACTGAGAGGCAAGGTTGGTAGTAAGGAATTCCTGGAAGATTTGAAGGGGGTGATGAGGGAGAGCGGGTGGGTCTCGCTGTGATGGAGGATGGAACTGTTCCAGGCAGGGTTCAATTTGAATGATGTCTTGGGGAACTGGATCATCAGGAGTAGGATTATTTTTCTTCGTGGCAAAGTAATATCTCCAGCCAAAGCTAAGAGTATAGGATAGTAGGTCTTTGACAAGGGCTGTTTGGTTGAATTTGGGAGTGGGACTAAAGGTGAGGTCTTTGGATAGAACGGAGGTTTCAGATTGGGAGATAGGTTTGAGGATGAGCCTGTACTTTAGGTAAGTCAAATATCTTTAAGGGCTGACCTTTAGCACTACTCCCAAATTCAACCAAACAGCCCTTGTGAAAGATTTACTATCCTATACTCGTAGCATTGGCTGGATATATCAAGTCTGTCAAGACGACCCCATTCCTGATGTCCAGGCAGATATTCAGGCAATTCTCAGATCCTTAGGCCCCCTACAAAACCTTTCACCCGAGTCGATCAAACTCATGACCCCCACTGACACCCTGCACCCCTACCTTCTACCTACTTCCTAAGATTCACAAACCTAATCATCCAGGCCGGCCGATTGTGGCCGGTTACCAAGCCCCCACAGAACGAATCTCTGCCTACATAGACCAACACCTTCAACCCATCACGTGCAGTCTCCCATCCTTCATCAAAGACACCAACCACTTCCTCGATCGCCTGAAATCCTTACCCAGCCTGTTACCTCCTGAAACCATCCTTGTAACCATTGATGCCACTTCCTTATACACAAATATCCCACATGCCCAGGGCCTCGCTGCGATAGAGTATTTCCTTTCACGCCGACCACCCACTTCCCTACCTAAAACCTCTTTCCTTAATACCCTAGCCAGCTTCATCCTAACCCACAACTTCTTCACCTTTGAGGGCCAGACATACCAAGAACTAAAGGGAACAGCCATGGGAACCAGGATGGCCCCCTCGTACGCAAACTTATTTATGGGACGCTTAGAGGAAGCCTTCCTGGATACCCAAGCCTGTCAACCCAAAGTTTGGTACAGATTCATTGATGACATCTTCATGATCTGGACCAACAGTGAAGAAGAACTCCAGAATTTCCTCTCCAACCTCAACTCCTTTGGTCCCATCAAATTCATCTAGTCCTATTCCAAATCCCATGCCACATTCCTCGATGTCGACCTCCATCTGTCCAACGGCCAACTCCACACATCCGTCCACATCAAACCTACCAACAAACAACAGTACCTCCATTATGACAGCTGCCATCCATTCCACATCAAACGTTCCCTTCCTTACATCTTAGGTCTTCGTGGCAAACGAGTCTGCTCCAGTCCCGAAGCTCTGAACCAGTACACCAATAACCTAATAACAGCTTTCATATCCCACAGCTATCCTCCTAATCTGGTAGAGAAGCAAATTGCCAGAGCCTCTTCCTCAACCCCCCAAATTCAGAACCTTCAACAGAGGAATCCCAGAAGTGCCCCTCTTGTCACAGGATACTTTCCGGGACTGGAGCGGACTCTGAATGTGGCTCTCCAGCAAGGATACGACTTCCTTAAATCCTGCCCCGAAATGAGATCCGTCCTTCATAACACCCTTCCTACTCCACTGAGAGTGTCTTTCCGCCGCCCACCTAACCTCCGTAACCTCCTAGTCCACGCCTATGAAATCCCCAAACCACCTTCCGTACCTTCTGGCTCCTACCCTTGTAACCACCCCCATTGTAAAACCTGCCTTATGCACCCTTCCACCACCACTTACTCCAGTCCCGTAAACCGGAAGGTGTACACGATCAAAGGCAGAGGCACTTGCGATAGTACCCACGTGATCTACCAAGTGACATGCCTGCACTGTGAAGCGTTCTATGTGGGAATGACCAGCAACAAACTGTCCATTCGCATGAATGCTCACAGGCAGACAGTGTTTGTTGGTAATGAGGATCTTCCTGTGGCTAAACACGCCTTGGGACACGGCCAGCACATCTTAGCACAGTGTTACACCGTCCGCGTTATCTGAATACTTCGTACCGACACCAATCCTTCAGAACTCTGGAGATGGGAAGTAGCCCTACAGCACATTCTCTCTTCCCGTTGCCCACCTGGTCTCAACCTCCGCTAAATTCGAATTCCCACCCACCACCTTAACATCTTAACATCTTTGCCTCAGTTCTCTGGACAGAGCCTCTGCCTCAAGTGGCATCTCTTGATAACTTCTTTGCTTTCTACAGTATGTCTGCCTAGGTGTACTTGCGTCTGTGTAAGAGTGTGTGTGTGTGTGTGTGTGTGTGTGTGTGTGTGTGTGTGTGTGTGTGTGTGTTTATTTGTTGCTATCACTGCCTGTGCTCCTTTGTCTGGTAAGTGGACTTCATCTATTTTTTACGTATATAACTATGTAAAGAGGTTCACTGAGCTGCTGACAGACACAGAAACAGAATCACATTCACACAATTAACTTTTAGGCCATGGCCTTCATCAGAAACACACATACATTCACACAATCACTCAGACAACTATACAGACAACCATCAAGTCCAGCCACTCCAGTGTCACAAGCATGGAGTCGCCGGACATGATGGTTGTGTGTGTATATAGTTATCTGAGTGATTGTGTGAATGTTTGTTTTTGTTTTCCTGATGATGGCCATGGCCAAAAATTTAGTTGTGTGAATGTGATTATTTGTTTATTTTGTCTGTCAGTAGCTCAGTGAGCTTCTTTACTGTGAGCTGTTATTTATCCTCCATTATTGAAGAAATAGATTTTTTATATTTTGAAGCAACAAGGGAAGTTACAATACATGAATAATCATTTCGTGGTTACAATTTTAAAATTAGGAAAGGTTAAAATTATGGGATTCGATCTGCACCATTAATGTATGATACCTGGTGACTAGTATACCTCTTATCTCTTCCTCCCCGAAGGGCTTTGGCCACTGCCCTCCTGATAGTGAGCACATTTTCCTGCCAGTCTGTGTCTAGCTACTGTATGTGTTTGCTATTGAAGTGTTATACATGGCTATCACTGTCTTTAGGCATCCCAGCATACCAAGTTCCCACATTGGTGACCCTGAAGTTGAACGTTTGCTTTCACTTGACTCAGTATATACATGCCAACGATACCATGAAATACAGTGATATTTGGACTATGTTTCACTTTGACGGGCCATGGATACACGGCCACTGCAGCGATTTCACTGATGCCTACAGCCTCCGCAACTGTAAGTGCTGCACGAGCAACCACAAACTTATTTTACTGTGAATTTACTAGATTTAACTGGTATGCCGCAATGTGGCCTTTCTGAGATTAACTGCCCAGACAATTACTCTGGCAATTGCCTCACCACATGTGTATTAAAGTCTGTATTCCATGCGCCCCACAGTGATTATTCAAGCGCTAATATCTTCCATATTGACTTTCAGGCTTGTACTCTACAGTCTGCAAGAAATTGTGCCAGTTTTATAGTTAAAAGAGCTAACACTGCTCTATCTTTATATCGGTGAATCCATTTGTGAGCACATGCTGCATAAGCCTGTTTTCTCTTCTCTTGTATTTGTGTCTCCCCTTTCACTCCAACAAGCTAAAACGTTTTTCACACAGCAGACTGTTTTTGCATGTTTCCATCTTTAGCAAATGAAAAAGTGGCAAGGCTACCACCACCCCTCCCTCCCCCTCTCTCAAAATTTTCGCACTTTCAGTTTCTTGCTTATATCTTTAAAATTGTGTGGTTTTCGAAGATGTCCCATTCTGCACAAAATTAAAACAGACAAAATTTCCTACTAAATTCACTACTCAGAATTAATTTCCTGACTAGCGGTATCATTGCTAGAAATTGCTGAAAAAAGGACCTTTTCTTTTAATTATCATCATCTTTTGCAAGAAAGACAATAATTCACACTCACACCCCTTGCAACTTGAAAAATATACATTTTATCAACAAAACCCCTACACCAAATGAAAGTAAATTCAATTTCCTACAAGGTAAGTCTGCAGAGTAATATTCCACTGTCTTGTAAGTGGGGAAGCACCAAAACGAAAAATACGAACAATGGCTTCTGGGCTCTATTGACAAATGCCCTTCCCACCTGCCTATATCCCGTCGGCACTATATTTTCAACATGTTGCACTCAAAATTGACGTTTTGAATCAATTGATGGGAAAGTTTGCTTGATGAAACCATTATCAAATTATATTTAGAACATATCAGGTACGTGACATGGGACAGAAAGCTGAATCTGAAATCAGCCTATGTTGTGAAATGAGTACATTAAATTCCCCTTCCTAAAGTGTGACAGTGCACAAATCCCTTATTGACAAATGTCCGTCAGCTGAGTTGAAGTGTGTCCCTACTGCCTAATGGGGTCCTTCCCTTCCTGTGTTGGTTATACCTCCACTGATAGGTTCCTCCTTGCATAATGATGGGTATCTAAAGTCCCCCTATGTACATTTCCTCAAGTCTGGGAGAGGTACAGCCCCTCAGCTCCTCTACCATCCGGGAAGTGCCCTAGAGGAGAGTGTTGCCAACCACATGCTCTTTCTCCATGCACTGAGTGGTTGCGTGGTCGTGTCTCTACATATTCATTATTTAATCAAAAATCTGTGTCTAACATTATACCTCACTAAATTCACTGATCCTTCAGCCCATCTAAAGGAAATAACAGCTACTAGTGAGAAGTTTTTGCTTGCCCTTTATGTTGGTATCCACACAACCACTACAGTCAACAAGCTAAGATGTAAGTAATATGTCAAATCAGCCTATCAGGAAACAGCAAACATCTTCTATGCCTCCCACTGAAGTTGCAGCTCTACAACACATCTTCAGAGTTTTTCTTCAGTTTCAGCAGTGAATTTGGGATTTATTCTCATCTGCTTGCATTACTGAACCTCCCGATACCACTGTTGCATAATAATAGATATGAATGTAATTATCTACTATTTTCTTTTCCAAAACTTTAGTTATTCTGTCTTATAATGTAACTAGATGAAGTCATTTTCTATTATTTAATGCCAGGGAAGTTTCTTTAATTAGCAAATATTAATTAATTTGTGCAAGAAGTATATTATTAAATTTCAGATAGTGTGCTAATTAGTATTTCTGTTAAAACTAAGGAAATTCTTTTCTCGTAATATCAAAGTAGGTATTACTGTATTTCACAAGTAATGATAGCAAAGTTTTGCCCTCTTTAGTTTCTGTGTAATTATCGTTAATTATGAAAGTATTGTTGATAAGCCAATTTTATTGAATATGCAAATGAAATACTATGGTATTCATTTAACCGAGATTTTTATATTCGGTTACTCAGTATTATTTAAGCTAATTTTCACTGCAGCCAGTTGTATGTAACTGTTTACTTTTCCATTATAATCAATTTAATGAACATAATTAACAATAAGCAATTTTCAGTGACATCGTTTGGTAGATATAAATAGGATGCACTCGTGGCATGTAATAGAGTATTGTCTCATCCATTATCTGAAGCATAATGCACTTTAGTTAAGAGTACTATTTCGTCCACGATCTGAGGCACAAGTCACGCCAGTTTGAACTTTAATGTTGACCAATTATGTAAAATTCGTCAGTGTTGTTAGTGTGGAAGGTGCATTTACTGTGATTAATTAATATTTTTGCCAAATTACTATGTACAGCTCTAACATTTGTATTCCACACACGAACAGTGTTGTAAAGTAGTAGTATTGATGTGTGGAATGTGCATGCCTGCTATTATTATTAATAATAATAATAATAATAATATTTATTCAACATCGAATAATATATATACAGTCTCTTGATATTGTACAGATTATTCTTCTGAATACGTCAGTTTCATAAATTATAAACTAATGATTACTGTTTCATATAGACATTATTTCTTTTATACAATTAAACGTATTACATGTTTTTAAGTCTTCATCTGACAATTAAACAGTTAACTACAGTATTACATGTTTTTAAGTCTATTTGACAACTAAACAGTTAACTACAGTACATACTTGTCTTGGTTAAGAAACATTTTTCATACAGTCACACCGGCCGCGGTGGCCGAGGAGACTGAGGTGCTCCAGTCACAGTCTGCACGACCACTACGGTCGGGGGGTTCGAATCCCCCCTCGGGCATGGATATTTGTGCCGTCTTTAGTATAAGGTAGTTGATAAGTAGTTTGTACGTTTAGGGACTGATGACCCCGTAGTTAAGTCCCATAAGCTTAACAAACATTTCAACATTTCATACAGTCACAGAATTCATCTAGAGAATATAATGTATTTTCAATTAGGATCCTTTTTAGTTGGTCTTTTAATTTGTTTTTAGGAAGGGCTGCAAGGCTTTTTGAAAGTGCATTGCTAAGCTTCAGGCAAACATGAAGTCCATTTTATTTATGTAATGCTGTTCTGTGACTGTTTAAATGGTATGTTAGTTTTTGTTGTGTAGATCACAGTTTAGATCTGGATTGATTGTTTTCACATATATTATTATTATTATTATTTTTAATATATATACACCAGTAATGGTAAGCATGCCCAATTTTGGAAAGAGATTCCGACATGATTCTCTAGCTTTAGCCCCACAATTCTGACCACTTTCTTCTGTAGTATCAACAAAGTGTTAATGTTGGTTTGTGATGTTCCACCCCAAATCTCTATTCCATAGTTTGTGTTGGATGCAAATAATGCATGGTATGCAGTCTTAAGGATATGCATATCTTTACAATATTTGCTGATCTGGTTTATGGCAAAGATATTTTTAGACAGCTTTTTGGCTAGGGAATCTATGTGAATGTCCCACTTAAGGTTGTCTTGAATTGTGATACCCAAAAATTGTGTATTTTTCCTTATTAATAAATATATAAAAAATAGACAAAGATTACTCACCAGGCAAAGGAGCACAGGTGTGACAGCAGCACAAATAAATAGAACACACACACACAAGCTTTCGCAACCTAGTTGCTTCTTCAGGCAGAAGGGAAGGAGAGGGAAAAGGAAATGATGAGGGTTTTAAGGAAGGGGGTAAGGAGCCATTCCAACCCCGGGAGAGGAAAGACTTACCTTGAGGGAAGAAAAGGAAGGTGAACAAATACACACACACCCATACATTCACACAGATGCAAACACCTCTAGGCAGACATACTATAGAAACCAAAGAGTGTCTTTCCACCGCCCACCTAACCTCCGTAACCTAGTCCATCCCTATGAAATCCCCAAACCACCTTCCCTACCTTCTGGCTCCTATCCTTGAAACCATCCCCATTGTAAAACCTGCCCTATGCACCCTTCCACCTCCATTTACTCCAGTTCCGTAACCCGGAGGGTGTACACGATCAAAGGCAGAGCCATTTTCGATAGTACCCACGGGATCTAACAACTGACATGCCTGCACTGTGAAGCGTTCTATGTGGGAATGACCAGCAACAAACTGTCCATTAGCATGAATGGACACAGGCAGACAATGTTTGTTGGTAACGAGGATCACCCCTGTGGCTAAACACGCCTTGGTGCACGGCCAGCACATCTTGGCACAGTGTTACACCGTCCGGGTTATCTGGATACTTCCCACTGACACCAATCCTTCAGAACCCTTCAGCATATTCTCTCTTCCCATTGCCCACTTGGTCTTAACCTTCGCTAAATTTGAATTCCCGCCCGCCATCTTTAACATCTTTGCCTCGGTTCTCTGGACAGAGCCTCTGCCTCTAGTGGCATCTCTGTCTAACTTCTTAACTTCTTTGGTTTCTATAGTATGTCTGCCTAGGTGTGTTTGCGTCTGTGTGAATGTATGGGTGTGTGTGTGTATTTGTTCACCTTCCTTTTCTTCCCCCAAGGTAAGTCTTTCCTCTCCCGGGATTGGAATGGCTCCTTACCCCCTTCCTTAAAACCCTCATCCATTTCCTTTTCCCTCTCCTTCCCTTCTGCCTGAAGAAGCAACTGGGTTGCGAAAGCTTGCATTTGTGTGTGTGTGTGTGTGTGTGTGTGTGTTCTATTTATTTGTGCTGCTGTCACACCTGTGCTCCTTCGCCTGGTGAGTAATCTTCATCTATTTTTTTATATATTTATTTTTTCTGCTAGGAATTTTTCGTCTATAATATTTCCTTATTAATAGTTTGATTTCCTTTTGATAATTTCATGTCAAAGTCTGTTTGCTTTCTAGGGTTAAATTCTACAATTGCGGTCTTTGAGGCACTTACATTTAGATTGTTTTCATTGAAATACTTGACTATTTCATCAGTAACAGTGTTGCACAGCACTTCCAGAATGCCATGGTCTTTGTGTTTGCACACAATTATTGTATCGTCTGCATACAATATTATTTTATTATCTGGGGAACAGTACTTTATATCGTTCACATAAATCAGGAACAGGAGGGGGTCCCAAGACGGAACCTTGGGGCGCTCCGTATTTAACATCTGCTGCTTTGGATTTGAAATACCCACTGTTTGTTTTAATCAAGACAAATTGTTTCCTGTTGCTCATATATGACTATTAGGTCAAAGCATGTTCCTCTAATACCCATGTTCCATGTCTTGTCAAATAGTATGGTGATTTTAACGCAGTCTAAAGCTTTTTCGAGATCAAGGAACACTCTAGCAACTTGTTTGTTGTTCTCTATGGCAGGTATTATTTCATCTACGAGCTGTGCTGCAGTTACTGAAGTTGACTTGTTTTTTCATAAAACCATTTTGATTTTCTAATATTAGGTTGTGTAGACTCAGAAATGCCATTAGTCTATTATAAATAACTTTCTCTATTACCTTGGAAAATCCAGGTAAGATTGAGATCGGTCGGTAGTTTTCAATTTTATTTTTATCACCTTTCTTGTAAATCGGAGTTACTTGTGCTATCTTTAGTCTGTCTGGAAAAATGCCTGGTGTGATTATGTCATTTACTGCTGTCGCCAAGGCATCTGATATGTTGTCTATAAACCTTTTAAGTGTGCTGATAGACAATCCTTCATAACCTGCAGAGTGAGTTTTTTAGTGACATCACTATGTGTTTTATTTCCCTGCTGCTCGTAGGTGTCAAGTATATGCTATGTCTTACTGGATTGCCCTTATATGTATACTGGAGGTTGTTGAACTGGTCATTGATGGACTTTCCCATAGAAGAAAAGTACTCGTTAAAAATATTTGCTATCTGGTAAGGGCATTTTTTATTACCACCTTTGAAATTGATATTAAGGTCACTAGCTGATTTGTCCTTAAAGTCCCTAAAGCTATTTATAACTTGCCAGACAGCTTTGCCAGAGTTGTTGGAGTCTCTTAACATGTTAGCTACGTGTTTATTTCTGGTTTCTAAGAAGAGATTTTTGTAGTGATCATGATAGTTGTTAAATTCTTCCTTCAGTCTATGGTTATCACTATTCTTTGTTATTGCACATTGGAAAAGTCTTAGTTTTTCTCTTGCTTTTTTACTTCAGTGTTTATCCAGTTATTCTTTTTTATTTTATTTTTTACAGTCATTTACTGGCAGGGTTGTTTCTGGGCATGAGACATTGAAGCAATAATAAAAGTCAGATGCAAATTCATTGAAAGTGATATAGTTATTTTCATTCCATTATAAGTGTTTGAACATACTCTTAAGGTTTTCGATATTGTCGTCATGGGTGGCTCTTTTTGTTACATAGTGTTTCTTTTTGCTTGCAATATGAAGGTTTTCAGCTTCTATCAGTACCGAACCGCATGGTGGTCAGAAATTGCGAGCAATGTTGTCAATGCATGATTTGCTGCCATTGACCTCCCTGGTGGGCTCATTTATCAAGGGATTTAGTTGAAACTGATCTAGTACCAGCATCAATTTTCTTTTAATGCTGGAGTCAGGAGACAGCAAGTCAATATTTATATCTCCTACTAGAATTAAGTTAGCCCAGTCATTTTTCTCACAGTGTTTGCTGTAAATGTCTACAAGCAGATCATTCAAAACTTCAAAGAAAATGTCAAGGCTGCCACTTGGGGGTCTGTATACACCTATGATAATTAAGTTCTCTTTCCCCCATTTGTAGTTAATTGCTGTTAGTTCTATAATCCCCTGTATGCTGAAAGCACTTACTTCAATTACATTAAAGTTACTGCTTCTAGATGCAAAGATAGCTACCCCTCCACATTTTTTTCATTTTCCTGCTGAAGGCAGTACAGAATATCATGGAAAGTGGCTGGCTAACACTAATTATCTCTTCTGTATACCAGTGTTCAGTTATAACTAAGACATGTGGGTTATCAATCCCTGCAACTGTGTCCATCTCATTTTGCTTATTACTAAGACTTTGAAAATTTTGGTGAATTAATTTGAACCCAAGTTTGTTCTGCTGGACACTGCTGAAAGTTTTCACACTACTAAGATGTCCAGCATGCCTTTCAAGTTTTCCCGATTCCTATTTAAGTGACTATTTCTGACATCTTGGTTCTGAGTGTGGTTTGTTGTTATACTAGCTACAAGTTTTGGCCCTTCCATTTCGGTTTTATTTGGATATGGTGGAGCTGTGGTATTTTTGTTTTTTGCAAAGTTGTTAGTCAGATTGGGTGGTGTGGGCCATTCCATGGCAAAGCACGTATTAATAACACTTTGCTGATAATTTCGTCTTATTTCATCAATAATTAATTTACTGACAGTCATTTTGCCTCTTTTATTCAGGTGCATTCCATGAGTTGTGTGCAGGTCCCTATCAAGATTACTGATGTTTACAAGAGAGACATTGTGAAATTTATTACATATTTTCTTTAGTCTATCATTAGTTTTGTGCACTTCCAAATTCACAACAGATTGTTCCATTAAATCTTATCTCTGTGGTACGTTGACGACGACAACTTTTGTGCCTATTAACTTACCGAGAGTAGTTTTCATATGTCTGATAGTGTCGTTTGCCTGGTTTTTGGCTACCGGTACATCATTTGTTCCTCCAATGATTACGACACTATCTCTTACGAAGAAAGATTCACTATCACGCACACACAGCGTCGCCACAGCAGACAGAGGTGCTCCAGGTTGAATGTAAGCCACAGCTTCAAAGTCGTCCTGCATATTCACTATGTTTTGCGCTATTCTGCGACCGTGACTGTCTCCATATATTAGGATCCTGCCCTTCTTGCGCTTCTGCTTCTCGCTTCTTCTTTTGTTCACTTTGGGTGGTTTCATATATGTTATTTTTACGGATTTCACTGTCGTTACGCTGGATAGGCCTAGTTTGTTTACAATCTGATATACTGGCACATGAATTGATAAGTTGTTTTTTCGACTTATTGCTGTCAGATTTTTTGCAGATTGAAAGGTTATTTTCAATTTGCATAGGCTTGAGCATTACTTCTTCCACTATTTGATCAAGAGCCTGATATTTGTTGTTAGTGATAAAGGTTGGAAAGATTTCCAGAGTTTTTGATTTAGGCCTACAGTTCATCAGGTGCTGTTGATCATTTTCACTAACTCTTATTTAGCAATGATACCTCAACCTTTAAACACTTATTAATTTCACTTATTAAGTCTTTTACTAATGCTGATAACTCACACTTACAGTCACAGTTATTTGTATTTGCTATTTTACCTGAGGAGTTGAGGCAGCACTGGGTACAGCTCCAGCTAGTCATGAATTCATTGTTTTCTTTCACTGATGCGTCAATTTTTGCACAACGAAAATGGTATGAATGATTGCATACCTTACACGTGATACGGGTTTTTAACACTTTTTCGCACTTTCTACACTTTTCATCATCTAAAAAAAGGTTTTTGGGCGGGCTACTACTTAAAATTACACTACTACTTGCTGCCATCTTGGGTGTATGGATCTAATTAATGAGACTTTTAAGCCGGCCATAAATGGAGACAATTGGGCAGTTTTAAATCATTATAAGTGTCAAAGAACTGCAATTCTATGTGCTGCATTACTCATTTGTAGTGAATTGGTTCTCACCCCCCATGAAATTTCAGCCAGCTGCTACTGATGCAATGATCTTCAATATTGATCTACGACCAGACATTGCACACATTGGAAAATTCTTTTATCTTTAGCAATGGGGCTGGACGTTGACAAAAATGGGTTGGCTCCCATTGTCACAATGAAACCCCCAACTCCAGAAAGGTAACTTCAACTTTTATCTCATAAATGCAAGACTGACTGCCATGGTCTGTGTGGGTGTAGGTGAGCAGAACAGTTCTCCATGGAAATGTGCCAGTAATGTGAAGGAGTTCGCTCCCAACATTGATTACAGTTTGGACACGGAAGACTAAGACAACATGGACGAGCCCCTTGCAGCATCACTGTTTGAAGCTGAGATGACAGAAGCTATTAAATCATTAATATTTTGCAGCATTATTCATCTTTAATTTTGTTGAGAGAGAAAATTGGTGAACAATCATACAATTACATTTCTTCAGTTGATCAGCAGCATCTCACTGTTCACCCTGGACCTTCCAAAATCCCTGATAGTTTGCCAGGACTTTCCATAGCTCAAAATCCTTTACCTGGACATTTGGGTGTCCATGAAACATTGCCTAGGCCAACAACAGCCTGTAACGTTTCTGCTATGTTGCACACTTCCTACAAAATCTGTTGCCAACATCACAAACATGAAATATTGGACACCTAAAATAAAACTTCGGTACCAGACATGTAAAATATCAGATTTTAGCATTTAGTTTGAAATATGATTAACACTATTAGTAGAATATCTTTACGAAATAGTACGTTGATTTAAGCATAACTTTGGCTGTCCTTTTTACGTAATTTTCAATTTTTGTACTTTTGTAAATAATAGCTGCAAACACTAAAAATGCATTACACTTAGTTTTGGAAATTGCTGAACCTATAAAGATACTAATTTGTATAAAAACAACAATATTGCATGTTATAACTATTGCACAACATGATTACATATTTACCCTTTGTTTAAATAAATTAGGGCAGACCATGTTTTATATATCACTGGATCCTAAATTAAATACTGATCATTTTTCACGCACTAAAATTAATAATCTATTTGGTATTAACAAACCATCTTTGAAATAGATAAAACTGTAAACAAATCCGTATATATAAAAAAATTAGACCGGAAATTGAAATACATTAAAATTACATGTCTGAATAATAGGACGCCTACACAATATTGGCAAAACATAAGTGTGCTCTTCAAAAACACAAATAATGTAAATAATTTGAGTAAATTTAAAACAAATCGAAAGATGACTTAACTACCACATTAAATACAAATTTCATTAAACACGTACATACATTGAGATAAATAGTTGAAGATTAAATGTAATAGCTTAATTTGTGTATTTTGGCATATTTAAAGTAAAAGAATATTGTTTAATTGTGAATTACAAAACATTGTCATTAGCCTTATTACACGGTTACGCTGAAAATGTTTGAGTGCACTCTGGTCCTGGTTACGAACCTCTAAACAACTTTGTTATATTGCTGCTCGAAGATTGTGCAACAGTCAAAAAATGATGATAAACATTTATTCAGAAAAGATTAAATAAGCAAGTTCATCATTTAATGTCTACCACAATTTCATTTATGTGAATGTAGCTTCGAAGGAAACCTGGATCAACGGACTTCAATGACAATGCAAACCGGCCAATACTTCAAACATTGGAATCCAAGCTATTTTTTTTAATTTTTATTACGTGTACCTCACCATCCCCCAGCGTCCTGTTAATAGAACTGAGTCTTTTAATACAGACACATTTCATCTGGACCGTCTTGGGATCGGAAACAGCAGGATACGTCACAAGCCAAATGGAAACAAGTAAATTAACTGCACATATAACATCATTAAAGATATTTCTCCATACTAGGGTCACTACACAACTAGTGTCATATGTAACCATATTTTAACATTAACTGTAGTCTTTCTTCTTAAGATGGAGAACCTATATGAAGAGATGACCTAATCCAGTGCTCTTCATTCACTTATTTCATTATACATGTACATTATTACATTACTTCAGCTTCCTATTCAATGTCATGTACCTAATATGCTATAATTTGTAATGTTTTCATCAAACATACTTTCTCGTTAATTCATTCAAAACAACCAACTTGTAGTGCAACAAATCAAAAATATACTGACAATGAGAAAGAGGCAGGTGGGACGGGGTGTTACAACATAGGGCGCAAAAGACATTGCTCGTAATTTTCATTTTGGTGCTTCCCCCTTTATGAGAAAATAAAATTTACAGATGTACCTTGTAGGAAATTTAATGTACCTCCATGTGGTGTAGCAGTTTTGTTGATAAGTACATTTCTTGTTTTTGACTTTTTTGCATAAGAACCAAAAAATCACTTTTTCAGAAATCTCTAGCATCAATACCACTTGTTGGAAAATCAGAGTAGTGCATTTTGTAGGAAATTGTAATTTTGAGCAGAATAGCCAGCATTTAGAAATGCATAGTTTTTGAGACTTATACAAGAGACTAAAAAAGTGCAAAAGTTGAGTTGTTTTTTTTTTTTTTTTTTTTTTTTTTTTTTGCATTTTTTCTTGTGAAGTCAACCCCCTACAAGGCAGCATACTTGAAATTTGAATTCAATGCACCTCAAAATATATAGAGCCTTTCAGAAAAAAAATTTCATAATTTTGTTACAAAATAGGCTGTTTTCATCACCAATTGGCTGTAGCAATTCCCCACGATGCATGCATGGTGAACTGGGGACACACCTCCATCCAGAATGTTGGTGATTAACTACAGTGTCGTGCCCTCAGGCATGAATAATGCATTTCCACAAGAGTCCTTTTTATTTGGTCAATTGTGTTCCATGGCCTCAGCCACACAAGGTGATTTGAACTATCAGGAGTATTTCCAGACATGATCAGCCACACAAACCCACGAAGCTTTGTCCTACGTGCATCTGTGTCCAGCTCCTGCCTGCCTTCCGTTGACATCCCCAAGTGTTCCTGCGACTCAAATGCCCATTTCCTGAGTACTGCTATGCACTATGCATTTATCACATGCCCATACATTTTCATGAGATCACTACAATGTAAGACAGTAAGAAAACCATGCAGCAGTCATACCAGCTCACACTGGATTTCCTCTGCCAGGTTGGCTCCCACGGCTTCCTCCATTTGATAACACAGCTCCTGCTATGTGGTTCACTCTTTTTGACGAGATCTTTGACCACTATGCCCTGGACAATGCTTCAAGGTTCCTGTGCCTCAACACATACATGCACGAACACATCGCCCATATCTGTGATCTGGTCAGGTCAACTCCAGAGTCAAAGAAGTATGTCAGTGCCAAGCAGATTATTCTCAAACATGTGTCATGCAATCTGGGCAAAATCATCCACCACATCTTACACAAGGAGGTTCTTTGGAATATGACACTGTTATAACTCTGGTGATGAATGCAAGTCTTGGCTAACAAAACTCTGATTCCCAAAGTGACGCTAGGGAACTGTGTTGTCAACCAAACTGCCTCATAATGTCCAAATGGCACTCACCCAGCATGTGCTGGAGTCTGCGGGAAGCTGAATCCACATTGCCGACCAGGTATTCTGAATGTCTTTATAATGACAATGTGTGCAACACCTTGTTGACACCATCCCCGATGCCGCGCATCACCCCACTATAGGATGAGACCGCCCACACTACACGGCAGAATCTCACACCTCACCAGGTAGACCCGCTCATCGACTGTTGGCAATCAAGTCAGCTACTAGCTCTTCACTGGCCATGGTGACCCCACAGCAAGCCGAAATTGTAGGCCACATTCCTGAAGATAGGCCACAGGCCCTGCTGCACTTCTCACAAGGAGCTCAACCTCACTACCCAAATTGTTAGAAGGGTTTCAGCACCACTTCCAGCCTTCCCCCCCCCCCCCCCACCCCAAAAAAAATCATACTGAGAGGCATCTACCGATGCTACAATCAGTTCATAACATAACCTCAGGGTGCGGTTCATTCTACGTACATGATTCGTCCACCAGGACATACATTTTGATTCACATAGGTGCTGATGTGTCTCTTCTAGCGCTTTCTCTTCAACCGTGCACTCTCCATCTGAACCACACCAACCTATGCACCCTCAATGACATGCAAATCAGCTGCAGCACATTTACACTCCACCTGTCACCAAAGCTGGACCTCCAGTGGAACTTTCTCATCGCTGACATGCCAGAACCTATTATAGGTACTGACTTTTTCACCCACCACAAACTTTCCCATCCACACCATTCGCCGATCTGTGTACCACCCCAAGTAAGTCTCACTACCAGTGCACCCATCTGAGCAAATTTAGCCAATCAGTTCACGCTGTAATGTATATACATCATATAAAATTCCATTTGTTTGGATAAATGCAAATTATGATACCATCCAGTAATGTACCTTTCCTTATGCATAGTCACAAAATTATTGATAAAACATTGCAATATGCTAAAAGACTAATTGCATCAATAGAAAGGTATTTTATTAGACTTTGATAAAATGCTTTTGTTTCTAAAAAAAACTTAACATTAATACGCAAAATTGTAATTTGAACACAAATTTCGTCACTAACGTTTTCAGACACACATTGAATTGAGTTCACATTATTGGTTTTGTTTTGTCACGGAAGTGCTTTTAATATAATCATAATAATTTTATCCATATTAATTTCATAAAATGATTGCTCTATACTGAACCTACAGATTTCTTAAAACTGTATTTAACTATTTCCGTGTTCTAGAATGTTCTCAAAGATCTGATTGTATTAATATGCACAAATTGGTGTGAACACAGGCAGACTTCAGCAGTACTTACGAAGTCTTAAGTTAGTTAATACTCAGTCTTAGTCTTACTACAGTCTTACAATGGTCAGTCTAGCCAGTCATTTGTATGTCAGTGTAAATTTTCTTTGTGTGTGTTAATACTTCAATAAATAACTTGGTTAATCAAAATGGTCACATTTTATGGTTATATAGCTTAGAACCCAATGCTTTAATTAAAAAAATGCAGGGGACCTGTTCAAATTACTGGATCTACTACTGAACGACAAACAATAAGGTGATGTATGACTTATTTATGAAACACATATGAAATGTGGTTCTAATGGTGTATAACAACACTAAAATGTGGAAGTGTGAACTTGCTCGGTGAATGATGATCTTTGTCCACACAACTAAACTCTTACATGCAATTGGTTCGACAAACAAAGTGCTCCATCTCTGCTTTGAAAACATTGAGCTGTCAGACTGTACACTGTGAGAGCTTTGGTCGAATGCAATGAATTCCAAAAGACAGGTGAGTGACAGTAAATGCTCTTCAAAGGCTAGAAGTGACATCACAACAGTGTGCAAGGTTTTTAGTGTACTGTGTAACTTTGCACCGGCTGCAGCAGCCGACTCTTGCATATTTAAATAAATATCTTCTTATCTAACACTACCCGACTGCCTCACAGCATGTCTCATGCCCACTCTGCAGTTTCATTCAAACACGGCAGTCAACACTTTCCTGCAAGCTGGCCATTTCTTACCGGCTTACCAGTGCCCAGGTCATCCCTTGTGGCTAAATTAATAACCTCAATGATGTGCGCGCCTCCCCTGCTTCGCGCAGCCGTTATGAACTATTCTCACAAGAACACATTGCAGTCAGTTCAGGCATCTGACCCCAGCAGCTCATTACCACTGCCAGCTGCACCTGTGGCTGCTCCACAAACCACTGGTACCCAAAATCCATCACTGACACAGCCGTCGTCTAAGGACACTGCAGTCTCACATGACCTAACAGACACACGCACCAGTGTGCCCCTTTCATTTCTACGCAAGGATACTTGCACCCACTACACAGTCTCTGTCATCACACATGGCACTGTTCACTAACTGATAGAAATAGGAGGGCTGTCAGTGAAACAAAGTGTGTGACCTTAATGGGGAAAGACTGGACATAATGTGCAAGCAGATAGCTGAACTGTTAGATGCGGACACCGTAAAACCCTCTTCTAGCAATTTGTTGTCCCCCATCCACATGCAAGAGAAAGATGATGGCTCTTTTAGAATGTGTGGGGATTATTGCTACCTTAATGCACAGATGACCATGGGTAATTCGTCTGCTAATTGCAGATTTTATCCACACCCCGTGTGTAACAACTGCCGCTTGCAAATACCAATAGTGTGAGGACATTGAAGAAAAAAAAAAAAAAAACAGCATCATTACACCCATTGACTTTTATCAGTACACGTTTATGCCCTTTCACCTGAAAATGCTGCTCAGATATGTCAGGTGATAATCCAAGTCACCATGGTGCTATCAACGCTTGAAGCATATGGAATTTCTGTTAATAGAGACAAACTTCAGCTGCATCAACCTTCAGTGACTTTCTTAGGCTCCATAGTTTTAGCTCACGTGTTTCAACCACCACCCACTTGTCTGCAGGGCATTTCAGACTTAACGATTCCAAATCCTACAACGATCTTTATTGATTTTTAGGGTCAATAAACTATTACCGTAAAAACCGACTGGCACCTGCCAAAGTACAGATTCCACTCAGTAGCCCTCATCTGCAAGCAAGCTTTGGACACACATGCAGCCAGTCACTTGGACAAAGCCTATGAAACAGCCTTTCGATCAGTTGAAAGTTTTATTGTGCCACGTAGTTACGATAGTCCACCGGAATCCATTCAACAAACTATCACAACAGTTGCAAGCAATACCATGATTGGTGCCATCTTAAGCCAATGTCTAAATGACAACATCCAACCACTGCAGTTCTTCTCAAAAAAGTTGAAGCTGGCACAGAAAAAAAATCCTCAGCTTTCCACCGTCAGCTATTAGCAGCATATGAGGCAGTGAAACATTTTGAGCTTGAGGTCGAGGGAAACTCATATTACATCCTCGTGGACCATAAGCCACTAGTAGAGGCTGTGCTGACACCCCACCTCTTCCACAAACAATATTGTCACAGATTTCTTGTTTCATATTGGTGCAGTCTCCTCCTTGGTGGACCTAATCTAATCTCGCATGACTCCAAGCAGAGGACAACAACACACTATGTGTTGTTGCCGACAATACAACAGTCTTGCACTTAAGGAAATCTTTGCTTGGCTCACAGGCAAGCCTTGGCGTGACAATTCCACCTGAACATTATGACCGGTCCTGCCAACCTCTCTTAGGCAAGATTTCTTTCTACACCATTCATGACCCTGGCCATCCAGCCTACTCGCTGAACATTTTGTTTGGTTTGTGGCATGTGAAATTACTGCCAACATGAACATGAGCCTGTCATTTGCCAGCAGAATAAAATCACATACCAGATGACCCCCCCCCCCACTCTGGTAATTTGCCCAACCACCCGGTAGGTTCTATCATGCTCATATAAACATAATCAACACCCCTCTTCCCCTATGACAGCCAGCACTATTTACTCATGGTGACGGACCACACTACGTAATGGGTGGAAGTGACTCCTATGCCAAACATTGTAGCTGGAATTCACAAAGATGTTCATTTCAAAGTAGATTACCTAATTTGGCAGGCCAGCTATCGTTACCACAGACCAAGGACATCAGTTAAAACATCTTCCTGCTCAGTGGCATTTAAAAAAATCTTACTATGGCATACCACCCACAGAGTAATGACATTATAAAGCACTGACTTCACTCACTCAAGACAGCTCTCAGGTGGCACAATCCCTTTTGGACCAAATTACTGCCGTGGGTACTCGTTAGCCTGTGAGTATCTTTAAAACCAACTTGTAAGGATCAGTGTCCTAATTTGCATACAGCCAGACATTGCTCCCTGGCAAGCTTCTCTGCCCTTCTCTACTCGCCCCCTTTCTCTGAGCTAGCCACACTCTATTGAGTTGCTGGAGCTTGACCCACCTCCCACCCTCTCTGCTCCAGCCACATGCCCTCTCGCACATGTGCGCCTCCTGTCCTCTTGTCTTCATATATTTCTCTCAAAGACAATACTGTTTGCTCACCTTTGCAATCCCTAAGCATTCATGCAACACTTGACATTTTCTTGAACAGTTCAGCAACAACTGTCTTGCTTGCTTGTCTTAAACCAGTAACCATCGACCAAGCTTCACTTCCTGACACTTCTTTAGATCCGCTCCAGTTGTCAACCTAACAACTGCCATCCCTTCTGATGTCATTACACTACTGTTGTATGTGATACCTCAGTTTATGTACTGCTGGACAACACTTTTGACACACAACCCCAAAGCCATGTCACAAGGTACTTGGCATTCCCATCGAGTGTCATTCCGTGTGGCTTGTGCGCCCCCACCACACCGCCGCTCCCCCCTCTAGGACTGGGCACCTCCTGCGCTGCCCCCAAAGACACACTGACTACACAGTGGAGTGGCGCACCACCTCACTGCAGATGCCACCTCCTGCATTCATCCCAGCTGTTGCAGAAGAGCTCAGTCAAAAACTTGCTGACCGTTCACCCACCCCCTCTCCCCTGTAATGGGTATCCCATACTGCAGGAGGGGGGGGGGGGAGGGAGCTCTGGGCTCTGATTCGATCTGCACTATCGATGCACGAAAACTGATGTCTAGAATCTCTCTTCTCCTCAGGACTTCAGCTGCTGCCCTTCCTGCAGTGACCACATTTTCCCTCCTGTCTGTATCTAGCTACTGTGTTTTGCGCTAATAAAGAGTTATATATGGACATCATGGTTATCATTAGGCATCCCAGCCTACTGAATTCCCAGAAAATAATCATCACCCAGTTGCACATAAAGGTTTATTTGAACTGTGTAATTAGTTTTCTGTAAAATTGTTATTCCTTCAGGAGGTATATGTTACATAATAACTGTTACATAATATGTTGTTGATATACATTAAGTAAAGTGAAGTGGAACTTCTTGTCTAAATGTGCAGTGAAATAAACAAATAGAAAACGGATGACTTACCCGAAGGACAGGCTCGTCGACAGACAGATAAAATCACACACACACACACACACACACACACACACACACACACACACACACACACACACACCCCAAGCTTTCGCAACTGTTAGTCGCTTCTTCAGGAAAAGAGGGAGAAAGGAGAGGAGAAAGGGAAGGATATGGGGTTTAAGGAAGTGGAAAAAGAGTCATTCCAATCCCAGGAGTGGAAGGACTTATCAAGAAATATGTTGATATCTGGATTGAACAGGATTTAATATATGTATGAAATATTCAAGTCAAAGATAATGTTAACAAAACCTAGTTAAAGACTTCCAATAAACATTTACATGAAACTGGTTGGATAAATATTTCCTTCCAAATTTACCACTGTACATTTGATGAATTACAACCATGTTTAAGATTTTAGTACACTTTTTAAATATTCCATGCAGTTATATTATGAACTCTTGGGTTTTTTCATTTATCATATTTGTGATTTCAATCAAGAAATCCACTGTGCAGGAAGTGAAACTAATGAAGAAATCACTTATTAAAATACTTCCAAATTGTACACAAAATGTAATAGAAAACATGCCAGGCTCTGCTTTGTTAATATTCTCATACAGTATGTGATGTTAGCAGATCGTTTTAGTTTGTTGCCTATTGAATACGGTTGTCAACACTACTTTTGTAATAAACAGTAATTATACAGAAAACAACTACAGCAAAACTTTCCTAACAGTACTTGTGAAACACAATAATATCTACTTTCATATTATAGGAAAAGAACTTACTTGGTTTTATATGATATACTAATTAGCCTCCTACAACAATACACCTCTTTCATGAACAAATAAATATTTGCTAATTAAACAAACTTCTGTGACCTCAAATAATATAAAATAGCTTCAGTTAGTCATATTAGAAAAAATAATAACAAAAGTTTTGAAAAAGAAAATGATAATAGACTATTTACATTCATACTTGTTATTATGCAACACTGGTATCGGGAGGTTAAGTTGCAAGCAGACGACAATAAATGGCAACATGTTTCATTACAAATAATGTTTCCATTAACGGTAAACATTTTCTTGAATCCCTTACAACTTATCATCTAGTCACACACTAAGCCAGAACTAAATCTGTGCAGTAATAAAACTGTAAAGCCACTGTGTGTCATTACTCCATTTGAACACATTCATGTCCTGAACTGTTTAATTTCCTTGGGTTTTCACAGTAATCTGACTTTTTTTGGAGGGGGGCAGCACAACATGTAGCTTCTATTGCATCACAACTCGATAAAGGGGGGGGGGGGGGTGCGAACTAGTAACTAAAGATTTTAGCAATCTTCTCTGCTTTGTAGTATGGCATAGTACATATGTATGTATGTATGTATATAATCTTGACGCAGTCTGTCCAGTCATGACTGGTAAATGACACAGAAATAGTAATAAAGTAATACATTAAAAACTAAAAGTTTAGGTGCCATAATCTTACAGTTACAAATATAAATTTACAATGAATTTACTAGGTCAGGATATATGGGTTTATTAATCATGCAGTGTGCATTAAAAACTTGGTGAAAGTTCTTTGCTTCTTTTAATATACTTTATTTAAATATGACCGATCAGCTAGCAATAATTAATTTATTGACAAAGTAATCCTATAAGAATCCAATTTTACTGATTGAGTTAGTGAACAATAAAAAGCAACAGTATGGAAAGGGCCTTCTTTAAGCAACTAGTTTGAAACAAGACAATTCATAAACAAGACAATTGTATTCCATAGACCTTTCAGGATGATGAACGATTAGTGAGTTGGAGGATTTAAATGAATAAATCAGTTTGCCTTATAAACAGGTTTAAGGTGCTACCTGTGACGGACATGTTCTCGAGCTGGATGGTGTTGCTTAACCTGAAGTCACTTTACAGCCTGTACAATCTGGCAGTCACAGAGGGTAGAATTAATTAAGTGTTTAATGAGGACGTGATCTAGCCAATCATGAAGGTTTGGGAATCTTCAAAGAGTGACATGTTTGGTTCCAGAGATATTTCCTTGTGAAATTTTGATTGCCAACTTTCTTCTCCAAATGTGAAAACACCTTGTTTACTGAAACATACATAAGTAGAAATGATGATCATAAAATGAGAGCAATCAGAACTCAAGACAGAGGTTTAGGTATTACTTCTTCCCACACATTATTCGAGACTGGAATGGTGGGCAAGTAGTATGATGAACCATCTACTAGGTTTTTCAGTGTGGTTTGTAGATCAACCATGTTTATACAGAATTTAAACCACTTCTTGGAACATCTATATTCAGTCCACAAAAATAAGCATTTCAGTGTGGAGGTGGAAAGAATGGCTGCCATCCCTTCCTTGGTGTGTTGGTCAGATGGAAGGTTGAGGGTAAATAAATATTGGTACATGCTGTTTAGAGGAAGCTAACTTTCAATGATTTTTTCTGGAAGCTGATAGTTATCACCAATGGTTCAGTGTGAAAGAATACATCTTACTTTAATGAATATAGCGCATGAAATTTCAGACACTGACAGTTTGTCAATTGAGTTACCCCGTTATTTAAGTCACCTTTTGTTAGAATGGTGAAACATAGACCAAATGAGTCTTGCACTATTTACTAACTGTGCAACAGGTGATGATAGCACTTAAGATGACAATCAAATTAACAGCTTTTTTGCCTTACGCATGAAGTCTTTCCAACATAATTGGCTGTAATTCACAGGTAAATGATAATTTACGATGTCCTCCCATCAAAATATCAGTGGTGGTCAAGATTACCCAACTACATATCCAACACTTGTCAGGTTTTACTTAACATTCTTCAGTCATACACACACACACACACACACACACACACACACACACACACTTTTTCAATTAAAAAGTGTAGTTCCAAGTAAATGATGTTTTCTTATGTTTTAAATTTTCTTACCTCCTACTGCAAAGGTTAACAGAAGATGGGTGTGCACCAGCATCAAGAGTGACTCTGACAAATTCGGCAGCCAGTTTTGGGTTCCGGAAGGCACACGCTCGCTCGAGAAGTCTAGTATCAAATGGCTTCTCAAACCAGAAATCAACATCAAACCCATCTTTTGCTGCTGCTCGCCTTAGGAGTCTCTGATAGAGGGCAAAGTCACCACGATCCAATGCTTCGAGCAGACGCTTCTTGCTGGCAGGAAAGTTTCCATGAGCGACCAATCTCAGACACACATCTGGCAGCTCAGCTTCCAGTGCCTCACGTGCTGTTCGACCCCGAGTTAAATGCCTGTCCAGGTCTAGATCACGATGTGCAGCTCTGTAAATAAATCCATTTTATTTAATTTTTCTTTCTTTTGCAAAATATTCAAATTCAAGGGAATGTAGCTTCCATTCATTCTTTAACAAAGAGGCTGTAAAATAAATACTGACTACAATAAACTATGATGTGTGAAGAGAAATGATGCAGGGATGTTTGACAAAACACATGGTTCTACATATTTTTAAAACGCTTTAAGAAATTTTTGAAACAAAAGAAATACTGAAGAATTTATCTCAATGCCAATAGAAAAAAAAGGAGAAAGAAAATACTCCAGTTTCTAAATTCTGAGACGACAAGACAGAGTTGAGCCATGGTGGCTGCTGGTTCTCATCCAGCAAGTCCTTCCTGTTCAATGTCGTCCAATTGCTAGCAGTGGGCAGTCTGCTTTGTTTGTTTAATTGATGAAACTTTCCTTTTAAATGTCTCTCCATCCTTATTCTATCTTATTACTACATCTACCTTATGCATTCTATTTCAGTTACATTCCTTGATAAGTGCATCAGTATATACTTCTTACAATGATCTAGTTTACAGTGCCTTCTGTGGTTACACATGTAAAGCTTCTTGGCTTGTTAGGATTGATTGCAGTTTCACCTGCTAACACTGAGGGTGGCATTGTTATCAATGCTCTGCCGTTCACAGTGTGCACTGATAAGGTCCTGCATCACTCTGTGCTATCAGTCAGTCGTGTGGAGTGGAGCAACATGTCGGAATTTGATGTGGGTTGCCTCATGCTGTGGGGCCGGTTTGCTGATGATGTTTGTGGCAGCACCAGGCACCCGGCCATAGTGGCAGTTGGTAGCTGCTGTACCCTGGCATGACAAGAGCCTGGTACGTGTGTGTGTGTGTGTGTGTGTGTGTGTGTGTGTGTGTGTGTGTGTGTGAGAGAGAGAGAGAAACTTTGTGTCGGCTGATGTCCTTCACCACAAAGACAAGACTTTGATGTGAGTTTTACTCTGCACCTCTTCAAGGGACATGGGTGTTTCTTTAAGTCCTTAGAGGAGTTTTTGGCCATTCCTTTTGGCAACATGGTGGTGCTATGTTGATGGAATGACATTTCCATATAAATGGGACACTGGTACATTTGCCGCTGCAGAGCTCATAAGTTTATTACCATCTGCATCTAAGTTCCATCCGAGTGTTGTGTCAATGTTCAGCACTGCATCATAGAATCTATGAGCGCCTTGTTCTTTCTACTGAGTGATTGCATTTACCACAACCAGGGTATTTATCTGCTTTGTAGCCGCGTAAGTCAGTTACCTACCCTGGATGTGGACGTATTTTGCGGCAGATGCTGCCTCGGGAGTGGATGTATAATTGGCAGTTTCAATTTTGAATTTTATGATAACTGCCACCTCCCTCTCTCTCTCTCTCTCTCTCTCTCTCTCTCTCTCATTTTATAATGGAGGATAGATAACAACTCACCGTAAACAGGCTTGCTGAGCTGCTGACAGTCACGAAAATAGGTAATCACATACACACAACTTAAATTTTGGTCAGGGCCTTCATCAGAAAAAGAAACCAACAGTTATGCAATCACTCAGACAACTATACACACACACATCCACCATGTCCGGACACTCCAGTGCCACAAGCATCTAGACTGTGGCTGAGGTGGGGAGTGGATTGGGAATAATGCTGAGTAAAGATGGGGATGGAAAGTTCTGTGTAGCATGGTAGATAGTAAAGGCACTGATAGGCGGGAATTTGAATTGCAGCAATGAATACAGTGTAGGGAGGGGGGCAGGAAAGGATAAAAGGAAGGTGTAGAGGAGTGTGGGAACAGATTGGGGGGATTTGAAATTATAAGAGTAGTAAGGAAGAATAAAAACAGGAAAAAAGTAAGAAAAAATAAAAAAAATAAAAAGTAATTAAGGGATATTCTAAGGGATGAGACACAGTTGTTGAATAGGAGAGATTCTGGATAATGAGTGGGGGAAGGAAGGGGGTGGGAGATGTTATGCTTAGGATGTAGGGATGGGAAGTTATCTTAGTTTGAGGCCAGGATGGTTGCAAGACCGTAGAATGTGTTTGAAGGGACAACTCCGATCTGCACAGTTCAGACTAGCTGGTGGTGGAGGGGAGGATCCAGATGGTTCATTTAATGAATCAGTCATTGAAATCCAGAGTGCTGTGTACAACTGCATATGCCACAGGATGGTCCATCTTGCTTTTTGCCACAGTTTGGCGGTGGCTGGTTTGTCATCGCACCAATAGTAAATGCTGTGCAATGATTGCAGCAGAGTTGGTAAATCACATAGTTGCTTTCACAGATGAGGTAGGATAAGCCTCTGGCAGGACTGTAATAGGAAGTGCTGGGTGGGTGGATTTTTTAAAATGTAAACTAAGGCTTCTGTGGCAGTTGTCATTGTTGATAAAACTCTTCTGTGTATTGGAACATCATCAATATATCAAATTTTTCACCAACGCTTCAACCACTATTGCAAGCGGCCTCCTCCTGGGTGTTTTTAATGGTTTTTGAGGGTGAAAAACTGCTGAGACCATAACTGCCCAAGTCAGAACAAAAAACACAAGATGAAAAAGGCAAAGCCAAATAAAAGGAGAAGGCTCTATGTAGTCTGTCAACTTTCTAAAAGGAATAGGTTAAAACCCAGGCAATCCCTAAGTAAATTTCTATTTACTGTAGGAACATGGCTGGATTCCCCGGCTGGGGAATGTTAAATTTCATTCGCCATATTGCTCTGGCGGATAAAAAGTAAAACGTGATCTGCAAACCACATGTCATCTGCTAAGATATCAGGCAACTCTGACTCTGATGGGGAAAAATAGACTGTGGCGTAGACCATTAAAAATGGGCATTCCACCAGAAGATGCCATACAGTCAATTGTTGGAAATAATGACCACGAATAGGAGCAGGGTCACCACTTAGTAGGTGACATTGGCTGAACCAACAGTGGCCTATGCACAGCTGGGTGAGAATGACCTCACAGCAAGAGGGCCGAGAGGTCAAGCAGGCAATAGGGAGAGGCTTAACCTCCCTATATTTATTTCCTTGAAGGGATGACCAATGTGCATGCCAAAGGGAGAACACACATCACACACATCCAGATAGGATGTAATGAAGGTCAGCAGAAGGGGCAGAATACTTAGCAGGATGAAGGAGGGGGGTCTCCAGTCTTTGTGGCAGCATTGGCAGCCTCTTTCCCTGACACACCAACACGATCCAGGACCCAAAGGAACAGAACAGTGGTGCCATTGACAATAAGTGAGTGAATGCACTGTTTGATTTGTTGCACTGTGGGGTGGATGGAATATAACACACACAGGCTCTGGAGTGCACTCAGGGAGTCTGAGCATATGACACATTTAGGATGCTGGTGTCACCTGATGTACTGCGTGGTCTGATAAATGGCGAAGAGCTCCACCATGGAGATTGAGCAGTAGTCTGGGAGACAATACTGAAAAGCACAAAGGCACACCCCAAACCATGGTCAGTCTTGGAACCATCAGTATAAATGAAGATACTGTCTACAAACTGTGAGTGGTAGAGTGTTTGGAAAGCAAATGGAGATCAACGTTGACAAGGACCTCAGGACAGAGCCATGGCGGGGAGGAGCTCACACCCATCGAGAGTGTGGCAGGGAGCATAAAGTCAAGATGCTGAAGAAGTCTGCTAAAACGGACTCTGGGAGGTAGTAGGGAAGAGGGACTTGCTGCATATTGATGATCTACTGAATCATAAAATAAGGCTTTATAGGATGGGTGTCCACACATGGATGACAACCGACTCACATAATGACTGACGAGGACCTCCATCCGGTAGGAGAGCGGCAATTCAGCAGATTCAGCATAGATACTCTCGACAGCCCCTGTCGCTAAATGGACCCCTTGGTTGAGGATCGCGTTAAGGCAGTGAAAGATAGATGGTTGGGCTGATGAACAGACAATGCATCAGTAATCTAGTTTCAAGCAGACAAGGGATTGGTACAAGTGGAGGAGGGTGGTCCGATCTGCTCCCCATGAGGTACCGCACAACACTCTGAGAACATTACGTGAATGGTTACAGTGAGCCGCCAAGTGAGAGACATGGAAGGACCAACAAAGTTTCTTGTCAAATGTTAATCCCAAGAATTTTGTTGTGTCTATGAACGTGAGAACAGCTGGTCCAAGATGGAGGGAAGGAGGGAGAAATTCTGTACACCGCCAGAAGTTCATACTGACCGTCTTGTCTGTGGAGAAGCAAAAGCCATTGTTGATGCTCCAGATGTAAAGATTGTTGAGACACTGTTGAAGATGCCATTCAAGAAGACAGGTCCATTGAGAGCTGCAGTAAATTGCAAAGTCATCAACAAAGAGAGAAGGAGACGCCCAGTGTGAGACAGTCCATAATAGGATTAATTGCTATAGCAAATAGGATGACGCTCAACATTGAACTTTGAGGTACACTGTTTTCCTGCAAGAGTGTTCAAAAGGATGGAACCCACATGCAACCGAAAAACACAGTCTTTTAAGAACTCCTGAATAAAAATTGGCAGGCGACCCCGAAGTGGAGACCCCATGTGTACAGAGTGCAAAGGATACCCATCCTCCAGCAGGTGTCATATGCCTTTTCCAAATCGAAAAATACAGCCACTGTTTGGTGCTTCTGCAGAAAATTATTCATAATAAAAGATGATAAGGTGACTAGACGATCGACTGCTGAATGGTGCTTACGAAAACCACACTGTGCGTTGGTGAGAAGATTACAAGATTCAAACCACCATACCAATTGACCATTAATCATACACTTCCTCACATGGCAAATGCTGCTGGTGAGGAAGATCGGGTGGTAGTTGTCTGGTAGATGTTTCTCTGTTCCAGATTTAGGTAGAAGAATCACGATGGCTTCATGCCAGTAGCAGGGAAATGTGCCTTCTGTCCGAAGGTGGTTGTACATTTTTAGAAGAAATTGCAAGGCTTTGGAAAAAAGGTGTTTTAATGCATGTACATGAATGCTGTCAGGTCCTGGAGCAGAGGGCCATGATGAGGAGAGTGCATGTTGAATCTCACTCCTAGTGAAATCAGTGTTGTAGCATTCTCAAGCCTGATATGAGAAAGAGAACAATACCGCTTCCACTGCCTGTTTTCAAGGGAGGAAAGAGGGATGGTAGTGTGAGGAACTCTAAATATTGGCAAAAAACTGGCCCGGAGTGTTTGAGATTTCAGTGGGATCCACTATAGTATCATTTGCTATGGTTAAACCCGAAAGCCTGCGAAGTTTACTCCAATTAACAGAAGAGGGGTAAAACTAACAAACTAGTGAAGGAAAGCCAACTTGCTCATTTGCTTTCCTGAAAAAAGGCAGTGGCATTCTGCATGCAACCGTTTGTAGTGAACACAGTTTTCCTATGTGGGATAGCGTTTAAAGAGTCAGGGAGCTTGTCTCCGAGTGCCAAGAGCTTCGCGACATTCCTCAGTGCACCAGGGAACTGTGGGGTGTCATGGCAAAGAAGAGGTGTGAGGAATAGAACATTCTATGGCAGTGAGGATTACTGTAGTAAGATAGTTGACCTGGTGAAAAAGATGTTCATGGAAAGTAGCTAATGAAGAATAAAGCTGCCAATCAGCTTTGGAAAGCTGCCAGTTGGATGGATGAGCTGGAATGAAGGGTGTCAGCAGACGAATGACTCATGGGAAATGGTAACTCGAATGTGTGTGTCTGAAAGAACAGACCATTTGAGGTGATGGGCCAGTTGAACAGTGCAGATGGAAAGGTCCAAGTGGGAAAAGGTGTGTGTGGAGTCCGAAAGATAAGGTGACTAGATGATCGACTGCTGAATGGTGTGTACAAAATCCACATTGTGCATTGGTAAGGAGATTACGAGATTCGAGCCGCCATACCAATCGACCATTCATCATACACTCCCGAAAGATAAGTGGGTTCGTCAGTGTTGAGACAGATGAGATTAAGATGGTTGAGGAGATCTGCCAGGAGATAACCCCTCTGACAAGGGTGTGGAGAGCCCTAAAGAGGATGGTGGGTGTTGAAATTCCCGACCAACAAGAAAGGATAAGAAAGCTGATCAAGAAGGTGGAGAAGGTCAGACTTTATTACAGCAGAGGATGACTTGTGTAGACATTACACAAGGAGAAGCTGAAATCAGAGAAGGACAATCTAACTGCTACTGCTGAAGCTGGGTTTGTAAAAGGATGGTTTGGAAATGGAAATCATCTCTTAAAAACAGAATAATCCGCCATGAGCTGGAACCCCTGCCATGGGGGGGGGGGGGGAGAGTTTGAAGTGAACTGAGGAGAAGTGTGGTACATTAAAGTGAGTGTGAGGATGTAGTTTTGTTTTCTGAAGACAAACAATTAGTTGGGAGTATGTTTGCAAGAGAAGCTGCAGTTCTGTTCTATTGGACCGGATGCCGCAAATGTTCCATTGAAGGATAACCATAGTGAAAGACCTGAAACATACAGAATGAACAGTCACTCCTATGACTGTGGAGGACCAATATGTGAATGATCACAATTAGTTGGATGTAAGAGTGGAGGATCTTGGTCCATTAATTCTATGGTGGCTTCAGAGCCAGCCCGAGGTTGGCCCTTTGATCGACCATGGCAGTGCACCCTGGTGACACAGAGGTCGTCCAGGGAATGGCATCACTAGATGATGTTGTGGAAGAGGAATGCCGGGAGGAAGAAGGGGAAGATTTGTTCCCCTGCCCAACTTCTTTGAACTGTGCTGGGTATCTGTTGAAGACCTGGACAGTTGTGAGTTAGATGGGCACAGGAAGTCTTCAAGGGTATAATCCTCCTTGGATATCCATGTGCGAGGCAAGAGATTTCACAGGTGCAAGTGGAGGCTGGTAGGACAGTGGGCGCTCTTGTCAGGAGATGACGAGGATGCCATCACAGGACTAGGTGGTGTTACAACAGTATCACTGAACTGTCGGTCACATGTATGTGTAGATACGTCCCACAGTTGTCATGGAGTAGTAACAACTGAGCTGAAAGTCACAGATGCTAATGTACTCTGCTTACAACTGGCATATATTTTCCTTGTGACTTATGTTGGTCCCTTTTCTTTTACCTGTATTTCTTGAACCGCTCACTCGTCACGATAAATGGGACAGTCACGGGAGGATACAGCATGGTTACCCATGCAGTTTAGGCAGCGAGAGAAGGAGGTGGACAATCATTCTCATGAGCATCCCTGCCACATTTAGCTGGGTTTGTACATGACTGCCTGGGGTGGTTATAACACTGACACTGGTAGCAGCAGGTGGGGTTGGGGATGTAAGGTCAGACATTGAGGACATCATAACCTGCTTTCATCTTGGGAAGCAGAGTCACACGAGTAAAAAACAGTGCAGGTTGGGGCCAATTCATTTTTGACCCTATTCGTAACCCTATGCACCACTGTGATGCTCTGATTGGAGGTAATCCTTTATTTCCTCCTTGGTCACACCATCAAGTAAATCACTGTAGACAACCCCACGAGAGTAATTCAGAGTACGGTGGGCCTCCACTTGCACCAGGTAGCCCTTTGAGCCTCAAAGGCAATGTCTGATTCAATCAATCATGTACCATTGCCCAGAAGTTTGCAGGACTTCACTGGTCCTGTGATCACATCAACGCCTTTTTGGATGATGAATGTATTAACTGTCGAAAAGCTTTGACCGTCTTCAGTACGTGTTACCACAAGGTATCAAGGTACAGCCATTAGAGTAGTTGAATTTTTGAAATGTTTAAGATTCTTTCATATCCTATAATTTTGGTTTTTGGGATCCCATTGCGAAGGAATCGCCCTTGATTGCCAGTGTAGCTGATGGTGCACTCCTTCCTACTGGGGACCCCCCCTTCTAAAGGAGCAAACCTGCCTTAGGTGATTGTCCACACCTCCTGTACTCCAGATGGAGGGAGCAATTGGCACATTGGGAAGGTTACAGCTCAGGCAATCACCCTCCCTGAGCCTGGCCTTAACCAGGGGCTGTGCACAAACCCTACATGCCAACCCAGGGCTGGGTCTTACATGTTACCACAGTCACCTTTTATACATCCAATGTGTGGGCAGCCTTCAGAAACACACAGGGAGGAAAAAAGGAACCTCAAATGCCAAAGTGGAGGAAAGAATAGGCAAGATGAGGAAGAGGAAGAATATATATATATATATATATATATATATATATATATATAGAGAGAGAGAGAGAGAGAGAGAGAGAGAGAGAGAGAGAGAGAGAGAGAGAGAGAGAGAGAGAGACAGACAGGTAATTCAACAATACTGCATATCTCTGGTTTCCCAGAGGCGGCATAAGACTCCGTCCCCAAAAGAGAGGAAGAGGATAGTGGGAGAGAAGTCATGCAGCATGCAAAGGAAGGGGCACTGCAAAGGCTAGGGTCCCGTGGTAGCCAAGTACTCCCCGTTATCGATATGGAGATTGGAGTGGGGGCAGACGGCAGGAACACCACTTTAGGAGGTGTCATAAGGATGTTGGGTAGGGTACCTCATTTCAGTGCATGACACCAGGTAATCATAGCCTTGACAAAAGGATGTGATTTAGTTGTTCCAGTCTGGGGTGGTATTGGATGACATGGAGGGCACCCCATTGTGAATGGTTACTGGGGTTGTAGGTAGGATTGTTGATGTGTGGGGATATGGCATGGGAAATCTTCGCAGACTACCCTCCTGATCTAACGTCTGCCTGTGATGGCCTTTTGAGGCCTGTGGCATATTGGATAAGGAAGTTCTCATCACTGCAAATTCATCATCTGCAAGTGGCAAGGCTGTGTGGGAGGGATTTTATGTAGAGTAGATGACAGCAATTTAAGTACAGGTACTGTTGGTAATTATTGGGTTTAATATGGATGGAGGTGTAGCTGGAGCTTTTTAGTGAGGTGGAGGTTAACATCTAGGAAGGTGAGTTGCCAGATAGGGAAGGACAAAGTGAAGCTGATGGGGAGGAGAAGTTGAGGTTGTGAAGGAACGAGGATAGGGTGACTGGCCCCGAGTCCAAATCATCAATAAACCTGAACCATACCACGGGTTTGGGGTTTTGGGAGGCTAGGAAAATTTTCCTTTAGACAGCCCATAAATATGTTGGCATTGGAGGATGCCATACAGGTGCCCATGGCTGTGCTGTGGATTTTATTGTATTCTTTTCCTTCAAAAGGAAAAGTTATCGTGTCCTTCATACTATTGTTACAAATAATTACCTTTCCTTTGAAGGATAAGAATACAATAAAATCTGTGGCATTGCCATGGGCATCTGTATGGTACCCTCCTATGCCAAACTCTTTATAGGCCATATAGAGGAAACCTTCCTAGCCTCCTAATACCCCAAACCCCTGGTCTGGTTCAGGTTCGTTGATATTTTCGGAAGACCCTATCCTCATTAATTCACAACCTCAACTGCTCCTCCCCATCAGTTTCACTTTGACCATCTGAGCCCAACTAGTCACCTTCCTGGATGTTAACCTCCACCTCAATGACAGCTCCAGCCACACCTCTGTCCACATTAAACCTACTAATTACCAACAGTACCTGCACATTGACAGCTGTCATCCATTCAACATCAAAAAATCCCTCCCATACAGCCTAGTCATCCACAGATGGCATAACCCATCTAATTTTTTGTGGTTTTAGGGCGCACAACTTCTATGGTCATTAGCGCCCAGCCAAGAACATAGATTCGCTATGACCTCAAAAAAAAAAAAAAAAAAATCACTGTCAGAACATCAACAAGAGGCTAAAAACGAAAGATAAAAGACAATTAAAAGGGTTAAATATCCTTGGATAGGTTGGCCAAGTTGATGAAACGCAAAACTCGAGCAACTGCTCGTGTGTCATCAGCTAAAATTTCCTCCAGAGTAGACGGAAAGTGAAGGGCTACACGGAGATGATTAAAATTAACACAGGTCAGTAAAACATGTCGCACTGTCAGCAGTGCACCACAGGAGCATAGCGGTGCAGGTTCGGCGGATAGCAAGTGACGGAGGCTGAAACGGGAGTGACCAATCCGCAACCGGGCCAGGATGACCTCCTACCGCCGAGAGGAGCATGAGGAGGTTCCCCAAGCGGTCGGGATCGGTTTGACAGTTCGCAATTTATTGTTGTACAGTGAAAACCACGCACTGTGCCATTGCGACATGATACTCCGCCGAAGAGCTCGTTGAACATCGTCCGATGGGACGCAAAAGGTAGCCATGCGAGGCAAAAGAGCTGCTGTCTTGGCTGCTATGTCGGCAGTCTCATTCCCGGGTACGCCCACATGGCCAGGGACCCACAGGAAAAAAACGTAACAGCTGTCATCTGCTAGCAACTGGAGGGAGCGTTGGATCCGATACATGAGAGGATAGTTCGAGAAAGGGTCCTTAATACTCTGCAGGGCACTAAGGGAGTCCGAACATATGGCATAGAAAGGTTGGCGGTGGTGGCAGGTATACAAAACAGCCTGGTGGAGGGCCAAAAGCTCAGCCGTGAAGTTCGAGCACCGGTCAGGGAGCTTGTATTGGAAACGGTTGTCCCCAACGACAAAGGCAGATCCAACACCAGCAGTGCTCTTGGAACCATCAGTATAAGTAAATATGGCATTATCGAACAGCGAACGGATTTCGACAAGCCTCAAGCGGTATACCAAATCCGGGGTGCTCGCCTTGGGCAGCGAACTAATTTCAAGGTGAGTGTGAACCTGGGCCTGATGCCACAGTGGCAATGGGCTCTCGCTCAACCGAAAGGTGGAAGGAAGGGTAAAATCGAGCCGCTGTAGCAGGCGGCGAAACCTAACTCCAGGTGGAAGCCAGGCAATCACAGACAACTGATACTGGCGATCGAGTGAGTCGTCAAAAAATAATTGGTAAGATGGATGGTTGGGCATCGATCGCAGGCGGCATGCGTACCGACACAAGAGTATGTCACGCCGAGAGGTCAAGGGTAATACAGCAGCCTCGGCATACAGACTCAACAGGACTGGTATAAAATGCACCGGTCGCCAGACATAATCCCCGATGGTGAATCGAGTTGAGACGGCGGAGAATCGACGGCCGTGCAGACGAGTATATATAAGGCTTCCGTAGTCGAGCTTCGACTGAACAATGGCCTGGTAAAGGTGAAGCAGGACGGTACGATCCGCTCCCCATGACGTGCCACTGAGGACACTAAGAACATTAAGGGATCGTGCACAACGGGCAACCAGGTAGGACACGTGTGTGGACCAGCAAAGTTTACAATCCAACATGAGTCCCAAGAATTTCTTAGTCTCTACAAAAGGGAGAGCAACAGGGCCGAGATGTAGAGAAGGTGGAAGAAATTCCTTGTATCTCCAGAAGTTTATATACACCGTTTTCTCAGTGGAGAACCAGAAGCCGTTTGCGATGCTCCAGGAATATAGACATTCAAGACAGCGTTGAAGAGAACGCTCCAAGAGACACGTCCGCTGGGCGCTGCAATAAATTGCGAAATCGTCTACAAAAAGAGATCCGGAAACGTCGGCTGAAAGGCAATCTACGATCGGATTAATTGCAATGGCAAAGAGTGCCACACTCAAGACGGTGCCCTGTGGTACCCCATTCTACTGGCAAAAGGTATCTGACAAAACAGAGCCCACCCGTACCCGGAACTTGCGATCCCCCAAAAACGCTTGAAGAAAAATAGGGAGGCGGCCCCGAAGGCCTCATGTGTGCAATGTGCGGAGAATGCCCGCTCTCCAACAGGTATTGTATGCCTTCTCCAAGTCGAAGAACACTGCTACTGTTTGACGCTTCTTTAGAAAGTTATTCATAATAAAGGTCGAAAACGTAATGAGGTGATCAGCAGCAGAGCGGTGTCTACGAAAAACGCGTTGCATATTAGTCAGGAGGCGGCGAGAATCGAGGCGCCAGACCAACCGAGCGTTAACCATGTGTTCCATCACAGACGCAGCTCGTTAGAGAAATGGGGCGATAACTGGAAGGAAGATGTTTGTCCTTCCCTGGTTTGGGGATGGGGACAACAATTGCTTCACGCCAAATTGTGGGAACATGACCTCCAGTCCATATGCGATTGTAGGTACTAAGAAGAAAACACTTGCCCGCAGGAGAGAGGTTCTTCAGCATCTCAATATGAATGGAATCGGGCCCGGGAGCAGAAGACCGGGACAGGGCGAGAGCAAGGTCTAGCTCCTGCATGGTGAAGGCGATTAAATTTTCGCGATTAAAGGAGTGGAAGGAAGGCGGCCGTGCCTCCTCTACCTGTTTGCGAGGGAGAAAGGCAGGGTGATAATGGGCAGAGCTCGAAACCTTCGCAAAGAAATGGCCCAATGCGTTTGAAACATCAGCGGGGTCCACGAGGACTGCGTTCTCCACGGTCAGGCCAGGAATCGGGGAGTGGACCTAGATGATGCCGGATAAACGGCGTAGGCCACCCCAGACAACCGTGGAGGGAGTAAAACAGTTAAAAGAACTAGTAAAAGCAGTCCTGCAAGCTTTCTTGCTGTCGTTTATGATACGACGGCACTGCGCTCTCATACGTTTGTAATTGATGCAATTCTCCAAAGTTGGGTGGCGGCAGAAGGTGCGTAGAGCACGGTGCCGGGCTCTAAGCGCGTCGCGGCAGGCTGCAGTCCACCAAGGGACCTGGAAACGATGTGGAGAAGAGGATGTATGAGGTATGGAAGGTTCAGCAGCGGTGAGAATAACCTCTGTGAGGTAGTCGACCTGACTGTCACAGTTGGGAGAATTCTGATCGTGAAAAACAGCCACGGAAGAATAAAGCCCCCAGTTGGCTTTGGAAATGTTCCAACTGGTGGGACGAGGAGACGGGGAATGATGCAGGAAGTGGATGATACAAGGGAAATGGTCACGTGAGTACATGTCAGAAAGTGCATACCACTGAAACCGACTGGCAAGCTGAGGAGTGCATATTGCGAGGTCTATATGGGAGTAAGTGTGTGTTGTGTCTGAAAGGAAGGTCGGTGCACCGGTGTTGAGGCAGACAAGATCGAGGTGGTGGAGAAGGTCCACCAAAAGGGAGCCTCTCGGACAAGGTGCCGGAGAGCCCCATAGGGGGTGGTGGGCATTAAAGTTGCCTACCAACACGAAAGGTGAAGGGAGCTGGTTGACAAGATGTAGCACATCTGCCCTAGTAAGGGCAGATGACGATGGCGAATAGATATTACAGAGGGAGAAGGTAAATGTGGATAAAGTGATGCAGACGGCAACTGCCTGTAGGTGAGTGTGCAAGGAAATGGGATGGAAATAGACATCATCTCGAAGGAGCATCAGAACCCCTCCATGGGCTGGGACACCTTCCACGGGTGGCAGGTCAAACCGCACAGAGGTGTAGTGTGGAAAGTTTGAACGATCACGTGGACGCAACTTAGTTTCCAGGAGGCAGACGAGAAGCGGGCAGTGCAATCGAAGGAGTAGTTTTAACTCCTCCCGATTAGAACAAATGCCGCGAATATTCCACTGAAGGAGCGCCATGATAAAAATGAGAGAAGAAATAAGGATAAAAACCAACTAGCAAGCGGGGTCACCTCGACGGCTGCTGACGACCGGATTTCGAGGGAGCACTGCTATCACTGTCCAGGGGCAAAGAGTCGTGGTCCATAGGTTCGACCGACACGCCTGCCACCTCCCTGAGTTTATCAGGAGGGGCAGTTTCCACCGCCGGTAGAGGGCCGGGTGCCCGGCAGACGGAGCGACCCGGTGAAACAGAAGACGGCCGAGGCCGGCAACTATTGGACGGCGTGACGGATGGGTCACGCCTCGGCGGGGAAGGAGAGGAACTCTTTTTCTTGTCAGCTCTTCTGGAAGAGTGACGGCGGGAAGAGGCAGTTGACGGTTGGGAAGCCTGAGAACGCAGAAAATCCTCATGGACGGGTTCCTTTTTCAAGGTCCGGGCATCTTGTTTAGGTGCCCACGGTTTACTAGAGGTTGACGAAGACTGTACCTTAGAAGCAGCAGGGGGAAGTGGGGACGTGGAACGGGCAATCTTCGGGCTGGCGGATCGCACAACTGTGTCTGCGAAAGTGAAGTCACAAGTCTGGGTACTAGAATCCTTGGTAGGTCGAGTTGAGGTGAGGACCTTACTGTATGTACCCGCTGGGAGGACAGTGGGCTTTCGACTCGCCAACAACTTTTGAGCGGCAGATGTCGATACCCTCTCCGTAACCCGAATTTGCTGGATTACCTTCTCATCCTTGTATACAGGGCAGTCGCAAGAGGAAGCCGCATGGTCACCGTTGCAGTTTAGGCAGTGAGGGGACGGAGGTGGGCAATCCCCCTCATGGGCGTCCCTACCACAAGTGACACACTTTGCTGCATTTGGGCAATGTTCACGGGTATGGTTGTACCTGTGGCATTGAAAACAGCGCATTGGGTTAGGCACATAAGGGCAGACGGAGATGGACTTCATACCCTGCTTTGACCTTTGACGGGAGTTCAACTCTGTCGAACGTCAAAAACACAGTACGAGTCGGTGTCAGTTGGTTATCGACCTTTTTCATTACCCTATGGCTGGCTGTCACACTCTGGTCGGACATATACGATTGGATGTCTTCATCAGACAACCCATCAAGGGATCTCGTGAAGACTACCCCCCGTGACGAGTTGAGTGTGCGATGTGCTTACACCTTGACAGGAAACGTGTGTAACAGTGTAGTCCGGAGTAGTTTCTGAGCTTGGAAGGCACTTTCCACTTCCAGCAACAATGTGCCATTGCGCTGACATGAACAGGTTTTAACAGGGCCAGCAATTGCATCTACACCTTTCTGTATAACGAAAGGATTGACAGAATTGAAATCCTTTACATCGGTGCGAGAGACGACAAGAAATTTAGGTACATTAGGCAGAGTCTTTTTTTGCTGAGGCAAGTCTAACTTACGTTTCTGGGTCAACGTCACTAAAGAAGAGAAGGAAGTCATCGCGGAAGTGTCCCCCGTGATTACCGGCGTCTCCGATGGCGCGCTCCTTCCTAGTGGGGGCCCTCTCCGAGGGCTTACCTGCCTTAGGTGATTGTTCACACCTCAGGTCACACCTCCCGAGAACTGATGGAGGGACCAATTGGCACGTTCAGAAGGTACCAGCTCGGGTAATCACCCCTCCCTGGGCCTGGCCTTTACCAGGGAGTACGTACGTGCCCTACTTGTCTACCCGGGGTGGGGAATTATGCGTTACCCCGTCACCTGCTACGCATGATAATGCGTGGGTCGGCCTTCAGACACGCACAGGGAGGAAAGAAGAAGAATAGAGGAAGAGAAGAGAAAGAAGGAAAGAAGTGTCTCAAACGCCGAGGCGGAGACTAATGAGGAGGAGAAGGCTAAGAGAGTACAAGGAGAGAAAGACAGAAACAAAGGGTAAGAAAGGAAGGAACGAAGGAAGAAAAACGACAACAAGAACCACCGTAGCTCACGAAATATGCCCATCTCTGAGCGAAGGCATAAACCTGGAGGGAAAGTGAAGCAGCCTGGGGCAGAAGAAAGACTGCTCCGGCTCGGGGCCCCGTGCGTGCCACACACGTACCCACAAAAGAACTGTGGGCCCCCTGGGGGGATAACCCATCTGATTTAGACCACAAACTTGTTTCCCATGCCATATCCCCACGCACTATCAATCTTCCATCCAACCCCAGTAACTAGTCACAAGGGAGAGTCCTTGTCACCCAATACCACCCCGGACTGGAACAACTACAACACATCCTTCATCAAGGCTTTGATTATCTTTCATCCTGTCCTGAAATGAGATACATCATACCCAAGATCATTTCAACCCCTCCATAAGTGGTGTTCCATTACCCATTTAGCCTCCACATCATCATAGTCCATCCCTATGCCACACCCCCTTACCACAGGCTCAATATCCTTGTGGAAGATCCCAAAAACTGCCCAATCCACCAAGCCAGCATTTCCAATTCCAGTCCTTGGCTACTGCCAAACTGTGGTAAAAACCAAGATGGACCACCATGCGGCACAGCATGTAGCTGAACATAGCAGTCTGGATTTCAATGGCTGCTTCACTAACCAAGCCATCTGGATCTTCCCCTTCACCATCAGCTCTTCTGAACTGCACAGATGTGAGTTGTCCCTTCCACACATTCTACGGTCCCACACCATCCTGGCCTCAAACTAAGATAACTTTCCATGCATAACATCTCCCACCACCTCCTTCCCCACTCAATATCCTATCTCTCTCTATTCATGTCTTCCTTGCAACTGTTTATCATCCCTTAGAATTTTCCCTTAATTACTTTTTATTTTTTTCTTACTTTTTTCATTTTTTTTTTTTTTTTCCTTATTATTTTTATCCTTCCACAAATCCCCCTCCCCTCCCCGTCACTCCCCTTCTATCATTACTGAAATTCAAATTGCCACTTATCAGAGCTTTTACAATCCATCATGCAAAGCAGAACTTTCCATCCTCACCCTTACCCGGAAACCTTCTCCCTCCACTCCCCACCTCACTGAAAGTCCTGATGCTTGTGGTGTTGGATTGGCCAGACAAGATAGGTAGGTGTGTGTGTGTGTGTGTGTGTGTGTGTGTGTGTGTGTGTGTGTGTCTTTTTCTGTTAAAGAACATTGTAGAAAATTTAAGTTGTGTGAATGTGACTCTTTTTAGTGGCTGTCAGCAGCTCAGTGAGCCCCTTTATGGTGAGTTGTTATCTATCCTCCATTATTGACATTACAATCTGATTTTTCATCATTAGCAAAATTTTAAACAGCCCTTCTTCATATACATTAAGACATAGTATATATACAGGTTTATTACTGTCAATGTTTTGTCCACTAATCAAAGGTTTGCAATGTGCTAATAATTGGTAATTATACTAATGGCTCTCGTTTGCAATATTAGCTATGTCGTGTATATGACTACAATTAGCCCACAAGATAATGTCATAGGTTATTATACTTTGGGAAAATGCAAAATAGGATTATCTGAAATTTTACAGGTGCACTGTTTCCAAGTCATCTTAATTAATAAATTACTCTAGACAACTTACTGCTAATACGAGGTGCGTCCAGAAAGTAAGTTCCGTTGGGTAATAAAATGAAAATGTAAACAGATACAGAAGAAATTTTTATTTCACAAAATTCTACAACTCTTAAACTACTTTTCCACATAACTGCCGAGATTTTGCAGGCATTTGTCATAGCGTGGCACCAGGTTTTGTATACCTTCTTCATAGAAATCTGCCGCCTGTGTCTTCAACCAGTTGGAAACAGTTTCTTTCAGCTCATTGTCATTGGTGAATTGATGACCGCCAAGGAAAGACTTGAGATGTAAGAACAGATGATTTTGTCATCAATGGCGTGAACCAGTTCTTCTGTAACCAAAGGTGGACGCCCACTTCGTTATTCATCGTGCACATCACTACGCCCGCCATTGAACTGTCGGACCCATCTTCTCACCATCGAATCACTCATCGCATTTCATACATAAGCATTGCAAATTTGCCAATAAATTTCACTTGCTTTCACTTTCCCCGCATTCAGAAGCCGCATCACCGGCCTGATTTCACAGGCGACGGGATTTTCAATCAACGTCGTCATTTCAAACAAGCACAACAATGCATACCTAACTGACATCGATTTCCAAATGACACACGTTGTTCTCCTTGATACGCATCGTCTACAGCGCATGTGCAGAACTGCAATCGCAGCGCTGCAGCGGAGATAAATTGAAGCGGAGCTTACTTTCTGGATGTGCCTGGTATAATTCATATGTTGGCCCCAAGATAACTTATCTAAATAAGCACCTAGGAACCTAACAGAACTAGGGTAATCTAATAGTGGCTTGTCTCTTAAAGTGAAGAGAATTGGCATAATTTTATTTTTGTTTAGCAAGAATCGATTTGCTCTGAACCAGTGTGCTGCACGAGAGTGCATTTTCAGCACAGGTTTTAAGATCACAAAGATTGTTACTGTTATGTAGAAAATTGTATGATCTGCATATAATACAGTGGTGGAGTTAATGAATGAGGGCACATACTTGATCATTCTCAGGAACAGAAAGCAGCCCAGAACAGACCCCCCGAGGCACCCCTACTTTAACATTTTCTATGTTTGACATATCCTTACCAACATACCCCCCTCCCCATGTAGGAATGTAATATTTGGAACAAGAGGAATAAATGAAGACACATATTGTTCTTGGAAATAAGTATACCACTAAGAAAAACAGAGGTACCATGTCTTCAACTTGAATACATGAAAGAGGGCAGAATGAAGACAATTTAAATATTCTTTCTGGGACATCCCAAATTTTGCTGCAGTTTTCCATGTTGAATAAATATACACCAGTTGTAAATATATTTGTTCAAAACTGGCCATGACTAGTTTCAGGACATAAATTGCCCCCATCTTTTTAGTGGTTCAGGTGGTGGCCACTTTATGTTCTTGTTTACGGGGCCTCTCAGTGCCATTTGCACTTTAGTCTATTGGCAAATTTTGCTGGGCAGCCACAACTTGATGCAGCCCAATCACTTACATAAGCTATTTTCATTGTTTTAAAAATGGCATTTAACGACACTGTGGCCATCATTTTATTGTTCTCATTTAGGCCTTGTTTACTGTTGAGTTCAAAAGTAAATACGCCTTACCCACACAGGTTCTCAACTTATTTTATGGGTGTTTAAATATTAATTGGTGGGATCCTTGTGTTTGCAATTTGGCAGCATTTGATTATTTACATGGATCCATTTAAGGTGATTAATTTTTCTTCATAATCCACTCAGTCTCCCTTGTTGATAGCGCCTGAAGATAGAATTTATGGCCTGAAACAGGTTCTGACAGATTGTGCATAAATAAAAGATCTATATATTTATTCAATATGGAAAATTTTACATCTTCAAAACGAAGTATATTCCCAATATTTGCTTATTCTAACTATTATGTGTTATTTGCACAACACAATACACAACTCCCCCCCCCCCCCCCTCTCTCTCTCTCTCTCTCTCTCTCTAGCAGTAATGAAACTACACTAATTGGTATGTGCACATTAGTCTAACAATGGCATCTGTGAAAAAAATGAGCAATTATCCTACAAAATATTAACTGGATGATGCCTGGTAGGCTAGGGAAATGGAAAAATAATTTAAAAAGTTTAGCTTCTACTCTCAAAAACTAGACAATTATGTAATACACCATAACATGAACAAAAGGCATAGTGAAACCTTGACAGTCTATTTTTGTTACCTGGACTTCTCTATAATAGCAGTTGCAGCTCTGTGTCTCTTTTTATTGGCAGCCAGATGAAGTGCAGAGAGCCCCTTATTATCAATAATATTTATGTCAAATCTTGGGCACTCCATGAGCTTTTCAATGCACGATTCATACTCTGAAGCTTCCTCTGCAAGGCAGTCATCTCTGAAGGACAGCACAACATAATGGAGAGCACTATGACCCGAACTGTCCACTGCGTTCACCCGGGTTGCTGGGTGTGAAAGCAGAATTCCAAGAACTGCCGCATTCCCACATCTGCCACAACAGAATGCAAAACAAAATATTTAAATTTTCAGTGCCAGCCTAGTTAGGAAAAAAATATATAAAATTTAAATTTATGGTGCAGTTAATCACTCTTAATAGATTAATTGTTGTAGGTTACTGTCCTTCCTTTGAAACCACTTTAATTACAGATTCAACTCCATGTGCTCAAGTTTCATCTCCTTTACTAATCCAACCTGGTAAGGTAATCAGGATGATGAGATTACCAAAGAAAACTAAACTCTTGGTTTGTAAGTTATTTCCTTACTATGTGACCTTTCCATTAGTCTCTTCAAGTTAGACTAAGTCCTGCACTTGCTTTTCCTAGAACACTTATCTGTATGCATAGATAGGATGTTATGGGCGCACGACAACTAGGTCTTTAGCGCCCGTACAAGATAATTAGGCGATATGTGTGACCTGAATAAAATGAAATGAACACAAATAGGGAACAGAAAGGAAAGTAACCAACTAGCCAAATGATAAGGAGAATGAAGCAAAAACCCAACCAAACATGGCAAGGTAGTAATACATGGTTATCGTACAAGGTTTACAGTCTTAGACATTCTCAAAATGCTGTGTCAGAGGAGACTAACACTTATCTGACTGTTCTAGTTTTGCTTATTCCACATGAACACTTCTGGGTATTATATGTTTGTTATTGACACTGGTAACTTTTTTTTGTTTTTTTTTTTTTTGTTTTTTTTTTTTTTTTTTTTTTTTTTTTTTTGTGGTTTTAGGGCGCACAACTGCTGTGGTCATTAGCGCCCAACACTGCCCATTGTAAAAAAGAACTGGGGTTAGAAATTAAATGGCTTTCGCCATATATGCACGATGTATAAAAAGTAAAACTCTGTTAACCGATTGCGGGTCATCAGCTAAAATGTCAGACATTTCAAATGGGAAACACAGATCATGACGGAGACGGTTAAAAAATGGACATTGCACTAAAAGATGGTTCACAGTAAAAGGTGCATCACAGTGCTCACATAAGGGAGCAGGACCACCACGTAATAAATGCTGGTGGCTAAAACGGCAGTGGCCAATATGAAGCCGGGCCAGAACAATCTCCTCTCGGCGGGAGGGTCGAGATGACGTTGACCAGAGATCAGGCACAGGTTTAATGGCTCGCAATTTGTTCCCTGACAGGGATGACCAATGTAGATACCAACGGGAGATAATACGCTGGGAGATACCAGCACGAAGGTCATCAGAGCTGGTGGAAAAGGTAGATAGCCGAGGAAGGAGAACTGCTTCCTTGGCAGCCGTATCTGCAGCCTCATTCCCCAACACTCCCACATGGCCAGGGACCCACAGAAATGTCACCGTAGTTCCGCTCGTTGAAAGAGAAGTAAGGCAATTGCGGATGCTTTGTACCAGGGGATGGGCCGGATATAGGATGCGAAGGCTCAACAAAGCACTCAGATTCTGAGCAAATGACAGTCTTACTGAGCGAGTTTCGCCAGACGTATTGTGTGGCTTGGTATAATGCATACAGCTCAGCTGTAAAAATGGAACTCCACTCAGGAAGACGATATTTAAAAGAGACGTTGCCAAGTACAAAAGCACACCCAACACCCTGGTCTGTCTTTGAGCCATCAGTGTAAATGAACAAATTGTCATCAAATTTAAACCGGAGTGCATGAAATTCTCTCTGGTATACGAAACGAGGTGTGGAGTCCTTTGGAAGAGAATGAAGATCAAAGTTAACACGGACTTCTGGGCTTCGCCACGGTGGAGAGATGCTCTCTCCAGTCGAGAAGATAGCAGGCATTGTAACGCCAAGCTGGCCGAGTAGCGAACGCAAGCGTACTCCCGGTGGTAGCAGAGCAGACGGGCGCAGAGCGAAGAGACTGTCAAGTGAGTCGTTAAAAAAAACTGCGTATGTCGGGTGTCCTCGCATGGACGACAAACGACTAGCGTAACGGCTAAGCAGGAGTTCCCGACGGTAAGAAAGGGGTAGTTCGGCGGCCTTGGCATAGAGGCTCTCAACGGGGCTAGTATAAAACGCTCCTGTCGCCAGACGGAGACCTCCTTGGTGGTGGATTGTATTAAGGCGGCGCAGTATGGACGGTCGAGCCGAAGAATAAACGATGCTACCATAGTCCAGTTTGGACCGAACTATGGTGCGATACAGATGGAGGAGAGTAGACCTGTCAGCTCCCCACGAGGTGCGACTTAACACCCGCAGCACATTGAGAGAGCGGGTACAGCGAGCTGCCAAATGGGATATGTGGGGAGACCAACTTAACTTCCTGTTGAGAACAAGTCCCAAGAATGCCGTGGTATCCACAAATGGAAGTACTATGGGGCCCAGACGAAGGGACGGGGGAAGGAACTCCTTCCGCCGCCAGAAGTTCATGCAGACTGTCTTGTCAGCTGAGAATCGAAAGCCAGTGTCCATACTCCACGCGTGGAGATTGTCTAGGCACCGCTGGAGGCGCCGCCCCAGGAGACCCGTTTGCTCAGAGCTGCTGTAGATCGCGAAGTCGTCAACAAATAGGGACGCCGACACTCCCAGTGGAAGGTGATCGGCTATAGAATTGATTGCCACTGCAAATAAAACAACGCTCAGGACCGAGCCCTGGGGGACTCCGTTCTCCTGAATAAAAGTGCCCGATAAAACCGAACCAACACGCACTTTAAAAACACGGTCTGTTAAAAATTCGCGGATGAAAATTGGCAGGCGACCCCGAAAACCCCATGTATGCAGAGTGCGGAGGATGCCCATCCTCCAGCAGGTGTCGTATGCCTTTTCCAGATCAAAGAACACCGCTACTGTCTGGCGCTTCCGTAAAAAGTTATTCATTACTGAGGTAGATAGGGCAACAAGATGATCCACCGCAGAACGGTGCTTGCGAAACCCACATTGGACATTAGACAGGAGATGTCACGTTTCAAGCCACCATACCAGGCGCCCGTGAATCATGCGTTCCATCACCTTGCATACGCTACTGGTGAGGGAAATGGGGCGGTAGCTGGAAGGGAGACATTTGTCCTTCCCAGGCTTTGGTATGGGAATGACTATGGCTTCACGCCAGCGTCGCGGAAAGGTGCCTTCTATCCATATGCGGTTGTAGGTGGCCAGTAGGAAGTGCAAGCTCGTTGGTGAAAGGTGTTGCAACATCGCCACGTGAATGCCATCTGGTCCTGGAGCGGAGGACCGCGAAGACGAGAGTGCGTGGTGAAGCTCTCGTACAGTAAACTCGGTATTGTAGCATTCACGGTTCTGAGAGGTAAAGGGCAATGGAGTCACCACCACCGTCCATTTCCTAACTAGGAAAGCTTCAGTGTAATGTGAAGAGCTAGAGACCTCTGCAAAATGTTGACCCAGTGCGTTGGCTATTTGTGGAGGATCGACGACGGTGTCAGTTGCAACACACAGACCGGGAATTGGGGAATGAGCCATAGTGCCCGAAATTTTTCGAAGGTTACCCCAAATGATGGAGGAAGGGATAGACCTATTAAAAGAGCTTGTGAATGAGCGCCAACTGGCGCGTTTACAGTCACGAAAGAGGCGACGACAATAGGCCCGCAGCCGTTTGTATCGGATGCAGTTGTCGAGCGTGGGCCGTTGTTTGAAGATTCTAAGGGCACGTCGCCGTGCTCGCAGAGCGTCACGGCATTCCGCGGTCCACCACGGGACAAGGGGATGACGTGCGTGGGAAGTCTTGCAGGGGATGGAACATTCCGCGGCTGTCAGAATAACTGTGGTAATGTGTTCCACTTGGTCGTCTATACTAGGATAATGGTAAGTACCAAAATCTGCCAGTGACGTGTAGAGCTCCCAGTCTGCTTTCGTTAACTGCCAGCGGTGTGGATGCTCAAGGGTGTCAGGCATCATTAGGTGAATTATACACGGAAAATGATCGCTCGAATGTGTGTCTGAGAGAGCAGACCATTCAAGACGCCGTGCCAGCTGAGCAGTGCATATAGCTAGATCTATATGGCTGAAAGTATTTGTGGTGTCTGAAAGATAAGTTGGTTCACCAGTGTTAAGGCAGATGAGCTGAAGGTGGTTCAGTATATCTGCCAGGAGGGAGCCCCGTGGACATGGTCGTGGGGAGCCCCAAAGGGGGTGGTGGGCATTGAAATCTCCCACCAACAAAAACGGACGTGGAAGCTGGTCAATAAGATCTAGGAGATCTGCTCTAGTGACGAGAAAAGAGGAAGGAGCGTAAATATTGCACAGTGTGAAGACAAATCCAGGAAGGTATATCCGGACAGCAACAGCTTGTATTGGAGTACACTAAGGGACCGGTGTACTGTGTACGTCATCCCGAATAAGCAACATTACGCCCCCGTGGGCTGGAATTCCTGCCACTGGAGGAAGGTCAAAGCGAACGGTAGTGTAGCGTGGGAAAGTAATTCGAGTACCAGGGAGCAATTTTGTCTCCTGTAGAGAGAAGATGATTGGATGATATGTTCGCGTTAGAAGCTGCAGTTCTGTCCAATTCGACCGAATACCACGAATGTTCCATTGAAGAATATCCATAATGGGATAAAATGAGATGAAGGTGGACATCAGCACGACGAAGGTGGCGGGCCACAGTGCGAATGTTCGCAACTGGTGGTGTCTGAGACAGGAGGGTCTTGCTCCATATTCTCAGAGGTTACCACAGCAGCTGCGTGAGTGTGGTTGGCAGCCCCATCTTTGGCTGATGCACCTGCAGAGACTATAGGCTTCCAGGGGATGCCATCGTCACATTGTGAGGTAGGAGGGGGGAGAGTTTTCCCCCTATTTGATTTCTTGGAGCCCTGGTGAAGCTCCTTGGTTGGCTCAGATGTTTTGGTAGGGGTGCGGAGGAAATCCTCGCGCGAATGCTCTTTCTTAGACTTTCGCGTCTCTATCTGTGGTTTCACAGCTGAAGATGAAGACTTGGAAGAGGTACTCACACTTTTCGTTGAACGCGACGCCGTTGTCGATGTAGACTGTTTGACAACTACTGTCGTAAACTGTAGGTCACAAGTCTGCGTGGCCATATCCCGTGTTGGTGGAGGCGTTGCAACTACAGTACTGTAGTTACCACGCGGCGGGGGCTTGCGCTTACAACTGGCGTACATCTTACATGCAACTGGTATGGGAACCTTTTCCTTTACACGGATTTCCTGGATGGCTCGTTCATCGGCAAACACGGGACATTCCCGGGAGGAAGCAGCATGATTCCCGTTACAATTGATGCAGTGAGGGGACGGTGGTGGACAAATCCCCTCATGGGCCTCTTTACCACAGGTGACACATATGACTGGGTTTTTGCAAGACTGGCTTGTGTGGTTAATTCGATGGCACTGATAACACCGAGTAGGGTTAGGGATATAAGGTCGTACCGTGATGACCTCATACCCTGCCTTGATCTTCGGCGGCAGAGCCACTCGGTCGAAGGTCAGAAACACTGTGCGAGTGGGCACTACAACATTGTTCTCTTTTTTTTTGTCACTCTGTGTACTGCGATGACGCCTTGAGCTGCCTGATATTCTTTCAGTTCATCCTCAGTCAGACCGTCCAAACTGGCCGAGAAGACTACCCCTCGGGAATAATTGAGGGTTGGATGGAGCTCAACACGAACCGGGTAGCTGTAGAGCAGAGTAGCCTTAAGCAGCCGCTGTGCCTGGGAGCCACTTTCTGTTTCTAACAGTAGTGTTCCATTACGCAGGCGGTTGCAGGTCTTAACTGGGCCGGCAATGGCATCAACCCCTTTTTGAATAATAAATGGGTTCACCGACGAAAAGGATTGTCCTTCCTCAGTACGGCTCACCACAAGGAACTTTGATGTCTGTAAATTTTTCTGTTCAGACACACTATTGTCTAGTACATCCATTTCTAAAGGCTCTTTCCATTTTCATTTTTTTTGAACCATCACGGTTGTATCCCCCACGATTGCCAGTGTCTCCGATGGCACGCTCCTTCCTGCTGGGGGCCCCCCAACGGAAGTACACCCGCCTTGGGTGATTGTTCACATCCCAGGTCACACCTCCCGATCTACAGACGGAGGGACCAATCGGCGAATCGGGAAGGTATCAGCGCAGGCAATCGCCCCTCCCCTGGCCTGGCCTTAACTAGGGGGTACGCACGCACCCTACATGCCAGCCCGGGGCTGGGACTTACGCATTACCCAGTCACCCATATGGGTGGCCTTCAAGTGCGTACAGGGAGGAGGAAGAGAGAAATAGTAGGAGGAGAAGCCTCAAACGCAGGCGCGGAGGCAAAGAAAGAGGTGAAAGAAGACTGTAAAGCCAAAAGGGTCAGAACTTCGGTTCCCCGAAGGATGCACACACTCGGTCCCCAAGAGGGGAAAAGGACAGGAGAAGAAGCGTCATGTAGCACGGAAAGGAAGGAGTGCTACAAAGGCTGGGGCCTCGTGCTCGCCACGCACGTACTCACCACAGAGCGGTGAGCCCCCTGAGGGGACACTGGTAACTGATTAAATCAAAGAAACAATCTTTCTGCAATATGTTACACCAGGGCCAGGATCTGTACTCTGCGAGTCCTCTTTTACTTTTTTTGAATATTGCAAAATATTACTGATATTGCCACTTTTCAATTTACTACAGCATTATATGTAAGTTTCCCTCATTGAGGTTCTCAAGCTATTTAACAGTTCATCTTTATGTACCATACTGCAATAAATAATGGCTTCCAAACAGTCATATGGAGTAATTTAACAAACCAGGTTTGGGGTATAGAATTATATAATACCATTCGTTTATTTTAGTATTTGATACCAAATCTCAGTTCAATGAAAATAACTATTATTCATAATGCAGTGGACAGTAGTGATCTCCTACACAGTTTTTTATATTTCTATTGTAATGCTAAAATGATGAGTACTTATAAAATACTGTATTATTTAAATACAAAATTTCAGTTTCTAGAAGTTTCTTCAAATTGCCGAAAAGAGGAGTAAGAATTATAGGTAAAGTTTATGCAAGAACATCACGCAAGGTTTTGTTTGTGGACCTCAAAATTATGACTGTTTATGCAGTGTATATGTAGGAAACAATTATATCTGCAGTCGAGGATAAGAAATATATAAGTTGCAATCTAGAAATATGTATAAAAATAAAGATTGTTTGACTTACCCGAAGCACAGGCTCACCGATAGACACAAAAAACACAAAAACACACACAAACATTCAAGCATTCGCAACCGTTGGTCGCTTCTTCAGGAAAAGAGGAAGGAAGGAGGGGAGAAAGGAAGGGGCACGGGTTTTAAGGAAGTGGAAAGAAGTCGTTCTAATTCCAGGAGTGGAAGGACTTACCTTAAGAGGAAAAAAGAAAAGTTAAACAAGCGCACACACACCTGCACACATGCACACACAAACGCAACAAGTTAGACATTTGTAAAAAGCAAAGAGGTTGGACAGGGATAACAGTTGAGGCAGAGGCTCTGTCCAGAGAACCGAGGCAAAGGTTTTAAAGATGGTAGGTGGGAATTTCAATTTATGGAGGTTGAGACCAGGTGGGCAATGGGAAGAGGGAATATGCTGAAGGGCAAGTTCCCACCTCAGGAGTTCTGAAAGATTGGTGTCGGTGGGAAGTATCCAGATAACCCGGATGGTGTATCACTGTCCCAAGATGTGCTGGCTGTGCACCAAGGCATGTTTAGCCACAGAGTGATCCTCATTACCAACAAACACTGTCTGCCTGTGACCGTTCATGCGAATGGGCAGTTTTTTATTTATTTATTTATTTATTTATTTTTGTGGTTTTAGGGAGCACAACTGCTAAGGTCATTAGCGCCCAGATAAGAACGGAGATTTACTAGATCTCAAAAAAATTAGTAACTACCAGATAGAGTATCAAAAGAAGGCTAAAAACAAAGATAAAAACAATTAAAAGGGTTAAATATCTTTTGATAGATTGGTCATGTTGATAAAACGCAAAAGTTGAGCAGCTGCTCGTGTGTCATCAGCTAAAAAGTTCCTCTAGTGTAGATGGAAAGTGAAGGGCTACACGAAGATGATTAAAATTGGGACAAGACATTAAAACATGTCGCGCCATCAGCAATTCACTGCAGGAGCACAGCGGTGCAGGGTCGGCAGTTAGCAAATGACGGTGGCTGAAACGGCAGTGACCGATCCGCAACCGGGCCAGGATGACCACCTCTCGCCGAAAGGGGCGTGAGGAGGTCTTCCAAGCATCGGGATTGGTCTTACAGTTCTCAATTTATTGTCGTGCAGTGAGAACCACGCACTGTGCCAGGACGACACGCTACTCCGGCGAAGAGCCCGTTGAACATCCACCGACGGGATGCAAAAAGTAGCCATGCGAGGCAAAAGAGCTGCTGCCTTGGCTGCTATGTTGGCGGTCTCATTCCCGGGCACACCGACGTGGACAGGGACATACAGAAAAGAAACGTGACATCTGTCATCTGCTACCAACTGGAGGTAGCGTTGGATCCGATACATGAGAGGATGGGTCAAGAGAGGGTCCTTAAGACTCTGCAGGACACCGAACAGATGGCATAAAAAGGATGGCGGTGGCAGCAGCAGGTATATAAAACAGCCTGGTGGAGGGCAAAAAGCCGTGAAATTTTAGCACCGGTCAGGGAGCTTGTATTGGAAACGTTTGTCCCTGACGACGAAGACAGATCCGACACCATCAGTGCTCTTGGAACCATCACTGTAGATAATACGGCATTATCAAACCACGAACGGAGTTCGACAAGCCTCGAGCGGTATACCAAATCCGAGGTGCTCTCCTTGGCCAGCGAACTATGTTCAAGGTGAGTGTGAACCTGGGCCTGATGCCACAGTGGCAATGGGCACTCACTCAACCTAAATGTCGAAGGAACGGTAAAATCAAGCCGCTGAAGCAAGCGGCGAAACCAAACTCCAGGTGGAAGCAAGGCCATCGCAGACAACTGATATTGGTGATCCAGTGAGTCATCAAAAAATAATCTGTAAGATGGATGGTTGGGCATCGACCGCAAGCGGCATGGGTACTGACACAAGAGTATGTCACGCCTAGTGGTCAAGGGTAATGCAGCAGCCTTGGCATACAGACTCAACAGGGCTGGTATAAAATGCACCTTTCGCCAGGTATAATCCCCAATGGTGGATAGAGTTAAGACGGCGGAGAATAGACGGCCGTGCAGGAGAGTATACAAGGCTTCTGTAGTCGAGCTTCGACTGAACAATGGCCTGGTATATATGAAGCAGGATGGTACAATCCGCTCCCCATGACGTGCCACTGAGGACACGAAGAACATTTAGCGATCAGGCACAACGAGCATCCAGGTAAGACATGTGGGGCCAAGCAAAGTTTACGATCCAACATGAGTCCCAAGAATTGCTTTGTCTCCACAAAAGGAAGAGCTATGGGGCCGAGACGTAGAGAAGGTGGAAGAAATTCCTTGTATCTCCAGAAGTTTACACACACCGTTTTCTCAGTGGAGAAGTGGAAGCCGTTCGCAATGCTCCAGGAATATAGGCGGTCAAGACAGCGTTGAAGACAACGCTCCAAGAGACACGTCCACTGGGCGCTGCAATAAATTGCAAAATTACAAAAAGGGATCTGGAAACGTCGGCTGAAAGGCGGTCTATGATCGGATTGATTGCAATGGCAAAAAGAGCCATGCCTAAGACAGAGCCCACCTTGTGATCCGCCAAAAACGCTTGAATAAAGAGAGGGAGGGGGGCCACGAAGGCCCCATGTGTGCAATGTGCGGAGAATGCCCACCCTCCATCAGGTATCATAAGCCTTCTCTAAGTCAAAGAACACTGCTACCGTTTGACACTTCCTTAAAAAGTTATTCATAATTAAGGTCGACAAGGTGACAAGGAGATCAGCAGCAGAGCGGTGTCAACGAAAACCACATTGGATATTAGTCAGGAGGTGTCGAGATTCAAGTAGCCAGACCAACCGAGTGTTAACCATGCGTTCCATCACCTTACAGAAGCAGCTAGGAAGAGAAATAGGGTGATAACTTGATGGAAGATGTTTGTCCTTCCCTGGATTGGGGATAGGGACAACAATGGCTTCACGCCAACTTGTGGGAACCTGACCTTCATTCCATATGCGATTATAGGTGCTAAGTAGGAAACACTTGCCCGCAGGAGAGAGGTTCTTCAGCATCTCAATATGGATGGAATCGGGCCTGGGTGCAGAAGATCAGGACAGGGCAAGAGCACGGTCTAGCTCCTGCATGGTAAAGGAGACATTATAACTTTCACGATTAAAAGAGTGGAAAGAAGACGGCCGTGCCTCCTCTACCTGTTTGCGAGGGAGAAAGGCAGGGTGATAATGGGCAGAGCTTGAAGCCTCCGCCCAATGTGTTGGAAACATCAGCAGGGCCCACAAGGACTGCGTTCTCGACGGTCAGGCCAGAAATCGGAGAGCGGACCTTTATGCCGGATAAACGGCGTAGGCCACCCAAGACAGCCGAGGAGGGAGTAAAGCGGTTAAAAGAACTGTTAAAAGCAATCCAGCAGGCTTTTTTGCTGTCGTTGATAACTCGACGACATTGCGCTCACATTCGTTTATAGCTGATATTATTCTCCAACGGGTGGCGGCAGAAGGTGTGTAAAGCACAGCGCCGGGCTCTAAGAGTGTCACGGCAGGCTACAGTCCAGCAAGAGACCGTGACGCGACGTGGAGAAGAGGATGTACAAGGTATGGAATGTTCGGCAGCTGTGAGAATAACCTCTGTGAGGTATTCGACCTGACTATCACAGCTGGAAAAGTCCTGATTGTGAAAAACTGCCATGGAAGAATAAAGCCCCCAGTCGGCTTTAGAAATGTTCCAACTGGTGGGACGAGGAGATGGGGAATGATGCAGGAAAATGGTCACTTGAGTATGTGTCAGAAAGTGCATACCACTCAAACCGACCGGCAAGCTGAGGAGTGCATATTGCGAGGTCTATATGGGAATAAGTATGTGTTGTGTCGAAAAGGAAGGTTGGGGCACCGGTGTTGAGGCAGACAAGATTGAGGTGTAGGAGAAGGTCCACCAAAAGGGAGCCTCTCAGACAAGGTGCCAGAGAGCCCCATAGGGGTGGTGGTCATCGAAGTCGACCATCAACACGAAAGGTAAAGGGAGCTGGTCAGTGAGGTGTAGCACGTCTGCCCTAGTCATCCCGAATGAGCATCACAACCCCTCCATGGGCTGGGGTACCTTCCACAGGTGGCAGGTCAAAACGCACAGAGGTGTAGTGGGGGAAGTCTGCATGATAACTTGGACCTAACTTAGTATCTTGGAGACAAACTAGAAGCAGGCAGTGCAATCGGAAGAGTAGTTTTAATTCTCCCCGATTCGAATGAAAGCCGCAGTTTGTTGCTGGTCATTCCCACATAGAATGCTTCACAGTGCTGGCATGTCAGTTGGTAAATGACATGGGTGCTGTCGCAAGTGGCTCTGCCCTTGATTGTGTACACCGTCTAGGTTACGGGACTGGAGTAAGTGGTGGTGGAAGGGTGCATAGGGCAGGTTTTACAACGGGGGTGGTTACAAGGGTAGGAGTCAGAAGGTAGGGAAGGTGGTTTGGTGATTTCATAGGGATGGACTAGGAGGTTACGGAGGTTAGGTGGGCGGCAGAAAGACACTCTTGGTGGAGTGGGAAGGATGTCATGAAGGATGGATCTCATTTCGGGGCAGGATTTAAGGAAGTCATATCCTTGCTGGAGAGCCACATTCAGAGTCCGCTCCAGTCCCGGAAAGTATCTGGTGACAAGAGGGACACTTCTGGGGTTCTTTTGTGGAAGGTTCTGAATTTGGGGGATGAGGAAGTAAGTGGCTCTGGTAATTTGCTTCTGTAGCAGATCAGGTGGATAGCTGCTGGATGTGAAAGCTGTTATTAGGTTATTGGTGTACTGGTTCAGGATTTCGGGACTGGAGCAGACACGTTTGCCACAAAGACCTAAGCTGTAGGGAAGGGAACATTTGATGTGGAATGGATGGCAGCTGTCATAATGGAGGTACTGTTGTTTATTGGTTGGTTTCATGTGGACGGATGTGTGAAGTTGCCCGTTGGACAGATGGAGGTCGACATCAAGGAAAGTGGCATGGAATTTGGAATAGGACTAGATGAATTTGATGGGACCAAAGGAGTTGAGGTTGGAGAGGAAATTCTGGAGTTCTTCTTCACTGTTGGTCCAGATCATGAAGATGTCATCAATGAATCTGTACCAAACTTTGGGTTGACAGGCTTGGGTATCCAGGAAGGCTTCCTCTAAGCGTCCCATAAATAAGTTTGCGTACGAGGGGGCCATCCTGGTTCCCATGGCTGTTCCCTTTAGTTGTTGGTATGTCTGGCCCTCAAAGGTGAAGAAGTTGTGGGTTAGGATGAAGCTGGCTAGGGTATTAAGGAAAGAGGTTTTAGGTAGGGTTGCAGGTGGTTGGCATGAAATGAAGTACTACATTGCAGCGAGGCCCTGGGCGTGCATCTATCAGACTGTCTATCGGCGGGCCTGTGCTTTGGGTAAGTCAAACAATCTTTATTTTTTTCCACCAGGAAAATGACCTATAATATTCATTTCATCAATTTGAACCTAGAAATGTATAAATACATTAACATAACACCAGGTAGGCTCAAAACTTCCACATGATAAACAGAAGACTGAAGGAAAAAAAAGGGGGGGGGCGGGGGCAAACAGCCCACATATAAAATGTGCACAATAGTTTTATATACTTAAATATGCACAATTAAAATTGTTGTCAGGTGAATTATTTAAAAACAACTAAAATCATGGCTCATTCAGCAATGTCCTTACTGCTTACTTCCATAGGCCGAAGTAAAATATTATGAATTAAAACAACATAACTATAAATTCTGTACTATTCTATATTTTGTATTTAATGATTATTACTTATGCTACACATGTGAATTCATGTTTCAAGCAAAGAAATTACAAATTACAATAATGAAAGTTGGGCAGTCACATTGTTGACACTGTAGGTCATTGGCCTTCTACAGAGTAGAAAGCATTCATACAGGCACACTTCACAGTCACATAACTGACACCTCCAGCTTCTAATCATGCTTTGTGGTGAGAGAATAGGAAGAGAGGGGAGGGGAAGTAGGGTACAGGAAGCTTGCGTCACAGTGATGGGGATGGATACAGCATGGCCTTCACAGCATGTATATACGAGATGGGTGGAGTGAGATGGAGGGGCCACCTGTACAAGCTACACACCCCGCAGTGTGTGATTCAGAATGCAGCAGCCAGAGATGATGGTTGTGTGACTGAAGTGAGCCGATGTGAATGCTTTCTATTGTGAAGAAGGCCTATGGCCAATAGCTTAAGTGTTGTGTGTATGTTTTCTTTTTTAATCATAACATTGTCTAATGACAAATATTGACAGATGAGTGTTCCTTTGGCCAATCACTAACTAGGTCATTTGCATGTTTTGAGAGTGCTTCCACAATGATATGGGACAAGTAGTTTTAGAGCTATGCTTTTATACTAACGTTGATTTTATTATCCATTAATTATGTCTGTGGGCAAGTGACATAAGTTATATAGCAGAATCTCTTGTGTGCCCCACTAGGTTTTTTCAAGATTACAGCAATTATATTTAATAGTATGCCATAGAACATAGCTCTGCCTACACAGACCAACACATTCAACCCATTATGTGCAGTCTCCCATCCTTCACCAAAGACACTAACAACTTTCTCGATCGCCTGAAATCCTTATCTGATCTGTTACCTCCAGAAACCATCATTTTAACCACTGATGCCACTTCCTTATACACAAACCTCCTGCATGCCCAGGGCCTCGCTGCAATGTAGCACTTCCTTTCACACCGACCACCCACTTCCCTACTTAAAACCTCTTTCCTTACTACCCTAGCCAACTTCACCCTAACCCACAACTACCTCACTTTTGAGAGCCAGGCCCACCAACAACTAAAGGGGAACAGCCATTGAAACCATGATGGCCACCTCATATGTGAACTTATTCATGGGATGCTTGGAGGAAGCCTTCTTGGATGCCCAAGCCTGTCAACCCAAAGTTTGGTACAGATTCATTGATGACTTCATGATCTGGACTAACAGTGACAAAGACCTCCAGAATTTCCTCTCCAACCTCAATTCCTTTGGTTCCATCAAATTCACCTGGTCCTATTCCAAATCCCATGCCCTTTTTCTCAGTGTCAACCTCCATCTGTCCAACAACCAGCTTCACACATCTGTCCACATCGAAAACACCAATAAACAACAGTACCTCCATTATGACTTTCTGCCATCCATTCCACATTAAACAGTCCCCTTCCCTACAGCTTAGGTCTTTGTAGCAAATGAGATTGCTCCAGTCCTGAATCCCTGAACCAGTACACCAATAACCTAATAAGAGCTTTCACATCCCGCATCTATCCTCCTGATCTGGTACAGAAGCAAATTGCTAGAGCCACTTACTTCCTCATCCCCCCAAAATTCAGAACCTTCAACAGAAGAACCCCAGAAGTGCCCCTCTTGTCACTTATACTTTCCAGGACTGGATTGGACTCTGAATGTAGCTTTTCAGCAAGGATACGACATCCTTAAATCCTTCCCCGAAATGAGATCCATCCTTCATGGCATCCTTCCCACTCCACCAAGAGTGTCTTTCCATCACCCACCTAACCTTCGTAACCTCGTAGTACATCCCTATGAAATCCCCAAACCCCTTCCCTACCCTCTGGCTCCTACCCATGTAACCACCCCCAGTGTAAAACTTGCCCAATGCAGCCTCCCACCACCACTTATCCCAGTCCCGTAACCCAGAAGTTTTACACGATTACCGGCAGAGCCACTACAAAAGCACCCACGTGATTTACCAACTGACATACCTGCACTGTGTAGTCGTCTATGTGGGAACGACCAGCAACAAACCGACCATTTGTATGATTGGACATAGGCAGACTGTTTGTTGGTAATGAGTATCACCCTGTGGCTAAGCATGCCTTGGAGTACATCTTGGCACAGTGTTACACCGTTCGGGTTATCTGGATGCTTCCCACCGACACCAACCTTTCAGAACTCCGGAGACGGGAACTTGCCCTTCAGCATTGTCTCTTCCCATTGCCCACCTGGTCTCAACCTCCATTAAATTCAAATTCCCACCCATCTTTCAACAACATGTTTGATCACTGGACAGAGCCTCTGCCTCGACTGGCATCTCTGTCCAACGTCTTTGCTTTTTAGGTATGTCTGTCTTGGTGTGATTGCATGCACATGCATGTGCGTGTGTTTACCTGTGCTTTTTTTCCTTGAAGGTAAGTCCTTCCGTTCCCATGATGGAATGACTCCTCATCCACTCCTTTAGACCCAAATCATTTCCTTTTCCCCCCCTCCTTCCTTCCTTCCTTCCTTCTCCCTCCCTCCCTCTTTTCCTGATGAAGCAACTAATGGTTGTAAAAGCTTGAATTTTTGTGTGTGTGTGTGTGTGTGTGTGTGTGTGTGTGTGTGTGTGTGTGTGTGTGTGTGTGTGTTTTCATCTGGGTGTCTCAATGAGCCTGTGCTTTTTTGCCTGGTAAGTTAAACAAACTCTATTTTTATACATAGCATGTAATTAATTATTTCAATAAGATCATGCAAATGATGATTTGAGCTCACCTGGCAGCATAATGTATTGGTTCTGGTACAACTACATTGACATTTGGCTTCACACCACATTCTAGTAGTTTAGTAGCAAAAGTTGCTGGAAGTTCAGGATGGCGAGAAGCTATTTCTAGACAGGTAGAAAAATGTGGGGAACCATAACGATATGACGGGTTAACCTCACCACTTTCAAGTAAGTCACAAAATGTTTGGAAATCATTTTGCAAAAGAGCACCTAACAATGCATTCTGTGCATCCAATTCATTTTGGAAAATTTGTTGCTCCATTTCTTTCCATCTGAAAAAAGAAGAAAAAAGTTAATAAGTCCTTCCGAGTGTAATGTATCTGTAATTTAAAAGCAGATTTCATAGTGATACTAACAGGTTGCCCTTATAATATTATAGAAAATGAAACTAGCATACCAGCATGTAGAAGATATGAGGTGCAGACAAACCAAAAAGACTGCTATGCATATAAGCTGTTGAGTGAAATGATTGTTCATAAATAAGAAATTCAAACATATTTGTGGTGGGGGCAAGATGGAGCAGGGATACCATGCTAGGGCTGTTTAAGCTATAGACTGGTTTTGAGATCACAGGATAGGGCTGTAACATGAAGTCAGGAGGTTTGGAGTATATGGGGAGCAAAAAGGAGCAATAGAGAAGGGGAGAAAGAGTAGCAGCTGTGTTGGCGGAATAAAGGCTGGAAGGGAATAGGTAGGCTCGGAACAGGGACTAGCACAGTTTAATGGGAATGTGGGATATATTGTAGAATTAAAAGACGAAAAAAATATTAGGTAGGATCCAGATTGTGCAGGCAAGGCAAGGTATCATTGAAGAGAAGCTAATGTTTGGCAGCTTGTTCAACAATTGGATGGATGGTGGCCAATGGTACATATTTTCAGACTTTTAGTTGTCATGCCCATTATAACGATTCTGTAAGTTGCTCATCACCACATGAAAACAGTAGTGCCAACATTACAAGAAAAATACTATGAAACCATTACTAAAGTTTATGAGTAACTTCAATATTACAAGAGATATAAGTTAACCAAAACCATACAAATGACATTATATATAGACTTACTGAAAGTACAGGCTCACTGATAGAAACATAAAAACAAATAAAAACACACACACTTTCAAGCTTTCGCAACCGTTTGTTGCTTCGTCAGGAAAAGAGGATGAAAGGAGAGGAGAAAGGGAAGGATATGGGTTTTAAGGAAGTAGAAAAGGAGTCGTTTCAATCCCAGGAGTGGAAGGACTTACCTTAGGGGAAGAAAAGGAGGGTAAACAAATACACACACACTCACACGTATCCGAACGCAAACACACCTAGACAGACATTTGGCTTATTACAAATGTCTGTCTAGGTGCGTTTGCGTTTCGATGTGTGTGTGTGTGTGTGTGTGTGTGTGTGTGTGTGTGTGTGTGTGTGCGCGCCACTCCTGGGAATGGCCCCAGGGCCTCGCTGCGATGGAGTATTGCCTTTCACACCGACCACCCACTTCCCTACCTAAAACCTCTTTCCTTAATACCCTAGCCAGCTTCATCCAAACCCACAACTTCTTCACCTTTGAGGGCCAGACATACAAACAACTAAAGGGAACAGCCATGGGAACCAGGGTGGCCCCCACATACACAAACTTATTTATGGGACACTTAGAGGAAGCCTTCCTGGATACCGTAGCCTGTCAACCCAAAATTTGGTATCGATTCATTGACGACATCTTTATGATCTGGACTCACAGTGAAGAACAACTCCAGAATTTCCTCTTCAACCTCAACTCCTTTGGTCCCATCAAATTCACCTGGTCCTATTCCAAATCCCATGCCACATTCCTCGATGTCGACCTCCATCTGTCCAACGGCCAACTTCACACATCCGTCCACATCAAACCAACCAACAAACAACAGTACCTGCATTATGACAGCTGCCTCCATTCCACATCAAACGTTCCCTTCCCTTCATGGCAAAAGAGTCTGCTCCAGTCCCGAATCCCTGAACCAGTACACCAATAACCTAATAACCAGCTATCCTCCTGATCTGGTTCAGAAGCAAATTACCAGAGCCACCTCCTCATCCCCTCAAATCCAGAACCTTCAACCGAAGAACCCCAGAAGTGCCCCTTTTGTCACCAGATACTTTCCGGGACTCTGAATGTGGCTCTCCAGCAAGGATATGACTTCCTTAAATCCTGCCCCAAAATGAGATCCATCCTTCATGACATCCTCCCCACTACTCAGAGAGTGTCTTTCCGCCGCCCACCTAACCTCCGTAACCTCCTAGTCCATCCCTATGAAATCCCCAAACCACCTTTCCTACCTTCTGACTCCTACCCTTGTAACCAACCGCGTTGTAAAACCTGCCCTATGCACCCTTCCACCACCACTTACTCCAGTCCCGTAACCCGGAGGGTATACACAATGAAGAGCAGAGCCACTTGCGATAGTACCCACGTGATTTACCAACTGACATGCCTGCACTGTGAAGCGTTCTATGTGGGAATGACCAGCAACAAACTGTCCATTCATATGAATGGTCACAGGCAGACAGTGTTTGTTGGTAATGAGGATCACCCTGTGGCTAAACATGCCTTGGTGCACAGCCAGCACATCTTGGTGCAGTGTTACACTGTCCGGGTTATCTGGATACTTCCCACCAACACCAACCTTTCAGAACTCCGGAGATGGGAACTTGCCCTTCAGCTTATTCTCTCCTCCCGTTGCCCACCTGGTCTCAATCTCCGCTAACTCAAATTCCCGCCCATCATCTTTAGCATCTTTGCCTTGGTTCTGTGGACAGAGCCTCTGCCTCAATTGGTATCTCTGTCCAACTTCTTTGCTTTTTACAAATGTCTGTCTAGGTGTGTTTGCATTTCGATGTGTCTGAGTGTGTGTGTATTTGTTTACCTTCCTTTTTTTCCCCCCTAAGGTAAGTCCTTCCACTCCTGGGATTGGAATGACTCCTTTTCCACTTCCTTAAAACCCATATCCTTCCCTTTTTCCTCCCCTTTTTTTCCTCTTTTTCCTGAAGAAGCTGCCAGTGGTGGCGAAAGCTTGTATGTGTGTGTGTGTGTGTGTGTGTGTGTGTGTGTGTGTGTGTGTGTGTGATTTTATTTGTTTCTATCGACGAGCCGGTCCTTTTGGCAAGTCATCTCTTTTCTATATATATAAAAATAGAAAAGAGATGACTTGCCAAAATGACCGGCTCGTCGAGAGAAACAAATAAAATCACACACAAACACACATACAAGCTTTCGCCACCACTGGCAGCTTCTTCAGGAAAAAGAGGAAAAAAGGGAAGGATTATTATATATATATATATATATATATATATATATATATATATATATATATACCCTTGTTAACATGAACTAAAACCTGAAGTTGTAACCCAAACATAACTTATTGAAAAAATGTTTACCATGTAACCTAACATTCAGAACACCAATACACTTACATAACTAGTCATACACTTTTAACATACTAGACCAGATATATGTAATTTAATTTATGTCACCTTGCACAACATTTACAAATAGACACGAATTTTGGTCAATGTTTAAAAAATATACAAGAAATGAAATCTTATACCACAGTAAATTAATTAATAAAATACTGTTCGGTGTGTCTTGAAGACATGCTTATGTTACAGCATTTGTACGCTGGTGCTTGTCATGAAATATTGTAGTGATCACTAAAAAATGATCACTAAATAAGGAGAAAGTAAATATAGATGAAAGTTTGACTTTTTTATTCCTTTAAACACCTGGATTTTATATTAATAGAGGTGCAGAAGGCAATGGTGATGCAGCATCCTATGGAGAAACCATCAACAAGATACATTGTATGTAATAGTGTTTTCTCCACCTAAATTAACAAAGTAGTTTGGAGGCTGCTTTATGAAGAATACTTCCGTAAAATAAGGTAATCCGATGAAGTAACTCAGTCAGAAAGAGGTGGTGTGGTTGAACTATGTAGAAATCAGAACATTTGTTGCAGCTTAGTTTATGGATCACATGGCTGCTTTCATGGGTAGTCCTACCTTTAACTGGGGGAAGATGCTTGAGACAGTACTGGAGATGTTGGTGGTGATTTGAATCTTGGTGGAGAATATGATTAAGCTGCTCCCATACTAGGTGGTACTAAGTCGTCATTCATTGATGCCACCTTCATAATCTGGGCTGGAATGGGGATAACCTGTCCAGAAATTCCTCCCATATTCACTTCACATTGCCATCATCAACCCAAGAATCCACTTTCCCTGATATTGACCTCTGTCTGAACTACAATTACATCAGTACTTTGTCTCAAAACTACTAACTACCAGCAGCAGGCTCCACAGATGACTCATCAAAACTGAACGTGATTAAACATAAGAAAAGGAAAAAGGTCTATGGAACTATGAAAGTCACAAAATAGAAACAGTGAATGGTTGATTGTTGTTGGTTGGGTATATTAGGGGCACTAAACTGTGGAGATCATCGTCCCCCATTTCATCACTGGATATCACAAGAGGAGCCATAAATATGGATAAAAGTTCCCAGACTTTAAAATAGCAAAAGGGGAGGAAAGTACCAGTCAATCAAAGGTCAACGAACTTGACAAGAGATAATACAAAATGAGAATCATATAGAAACACACAACAATGAAAGAAATGAAACAAAGTTGATAGCTGTGGTTGGCCGACCATTAGATTAAAAAGGGGAAGGGTCAACCACATGGCTACACATGGAAACCACAAATCACAGGCTACAATATAAGAAGAATGCAGCTGGGGACTGAAGTGAAGTTTTAAAGTGCATCATAAAAAAAAAACTGGCATGAATAAAATTGAAAACTGAATCAGGCACTGTGACATCGTCACATAAAACAGCTGTTAAAGCTGCAAGAAGATTACAACTTCACCGCAAAGGGGCTAAAATAGAGCATCCAACAAGATGTGGACTACAGTCGAGTGGGAGCCACATTGATAATGGGGTGGCTCCTTACCATAGAGTAGATGGCGATGTGTAAGCCAGGTGTGGCCAATGAGTAACCAGCACAGGACTACAAAATCCCAACGATAGGCCCGCAGAATGCCATACAGGCATAGTCTCCTTTAATGTACAGAGTTTGTCGAGCGAGGTCAGGGTACACCACTCCAAATCCCACAGCTCACAAACCTGACAGCACAACACTGGCCAGAGATCAAAAGATGGAAGGCTGATCTCAATAAAGGGCTCATTGACAGCCTATTTTGCAAGTCTGTTGGCACATTCATTTCCCAGGTTACCGACATGGCCCAGAAACCAGAGGAACACCACTGATCAACTGCACCGGTCAAGGGCAGATAGGGAGTCAGCACAGATAAGGAAAGACTCACCTGAGCTTCTGCAGCAGAAACAATGGGTGATTCAACCACCACCTAGATGTTGTCGAGTGGGACAGGTCCAACGACAGCGACAGAGATGTTCCCAGTTAACCCCATTTAGAGCCCACCGCAGCAGGCACGCTGGGGACTGACGCTATGGGAGTGACAGGAAAATAAGAAAAGATCACTGCCACACAAAGCATCGTGTGCTCTCCAATGGACAGATGGTGGAAGGCTGTGGCTGCAGATTGTTAGATCGATGAACGAAAATGTGCCATGTGCCACACTAAAATGTGTGGGGGCACCCATAAAAGAGACAGAGGTCGAGTTGAGATACGTTCTCGGCAACTCTGCCACGGCTAGAAATCGTGGAATTGCCCCCCAAGGGATTATGGGCATTGAAGTCTTCCAATAGTAAGAAAGGTGGGGGGGGGGGGGGATTGAGCTATAAGCTCAGCCAAAACATTTAGAGATACATCTGGGAGGAGGTAGAGACTACAGACGGTGATATCCTGTCTTGTCCTCGCACTGACCGCCACTGCTTCAAATGTTTGAAGGGACATAAGTTCAGTATGAACAGGAATGAGAACATACACACTCCAGTGAGACTGTTATACATGCTGCGATTATCCCCAGTAACCATGAAGGACAGGGGTCCACACTGCTGGATACCAGGTTTCCTGGTGGGCAGGTATTACGCTTAAAAGTTGTCATAGCTCAGCCAGGTGGGGGAGAAAACTGCCGCAATTCCATTGGAGAATTACATTTTCTCCATGCTGTAGTGCCATCATAAATAAAAGAGGCAGATTATCCAATTGGAACGCGGGCTACCATCTATTCAGAATCTACAGAATCAGACCATACAATCTGGTGGTGCAATTAGCGCGAGGTCCTCAGGGGCGCGAGGAACTCTACCTCATCCTCAAAAGCAGAGGATATGGGTGACTGGCTTTGCAGCCATGGTAAGTTCCTTCTTATGTTTTTTCCCCCTTGGCCTGGGGAGAGCTTCTCAGAGGAGACTTCAGGAGCTGCCGAAGAGCAGGAGGCCCTTCGACCAGCAGCTTGGGGATCCTGCAGTGATTTTCCGGGATCCTCTGCTACACAGAGAAGCCTCTGAAGAGAGCGTCTCGAGGGATCCCTCCCAAGCAAGGAGACGGGGAAGGCTGTTGCTCGTCCGGCTGGGAGGGGGTGAAGAGAGTGGGTGCAACTGAAGAGAAGGTGTCCCGACTGTCAAGGGGGCAGGGGTAGTCAGCTGGGCTTGCGAGCCCATTGGCGTAGGGCTGTGACGTACGTGCTGCAGATGACGAGGGTGAGGCTGCCGTGGCATCGAGGCAACCCTGCTCACAGGATGGAGCTTCTGAAATTTGCTCTTTGCCTCTGAGTAAGTCAGTCCTAGGTCTGTTCGTTAGTCTCGCTAAAACTCCAGAACGGCTGAACGGCTGAACTGATTTGGCTAGTTTTAGTCTTGAAATATACGCGCAAGTTCAGGGAAGGTTTAAACGGTGATAAAATATGGAAAAGTTGTCCGGAAAAGAGGAAAATCGGGAAAAACTGAAACAGCTTTTTCCAGTGAGCTATCAATACCGTTCGTCCAATTGCGATAAAACTTTGTACATTTCATGTTGAAAGCAAGAGAAGTGATCGCATCAAATAAAAATTTGGAGAGGTCTCCCAGAAAGTAGGAAAATTTAGGAAAAACCGAAAGCGATTTATTTTTGTGAATAAAAATTGCTACATGGTTGTAAGAGCGTCACTTGAGTACGGCTTGACAGGACAAGATTTGTATGAAAAAGGTTTTGGAAAATCTACCGGAAAATTTTAGAAAAACAAAAAGTGCGTTTTTTAATATGTTTTTGATTGAATTCAGCACTATAACTGACTATTCGCACGACAGAGAAGGATAAGCCCTTTTTTGTTTTCTTCAGTATAGTCTCGGAAAAGTTTTGAGTAAAACAAAACGAGGGACAGCTAAAGAGGAAAGTCGTAAAATTCGTACCAAATTCGTTTTTCAATGTGTTTCTAAATGCACTTAACATAAGTTGAGAACCGTTCATCCGATTGCGATAAAATTCTGATCATTTTACGTTCAACAAAAGATGAACAATTCAGAAAAAAAGAGATTTTTCTATGAAATGTCAATACTATTTATTTGATTGCGATAAAATTTTGCACACTTTACGTTCAAAGCAAGAGTACATACATTTAGCAACTGCAAAGCATTGCCGTGACGACTAGTATTTCATAATTTTTCATTCTTGATGCAGAACTGTGCAAACAGGTGAGCAAGGTGAGCGATTCTGGCCACAGTTGACACATACTGGAGGAGGGGTGCAGGGAACATTCGGATGGATTGCATGCACATCCACACTCCCGACATATAGCGTTGGCATCACATCAGGAAGACATAAGCCAAACCTCCAGCACTTTAAGTAGCGCATAGAGAGAGGAACATAGGCCTTAACTTTACACCGATAGATCTTTTTTCTCTCAGGCAATGAATCGCCTCCGAAAGCGAAGATTAAGGTAGCCTACCAGTGGCAACCCTGTTGTCCTTTGGACCCCTATGAAAGCGCCGAATAAAATGTGCGCCTTATCGTTGGCACGCAGTTCGTCGTCTGACTGCAGCAACATGTCTTTATGGAATATTATCCCCTGGACCATATTCAAAGTCTTGTGCGGTGTTATAGTAACAGAAATATCAGCCAGCTTATCGCAGGCAAACAGTGCCCTTGACTGGGCTGGGGATAATGTTATTAAGACTGACCCAGAGCGCAGTTTTGCATCCCTTCCACCTCAGCAAACGTGTCCTGCAAATTTTCGACGAAGAACAAGGGCTTAGTCATCTGAAAAGATTCCCTATCGGTGAAGCTACATACTAGATAATTAGATAATTAGGGGCATAAGTCTCACCCCGATTTCGGGCCCGACGAGCGGTGTGGACAGGGAAGGGAACGTTTGTGGATCATATTGACCCGCATTGTAATCGGCTCTACCTCTTAGGGACAGCGGTTATATGTCCGCCATCGTTTCGTGATTTTTCATGGTGGTCCCAAGAGCAACTAGAGAAATAAAAGCCCACCCAGGCAGAGCCCTGCTTGGGCGTGGCAGGTTCCTCAGAGGTTGCTCGCTAGCGACTGTTCAACAGCCACGCATATCCTCGGCACGTAGCACACAGATTGAGGTGGTTCTCTTTAATAGCAGTTTGTACCGTCCTCGCGACCCGAGCGATGAAGCCAAGATCCCCAGGTTCCGCAACGCACAACATCACTGCAAGACTTTGTAGATCATTAATAGCTACTGCAACTGACAGTGCCCAACGGTGAGGAGGAGAGGGGGGGGGGGCAACGGTTCCTGAGGAAAACAGTGGCGCAGACACCGGGGCAGGGGTAATGTAGCTGAAGTCCCCCCAGCACCTTCCAAAGATTTTTTAATTTTATTATTTTTATTGTTTTCATTTTTTTTTTTTATTTTTTGAAACAGGTTGGCAGTGGAAATCTGAAATAGTACATATCTAATAAATCACGAAGTAACTACAATTTGCCGAGTACTGAGAACGTGTGTTGCTGTTACTGTGAGCCACTGTGAGCGATTTTAATGCCACCGCGACCAGCTTTGATGCTGCCGCTGTTGTTACTGCTACGCTGAAGTTACAAGCCGACCTGCTGCTTAGCAGGTCAGCGGCGCCACCAAGTGGAATCTTATGAACAATAGTGTTATTTTACTTCTATTTTTACACAGTGTCATGTTAATTAAACTTACTTCTCTTTGGCTAGTAACGTAGAAGCCACTTAATTACTTTACGAGCTGATTATATACACTCCATTTTCACCCCGTTGCTTCTCTTCCACTTTCAAATTAATACGAGCCTAAAAAGTGTAAAAGTAACTCCTAGATTAATGAATTCAATAGGCTTAATTTTAGAAAATTTGCCCCCCAAAACCATTTACTGGCTGCGCTACTGGACATGTATAGTCACATTTGAGACCTCGCAGAACCTCTTCGGAGTATCCTGACAGAGGCAGCGAATGTAACAACTCCAAGTGCCCAAGGTGGTAATTAGCTTGGTAGTAGTATGGAAACTACAGAAGCATCAGAAAGTGGTCACTCCCACAAACGCTATTATGTTATCAATGCAGAAAAGCACCAAGATTTTGGGACGAGCTTATTTGACAAATACCTAAAAAAGTGCCACGGGTGGCACTGACGTCGGTACGAGAACCATCATTGAGGAGTCACAGATCGGTCTATGAGGAACTGGTCAGTTACAATGACGCTACAAGACAGTGATACTCGCCCACACTGGTGGTGTTGAAATTCCTGGGCAATTAGGAAAGAGGGGGGAAAGTAGGTGGATTAAGGTGGTCACAAACTCCCTCCCTTACAACAGGCTGGGTAAAGTGGAATAGCAGCTACGGAATATTGGTCTGATGTACGGCACGTAAGGTATCATGTCCCAAATGGTTTATACTTACGTAACGAAGCTTAGGAAAAGCGGAGGTTCAACCCTAAAGGGGGACTAAGCAACTACGCCAAAGTGTAAAGGAATATGAAAGTCTTATGAATTAGGCGAAAACCGATATAGAGGGATGGCAGGAAATTCCCGTTACAAACTTCTGGGACTTTTATACGGTAGTGAGTACATAACATTTTTAATAGTAACCCATGTCAGGAAACGTTTCCGTTCTACAACAGTTTCAGTTCAGATTCGTAGTAACTCGTCAATGTTTGCTTAGGGACAGAGAAACATATCAGACTTCCCTGTCGTGGTACGCAACAGGTTAGACACGATGACGTGTACTACTTCAAATGATCGCCAGATGTCACTTATTGTCTCCTTTGTTTTGAGACCGAGTCAATACCTGTGCATCACCGATAAACATTCTGCATTACACGCTGTGTTTTCGTAGGTTTTCCCGGCGAATATGTTGAGTGAAGATTTTTCGGGCATGCAGCCGGATGGACTGATCATTGTGGACGATGATGGCACGTTACGCTGTCGAAAATCGTTGCACAACGATCAATCCGTCCGGCTGCATGCCCGAGAGATCTTCACCCATTGTGCATCAGACGTTTGCAGGCTACATAGACAGGCTCCTTATGTATGGCGAAGCTGGAGGTAGCGGACGAGATGCTAGTCAGCTGTATCACGAACGTTTTCCACAACGCAACACTCCATCGCACAAACTGTTTGCCCACGTTACACGATGGCTACGAGAAACTGGTACCTCCATCATGAGGAGGTAGCACTGTGGTGCTCCACGACGATGCCGCACTCCCGAATTTGATGAAGGTTTACTGCGTCGCATTGAAGATAGCCCGTCAACGTGTTCTCGAACGATTGCGCGTGCAATGGCTGTTATAGTCACAGTACCGTCTTGAGCGTCCTGCACGAGTAACAATTACATCCGTACCACTTACAAAGGGTACACTTTATGGGTCCAGCAGATTTTCCACAACGCATCGCCTTCTGCACACGGTTCCTGCACCGTTGCATCGACACGCCCCTGTTTCCACGTCGAGTTCTCTTCACAGATGAATTTAGATTCACAAGGGAGTGTGTTCTGAATGCTCGAAATCATGTCTGGGCGGACTTAAACGCTCAAGCCACGCATGTTCAGGGATTTAAATACAGGTTTGGAATTAACGTGTGGGCAAGTATTCTGGACGGTTGTGTGATTGGACCATACCTCATTCCATCCAAGCTCACGGGTCCTGCATCCTTAGTCTTCCTATGAAACGTATTGGACCCGTTCTTGGAAGATGTGCCATTGAATGTGTGTCAGAAAATGTGGTTTCAGCGTGATGGTGACCACCTCACTTTTCTCTGGCTGTCCGGAGACATCTCAACAGACGATATGGTGAAAGATGGCTAGGTCGTGCTGGTCCAACCGCCACGATCGCCTTATTTAACCCCTGTGGACTACTACTTGTGGGGTCGTATGAAGAGCCTAATTTATGAGACATCTGTATAGAGAGGAAGATCTGCTGCACAAGACACTGAAGAGACGCCAGATGGGATGGAGAGAGTGTAGTCTACCAGAACATGCTTCGGAGGTACAATGTGTGACGAAATTGATGGTCGCCACATAGAGCCACGGTTGTGATGCATCAATACGATGCTGCTGGTGCCGTAGATGCTGGGTTCTTCTCGTTGTCGACTGGTGTAAAGCATAATGTGTAAATTGTAATGAAAATGCCTAAGTAAGAACAGAACGATTCAGATTATTTTCAAATTGATTGCAACAATTGTACTGAGACACGCCTAATTACATTCAAAAAAAATTTTTCAAATGTTTGTAAATCTATCGGACCAAACTGCGTGGTCATCAGTCCGTAGCTTACAAACTACTTAAACCTAGGTAAACTAACCTAAGGACAAACACACATACCCATGCCCCAGGGAGCAGTCGAACCTCCATGGCGAGCAACCGCGCGCTCTGCAGCGAGACGCTTTAGACCGCTCAGCTACTCCACCGCGGCCCTAATTACATTCCTCACGTATATGATGACCAATTCTTTTACAATGAAAAGGCGGAAAAATTTAAGGAAAAGTACAATGTAAATAAATCAAACATTTTATTAATTAAAACAAAAATACACTAATTAAAATTTTAATTCAATGCTTCAGATTTATCAATAATGTCTTTGACATATTCGAGACGAAAATCCGTCTCAGGAATTCTTTATTTGTATATATCACCTTAAAAGGATGGTTCCAATTATGTCCATTGCCGTGGTGCTATTTCGCTGCATGGAGAGCCTTGGCAATAGTGGCAATTATTTTTGGAACACAGAAGCTGAATTAAAATTTATGACGTGGAGGGAAATCTTAGTTAGACCATTCCAAGTCGCCTTAATCGTTAGTGGTGTGGTGGTCTAACAAAAAAACGCTTAAGACATCTGTCTAGTAAGTAAGGAGGTCCCGGTTCGATTCTCGGCCGCACCACAAATTTTAATTCAATGCTTCAGTTTTATCAATAAAACCATTATTGAAAACTTATTTCCTGTGAGGCCGGCCGCGGTGGCCGAGCGGTCTGAGGCGCGCCAGTCTTGGTCTGCACGACAACTACGATCGGGGGTTCAAATCCCACCTCTAGCATTGATATTTGTGCCGTCCTTAGTAGTAGCTAGTTCATAAGTAGTTTGCAAGTTTAGGGACTGATGACCCCGTATGTTAAGTCCGATAAGCTCTATAAACATTTGAACATTTATTTCCTGTGAAATTAATTTCAGACCACTTCGACATACTACTAGAAAAATGTTTGGTAAAAATTCTGCACTTCTTTGGTAAACTTTTCTGTTATACTCGGATTTGATTCCTCTTAAGTTTGAAAATTTTCTTTTTTTGTTGAAGGAATACATTTTTCTTCAAATCGCGACTGATATTTAAGGACAAAATCGTTCAAAATAAGACTACATTCTGTAGCTGAAATCTTGTGAAAAATAGATACCTTATGTACAAAATACATTAATATCTCTGATAATTCATAAAAGATTAGTTTTTGGACATTTGTCTAAACTTAAAAAATATGACGTCACGAACCGACTTAACAATCGGCGTTAGGCACTGTTGGGCCGGTGAGCACTACTCAGTGGCTTGGTGTGAAGGGTAATGATGGGACAACCGACTGTTTTTAACAATCGATTGGTCAATCAGTTGTTTTTTCGTTCAGTCGGTTTTTTCAGTCGAATGAAAAAACCGAATGAAAATAGTCTCTGTGGCCGTATGAATGTTTTCACTCACGGGCGGGGTTTGAGTGGTTTCAGTCTCTGTCGGTTGCAGCCGCTAGATGAATGCTTTCACTCATTCAGTGGGTTTGAGTGGTTTCAGTCGATGCGCGAGCACCGAATGAAACTTTATATGAATGTTCTCGGCATTGGGTGGTTTCACTTGCGATACAACCGACTGGAAAGTCTTTGTCTGTTTCTGCAGTTATATGGCCGGCCGCGGTGGCCAAGGTAACTGAGGCGCTCCAGTCACGGTCAGCACGGCCACTACAGTCGGAAGTTCGAATCCCCCCTCGGGCATGGATATTTGTGCTGTCCTAGTTCGTAAGTAGTTCCTAAGTAGTTTGTAAGTTTAGGGACTGATGACCCCGTAGTTAAGTCCCATAAGCTTAAACATTTGAAAATTTTTGAACACGCAAATCTGCAGTTTTGTTCCAATCTTGATGAAATTTTGCACACTTGACCTTTTAAACAAGGCGAAGGTAACTGTGTATAATAAATTTCGTAGGTGCATGGCGGAGGGTACTTTACCAACTAACTTCGACAAATTCCGTTTGTATTCGAATTTTAATGATATATTTCACTCTTCACCTTCAAAGAAAGAGAATGGTCACCGTCTACATCTACTTTAGTTTGATGCATGAGAGAAGGTATTCCAGACTTCGACGCCAATATAGAGTTTTATTTCGATCTTGATGAAATTTTGCACACTTTCCAAACAAATGGCAGTTCACTGTTCATCTAAGATTTTGTATGGTACATGGTGGAGGGATGGAATAAACCTTCACACCGTTTCACCGATAACCACAGAAATATCTGTGACAAGAGTGAATAATTATAAAACTTGAAATGAATGTTTTCATACGCTGTTGACGAATACAGACGCGCTGAAGAAAATTTACTGCACTGATAAATGTTGTATGTTTTCTCGTACTCCTTCAAATTAGATGGAATTAACAAAAATATTTTTATAATAAACATCTTATACAAAATACTTTAATAAACGTTTATTTTTATTTATTTATTTATTTATTTATTTATTTATTTTTTTTTTTTTTTACAATATCTAATGTTTTAGTGTTCTTCGAATGTGTATGTAGCAAATATGCACAAAGTTAAAATACTTAACTCTGTCCTACTAGTACCTTAGATATGTATGAACAATAAGCCGCAAACCGCACGTTTCTACCTGTTCCGACTTCGGAGATACAGTATGCGGGATTAAACTTGTAGCGATCATTTTGGAACGCCCTGTAGTTCCAAGCTTCTTTATTGAGACAGTAAGAAACCGACAACAATGGGAGATGGCACACACCGCCCCGCCCGCCAGACACTGTTGTGTGGAGTTTGGCGCGCGCCTGCTGGCGTTGTCAGCAGTGAAAACGCAAGCGAAGCAGCATCCCCTCTCGTGTCCCCGCTCTCCGCGGTACTACGTGGTCATTGGCCACTTATCTTCTACAGATTGTGGGTGTCTGCGAAAGTAATCTGATCGGGCCCAGATGATCGGCGTTTTTGAGGTCTGTGGTGGGCAATGAAAGTGATCGCAGGCCTGCTCCAGCTATAGGACATCTAATTAGTTACTCGTTGATGGCACCTCGAACAATTTAATCTACAACAAAATATGAATCACTGTTACTGTGTATTATAAAACGAAAAGTTACTTCATTCAGTATATAATTAAATGAACATTGTAATACGCATTTTAACTTTGGCATACCCCTTTTACATGGCGGTATAATGTAGCATTGCTGTAGTTGTCTGATGTGCATGTCAGTTTCATTCATAGAAATTAAGCTGAAACCCTAATGAGTCGTTTCAGTTGGGATAATGATTACATGGTTCAACCGACAGAAGAACTTACTGCCTCTTTTCACTTGAAAAGAAAGAATGAGTGATTCGGTCAATGTACAAAACTGCAAAAGTGTCATGTTTTCATTCCGTTGTTCCCACAGACTACTTTCATTCGAAAAAAATAAACGAACATTAATCCAACATAGTAAAACTACGACCGACTGACTCTTTCATTCGGTTGCTCCCACTGACTGGATTCAGTCAAAAGAACTATGAAGAGGCCAATGTATTGTGTCAATTTTTTCATTCGGTTGGTCCCATCGACTGATTTAACTCAAAAGAAAAGGAATGAATGGTCCAACCGACTGTGTCGATTTTTTTATTCGGTTGCTCCAACCGACTGATTTCACTCAAAAGAAGGAATGAGTAGTCCGACTGCGTCGATTTTTTCATTCGGTTGATCCCACCGACTGGTTTCACTCAAAAGAACGAATGAATAGTCCAACCGACTGAATCGGTTGTTTCATTCGGTTGGTCCCTCCGACTGGTTTCACTCAGAAGAATGAATGAATAATTCAACCGATACGAGAAACTACAACCGAATGATCGATTTTTTTCCAACAACCGAATGAATCGATTGTTTTCATTAGATTGTTCTCATCACTAGTGAAGGGAGCCTTATACAGTTTGGCGCGGCATCTCTGAATACGGAGATTGAAGACTAGTTTTAAAACACTGAAGAGGATGGTCCAGTCAAATTAGGGTTTCACCTCGGAATGAGAGGTAACAAGCTGAATATTTGCACAAACCTTTATTTTGGCATTCTAAATGTTGTGTCAAAAGTCTCATAAAATCTGGTGTCCGCGTCTTAAGATGTTAAAGGTCAAAGGTCACGAAAATCAGTTTTTCGCAAATATCTCGATTCCTATGCGTTAAATGGTAATTGCATCTCGGATACAAGTTGTAGAGCATGAATTCTCTACAATTTTTGTTTCAAACATGTTTTTGTGCAATTCATCATTTTTTAGATAGAGCGCGGAGAGCACACAGGTCACAGCGCTCAGACATATAAGACGTTATGCAAGTCAACCGCGAATCCCAGTCAATGGTAGGTTGTTTAAAGTTAATAAATCATTGCAACAATTACAATAACAAAACTTCATTTTTTACGAATTGTGTTCAATATTTCTTAATATTAACCATAAATCAAAAAGATTTGTTTAATAATATTTACTTATTTCTTGAAATTATTAAGTTATGAAGCCAAATACTTCAAGTATATTTTAATTGTATTCTAATATATCTTCATTATGTTTCATGTAGAAAAGAATACAATTAAAATATACTTGAAGTATTTGGCTTCATAATTTAATGATTTCAAGAAATAAGTAAATATTATTAAACAAATCTTTTTGATTTATGAATAATATTTTAGAAAAAGAGAAATTGCTAACATCTAATATTAATTTAAGGGTAAGGATGTCTTTTCTGAAGACATTTGAGTGGAGTGTTGCCTTGTACGGGAGTGAAACATGGACGATAAGCAGTGCGGACAGGAAGAGAATAGATGCTTTTGAAATGTGGTGCTACAGAAGAATGCTGAAGATTAGGTGGGTAGATCGCATAACTAATGAAGAGGTACTGAACAGAATTGGTGAGAAAAGGAATTTTTGGCATACCCTGACTAAAAGAAGGGATCGCTTGGTAGGACACATTCTTAGACATCGAGGAATCGTAAATTTATTATTGGAGGGAAGTGTGTTGGGTAAAACTCGCAGAGGGAGGCCAAGAGACGCGTATAGTAAGCAGATTCAAGTGGATGTGGGTTGTCGTTCTTATGAGGAGATGAAAAGGCTTGCTCAGGATAGAGTAGGTTGGAGAGCTGCATCAAACCAGTCTCCGGACTGAAGACCATAACAACAACATTAAGAAATATTGAAAACAATTCATAAAGAATGAAGGTTATTGTAATTGTTGCAATGATTTAACTTTAAACAACGTACAATTGACTGGGATTCGTCTTATATGTCTGAGCGCTGTAACGTGTGCGCTCTCCGCGCTCTATCTAAAAAACGATGAATTGCACAAAAAAATGTTTAAAACAAAAATTGTAGAGAATTTCATGCTGTACAACTTTTATCGGAGATGCAAATACCATTTAACGCATAGGAAGCGAGATATTTGCGAAAAACTGATTTTCGTGCCTTTGACCTTTAATATCTTAAGACGCGGACACGAGATTTTATGAGACTTTTGACACATCATTTAGAATGCCAAAACAAAGGTTTATGCAAATATTCAGCTTGTTACCTCTCATTCCGAGGTTGACGCCTTTTTTCGGCTTATTTGACTGGACTAGGAGGACACTTCTCGAGGAAGGACAGAACCTACAAGAGGAGGACTGTCCTCCTCAAAGGACGACTATTGGTCACCTTATCGAGTAGGAGTGGATGAGAATCATCTAAACTGAAACTGCCGTAGAACGGAAACAATACGTTTCCGGACATGGGTTGCTATTCAAAATGTTCAGTACTGTTGTGCTATAGTTAGTGACTTTTCTGGAGTTCAAGGAATTTCCGAACACCCTGTGTACCAGTAACTAGCTAACCTCAAAGTAACAGCACTCCATTCTCATATTGCAACAAATAAAAATAAAAAAAAATTAAAAAATCGGGGCCAGCTGTTACCTCGGACCAAGTTGAGAGTTGCTGTGGACGCGGCGGCTGGCGGCTGCAGCATGAGAATCGATAGTCGCGGCACCAGCATTGGCTGCCCAGACCCAACACTACGCATCCCCGGCAGCCCGACTGTGCTAACTTTGAATCTCCCACAAGTCGCGGCAGTTCAGCGTGCACGCATACGAATTACAAACTGTCCCATATACGTTAAGTGGATGACAGACGAAACTGGCAGTAAACAACCATGTCGAAATGTTATTTATTTATAGGGTTGCCAGATTGAACACGAGGCAGACCCGGAGATCAGACGTGCTCCCCTCCCCATTGGCCAATGACTCACAACCCCCCCCCCCCCCCCAACCAGGATTGTCGTCTTCTGCAGACAATTGTTTCGGCAAGAAATTAAGAAGCGACTGATTCTTCTTTTGTGTAGTAATATTCGCTTTGTGTATTTCTGATTGTAAGTGTTTATTCACAGCTTTCACTCCGTCGTAGTTAACAGTAAATGAGATATTGCATATTCTGCACTTACACATACACTCATCAGTATCGACTTTTTGTAGCCACTCTTTGTCTTTATAATTTTCTTCCTGCAACCATTCTTCACGGAACGAACTTGCATATCGTCTCTTCATTTCACTGTTATTACTCACTAATCTGAGTTAATGTAATCTTGTCTGTTCACACACGACACAAGTATTCCAAAAATTGCCGGTAAACTGATAAACAATGAACGAACGAACGAACACAAATAATAGACGTCGCCAGTTGACACGTTGCCACAACAGTGTTTGTTTAATAATGCGCTAGCCGATTACTACCAACGCAACAATGAAAATTTTTCAGAGGAAGAATAGAAAAGTAGCGTTTTGTTGCAATAAGAAATTGACAAAGTTATTCATAATTACTAGAGAGGAGCCGGCCGGGAATGGCCGAACGCACTGAGGCGTCTTGCCACGGTGCGCGGGGCTGCTCCCGCCAGAGGTTCGAATCCCTCCCTAGGGCATGGATGTTGTGTTCGTCCTTAGTTTACGTTAAGTTCGATGTAGATCGTCGCTACATGAGCATAGTACTTAAAAAGCGTCGTAAAAACAAAAACAAAAGTTAAGATGAAGGTTACATTCAATCCTGGAGATGAGAGTCATTGGCCCGTAGACCCGGAGAATTCATTCCAAACCCGGGCACTCTGGGCGGCGCCCGGAGATCTGACACCCCTATTTATTTATCGTATCCAGGACGTAACTTATCTTACAATAGTACAATACCATAATCATTATACAAATACGCTAACACGAAAATTGTGGTACAGATTACTAATTTAAACAAAAATAAAAATAGAAAAGATATGACTTACCAAAACGACCGGCTCGTCGATAGATACGAATAAAATCACACACAAACACACATACAAGCTTTCGCCACCACTGGCAGCTTCTTCAGGAAAAAGAGGCAAAAAGGGGAGGAGAAAGGGAAGGATATGGGTTTTAAGGAAGTGGAAAAGGAGTCATTCCAATCCCAGGAGTGGAAGGACTTACCTTAGGGGACAAAAAGGAAGGTAAACAAATACACACACACTCACACATATCCAAACGCAAACACACCTAGACGGACATTTTTTTCTTTGTGTGTGTGTGTGTGTGTGTGTGTGTGTGTGTGTGTGTGTGTGTGTGTGTGTGTGTGTGTTATTCGTATCTATCGACGAGCCGGTCCTTTTGGTAAGTTTCCCCTCTATAATTTTCGTTTTATCAATTTGAATCTAAAGATTACTATTTATTCGTACAAGAAGGCCAATGAAGGTTACATAATTCGAAAGATTGTTTGTCGTAGATTTCACGAATATAAATATTGTGTGTGCATTTAGCCATTAAAAGTGGTTAAAAATGTAGAGCTTATGGAACTTAACTATGGGGGTCATCAGTCCCTAAACTTACAAACTACTTATGAACTAGCTACTACTAAGGACGTCACAAATATCCATGCCCGAGGGGGGATTCGAACCCCCGACGGTAGTGGCCGTGCAGACTGACTGGCGCGCCGCAGTCCCCTCGGACACCGCGGCCGACAAAAAGTGGTAAAAGGAAGTAGAAATTTTCCTATCTACAGCTTGGATCAAGTTCTACATTCTCCAACAATCAGCTCGACCGAAGACGCTGTAATGCAGCGCATCTGAAGTATTAAAATAAGTGATTATCGAAACATGGAGTGCTCCCAACTCACTTTCTTGTGCCGTGCAAATGTTCCATTTGCAGTGGTTAAAGGAAATGGATGTTTTCATATGAATGCCGATATAAATGATGATGCGCCGGGAGAGGCATGTAGCGGTGCACGGGTGGAACTACGAAGTCGACATGTTGTCAACTCTGGAATTCTGAATATCGCAGTATCGAAATAACATTATTTCTTGGCGTTGTATAAATATACGAACACCGAAATTTTAGTTCCATTTCAAATATTAGGCTAATGAAACTTATATAATTCGAAAATGGCATGAGAAGTATATACTTCCGTTTTTATTTGTTGTTATTGTATCCGGCATTTTCCTTAACATGTAAAAGATACCGTTTCATACCTCACAGTGCCGGTTAAATTTCACCAAATATCCCAGCGGCCTCCTATGATAATGTTGGCAACAGATGCTGAATAGTGAGAATCCTGTGAGTCTTCATTTTAGCCAATCGCTAGACAACGCAGATGTTTTCTCATGGAATCTTCGCTTTACGAGGGCAATTATTTTTACTGAGCAGACGAGGGTACATACAAGAACCTGTCAACCATAAAGCAGGAACAGCATTATTTGTTTACTTCACAGTCTGTACGATACACTAATCGAGTCATTCTATGTGGTTCGAACAAATGGGCAAAGATTTTCTATCGTGTTGATGTTGCCAACATAATCACGCGAGGCCGCCGACATGATACGTAAAATTTTACCCCCAGTGACTATTGTAAACACAATTGGTCGATTTTCCACCACAGGCAATACTAGTTTAATAAATATCTTACAACAAACATCTTACAGTAGAGGAGAAGCATATAAACCATTTATAACACATACCAATCTTCGGATTGCTGACTGCTTTACCTTTTTTTTAACACATAGTAGCAGGGAAGTGAAAATTAAATGCAATAATATCGAAAATATAAGAAACAGAACACAAGCAAACATTTAAAAGAGATGATTTAATTCCACCAGGGCTTTCAAAATTCCTATTCCACATGAAGACCAATACGTTGCAGCATGAATGCATTTATTTGCTGCGAGTAAATCCCCTGTCGTACACGGTTCGTGCAGCTTCCTGCAGATGACTAGCAGGTACTGTCGATCTTGCAGGTCTCCACACTCGCGGGGCTCGTCTGCGCTGGTGTGTGTGTGTGTGTGTGTGTGTGTGTGTGTGTGTGTGTGTGTGTGTGTGTGTTTGTGGTTTTATGGCGCACAACTGCTAAGGTCATTAGCGCCCAGACAAGAACAGAGATTCGATAGATCTCAAAAAATTTGGTAACTGCCAGTTAGAATATCAAGAGACGGCTAAAAACGAAAGATAAAAAACAATTAAAAGGGTTAAATATCCTTTGATAAATTTGCCAAGTTAATAAAACGCAAAACTCGAGCAGCTGCTCGTGTGTCATCAGCTAAAATTTCCTCCAGAGTAGACGGAAAGCGAAGGGCTACACGGAGATGATTAAAATTAACACAAGACAGTAAAACATGTCGCACCATCAGCAATTCACCGCAGGAGCACAGCGGTGCAGGGTCGGCGGATAGCAAGTGACGGTGGCTGAAACGGCAGTGACCGATCCGCAACCGGGCCAGGATGACCTCCTCTCGCCGAGAGGGGCGTGAGGTGGTCCTCCAAGCGGTCGGGATCGGTTATACAGTTCTCAGTTTATTGTCGTACAGTGAGAACCACGCACTGTGCCAGGACGACACGATACTCCGGCGAAGAGCCCGTTGAACATCGTCCGATGGGACGCAAAACGTAGCCATGTGAGGCAAAAGAGCTGCTGCCTTGGCTGCTATGTCGGCAGTCTCATTCCCGGGCACACCCACGTGGCCAGGGACCCACAGAAAAGAAACGTGACAGCTGTCATCTGCTAGCAACTGGAGGGAGCGTTGGATCCGATACACAAGAGGATGGGTCAAGAAAGGGCTCTTAAGACTCTGTAGGGCATTAAGGGAGTCCGAACGTATGGCATAGAAAGGTTCGCGGTGGCGGCAGGTATACAAAACGGCCTGGTGGAGGGCCAAAAGCTCAGCCGTGAAATTCGAGCACTGGTCAGGGAGCTTTTATTGGAAACGGTTGTCCCCAAAGACGAAGGCAGATCCGACACCGGCAGTGCTCTTGGAACCATCAGTATAAGTAAATATGGCATTATCGAACAGCGAACGGATTTCGACAAGCCTCAAGCGGTATACCAAATCCGGGGTGCTCGCCTTGGGCAGCAAACTAATTTCAAGGTGAGTGTGAACCTGGGCCTGATGTCACAGTGGCAATGGGCTCTCGCTCAACCGAAAGGTGGAAGGAAGGGTAAAATCGAGCCGCTGTAGCAGGCGGCGAAACCTAACTCCAGGTGGAAGCAAGGCAATCACAGACAACTGATACTGGCGATCGAGTGAGTCGTCAAAAAATAATTGGTAAGATGGATGGTTGGGCATCGATCGCAGGCGGCATGCGTACCGACACAAGAGTATGTCACGCCGAGAGGTCAAGGGTAATACAGCAGCCTCGGTATACAGACTCAACAGGACTGGTATAAAATGCACCGGTCGCCAGACGTAATCCCCGATGGTGAATCGAGTTGAGACGGCGGAGAATCGACGGCCGTGCAGACGAGTATATATAAGGCTTCCGTAGTCGAGCTTCGACTGAACAATGGCCTGGTAAAGGTGAAGCAGGACGGTAAGATCCGCTCCCCATGACGTGCCACTGAGGACACTAAGAACATTAAGGGATCGTGCACAACGGGCAACCAGGTAGGACACGTGTGTGGACCAGCAAAGTATACGATCCAACATGAGTCCCAAGAATTTCTTAGTCTCCACAAAAGGGAGAGCAACAGGGCCGAGATGTAGAGAAGGTGGAAGAAATTCCTTGTATCTCCAGAAGTTTATACACACCGTTTTCTCAGTGGAGAACCGGAAGCCGTTTGCGATGCTCCAGGAATATAGACATTCAAGACAGCGTTGAAGAGAACGCTCCAAGAGACACGTCCGCTGGGCGCTGCAATAAATTGCGAAATCGTCTACAAAAAGAGATCCGGAAACGTCGGCTGAAAGGCAATCTACGATCGGATTAATTGCAATGGAAAAGAGTGCCACACTCAAGACGGTGCCCTGTGGTACCCCATTCTACTGGCAAAAGGTATCTGACAAAACAGAGCCCACCCGTACCCGGAACTTGCGATCCGCCAAAAACGCTTGAAGAAAAATAGGGAGGCGGCCCCGAAGGCCTCATGTGTGCAATGTGCGGAGAATGTCCGCTCTCCAACAGGTATTGTATGCCTTCTCCAAGTCGGAGAACACTGCTACTGTTTGACGCTTCTTTAGAAAGTTATTCATAATAAAGGTCGACAACGTAATGAGGTGATCAGCAGCAGAGCGGTGTCTACGAAAACCGCGTTGCATATTAGTCAGGAGGCGGCGAGAATCGAGGAGCCAGACCAACCGAGCGTTAACCATGCGTTCCATCACAGACGCAGCTCGTCAGAGAAATGGGGCGATAACTGGAAGGAAGATGTTTGTCCTTCCCTGGTTTGGGGATGGGGACAACAATTGCTTCACGCCAACTTGTGGGAACATGACCTCCAGTCCATATGCGATTGTAGGTACTAAGAAGAAAACACTTGCCCGCAGGAGAGAGGTTCTTCAGCATCTCAATATGAATGGAATCGGGCCCGGGAGCAGAAGATCGAGACAGGGCGAGAGCACGGTCTAGCTCCTGCATGGTGAAGGCGACATTATAATTTTCACGGTTAAAAGAGTGCAAAGAAGGCGGCCGTACCTGTTTGCGAGGGAGAAAGGCAGGGTGGTAATGGGCAGAGCTCGAAACATCCGCAAAGAAATGGCCCAATGCGTTTGAAACATCAGCGGGGTCCACGAGGACTGCGTTTTCCACGGTCAGGCCAGGAATCGGGGACTGGACCTTGATGCCGGATAAACGGCGTAGGCCACCCCAAACAACCGTGGAGGGAGTAAAACGGTTAAAAGAACTAGTAAAAGCAGTCCAGCAAGCTTTTTTGCTGTCGTTTATGATACGACGGCATTGCGCCCTCATTCGTTTATAATATATGCAATTCTCCAAAGTTGGGTGGCGGCGGAAGGTGCGTAAAGCACGGCGCCGGGCTCTAAGCACGTCGCGGCAGGCTGCAGTCCACCAAGGGACCGGAACACGACGTGGAGAAGACGATGTACGAGGTATTGCATGTTCGGCAGCTGTGAGAATAACCTCTGTGAGGTATTCGACCTAACTGTCACAGCTGGGAAAATTCTGATCGTGAAAAACAGCCATGGAAGAATAAACCCCCAGTCGGCCTTAGAAATGTTCCAACTAGTGGAACGAGGAGATGGGGAATGATGCAAGAAGCGGATGATACAAGGGAAATGGTCACTCGAGTACGTGTCAGAAAGTGCATACCACTCAAACCGACAGGAAAGCTGAGGAGTGCACATCACAAGGTCTATGTGGGAGTAGCTATGAGTTGTGTCAGAAAGGAAGGTCGGTGCACCAGTGTTGAGGCAGACAAGATTGAGGTGTTGGAGAAGGTCCACCAAAAGGGAGCCTCTCGGACAAGGTGTCGGAGAGCCCCATAGGGGGTGGTGGGCATTGAAGTCGCCTACCAACAAGAAAGGTGAAGGGAGCTGGTCGACGAGGTGTAGCACATCTGCCCTAGTAAGGGCAGATGATGGCGAATAGATATTACAGAGGGAAAGGGTAAATGTGGATAGAGTGATGCGGTCGGCAACTACCTGTAGGTGAGTATGCAATGTAATGGGATGGTAATAGACGTCTCGAATGAACATCAGAAGCCCTCCATGGGCTGGGGTACCTTCCACAGGTGGCAGGTCGAAACGCACAGAGGTGTAGTGGGGAAAGTCTGCACGATCACTTGGACGCAACTTAGTTTCTTGGAGACAGACTAGAAGCAGGCAGTGCAATCGAAGGAGTAGTTTTAACTCCTCCCGATTGGAACGAATGCCGCGAATATTCCATTGAAGGAGAGCCATGATAAAAAATGAGATAAGAAATGAGGATAAAATCGAACAAGCAACCGGGGTCACCTCGACGGCCGCTGAGGACCGGATTTCGAGGGAGCACTGCTATCGCTGTCTAGGGGCAAAGAGTCGTGGTCCATAGGTTCGACCGACGTGCCTGCCACCTCCCTGAGTTGATCAGGAGGGGCAGTTTCCACCGCCGGTAAACGGCCGGGTGCCCGGCAGACGGAGCGTCCCGGTGAAACAGAAGACGACCGAGGCCGGCAACTGTTGGGCGGCGTGACGGACCAGTCACGCCTCGGCGGGGAAGATGAGGAACTCTTTCTTGTTGGCTGTTCTGGAAGATTGACGGTGAGAAGAGGCAGTTGACGGTTGGGAAGCCTGAGAACGCAGAAAATCCTCACGGACGGGTTCCTTTTTCAAAGTCCGGGCATCTTGTTTAGGTGCCTGTGGTTTACTAGAGGTTGACGAAGACTGAACTTTAGAAGCAGCAGGAGGAAGCAGGGACGTGGAACGGGCAGTCTTCGGGCTGGCGGATCGCACAACTGTGTCAGCGAAGGTAAAATCACAGGTCTGGGTACTTTAATCCTTAGTAGGCCGAGTGGAGGTGAGGACCTGACTATGTGCCCGCTGGGAGGACAGCGGGCTTTCGACTCGCCAACAACTTTCGAGCGGCAGATGTTGATACCTTTTCCGTAACCCGAATTCGCTGGATGACCTTTTCATCCTTGTATACAGGGCAGTCTCGAGAGGAAGCCGCATGGTCACCGTTGCAGTTAAGGCAGTGAGGGGACGGAAGTGGGCAATCCCCCCTCATGGGCGTCCCTACCACAAGTGACACATTTTGCTGCATTTGGGCAAGATTGACTGGTGTGGTTGTATCGGTGGCATTGAAAACAGCGCGTTGGGTTAGGTACATAAGGGCGGACGGAGATGGACTTCATACCCTGCTTTGACCTTTGACGGGAGTTCAACTCTGTCGAACGTCAAAAATACAGTACGAGTCGGTGTCAGCTGGTTATCTACCTTTTTCATCACCCTATAGACGGCTGTCACACCCTGATCAGACATATAGGATTGGATGTCTTCGTCAGACAACCCGTCAAGGGATCTCGTGAAGACTACCCCCTGTGACGAGTTGAGTGTGCGATGCACTTCTACCTTGACAGTCTACCTAGTCCGGATTGGTATCTGGGCTTGGAAGGCACTGTCCGCTTCCAGCAACAATGTGCCATTGCGTTGACGCGAACAGTTTTTAACAGGGCCAGCAATTGCATCAAAACCCTTCTGAATGACGAAAGGATTTACAGAATTGAAATCTTTTCCGTCGGTGCGAGAGACAACAAGAAATTTCGGTAGATTAGGCAAAGGCTTCTTTTGCTGAGGCGAATCTATCTTTCGTTTCTGGGTCAACGTCACTGAAGAAGAGAAGGAAGTCATTGCGGAAGTGTCCCCCGTGATTACCGGCGTCTCCGATGGCGCGCTCCTTCCTAGTGGGGGCCCTCTCCGAGGGCTTACCCGCCTTAGGTGATTGTTCACACCTCAGGTCACACCTCCCGAGAACTGACGGAGGGACCAATTGGCACGTTCGGAAGGTACCAGCTCGGGTAATCACCCCTCCCTGGCCCTGGCCTTTACCAGGGGGTACGTACATGCCCTACTTGTCTACCCGGGGCGGGGAATTACGCGTTACCCCGTCACCTGCTACGCATGATAATGCCTGGGTCGGCCTTCAAACACGCACAGGGAGGAAAGAAGAAGAATAGAGGAAGTGAAGAGAAAGAAGTATCTCAAACGCCGAGGCGGAGACTAATGAGGAGGAGAAGGCTAGGAGAGTACAAGGAGAGAAAGACAGAAACAAAGGGTAAGAAAGTAATGGTAAGAAAGGAAGGAAGCAAGGAATAAGAGAAACGACAACAAGAAACCACCTTAACTCGCAAAAGACGCCCGTCTCCGGGCGAAGGCATAAACCGGGAGGGAAAGTGAAGCAGCCTGGGGCAGAAGAAAGGCTGCTCCGGCTCGGGGCCCCGTGCGCGCCACACACGTACCCACAAAAGAACTGTGGGCCCCCTGGGTGGAGATGAGAACAATGGCAGGAGGGCGTCCATAACGAGGAAATCGAGGAAAATCCGGGGATGAACACCATAGACGAATCAGAACAAACTGGCTTAGATGGTGGTGGTATTGTTACATGTATGAGAGAAGCAAGGTTACCTAAGAGACTCACGGGTTCATCAGTACAGGTAAGAGTCTAGGTACGTCAAGGAGAATGTACTCGGGTTCGGTGACGAACGATTTTGAAGCAACAGGCTTAACGTGAGCATCGAACAGGTGACCGTGGACGGGGGGATAAGCTCCAGACTGAACGCTGAAAGGCATAATCAATCCCTAATGATGGCGTTGAATCTATTTACCACGGTATATAGCGCACATTGACGTGCAGCAGAATCAGCATTTCCTGAACACACCCTTATAGGCACAGTCCGCATACCAAATTCCAGTCTTAGTGCGAAGTGAAACACTCCATGCACACTTCGATTTTACACTGTGCAAATCACGACGTTGTCAAGGATCCTATCTTAGTTTGTGAATTAACTACGTGATTTGGAGAAGTGTCTTACAAAAATTGTATTTTACGGAACTGCAGTTTCTTCATTATTTTGCTGAAGAATTTTGGTATTTCTGTCGACGGGACGTGCTGATTACTCGTTCAAAAATTATTAGTTATTACGATTATTATTTCACTAAAATGTACCCCCAAAGAAAGTACACTTCAGCCGAGATCGCTAATTTACGTATTGTTTTTATTTTTACTTTAAGAAAATTTTTTACCGGTTTCAGTAACCTAAGTCATCTTCAGAAAAAGTTACAATGTTCTATTTGTAACTTTTCTATTTGTAACTTTTTCTTAAGATGACATAGCTCATTGAAACCGGTAAAAAAAGAAAACTGTCTAAATTAGCCATCTTGGCTGAAGTAAGCGTGCTTCATATAAATTTTCGATTGCTCTCCATAGGCGTGATATGCCACTTAACTATAAAGATAATACGAGGCGTGTTTAAGTAAGTACCGTTTTGAAATTTAAAAAAAAAAAATACGTGCTAAGATATCTCAATTTTTCCCACCAGGAAAATCTCCTATAATTTATTTCTACGTGAAAGCCTGTACCTTTATCTACTTTTCTACATAATTTCCGTCAATATTGAGGCACTTTTCATAACGTTGTCCCAGTTTTTGAAAACCCTCCTCATAGGAGTCTGCCGCCTGACTTGTTAACCACTGCATCACAACTGTTTTGACTTCGTCATCGTCTTGAAGACCGCCCAGGAGTTTCTGCAAGTGCAGGAACAGATAGTGGTCACTGGGCACAAGATCAGAACTGTACGGAGTATGATCTAGAGTTTCCTACCGAAAAGATGTGAAGACATCTGTCGTCTGATTAGCCAGTTGCTGAATTTGCCACGGCTTTTGTTCTGAATTGCGCAATGTCTTACAGTAAGCTGCCTACCATCTGTTCCTGTACTTTAAACATCTGGGGTAATCAAGACGATGACTAAGTCAAAACAGTTGTGATGCAGTGGTTAACAAGTCAGGCGGCAGACTTCTATGAGGCGGGTATTCAAAACCTGGTAAAACGTTATGACAAGTGGCTCAAAATTGACGGAAATTATGTAGAAAGTCAGATTAAGGCTCAGGCTTTGAGATATTTCAGTATTGCCTCGTTGCTTTCCAGCAGTAAAAGCTGGTTAATTTTACTAGATTTTTCGTAGGTTATCGATTTAATAGCTTGTGGCGAAAGAGAAACTTTCTGTTGCTTGGTTGTGGGAGGCCTGTAGCAGGGGAGAAAAAACACGCATTCAGAGCTAACGGCGACCGGTGGCGAGCACGAGTGTGGCTGTTATTCGGAGGGACAGCGGTCCTCGGAAGACGCCTTACGCCCGAAGGCCACGGCAAGTAGGACTGAGGCGTGTCCTTCCAAGTAGTGATGGGACAACCGACTGCTTTTAACGACCGATTGGTCAATAGGTTGTTTTTTCGTTCAGTCGGTTTTTTCAGTCGAATGAAACAACCGAATGAAAATAGTCTCTGTGGCCGTATGAATGTTTTCACTCACTGGCGGGGTTTGAGTGGTTTCAGTCGATGCGCGAGCACCGAATGAAACAAGTCTCAGTCCTTTATATGCATGTTCTCGGCATTGGGTGGTAAAACTTTTGTGTGATACAACCGACTGGAAAAAGTCTGTCGGTTTCTGCAGTTATATGGATGTTTTTATGAATTCATCGACTTTGTGTGACTATTTGCATACTACTCCTGCCTTTTCGGGTATAAATGAACCGTGATTCAACATGAAACATTCTTAGAGACAAATCTTAAAATTCTAGCAGTGTGTCCGTGTGTGTGTGTGTTTCTATTGCATGCAAATCTGCAGTTTTGTTCCAATTTTGATGAAATTTTGCACACTTTACCTTCAAAGCAAGAGGAACGTCACTGTCTACATCAAATTTCATTCGGTGCATGGCGGAGGGTACTTTACATACTAACTACGTCACAATTTGGCTGCGATCTTGATGAAATTTTACACACTTGATCTTTAAAACAAGGCGAAAGTAACTGTGTACAATAAATTTCGTAGGTGAATGACGGAGGTTACTTTACCTACTAACTTCGACAAATTCCGTTTGTATTCGAATTTTAATGATATATTTCACTCTTCACCTTCAAAGAAACAATGGTCACGTTCTACTTCTACTTTAGTTTGATGCATGAAAGAAGGTATTCCAGACTTCGACGCCAATATAGAGTTTTATTACGATCTTGATGAATTTTTGCACACTTGACTTTCAAAACAGGTGGCAGTTCACTGTTCGTCTAAGATTTTGTATGGTACATGGCGGAGGGATGGAATAAACCTCCAAACCGTTTTAACGATAACCACAGAAATATCTGTGACAAGAGTGAATAATTATGAAACTTGAGATGAATGTTTTCATAGACTGTTCATGAATACAGACGCGCTGAAGAAAATTTACAGCACTGATAAATGTTGTATGTCTTCTCGTACTCCTTCAAATTAGATGGAATTAACAAAAATATTTTTATACAAAATTAATAAACTTTTTTTACAATACCTAATGTTTTAGTGATCTTCTAATTTGGATCTAGCAAATATGCTCAAAGTTAAAATACTTAACTCTGTCCTACTAGTACCTTAAATATGTATGAACAATAAGCCGCAAACCGCACGTTTCTACCTGTTCCCACTTCGGAAATGCAGTACGCGAGATTAAACTTGTAGTGATCATTTTGGAACACCCTGTAGTTTCCACGTTTCTTTATTGAGACAGTAAGAAACCGACAACAATCGGCGATGGCACGCCCCGCCCGCCTGCTGGCGCTGTCACCAGTGAAAACGCAAGCGAGGCAGCACCCCCTCTCGTGTCCCCGCCCCCCGCGGTATTTCGTGGTAATTGGCCACTTCTACAGATTGTGGGTGTCTGCGAAAGTAATGTGATCGGGCCCAGATGATCGGCGTTTTTGAGGTCTGTGGTGGGCAATGAAAGTGATCGCAGGCCTGCTCCAGCGATGTGACATCTAATTAGTTACTCGTTGAGGCACCTCGAACAATTTACTATGTGTTATAAAACGAAAAATTACTTCATTCAGTACATAATTAAATGAACATTGTAATACGCACTTTAACTTTGGCATCCCCCTTTTACATGGCGGTATAATGTAGCACTGCTGTACTTATCTGATGTGCATGTCAGTTTCATTCATACAAATAAATGGATAGCTCTGTAAGCTACAACACTAATGAGTCGTTTCAGTTGGGATAATGATTACATGGTTCAACCGACGGAAAAACTCACTGCCTCTTTTCACTTGAAAAGAAAGAATGAGTAATTCAGTCAATGTACAAAACTGCAAAAGTGTCACACGTTTTCATTCGGTTGTTCCCACAGACTACTTTCATTCGGAGAAAAAAAGAAAAGAATATTAATCCAACATAGAAAAACTACGGCCGACTGCTGACTCATTCGGTTGCTCCTACTGACTGGTTTCACTCAAAAGAACTAATGAAGAGGCCAACGTACTGTGTCATTTTTTTCATTCGGTTGGTCCCATCGACTGGTTTCACTCAGAAGAATGAATGAATAATTCAACCCATACGAGAAACTACAACCGAAAGGTCGATTTTTCCAACAACCGAATGAATCGATTGTTTTCATTCGATTGTTCCCATCACTACCAAGTATCTGGCTGGCGCCACCGACGCTGGCGTTGTCAAGGCGGGAGCGTCTGGAGCAATAAAATACGTCTCCACGGGCGATGACTGTGCTTTGCGAAGGGAGAGCTGAGACATCTGGCGCCGAGTTGGCAAACGCCAGGGTGAAGCCCGCTAGGACATTGTACGTCTCTGGCGCCAAGCTGGCTGGCACCGCGATTACACAATAGCGAGGGAGTTGGCCGTTTGCTGGGAACAACTTGCTGGCCGTGTTTTCAAAGGTGCCTGAAGGCCATCCGCCGCTACCCTGAGAACGCTGCACGTAAGGGCGAGGCCCGACCGGTGGAAACGCGGGAGAGCTGGCCATTGGCTGCTATTTTATAGTAAGGGGGTTCGGCTGTCCGACTCCCGAACGCAAGCCGTGATTGGCCGTACTTTGGCGCCTAGCTGAGTATTGGCTTCTGTAGAGATAGGCGGAGCCTACGGCTTTGCAGAGAGGTAACGGAGATTTTAGAAGCGGAGAGAAGGAGACTGGTGTTTGGGCAGCCGAGGAGAGCAGACGCTTCTCTTCTGCTCTCAGTTTTATACTTGTCGTCGAGCAGCTATACTTCGAGTTTGTGGTACAACTTTTGAAGTTGCCCCAAAACTTGTGCTAATAGCGCTGAGTATTGGTAAGCCGAGAGCAAGGTCAGCCTGCCTGTTGTTAGACGCACTGACGCTCTAATTGCGATTGTCGCAGTTCTGGTGTCACCTCTGCGTACAGTACGTTCTTGTTTCACAAGTGAATTGTCTAGCGGTCCGATTTAGCCGAACGAGTGAATTCGTAGGCACTGAGATCCGACGGGGTCGAAGTTCGCTGAAATTAGTTAAATATCGCTTCTGGAATACGAAGCTGAATTATCTCCGGATCCGCGACTTTCAGTTACCGAGGCACATACACCCCATTTACATGGACTCCCAAAACCGGATTTCGTAAACCGATTTCCCAATTCCGCTTTTGGTTGGTCATATAAACACTCCAAAATCGATTCTGGAACTCCACTTCTCTAAAGCGGTGTTCCAGTTCCACAATCGATTTTCGTGCCCATGTAAACGCAACCATTTTTGAAGCGTTCTTGGCTTGTCAGGTTTTTTTTTTTTTTTTTTTTTTTTTTTTTTTTTTTTTTGTAAGATTTTTCGGCACATATGGACAGAGTGATATTTTCTAATGTGAAATAAAAGTATAAATATTAGAGTGAACATGAATGTGTATTTTAGTAATGAAAAAAGCTATTATGCTGACTAAATCGGGAACTGTTTTTCAGCCGCCATCTTAAGTGGATTAAGAAATCCGATTCAGGCTGTGCCATGTAAACACGACAGCGAAAAACTGTTTACGAAAATCGGTTTTCGTCTTCCGGAAGATGTGTTCCATGTAAACGTAGTGGTAGTGCCGTCCACTCGTCGTGTTTTCGACATCGCCAGCCAGCACAGTTTTGGTACAGTATCGTGTGCATTTGCTAGTGTTTCAAGGGGTAGTCATGTTTGGGAATGTTGAAAAAGTTAGTTAAATTCACAGCAATCTAGTATCGGAATATTCCTCTCGATTACGCCAGGGTTTCCAGTTAAGTGTGGATCGTCACAAGTGTTTAGAATCAAATACAGTTTTCTTCGACTTACCAGTCACTTGCTGTAGGAGTATTTATTTTTTTTGTGAATTCGTATATTTTGTTCTGTGCTCTATTGTATTTGTCACTTGCTTTCAACTCTGACGGTCAATTGACTTCAGAGAATAAAACGAGTCAAAACAAATTTCTTAACTTAGATTCGTTAACCCTCCTTTCACAATTTTGGAAGGGTTTTATTACTTGGAAACTAGAGGATAAATTAGTAAATGTTCGATGGTGGGTCAGCCATGCCTATCCTTTAATATCGAGCGAACAAACCATTTGTATACACCATTAACTTGTATTTCCAACACACCCACATAAATATATCTTTCAGCTTTCATCTTCTAATATGTATATTTTTACGTGTTGCATAGAAATCTGCAATTTTGTTCCAATCTTTATAAAATTTTGCACATGTAAGCTTCAATCCATGAGAACAGTCGCCGTAAGTGTGAGAATCACATACGATATATAGTTCACGAGATCTGACGTTATAAACAATGAGATGCGCGAAAAACTTCTGCATTTTCTGCTCATTTTCTCCTAAACCACTTGACCGATATCAACCAAATTTGGTACACACATTCCTTACCGTGAGATACAATTGCTGCAGGGTTAAGAATCATATACGACACATGGTTCAGAAAATAAGACGTCATGAACAGGAATCGCAAAAAACTGCCACATAATGCGGCGAGAGTTTATAAATATACTATATGACTAAGAGTACTTAGCGACTTGCAACAAATTTTAAACATTATTTCAAACCTTTGTTAAGCTTTTCCCCGCTAACAATCATAGCAAAACAATGAAAGGAAAAAAAAGTTTCTCGCTTAGTACTTTTCCGCTGTTTACGGAGTAAAATTAGGCATTCGGTGTGACGTTACAATTTATAATTTGTACACTACAAATTGTAGTCGTAGGAAATTTGGCAGACAGTATACGCACATATAGTTGAATGTACGATCTAAATTGCATCACAGTACGACACGTAGTTCATGAGATAAGCACAAACAGTAACGTTCCGCTGTTCATGGACTAAAACTACGGCATTCGGATGACGTTAAAATTTATAATTTCTACACTAGAAACTGTAGCCGCAGGAAATTTTATATATACGCGCATATACTTCAGTGTACCTTAAAATTGTATCACAGTACGACAGGTAGTTCATATGAGCACATAAATAGTAATGTTCATCTAAAACCGACCCTTCACGCACCAAGTTTTAAGCTATTACTATTCCCAAGAGATTTGGCAGACGTACAGCCCTTATACAAATGAATATATACCTGGAAAGTGGCAGCTAGGTTACAAATGAAATTGAGATAGCTTAGCTCGTCTTTTAATTTCAAAACGGCACGTACTTAAAACCACGAGTCGTAAATTGCTTTCTCAGCTGGTAGCCTATTGACGGCGTGCAGCACCACAAATAGCTGTCTCAGTGGACTGGATCGGCCTATCCCCCCTCAGGATGCGGCGTGGCTTCCACTTGCACGCACGGCCTGATGACACAGACAGACGTATAGTTAGCCTGTGCCGACGATGAGAGTCCAGGCTAACGAGAGACGACACGAAGCGACATCCGGCAGCCACGCACAGCCGGTTAAAGGGGACCCACAGCGGCGAGGTTTCCACAAAGCGCGCAACACGCTACAACTACCTCCGAACTCGCAATCCGCCTCACCGTCTGTGGTACTCGGTATGTCCTTGTCACTTTTCTTATTCTAGATGCGTATGGTTGGTGGGAAAACCAACACTTTTAAGTAAGTCTCCATGTGGGCTCCCTACTTAGCTTGCATTTATAGCGAATCTTTAATTCAGGGCAAAGTTCCTAGTGATTGGAAAAAAGCGCAGGTGACTCCCGTGTATAAGAAAGGAAAGAGAACTGACCCATACAATTACAGGCCAATATCGTTGACATCAGTTTCATGTAGAATTTTGAAGCATATTCTCAGTTCGAATATAGTAAATTTCCTTGAAACGGAAAAGCTTCTTTACATGAATCAGCACGGGTTTAGGAAACATCGTTCAGGTGAAACTCAGCTTGCCCTTTTCTCACATGACATCTTGCGAGCCATGGACGAAGGGCAACAGGCGGATTGTGTTTTTCTCGACTTCAAAAAGGCGTTCGACGCGGTGCCACACTGCAGACTGCTAACGAAGATACGAGCTTATGGAATAGGTTCACAGATTTGTGACTAGCTGGAAGACTTCCTAAGTAATAGAACGCAGTACCTTGTTCTCGACGGCGAGTGTTCATCAGAGACGAGTGTATCGTCAGGCGTGCCCCAGGGGAGTGTGATAGGACCGCTATTATTTTCTATATAAATGATCTGATGGACAGAGTAAGTTGTAATTTGCGGCTGTTTGCTGATGGTGGTGGTGTATGGGAGGGTGTCGTCTCTAACTGACTGTAATAGCATACAGGTTGACTTAGACAAAATTTCTAGTTGGTGCGTAGAATGGCAGCTAGCTCTCAATGTAGAAAACTGTAAGGCGATGCGCATGAGTAGAAAAAACAATCCTATAATGTTAGAATACAGCATTAGTAGTGAGCTTCTTGATGCTGTCGCGTCGTTCAAATATCTAGGTGTAACAATGCAGAGCGATATGAAATGGAACGAGCATGTAAGGACAGTTGTGAGTAAGACGGACAGCCGACTTCGGTTTATTGGGAGAATTTTGGGAAGATTTACTTCACCTGTAAAGGTGACCGCGTATAAAACGCTTGTACGACCACGTCTTGAGCATTGCTCCAGTATTTGGGACCCGCAGCAGAGCGGTTTGAAGGAAGACATAGAGGCGGTTCAGAAGCGAGCAGCTAGATTTGTTACCGGTAGGTTCGACTAATGTGCGAGTGACACGGAAATGCTCCGGCAACTCAATTGGGATCGCTGGAAGAAAGACGACGTTCTTTTCGTGAATTTCTGTTAAGTAAATTTAGAGGGCCGGAATTTGAAGCTGAGTGTAGTACGATCTTCCTGCCGCCTACTTACATTTCGCGAAAAGATCACAAAGACAAGATAAGAGAAATTAGGGCTCGTACGGAGGCATATAGGCATTCTTTTTTCCTCGTTCAATTTGGGAGTGGAATAGGAAAGGAAATGCCTAGTAGTGGTACAGTGTACCCTCCGCCACGCACCTTACGGTGAATTGCGAAGTATGGATGTAGATGTAGAAATCCCTCTATATCCTTATCTAATATATAAAGCAGAGTGTCCGTATGTGTGTACGTGTTGCATACAAATCTACAGTTTTGTTCCAATCTTTATGAAATTTTGTACAAGTAAGCTTCAATCCACGAGGACGGTCGTCGTAAGTGTAAGATTAATGTACAACACATAGTTCACGAGATATGACGTTCATAAACAATGAGATGCGAGGAAAACTTTTACATCACGCGACAATGTTGCACATTTCCACCTAAACCACTGGACCCATTTCAACCAAATTTAATACACATTTTCCTTGCCATGAGGTAACAGCTCTGCAGGGTTAATCACATAAGACACATGGTTCGGGAGATATGACGACTGGACGACATTCCTTCAGAAGTACCTGCTTCATAAAATGTATGAGACGGGGGAAATACCCTCAGACTTTATTAAATTTTTCGTAATCTCCATTCCAAAGAAAGCAGGTGCAGACAGGTGTGAAAATTACAGAACCATCAGTTTAATAAGTCATGGTTGCAAAATACTAACACGAATTATTTACAGAAGAATGGAAAGACTGGTAGAAGCCGACCTTGGGGAAGATCAGTTTGGGTTCAGTAGAAATGTAGGAACACGGGAGGCAATCCTCACTTTACGGCTTATCCTAGAAGATAAAGGGAAGGCATACCTACATTTCTAGCTTTGGAGAAAGCTTTTGACAATGTTCATTGGAATACTCTTTCAAATTCTGAAATCAAGAGGAGTAAACTATAGGGTTGTAGTCTTTCCCCAATGTTATTCAGTTTGTACACTGAGCAAGCTCTAAGGGAGAGTAAGGGGAAATTTGGGGAAAGAATTAAAGTTCAGGGTGAAGAAATGAAAACCTCGCGTTTTCCTGATGACATTTTAATTCTGTCAGACAGCAAAGGACCTGGGACGGAATGGACAGTGTTTGAAAGGTGCATATAAGATGAAAATTAACAAGAGCAAAACAAGGGTAATGGAGTGCAGTCTAAAAAAAATCAGGCGATGCTGAAGGAATTAAATTAGGTAACGAATCAATAAAGGTGGTAAAGGAGTTGTTACTTGGGTAGTAAAATAATATCCGATGGTCACAGTACAGAGGATATAAAATGTAGAATGACAATGGGAAGAAAAGCGTTTTTGAAAAAAGTCATTTATTAAAATCAAATATTAATTTAAGCATAAGGAAGTCCTTTCTGAAGGCATTTGTATGGAGTGTTGCCATGTATGGGAGTGAGACATGGACGATAAACAGTGCGAACATGAAGAGGATAGAGGCTTTTAAAATGTGGTGCTACAGAAGAATGCTGAAGATTATGTGGGTAGATCGAGTAAGTAATGAAGAGGTACTGAACAGAATTTGGGAGAAAAATTTCTGCCATACCTTAACTAAAATAAGGGATCGCTTGGTAGGTGTGAATTTAGCATTGGAGGGAAGTGTATGGGGTAAAAATCGCAGAGGGAGACGAAGAGATGAATATAGTACACAAATTCAAATGAATGTAGGTTGCCATTCTTATGAAGAGATGAAGAGGCTTGCTCAGGATAGAGTAGGGTGGACAGCTGCGTCAAACCAGTCTCTGTTCTGAAGACAACAACAACAACCAATATGTATGCGAAAAAAACTGTCACATAATGCGTCGAGACTTTATTCATACACTGTACGAGAAAGAGTACTTAGAGACTAACAACAAACTTTAAAGATAATTTCAAAACTATTTTATTCACGCTACTTTTCGGCTGTTCATGGACTAAAACTACAGCAGTCTGTATGACGCTACAATTTTGTAATTTGTACATTACAAATTGTAGCCACAGGAAATTTTACAGACTACACACATATAGCTGAATGTACCTTCGAAATTTTATGTCGTTACGACACGTAGTTCACGAGATATGAGCACATTAACAGTAACGTTCATGGAATATCGCGCCCATGACGCACGATGTTTTCAAAAAAAATTTAATTCTATAGGCCCCAACTACTTTGTTCGTACGTCCCTAGCCTTACAAACTATTTAAACTAACCTAAGGAAAACACATCCTTGCCCGAGGGCATAAACGTACGACGCGGGAGGCCTCGGGATCCACAACGTGGCGCTCCAGACCGCTCGGATACTCCTGCGCGGCGCACCAAGTTCTTATCTATTACATATTTTTGGAAACATTTTTGTTTCACTTATGGAGAACAGCACTCTTATTTAAATTTATATGTAAAGAACAGTCTAGAGTGCAAATTTTTTTCGACTAGTTTCGGTCTTATTTTAGATCATCTTCAGGAAATTAAGCTCCATTGATGATGTGGAGCCTAAGTTCCTGAAGATGGTCTAAAATAAGACCGAAACTAGTCGAGAAAAATAAAATTTGCACTCTAGACTTTTCTTTATATATGAATCTTATATATTACTTCTTTACTACTAATTTTATTAGCAACAGATTTTACCGACATACAGCACTTATACAAATGAATATATACAAGAAAATTATAGAATTGTACAACATGTAGCTCAATAAATATGAGATCGTACGAATTTTATACGTCATTTATATTTCGATTACTATCTTTAGGGTTGACGTGCGCTTCGTGTGTCAGACTACAAATCCAAAGGTCGCGGGTTCGATCCCCGCCAGGTCCTAGGATTTTTATCTGTAACTTTCCACTTCTTTCACCTCTGGCAGTATTGCTCATAGTACCGTGGTTCGGAACCCACGTTAAACTGTAGGTCTCCCTATAACTGGCTGGGTAAGTCAGTTCCAAGGCAACGGCATACCACCTCCAAACAGGACCATGCCTAGTAAAGCACTGTGGTGTTCAAACCAATCTTCGGATTGTTGACTGCTTTACCTTACCTTTAGAAAGCGTAAATATGTTTTTAGAAGAAGGAGGTGGGCAGAGAGAAGGGATTGGAGAACTCAAGGCAGGAATAAATAGCCGGGCAACGCCGGGTTTTCAGTTATACGGGACGGACAGCGATCGTTCGCACAGCGCAGATCCGCACCGCACGTCGCCTCTTGCTAAGTGAGAGTTGGAGGGGGAGGGTCTGTACGTCATCAGGTCGAGAATGTGCGTGCTACAGTAGACGAGGTCATCGCTGTGTCCCAGTGGTGAAGTGGCCAGCGCGACTGACCCGGCTGGGTACGAATCCCAACTGATTCAATTCAGTGCTCACTGGCACCTAACGTGAATAATCGTAAATTCCTTTGATTCTAAAATGACAAAGTCATGGCGTGATGCTGCAACAAGTAGGAAATATTGTGTACATCAGTTGGTCGTCATATTCAGAAGACGCGGATTTGCTTATGTGAGATCTTTACGCACAGCCATCTGTATTAAGGAAGTAGACCTACATTATCAGTGCGTTCGTTGTTCAGGAGATTCCGGCTTGTGTGTACTGCTCCGTCTGTAAACATGACTGTCTTTTCCAGCTTACTGTTAGACGAGTCCACCCAGCCAGCCACTTAACGGGAAGTTGCCCGACAAAATGACGCACGTCACGACTGTGACGTTCAAACAGCCCCCCACTGTTCTGAGGCGCAAAATGTTTCGAGACCGTAACTGTCATGGGCTGCTTACAACACTAGCTGACGACGGCTGACATTTCTCATTGGATCATAGTCTCCGCAAAAAAAAAAAAAAAGAAAACCGCGACACTGCTTTCCGGTTCGGAAGAAGCACGCATACAGGGGCATTGACGACTTGCAGACCAGCCTGACAGTTTTTATGCTGTTTTCCAACTCTATCGATGGATGTGGAGCGGTCCACTGTTCCTCGTGTTACACAATGTCGACAACTTCTGTCCAAACAAGTTGTCCATGTCTACGCACTTCGAAGTTTATACTGTACGTTAACATTTGACGAACGTTTGACGGCTCCCCCTGGAGATCGATAAATGGTCCATAGATCATGAATACAAGATTTCCTAATTACATGGAACGCGTCACTTTATAACTTAACATTAGAAGACGTCTTTTATTATTTTATGTTTTGTAAGACTGCTAATGCCTACGTAATAACTCTTCAAAAAGGAAGGAAGATTGGAGTTTAACGTCCCGTCGACAGTGTGGTCATTAGAGACGGAATTCACCGGAATAGAATAAGTCGTTATTCATAAAATCTTCTTTTATGCTGGTTGGTTGTCAGTAAATATCTGATAAATGATCAAAGACTTTTGTGGCAGGGATAATTCATCCTCTAAGGCGCAACGCTGCGGAGCGCGCGGTTGCTCGCCGTCGGAGGTTCGAGTCCCCCCCCCCCCTGGGACGTGTGTGTGTGTGTGTGTGTGTGTGTGTCTCCTTTTTACTTTAAGTAGTTTGTAAGCTACTGATGACCACGCAGTTTGGTCCGAATTCATCCTCTTCTGCCCCGAAGTTAGATTTAACCTTGAATAGGGTAGATCATCTTTTAATGTTTTAGCTATACACACATTACTTTTGAATTGGGTTATTAATAACAAATTTCACACACACACACACACACACACACACACACACAGTGTAAAGATCCCTAAATACGTATCTGCAAGATAATCTTGGGTGCGCTCCGGAAATTACTCTAATTGCATACTATTGTGCAATAAATACTTTTTTGCTCAATGATGAATTACCCCAAACAGGATGACATATGACAGCACCGAATGTAAACAGGCATAGTAAGCTAATTTACTGAGATATTTGTTACCAAAATCTTCAATGACGCTTATGGCATATGTTGCTTAAAATTTGCAGTAGTTCATCAATGTGTTGCTTCCAATTCAATTTCTCATCACTGCATACACCATAGCTACCAACTTTTGTTCACAGACTGTATATAACAGGTTTTATTAAAATTTAATCAGAATCCATTTGCAGAGAACCAATTAATTTTCTGAAAGACGTTTACGATATCAGTTCTTGTTTACTATGATTACTACATTTGTATCAAAGCAGAAAGAACTAGCTTAGCACCAAGATGACTATACAATGGCAAAAATCATTAATATATATATCAAGACCTGCAAAGGACTCAAGACCATACGCTGTGGAGCTCCATTCTTAATAGCTCTTCAGGAATAATCAACCGCGTACTTTTTCTTCAGTTTTCCTGGCGCGCTCATTTCAACGTTCTGCACTCTTCCAGTTACGTATGAATCAAACCAATTGTACACTGACCATTAATCCCAAAATTAGTAACCTCATCTAGAACAATTCCATCATCTACACAATCAAAAAGCCTTGTCACAAGAAACCCGACTTGTGATGTCAGGATATTCGTAGCATTTAATAACTGATCAGTGAAATCATAGCATTTTCTGTTTAAAATGTCTTGCTGAAAACCCAATTGACATTTGTTAGAACCGTTACAAATATAGACAATGCATCGCGAATATTAGAAATCCGATGAAACATTAAATCTCCGACATAGATGAAGCCGGAAAGAGAACCCGCAAGAAAGACCGACGACGGCGAAAGAGAATCGTTCAAAGATTTCTCAAATTGTAAAAGATTGAAAATATTTGCTAACGACAGTACTGGAGTGGTCTCAGACAAAATCTAGCACAGCTACGTGTAGAATCCAGCGAAGCTGTCAGCTGCACCAATGGTCATTTAGAAATAAAGTACTTTTAAAAGTAAGAAAGGTACTGCACAGACTAAAAACCCACGAACCACACTAAAGATTAGAGGTGCCCACGTGGGAAGGGGGTGGGTGGATCATAACGCAAATTGCGTCACTGAAATTCCGGTGGGGGGCGTTTGATAAAACAATTTACAAAACCCGAAATAAAAGATTTAATTTCAATATTAAATGACAAAACAGAACCTAATATCTCTCTCTCTCTCTCTCTCTCTCTCTCTCTCTCTCTCTCTCTCTCTCTGTGTGTGTGTGTGTGTGTGTGTGTGTGTAGGATGGGAGTCTTTCGTCGCTCTTTTTTTTTCGGGGGGGGGGGGGGGGGGAGGGAGAGGTCTAACTTACGAAAAGTACTAAGTATTTAGGAATAAGTATAGATCGAGAGAACATGTAACGACATTGGCAAAAATGCCGTTTCCAGCGAGCTGTGCCTTACGAATCCTCACATCCTCATCCTATGGAAGTATACATTACTTACTTACGGGATACTGTTATGGGAATAGGTGAAGGAAACGATCACTACTTTCATGCTAAAAAAAAAAAAAAAAAAAAAAAAAAAAAAAAAAAAAAAAAAAAAAAAAAAAAAAAAAAAAAAAAAAAAAGAGCAGTGCGAATATTAAACAGCCGTGGCAAAACGCACTGTATGGAATTATTTGAAAGACTTGTAATTCGAACACAACCATATGAACACACTTCTTCACCTGTAGGTTATACCACTAACAGTATACCAGTAATATATGACTAACAATATCCAGGCACTGTCTACACTGAACCAGTGAAATAAGAGGAAGACAAAACCTTGGAATAAAACTGTTGATAAAGCTGCTACAAGAAATAAAAGATGTAAATGATCACAAAAGATTAATATTTGAAGTAACTGCAGGCAGTAACAAAATGTAGATAAAATTAAATGTGATAACGTAGCAGAAGCGTGTATCTAGCCTTAGATTATCAAATTTCCTATTAGTATATGTTAATTATAAATTACTGTCGGCATAACTGAAGACCGAAATACCAAAGTCTGTTTTGATGCAATGAAAACACGGTGATAATGACATACTCTTAGCCAATATGCCGACCAAAACAATCTCAGAAAACACCGACAAATGTATATACAAGCTCCCAACAATTGCCGTAAAGCAAATAAAATGACACTAACGTGACAAGCACTGAGCTAAAGACGACCGCGAACCATTCAACTTCCACCACAAGCCTATGCACACCATGAGTAAAAACGAACTCTAAATTACCTCGCAACGATGGCGTCACAACAAGCCGATTTAGTGTTCAACTTTATGATAATGGCACAACAGAAAACACTGACGTATGTTTGTTTACAGTTAATAGCGTCCAAACATTTCAGGACATATATACAATGTATTTTGTTTTAAGAATAAATAAATCCATTATTAAAATGGAGAATGACAGTGGAAACAAAGCATTTCTGAAGGAAAAATTTGTTGACTTCTACTATTAATATTTATGTTAGGGATTCTTCTAACGGCATTTGTCTTGGTTGTAGCTTTGTACAGGAGCGAAACGTGGACGATAAATAGTTCAGACAAAATGAGGAAAGAAGCTTTTGAAATTTGGTGCTGCAGGAGAATGCTTAAGATTAAGTGGGTAGGTAGTGTAGCTAATAAGATGCTACACAGAATTGGGAGGACAAGAAATTTGTGGCATAACTTGAGTAAAATAACGAATAGATAGGCAGGATTCTGAGGTATCAGGGAATACCGGTACTTGATATTAAAAGTAAGTGTGAGGAGTAAAACTCGCAGGAGACAAATTACAGTGGGAAGGTTGGAACGGATGTGGGTTGGCCTGCTGCAGGTGTTATTAAAGAGAGAGAGCGTGGAGCGCGCCTCAAACCAGTCTTGGGACTGACGACAAAAACACACGGCCGACGCTCAAACATGTAAACAAACATCTCAGACGACGTCACTTTCGAAAATATACCCATAGTTGACTTCCATTAGTCTACGAAGGAGTGTTCACAAAAGACTTTTACACTTGGTCTATAGTAGGATATCACCAAAGTTTAGGGTAGTAACTAGGTCGTCAGGCAAGAGGCATCTACACTATGAATGGGAAAGTGCGAACGTTTACAGGGTCATCTTCCACAAAAGAGGCTAACTGCTATAAACCCTGAAATAGACACTAAGACGCCCTCGAACTCACGTAAACATGTTTGGAAAGCTCCAAGAACTGGTTTTGCCGGAGGAAATTACAAATCCTCTTCGTCTCTTGTGGCAGGTGGCGAACCAAAGAAGCTGTAGTCCTTTTGCGCGCTCCTTCCACTGTCGTGAAACAAAATTTTGTTCTACAATACGAAGAACAATTCCAACGCAATTTACAGTTATTCGCAGACGAGCACTGGTTTCTGAATTTCCATCAGTGCTTTAATACTCCACACACTGAGCAGAATCAAGTTGCCTGTAGTAAGCGCAACACGTCTAACAGAATTAGCTACACACCAAACCACATGGATTCGGAAAAAATCCATCATGCAAAACTCAACTAGCGCTTTCTTCACATGACATTCTGAAAGCCACGAATCAAAGCAATGCCATAAATGCATTTTCACTGTCGATAACATTTGATTAGCGTAACAACAAAACTATTAGTGTAAACACGATCGGATGATTTAAGAAACTTATATTTATTTTTATTTGTTCGAGTCTCGCACTTTGTATACAAATGAGCGTTGTGTTCGTGCTTCCACTGTGTTATTAAGTCGTCACATACTCGCATATCGTGACATTGAGACAACGGCAGTTTTAATTTACGAAACGAAATAAACTGATTGATTCTTAGCAACTGTGCTACTGCATTCACGTGTATGCGATCACGAAAAAATTTGAATGTACGTAAATTTGTTTACGAAATGAAATAAATGGATAACAGTGATATTAGGCCCTAGATTCGAAAGATATGTTTATTTTGTTTATAAACATTGGTTTATGCTGTGGCAAGGTCAACAAACTGTCAGCAGCGTATGTGTACCTGTATAGTGGCTGCTAGCACATTGTCTGCACGACAGATTACTCACGTGTTCGGTGCTATGGCAGTTCCCGAGCCGCTAGGTGGACGCGCTGGTACGCACTAGAAGAACTGACAGCCGACCGCGGTGGAAGCACGGCACTGACAGCAGGCACAAACACGTGTCTGAGCGGCAGGCAGAACACTGCCCAGTGTTTCCGCGGGAAGCCCCGGTGGGTGCGCGCGCAGCTCTCGCAGATGCGCGCGCATCTCGCCAAGGTGACGGCCGCCCGTGACGTCACGCTGGGTCAGTGGCGCCGTCCCGTTACCCGCACACATTCCCATTTCCCAGTGACGCTGCCCTGCCGCTGACGTTTGTGGTGAAATCCGCCGCAACGATCTCTCCAGAGTACAGCCAGTGGCGTCGCAACTATTTATTTAGAAGGGGGAGGGGGGGGGGGCAAGAAAACCTATTTACTGACTTCTTCTCGGTGATTCCAGGACTTTGGTTTGGGGGGACGGGGCGAGGTCATCGAACTTTAATAAGAAAAACTCGCACTGGTGTGTTTAGATTTGCCTGTAGTTTTATAACTTTTTGCAAACATTTCGGCCCTCAATAATGTTGTTGTTACGGTCTTCAGTCCGGAGACTGGTTTGATGCAGCTCTCTCCACTTTATCCTGAGCAAGCCTTTTCATCTCCTCATAAGAACGGCAACCAACATCCACTTGAATCTGCTTGCTATACGCGTCTCTTGGTCTCCCTCTGCGATTTTTACCCCACACACTTCCCTCCATAGACCAAAGATAACATAAACTGCGCGTGTGCCTATCTATGCTGTGTTGTGGTTTGAAACCTACATCTAAAACTGCCCCGAGTCACGTGACTGAGTTTTCATCATTATGAGCTACAGTTTTTCTCATTTACAGGTGAATACAAGAGTTGATTTTAAGAATAAAACGACTTCTTGTATTCCTATTACACACCAAGTAGTGAAGATAACGTAATTTCATATTGTTATTAATATTAATGCAGTAATTTCGTGTATCCAGGTGCCCAGGTGAATTGTACTGTGTTGTCAGTGATTTTTAGAAGCAAGAGAATTACATATCTTCGGAATTTGTGTTAAGCTATGAATCTTTTAATTTTTGCTAGTTATGAATGTGATTATCGATTGAAAGATACTTCAATCTGCTCCTTATAAAGTTTATATGTCAGCAAGTAAGTAATTTCTGGTGAAAAACTGCTTTCAATTACGTTATTCAGAGCTAAACATTCATACAGACTATTTATTATACCAATAGTCACTTCCTGCCGAGTGCATCAATGATGTTTCCTCACTACCATATTCTCTAATGTAAACAGCCAATGCTTTTGTTTTAAGCTTTGGGCATCACGGTCTGTGGCAAAAGTCTTAAAATATAAACGGTTGTTAAAATTGGACATTATGGATGCAAACAGATAACATTTCTTACAAAAGCAAAACGAAACATTTCACATGTATTGTTGAGGAATCTTACGGAAGCTGAAGCTCCTTTCATACTGATATTTGATCTTCTACTCCTGTGTAAAATTCTAACAAAAAGACTCACAGTACAACGACAACAATCTTTCATGTAAAAACTGTTGTTCTGTTGGTTATAAAAAAACTGTCAATACGTTTCATCCAGGCACATGTAAAAACTGTAGCTATCGCATTAATTTTTGCATCTGCGGAGAACTAACGCCATTGTACTACTAAAGATGCAATAAAAATACGGTAAGACGTTTTATTGTTCAAATACACGCTTAATTTCCACTACAAAGGATAAGAAATGCAACTGTCAGCTATATTTCGCATTACTCGTAATGATGAAAGCGGTTTTCTGCCCCGAGTCACGTGACTTGGATGTTGGTTTCAGTACAATGACGTCACGCTCAGTCTATGTTATCTTTGGTCTATGCTTCCCTCCAATGATAAATTTACGATTTCTCGATGTCTAAGAATGTGTCCTACCAACCGATCCCTTCTTTTAGTCAGGGTATGCCAAAATTCCTTTCCTCACCTGTTCATTAGTTATGCGATCTACCCACCTAATCTTCAGCATTCTTCTGTAGCACCACATTTCAAAAGCCTCTATCCTCTTTCTGTCCACACTGCTTATCGTCCATGTTTCACTCCCGTACAAGGCAACACTCCACACAAATGCCTTCAGAAAAGACTTCCTTACACTTAAATTAATATTCGATGTTAGCAAATTTCTCTTTTTCAAAAATGCTTTTCTTCCCATTGCCATTCTGCACTTTATATCCTCTGTACTGCGACCATCGCATGTTATTTTACTACCCAAGTAACAAAACTCATCTACCAAATTCATTGTTTCGTTACCTAATCTAATTCCTTCAGCATCGCCTGATTTTCTAAGACCGCATTCCATTATTTTTGTTTTGCTCTTGTTAATGTTCATTTTATACGCTCTCTTCAACATACTGTCCATTCCATTCAACTGTTCTTCCAGGTCCTTTGCTGTCTCTGACAGAATTACAATGTCATCAGCAAAACGCAATGTTTTTATTTCTTCCCCCTGAACTTTAATCCCTATTCCAAAATTTTCCTTGCTTTCCTTCACCGCCTGCTCAATGTACAAATTGAATAACATCGGAGAAAGGCTACAACCCTGTCTTACTCCCTTCCTAACTGATGCTTCCCTTTCATGCCCTTCGAGTCTAATAACTGCGGTTTGGCTTTTGTACAAGTTGTAAATAACTCTCCTTTCCCTGTATTTTACCCCTGCTGACTTCAGATTTTGAAAGAGTGTATTCCAGTCAACGTTGTCAAAAGCTTTCTCCAAATCTACAAAAGCTAAAAATGTAAGTTTGCCTTTCCTTAATCTATCTTCTAAGATAAGACGTAAAGTGAGTATTGCCTCCCGGCTTCCTACGTTCCTCCTGAATCCAAATTGATCTTCCCCGAGGTCAGCTTCTACCAGCTTTTCCATTCTCCTGTAGATAATTCGTGTTAAAATTTTGCAACCATGACTTATCAAACTGATGGTTCTGTAATTTTCACACCTGTCTGCGCCTAATTTCTTTGGAATGGGGATTATTACATTTTTCTTAAAGTCTGAGGGTATATCGCCTGTCTCATACATCCTACACAACAGTTCAAATAGTCTTGTCATGGTTGGCTCTCCCAGAGACTTTAGTAGCTCTGAGGGTATGCCATCTACTTCTGGGGCCTTGTTCCGACCTATGTCTTTCAAGGCTCTATCAAATTTATCTCTCAGTATAGTAACTCCTATTTCATCTTGATCTACTTCATCTTCCCTTCCTACAAAATCGTCTCTAAGTTCGTTTCCTTTGTAGAGCTGCTCTATGTACTCTTTCCACCTTTCAGCTTTCCCTTCTTTGCTGAGAACTGGTTTCCCATCTGAGTTCTTGATATTCGTAGAATTGCTTTTCTTGTCGCCAAATGTCTCTTTTATTTTCCTGTAGGCGGTATCTACTTTCCCCCTTCTTATACATTCTTCTACAGATTTGCATTTGGCTTCTAACCACTTATGCTTGGACATTTTGCACTTCCTGTCAATCTCATTTTTTAGTCGTCTGTACTCCATTTTGCCTGTTTCATTTACTGCATTTTTATATTATCTCCTTTCATCAATTAAATTTAGTATTTCCTTTGATACCAAGGATTTTTTGTAGGTCTTGCCTTTCTACCTATTTTGTCGTCTGCTGCCTTCACTATTTCATCTCTCAATGCTACCCATTCCTCTTCTACTGTTTTATTTTCCCATGTTTCTGTCAATTGTTACCTAAATCTCCCTCTGAAATTCTCCAGAACTTCACTTTCCTTCATTTTGTCTAAGTCCCATCTCCTTATTTTCCTACCTTTCTGCAGTTTTTTCAGTTTCAGCCTACAGTTCATGACTAACAAGTTATGGTCAGAGTCTATATCTGCCCCTGGGTATGTCTTACAGTTTAAAGCCTGGTTCCAGAATCTGTCTTACCATTATAAAATCTATCTGATACCTTCCGGTGTCTCATGGTCTCTTCCACGTATACAGCCTTCTTTTGTGATTCTTAAACCACGTGTTTGTTACAATTAAATCATGTTCTGTGCAAAATTCTACCAGGCGACATCGTCTTTCATTCCTCATGCCCAGTCCATATTCACCTACTATTCTTCCTTCTCTTCCTTGTCCTACAACCGAATTCCAGTCTCCCATCACAATTAAGTTTTCCTCTCCCTTAACTGTCTGAATAATTTCCTTTAGCTCCTCATATATTTCTTCGTTCTCCTCATCATCGGCAGTGCTAGTTGGCATATAAACCTGTACTACTGTTGTCGGCGTTGGCTTCGTATCTATCTTGACAATGATAATGCGATCACTGTGCTGGTCATAGTAGTTTACCCGCATTCCTATTTTCTTATTCATTATCAGTCCTACTCCTGTGATACCCCCAACTGATTTTGTATTTATAATCCTGCACTCACCTGACCAGAAATCCTGTTCATCCTGCCACCGAACTTCACTAATCCCCACTATATCTAACTTCAACCTATCCATTTCCCGTTTTAAATTTTCTAATTTTCCTACCCGATTAAGGGATCTAACATTCCACGCTCCGATCCGTAGAACGCCAGTATTGTCTTTCCTGATGATCACATCCTCCTGAGTAGTCCCCGCCCGGAGATCCGAATGGGGGACTATTTTACCTCCGGAATATTTTACCCGAGAGGATGCCATCATCATATTTCCATACAGTAGAGCTGCATGTCCTCGGGAAAAGTAACGGCTGTAGTTTCCCCTTGCTTTCAGCCGTACGCAGTAGCTGTGTGGCAAAACCACATTACCCGATGTTACAAGGCCAGCTCAGTCAATCATCCAGACTGTTGCCCCTGTAACTACTGAAAGGCTGCTGCCCCTCTTTAGGTACCACAAGTTTGTCTGGCCTCTCCACAGATACCCCTCCGCTGTGGTTGCACCTATGGTACGTCTATCTACGACGTTGAGGCACGCAAGCCACCCCACCTCGGCAATGTCTGTGGTTCATGGGGGTGGTCCATCAATAATAAAAATAGAAATAATAATAAAAAAAAGTTGATGGACGATACGATTACGACTCTACTATTGTGATAATATCTATGTACCATGCCAAAGACAAACATTTTAGTGGTCGTATTGATTGCAGTTAATCACTTTCAACATATTCCATTAATAGTGAATAATTGCTTAGGGGAAAAACACAGGTAATTTTTTTTGCAATGTATATACTTGCATTCCGTTTAATTAAGGAACGACATTTGCCACAGAAATCTAGATTTATACAGGGTGTTACAAAAAGGCACGGACAAACTTCCTCACACACATTTCCTCACACATACAAAGAAAGAAAATATGTTATGTGGACATGTGTCCGGAAACGCTTAATTTCCATGTTAGAGCCTATTTTAGTATTTTTCTTTAAATGTAAATTGAAATAATTCGTGCAGAGAATTGTCAAAATACCGAATTGTTTCGTTAGTATGTACTGTACTTCCTTGATTCACGTCATCAACACAGATTTTCTGTGAACGTTTGGGCAGGAATTCTTGGTGATGTCTTGATTGGGCCTCATGTTCTTCCACCTACGCTCTCTGGAGCACGTTATCATGATTTCTAAGGGGATACGCTACCTGTGCTGCTAGAACATGTGCCTTTACAAGTACGACACAACATGTGGTTCATGCACGCTGGAGCTCCTGTACATTTCAGTCGACGTGTTCGTACGCTTCTCAACAACACATTCGGTGACCGATGGACTGGTAGAGGCGGACCAATTCCATGGCCTCCACGCTCTCCTGAACTCAACCCTCTTGACTTTCATTGATGGGGGCATTTGAAAGCTCTTGTCTACGCAACCCCGGTAGCAAATGTAGAGACTCTTCGTGCTCGTATTGTGGACGGCTGTGATACAAAACGCCATTCTCCAGGGCTGCATCAGGGATTCCATGCGACAGAGGGTGGATGCATGTATCCTCGCTAAAGGAGGAAATTTTGAACATTTCCTGTAACAAAGTGTTTGAAGTCACGCTGGTACGGTCTGTTGCTGTGTGTTTCCATTCCATGATTAATGTGAGTTGAAGAGAAGTTCAAAAATGTTCAAATGTTTGTATAGTCTATGGGACTTAACTACGGGGTCATCAGTTCCTAAACTTACTAACTACTTATGAACTACTTACGAACTAGGACGGCACAAATATCCATGCCCGTAGTGGCCGTGCAGACCGTGACTGGAGCGCCTTAGTTCCCTCGGCCACCGCGGCCGGCTGAAGAGAAGTAATAAAATGAGCTCTAACATGGAAATTATTTTCTTTCTTTGTGTGAGGAATGTTTCCTGAAAGTTTGGCCGTACCTTTTTGTAACACCCAGAATCTGACGTTGTTTAGAATATTCATTATCACAGACTCCTCCCAGTCGTTGTGCAGATGCTTCAGAAGGCCAATGTCCAATTCGTTGTTACGTATTTCAAGGCATGTTCACGAAATAGAACAAACGAACATTTTATAGGGAGTATTCTGACATCTACACAATTCTAAACATTCCAGATCACAGCTCTATTTAATTAATTAAAGTGCCGAAAAAGGCGGAAATAATTTTTTTTCTTTTCATGCAGATCTATGCTCTGCGGTCGTTCGTTTGGATCGTTCTTGATTGTTCGTTGAATATTCGGCTCAGTTTTTTTTTTACTACAGAGGGCGCTTACCCCCCCTCCCCCCCCCCCAACCGGACGCGCTGAGGTTTCGAACTACCGACCACATGCATCACAACCTAACGCACTAACGGCTAAATGACATGTTTAGACACTAGATTATAATTTTTCGTACTATGAACGACACCCTTTTGTTGAATCTTGAGTGCTCCACTGCTTTGAAATGCAAAGCGTAATAATAAGAAAATTATAAAATACTGGAAGCAACATGGCGTATGCCAGAGAGAGTTCTGGGCGAGGAATGCACGTGACATTTCCTAACGCATGGTATACGTAAAATCAAGAGGCGGTGTCAAATCGCCATTATTTTTGCAAATATCTCTGTGACGGTGCGAACTACAAGAAAATCATAGAAGAGGAAAGTTGTAGAGAATATTCCCCTCTACAGATTCGGTTATCGTGACAGACGAATGGTTTGTTTGTAATTGCAATTACATTACAAACGGTTTTCTTCAGTGTTACTGACGTATTTTTGTCCGAAAAATTTGAAAAAGGGACATTCTGGTCTCTGGCGGCCAACAATTATGTCTCTAAAATTTGGTGCCGATCGGTTAAACGGTTCGACCTAAAAAGTGAAACACGTTACGGACAGACAGACATCGTCAAATCGCCGTTATTTTTGCAAATATCTCTGAAACGGTGTACCAGCTATCTTGTTCACCCAAAATATCTCTGGAACAATAACAGCTATAGGAAAACGACTTTCACCGGTATCAATGTACGGCTGGGGCCCATGAATGTACATATTTGGAAACATTCTAAAACGAAAGCAAATGTGTTTTTTTAACACAAACGTGTGTTTTTTTAATGGACACTATATTTTTTCTTCAGCAATCCATATCATGACAAATCACAAAAACAATGGCGTTGATTGCACCGCAATATTCCAATTACATCCAGAGATATTGCGACGCGAAGTTGATGCTTGAAATACGCGAAACGCGCGGCTAGCGCTCGTCCTGAGCAGCATGGGGTTCTCGCATGAGTCTTAGCCATGCAATCAACGCCATTGTTTATGTGATTTGTCATGCTATGGATTTCTGAAGAAAAAATATAGGGTGTCCATTAAAAAAAAAACATAAGTTTGTGTTAAAAACACATTTTCTTTCGTTTTAGAAGGTTTCCTAATATGTACATTCATGGGCCCCAGCCGTACATTGAAACCGGTGAAAGTCGTTTTCCAATAGCTGTTATTGTTCCAGAGATATTTTGGGTGGACAAGATAGCTGGGACACCCCAAAAGGGAGCAGAGTTGTAGAGAATTTTCTCCTCTATAAACATGTTACTCAATTTTCGTATCTTATGTACGATTGAGCCGTTATTTTCATTTAAACTTCGAGCTGTCAAAAGGCTATCGCAAAGGCCCACTTTTAGTGTTAAAACCGTAACCTAAAGTGGGCCAAAAAAAGGGATGGCCCATTAAGCTGCGCTTGCGTCTCATTTATATGTAATAGCGAAGTTGAGCGCCCCATCAGTACAGATGTTGTCCCCTATTAGCAGTCACAGACTGAAACATAGGACGAAAGGAGAGGACAGAATGTAGCAGTTGTTACAGGATGCTTCAGTCAAAGGCAAAAATGGCTGCAGCTCCTGCATCCATATCTGTTCTCCACATAGGACGGGTCCGATGACAGTTTTCCACACGAGCGATCTATTATTTGCCTCCTGTCTTTCAAGAGGATAGTCGTAAAACGAAGTTCCTAAGAAACCAGAAATAATAAATTAAAAAACACAATTCTGTGTGTGTCCTACAAGTTTATTTTTGTTTACTTAACCGGTTTTCGGCTTATTAGGCCATCTTCAGAGTATTGACTGCTGTGTCAAAGAGGTTACAATGTTGCGATACACTATGGGAAGAGATGACAAATGACTCTACTTAGATCGACATACATAGTATAACACTTCTTTGTGTTATTACAGTTATCAACTTATGTTATGTATGTCGATCTAAGTGGAGACATTTGTCAACTCTTCCCATACTGTATCTAAACAATGTAACCTCTTTGACACAGCAGTCAATACTCTGAAGATGGCGTAATAAGCCGAAAACCGATTAAGTAAACAAAAATAAACTTGTAGGGGGAAAATACAGAAACAAGGTGGTCTGCAGAAATAGACTACACGGAGAAAATAAGTAAATAAAATTGACAGAATGGGGAAAGTCAAAGAGCATGCTTCAACATAGTAGAAACCTTCGCATTATTTTATAAGGTCTCGGCGTTAATAATAATAATAATGGTTACTCGGAAATTCCCGTTACAAGCTTCGAGGAGAATGAGTTCATGCTACTTTCACAAGGAATCCTAATCCGTAAATTTCACGTACTTCTTTAATTCTAACACTTCGAAACAAATGTCTTTTACTGCAAGCTCTTTGCTTTCCACATTTTTGGAAGTAGGTAGCCTACACCAAAACAATAACATTTTTAGTAAACCATGGGTAATAAATTACACATCTCAAGACCTTCAATCGCATATCTTCCCTGCTGTGAACAGGTCTCTTCTATCAGTCAAGTGCTTATAGATCTTAATTAATGCATTTTAAACTTTACATTTTTCCCTGATTTTGCTCAAACTAACTCCTTCCAAAAAATAAAAACCAAAGAGCTTTCAGTAGAACAGATATGTTTTTCAGTGCCAGAGATAAAGATCTCTGGTTGAGTTTTTTGTGAAAATATCAAGTACTTGTCCCCCCTGTATCGGATATTTCAGAACATCGTGTATAAAGCGATGCAGTGGTTGGGAAGGAAGTAAGACAGAGCTTTAGACTTTCTCCAATGTTATTCAATTATTAAATTTGTACAATGAGCAAGCTATAAAACAAAGCAAGGAAAATTGCAGAAGGCATTAAAGTTCAGAGTGGAGAAATAAAAACATTGCGTTTTCCCGATGACATTGTAATTCTGTCAGAGACAGCAAAGGACATGAACGGAATGGACGGATGGACGGTGTGTTGAAAGGTACGTATAAGATGAACATTAACAAGAGGAAAACAAGGGTACTGGAATGGAGTCTAAGAAAATCAGGAGATGTTGAAGGAATTAGATTAGGTATCGAAATAATAAATGTGGTAGATGAGTTTTGTTACTTGGGCAGTAAAATAACACATCATGGGCGCAGTACAGAGGATATAAAATGCAGAATGGCAATGGGTAGAAAAGCGTTATTGAAAAAGAGAAATTTGTTAACAGCGAATATTGATTTAAGCGTAAGGAAGTCCTTTCTGAAGGCATTTGTCTGGAGTGTTGCCTTGTATGGGAGTGAAACATGGACGATAAATAGTGTGGACCGAAAGAGGATAGAGGCTTTTGAAATATGGTGCTACAGAAGATTGCTGAAGATTAGGTGGGTGGATCGCGTAACTAATGAGGAGGTACTGAACAGAATTGGGGACAAAAGAAATTTCTGGCATACCTTGACTAAAAGGAGGGATAGATTGGTAGGACACATTCTTAGACATCAAGGAATTGTGAATTTAGCGTTGAAGGGAAGTGTGTGGGGTAAAAACCGCAGAGGAAGACCAAGAGATGGATACAGTAAGCAGATTCAGACAGATGTAGGTTGCCGTTCTTATGTGGAGATGAAGTGGCTTGCTCAGGATAGGGTATTGTGGAGAGCTGCATCAAACCAGTCTCCGGACTGAAGACCACAACACAACACACACACACACACACACACACACACACACACACACACACATTCTTGTGATAGTCTGGAGACTGGTTTTAGCCGGCCGCGGTGGCCGAGGGGACTGCGGCGCGCCAGTCACGGTCTGCACGGCCACTACGGTCGGGGGTTCGAATCCCCCCTCGGGCATGGATATTTGTGCCGTCCTAAGTGTAAGCTAGTTATAAGTAGTTTGTAAGTTTAGGGACTGATGACCCTGTAGCACAGAGTAACATATACAGAGAAGAAACCCCCCTAAACCACTGTCCTACCCTCCCCTCTTAGTTCCATAAGATGCTAGCAGGTGTCAGGCGGTTCCCCGGCTTAGTACCGATAGACGACACTAGAGGCGCTTCTGAGGGTAGCGTGGAGGGGAGGCTGAGGGGAGATCTCGTCCGGCTGTGTCCGGCTTGCTGGCGTTTGAGGGGAGGTGGTGGTGGGGACAGCCGCTACCTGCTGCCTGCTCTGGCCAGTTTAAAGGGCTCCTTCTGACCGCAGCGCCATCATGGGACATCTTACGGAACCTTCCCTCCCCGCACCCCTGAGCGTGTGACCGGGCCCTTACGGATGTTTCCCGTCTGTATATGTCCCCGTAGTTAAGTCCCATAAGCTTTACAAACATTTGAACATTTTTTTGAGGTTTGATTCAATTTCCTGGAGGTGTTCCACGACCACACACAATGATGAACACACCAGATGTATCTCGCAGCATTTGCCGTTAATGTTTTATTTAAAAAAAACCACAGATCGATTTGAATCACCTAGTGATCATCTTCAGTGTCCTTCAAACGAGCATATGAATGCCCTGAATGTAACTCTAGTTAGTTAACATTCAGGGCATTCATAGGCTCGTTTGAAGGACACTGAAGATGATCACTAGGTGATTGAAATCGATCTGTGGTTTTTTAAATAAAACATTAATGGCCAATGCTGCGAAATACATCTGGTGTGTTCATTTGAACATTTTTTTGGCTGGTTTGGTGCAGCTCTCCACTCTATCCTGAGCAAGCCTCTTCATCTCCTCATATGAATAGCAATCTGCATGCATTTCAACCTGCTTACTGTATTCGTATCTTGGCACCGTTTGCTATTTTTACCCCACACATTTCCCTCCATTGCTAAATTGACGATTGCTTGATGTCTAAGAATGTGTCCTACCAATCGAACCTGCTTTTAGTCAACGTTTGCCAGAAATCCCTTTTCTCCCCAATTCTGTTCAGAAAGTCGTCATTACTTATGCGATCTACCCACCTAATCTTTAGCATTCTTATGCACCTGCAACGAAAGCCAACCGCCTCATTCTTCCTCCAATTGCGTTACCTTAATTCTCAATACTACAGCAACCTCAATCACGTCAAATACGAGCAGCTGGACTCAAGTAAGGTGTATGCTACTGAGATGAAATTGTTAAGACCAACACCAGGTAAGTTTGAATTAGTAGTTTAATCCAACACTACAAATAAACTGACCTTTGTACAATAATAACTTTGAAAAGTTATCGTGCTGATGGGCATAGGGACTGCCTCGAAATCTGATTCAAAACTGCGCTTTTACACGACCCCTGCGGACCGCCTTTATACCGTATAAATTCTCAACAGTGCCCTGAATTGTTAGAGTACATAAAATATTACTTCTACAATCAATTATCTATATCTTAATAATCTTAATCTTAAAATTGCTACACTCTGAATATGACGCGAAATTGAACGGACAGAAAGAAGATGCTGTGATATGCAAATGATTAGCTTTTCAGAGCAACGTGATGACACGAGGAAAGTTTCCAACCGATTTCTGATACACAAACAGCAGTTGACCAACATTGACTGGAGAAACGTTGTGATGCCGGGTGTAAGGAGGAGAAATGCGTACCATCACGTTTCCGATTTGATTAAAAAAAATGCCTATCGCGATTACGGTTTATCGTATCGCGTAGGTCGCGATCCAATGACTGTTAGCATAATATGGAATCGGTGGGTTCAGGAGGGCAATACGGTATGCCGTACTGGATCCCAACGGCCTTGTATCACTAGCAGTCGACGTGACAGGCATCTTAACTGCATGGCTATAACGGATCGTGCAGCCACGTCACAGAGTAACATATACAGAGAAATAGCCCACCCTAAACCACTGTCCTACGCTCTCCTCATAGTTCCGTAAGATGCTAGCAGGTGTCAGGCGGTTCGCTGGCTTAGGGTCCTCTCGCACGTCAGAGGGTAGCGTGGAGGGGAGGCTGAGGGGAGAGCTCGTACCGCCTGCCACGAGGCCACGGCTGTGTCCGGTTTGCTGGCTTTTGAGGGGAGGTGGTGGTGGGGACAGCCGCCACCTGCCGCCTGCTCTGGCCAGTTTAAAGGGCTGCTTCTGACCGCAGCGCCATCGTGAGACGGAACTGCTGGAAACCCTCCCTCCCCGCACCACGGTGCGTAGGACCGGGCCCTTACGGAGGTTTCCCGTCTGTATATATTTGTCTGTGGCCACGTCTCGATCCCTGAATCAACAGGTGGGGACGTTTGCAAGACGACAACCATCTGCATGAACAGTTGACGACGTTTGCAGCAGCATGGACTATCAGCCGGGATATCATGGCTGCAGTTACCCTTGACGCTGCATCACAGACAGGAACGCCTGTGATGGTGTACGCAACGTTGAACCTGGGTGCAACAAATGGCAAAACATTTTTTTCGGGTGAATCCAGGTTCTGTTTAAAGCATCATGATGGTCTCATCCGTGTTTGGCGACATCGCAGTGAATGCACATTGGGAGCGTGTATTCATCATCGCCATACTGACGTTTCACCCGGCGTGATGGTATGGGGTGCCATTGGTTACACGTCTCCATCACCTCCTGTTCACATAGACGGCACTCTGAACAGTGCCTATTACATTTCAGATGTGTTACGACCCGTGGCTCTATTTTTCATTCGATCCCTGCGAAACCTTACATTTCAGCAGGATAATGCACGACCGGAAGTTGCAGGTCCTGTATGGGTCTTTCAGGGTAAGGAAAATGCTCGACTGCTGAACTGGTCAGCACATTCTCCAGATCTCTCACCAATTGAAAATGTCTGGTCAATGGTAGCCGAGCAACTGGCTCGTCACAATACGCCAGTCGCTACTCTTGATGAACTGTGGTACCGTGTTGAAGTTGCATGGGCATCTCTACCTGTACACGCCATCCAAGCGCTGTTTGACTCAATGCCCAAGGTCGTTATTACGGCCAGAGGTGGTTGTTCTGGGAACTGATTTCTCAGGATCTATGCGTGAACATATAATCACATATCAGTTCTAGTATAATATATTTGTCCCATGAATACCTGTAATATCCGTATTTCTTGTTGGTGCAGCAATTTTAATGGCCAGTAGTGTATTTTGCATTTTATAGAACAAGCATATAGGTATTAGTAACATTTAAACCTTTGTAAATGATACTAATAACTGAAAATGTACTTAAATGTGATAAGCAACAAGCAATGTTACAGTTATGGTAATAACTTGAAAAATATTAATTTCATGCACGAGTATTTTTAGTACTGCAACAATACTGATTGGAAAAATTAATGTATTCTCTGAGTTTATTTAAACAATTAATTTGGCATTAGTTACATACTCGTTATTCTGTCAAACTATAATCTAAAAATGATTGTTAGTAAAAGCTTACATACTCGCATATGATAACATAAATTTAAATTATTTAATGACTATTTAGTCAACCATGTTCTCATCTATATTAATTTGTAGATTTAAATCAACCTATTTCGTGATTTATGTTCCTACCAGTCGATAGGCTATTTCATATTGCGTATTTACTTTTGATACTAGTTACATAAAACAATGTATACTCACATATGTCTCACGGACCTCTGTGTCTGTTTCCACAGGTATATAAAAAACACTAAAGTTTTAATTTAGTATGTTTAGCTCAGAAAATGGGATGGTATTACAGATCACACCACATTTCTAAAGTTTCAGTCCTCTTCCTGTCTGAACCATGTATCGTACATGTTTCACTCCCATACAAGGCACAAAGATGCCTTTAGGAAAGACTTCCTAACACTTACGTTAATATGTAATGGTAACAAATCTCTCTTTTCCAGAAACGCTATTCTTCTCATTGTCATTCTGCATTTTATATCCTCTGCACTGCGACCATCGAATATTATTTTACTTTCCAATAACAAGAGCACCTACCACCTTTATTGTTTCGTTACCTAATCTGCACCCTTTAAAATGGGGTGTCACACACAATACTGTATAATATGGTAACGTATTTCATTCAGATATTGGTTACAGATGTAATTTGTATGTGATACAGTACGATATGTTGCTCTCTCTTTGCTTGGGGTAACTGGGGCTACCATAAGAGTGAAAAAGTCATTCTCGCCGGAACTTCCAGTAACCGTTCGAGGCAGATTTCTTTGTCGTGACGTTGCGACACGAGGAATAGGTGGATACTATTTCAGTTGTGAAGGCGGTGGAAATAAACGCAGGAAGCTTGCGACAGTGAGGAACAGGATGTTTTGCGGTTAGGAAGCCACGTTAGAGGGTGTTCGGAAGCAGGCAATATGAGCAACCGCTTCTGACCTTCAATAACCTGTGTAGGTCACCGCTGGGGCGACGAACTCTCTCGTATTATACGGATTCTCACGTATTTAAGCACCTTTTTTTTTCAACTCTTTCGTCCCTCTTATTTTAACCAGTTTTTCCCGTATATTTTGCAGTGATGGCAGATATAACCCGAAACCCGTGAGGTACTATCGATAGTTTATCTTATTGAGATAACTCGAAAACTTTTTTTTTTTTTTTTGCAATAGTCGATCAGTATTCGTTCTTCCACGGAATTTGGAATGCATGGGGCTGTGGGGGAAAACGTTTAGGCCTATTACTTTCTTGGTCAATACCACTAACTCATGGATGCTATCGTGTCTTTGTCCCATAACAACACACGCAAGCAATGCGAAAGGCTTTTTATGTTAACAGAAGAGTTTAATTAGTTATTTCTCAAATGCCTAACGATATTTCGGAGCCGTTCCAAACAACCAGAACTGACAGATCGCAGTTGTCAGCAATCGAAAACAGAGAAAAATAGCGCCAAATGCTATCTTCTTTGTTTTTCCGTAATATCTACTTTGAAGTTTTCGTGTATATTTCATTCGATTTTAGATTGAATATGTTTTCATCATGTGCTGTCTCAGTGAAAATGGATGTTAAAGATATTTTTGTTTTGGTTTTGGAACCACTACTGAATAATTATTGAACTGCTTAAGTCCATCCGTAGAAAATTGCGTCAAAGATGATTTTATTAGCTTCTAAACTTCTGCCATTTCTTAAATATTTACATAATAAAAAGTACTGATTCATGAAATGCAAATTCTATAGGGTTTGGCATAATGTTCTTGAATTTAATCCACAACTGAGTGTTATTAATGCCATCGTACTCTTGCAAAGAATCTAGAACTACCCGAAAGTATGGTACATGGTAAGCAAAGTGAGTCTGATTTTTATGACTGGCTCCCTAATCTCATCATTTCCAACGAAATACTCGTAGTTATGCACATGAAATTTACGGTGACTTAATCTCCGTTATTATCATGGCCATATTTTGGTTCTCTCCCTTAACCCCGTCATAAAAAGTTGGTCGCCACGGTGGAGTAGCCGAGCGGTCTAAAGCGTCTCGCTGCGGAGTGCGCGGTTGCTCGCCGTGGAGGTTCGAGTCCTCCCTGGGGCATGCATGGCCCCCACAATGGTGGGGCTGTTTGGACCCCTTGGTTCAGCGCCCGCACCTTAAGGGTGCCCGGGAACGGTCACACGCAGTGTAATTTTTTAATTATGTTAATTCAAACTGGAAAACTATTTTTCTCCAGCTGAATGTTAGAGCATTGTTTAACTAACAATCAAATGTGTAAAACAGATATTTATGACAAACCGTTTATTGTAACAGTTAGTTACTGTCACTGCTATGTCGTGCAGTGGCGGCTGGTGATAATGTGTTAATGTGCTACAGCACATTGTAAATATATTACTGAAATTATGCTATTTCTCTTCGAATGCAAGCGAGAAATCGCTTTAAAATTACATCATTTCTCTTGGAATGCGAGCCAGATATCACAATAAAATTATGCCAATTCCCTTCCACTGCATATTGGTATGGTAGTAGTAAGGATGAAAACGCATTTTGGAGCGCTCTCGCCGCGATAGCTGGAAACCAGCTCCGTGTGCTGAAATGGGATTCAGCCGCGCTGGTACGTGCGTAGAGAAGCGGCGCAATCGTCTGTTCGCTAATGCGCATGCGCAGACGTCACGTCAGGCCTGGCGACTCATGTGAGCTGAGACCGACTGCAGCACCAGATCAATATTTCTGTTCGCGCTGCGTGTGATGGCTGCGGAAGAATAGTATATGACGAATATTGCGGCTTACAGAGTCAAATAGCGCGCTGACTCAGGCGTCTTGCTCTCAAACCTACCTGTATGAGGCTCGTATTCAAATACCTCTGAGTCTAAATTTTTAATCTCTGTAAATAAAATTAATATTTTTTAGACGTTATATTTACTACCTGCAGTGAATACATGCAGTTTGCTGCGCTGTTATAGATTACCCTGAAGGTCTTACTGTCAATACAGTATTAATTGATATTTAATTAAAGGCAATCATACTAGGGTTGACCTTTTATTTTACTGTATTTTGTTTCCTGTTTATTTTTGTAATTTTGTAGCACACTGGTCAAATGTTGCACGAGCCGCCACTGGTGTCGTGTGAAGTTGTGTGCCGCTAAACGTCAGGCTGGGTTGCCTCAGAATAAAAACTGCAGCAGCTTATTGGTCGAATTTCCAAAAATACCGAATCACTTGTTTTTTAAAATTTGAACCCAAAATCCAAATCCGAAAATTTGTAATTTTAACTTCAAAATTGCCTAAATAGCAACAGAATTTCGAAAAACACCCTCTCCCCAATTTAACCCCCTTGATTGTTGAATTTCCAAAAATACCGAAACACTTGTTTTTTAAATTCTAACGAACAATACAAATACCAATTTTTGTAGCTACAGTTTCAAAATTGTCTTGACAACAAAGTGTTTTCGAAAAGAATTTTTGATCCCGTCTTCTACCTCCTTAGTTTTTGAATTTCCAAAAATACCGCAACTCGTGTCTTTTTAATCCTGATCAAGAGTCCATAACCTAAGTTTCGTAGTTATAGCTTGAAATTTGAGTTAACAGCAACATATTTTTGAAAATCAATTTTTTGCGTCCTCTATTTTACCCCCTTATTGGTTGAATTTCAAAAAATTCCGAGACACGTGTCTTTTAAATTCGAACCCCGAATCCAAATCCGAAAATTTGTAGTTCTAACTTCAAAATTGCCTAAATAGCAACATATGTTCGAAAAACACCCTCTCTCCAATTTTACCTCGTTGATGGTTGAATTTCCAAAAATACCGAAACACGTACTTTGTAAAGTCTAACCAACTATACAAATATCAGTTTTTGCAGCTCTAGCTTCAAAATTGTACCAATAGCAACGTGTTTCCAAAAGAATTTTTGATCCTCTATTTAACCCTCTTCCTTGTTGAATTTCCAAAAATAGTAAAAATCATGGTTTTTTAATCCTGACCAAGATTCCATGTCGGAAGTTTCGTAGTTGTAGCTTAAAATTTGAGTTAACAGCAACATATTTTTGAAAGTGAATTTTTTGCGTCATCTATTTTACCCCTTTATTTGTCGAATTTCAAAAAATACCGAAACACGTGTCTTTTAAATTCGAAGCCTACGTATTTTCAAAAAACTTTTCATCGCCTATTTCACCCCCTTACGGACGGAATATCGAAAAATCGCTTCTTAAATGACGCCTACAGAGAAAGATCAACACCCTCCACAAATTTCAAGTTTCTATCTTCAGTGCTTTGGGCTGGGCGATGATGAGTCAGTCAATCAGTCAGTCAGTCAATAGGGACACTTCCTTTTATATATAGAGATATTCTTCAACAACGTAAAGTAAGAGATACCATTACTAACAATTCAATTCGAAAAACGTAGATTAACTGTATATTCAGGCGCGGATATAGGATTTCTCTTATGGAGGAGCAGTTTTTATGTCCGTTGCCTATTTCCTCAAAAACTTATTGTAAATAAAAATATTAACAAATGTTTATTTTGTTATATACGTAATATTTGTACCTGAGTTATATTCTAATTGATTTATAAAATAGCGACTAATAACCGTTGCCGTTTAGTCCCTTCCAAAAATCAACCACTCAACAAATTTATAAAATAGAGTGAAACTAAAACTCAGAGATATTGAGAAAAAATAAAATACAGCAGAACCTAATTTAAACGTATATCAAGGGGAAACGGTTACTTGTACCTCAGAATTACTTAGAGGTCAGATACAGATATCATTATTATGAGGTCATTCGACAGCACCGCAGACTACCACGCAGGGGCCCAGGTTAGACTCCCAGCAGGAAACTGGCTGTCGTGTGTTGTCTTTATCATCATCGGCACACATCGTCAAGTAAACACACTTGCACTATGCGGCCGAATACTCTAGACTGGATGTTTTTATAAAATGTATAAACAATAAAGATAGAATACAGTATTTAAATAAAATCTTTTCATTTTGTCCTGTTTAAAAAATTTAGATACAATAATGTAATCTAGCACTTCACATTATTTTAACAAGAACTTGATCATGTTTTAAAGGGATTAAAATATTTTGCTTATTTCACCTTCCACGCATTATGTGCATAGACCTCATTATGCGAATTTACTAATTATTTCAGATTTTTTCACTACAAATGTGCACTAATTTAACGCCGACACAGATCGGTTGCACTAAACACTTCACTCAGTTCAGGTGTTTCAAGATTAATGTCGTCATCTCCATCATTATCACTTACCTTCTTGATCATCGCTGCGTTGTTGGCACACATCAGCAGTAATCTCTTCAACTAGTACACACACAGCAAGGCTGTTATCAGAATGTTCAAAACTGAAGAAATCTGTAGAGCTAGCTTATTACTAGACACAACTTCACAATCACCAATGTCATCAACGTCATTGTGAGGAATATCAACTTCGCAGTTTCTATCACGAGAATGGCATACACAGTCAGTCAATAATAATTAAGAATTCGTCCATTTCTCAGACAGAAAAATTATTTCATCACATTATATCTCTAAAACTCTTGGCATAAGGCCAGTTAAATCTGTAGTCTGTATGCAACGTTACATTATTTCTGACATCGAAATTCTCTTCGGCAATTGATAATTTTGTGGAACACACACGAAAATAGAACTGTGAAATTTACAGGAGTCTTTTCATTTTGTCTTTTCCATTTTTCAGGCTGTCGAGATCTCTTCCTAACTTTGCCTTCTGCGGCTAGTGAAATATTTCGTTTCATTGCACTCACTTTAAAGTTAATTATTAGTAACAATCCTATAAAAATGATTCGAAAACTGAAATATGGCCTAGCGTTTCTTAATATCTGGGACAGGCTGCCGCCTTGACAGATTTTCCGGGTAATTTCATCATATACGCTGTACCATTGGTGCAGATTGCTATCTGCAGCACATTTCCGTATTTGATACCAAACATCTGTGTAGATATAAATTAATGAAATGCAGCAACCAGTTGCTTGTGGTTATTTATTTTTAACTTTAACGACCGGTTTCGGGCGCTTGAGTGCCCTTCTTCTAGTCTATTTTTGTACTGTTGCTTAATGAATATACATGCTAGTAGTGGAATCAACGCTAAGTGCAAAGATTATGGAATGAATTGTGTGAAACTGAATACATTGTGTTTTTTCAAAATTTAAAGAGAGTCCGTTTACAGAGGACCACCTAATAATTCTCTGAAATACTTCATTGACAATTTCATCAGTTAATTCCTGTGATTCGGGTGTGTTAGCGATACTTGTATCATCAGCAAAGAGAACTAGCTTGGCATCTTTATTAATATAGAAAGGCAAATCATCGAATCTGTCGAAGTGTAAAAAGGTGGTTGCTAGCTGACCTATCTCTTCTAAAATCACATTGATAATCACATATAATTTCCACTGCTAGTGGTATGATTCTCTTGAGTAAACACTGTGACAGTATCTCCATAAAATCTCGGGCGAACTGCCGGATGTCCGTAACTTCTTGCCCCGATATTTCGGCGCAGAGTCTTCTGGCCATCTTCAGGTGAGTACCGCCGAAGTACTGGCGAAGACGCACTGAGCTGTGCTATTTATGCCCAATTCAGCCGACATTGCGCATGCGCGTACCTAGCGCGCGCGTTCACTACAGCTACGTACGCTGCTCCGAGCGCCCTCCGTGGTGGAGTTTTGTCGCTTCGATATCAGATCGATTCTCATCGTCATTAAGTTGCAGGAACCTACGCCGACTACGAAGTTTTTCAATGACAGGATTCCATGCAGCATTTATTTGGAAACCGCTGTCTCGATTGATAAGAGTCTCACTGTCAGACAATCTTTGACGGAACCCATCAGCGATGAAATTTTAGGAGGAGGGCAAAAGATGACGCTTACTTTATGCTTTTTTAGTATTCTGCCTATCTGTGATGAAATGTTCCCAATGTATGGGAGATAAGCAGTCGATTTGAAAGCCTCTTCTTCTTCCTTGTTCTGTCGTTTGGACGTGTGCATCGCTCGATTTACTTGCTTCCTTGTAAATCCATTCTCTAGGAATACTGTCTGCAGGTGTTCCAGTTCCGTGTGAAGGCTATCGGCATCAGAGATGGTATGAGCTCGATGGATTGGAGTCTTGAGGACGCCCATTGTTTGTGCTGGATGGTGGCAACTAGTAGCCTGTAAGTACAAGTCTGTATGAGTGGGCTTCCTGTATACCGAATGACCAAGTGAGCCATCACTTCTGCGCCGCACGAAAACATCTAAAAATGGCAAACAACCATTTTTCTCGATCTCCATAGTAAACTTTATGTTTTCATGTATGGAGTTCATATGAAGTAAAAAGTCTTGGAGACGTTCCACGCCATGAGGCCACACTATAAAAGTGTCATCGACGTATCGCCAAAACACTGTTGGTTTAAAAATAGCTGACTCAAGTGCTCTCTCCTCAAAATCTTCCATAAAAAGATTGGCCACCAGGGGAGACAAAGGACTCCCCATGGCGACTCCGTCGGATTGTTCATAAAACTCGTTGTTAAATAAAAAATATGTAGAGGAGAGCGTGTGCTCAAATAGCGCTGTAATGTCCTCACCAAATATGTTGCCAATGAGGTGTAGTGAGTCCACAAGAGGCACCTTCGTAAACAGTGAAACCACATCAAGACTGACCAACAAGTCGTTCCTTTGCAGCTGAAGTGACTGAAGTCTGTTGATAAAATCATTCTTTATATGATGTGGACACTTGCGCCGAAATATCGTGGGAAGAAGTTACGGACATCCGGCAGTTCGCCCGAGATTTTATGGAGATATCTGTACGCCGGGAAAACTTTAAACATCACACTGAGACAGTATTTTGTAAGTTACATTAAGGCGTGAGAATCCTCTGTAATTATCACAGTCCAGGGGATCATTCTTTTTTAATACGGGACAGATTAAGGCTGTTTTCCAGTCGTCAGACATTTTCTCGTATTCCCACACTTTCCCTATTAGTTTAGTAATTCTTTTTACTAATTCTGGTCCTCCGTTCTTTATTAGCTTACCCACAATTTTATCTTCACCTGAAGCTTTATTATTTTTTAGATTTTTAACTATTCTCCTTATTTCTTCTTTAGTGGGTGGCTGTACTTCGTATCTACTGTATATGGCATATCACATAAATGGATTTCGGTGGGGTCTTCGCAGTTAAGTAAATTAGCGAAGTAGTCTGCCCAACGCTGCTCTACTTCATCACCACTTGTGAGGGTTTTTCCTTTGACATCTTTAATAAATGTTTCTCTTATCTTATATTTTTGTGTAACTTTCTTTACATTTTGGTACATCTGTCTTGTCCTGTGATGGATAGTCCTCTTCTGCTTCTTATATCAATTCCTTGTAATATTTACCAGGCCACCACCATCTATATATACGAAAATGAATGTTTATCTGAATGTTCTCTATGTGTTAATAAACCATTCATTCGATTGCAATGAAACAAATGAGCACGACACACAGCTCAGGAGATATGACGTCATAAATAATGAGAGGCCACTGCGTGAGAATACCCAGATTTATGCGTCAATTATTCGAAAATGGGAGTAGTTAGGGACCTGCAAAAAAGTTTTTATATAATTTCAGACGTTTATGAAGCGTTTTGTAACTGACTTCCCCCCCCCCCCTCCCTACAAAATGATGAAACGAAAATAAGTCTACCGCTCACAACACTTTTGCTGTAGATGCCGTAAAACTGTCGCATCAGGCATGACCTTGTAACAAATAAAGTTGGCATTAAAGATTTCGACACGCAGAAATTGTCTTCGGCCAATGAGAACTCGCTAGCTGTCAGCCAGTGAGCTACGCCGTAATACCACAGTCTAATAAATTAGACTGTGATAATACTGACCATAGGCTTACTAAATAAAAGATACTGACAAACATATGCTAGCAGACGACAATGAAAAATACTGGGGGCAAACAAGCAATATTACGAGATATTAGAAAATAAACAGCCAAATGTTTCTGACTAGCGAATAGTGTGAAAGTCACTGATACTTATTTCATTTAGGCCTACCAGCAATTTAAGCGTTTTCCATACGTTTGTCACCGTTTTCTCGGAAGTCTAACATATTTGGAAAGAAGGTCAAATATTTTTGTGAAGGAAAAAGAGAAATATCATTGCTACTCTTATCACTTGCAGTTTCATTCTCCATTTTTTAGTCACACACAAATTTCCAAATCGATGACATCTATTCCTGACACAGCATTTTCTTACAATTAACATCGAGTATTGTGTAACATACTACTGTTATATGAATAAGAAAATCCCACAATATGTTATGAATAAGTAACTACTACAATGTGAAACAAACAATAAAAGTAAAAAAAAAAAAATAAAAATAAAAATAAAAAAATAAATAAAAAAATAAAATAAAATAAAATAAATCGGTGGGAGGGATTTGAACCCTTAGCACAAAATTAGAGATCTACCGTCCTGACCACTACACTATGGTACCTACATGACATAATCGTCTATTGTAGACCTTAGTAGGTGTTTTTTTTGTTAATATGTGTTTTCATTTACATTTAGTCATAATAAATTGATCCGGATACGATTTTGTTATACATCTTTGATACGCCTGAAACACCTTACTGCGAGTTATAAAACCAAAACTGCGAGATATACGGCAGATCAAGATGACTTCTGTTGACATGGAAAGAGAAAGTGGAAATCTCTTACGTTAGGTATAGGTTAAACAAGAAATTTGTTAAATGCACGTGAGGGCGCGTAGCGTTCGAATCTCCGGTTAACAAACACACAGCATCAAATTGGTCGTAGACAATTTCTGCGTGTCGAAATGAGGCCTCGTTTGTTCTATAGCTACAAAGATCGATAGCGCCCGGTCGTGGACACAGTCGAGTTTGTTTGCGAGTTGTGACTCACCCCGTTTACACGGGCTCCCAAAACCGGATTTCGTAAACCGATTTCCCAATTCCGCTTTTGGTTGGTCATGTAAACACTCCAAAACCGATTCTGGAAATCCGCTTCTGTAAAGCGGTTTTCCAGTTCCACAATCGATTTTCGTGCCCATGTAAACGCAACCGTTTTTGAAGCGTTCTTGGCTTGTCAGATTGTGTTTTCTTGTTAAGAATTTTCGGCACGTATGGAAAGAGTGATATTTTCTAATGTGAAATAAAAGTATAAATATTAGAGTGAACATAAATCTGTGTATTTAAATAAAGAAAAATAGCGATTGTGCAGACTAAATAAGGAACTGAATCAGCTGTTTTCCAGCCGCCATTTTAAGTGAGCTACGAAATCCGATTCAGGTTATGCCAAGTAAACACGACAGCGAAAAACGGTTCACGAAAATCGGCTTTCGTCTTCCGGAAGACGTGTTCCATGTAAACGTAGTGACTGTGACGTCAGCACGACGCTTGCCGAGCAGGGTTGCCAACGTAAGTGGTTTATCATCGAATCTGGTGGTTTTTTAAAGCCGACGGTGGGAAAAAATCTGAGTCAGTGGGAGGTGGGAAAAACAAAGGGTTGCAGAAGTAATATAATCCTAATTTGAAATTATTAACGAATATGGACAGATAAATGACTAGGAAATGTACACATTATTGGATAAACTGTAAAATTCTTAAGAGTTCAAAGATATTAACAATGGTATGACTCATTGCTCATTGTTGTAGGCTGTTAGTTCTGTGTTGACTTCTCCAATCTCCATGGAGAGGAAGTGTTGTACTTGCATCACACACTGACATTGTGTTAATGGTATGTATTTGTTGCTACAACACTTTATCAGATTTTTCTTGTTGTGAAAATGACTGAACATAGCAAACACTTAATATGTGACTGTACTTTAGTTGTTAACTTTCTTTTTTCTCAGATGTGATTACATTGTTTTGTGTCCCAGCCTCGTCGCCGTTTTGTGTCTCGTTTCCGTCGGAGGTGTCGGTGGCCGAGTGGAATGAGACCGACTCAGGAATAAAGATAGCACGCTGGTGCAGGTACGGAGGGGAGCAGCCAGAAACTAGAAACACTAGAGTAAATTAGAACGAGATATATATTGCACAGAATTTATACAATACTTAACTTTTACATAGGTCAGTACTGCAGAATGTTGATACATAGTTGAGCTAGAGTCCTGCCTAGTGCCTATCCGTTAGCTAAGTCTTCACTGGTGCCTATCTGATTCTGAAGGTCTTAACTGGTTCCTATCTCAGTCCCAAGTGAACGATGTCGTTCAGAGGTGGCCACGAGCGTAGTTGCAGCAGAGGGCGCTCGTGGCTGTCGTCGTAAGAACGCCGCGCCGTGCGTGCATGGCGGCGCGCGGCGAAAGTACGTAGCGCGCACTTTGGACTTGTGCGACACCACACATTGGATTATAGCTGAAATCTAGATTTTCTGACATAAAATAAAGACAATAGAATGACTGACGCTGACCTCCTTTCCAGACTGGATTACTTTCTGTTTTCAAGTTCAAATATTTCACAATTTGCTGTCTGTACCCGACAAGCATTGCAATGGCTCAACTTAATTATTGTTTGTTTTTATATTTAACATGTTTACTGCAGTGCTTTTGAATAAACTATTTTTTTGTATTTCCGTCTAGTGTGTATACTGACTGATAAGTCAGGTACATAAAAACTCCTCCTTTAAAATGCATAGTTGCGTCCAAAATTCGAATCAATTGGTCAAGAACAAAAGAATAGACGGTGGCCCTTTACATGGGAACTTCGGAAAGTTCGGTGGTTTTTGAAGGGATTTCACGGTCGCTTCGGTGGTTTTTATCATAACCCCGTTGGCAACCCTGTTGCCGAGGCCAACGAGGGAGATGGTCGGCCTCGGACGCTTGCCTAGCGCGTGATGTTACTCTGTGGCGTCACTAAGCTCACCCGAGCACACAGAGTAACATATATTTGTCTGTGCCCGCATACAGGTGATCCTTTCCTCGTGAACGGCAAAGGGAAAGAACGGCCAGCCCGCCAACGGCTGATAACACGGAGACCGCTACAATGTCCCCAGCCAGCGCTTGACAATACTTATCAACTTGAGAAAACTATGTGATGTGATGAAAAAACGTTTCACGTGTTATAGTGTGGTGTATTCGACTGATAATGATCCGCCCCTCTATTCGTTATTCGGTATAGTTACTGTGCTGCATCAAATTAACAATACTACTGCGCGAACTTTAGGACAGTTCGCAGACGAAAAATCGCATTGCGTAGACTTTGCGTACGGTTGATTTTAGCACATACAAAGCTGCGGACGAATTGTATGTAAGATATCTAAATTTTTATAATACTCAAAATGAAATGCCGAGATCGCACGTTAATAATTTATTCACTGACGACCGGTTTCGGTGAACTGTGTCACCAGCATCTGGTCAGATACATATTACTTGCTGGTCATATTGTTAAAAATTTGGTGAAAATAACAAGTGCAACATTGCACTTAGTCACTATATAAAAATACACAAGTTAAAAAGATGACAGATTACAAAATACTGTAAGCTGTATTTTGTAATCTGTCATCTTTTTAACTTGTGTATTTTTATATAGTGACTAAGTGCAATGTTGCACTTGTTATTTTCACCAAATTTTTAACAATATGACCAGCAAGTAATATGAATCTGACCAGATGCTGGTGACACAGTTCACCGAAACCGGTCGTCAGTGAATAAATTATTAATGTGCGATCTTGGCATTTCATTTTGAATATTATAAAACGACCAGATCGCCTCCAAACCCGACTATGTCAATTAATATTAGTATCTAAATTTTATTTAAGGCTGAGAGCAGAACGATAACGTCATTTTCGAGATGTAGGGACTCGGCGGCGCTACGAAATACTTGCTATCCGATTTTAAGAAAAGTGTTTGCTTTGAGATCTAAAAAGTTCACCAATAAATTGAGACTGACCTGTACCGTAGCCAAATTTTCGAAGAGCCGCGAACATGTTATCGGAGCATAGCGTAAATGAAGAAAACCATTGAGATTATGGCTAAGGTTTTGATAAGTATTTTCTTGCGTATTATGTAAGTATATCTTACGTGAACTACGAAAAATGCAAGGGGAGACCCATTACATGACTTTTACCAAAAACAGAAATTGAAGGTGCCTTTACAACGCCAATTACATTTGAATATCTAATATTTGTGTTGTTTCAATCTTTGTTTCCTGTAATGATATACTTAACACATGTAAACGAATGACAAAAGTTTGCTTCAGGAACTGTATATTAATTTCATATTGAAACGAGGATCTAGTTCACTCACTAATGTGTCAAAAATTTGTGTGTTTTCGGCAACTACTTGCAGATAAAACCAACGACGCGTGAATAATTTAACCTCACGACATTATGCAGGAATTTTCTTCACAAATTTATTTGAGATCCATTCGTCAGCGAATCTTTAATCTATTAATTTACATTATGAATTAAAATGATCACAGCACAAGAACCGAAGGTCGCTTCTGGGCTCCTAGTTTTTTCTGACGACTTTCATCATACTGTTCATCTTCCTGCATTTTTGAAATCTGATGGAAGTACTATAATGTCTACCGCCCTTCTTGGACTCTTAAGAACACCCAAAAGTACAACGCTGTGGCATTATTCAACCCCAAACATACTAATATTGATAAAACTTCTCATGCAGCCAAGCAACGTGTAGGACCAAGTTGGTGGAAGGAACCACGTGACTGGATTTCAGCCAATCACGAGCTGCAGACGGCGGCAAGCGGAGCGGAAGAGGATGACCGTACTTTCCCTGTACAGAGCTTTAGTGAATGAAGGTCTTTACGGGACTTGGTGAATAGAGTGACGGCGGGCAATAATAAGACGACGATCCGCGTCTGACGGGAGGCGTGAAGGGGTAGCTTAACTGTCTAGTAAACGGTTCGATTTCCTGCCGGGCAGAAATTTTCAACTTTCCCCACTGAATTAATTCAATACAATTTTCTAACATTGAATACAGAAAGAAATTATTTTGTTTGAAGAAATGTCGTTTACAATCAATAACTGGTTTGTTAAATTAAGCCTTTTCCTTACTGACTTTATAAGCCAAACATCTTTAAATACTTAGCATTATAACAATTTCTCGGCAGCTGAAACGACAAAGCATACAATAAGGTAATATTTACCGGTTTTAAAACTTATTGCTTAAACGAAAAGACTGTAATAGATCTTATGAGAAGGACAATACTGTTGTTGAGGTCTTCAGTTCGGAGTCTGGTTTGATACAGTTCTCTATCCTACTCTGTCCTGAGCAACCGTCTTCATCTCCTCATAAGAACGGCAAGCCACATCCGTTTGAATCTGCTTACTGTATCCGTGTCTTGGTCTCCCTCTGCGAATGTTATCCACACACTTCCTCAAATGCGAAATGCAAGATTCCTTGATGACTAAGAATGTGTTCTACCAATCGATCCCTTCTTTTAGTCAAGGTATGCCAGAAATTCTTTTTCTCCCAAATTCTATTCAGTAACTCTGCATTAGATACGCGATTTACATACTTTATTTTCTTCATTCGACTGTTACACTACATTTCAAAACTTCTACCCTCTTCCTGTATGAACTAGCTACCGCCGATGTATCATTCCAACACAAGGCAACACTCCACACAAATCCATCCAGAAAGGACTTCCTTACACTTAATATAAGATGTTAGCAAATTTCTATTTAAAAAAAAAAAAAAAAAAAAAAAAAAAAAAAAAAAAAAAAAAAAAAAAAAAAACGCTTTTCTTTCCATTGCCATTCTGAATTTTATATCCTCTACACTGGGACCATCATATGTTATTTTACTGCCCAAGTAACAAAACTCATCTACCACCTATGTAATTTCGTTACTTAATCTAATTCCTTGAGTATTCGCTGGGTTTCTCAGACTGCATTGCATTAGCCCTGTTTCGCCATCGTTAATGTTTATCTTATGCGCTCCTTTCAATACACTGTCTTCAGATCGTTTGCTGTCTCTGACATAATTACAATGTCATCAGGAAAACTCAAAGTTTTTATTTCTTTGCACTGAAGTTTGATACCATCACCAAATTTCTCCTCGCTTTCCTTCACAGCTTGCTCAATGTACAAATTTAATAACATGCATCTTCTGTATGGGTGGGCTCAGTGGAACACAAATGAAGCACGGCGATTGCATGCGGAACATTTCCCCCGCATCTGTTTACCGAACAACTAGACGTTCCAAAGGAGACTCGCTCGTTTAGCATGCGTGTTAATAATTGAGGAAAAGAGCAGCAACAGGGAAGTAGCAGCAGGGTGGACGTGAGTCATATGACCGTTTGAAGGATTCTACGATAACAGCTCCTCTATCCGTATTACCTTCCAAGTGTCCAAGGTCTTACTGCAACTGACTTTCCGCCTGGAGCAGCATTTCCTACCTAGTTACGACAGGTGTGTGGTTAGGAGAAACATTTCCTCTCCGCTATTCGGTGTACGGATGAAGCAAAGTTTAGCACAACAGGTGATCAGAACTTTCACAGATCGCAGAGACGTTGTGCAAACCAGACATCAACAACTGTTCAGTACTAATATTTGAGCTGGAATATTGGGTGACACGTTAATTGGTCCTTTCATAACACAAGAGCGTTATACTGCGCCTTTTTCACAAATGGTGTGTTAGATGGTTTGTGGGAAGACGTTCCACCAGTGGCGGCCGCTCCATGAGGACTCTGGGACGGGGCCATCCCAATAAAATCAGTCACAAAATACGTACGAATTCATCACGAATCGACTCGATTGATTTTCGTACGCAACGAGTGAATGACCGATGTCTTTGGACTGGGTAGACTACCAGCGAGTATGGGCGAATGTTTTCAGAATGGGATTAGAGATTAGATTAGATTAGTTATTTGTTCCGTAGATCCATATTGAGGGGATCCTCGTGGATGTGGAACATGTCAAGAAACAAAATTTAAAAGTTGAATAACAGATAATACTAATAACATAAATACAGATACATACACTTATAATATAAATACAGATACAAAAAATTTTAAATTTTTAAGGTTTTTTTTGCTGATAATATAATACTACTAATATAGTATGAGTGCATGCATCATTTGGTACGATTTAGAAATTCACTAATGGAGTAGAAGCAGTTGGCCACTAGAAAGTCTTTTAGGTTCCTCTTAAACTGATCTTTATTTCTAGCTAATTTTTTATACTTGATGGTAAATTATTGAAAATGTGTGTTCCTGAGTAGTCGACCCCTTTTTGAACTAAAGTAAGTGCTTTTAAATCCTTGTGTAGATCATTTTTATTCCTAGTATTGTATGTATGAACTGAGCTGTTTGTTGGGAAAAGGGATATATTATTTATGACAAATTTCATTAAGGAATAAATATACTGAGAGGCAGTAGTTAATATACCCAGTTCTTTGAAGAGGCTTCTACAAGACGTCCGTGAATTTACTCCACAAATAATACGTATTACACGTTTTTGGACTCTGGAGACTTTTGACTGACTTGAAGAGTTACCCCAAAATATTATACCATATGACATTAAGGAATGAAAGTAAGCAAAGTATGCAAGCTTTGTTATTTTTATGTCTCCTATGTCTGATAACACTCGTATTGAAAATACAGATTTGTTGAGTCGTTTCTGCAGTTCTGTGGTGTGCTCCTCCCAACTAAATTTATTATCAAGCTATAATCCCAGGAATTTAATACTGTCAACCTCTGCTATCTGTTCTTCTTCATACTTAACGCATATGCTGCCAGGAAATCTCTTACATGTTCTGAACTGCATGTAGTGCGTTTTTTCAAAGTTTAATGACAATGAGTTGGCTTTAAACCATTTATTAATGTTCATGAAAATATCATTAGCAGACCTTTCTATCACTATACTTGTCGTACTTTTTACTGCAATACTTGTATCATCTGTAGACTGTAGGACTCTGAGCGATCCGTCCCGGCGTTGTATAAGGGCTGCTAGATTATTATTGTATTATCTTTCTTTTAACAGGCGCTTGGCATGAGTGGGGGTGCTGGGTTTTGGATTGGGGCAGTGTGTCGCCAAGGGCGCGAAATATACAAAACAGCGCTGGTCGGGCAGTTTGATTGCAAAACTAAACAGGTGCACTGCGTGCGGCACTAGCGATTTAGTGAAGGTGAGTCTTACTAACTTATGTTCTTGTTTCCTATTTATAATGCATAGTGTACTTAGTGTAAACTACATTTTAACTGATCGTAGTTAAAATTGTGCTTTAGAGTGCAAGTTGTAATTGAAAAGGTTAGATTCACCAAGATCCGATTTAAACATTGTGCCGCCCTCAAAACGCGTGCAACACCAAAAGTAGTTTCACTAGAAAATTTAATCCTGCTTCATATACAGACGCAAACTGGTGAAGTAAATGCTTTCTTTTGCTACAAGTGTCTGGTAATGAATGTTGCGGAATTTCCTTGGACCACAGATGGGGTAACAGACATTAAAAATTTGGCTGATAAAATTAAAAAACATAAATTAAGTGAACTTCACATAATCAGTAACATAATGAAACTTCCTGTCAGATTAAAATTGTGTGCCGGAAACGGGACTCGAACCTGGGACCTTTGCCTTTCGCGGGCAAGCGCACTACCGACTGTGCTATCCCGACACGACTCACGATGCCGCCTCACAACTTTACTTCCGCCAGTATCTCCTCTCCTACTTTCCAAACTTCACAGAAGCTCTCCTGCAAACACGCAAGACTAGCACTCCTGGAAGAAAGGATATGGTGGAGACATGGCTTAGCCACAGCCTAAGGGATGTTTCCAGAATGAAACTTCACTCTGCAGCGGATTGTGCGCTGATATGAAACTTCCTGGCAGATTAAAATTGTGTGCCGGAACCGGGACTGGAACCTGGGACCTTTGCCTTTCGCGGGCAAGCGCACTAATGTTTGTTATGCGTAGCGAAGTCTATATCAGACGTCAGCCTGATTCAGCTTACAGACTGAGTATTAAGAAGTTTAATGACGATCTGCCTAAGAATTCATAGCAAGTCGATCGACTGTATTAATTTCTGCAGGAAGTTTGAACTTGCACTAATGGTGCATGACGAAACGAATGCTTCAGAGGATACAGTTTTCCTTTTTTTGGGGGGGGGGGGGGGATGGTCAATGGTCAATCTGATGGCAGAAGTGGATTCCACGTTGAAAGGACATATTGAAGAAAAAAATGAAAATAAAAATAATAATGAAAAAAATTGTGTTTTTGGGAGCTTTCCAAAACAATTAAGAACCCAGCTACAAGAGTCTATATATGTTGTGTGATATCAACTGATTTTCTAAGGAAATTTCACAAACAGATTACGTCACTAATAAATTTGATGAAACAACAGATTTTGTTACTTCGTCTCAACTAGTATTTATTATCCGATATGAATTAAAATGGAAAGGTTCATAAAATTCGTAACACGCAAAGATCACACAGCTGATGGAATAAGTAGCGAATTCAATGAATGTATAAGTCTAAAGATTGACGACTCTGTAGAAAAACTGATAGCTCAGAGTTAGGACGGAGCTTCAGAAATGAGTGACAGGCACGCCGAAGGATTGGGGGGGGGGGGGGGTGAGGCAAGAGTGAAGCACTGTCTGCCAAAACAACCTCATTGAGCAACACATTATAATGAACTGCAGGGATTCCTTACTATCATCTCAAAGTCAGTGAGAAGAACTGCCATACGATATTTTATTTCATATTTCTTGCTTGCGGAAAATATAAAAAAATGCATATTAGTGCGTAATTTTGTATGTATTTTGACATTAGAGGAAAAAGTTGTCTTAGTTGAAGCTTTAAATTATATAACTCGCTACATCTACATACATATTCCGCAATTCACCTTAAGGTGCGTAGCGAAGGGCACACTGTACCACTACTAGCCATTTCCTTTCCTATTCCACTCCCAAATTGAACGAGGAAAAAAAGAATGCCTATATGCCTCCGTACGAGCCCTAATTTCTCTTATCTTGTCTTTGTGATCTTTACGTGAAATGTAAATAGGCGGCAGTAAGATCGTGCTACACTCAGCTTCAAATTACGGCCCTGTAAATTTCCTCAACAGAAATTCGCGAAAAGAACGTCGTCTTTCCCCCAACGATCCCCAATTGAGTTGCCGGAGCATTTCCGTGACACTCGCGCATTGGTCGAACCTACCGGTAACAAATCTAGCTGCTCGCCTCTGAACCACCTCTATGTCTTCCTTTAAAATGATCTGCTGCGGGTCCCAAACACTTGAGCAATACTCAAGACTTGGTCGTACAAGCGTTTTATACGCGGTCCCCTTTACAGGTGAAGTACATCTTCCCAAAATTCTCCCAATAAACCGAAGTCGGCTGTCCGCCTTACTCACAACTGTCTTTACATGTTCGTTCCATTTCATATCACTCTGCAATGTTACGCCTGGATATTTGAACGACGCGACAGCTTCAAGAAGCTCACTACTAATGCTGTATTCGAACTTTATAGGATTGTTTTTTCTACTCATGTACATCACCTTACATGTTTCTACATTGAGAGCTAGGTGCCATTCTTCGTACCAACTAGAATTTTTCTCTAAGTCATCTCGTATGCTATTACAGTCAGTTACAGACGACACCCTCCCATACACCACAGCATCATCAGCTAATACACATAATGCTACATTCTCCCCGTTCAAGAAATGTTCTGAAGGGACAAAATGTCGTATAGAATACTGTTTATATAGAACTGCCGCCATTCCTAATACCAGAGTCTAACAAGAGTCACGAAACTCCCAGTGAATTTTTGCAACTTCGCGACTGCAGCGCTGCCAAGCGACTAGGTCGTATGAATATGCCGTGAAACGATTGAGTAATGAATGTGTATTTTGAGTGTGACAGTGTATTTACGAGCTTTTGTGGCGTTATAAAATGTAGGAACTACCAATACTATAAATCAGAAATATCTCATTTGCAAAGGATGCTCAGAAGTAAGAGGCTAATGTAATGAATAACATGCGTTCGTTTACGGTGGTTAGTTATACTTTTAGGCACAGAAGTAAATCTTTGACAATTTATTCACGTCCAAACTTCTGCTCTTAATCATAATCACAAATACTTGACCATTATTTCATAATATTACTGCTGTATAAAAGTAATGTCAGATTGCTTCCAGTATCAGTTAATCAACTGTTTCTGTAGATCCTTCTTAGTTTCGTACTTCAGTTTCACAAAAATTATAAGCCTGTATACTAGCATATTTTGGCGTTTACCTACTAATTTGATAAAGTGAATACGTAGCTACAAATAAATAATATGTCCATATATAAACTGTTAATATTAGCACGTCACATTCTTGAAGATATTCAGTTTGGTACCTGCCAAGTAGCCAAAACAATTATGATAGGTACACGAAAGGCACAGAAGCAAAGACAAGGTGAAAAGACGTTTTATACGGTGATGTAGAATCTAGTCTCCTACAATGTAAAAATCGTGTGTACTTTTGAAAATATTACAATGTCCGAAATCCGCTAAAACAAAACTCGTGCAACATTTCACTAAGCACTGAGCACGTGAACATAATCATAATCGGTTCCTTTTATACTTCAGCTGACCAGTTTGCAATCCATTTCTGCTGTCAAAACATTTTTGGACGGTATGAATACCACTCGGGTATTGGAGCTGTGTGAATTCACCGCACTAACAATTTGTTATTATAGACTGCCATTAACAGAAGCAGTGATATTATTTTAATGACGTTTTCATATTTGTGTTAGAAAGTTCACAACAACGTTCAGTGACTAGGAAATATAAAAGTAAGAGCATTAAAAACGGCGAATTTTCAGTTTAGATCATGCCATTCCTCTGTTACTCCCTACTGGCCACTTGGAGCGCTAGTATCGCGTCAGCTGCAGTTTTTCCCTAGAGAATTTCGTGACTACCTGTGATAGACCGTGTTAATACGCACCCACCGGCATCCACTGCGTTCCACTAGATTCAATTCAGCACCTGTGGTTCATTCACATGCATAACGTAGCACCGCCTGATAGGGCAATTTTTGTATGAGCGATTCCCAACGAATGGATAAGGTGTCAGGGACCACAACCATGGCCTGCTCCATCTCCCTACCTCAGCCCATTAGACTTATGGGGTCATTTGAATTCCACCGTGTATGCCACACCTGTTCAGAATGTGGAATTACTGCGTCAGTGCACAGAGCATGGGTGTCAGCAGATACCACAAATGCTTGAAATATGGGAACGATTGAGACAGTCAATGACGCAACGCAAATCGATGACGCTATTCTGAGCACCTACTGTAGAGAACAAATTTCGTAATGAAGCGGTGTGTGTTATGCACAACAAATCCCTGTAACGCGGTAACGAAAGCAAATAACCATATGTGTACTGGACATGTTCTGCTTGATGTCAGGTCCTTATCGACTCCTGCAGATTTCCCACATATCTAGGTACACTTTGTATATCAATGCATGAGTACTGGAATCGGTGAATGACAGTGACGTGAAATGAAATAATCAGGCGGTGCATGCCGGTTCATGGGCGGGACGCTGGGGAGATGGAGAATTTTGTAAAAACTGGCAATCCCGCTAAATAATGAGAAGTGTGAAGTCGTCAACATGAGTACGAAAAGAAATCCGTTAAACTTTGTTTACAAGATAAATCAATCAAAAGTGAAGGCCGTAAACTCCACAAAATACCTAGGAATTACTATTACTTCAGACTTAAATTGGAAAGAACACGTAGCTAATGTCGTGGGAAAGGCGAACCAGAGACTGCGTTTTATTGACAGAACTACAAAAGAAACTGCATACACTACGCTCCTCCGTCCATTTTTGGAGTATTGCTGCCCAGTGTGGGATCCTTATCAGGTGGGTTTGACGGAGGACATCGAAAGAGTCCAAAGAAGGGCAGCTCGTTTCGTATTGTCACGATACAGGGGAGACAGCGTTACGGAAATGATACAGGATCTGGGTAGGGAATCATAACAACAATGGCGCTTATCGCTGCGGCCTGGGCTACTAACAAAAACTGAAATCGCCAACATTCTCCTCCGAATGCGAAAATATATTGTTGACTCCGACTTACCGGTACATAGGAACAAATGACCATCAGAATAAAATAAGAGAAATCAGAGGTCGGACGGAGAGATTCAGGTGTTCTTTCTTCCCGCGCGCTATTCGAGAATGGAATGGGAGATAAATAGTATAATGGTGCTTCGGTGATCCCTCTGCCAGGCATTTGAGTGTGATTTGCAGAGCATCCCATGTAGATGTAGATGTAGTATTTTGTGTCTCGTCGCGGCCGGTTGTCCTGGGTGTCGGTGGTCGAGTGGAAAGAGACCGACACAGGGAAGCAGGAGGCACGCGTGTGCTGGTACGGAGTCTGAGGTGACCAGCCAGTGGGACAGCAGAAACTAGAAACACTAAGCTAGATTAGACAAGATATATATTTCGTAGAAATATTACAATACTTAACTTTTTTGGCTGCAGACTAGTCGAATGCTACATATTTTATCTTGAATTAGGCATAAGCCTGCCTACTGAGAGAGTATAATCTAGTGTCTGTCCTGTTGCCAAGTGGCCGATACAGTTCAGTCACAGAATAGGGAGCATACAGAACGGAAAGCTGGGAGCGGCGCCTTTGATCTGTATGTTACCAAGCATTGCACTCGACGCCATATTGAAAAGCAGTAAACGCGTGACTATAGCCACTTAGTACTTTGGCTGGAAATGGACTTTTTACGAAATGCAGCTCATCTCACCGACTCTTACGAAAGGAAACGGCTTTACATTATGCTCTCTTCTATTTTGTGCCCTCTTCTTGCACCTAATTGTAATCAAACGAGAAAAAAGTAGGAGTAATTTTAAATACAACTACGAAAGTGTACGTACGGTGGAATCGATGATCGTTTTATTTGCTGCTTATATCTAGAAAAAGACAAATAACGTGGAGTTTTGTTTGGGAAATTAGTTATAAACAAGAAAGTGACTTTACAACTGCCAGGTTTTATTTGACACGAATAAATTCGCACAAAATATTGAGTCAGACTTAGCAATACAACGTGATTACACAGAACTAATGACGTCTGGGCTTATATAAAAGTTGTATTTGCTTTAGGAGTATCATTAATTTACTGATCGGAGAAGGGCATATAGAGGAATCTGTCAGCCACAGAGCAGGAACAGCATAAAATAATTATCCCCCTTAATCTATCTGTTTGGGTATCTGAAGAGCATTCGTTGCCAACATTAGCACACTACACCTCCAATGCCGTAAGTAAAATTTTACCTGCCTACTCACGCACTATTCTTTGTCACTCATTTTATACTATTCCCTGCAACGTTAAACTTATAAAATATAAATGTACTTCAACATTTCGCTGCTGTTGAACTGCTGCAGCAACAGCGAGAGTTATCGTCAAGTGAAGAAGCAAGGCTACTTTTAATAATTATGCACACATTGCTCTCATTCGATACTGATAACATTTAACTTTCACTACACATCTAGCGACGTTCACTGACCGTTCAACATCTTTTGGGAAGGTGAAGAAACTTATATCCTTATTTGTATTCGAATTATTGCGGCAATTAGGTGCTGAACACAATCGTCACCTTTTCTTTTATTGCTGCTCATAATAAAACGGAACAGCTCCAACTACTGACACACAGTTCTTTCTTTTCACTGCACTGCACTGAACCAAATACTTGTTTACTTTTATGCGATTCAGGCTGTTAAAATACACAATTAACAAGCAAAGACGGCCCATTACCACGCCACAGAGTAGGGAGTGATCACACGTATACTGCTTGTCAAGATGGCCGATTCTGCGCATGCGCACTAAATTTTGGACGACAGACTGCAGCGGGAGTTTCCTTTCTGTGTACTCCTTATTCTGTGGTTTAGTGGTGGCCGCGAGCGGGTTTGCAACAGAGGGCGCTCGCGGCTGACGTCTTTTTAAGCTCGCCGCGCTGTGCGTGCATGGCGGCGCGCGGCGAAAGTAGGTGGCGCGCACTTCGGACTTGTGTGACACCACACCCCTCCCCCCCAAACCGCTGCGCCGTCGTGGTGTAGGCACAGTCTACCACATACAGCCGCGACACTCACTGCTGTAAGAGTTGTTACCAACTGACAGCTGCAACGACACTAGCGCTCGTAGCCGCCACATTTGTGATGTTTGTTTGTAATTAATTAACTAAACAGTTAGTACAATTTTTGCGTTACAGGCATTAGTAAAATATCAAGAGACGTGAATTAATATGGAAATTGATGTAAAAACATTCAAATTTTACTGATTCAGTAGTATAAACAAATTCGTCTTGAAATAATACGAATATATGTGTATTTGAATCTTATTTCGCTGAAAGTAAGTAGACTATAAACATAAGAGAATAATAAATTTCTATTATGGTCTTTTCTTACTATGACAGGTAATTTCTTGACGTGTATAAATTCGGTGTGGAGTCTAATGATTCGCACAGTTTTACATCTCATACGTCTTCCTTAAACGTGCGTACTATGTTCAGTGTAAATGCTTTAGCTTAAAAGGCAAAGTTTTGATGATTCTTGCCATTTGTGATTCAGCTGTAGCAACAATTGTGGAATTGCCTTCGTCTCTTTCGGAAAAAAGTTTCAATGCTTTTGCCGTTTTATTACCACGTTCGTGACGTGTTTCCTTCAGCTACAATTGTTGTAGCTGACTTGGTACGTTACATAGTGTAGATATTGCATTCTATATACGTTTGCTACTTTCAAACTCACTGATTCGACTGGAATTATAGTGAAGAAACCTTAACGTACGTTAGTACAAAAACGACGTCTTTCTGCGAAAGGAATGATCTTCTGGTGTTTCCTAGACATTTTTTATTTTTAATAGAAAATTAAATTATTTAGCAGAAAAAAATGTTCAAATGTTTGTATAGTCTATGGGACTTAACTACAGGGTCATCAGTCCCTAAACTCACAAACTACTTACGAATTAGGACGACACAAATATCCATGCCCGAGGGGGGATTCGAACCCCCGACCGTAGTGGCCGTGCAGACCGTGACTGGAGCGCCTTAGTCCCCGCGGCCACCGCGGCCGGCTATTTAGCAGAAGCCTGTAGGTTACAAGATAGCGGTAAATAAACTATCCTGTAATGTACCGTTTCGTACCTCGCCAGGAACCTTAGGAAAGTTAATTAAGACAAATGTAGAGCTGTTTCTAAGTTATTGCCTATTTTAAGGTATTACATAGGTTTCATAATGTAAAGAGTGTGTTAAAATCAAAATATACGATACTATTCACACTCTACCAAAGTCGTATGCAGAAATGTAGCTTTCCGGCTGCTTGGAGCGCTTCTGTTGCAGCGTATAACAAAAATCTGAGGAAGTGTCGAGACTGTATACGTTAGACTGTGGCGTAGGGCTGAGGGCCACGGCGACGGCACTGGGAGGAGGGCCTGGGCGGGGGCGTTACTATTGGGACTGGCGTCGTAGCTGAGGCTGGGATCGAGACGCCGTCCGCGCCCCGGCATCCACCTTGCGATCCACCGGAAAACCCGCCAAAACGAGGGGAAGGGCGCACGCCTCCGCCCAGAGGGAGCAGGTCATCTGCGGTGCGTGGCCCAGGCCATGAGGGGAGTGGGGGGGGGGGGGGAGGGGGCACACGCAGCCGCGTCGGCGAGTCGACCTCTATCGGAACCTCTGATATTTGTCTGTGCCTGAGTGCAGCGGGGCGTACAGCGGGCAAAACGCATGTGACGCTACGGAGGCGTCCTGCCGACGGGCATTTGGAGCGGCGCTCGCAGCGGCGGCAGCAGCGGAGAGCGGAGCGTGCGCGGCCACCGCAAACGTGTTTGTGTTTCTCGAGCGGGCAGCGGGCGGAGAGACATCTCCTTTGAGGAAATTACCTCTGCGGTGCAAGAAAGGCCAGAAATATGGCAATCTAGTTACACTCAGTATAAAAATACGTAAGTTGGGAAGAAAATATGGAGTTAAATAGTAACGAAGCTGAATACTGATCGTAACAGAACAAGAAGACAATGATGAACAGTCGCAACCCATGACTCACTCATTACCTACCAGGAAAAGAAAGAGAAACGCAAATGCTTTGCGAGAGGACATGCTGGTATTAGAAAAGCAGAAACTATTGCTGATGCAGAAGAGAATGAATCTGGAGCAAGATTATTTGTTTCTAATTAGTATTCTGCCTGCGATGAAGTAGTTGTCTACCTACAGAAACTCCGTTTTCGGGGAAAGTTCGATGATTGGTTGCTTGAAGCCATGACTGAAAATGACTGGTTTTCCGTATCCCCCAGGACAATATCAAAATCAACTAAATACTTCTTGTTAATTAATATCTGACAAATAACCCACATTAGGCTACCTGTTATGGTCGCCTTTAAATTACGAGGGGTCAAATGTAATTTTTCAAGTAATATAAAACTAACTTCAGATGTTTGTAAAGCTTATGGGACTTAACTACGGGGTCATCAATCCCTAAACTTAAAAACTACTTATGAACTACCTTATACTAAAGACGTCACAAACATCCATGCACGTGTGGGGTTTCGAACCCCCGATGGGGAACGGCCTCGCATATCGTAGCATAGCGTCTCAATGCGCTGGCTCATTACCCCGCCGCCAGGATATGATCGTAAACTTTCATACTGCATACTGAACACTCCAAACAATTCTCTCTTTGTTTCACTAGAAAAAAAAAATGGACCTTTCTTAAAACTGAAAAAATAAAATTTTAAAAATGTATTTTCTTCCAATTAGAAATCAGTCAACACTGCATTCGACTCCACTGCTTGACCTCCGCCGAACGCAAAACGCCCTGTTGTCAGCTGGCCGTGGCCTGCCGCGTCAGCTGGGTTGTGACGTCATGAGCGTCCTGCCGCGTGTCGCCCGCTTCACGCTCCTCTTTATGCCCCGCTGCACTCAGGCCTCGGCCTTAGTCCCGGGACGCTGTGCTTCCTGACTGTGAACTGCGTCTGTATTCAAGAAACCCGTGACAGGATTGTGCAAGCGCAACTGGTTTGCGTGGCGCCGCAGCTCCGACCTTGTGGCAGAACGTACAACATACATATTGCGACCGAGCACGCGCTGTATAGTACCCGGCATCCATCTTCTGTTTCCAGGAGATACCTTGAACAGCACCGGCGTAGAAACCTGAATACGTGAAGCCCCATACGAACGAACTCGGTGCGTGGGAGGCTGCAGCAGGTGAAGGAGAGTGCGGTGACGGCGGCCGTGTAGCAGCTCGGCAGGAGACGGGCCGTCACGTGGCATGCACCGATACGTAGACAGGAAAATTTGAAGAGCTTGCTGCCTGGAGTGCTGACCTTTCATCTTTTCCATGTGAAACTTAATTATTCAAACGAAACGTTCTGCTTCACCAGTAGACTGAGGGTGAAAAGGATTAGATTAGATTAGATTAGTTATTTGTTCCGTAGATCCATATTGAGGCGATCCTCGTGGATGTGGAACATGTCAAGAAACAAAATTTACAAGTTGAATAACAGATAATACTAATAATATAAATACAAATACATACACTTATAATATAAATACAGATACATAAATTTTTAAGTTTTTTTTTATTTTTTTTTTTATTTTTTTTTATTTATTTTTTTTTATCATATAATAATAATACTAATATAGTATGAGTGCATGCATCATTTGGTACGATTTAGAAATTCACTAATGGAATAGAAGGAGTTGGCCACTAGAAAGTCTTTTAGGTTCCTCTTAAACTGATCTTTATTTGTAGCTAATTTTTTTATACTTGATGGTAAATTATTGAAAATGTGTGTTCCTGAGTAGTCGACCCCTTTTTGAACTAAAGTACGTGCTTTTAAATCCTTGTGTAGATCATTTTTATTTCTAGTATTTTATGTATGAACTGCGCTGTTTGTTGGGAAAAGGGATATATTATTTATGACAAATTTCATTAAGGAATAAATATACTGAGAGGCAGTAGTTAATATACCCAGTTCTTTGAAGAGGCTTCTACAAGACGTCCGTGAATTTACTCCACAAATAATACGTATTACACGTTTTTGGACTCTGAAGACTTTTGACTGACTTGAAGAGTTACCCCAAAATATTATACCATATGATATTAAGGAATGAAAGTAAGCAGAGTATGCAAGCTTTGTTATTTTTATGTCTCCAATGTCTGATAACACTCGTATTGAAAATACAGATTTGTTGAGTCGTTTCTGCAGTTCTGTGGTGTGCTCCTCCCAACTAAATTTATTATCAAGCTGTAATCCCAGGAATTTAATACTGTCAACCTCTTCTATCTGCTCTTCTTCATACTTAATGTATAAGCTGTCAGGAAATCTCTTACATGTTCTGAACTGCATGTAGTGCGTCTTTTCAAAGTTTAATGACAATGAGTTGGCTTTAAACCATCTATTAATATTCATGAAAATATCATTAGCAGACCTTTCTATCAAGGTGCGGTGGTGATGTGCTCAATGCCTTTCACACGACAAAACTGTTGAAATTCCGCACTAACAAATTGAGGTCCATTGCCACTGATGATAGTTTCAGACAAACCTTCGATGCAAAACACAGATGTTAAGGCACTGACTATACTAGATGCCGTCGATGAGTTCACGGCAATCATAAAAGGAAACTTGTTGAAAGCGTCTACAATGATTAACCATTTGTCGCCCAAGGAACCAAATGGAGTTTTGAAACAATTTTATTTTGTATAACAACATTACAAATAATATATAAAACTAATATATAAAGTTAGAGTATTCGAGTGGTTACCATTTTTTTAGAAAAAACATGGTTACGTAGTGAAACCACTCCTCCAGTAGATAAAGTTCTGCAAGACATGGATTAAACTAAAATATTAGTCTACTCTACAATGCATAACCTTTCAAAACTTACCAGAAGTACGCCAACTCAGAAAATAATACATCGGAAATCACAATATGTGTGACCTCACGATCCTCAGCAACAGCTAACACCGCCACACTCTGCGCAGTTGAGCTGAATATTTTTGTTGCTTCCCGGGCAAACGTATTACCCGAGCCGGCAGCGAGTTGATTTTCTTGACGACAGAGGGTTCAACACTCCATTGACGTGGTGGTTTTACAGGGCAGCCACTGAACCGCTTCTAAAGGTGGTCTCAATGTGAAACTACTTGTACGCAAAGGATTAAGCAGCGCGTATTCCAGAAAGGTCCGGCAAAGTCAATGTGTAAACGTTGCCATGGTCCCTTGGGGCGTGGCCAGTCTGAGAAACGTTGCGGAGGGGCCGCCTGATGCTCCGCACAAACTGTACACTGTGACGTCATGCGCTCTATCTGGGCGTCCATACCAACCCAGGTACAATGACGTCTGGCCAGTTGCTTTGTCCTAACAATACTCCAATGTCCTTGATGCAGGAGGCGTAAAAATTCTTGTTGCAGGGAATTTTGAAGTTCTTCAGCAACTTTATCACGCAGGGCGACAGGCACTGGTCTAGCTTTACGAAATTGTGGTACTGCAGATTCTTTGAAAGTTACATGTGCCACGATGTCTTTTGCACAACCTAGTTCCGGCGAATACAAGTCACTTTATCAGAATGAAACTTTCACTCTGCAGCGGAGTGTGCGCTGATATGAAACTTCCTGGCAGATTAAAATTGTGTGCCGGAACCGGGACTCGAACCTGGGACCTTTGCCTTTCTCGGGCAAGCGCACTACCACCGTGCTATCCCGACACGACTCACGATGCCGCCTCACAACATTACTTCTGCCAATACCTCGCCTCCTACTTTCCAAACTTCACAGATGCTCTCCTGCGAACCATGCAAGACTAGCACTCATGGAAGAAAGGATATGGTGGAGACATGGCTTAGCCACAGCCTAGTCTGCTTGCCCGCGAAAGGCAAAGGTCCCAGGTTCGAGTCCTGGTTCCGGCACACAATTTTAATCTGCCAGGAAGTTTCATATCAGCGCACACTCCGCTGCAGAGTGAAGTTTCATTCTGGAAACATCCCTTAGGCTGTGGCTAAGCCACGTGTCCACCATATCCTTTCTTCCAGGAGTGCTAGTCTTGCATGGTTCGCAGGAGAGCTTCTGTGAAGTTTGGAAAGTAGGAGGCGAGGTACTGGCAGAAGTAGAGTTGTGAGGCGGCATCGTGAGTCGTGTCGGGATAGCACGGTGGTAGTGCGCTTGCCCGCGAAAGGCAAAGGTCCCAGGTTCGAGTCCCGGTTCCGGCACACAATTTTAATCTGCCAGGAAGTTTCAAGTCACTTTATTTTTAACAAAATTCAAATGTTCAAATGTTTGTAAAGCTTATGGGACTTAACTACGGGGTCAACAGTCCCTAAACTTACAAACTACTTATGAACTACTTACGAACTAGGACGGCACAAATATCCATGCCCGAGGGGGGATTCGAACCCCCGACCGTAGTGGCCGTGCGGACCGTGACTGAAGCGCCTTAGTCACCTCGGCCACCGCGGCCGGCTATTTTTAACACAAGGTATCAATTTTGTCCTGAGACTCTACTGACGAAATTTGAAACACATCTCTTTGAATTGATAAGCCAAACAAGTCGAATGCATTGAGTCCAAAAATGTTCTAAGAAGATTTGGCCTGTAGAACTACAAAAGCAACTGTTTTGGTAACGCACTGAAAAGAGGCGGGCAGGCTACACGTTCCCAGCATGGGAATATTTTGTTCTGTATATGCTTTTAGCACTTGTCGAGACGGCGACAGTTTTGGCGAACCCAGAAGTTCAAACCTGTCTTTATTCATTAATGTGACAGTGGAATCAGTGTCGAGCTGAAATTTAAGTTAGATGTAGGTCGTCGCTACATAACCTAGCAGTTGAAAAGCGCCGTTAAACATCTAATATATAGAAAACTAAAATTTTAGGAATGTTTTACGCGTCCCCACAGGCGAGAGGCCGTCGGCGGTTGCCGACGTCGCCGACGCCTAGCGCCGCCACTGAGCCGCCTGTCCCGAACCCTTTTTCGTTGCAAAGTTTGACGCGCTCGACGGCGATGCGATGTGGCTCACTACATATTTCTTGCCGTAGAAGCAGAAAATTTTTCTTGCATTTGAGAGTCAAGAAAAGCACTGTCCAAGTCCACAGTGTGTATGACATTTACTGCATGAATTGTTCTCGCACTTTGCAAAGCATTGTTTCTAATGGCGCCGTTCTTAGAATTTTTGTTCTGCATACATACTCTGTACATGTCCTGATTTGCCACAGTGATAGCAGATCGTGTTCCGACTAGGGCATTGCGCACGTTTGTGGCGAGATACACACTGGCGGCAGGATGTACGGACATTTTTCTGAAAAGGGCGTTGGCGCCCGTTATTCACATTACTTTCTCTAACACGACGGACCGACCATTGCGTCATGCTTTTACTCTGTCTACTGTTCACTGACCTGTCCAGCATGACCCGTAGAATTGTAAGAATCACTAGTGCTAGACTGAGAACTGCGACTAGGAAAGCGTTTGTTGCGGCGCACTGAATTAACACTGTTGCTTTGCATTTCTACATCTGCTAAGTCAAAGGTATCATGCGCTGCAATAAGCTGCAGTACAGTATCTAATGAGGGTTCAGACTGTTTTAAAATTGCTGCCCTAATTCTGGGGTCCTGAATGTTCTGCGTTACAGCGCATCGTAACATAATATCGCTATAAGAAAGTCCACAAGTAAATTTACATTTGCGGGTTAAGCCCTTCAACTCCGTGATCCATTGCTAATGTGTCTAATCCGGTGATTTTTTCAGTCCGAAAAATGGATACCGCGCAGCAGCTACAAGAACTTTTCGCTCGTAATGATCAGTCAGTGCTTCTACAAGTTGATTAAAGTCTAGATCTCGAGGAGATGCTTGGAGGGAAAGTTTCTGCAGCAATACGAAGATCTTGGTGCCAACACAGCCAAGAATAAGTGCTTGACTGTCTGATGTGTGAGTTGATGAGCTGCAACGAGTTCTTGAAACTGAGCCAAGAAATCGTACCATTCTTTGTCCCGTTCGTCGTACTGGCGAAACGTAGGGAGCGGGGCGGCGGCAGGTCCGGGCGGTCAAGGTGACGGCTGTTGAGTTGCCTGCGCCGTCAACTGCGACACCGCTAACGGTGTTCAAAAATGTTCAAATGTTTCTATAGCTTATGGGACTTAACTACGGGGTCATCAGTCCCTAAACTTACAAACTACTTATGAACTAGATAATCCTAAGGACGGCACAAATATCCATGCCCGAGGGGGGATTCGAACCCCCGACCGTAATGGCCGTGCAGACCGCGACTGGAGCACCTCAGTCCCCTCGGCCACCGCGGCCGGCCGCTAAGAGTGGTTGCGTGATTTGCGCCGTCTCACAGTGGTCCGGATCTGAAAAAAGGTGGCCAAAAATCGAAAAATGCAACTATCAACGAATAGGCTGGCTATCATAGAATCTTGTAGTAGAGGCTTTGTTCCACATTACTCTCAAAGGAAAGTGGTATATCTTTGATACCTGAGAAGCTACGTCAGTTCAAAGTTACTGTTTTCGACATAGCGTTAACGTCGTGCCGTCTCTCCCTAATACCACCACTACTAAAAGTGCGTATAACTTTTTACTGGAGTGTCGTATTTTATTTCTATTTCATGGAGGGTACTAAAGAAGGTATATAGAATATTGGCATATACAATGTTTTCGTTAATTTGTATTTCTTCATGTAGTAAATCATCGTCAAATGTTTGTCTGCATATTGGTTATCCTTTCAGAATTATTTACCTAAAATTAGCAAAATAGTTGTGTATTCAGCGTTATTTAGGAATTTCCAGCATATGGCATCTAGCTTATGGTGTTTTGTAATGGAATGTGAAAGAAAATTCTGCCCCGATCTGCCCCTGTACTTCTGAGGTTAAAAATAAACAGCACCGGTCACGTTGAGCAGCTTTCTCGATAGGCTAAGGTTGACCGCAACCATCATTGTTGCCTTTCTTTTTATAACTGTAATACACGAAACGGTTGTGTCACTGTAATATAGCATTAAATATATATTACCTGTATAACTAACAATTCGAATCAAGGTTATGTTACAAATATGGAAGTGTGTTGGAATGTGGAAACGAGTAATATATGCTGGATCTAGAGTGCTGCACTCCAGCGGAGTAAGCAGTAAATAGCCTAGTTGTAATAGATCCTATTTTAAACGGTAGAGAGCACTTTCTAATGCTACATTGCATTATCTGTATTTTAGATTCACACACTGATAAAATAATTTCCACTCGTCGAGAAATGTTCGACGTTATACACAAGAATTTGAAATCGGACTTGTACACCCAACAAAAATGTTTGGAGCAACATCTTACGACAAATTCAAAAAACTGTTGTCAAATAATTGACGAAGGGAGAAAATCTTTGAAGGCGTTTCTGTCCGCACTGAAATGGAGATGGAAACAGTCTCGAAGAACGACTGAAAGGTTTCTTCGAAATAATGAAGATTGGCTTTCTTCTTCCATAGCTATTAACATGAGTGTTTAAATTTACACAGAAATATCGATTTTGGTAATAGTTAATGTAAAACACCTAAAATAAGATTCAAAATTCCTCACAGTAATTACACTAATTACTCCACAGATTGTTTCGACGACTAATAAAACATCTAAAGATTCGAGTACAGCGACAATTAGTACATCGATTTCAAAATCCACGGAATCGAAGAAGCGTGGTCGACCAAGTATGGAATTCGAGAAAGCAAGCGACAGAAGCAAAAGAAGAAAACCCACTGATTTACGCAAGTCAGTAAGCAAATTGGAGTTATCGTTGGCTACTCAAATGAGCCTTCGTTCTTCTTGCGCCTCTGCTGCTGCAAATATTTTAAAGGAAATCACGACAAAAGTCACCATCGCGAGCTAATAAATACAAATCAGCATTGAAACCATCAGCAAATCCCTCAGTCATTAAAATGTCTTCCCATGAGGCATTGTCTGATATGGTTGAAGGAAAATTATCTAAATTTCAGTATATGCTTATTAGAAATTCAACGAAAAGTCATAATGCTCTTATCTATCCCGCTTACGAGAAACTTGTAGAGGCCAAAGCTCGGTGTTACCCATCTGATATAGAGATAACTGAGACCCGTGCTGAAGTCAGTGCACAAACGCTTTTGAACCACACATCAGAAAGCATTTTACGTGTTTAGGAGGACACTATCAAAACATTATCTCCAGAAACTTTAAAAAATGTGAAGTTGGTTCTTAAATAGGGTTTTGATGGTTCTTTGGGGAATAGTGAGTACAAACAAAAATTCTCTGATGCAAGTGAATCGGACGCTAATGTTTTTATAACTTCATTGGTTCCACTGCAACTAGTAGCCACAGATAACTTATTACAAAAAGAAGTATGATATGGAAAAATCCGTCACCTTCATCGCCTCGTTTTTGTAGACCTTTAAGGCTACAGTTTTTGCATGAAAATGTAGAGTCTACGTTAAACGAGAAGAAATACATTGCGTCTCTACTTCCTTTTCAGACCATTTGGGACGGAACAAGAAATAATAATAAAGTTTGAAATGGTTTTCATAATGAATGAATGATGGAAAGGTCTGTGACACTATAGCTAATAGTGCATCATCTATGCGCTACTATGTGTGTGGAGCAAAGTTAAAAAAATTAATGATCTCAACTTTGTAAAAAATGTAGTGATTAATGTCTCTAATTTGCATTATCCATTATCAACCTTGCACGCATGGATTAGTTGCTTTGAGTATTTGCTTCACCTTGGATACTAACTTGGAAGTGAAACATGACAGTTGCGATTACCGGAAGACAAAAAGCATTTCGAGATTAGGAAAAAAATCATACAAAAGGCCTTTCAAACGCAACTGGCGCTTCTTGTTGATCGGCAAAAAGTTGGATATGGGAATTCCAACGGTGGAAATACTGCTCGTCGTATTTTTGAGAAATCATCAGTTTCTGCACAAATCCTGGGGCTTGACGATTTCGTGTTATCTTGCAGGTAATGTCATGTGGCTATAACGTGAACATTGAAAATTTTCAAAAATATGGTCATGATACTGCGGAAATGTGCTTAGACAAGTTTCCCTGCTATTGCATGTCTACAACAGTTCATAAAATCTTAATGCCGGTGCGGTGCTCAGATAATAGAAGCAGCGATATTGGCAATAGGTCAGTTATCTGAAGATGTTCAGGAAGCAAGAAATAAAGATCTTAAGAAATATCGCGAAGGGTATTCCAGGAAAAGTTCGCGCACAAATACAATGGAAGATGTATTTCATTGGCTCCTAGTATCTTCTGATCCACTTATTTCGAGTCTGAGAAAAATGAAACCTAGAAAAAGTAAAGATTTGTCAACGGACGCTCTAGAGCTTTTGTTTTTTACTGATGAGGAGTCCGAAAATTTTCTAGAAGTTTCTGATAAACATGATACTGACTTTGATTTCGAAAACGATAATTATCCCGATATTGACAGTGAGAGCGACTGGTTTTTATTGTGTTTTCTTCGTTACAATTTTTTAAATTGTACATATTACTACCAATAGCTGGTACTTCAAAAAATTTCAAAATAAAAACCACAGATAAACAAACTAGTTTTCTTTTGTAATTATAATCGTGATTTCCCACTTCTAAATTAGCAGTCATTTTGTAGTATTCGTAATCAGGAACCTCAAAGATAATTACTTACGGATTAAAAAAAATTCCAAGAATTTTGAATGAAGAGGTCAGCCATATTGAATCTGCTATTAGGAATTTTGAAATTGTAATACGAAATTCGTAATCAGCGGCCTCAATAACCCCTATATACCAATTTTCGTTCAAATCTAAAGATTTTATCTATTTTTGGCCAACTTTTGTGTGATCTATACCACTGTGCGTCTGTAACTGAATAATTTCCATTAAGTATGGGTTCGGCGTAGTGGCCATGCTGACCGATTAGGCGCCGCGAATACAAGAAAATTAGAACAAAACACAGATGCAACGTGGAGGAGGACTCTCTGCAACAAAAAAGTCCACCAAACACGTAACAGAATATTTTCCTTCAAAATAAGGGTGGGGGGCTGATCAAACACGTCCCAGTGAAAATCCTATAAGAGTTGTTTGGTCACATTCCAGTGGCGTATTCAGAGAGGGGCTGCCCCCCTCTCCCAAACCTCGCTGCAGCCCCCTCTAGAGAGAGAGAGAAAGGGAAAGGAAAATAAGAAAAGCACCAATCCTCCCAATATGAGTAAAGGCGTAGCTTTTTATTTATATTTAGAAACCACGTCTGGTCGGTGATTGACCTCAGCCCCCCTCCCCCACCCCTAGACCAAGATCATGGATACGCCACTGTCACATCCACCGTGTGAGGTCGGGCATTAACGTGAGAGGAAAAGAAACACCTTTTGACAGTAGTACTCGGCGCTTGTTCTGTATTGCGCGGCGCAATTTCGTACTGCTCTCGCAGTCGCCATGTTCGTTGATTCTTTGGCCTTGTGGTAAGAAATCAATCAGCAAATTACCTTTTCTGTCCCAAAAACCGGTGCACATAACTTTTAGATATGTCAAGATTTACTTAGGCTTAACCTTCGTTCGAGATGAAGTGTGCCTCCATACCATTGATTGCCGTTTTGTTTCAGGGGTGTGATGTGATATCCAAGTTTCATCCCCCGTGACTATCAAAGAAAGAAAACCGTCGCCTTCCTCATTGCAGAGTGTCAAAAACTGAAGTACACTGCCCATCCGTTGTTGTTGTGCTGTTCAGTAAGAATGTCGGATATGCAACGTGAGCAAAGTTTTCGAAACTTCAGTTTTTCAATAACAATTTCATGAATTAATGATTGTGAGATTTGCGGAACATCCATAGCAAGGGCACTAAGTGTAAACTTAAGGCTCTGCTTATCTTCTCTTCAATTGTGTGAACCAGTTCATCACTAACCACAGACAGGCGTCCACTTCGTTCTTCATCGTGCACTTGATCACATCCGCCATTGAACAGTATGATTCATCGTTTAAGCATTCAATCACTCATAGCATTTTGTCCGTAAACCTCGCAAATTTACCGATGAATTTCATTTGCATTTACAAAACGAATACCAGTACTATTTCACACGCGGCAGCATTTGCAATGACGGCTGATATTTTAAAGAAGCACTACAAAGCACACGTCGGCAGTAGCGATCTGAAAATGGCGTACATGTATTCTCCTTGAGTCAGAGTAACTGCCGCGTATGCTCGGGATTGCGGTCGTAGCGCTGCAGCGGACAGAAATAGAAACGCAACTTATTTTGTGGACGACCCTCGAATATTCTAAAATTATGTCTTTTCTGGACACATTAATCTCCTTTGTAGGAAGCAACATGGTTTTCTAAAGTAAAGATAATACGAGGCGCGTCCAGAAAGTAAGTTCAGTTTGGTAATAAAATGAAACTGTACACAGATACAGAAGAAATTTTTATTGCACAAAATTCTACTTTTCCACATAACTGCCGAAATTTTGTAGAAACTTGTCATAGCGTGCCACAAGTTTTTGCATGCATCCTTCACAGATGGTTGCCGCTGTGGTAACAGCTCTTTATCATCGTTGAAGTGTTAACCACCAGGTAAAAAAAAAAAAAAAAAAAAAAAAAAAAAAAAAAAAAAAAAAAAAAAAAAAAAATAGGGTTCAAATGTTTGTAGAACTTATGGGACTTAACTAGGGGGTCATCAGTCCCTAAGCTTACAAACTACTTATGAACTAGCTAAGACTAAGGACGGCACAAATATCCATGCCCGAGGGGGGATTCGAATCCCCGACCGTAGAGGCCGTGCAGACCGTGACTGGAGCGCCTCAGTCCCCTCGGCCACCGCGGCCGGCCACCAGGTATAGATTTTAGGTTAAGAAGAGATGAAAGTCGCTAGGAGAGAGGTCCGCGCTGTGTGGAGGATAATCAAACAGGTCCCATTGAAATTTCCGTAAGAATTGGTTGGTCACATTCGGTGTGTGAGGTCAGGCATTTTAGTGGAAAAAAAAAAAAAAAAAAAAAAAAAAAAAGACTTTGACAGTAATCCTCTTCATACACCTAAATTCAGTCCTTGGTGGAAAACAGTTCAACGATGATGACGAGCTGAAAGAACATGTTACCACATGGTAGAATACACAGGTGGCAACATTCTATGAAAAAGGCACTCAAAACCTTGTGCCATGCTATGAGAATTGCCTACAAAATTTCGGAAGCTATGTAGAAAAGTAGTTTGACAGTTGTAGATTTTTGCACAATCAATATTTTTTCTGTATCTCTACCCGTTCGTTTTATATAACCAAACGGAACTTACTTTCTGGACGCGCCTCGTATTAAACACAATTCGCAGTATTTATCGTCGAGATCCTGAGGGCAGTACATACCGGTTCCCAGGTAGATACCGCATTCCTTGACTTTCACGATGTGTTAGATACCGTTTCTCACCGTCACATGATGAATAAAGAGCGAGTGTATAGAATATATACTATTGCGGCGTTCCTAGATAACAGAACGCAAGCACTGGGCGAGCGGTCTGCGACGCGCCAGTCACAATCTGCACGGCCGCTATGGTCGGGGGTTCGAATCACCCCCTCGGGCATGGATGTTTGTGTTGTCTTTAGTATAAGGTAATTCATACGCAGGTTGTAAGTTTAGCGACTGATGACCACGCAGTTAAGTTCCTTAAGCTTAACAAACATTTGAACATTTAACAGAACGCAGCATGTCATTATTTTCGTCTGAGTAGTCTCCAGCCATTAAAGTGATTTCAAGCGTGCCACGGGAGAGTGTTGTAGTGTTGTTACTTTTCACGATATATGTCTATAAGACCTCGTAGACAACATCGGAAGAACAACGAAGCTTTCTGTGGACGATACAGAGGTGTATCGGGCAGTCGCAATACAGAAGGAAAGCTCATTTATTATATAACTACGCAATAACAGGTCAAACACTAGAAACAGTTGCTTCCATAAGTATTTGGGAGTAGATATAAGGAACAATTTTTACAAAATGGAACGACCATTTGAAATTAATCGCGCGTTAACACAGACGCCAGAATGAGATTCATTGGAAAAATCCGCAGGAAGTGAAGTCCATCAACATCAGGATAGGTTTCAAATCACTCGTACGACCAACGTTTGAGTATTGCTCATCTGTGTGGGATCCGTACCAACGAAATGCAGCACGTACTGTAATGGACTCATTTACTAGAGATGATTAAGAAAGTTTAGTGGCAGACGCTGAAAGAGATCCCGACATGGGCTTCTAGTTCCGAGAGCATACGTTTCTCGAGGAATTAACCGATATATAGTTTCCTCCTACGTGTATCTCGCGAAACGACCACCAAAAGAAAATCAGAGAAATCAGAACACACACACGGAGGCATACAGGCGTTTTTTTTCCGGTAACCACACACGAGTGGATGTTTCGCATTTCAGGCATGAGTCAGTAGCGAATTATCCTCGATAAGGAAGGTTCCACTGTATTTATATTTTGTGAGGAAGTAGAGTCTTCTCCTAATTTCATAGATTTAATTATTGCATCTTGTACATTTACCTATCGAACGGTTCCTGAAAAATTTTCAGGCTTTGAGCTTACACATCGTTAACATGCTGTATTTACCACAAAGCAATCTACGTTACATACAATTCAGAATTGATGTTAATCAATGAATTACATACTTTTAACATAAAATAAAAATTGACTTAGACCTATGTTTCTGTATTACGGACACCGCGATATTCAGACAAGCATTGGTTTGGTTGTTTTAAGGTGCAACTGTAATGCTTCATTCTGTAACAGCCCCCCCCCCCCCAAGTCTTTGCGACACCTCTGAGGAGTTGAAAAGCACTGCTCTATGGTATACTACCCCCCACCCTCCTCCCATGTATCACTTCTATTGGGATCTTGAGGAGGAGATCGGATTATCTGCGACGAGCAACATTTACTCATGGATTCGAGGAAGACTTTAAGGAGGATTTAAGAGATATTTAGTTGCAAAAAAGTCAGCTGCCAACTACATATCATTTTCTTAGAACCGTTAGCAATGGATAAATAAATATTAAAAAGACACACTTTGCCTGATTTTACTTTACTACGGCACATAGCGTCATAAGCTATTTTCGGGTTAAGTACCGAGACCGAGAAAAAAAAATTAATGTACAAAAAGCGTCTAATAAATTTCTTGTGTGATGTAAAGAAAATCATATCAAAGCCTGTTCAGTAAATTGGGGTGTCCACTATTAACCGCTGCTGCTGAGTATATATTTTTCTTACTGAAATTTACTACAAGAAATATATATCCTGTTTTACAAGCGAAGTCCTCAATCAGTACGATAATAATAAAAATAATAAAATTAATGGCAATAACTATTGGAACTGTATGCCTGGGTGCTATGGTTTTACTGTAAACTTCAGCGATCTCTCAGCACGTGTTTTGCGTTGTGTGAGTCATTTGAGAAATACGTTCACATGTTTGTAAATCTATGAGATTTAACTACTGTGGTCATCAGTCCCTAGGCTTACGAACTACTTTAACTTACGCTAAGGACAACATATACACCCCTGCCCTAGGGAGGACGCGAACCTCCGATGGCGAGCAGCGGCGAGAAATAAGCAGTGTGGCGAGTGTGTTTGGACATGAACGTCTGTGTAGTCCGCTATGGCGAGTACTTGTTGCTGACGTGTACCGTTTGTACCGCAACTGATGATCGGTTCGAGACTAGCGCGAACGTTTCCGCTGTCACCGGCATCCAGACTAGGTGACCTCATCTTTCCCCCTCTCCTAGTATTCCTGTTAGTCACCCCGCCGTGTTTCTGTAGGAACGCGGAGGACAGGAAGACTAGATGTTGGCAACAGTATCAACTGCCATACGAATATTTTGCGAAATCTGTCGATAATATTGCGTAAGGCCATAGACAAAATGCTCGGGAAAAACAGTCAGTCAATAATGGAAACGGGAAGATTAAAATAGTTGTCTTAAAATGGAAGAATTCTGGAAATACAAGGGAGTTCGTCACGGTAGATTAATTAGATAAAGGGAGTAAGACAGGGTTGTAGCCTTTCTCCGATGTTATTCAATTTGTACATCGAGCAGGCGGTGAAGGAAAGCACGGAAAAATTTGGAATAGGGATTAAAGTTCAGGGGGAAGAAATAAAAACATGGCGTTTTGCTGACGACATTGTAATTCTGTCAGAGACAGCAAAGGACCTGGAAGAGCAGTTGAATGGAATGGACAGCGTGTTGAAGAGAGCGTATAAAATGAACATTAACAAGAGCAAAACAAAAATAATGGAATGCGGTCTTAGAAAATCAGGCGATGCAGAAGGAATTAGATTAGGTAACGAAACAATGAAGGTGGTAGATGAGTCGCAGTACAGAGGATATAAAATGCAGAATGGCAATGGGAAGAAAAGCATTTTTGAAAAAGAGAAATTTGCTAACATCGAATATTAATTTAAGGGTAAGGAAGTCTTTTCTGAAGGCATTTGTGTGGAGTGTTGCCTTGTACGGGAGTGAAACATGGACGATAAGCAGTGCGGATAGGAAGAGAATAGAGGCTTTTGAAATGTGGTGCTACAGAAGAATGCTGAAGATTAGGTGGGTAGATCGCATAACTAATGAAGAGGTACTGAACAGAATTGGTGAGAAAAGGAATTTTTGGCGTACTCTGACTAAAAGAAGGGATCGCTTGGTAGGACACATTCTTAGACATCGGGGAATCGTAAATTTAGTATTGGAGGGAAGTGTGTGGGGTAAAAATCGCAGAGAGAGACCAAGAGACGCGAATAGTAAGCAGCTTCAAGTGGGTGTGTGTTATCGTTCTTATGAGGAGATGAAAAGGCTTGCTCAGGATAGAGCAGGGTGGAGAGCTGCATCAAACCAGTCTCTGGACTGAAGACCATAACAACAACAATAGAGGCATTTATAACAGACCAAAAGTCAATATAAATTTCCCATGTCATGCAATTTGCAGTGAGCAGCAGATGGTTTCTGTCGTCAGCGCTATAAGGTTTGCTCAATGTAGGCAATTACGTTGGATTATCATTTTAAGGGAAATCGTCGAATCAATCATTTTGAGGCAGGTTTGAGGGAGATTTAGTCGCAATAAATTTCAGTTGCATCACTACATTGCATTTTGGTGGAATCGATGACAAGCTATAAAGAAGGTATAGTTTGCTTACGTTGGCTCTCTAATATCATGGTATTCTGAGGTAACATCAAGAAGCGAGTAAAAGAGTTTAGATTGTAAAAATGTCATGAGATAGATCTGCGGTGTACATTAAAGACACCGTGCCAGCAGCCTATCGAAAGTATTGAATACACGTTGAAATGTTTTAGTATATTTTCGACTAATTACAGTTTATTCTACCGATACTCAGCTTTTCAACATTGGGGGTTGTGCTCGCTGCAACATTATTCTCCTGGGGCGTCATGGTATAAATAAATACTCGATATATACAATTTTTCACTTCTTCTTTAATTTGAAATTAATCTCCTTCTCCGCCAAAACATTACAAATTCAAAACAAATGCAAACAACAGAACTTAGGTGGTAGTACTTCCATTTCAAAACAACTGACATAGCTTCCAGCGCACTTCAGAAAAGCCAAAACTCGAACTCCCCCACGCAAGGCGGTGAGGCAAATATACAATATCGGCAATAATCATGTTACATTAAGCATTGTTCATAACAATAGAATATACTGATTTACAATTAACAAACATAACAGAAAAACATTTCATGTACACAAGAATATTCACAATATAAAATGAAAACTACGCATACAATAATTTTAGATGGCACACGTATTTTTAAGACGAAATTTCCGATCTTTCTGTTGACAACAAAGCCAAATGTAAAATGTCAAATAATTAGTTTATGAGTCCATCATACATGTTCCTAACATATATTGAACTATCAATTATCTTGTCAATTCTGAAATTAGGTTTAAAATCTTAAGTGAGTCAATATATAAAAAGAAACACAATATACAAATTTCGACTTTACAGTAATTAAAACAATTAGCTGATCTACACAGCTTGTTTATGAGCCTAACATACATACAATGCTATTTATTTTAATGTCTTTATGTTTTTTACAAAATATTTTACAATTCGTCTGTTTAAGTCTTGAAATAACATACAATGACGCAACTATTGTTTATAGAACTGTCTGGAAAGAAAATATATGAATCTCTTAATTAATGAAATCTATCACTTGTTTTAATCACAGTATCACTGAGACACTGTCCTACCCTAATTCCTAGCTGGCTATTACGTTTTTAACTTCACACGCAACATATATCACAACTGAACCACATGATTCCGAATCCAATGCAGACGGTATCGTAGGATGACATTGAGATGAGAGGACCAGGCAGACAGTATCGTACGATAACATCGAGATGAGGGGGTCAGCAGTATCGTTACAACGCGTAAATAAGTGTGGCATGTTTGCCGCTGCGGAATAGCCGTGCGCACTGAGGCGCCGTGCTGCGGTGCATGTGTGTGTGTGTGTGTGTGTGTGTGTGTGTGTGTGTGTGTGTGTTATCCTTAGGTTAGTTTAACTTCGTTTAAGTAGTTTCCAAGCCTAGGGACTAATAATCAAGCAGTTAAGTCCCATAGATTTACAAACATTTGAACGCCGGCCGCAAACAAACAATCAAACATTTGAAGTGTGGCATGTTTACACGCTACAGTACTGTAGACCTGGCCAAAGAATAAGAATGAAAACTTCAACGTAAACTAAAGAACAATGATAGTCATCTGTAGGTACCTACTTGATATTAATTGCGGGGGTGGGTGTTCAGAACAAAAATCACTATCAAGGGGATTGATTCCTCTGTTGGCCTTTCAGAACAACACCGGTGTTGCCCAGTAAACTTACCAGAGCAAAATGTCTCGTAAAAATTAGATAGACAGTTCTGTACCATTACACACAGTAGTCATAAAACAATGGTTGGTTCTGTACTTTGACTTAGCACCGAAATTCCGAAATTTTAGTCTTCTTTTCTTTCTTTCTTTCTTTCTTTCTTTCTTTCTTTTTTGATAGGTATAGGATGTAAATATCCATTCCGTTCAGCTTGTTACAATTATGATGAGAATTCAAATCTGCGAAACTCGTTATTCGTGTGAAACCTATTGCAAATGAAATTACAACTGTCTGTAGACGTATTGATCTGTTGTAAATAGTGATTGGTTTTATTGATCCTATTTTCGTGTAATTATCTGTTGAACAATGAATAAAATAACAATTTTGATTGGTATACATTTTGGGCCGTCGCGTTGGCCGAGGTGACTGAGGCGCTCCTGTCACGGTCAGCACGGCCACTACGGTCGGGGGTTCGAATCCCCCCTCGGGCATGGATATTTGTGCCGTCCTAGTTCGTAAGTAGTTCATAAGTAGTTTGTAAGTTTAGGGACTGATGACCCCGTAGTTAAGTCCCATAAGCTTTACAAACATTTGAACATTTATAAATTTTGGCAGCGTGTGTAGCGTTTATATGTAAATAACGCTAGTTTCAATTTAAAAAAAAAAAACTACTTCGATCATTTAACTAGCTGCAAGTTGTAAGAGTAATAGAACATAGCCAATTAATACATATATTTCATGAAAATTCGATAAAGACCTATTTCAACGACTTCACGAGAACGTCAACACGCTGTAGTTGATTTTCGATAATTAGGCCTATAGGAACCCATAGCAAATGTTCAAATGTTTGTAGAGCTGATGGGACTTAACTACGGGTTCATCAGTCCCTAAACTTACAAACTACTTATGAACTACCTTATACTAAAGACGACACAAATATCCATGCCCGAAGGGGGGAACACATAGCAACCTAGCAACTAGTGCACAGTAAGACGGAATGAAAATTTGTCGAATCAGCTGTATCCCTGTAGCTTTTCACTCAATAAAAATTGGGCACATGTTATATTACATTTTATTGCAATTCGTCTGTACTTGCACCTCCTAAAATATTAACTATTCCCCGTGAAAAAGCCTACGTATAACAGTCAAGAACATTTATCCCTTAGTGCTCATAGCTTAGAGCAGACCGCTGAAATACCGCCACCTTATAAAACTTCAATTTTTAACACAATCAAAAGCATATTTATAAACTAGATCAATATTTTTTCAAATGTTTCTGAAGTTACGGGACCTAATTGCACAGTGGTCATCGGTCCCTAAACTTACAAACTACTTAAACTAACTTATCCTGAGAACAACACTCACACAACCACGTCTGAGGGAGGACTGGAACCTCCGACGTGGAACGGCAGCGTGCAACGTAGCAAGGCGCCCTAGTGAGCACGGCTAATCCGCCAAGGCAATATTTCGCAACATTGTAAGTAATGTTAAGAATGTATGCAAAAGTTTTAATCCATGTATCAATAAAGGAAATAGTCATAAAAATCAATTTATTAACCTCTGCAATATGGCGGTATTACCCAGAGAACTGGCTAACGCCATCATGAAGGGAAATGTATTGAAAAATCTTATACACAGGTTATTACAATATATCAATTGAAAAGAAAAGAAATTACAATTTTAGTTTAGGCTATATGAATAGCAAAAAACAGCGAATTTTAAACTTCATGAGATTATTTTAAAATTTAGAAAAAATCACAAGTGTAGTTTTCTGCTGTTTCAGCCCCACTACATTCCGAGTGCACCCACTTGCCACAATAAGTGTATCTGTACCATAGTTCGTCTTGGTGGATATGTTCAAATGTTTGTAACTCTCAAGGTCTTAACTACGTTGGTCTTCAGTCCATGGGCTTACAAACCACTTAAACTAACTTAAAGTAACGTGCGTTGAGGACAGCACGAACACCCATGCCCGAGGGAGGGAGGACTCGAACCCAGGACGGCGAGCAAGCGCTTGCCCCGTAGCAAGGCGCCTTAATAGTGTGGTGCAAGTAGACATAAACCCGTACATCCAAAGTAACCTCCAGTTCCAAATCTCTATCTGTATAAAAGCGAAAGGACGCTCATTCACTCACTCACTGACTTAACACGAAATGTCGAAAACTATTTGACCTATGAAGCTGAAATTTGGCAGGATTGTAGTTCATAGGTAGAAGACGTCAGCTAAGAAAGAATTTTGCGATAGGGCCGATAGTTCAGGAGATGTGACGTGATAAACAATGAAAACTTTCCCGTCTTGCGGCGCGTGATAGTGTGACTTTATCAGTCCACTATTTGAGAAGGAGAGCACTTAGCGAGTTGCAACAAACTTTAAACACAACTAAAAACCTTTACGAAACGTTTTGTCGCTGACAACCATAACATAAACGTTCAAACGTTTGTTAAGCTTAAGGGATTTAACTGCGGGTCATCAGTCCCTAAACGTACAAACTACTTATGAACTACCTTATACTAAAGACGACACAGACATCCATGCCCGAGGGGGGATTCGAACCCCCGACGGCGCTCCAGCACGAGCGGCTAATCCGCCGCGACAGTCCATTAAGTTAGCACTGCGACACCTCGCCCGGTGTAGTTGATGTCAAGTTGTGAATTAAATGAATCTATGAATGTTACATAACATTTGTATTTTGATTTCTATCTTTGTTTGGATACTGCACTTGAAATTTTGTACATTGTGCAAGACAGCCCTATATTCTATATATTCTCTGATAAGTATTTATTGGGAGAATTTTGGGAAGATGTACTTCACCTGTAAAGGAGACCGCGTATAAAACGCTTGTACGACCACGTCTTGAGTATTGCTCAAGTATTTGGGATCCGCAGCAGATCGGTTTGAAGGAAGACATAGAGGCGGTTCAGAGGCAAGCAGCTAGATTTGTTACCGGTAGGTTCGACCAATGCGCTGGTGTCACGGAAATGCTCCGGCAACTCAATTGGGGATCGCTGGAAGAAAGACGACGTTCTTTTCGTGAATTTCTGTTAAGTAAATTTAGAGGGCCGGAATTTGAAGCTGAGTGTAGTACTATCTTGCTGCCGCCTACATACATTTCGCGTAAAGATCACAAAGACGAGATAAGAGAAATTAGGGCTCGTACGGAGGCATATAGGCATTCTTTTTTTCCTCGTTCAATTTGGGAGTGGAATAGGAAAGGAAATGCCTAGTAGTGGTACAGTGTACCCTCCGCCACGCACCTTACGGTGAATTGCGGAGTATGTATGTAGATGTAGATGTAGAAATATAACAAGTTTTTAGAAAAAATGGGTGAAGGTATTGGAGAAGTACTAACTCAAGGCTGGAATAAACAAATAAATACCCGGGCAATGCCGAGAATGGGATGGAAGATGAATAGTATAAAGGTGGTTCGATGAACCCTCTGCCATCCCATGTAATGTAGATGTGGTGCTCCAGAAGTGTGCGAATATTAGATGGGTAGATCACGTAATTAATGAAGAGGAACTCAACAGGATTGGGGAGGAAAGGAGCCGACCGCGGTGGCCGAGAGGTCTGCGGCGCGTCAGTCACGGTCTGCACGGCCACTAAAGTCGAGGGTTCGAAACCTCCCTCTGGCATGGATATTTGTGCCGTCCTTAGTCTTAGCTAGTTCATAAGTAGTTTGAGAGCTTAGGGACTGATGACCCCGCAGTTAAGTCCTATAAGCTCTACAAACATTTGAACATTTCGAGGAAAGGAGTTTCCCGCATATCCTAAGAGAAGGGAAAGGTTGGAGGGACACATTCCTAAAAATTAAAGAAGCTTCAACTTAGCATTAGAAGGAAGTGTGTGGGTTAAAAATCGTAGAGGGAGACCGAGGGACGAATACAGTAAGCAGGTTCAAAAGGATGTAGGCTGCCGTTCTTGTTTTCAGATTAAGAGGATTGCAAAGGACAGGGCAGCGATTAGAACTGCATCAAACCAGTCTATGGACTTAACCCTATGATGCATGGTGCCGAAAACACACGGGAATGCATATGCAGGGCCTCAGAGGCCCTGCTCTAATTTAAAATTTTCATCTCCCTTTTTTTTAATATATATAATCATTCTTTGGAATTAAATTTATTTCTGTAAAATTTATTGTCATATTGAAAGATTCCTAAGATACAGTAACATGATCTGGTTGGGCCTGATTAACATTTTATTAATTAAAAAAACTCTAAGAGTGAATTTTTATTAGTTACATCCTTTTACATACAACATATACAAATAATTTTAGTAATTCACTTATAAGTTGCAGTTTACATTTTATAACATTTATTATAACCAATTTCTTCAATTAAAACATACTCATTATTCACTATATTATGTATATAGGCAATATTTTGACAAAAATTTATTATTCATTGTTCACGTAAAATTGCATTTTTCTTAGTTTTCAACATATGACAAACAAGAAGCACAAAGAACGCCACTATGTTCCTTACAAATGTTGGTTTTACACTTAATGCATGTCATTGCATTTTTCCTGTGTTTATTATATGGACAATAATTGCCTCTTCTTCTTTTTCCTAAAAGAGGTAGTTGGTTCGGCAATATGACATCTTTTTGAACACCATATCTTTGCATGGCATCAATGATTTTCTTTGGAAGATTAGGGACTTGAATACGAAGTTCCATTAGTGTTCTTACCATTTCTTTGTTAAATCTCTTAGGTCTTAGGAACTTAAACGTCTTTTATCACTTCTTCCACTATTGTATGTGAGATGTTGGGCGGAAAATAAAATTTCACTGTTCATTGCTGCATAATGCAAATAGCCATCTTCTTGTTTGTCTGTTGCAAGTATAATAACGAATTTTCTGGTCCATTTGATCTACTCCACCCTTCGTAGAGTTATAGAACTTTATTATATCTGGTTCCTTTTTTGCATGAGTTTCATCAATGTTTCTGTCGTGATGCATTGTGTTAATGAGAACTACAGACTTTTTCTTTTTGGTAACATAACTCACCATTGTAATGTCACCTCTAAATGCAAACAAAGAGGAATCAATCGCTCTTGAAGCAGATGGTTTCATCTCATTAGGAATTTGTGGTTTATTTTGTTTGTTCCCACCACTGTAATTTGCTTCTGAAGCATCTCTTCTGCCAGCTGCACACTACTAAAGAAGTTGTCAACAGTAATATTTTTTGATGATCCTTTCACCACATTCAACCCAAGATTTTTCTGAATAGGTTCATGGGGCTTCCTTCCCGTCTAAACAATTCCGTCTAAAGCATATGCAGATGTAGTATCACATAAGTAAAATATTTTTATGCCTTACTTGGCTGGTTTAGAGGGCATATACTGGGTGAAGCTGCATCTTGCACGGAATCGGACTAGCTGTTCGACAACTGTGAGCGAAACATTCCATTTCTACGCTTGTCAACAAATAGTTCCCTTACATAGCGATCAGCTGCGAGTTTGTCATCTACAGATCGAGCTTCACGGGTACGCCTGTCATTAAATCTAATCATTCTCCTTATATCATCGAATCTGACAGGATGGCCTTATATGTAGGATTTGCCTTTTCGTCAAAGAATAATTCTTTAATAGGGACATCCCAACTCTTCTCAACACCAGAAGCAGTAAAAGACGAAGAAAACCCTCCATTTCAGCAAGCGAAACGTTTTTCTACGTTTTACCACGTAAAGCAGTCACTCTTCTGCCTTCAATATTTGTGCAGTTGATGATTTCCTCCAGTATTTCCTTGGAGATGAAATAGTCCGAGGCATCCTTAAGTTTACAGGTTTTCAAACCACAGGCTGGACCAGGTGCCTTCTTTACGATGTTATGGACAGGCGTACGAAATGTTGCAGGAGGATCTAAATTCCAAATCGTTCCATTCCGACTAATGTATGTGACATGTTGACATGTTGACAGTATTCTACATTCTGATGTTAACAAAGCTTCATGAACCAGCCACACAGCGTTAGTGTGTTCACTATTTCACTTAATCTCTAGGTATAACGACTGTCAGATTCAGTTCTTCAAGGGGTCTTTGAACTCTAGACAGTTAATAAAACTATAGAACAGTGGTCGTATTAACAATTTACAGTTGTGAACGGCGTATTCACTACGGCATGTCATTCTTTATTATTTTGGACACATGGGAATTCAGTGACTGCTAAATATGAATCAGCGTTATCAGATTACGAATAAATGTAAAAAAATATATTTTACGTTTGTTGCCTGACTGTATCGTTGCAGCCCAACCATAATTACTTCACTGGTTTTAATAACAGTTTTGCTAATTGTGTTGACTGATATTTCAGCACTAAACTGCCTGTCGCCAATAATCTCAGTTACGCTACACTTTATATCGCATCCCATTAAAGATTTTTGTTTATCGCTCATCCCATTAACGAACTTTGTTTATTTCTCGTATATCACATCAATATTTTACCCAGTAAATAACACAAAACAACCCTCTTCTTTTACATCAATTCACAGACGTATTTTTTCATCCATTCTCAAAAGTATTCCGTCTTTTTCGTTGTATTCGTTATAGCGAAAATAATTACGGTACACGCTTCCTTTTTGGTGTTCGACATCATGCCTCGTAAAATCGCATTGTCAACAGTAAATGTTAAGAGTATTGTTGACGTGGACATTGTTAACAGTAGTGAACTGTGAAGGTCAGCTCAGTACATGTAAAGCTCGACTAATCAGTATGGCCAACAACTGCCGGTCCTGAACGTGTGCAAATCGCTAGCAGTACTCGGCCCAGTGCCGCCTGTACGGAGCGCCAGCTGTCGTGGCAACACTGTAGCCGCAGCTGACAAACTTGCAAATAGTTTTAATGGGACTATAATCAAAGAGTACTGGAAATCAAACAAAAATTAGAGATTTTTTAAAAACTGAAGACATACAAGGTCCTCGGAGGCCTTGTACATGCATCCTTGGGTTAAGGCCACAACAACAACAACAACATTATGTATCACTAACCCCAATTTTATCTTACGTACAATGTTAAGTTTTTCGAAATAATGTAACGCAACTTCTTTGAGGTTGCTGGTTATTTCGTTTGGTCGGTCAGCTGAGAAGCTTGATGAGTCGTCCTCGGTGACTCGGCGCCTTCTGTTCTCGGGAAGGCCGCCAGCGCCAGCTGACGCACCGTCCGCCGTGGCAGCCGCACGCCAGCTCACACTCAGCCTGAGGCTGGCTGAGTCTCGTGGTCTCAAGGTCGCTGCCAGGAATCCCCGCTGCGCTGCAGACACACACTTCGACTCACTTTTCTGTGGCGTCACTATCACGTGTACATGTCCAGTCTACAGTTGAATGAAGATGATCTAAACTGTTTTATACTGTACTAGCTGCAAACCCGGCGTTGCCCGGGTATTTATTTATTTATTTATTGTTATATTTCCTTAAAAAAAAAGGTAAAGCAGTCAACAATCCGAAGATTGGCTTGAACACCACAGTGCTTTACTAGGCATGGTCCTGTATGGAGGTGGTATGCCGTTGCCTTCCTCCGACCTTCAAACTGACTTACCCAGCCAGTTATGGGGGGACCTACAGTTTAACGTGGGTTCCGAACCACGGTGCTACTCGGTATTTTTCACATGGCCAATATTGCCGGAGGTGGAAGAAGTGGAAAGTGACAGATAAAAATCCTAGGACCTGGCGGGGATCGAACCCGCGACCTTTGGATTTGTAGTCTGACACTCTGAAGACATTGTAGCACGCATAGACCAAAGATACGGTCTGTGGCAACACGTTTCGCTGTATGTAACCTCCTTGTTATAGAGTCGAAAACGTCATCGCTGGCCTTCAGTCCGAATTTTTTTTATAATTTCATGACTTTCAACCACCATGTCTATCTTACACCCCCTTGTAGCTATCGGCATGGTACTGCTACGGGAGACTTCGGACAACTATTACACACAGAGCATTTGTTTGCGTTCTGTAGTTTTCGCTGCAGAGCGAAATATTAACACACAAACACGTAGAATTTTATATACACCGATAACTTTCCATCCAAATATACTCCACCCTTTTATCAACCCTCGAGCAACAATGTAACCAATAAAACCATTTTCAAAGAGTAAATATAATTTTCAAACAGTAATTATTGTTCCGCATTTCCCGTTATATTCTTCAAATTACTAAACATATATCAGATCGGTAGAAAACCATGCCTAAAACCTTCCTCAGGTATAAATTAGAAACTGTACAAACATTTAAGTGTCTGCGTCTTGTCGTTAGGACGTGATAAGCCTACACCGAACAGACATTCACATTAATAGATATACATAAATAGCTATCCGATCGCCATAAAACCGTGCCTAAAGCCTTTCCTGGGTAGACATTAGTAACTGCACAACTTTTTAGCTCTTTATGTCTTGTGGTTCAGACGTGATAAACGTACACCGAACAGACATTCACATTTATAGATATAGATAAGTGTGTGGACCATCATCATGATCGTGTTAATACATGCCACACAGCCTAGAGAACATGTTTAATAGTACATCTACATACATATTCCGCAATCCACCATAAGGTGCGTGGCGGAGGGTGCACCGTACCACTACTAGGCATTTCCTTTCCTATTCCACTCCCAAATTGAACGAGGAGAAAAAGAATGCCTACATGCCTCTGTACGAGCCCTAATTTCTCTTATCTTTACGCGAAATGTAAGTAGGTGGCAGCAAGATCATGCTACACTCAGCTTCAAATTCCGGCCCTCTAAATTTCCTCAACAGAAATTCTCGAAAAGAACGTCGTCTTTCTTCCAGCGATCCCCAATTGAGTTGCCGGAGCATTTCCGTGACACTCGCGCGTTGGTCGAACCTACCAGTACCAAACCTAGCTGCTACTCTCTGAATTGCCTCTATGTCTTCCTTTAAACTGATCTGCTGCGGGTCCCAAACACTTGGGCAATACTCAGGACGTGGTCGTACAAGCGTTTTATACGCGGTCTCCTTTACAGGTGTAGTACATCTTCCCAAAATTCTCCCAATAAACCGAAGTCGGCTGTCCGCCTTACTCACAACTGTCCTTACATGTTCGTTCCATTTCATACCGCTCTGCAATGTTACGCCTAGATATTTGAACGACGCGACAACATCAAGAAGCTCACTACTAATGCTGTATTGGAACATTATGGGATTGTTTTTTTCTACTCATGCGCATCACCTTACATTTTTCTACATTGAGAGCTAGCTGCCATTCTTCGCACCAACTAGAAATTTTTCCTAAGTCATCTAGTATGCTATTACAGTCAGTTAAAGACGATTCCCTCCCATACACCGCAGCATCATCAGCAAACAGCCGCAATTTACAAGTTACAGTAGTTATTACATACTAGTAGTTAACCGTTACCATGACGAATAGACTTCTATACGTTATGCCGTTACAGAGGCTACCAACACCTCCACTCATCGTTGCAACAGTAGCGTCACGGATAAAACTGTAGGATGATAAAGTGGCAGTGAGTTGACATCCAGGCGGTTGTTATTTTTATGTAATTATTGCTTTTATTTTCGGTTTACTGCTAGGTTCAGGCAGTTTCTTATTTGTTTAATACAAGTGTTGTGTACATATAACAGCAGTCCCTCTTAAGAATGAGTTGTCGGTGTCAATTTCCAGAGTGCTTCACAATTCGTGTTTCACACTTGCAGAGAACGCAGAGGGTACTTACTAGACATTGTTTTACACAGTAACCCACTTCCGGATATGTCATCCGAACATGATTTTTAATTCAAAAAAATGTTCAAATGTTTGTTAAGCTTATGGGACTTAACTACGGGGTCATCAGTCCCTAAACTTACAAACTACTTATTTACTACCTTATACTAAGGACGGCACAAATATCCATGCCCGAGGGGGGATTCGAACCCCCGACCGTAGTGGCCGTGCAGACCGGGGCCGGCCACCGCGGCCGGCAGTTTTAATTCATCTTCGATACAAATCTCTTATACTTAAAGCTCGTTGCTTTCCATGTAGTGGACGGAGGTACTGTGAGCCAAGAAAAGAAAAGAATAAATAAATAAATAAATAATATGAAGTTACCGTAACATGGGCTCTAAACGGAGACCTTGGGGGCTGTGGGGACTTCTTAATCTTCGAAGCTCTTAAGCCATGCATTTTAGAGTCCATGTCAACTAGACTTCATTTATAAGTCCACTCTACAACCTCAAGAAGTGTCTAACACGAAACACGCAAATGCCGATAATTACTCAAAACTAGCTGATTATCTGTTAAGAAAACAAACGTTACGTAACATTCTCAACAAAAGCACAGAAAAGGGTACCGCTAACTGTTAAGCCCTCATAACATAACTGACGTGTTTCACGGCCCACTTTAGATTTGTAGTTTCATAAGTTTTTGCAAACATTTTGAACAAAAATAATAATGTAAACAATAAAAAATTAATTAATAAGAGTTTCTGATACCCAATTCAGAAAAAAAAAAAATTAAGTAGTGCCGGGTTTTGAACCACTGACCTTCAGCATCACAACCCAAAGCATTGCCTAATGCGCTACGGCCAACACTTTAAAAATGTGTTCTTAAATTTCATACTGTTCATGGCCGTTGTTAACTGATGCTAATATGGCATTTGTAGACACTAGATTATCATGTATCGTATGAAGAACGACGGGTTTTTGATAATTCTTCAGTACGCCATTGCTTTGAAATGAAAAGTGCAAGTTAAAATAAGAAAATCATCAAACAACGCAAGATGGCTTATGCCAGAGAGAGTTCTGTGCGATGAATGTCACGTGACATCTGCGAATGGCTGGTTTTCGTTAATTCAATGTAGGGTGTCAAAAATCTGTTATTTTTGCAAATATCTCTCAAACGATACGAGATATGGAAAAAAACAACAACAACAACAAAGGGAACAAAGCTGTAGAGAATCTTCTCCTCTACGAATTCGGTTATTCAATTTTAGCGTCAGATGAACGGTTTCCATTCCTATGAACCACAGACATTGCCGAGGTGGGGTAGCTTGCGTGCCTCAATGATACAGATAGCCGTACCGTAGGTGCAACCACAGCGGAGGGGTATCTGTGGAGAGGACAGACAAACGTGTGGTTCCTGAAGAGGGCAGCAGCCTTTTCAGTACTTACAGGGGCAACAGTCTGGATGATTGACTGACCTGGCCTTGTAACATCAGCTAATGTGGCTTTGCCACACAGCTACTGCGAACGGCTGAAAGCAAGGGGAAACTACAGCCGTTACCTTTCCCGAGAACATGCAGCTCTACTGTATGAACATAAGATGATGGCATCCTCTCGGGTAAAATATTCCGGAGGTAAAATAGTCCCCCATTCGGATCTCCGGGCGGGGACTACTCAGGAGGATGTGATCATCAGGAAAGACAATACTGGCATTCTACGGGTCGGAGCGTGGAAAGTTAGATCCCTTAATCGAGTAGGAAAATTAGAAAACTTAAAAAGGGAAATGGGTAGGTTGAAGTTAAATATAGTGGGGATTAGTGAAGTTCGGTGGCAGGATGAACAGGATTTCTGGTCAGGTGAGTACAGGATTATAAATACAAAATCAGTTGGGGGTATCACAGGAGTAGGACTGATAATGAATAAGAAAATAGGAATGCGGGTAAACTACTATGAGCAGCACAGTGATCGCATTATCATTGTCAAGATAGATACGAAGCCAACACCGACAACAGTAGTACAGGTTTATATGCCAACTAGATCTGCCGATGATGAGGAAATCGAAGAAATATATGAGGAGCTAAAGGAAATTATTCAGACAATTAAGGGAGAGGAAAACTTAATTGTTATGGGGAACTGGAATTGGGTAGTAGGACAAGGAAGGGAAGGGAGGATAGTAGGTGAATATGGTCTGGGCAAAAGGAATGAAAGAGGAAGCCGCCTGGTAGAATTTTGCACAGAACATAATTTAGTTATAACAAACACCTGGTTCAAGAATCACAAAAGAAGGTTGTATACGTGGAAGAGACCAGGAGACACCGGAAGATACCAGATAGATTTTATAATGGTAAGACATAGATTTCGGAACCAGGTTTTAAAGTGTAAGACATACCCAGGGGCAGATATAGACTCTGACCATAACTTGTTGGTTATGAACTGTAGGCTGAAACTAAAGAAACTACAAAAAAGTAGGAAAATAAGGAGATGGGACCTGGATAAATTGAAAGAATCTGAGGTTCTTAAGAATTTCAGAGGGAGCTTTAGGCAACAATTGACAGAATCTGGGGAAAATAAAACAGTAGAGGAGGAATGGGTAAAATTGAGAGATGAAGTAGTTAAGGTAGCAAAGGACAAAATAGGTAGGAAGGAAAGACCTACAAAAAATCCTTAGATATCACAGGAGATACTAAATCTAATCGATGAAAGGAGAAAATATAAAAATGAAGTAAATGAAACAGGCAAAATGGAGTACAGACGACTAAGAAATGAGAGTGACAGGAAGTGCAAAATGGCTAAGCAGGAGTGGCTAGAAGGCAAATGTAAGGAAGTAGAAGAATGTATAAATAGGGGAAAAATAGATACAGCCTACAGGAAAATAAAAGAAAGATTTGGAGATAAGAAAAACAGCTCTCTGAATATCAAGGACACTGATGGAAAACCAGTTCTCAGCAAAGAAGGGAAAGCTGAAAGGTGGAAAGATATATAGAGGGGCTCTACAAAGGAAATGAACTTCAAGACAATATTGTAGGAAGGGATGAGGATATAGATGAAGATGAAATAGGAGGTACTGTACAGAGAGAAGAATTTGACAGAGCCCTGAAAGACCTAAGTAGAAATAAGGCCCCTGGAGTAGATGATATTCCCTCAGAGCTACTGCAGTCTCTGGGAGAACCAGCCATGACAAACCTGTTTCACCTGGAGTGTAAGATGTATGAGACAGGCGAAGTACCCTCAGACTTTAAGAAAAATGTAATAATCCCCATTCCAAAGAAAGCAGGTGCAGACATGTGTGAAAATTACAGAACCATCAGTTTGATAAGTCATGGTTGCAAAATATTAACACGAATTATATGCAGAAGGATGGAAAAGCTGGTAGAAGCCGACCTCGGGGAAGATCAGTTTGGGTTCAGGAGAAATGTAGGAACACGAGGGGCAATACTCACTTTACGGCTTATCCTAGAAGATAGATTAAGAAAAGGCAAACCTACATTTCTAACTTTTTTAGATTTGGAAAAGGCTTTTGACAATGTTGATTGGAATAAACTCTTTCAAGTTCTGAAGCAAACAGGAGTAAAATGCAGGGAGCGTAAGTTTATTTACAACTTGTACAAAAACCAGACACCGGTTGTCAGAGTTGAAGGACATGAAAGGGATGCAGTGGTTGGAAAGGAAGTAAGACAGGGTTGTAGCCTTTCTCCAATGTTATTCAATTTGTACATTGAGCAAGCTATAAAGGAAAGCAAGGAGAAATTTGGGGAAGGAATTAAAGTTCATGGTGAAGAATTAAAAACATTGCGTTTTGCCGACGACATAGTAATTCTGTCAGATACAGCAAAGGACCTGGAAGAGCAATTGAACGGAATGGACAGTGTGCTGAAAGGCGCATATAAGATGAACATTAACAAGAGCAAAACTAGGGTAATGGAGTGCAGTCTAAGAAAATCAGGTGATGCTGAATGAATTAGATTAGGTAATGAAGCAATAAAGGAGGTAGGTGAGTTTTGTTACTTGGGCAGTAAAATAACAAATGATGGTCGCAGTACAGAGGATATAAAATGCATATTGGCAATGGGTAGAAAAGCGTTCTTGAAAAAGAGAAATTTGTTAACATCGAATATGTAATAGTCGAATATGGTGCTACAGAAGAATGCTGAAGATTAGGTGGGTGGATCGCGTAACTAATGAGGAAGTACTGAACAGAATTGGGGAGAAAAGAAATTTCTGGCATACCCTGACTAAAAGAAGGGATAGATTGATAGGACACATTCTTAGACATCAAAGAATTGTGAATTTAGCGTTGGAGGGAAGTGTGTGGGGAAAAAATCGCAGGGGAAGACCAAGAGATGGATACAGTAAGCAGATTCAGACAGATGTAGGTTGCCGTTCTTATGTGGAGATGAAGAGGTTTGCTCAGGATAGGGTATTGTGGAGAGTTGCATCAAACCAGTCTCCGGACTGAAGACCACCGCAACAACAACAACAACATGAACGGTTTATGTGCAATTAAAATTACATTGCAATCGGTCCTCTTTTGGTGTTACTAACGTATTTCTTGTCCGAAATATTTGAAAGCGAGGTTCTGGTCTCTGGTAGCCAACAATTATGTCTGTAAAATTTGGTGCCGATCGGTTGAACGGTTCGACCTAAAAAGTGGGAACACGTTACAGCCAGACAGACATCGTCAAATCGCCGTTATTTTTGTAAATATCTCTGCAATGATGCAATATATGAAAAAAACTTAATAAAGCGAAGTTGTAGAGAATTTTTCCCTCTACCAATTAGGTTATTCAATTTTCGTGTCAGATGAACGGTTCGTTTGCAATTGCAATTATATTACAAACGGACTTTTTGGCGTCACTACCGTATTTTTGATCCGAAAAATTTGAAAAAGGGAGGTTCTGGTCTCTGACGGCCTACAGTCATGTCTGTAAAATTTGATGTTGGTCGGTTGAACGGTTCGTCTTAAAAACGGGGAACACGTTACGGACAGAGAGACAGACGGAGAGACAGACATACATCCCAAAATCGCTGTTATTTTTGCAAATATCTCTGAAACGATACGAGATATGAAAAAAACATAAGAGAGCAAAATTGTAGAGAATTTACTCCTCTACAAATTCGGTTATTCAATTTTCGTGTCAGGAGAATGGTTAAGCCGTTATTTTTATTTAAATTTCGAGCTGTCAAAAAACGATCGCAAAGGCCCACTTTTAGTGTTACTACCATAACCTAAAGTGGGTCAAAATTAAAAGCTAGCTATTTTAGGAGACTTTCTTTACAAACTAAAATATCTTAGAGTCAGGGGCGGCACTTACTGTGTGTTCATTGGTTCAATGAACACCAGGAAAAACTTGTCGTGAAAAAAAGTAAATAAATAAATAAAATATTTTTATACAATCAGATCATTTTATATGCACATAGAAAGTACTTTTATCGCATGAGAAACGTTTTACGTCGCAGAGACAGCACATATACGCGTGGTAGCCGGCTACTTAATATAGGCGGCAGTGGGCGCAGTGTTACAATAAAGGAGCTTAGATTACAATGGCCATGCGCGGCAATGTTACGTCTAGATATTTGAACGACGCGACAACATCAAGAAGCTCACTACTAATACCGTATTCGAACATTATGGGATTGTTTTCCTACTCATGCGCATCACCTTAAATTTTTCTACATTGAGTGATAGCTGCCATTCTTCGCACCAACGAGAAATTTTGTCTAAGTCATCCTGTATGCTATTACAGTCAGTTACAGACGACACCCTCCCATACACCACAGCATCGTCAGCAAACAGCCGCAAATTACAACTTACTCTGTCCATCAGATCATTTTACCGAAGTGAATTCCAGAATCGATTTTGGAGTGTTTACATGACCAGCCAAAAGCTCATTTGGGAAATCGGTTTACGAAATCCGGTTTTGGGGGCCAATGTAAACGGGGTTACAGTTTGTCTCTCTCTCCTACTTCCCAATGTTTCTCCTGACTATCTCTTCCACTGTCAGACTTCATCCTTCTCTCCCGCACTGTCCTTGCCACTGTCTGTCTGCCGTTCTCTACATTCCATTCTTTTCTTTGTTCCTGTCTTTTTATTTATTTTTGTCAAATTGCCACTCGCTTTCTTTCTTTTAGTCTGCTGTCTGTCTATTCGGTCATCATTTTCTTCTCTCTACACATGTCTTTGTGGATGGATTGGTCAGGTTTCTAAACTCTAAAATGATACAGTTCAGTCACGGTGGAGTAGCCGAGCGGTCTAAGGCGCCTCGCTGCGGAGCGCGCGGTTGCGTGCCGTCGTAAGTTCGAGTCCTCCCTGGGGCATGGGTGTGTGTGTATTGTCCTTCGGTTAGTTTACCTTAGTTTACGTAGTTTGTAAGTTACGGACTGATGACCACGCAGTTTTGTCTGATAGATTTTCAGACATCTGAATTTTTTTGATACAGTTTCACCCTTTCAGACCTGACGTCCGCCTTTTTATCGATTTTAGGACAACACGATTTCGGTTTACTTTGAGACCCTGTGGCCTGTTTACTGGACACCTGTCGCTTTAGTTTCGTGCTTCTTGCTGCCGCCCGTCACCAGCATGGCGTCGTACAATGAAAAACAGTGAACATGGTGGACCCACAGCAGAATGCGTCAGACTTGATATCAGTTGTTGAAATTATTTTATGTATTAATTTATGTATTTTGCATAAATTGCACTTTGCGATTTAAGTCCCACAATAAATATGGAGTGACATGTATAACTGTACACTTCTCATTTCACATCCTTAACTGCCTTCCAGACCTGGTGACCAATTTTTTTTATTAATTTTGACAACATTGTCATAGGAGAAAAACAGCGATCTATTTGGTATGATCAATATACAAAAAACAGTCTTGATCGCAGAAATTTACAGTTTCAATTAACCGGTTTCAACCTGATGTAGGTAACAGTTACCTACTGGCAGCAGAACAGCCCAGCCCAGACGAATACAGCACTGGCCACATGGGCTACTTGTAATTCCGAAGATGACCTACATCAGGTTGAAACCGTTTAATTGAAACTGTAAATTTCTGCGATCGAGACTGTTTTTTGTATATTGATGATATTTTTTACTTTGAAAATTTTAATTTTTCTCAAATATACAATAGATAGTGTCTCATGGACATCAAAAAATGAAAAAAAAATCTTTTATTCTATTTTTAAAATAATTCAGGACTGAAGGGGCTAAGACCTGGACAAAGGGCAAAGTGGACAAAATTGGGCATTATGCGATTCCACTCGTCTGCTTTGACCAATGACGTCATTAACATGTTGGGAAACTCATATACGGGATAATATCTTAATACATATGTATTGCAGATAATAAATCTTGGGCTATGCTCGTAAATTTCTGTTTACAACAACAAATTGTACCATTGACACTGGCTCAATCTAAAAATTCGAGCATTCGGCTCTGTTCCGAAAAAAACCTGTTAACTTATACCTAACTATATGAGTGAAGATACAGATCACCTTTTAAACACAAAATCTTAATCTGTAATATATGTTCGTCATGTAAACAATCTATTGTCTTTAACTCAGCCACCACATAATTACTCATGCTACCTACAATCACGCACGCACTTGAAAACTACCTTGCAGCGATGACGTCACAAACGACAACACGCCGATGCCACGGGTTAAAGACGACGGGTGGGATCGCCTCCTATAAATGACCACAAAATTGTTGGTGTTACAGTTGAAAATAATCGAATGTTTGTAAATCTATGGGACTTAACTCCGCTGGTCATCAGTCCTTAGGCTTACAAACTACTTAAACTAACTTATGCTGCTGAGGAGAACAAATTTACCCATGCCCGAGGAAGGACTCGAACCTCCGACGGTGAGCATCGGCGGGCTCCGCAGCAAGGCGCCTTGGAACGCTCGGCCACTCCACCGCTGCTCAACATGGCTCCACCATAGCCGCTTCCAGCCTTCAATGAACAACTGGAAGATTGGAAGACCTATGAGAAGAGGATCCACAAGCATTCCCGGATACATCTTTGATGATCCAGAGACCCTATTTCCTTTCCTGGAATCATTCAAAAATGTACTTCCAGCTCACCAAGCTTCAGCCTCGAGACCCAGACACTTAGTTGTTCATCTGCATCTGTTAAACCTTAAATGCCTACTACTAGGGGTCTGCACGCATAAGGAAAGTGTTATCCGCACCACATCCGCAACCGCATCAGCGGCACTTTATTCCCATCCTCAAGTTCGTTATCCGCGTCCACAGATATTAGTTTTGAATGGGGAATAGTAATACATAGCACAATTTAAAATCATGGTTTGTAATGACATAATTATTGGTAGTCATTTCTGCGACAACTTAAATACTTTTGAGTTGCCGCGGTGGAGTAGCCGAGCGGTCTAAACCGTCGTCGGCCGTGGTGGCCGAGGGGACTAAGGCGCTCCAGTCACGGTCTGCACGGCCACTACGGTCGGGGGTTCGAATCCCCCCTTCGGCATGGATATTTGTGCCGTCCTTAGTCTTAGCTATTTCATAAGTAGTTTGTAAGCTTAGGGACTGATGACCCCGTAGTTAAGTCCCATAAGTTCTACAAACATTTTAACTTTTTTTTTTCTAAACCGTCTCGCTGCGGAGAGCGCGGTTGCTTGCCGTGGAGGTTCGAGTCCTCCCTGGGGCATGGGTGTGTGTGTGTGTGTGTGTGTGTGTGTGTGTGTGTGTGTGTGTGTGTTGTCCTTAGGTTAGTTTACCTAGGTTGAAGTAGTTTGTAATCTACGGACTGATGACCACGCAGTTTGGTCCGATAGATTTATAAACATTTGAACTTTTGACTTCTCAAATCACAGTAACTATCCTATACCTACTCCAAAATAGGCTATTCCAATCAGGAAAATATTGGAGCTCCGGACACACACAGTAGAGCTTCGGAGCCCGTGTGGACGGAACACTACGTCATCTGTTTAATATAGGCATCTTTTTACATTTCAGTGGTTAAAACCGATCGGCATAGAGGAGATTTTATTGTATTTACATTCAAAAAAAGAAACGGTTCATTCGGATTTTTCCCACATTAAGGCACAAGAGGTTATGTGACACAAAGCAAAGCATGTCATTTCAAGTGTTAAAACTGCCGTCTACTTCTAATTTGTAACTGTCAGCAAAAAGAGACAATGTCGGCTGCAGCTACGGCCATTCTATACAATCTAACATTGTGTACCTCCCTAAATACGTTACTTTCACTGTAGACCGTATCTGAAGTTGCTATAAAATGCTATTGTCAATCTCTATTACTGCATGTGTTGGCGGCGCTGATTTCTCAGCTCCCCTCACCTTACTTACTTCTGGGGGATTTTAGCGCCCACAACCCCCTGTGGGGGGGGGGGGTACTATGATTACTGGCCGTGGCAGAGACGTTGAGAGTTTATTATCCCAGGTTGACCCCCGCATTTTAAATACCGATGTTGCCACACACTTCAGTGTGGCTCACGGCACTTACTCTGCAATTGATCTATCTGTATGTAGTCCTGGCCTTTTACCGTCTGTCCACTGGTTAGTGCATGATGACTTGTGTGGTAGTGACCATTTCCCGATAATCCTTTCACTACCACAGCCTCAGTCCCCTGGACGTTTGCCCAGTTGGGCCCTTAATAAGGCTGATTGGCTCGAGTTTACTACCGCTGCAAAGATTGGCCCTCCAACGGATGCCACCATAGATGTGGTGACTGAAAGTCTCACTGCAGCCATTATTTCTGCTGCTGAACGTACGATCCCTAACTCTTCTGGATCCCCTCGGCGGAGGACGGTGCCCTGGTGGTCACCAGAGATCGCTGAGGCTATTAGGGATCATAGGCATGCACTCCAGCGCCATAACAGACACCCGTCCTTGAAGAACCTCATTGTATTAATTAAGCATCTTAAGCAGGAGTGTTGCGAACGGTACGTGTCCACTATTGGTACATGAACCTCTCCATCCCAGGTCTGGGAGAAAATTAGACGCATCTATGGATACCACAGTGCTACAGGCGTGCCAGGGATTTCTATGAATGGAGTAGTTTGTACGGACCCAGATGCAATTGCTGAACATCTCGCTGAGCACTATGCTCGTAATTCTGCATCTGTGACTTACACGCCATCTTTCCGTACCGTGAAAGAGCGGGAAGAACGGAAGCGACTGTCCTTATCAACATGCCGAATGGACTCCTACAATGCTCCATTCAGTGAATGGGAATTCCTCGGTGCCCTTGCACATAGTCCCGATACCAGCCTCGGGCCAGATCGCATTCATAACCAGATGCTGAAACACCTGTCGGCGCAGTCAACACGAAACATCTTATCCATGTTCAATCGCATCCGGAACGATGGTGTCTTCCCGTCACAGTGGCGAGAAAGTATCATTGTACCAAAATCCCCTGTGATTACCATCAGCATCACTAACGTTCTTTGCAAACTGCTGGAACGTATGGTGAGCCGGCGGCTGTACTGGGTATTAGAGTCTAGAGGCCTGCTGGCTCCATGTCAGGGCGGTATCCGTCAAGGCCGCTCCACTATAAACAACCTCGGTTACTTGGAGTCCTGTATTCGTACAGCCTTTGCTCAACGTCATCATCTTGTTGCGGTGTTTTTTGATTTGAGAAAGGCGTAAGATACAACATGGAGACATCACATCCTTCAGACGTTACATGAATGGGGTCTTCGAGGCCAGCTCCCTATTTTTATCCAAAACTTTTTAGCTGTCTTTACGATTCGTGTCCAAGTTGGTGCTTCTTGTAGCGCCCCTCATGTTCAGGAAAATGGGGTTCCTCAGGGCTCTGTTTTGAGTGTCCCCTTATTTTTAGTAGCCATAAACGGCTTAGCGACAGCAGTTGGGTCGTCAGTATCCCCCTCTCTCTATGCTGACGACTTCTGCATCTCTTTTAGCTCTTCCAGCACCCAAGTTGCTGAACGTAGGTTACAAGGAGCCATTTGGAAGGCACAGTCCTGGGCTCTAGCCCATGGCTTCCAGTCTCTCCTGCAAAGACCAGAGTTATGCACTTTGTCGGCATCGGACGGTTCATCCACAGCCCGAACTTTATCTTAACAACCCCCTCTTAGAGGTTGTTGACACTCACAGGTTTTTAGGGCTCGTATTTGATTCTCAGGTGACATGGCTCCCCCACTTTCGTCAGCTGAAACAGAAGTGCTGGCGCCAACTGAATGTTCTCTGCCATCTGGGCCATATGACCTGGGGTGCCGATCGGTTCACACTGTTGCGGATATACCAAGCTTTGGTGCAGTCACGTCTGGACTTTGGATGCCTTGCCTATGGCTCCGCATCCCCTTCGGCATTGCGCTTGCTGGTCCCAATTCACCACTGTGGGGTTTGCATCGTGATGGGTGCCTTCCACACCAGTCCCGTGGACAGTTTACTTGCAGAGGCCGGGGTCCCACCTCTGCGGATCCGCCGCCAGCAACTGCTCACAGCCTATTCTGCTCATGTCCATAGCTCGCCAGGCCATCCGAACCAACGTTTGCTTTTCTCCCGTGTGGTCGTCCGTCTTCAACAACGGCAACCCCATTCTGGTTACACAATCGCCTTCCGTGTCCAGTCCCTTCTGTTGAAACTAGAGTCTTTCCCTGTCCTATCTACGTATCGGGGCCGTACGCATACCCCCCATGGTGTGTACTGAGGCCATGCTCTAGGCTGGACTTGGTCGATAGACCCAAAGACTCAGTTCCTCCAGAGGCACTCCGCCGTCAGTTCTTCACTGTTGTTGCAGAGTTCACTGGATACGACATAGTCTATATGGACGGTTCGTTGGTTTGTGGTCGTGTTGGCTTTGCCTATGTCCATGGCAATCACGCCGAGCAGTGCTCTCTGCCGGATGGCTGCAGTGTGTACACTGCTGAGCTGGTGGCCATTCTCCGTGCTCTCGAGCATATGCGCTCCTGCTCAGGTGGGTCTTTTCTGCTCTGCAGTGACTCCCTGAGCAGTCTTCACGCTATCGATCAATGTTACTCACGTTCCTCCTTGGTGAAGGCTATCCGTGAGACACTTTCTGCTCTCGATCAGTCAGGACGCTCTGGGGTCTTCATTTGGTCTCCTGGTCACATCGGCATCCCGAACAAGGAACGAGCTGATAAGCTCGCCAAACATGCGTCCATGTTAGAGATTGGCCTCCCGGCCTCAGATTTCCAGTGTGTGTTGTGGCATAGAGTATGTGAGCTTTGGGCCGCCGAGTGGCGTAGCCTGAACCATCCCAACAAACTCAGGGCAATAAAGGATACTATGACTGTGTGGCACTCCTCCATGAGGGGCCTCTCACCGGGACTCGGTAGTCCTGTGCCGGCTCCGCATTGGCCACACTTGGTTGACCCACGGCCTTCTCCTCCTCCTCCTCCTGCCTCGTTTTCGTTGTGGCTCTTCCTTGACGGTGGCCCACATTTTGATGGACTGCCATCTTTTAGCCACCCTGCGGTGGGATTTTAATTTTCCTGCAATTTTATCTGACGTTTTACGTAACGATGCCATAATGGCTGACTCCGTTTTAGGTTTTATTCATGACAGCGGTTTTTACAACTCTATACGAGGCTTTGCTTCAGCGCATTGTATTCGTTTCTCTTGTCAGTATGTCCTCCGCTTGAGGGTTTCCTTGTGTTGCTCTGTGGCTGACCCTTCCTATTTTAATTTCACGGTTGGTCAACCACGAACTTTGGCTTTGTCATTCCATTCCCACACTTGTTTGTTGTTTCCATGTGATTGTCTTCTTTCGTGTTGTCTCCTGCCATGTTGTCCCTTGTTGAACTTGTTGATATTTTATTGATTGAGTGGAGTTTTCCTCCCGTTTCAGTTTTAACTCTGAGCGAATTTTTCAGTATTTCCACACTTATCTCGCCCTTTGATGGAATGGGGGGACTGATGACCTCCGCAGTTTTGTCCCCCTAAAACATCAAACCAACCGCTCGGCCAATCCGCCGCGGTCCCTCGGGTACAGCTACGTCCGCTGTGGCCAGGGGATGATAACAGACTTCCGCACTACTTGGCCCCTGCAAGGATTCCAAGAATGTCCAGAGTCTTGAAGTTTTCAGCTAACGTTTCGACAGACGAACTGAGCAAATATCCTGCTCTTTATCCGTATATAACACGCGGATATCCGCGTCACAATTTTATCCGCAAAGTAAGAAATACTGTGGATATCCACATAAGCGCAGACCTCTACCTACTACAAACGACGTTATCGTGTCATCACAGCAAGGGTGGAATTCTACCAATTCAGAAAAAAGTCGACCAAACCTACAGAACAGTGGCCGGCAGAGCTCCAGGATCTCGCCCGAAAGTGCAAATTCACCACCCACACCTCGAGAGAATCGTCCGCATATGATATGCCGAGAGACCGTCTCATTCAAGCACGTCCAGATACAGCCGTCCATCATGACGCACTTAAACTAGAAGATCTATCTGATGAATAAATCATCGCACTGGTCTTCAAATTCGAAAATCCACTGCACCAGACTGTCGATTGGAGTCGTTTGCGAAAGTCGCTGCCATCAAAAAAGAGGCTGCCGTGGACTAAGCGGACGTCGTCACCGTCTGAAGATCGTCTCAGTGCAATGCCCGGCGAAAACTCTGAAAGACCCAGGCACCCGAGGACGTTCCCCAAGTGGTTCCCAACAGCAACCGCCGCCCGTTGCGAGGGTCCTCTTCATCTGCCATCCTGTCCCAGCTGCTATTCCTCTCGTGACAGGGATGAATGCCCCAATCAGTGCGCTAATTGCCATCATTAAGGAAAGGATGGCCATCTCGCATCCGGCTCAGCATCCTAATATTACCCATGCCACACCAAACACTGGGTCCATGGACATAAATCAGATAGACGTCTCAACTGCGTCCAAGCTTTTTATTGATGTTTTGGTCAATGGGAAGCCTCTTGGGATGCAAGTAGACATGGGTGCAGCTGTATCCCTCATCAATTATACAATTCCGTTTCGTTTATTTTACCCATGATGACTTCAGAGATTGAAAGATTGTATTTCAATCGACATTGTCAAAAGCTTTATCCAAATCTACAAAAGCTAGAAATGTAGGTTTGCTTTCCCTCGTATAAATTTAGAGTATTGCCTTCTGTGTTCCTACATTTCTCTTGAATCCGAACTGATCTTCCCCGAGGTCAGCATCTATCAGCCTTTCCATCCTCTTGTAAAGAATTCGTGTTAAAATTTTGCAAGCATAACTTAAGCTTATTAAACTGATGGTTCTGTAATTTGCGCACCTGTCTGCGTCTGATTTCTTTGGAATGGGGATTATTATATTTTTCTTAAAGTCTGAGGGTATTGCGCCAGTCTCGTACATCTTAGGTGAAATAGTTTTGTCATGGCTGGTTCTCCCAGGGACTTCAGTAATTCTGAGGGAAATTCTACTCCAAGGGCGTTGTTTCGACTTAGTTCTCTGTGAAATTCATCTCTCAGTATAGTACAGTTTGTCCTAGTGAAGGATGACCAGTTTCCAAAATAGAAATACAGAATGCTATTTTGTCAAAAACTGACATTCTGAGCCCGTGGTTGTGTATGAAATACACAGTGATTCTTACAGTAAAGAAGACAGCAACCAACCACTTTTGATTATGCTGTTTATTAATTAAATAGCGCTGTTACCGGTTTCGAACCTTTCAGTTCATCATCAGACGGCTGTTCACGTCCACACAAATGTCACATTTTTCTTTTATGCAGATAATTTTAAGAAAAATGTCAGTGACATTTATGTGGACATGAACAGCCGTCTGATGAACTGAAAGGTTCGAAACCGGTAACAGCGCTATTTAGTTAATAAATAGCATAATCAAAAGTGGTTGGTTGCTGTCTTCTTTATTGTATCACCCTGTATAGAAATACAGGACACATATGGGTACCGATGCGTGTGGCAGTAAATGTTGGTGTGGCACTAAATGTTGCCTTTACCTGTAGCATTAACGCATACATAAACACACGAATTGATGTACACACAGTATAGTGGAAAAAAACATTGTTTCTCCGCTCCACTCTCCCTCCCCCCACCCTTTCTCCGAGCTAACGTGTATTCTCTGGTTTGGTACTTACAAGGTGCATTCAAGTTCTAAGGCCTCCGATTTTTTTTCTAATTAACTGCTCACCCGAAATCGATGAAACTGGCGTTATTTATCGACGTAATCGCCTTGAAGACGTACACATGTTTCACAACGCTGACGCCATGATTCCATGGCAGCGGCGAAGGCTTCTTTAGGAGTCTGTTTTGACCACTGGAAAATCGCTGAGGCAATAGCAGCACAGCTGGTGAATGTGCGGCCACGGAGTGTGTCTTTCACTGATGGAAAAAGCCAAAAGTCACTAGGAGCCAGGCCAGGTGAGTAGGGAGCATGAGGAATCACTTAAAAGCTGTTATCACGAAGAAACTGTTGCGTAATGTTAGCTCGATGTGCGGGTGCGCTGTCTTGGTGAAACAGCACACGCGCAGCCCTTTGCGGACGTTTTTGTTGCAGTGCAGGAAGGAATTTGTTCTTCAAAACATTTTCGTAGGATGCACCTGTTACTGTAGTGCCCTTTGGAACGCAATGGGTAAGGATTACGCCCTCGCTGTCCCAGAACATGGACACCATCATTTTTTCAGCACTGGCGCTTACCCGAAATTTTTTTGGTGGGGGTGAATCTGTGTGCTTCCATTGAGCTGACTGGCGCTTTGTTTCTGGATTGAAAAATGGCATCCACGTCTCATCCATTGTCACAACTGACGAAAAGAAAGTCCCATTCATGCTGTCGTTGTGTGTCAACATTGCTTGGCAACATGCTACACGGGCAGCCTTATGGTCGTCTGTCAGCATTCGTGGCACCCAACTGGATGGCACGTTTTGCATTTTCAGGTCGCCATGCAGGATTGTGTGCACAGAACCCACAGAAATGCCAACTCTGAAGGCGATCCCCCAAAACAATTCTCTCCACTTTCTCGATCGTGTCGTCAAACAGGCTTGTGCGAGCCCGTGGTTGTTTCGGTTTGTTGTCACACGATGTTCTACCTTCATGAAACTGTTGCACCCACGAACGCACTTTCGACACATCCATAACTCCATCACCACATGTCTCCTTCAACTGTCGATGAATTTTAATTGATGTCATACCACGCAAATTCAGAAAACGAATGATTGCACGCTGTTCAAGTAAGGAAAACGTCGCCATTTTAAGTATCAAAAACAATTCTCATTCTCGCCGCTGGCGGTAAAATTCCATCTGCCGTACGGTGCTGCCATCTCTGGGACGTATTGACAATGAACGCGGTCTCACTTTAAAACAATGCGCATGTTTCTATCTCTTTCCAGACGGAGAAAAAAAATCGGACGCCAAGGAACTTGAATGCACTTCGTACATTTTCTCGAAATCTATTGTTTCAGAAAACTATTACCACAACAATAAAAGTGTTTAATTGATTAACGAACATGAACGCAACGGGACAAGCATCGGATTATGGGTTTTGGGGACGGGACAAACTACATATAAGGTAATCTCAGCCGAGACACACCAAGTCAGATGCTAATGAGAAAATTAAGCAAACATAGCTACTCCCGCGGTGGAGTGGTCGAGAGTTACAAACTCGCTGCACAGTTCTCAATTAATAAATTTTCTCTTCACGTATATTTTGATGATGATTCACTTCCTGAATAAGATGATATTCACATCTTTCTTGCAACGTGTTTTCATTAAACTTTTTAAATTCTTTACTGAACAAATTTCCATAGAAGAGGATATTTGAGCTTGAGACTAGTTAAAGGCGTTCAGCACATGAAATAGGTTAGCATAATTCGCGCTATTTCGCGATATAATCAGTTAACGTCTCGTGGAACGAACTTAAAATGTCCTAGAAAGCAGACTCTTTCAGCTCGTTGTCTTCTTGCAATGAATTCATTATAATGTTGTAATATGTTTGTTAAATTTATGGGACTTAACTGCTGGGTCATCAGTCCCTAAACATAAAAACTACTGATGAACTACCTTATACTAAAGACAGCATAAACATCCATGCCCGAGGGGGGTTTCGAAGCCCCGACGGGGAGCGGTCTCGCGGACCGGAGCATAACGCCTCAATCCGCTCGGCCACTCCGCCGCGGCAATGAATTCAGTAATCACTGAATCTGTATACTTGGAAGACATGCACATGTCATGTGAAACCATTAATTAAATAAAAAAATAAAGAATGCTTTAAAATTAATAAAGCTATTTTGGACACCCTACGCTTTTCTCCATTAAAAAAAATAAAAATAAAAAAAAGGTCGCCCCGAAGGTTGACACATTTGAAGTATTTGTAAGAACTACGTCAAAAACCGTGCCTCATTCCCTCTGAGTTGAAGCCTTGCTTGATTACGACTACGTTCTCCAGCCTTGCTTGATTACGACTACGTTCTCCATTTGGCTACGCTAACATTACTTTAAAAGGCGTTAATTTCAAGGTATTTGGGACAGTCAGTGAAATACGGTACAATATACGTTCCGTATTTATTTTGTCGGGAAAACGGGACAAAAATATTAAAATGTTTGTTAAGCTTATGGGACTTAACTACGGGGTCATCAGTCCCTAAACTTACAAACTACTTATGAACTACTTACGAACTAGGACGGCACAAATATCCATGCCCAAGGGGGGATTCGAACCCCCAACCGTAGTGGCCGTGCTGACCGTGACTGGAGCGCCTCAGAAAAATGATAACCAGTAGCGTAAAAAGGTTCGAGTTTTTCTTTTAGTTTGACGCGGCAGGAATACCGAAGACGTTTTCTACATCTACATGTACATAGATACTCTGCAAATCACATTCAAGTGCCTGGCAGAGGGTTCATTAACCACTTTCATAACTTTTCTCTACCGTTCCATTCTCTAATAGCGCGCGGGAAGAAAGAACACCTAAATCGTTCCGTTTTCGATCTGATTTCTCTTATTTAACTGGGATGGTCATGTCTCCCTAAGTAGGTGGGTGTTAGCAAAATATGTTCACATTCAGAAGTAGAAGTCGGTGATTGAAACTTCGCAAACAGGTCACGCCGCAATGAATAACGTCTTTCTTTTAATGATTTCCACCCCAATTCGTGCAACATTTCCGTGACGCTTCCCCCCCCCCCCTCCCCCGTAAAGTGATAAAACGAAACGAGATGCCCTTCTCTGAACCTTCTCAATGTCTTCCGTCAGTCCCACCTGGTGAGGGTCCCACAAGGGGCAACAGTACTACAACAAGTGTGTTGTAGGCAGTCTCTTTGGTGGACCTGGTGCATCTTCGAAGCGCTCTGCCAATGAAACGTAACCTTTGGTTCGCCTTCCCCACAATATTTTCTATGTGTTCTTTCCAGTCAAAGTTGTTCGTAACTCCTAGGTATTTGGTAGAATTTACTACCTTAAGGTTTGACTGATTTATCGCGTAATTGTAGTTCAGCGGATTTCGTTTAGTGGTCATGTGTATTACTTCACACTTTTCTTTATTTAGTGTCAATTGCCAATTTTCGCACCATGTGGAAATTTAGTCTAAATCGCTTTGCAGTTGCTTTTGATCCTCTGTTGACTTCACTAACCGATAAACGGCAGCATCAACCGCGAACAGTCTAAGGGAGCTATTCAGATTGTCTCCTAAATCGTTTATAAACACGAGGAAGAGTAGGGGACCTATAACGCTTCCCTGTGGAACGCCAGCTGTCATTTTTGTTTTACTCTATGACTTACCGTCAATTACAACGAACTGTGCTCTTTCTGATAGGAAATCGTGAATCCAATCGCACAATTGGGGAGATATTCCATAAGTACACAATTTCATTAGTAGCCGCTTGTGGGGTACAGTTTCAAAAGCCTTCCGGAAATCCAGAAATAAGGAATCGATTTGAGATCCCTTGTCGATGGCACTTAACACTTCATGTGAATAAAGGGCAAGCTGTGTTTCGCAAGAGCGATACTTTCTGAATCCGTGTCGACTATTGGTTAATATGTCGTTCTCTTCGAGGTAGTTCATAATATTCGAGCAAAGTATATGTTCCAAAATCCTACTGCAAATCGACGTCAATGAGATTGGCCTGTAATTTTGGGGATCATTCGTATTGCCTTTCTTGAATATTGGAGTAACTTGGGCAACTTTCCAATCTTTGGGTACAGATCTTTCGCTGAGTGATCGGTTGTAAATTATAGCTAAGTACGGAGCTATTGCATCAGCATACTCTGAGAGGAATCTATTTGGTATACAATCTGGCCCGGAAGATTTGTTTTTGTTTAGTGACTTAAGTTGTTTTACTACTCCAGGAACATCTACTTCTAAGTTTCGCATGCTGGCAGCTGTTCTTGGAACGAATACTGGAGTGTTCACTTCGTCTTCTTTGGTGAACGAATTTCGGAAAGCTGTGTTTAGTAATTCTGCCTTAGCAGTACTGTCGTCGGTAGTATTACCATTGCTATCGCGTAGTGGAGGTATTATTGCTTGTGTTTCGCCGCTAGTGTACTTCACATATGGCCAGAATTTCTTTGGATTTGACGAGAATCCCGCCGCTAGTACGACACACCGACCGAGATGTGCAGACTGGACAGTTCCTGGGGCCCCGCAAGCACTGCCAGCGCTTCCGCAGCCGACAGGCTGGCAACCCTCCGCAACGGAGAAGCTTTCGCAACATCCAGCAGCACGGGCGTTGTCCGTTTTCGGCTAACGACGTCTGGCAGGAAATGCGCGAGGCAACCCGGATGACGTTGGCAACCTCTCGGGCAGTTCAACAGCAGCAACGAAGGGATGGCGGTTATCGCTGAAACAACCGGTTTTCGGTTATACCGGTTCTTTTCACCTTCAGTTTAACCGCTCTGTAAAAACTGCTCAAGATAACCGGTTTTTTAAATAACCGGTTTTCGGTTTTTTCATTGCTATTATTTCCAGCAGAGTTCGACCGAAACATAATTTGCGGCCGAAACATAATTTGCGGCCGAAACAGAAACCGTAATCGAATTTTCGGTTCATCTAGTTTCGGCCCAAACCGAAACTTAGGAAGTTTAGTTAAAATTTAGGTAAATTTACGTTATATACGACAAATCACTAGTCTTTCCATATTTTGCAAGATCCCCTCCCAATACTACGCCTTCTTGACTGTGTGTAAGCCTAGCCAGGAGTCCGTAGAAGACGATATACGAAGTATACAAATTTACTGGCCTAGTATTTCCATCCACTCCTTAAGTTGGACTTGTGAGCCAACGCATATGAATATCTCGTTATATACACAATATATATAAGTTACAGTCAGTACATGAACTTCAGGCAGTGCTGCAGAAATATTTCGAAAAATAAAGTCACAGTTCCGACTAACAGTATGATTGTTGTCAGTGTAAATTTACACAAATTGAACTAGAAAAACTGTGTACCACATGCTCAAAGAATGATCAAATGGGTGTGACTTCTTACGAGACCTAACTGCTTAGGTCATCGGTCCCTAGACTTACAAACTACTTAATCTAACCTAAACTAACTTACGCTAAGGACAACATACACACCCATGACCGAGCGAGGAGAGAGGACTCGAACCTCCGACTGGAGCAGCCGCGCAGTCTGTGACATGGAGCCTCAGGCCGCACGGCTACCTCGCGAGGCACCACATTAACTTTCAAGCAATCACATTAATCACGGTTTTTCCCATTCCTACAGCAACGCCATGGCGTGACCTCTTGCGAATACATGTTGCATCTCTCAGCGGCCACTTCTCTACCTAGTCTGAGCAATTTGTAAAGTCTCCGATTTGTACGACTGGGACTAAACTACTGAGGTTATCAGTCCCCCGGCGGGGAGGGGAAGGAGTGAGGATAGGAAAGGAGGGGAGGGGGAAAGGAAATGCAGTCCGGGAAGTAAAGGAGGAAGGAAGGACTGCATTAGCTCGGGGCCCCGTGGATCGCCACGCACGTACTCGCGAGAAAACCGTGATGCCCCTGGGGGGAGTGGTAGTTGGAAAATAAGTTTCTCCTGTCGACTATGGGTAGAGGTTTGTATGGAAGGAAAAAACTAGAATGAGACATTAAAGACATTCCTTTATTGGCCCACTTTAGGTTACGGTAGTAACGCTAAAAGTGGGCCTTTGCGATCGTCTTTTGACAGCTCGAAATTTAAATGAAAATAACGGCTTAACTATTCATCTGACACGAAAATCGAATAACCGAATTTCTAGAGGAGAAAATTCTCTACAACTTTGCTCTCTTATGTTTTTTTTTTTTTTTTTCATATCTCGTAGCATTTCAAAGATATTTGCAAAAATAACGGCGATTTTGGGATGTCTGTCTGTCTGTCTGTCCGTAACGTGTTCCCTGTTTTTAAGACGAACCGTTCATCCGATCAGCACCAAATTTTACAGACATGATTGTAGGCCGCCAGAGACCAGAACCTCCCTTTTTCAATTTTTTCGGACAAAAAATACGGTAGTAAAACTAAAAAAAGCCGTTTATAATTGTAATTTCAAACGAACCGTTCATCTGACACGAAAATTGAATAACCTAATTGGTAGAGGAGAAAATTCTCTACAACTTATCTCCCTTATGTTTTTTCATATCTCGTATCATTTGAGACATATTTGCAAAATTAACGGAGATTTGACACCCTCCATTGAATTAACGAAAACCAGCCGTTCGGAGATGTCACGTGACATTCTACGCGTATTTGATAATTTTCTTATTGTAACTTACACGTTGTCACTTCAAAGCAACGGCACTGAGGAATTAACAAACACACATCGTTCTTCGTACGATAAATGATAATCTAATGTCTAAGTAAAGCAGTCAACAATCCGAAGATTGGTTTGAACACAACAGTGCTTTACGAGGCGTGGTCCTGTTTGGAGGTGGTATGCCGTTGCCTTCCTCCGACCTTCCAACTGACTTACTTATAGGGGGACCTACAGTTTAACGTGGGTTCCGAACCACGGTGCTACTCGGTATTTTTCACTTGAGCAGTACTGCCAGAGGTGAAAGAAGTGGAAAGTGACAGATAAAAATGCTAGGACCTGGCGGGGATCGAACCCGCGACCTTTGGATTTGTAGTCTGCCACTCTACCACTGTGCAACCGAGACGCACCAATCTAATGTCTACAAATGCCGTATTAACATCAGTTAACAACGGCCATCAATAGTATGAGATTAAAGAACTCCTGTTTTGATTTGTAGCCGTAGCGTAGTGGGCAAGGTGCTGGACTGTGACGCGAAAACCCGCCACTACCAATTTTTTTTTCCTAAAAGTGTTTCAGACACTCTTATTAATTAATTAATTGTTATTTAGATTATTGTTCTGGTCCAAAATGTTTGCAAAAACGTATAAAACAAAAATCTAAAGTGGGCCGTAAAACACGTCAATGCGATTTTTTTTTTTTTTTTTTTTTTTTTTTTTTTTTTTTTTTTACATAATTTCCTAGTACCGGATGATCAAAAAAGTCAGTATAAATTTGAAAACTTAATAAACCACGGAATAATGTAGATAGAGAGGTAAAAATTGACACACATGCTTGGAATGAGATGAGGTTTTATTAGAAAAAAAAGTTCAAAAAAATGTCCGACAGATTGCCCTTCATCTGATCTGAAAAGCCATAATTAGCATAACAAATTAAGAAAAAGTAAAGATGATGTTCTTTACAGGAAATGCTCAATATGTTCACCATCATTCCTCAACAATAGCTGTAGTCGAGGAATAATGTTGTGAACAGCACTGTAGAGCATGTCCGGATTTATGGTGAGGCATTGGCGTCGGGTGTTGTCTTTCAGCATCTCTAGAGATGTCGGTCGATCACGATAGACTTGCGACTTCGGGTAACCCCAAAGCCAATAATCGCACTGACTGATGTCTGGGGACTTGGGAGGCCAAGCATGGCGAAAGTGGCGGCTGAGCACACCATCATCACCAAACGACGTGCGCAAGAGATCTTTCACGCGTGTAGCAGTACTTTTTTGTTCTAGTAAAACCCCATGTCATTCCAAGCATGTGTGTTAATTTTTACCTATATAACTACATTATTCCGTGATTTATTCAGTTTCCAAATTTATACTGACTTTTTGATCACCCGGTACAGTGAGACATTTGTCAAACCGCTTTATATGTATCAAAAAGTGGTATAGGAAAAAATAAGGTTGTATCATACGGACGTCTATGGGCGAAAGACGACATAGGTGAATGCGCATGTACAAGACACCGATACACCAATGGGTAGACGTCGATCCCGATCAATGACTTTCTTTATCGGATTTTGATGGGGGATGAAACGTGGGTTCACCATTACAGGCCTTTATCGAAGGCCGCATCCATCGAGTGGAAACATCCGTCATCACCTGTCCGACAGAAGTTCAAATGCACTCCGTCTGCAGGTAAAGTGCTACTCACCGTTTTCTAGGACACCCAAGGATCTTTTTGCTGGACTTTTTGGAGGATGCAATAATCAACGTTGCGCGGTACTGTGCACTCTGTCGAAATTGAAAGAGGTTATTCGGAAAAAGCGGCCTGGCCTTCTCAGATCTGGCGTTCTGTTCTTGGATGACAATGGAAGATCACACTCGACGAGAGCAACGCAAAACCATATTGGAACTCTTGGTTGGGAGCTCCTACACCATCCGCCATACAGTACTGATTTCGCACCAAGTGACTTCCATCTGTTTCCAGCTTTGAAGAAGGAAGGCGCTTTGGAAGCAGTGCTGACGTCAGACAAGCCGTTCAACGCTTCTTTCCTTCCAGGAAGGCTTTTTTGGAGTGTATAAAGTGATATGACAAATGTCTCAATGTACTCAGAAATTATGTAGAAAAATAGCGATATGTGTTATCTTTAATGCCTCATTCTTTTTTTTCCTTTCATACACAACTCTCACTACAATCGACAGAGGAAACTTATTTTTCCAACTCACCCTCGACACAGCTCGACATGGCCACTCTGCAGCCGAAACTACTTTTCGTAACGCTAACGTCTTTTTCTGTTCAAACTGTTCTCGTCATCGGTCCCTGGTCTTACAAACTACTTAAACTAACAGACTAAGGACAACACACACACACACACACACACACACACACACACACACACACACCTATGCTCGAACCTCCGACGCGAGCGGCCGCGTAATTCCTAAAGTGACACCCCAAACCGCACGGCCATTCCCGCGCGACCTTCAGTCTGGGATCGCAGCCAAAGCTTCATCAGGAATTTGTTTCACGCCCGTCCCAAATTGCTGCTGTAAAGGTGGCACTAATGAGGAGTCACAGAGTCAGTGACGGCTGGTGCTTCAGCTGACTGGGGGTTCAGTTCGTTCAGTGCCGGATACATATCCTGTATTCAAATATTATGAATTATCTCGAACAGAATGGTCTATTGACCCAAGGTCAACACGGATTTAGAAAATATCGTTCATGCGAAACACAACTAGCTCTTTACTCACACGAAGTGATGGGTGCTGTCGACAAGGGTTCGCAAATCGATTCCGTATTTCTTCATTTCCAGAAGGCTTTGACACCGTACCTCACAAACAGCTTTTAATCAAATTGCGTGGTTATGGCATATCGCCCCAAATTTGCGACTGGATAGCGATTTCCTGTCAGAGAGGACACAGGTCGCAGTAATCGACGGTAAGTCATCGACTAAGAGGTGATATCGGGCGTTCCACAGGGTAGTGTTATTTGTCCTCTGCTGTTCTGCTGTTTCTTATTTACATAAACGATTTAGGGGAAAATCTAAGAAACTCTCTTAGATTGCTTGCAGATGACGCCGTTATTTACCGTCTAGTAAAATAATCTGAAGATCAAAACTAACTGCAAAACGATCTGAATAACATATCACTATGGTGTAAAAATTGGCAATTGAGTCTAAATAATGAGAAGTGTGAAGTCGTCCACATGAGTACGCAAAGAAATCCGCTAAACTTTGTTTACAAGATAAATCAATCAAAAGTGAAGGCCGTAAACTCCACAAAATACCTAGGAATTACTATTACTTCAGACTTAAACTGGAAAGAACACGTAGATAATGTCGTGGAAAAGGCGAACAAAAGACTGCGTTTTATTGGCAGAACCCTTAAAAGATGCAACGGAAGTGCTAAAGAGACTGCATACACTACGCTTGTCCGTCCTTTTTTGGAGTATTGCTGCCCAGTGTGGGATCCGTATCATGTGGGTTTGACGGAGGACATCGAAAGAGTCCAAAGAAGAGCAGCTCGTTTCATATTGTCACGATACAGGGGAGACAGCGTTACGGAAATGATATAGGATCTGGGATGGGAATCATTACAACGGCGCTTATCGCTGCGGCGTGGGCCACTTAACGAAACTACAATCGCCAACATTCTCCTCCGAATGCGAAAATATATTATTGACCCCCACTTACGTAAGTAGAAATGATCATCAGAATAAAATACGAAAAATCAGAGCTCGAACGGAGAGATACAGATGCTCTTCCTTCCCGCGCAATTCTTCAGCGCGCCACTGGCTTGAAATGACAACGCGTAAGTTATAATAAGAAAATAATAAAGTGCAGGAAGCAAGATGGCGTATGACAGATTGAGTTCTGGGTGAGGAATGACACGTGACATTTCCTAACGCCTGGCGTACATAAAATCAAGAGACTGTGTCAAATCGCCGTTATTTTTGAAAATATATCTCGAGTTCGGATCTCCGGGCGGGGACTACTCAGGAGGATGTGATCATCAGGAAAGACAATACTGGCATTCTACGGGTCGGAGCGTGGAATGTTAGATCCCTTAATCGAGTAGGAAAATTAGAAAATTTAAAAAGGGAAATGGATAGGTTGAAGTTAGATATAGTGGGGATTAGTGAAGTTCGGTGGCAGGATGAACAGGATTTCTGGTCAGGTGAGTACAGGATTATAAATACAAAATCAGTTGGGGGTATCACAGGAGTAGGACTGATAATGAATAGGAAAATAGGAATGCGGGTAAACTACTATGAGCAGCACAGTGATCGCATTATCATTGTCAAGATAGGTACGAAGCCAACACCGACAACAGTAGTACAGGTTTATATGCCAACTAGCTCTGCCGATGATGAGGAGATCGAAGAAATATATGAGGAGCTAAACGAAATTATTCAGACAATTAAGGGAGAGGAAAACTTAATTGTTATGGGAGACTGGAATTCGGTAGTAGGACAAGGAAGGGAAGGGAAGATAGTGGGTGAATATGGTCTGGGCAAAAGGAATGAAAGAGGAAGCCGCCTGGTAGAATTTTGCACGGAACATAATTTAGTTATAACAAACACCTGGTTTAAGAATCACAAAAGAAGGTTGTATACGTGGAAGAGACCAGGAGACACCGGGAGATACCAGATAGATTTTATAATGGTAAGACATAGATTTCGGAACCAGGTTTTGAAGTGTAGGACATACCCAGGGCAGACATAGACTCTGACCATAACTTGTTGGTTATGAACTGTAGGCTGAAACTGAAGAAACTACAGAAAGGTAGGAAAATAAGGAGATGGGACCTAGATAAATTGAAGGAACCTGAAGTTCTTAAGAATTTCAGAGGGAGCTTCAGGCAACAATTGACAGAAACAGGGGAAAATAAAACAGTTGAGGAGGAATGGGTAAAATTGAGAGATGAAATAGTGAAGGCAGCAGAGGACAAAATAGGTAGGAAGGCAAGACCTACAAAGAATCCTTGGATATCACAGGAGATACTAAATTTAATCGATGAAAGGAGAAAGTATAAAAATGCAGTAAATGAAACAGGCAAAATGGAGTACAGACGACTAAGAAATGAGATTGACAGGAAGTGCAAAATGGCTAAGCAGGAATGGCTAGAAGGCAAATGCAAGGATGTAGAAGACTGTATAAATAGGGGAAAAATAGATACAGCCTACAGGAAAATAAAAGAAACATTTGGCGATAAGAAAAACAGCTCTATGAATATCAAGGACACTGATGGAAAACCAGTTCTCAGCAAAGAAGGGAAAGCTGAAAGGTGGAAAGAGTATATAGAGGGGCTCTACAAAGGAAATGAACTTCGAGACACTATTGTAGGAAGGGAAGAGGATGTAGATGATGATGAAATAGGAGATACTATACTGAGAGATGAATTTGACAGAGCACTGAATGATCTAAGTCGAAACAAGGCCCCTGGAGTAGATGATATCCCGTCAGAGCTACTGAAGTCTCTGGGAGAACCAGCCATGACAAAATTGTTTCACATTGTGTGTAAGATGTATGAGACAGGTGAAGTACCCTCAGACTTTAAGAAAAATGTTATAATCCCCATTCCAAAGAAAGCGGGTGCAGACAGGTGTGAAAACTACAGAATCATCAGTTCAATAAGTCATGGTTGCAAAATATTAACAAGAATTATATACAGAAGGATGGAAAAGCTGGTAGAAGCCGACCTCGGGGAAGATCAGTTTGGGTTCAGGAGAAATGTAGGAACACGGGAGGCAATACTCACATTACGGCTTATCCTAGAAGATAGATTAAGAAAAGGCAAACCAACATTTCTAGCTTTTGTAGATTTGGAGAAGGCTTTTGACAATGTTGATTGGAATAAACTCTTTCAAGTACTGAAGCAAGCAGGAGTAAAATATAGGGAACGTAAGGTTATTTACAACTTGTACAAAAACCAGACAGCGGTTGTCAGAGTTGAAGGGCATGAAAGGGATGCATTGGTTGGAAAGGGAGTAAGACAGGGTTGTAGCCTTTCCCCAATGTTGTTCAATTTGTACATTGAGCAAGCTATAAAGGAAAGCAAGGAGAAATTTGGAGAAGGAATTAAAGTTCAGGGTGAAGAATTAAAAACATTGCGTTTTGCCGACGACATAGTAATTCTGTCAGATACAGCAAAGGACCTGGAAGAGCAATTGAACGGAATGGACAGTGTGCTGAAAGGTGCATATAAGATGAACATTAACAAGAGTAAAACAAGGGTAATGGAGTGCAGTGTAAGAAAATCAGGTGATGCTGAAGGAATTAGATTAGGTAACGAAACAATAAAGGAGGTAGATGAGTTTTGTTACTTGGGCAGTAAAATAACAAATGATAGTCGCAGTACAGATGATATAAAATGCAGAATGGCAATGGGTAGAAAGGCGTTTTTGAAAAAGAGAAATTTGTTAACATCGAATATTGATTTAAGCGTAAGGAAGTCCTTTCTGAAGGCATTTGTATGGAGTGTTGCCTTGTATGGGAGTGAAACATGGACGATAAGCAGTGTGGACAGAAAGAGGATAGAAGCTTTTGAAATGTGGTGCTACAGAAGAATGCTGAAGATTAGGTGGGTGGATCGCGTAACTAATGAGGAGGTACTGAACCGAATTGGGGAGAAAAGAAATTTCTGGCATACCTTGACTAAAAGAAGGGATAGATTGGTAGGACACATTCTTAGACATCAAGGAATTGTGAATTTAGCGTTGGAGGGAAGTGTGTGGCGTAAAAATCGCAGAGGGAGACCAAGAGACGCGTATAGTAAGCAGATTCAAGTGGATGTGGGTTGTCGTTCTTATGAGGAGATGAAAAGGCTTGCTCAGGATAGAGTAGGGTGGAGAGCTGCATCAAACCAGTCTCTGGACTGAAGACCACAACAACAACAATCTCGAGTTACGAAAAAAAACATAAAAGAGGAAAGTTGTAGAGAGTTTTCACCTCTACAAATTCGGTTATTCAATTTTCGAGTCTGATGAACGGTTTGTTTGCAATTACAGTTATATTAAAAACGAGTTCTTTAGTGTTATAGCGTATTTTTGTCCGAAAATTTTGAAAAAGGGAGATTAAAAAACTGTTCAAATGTTTGTAAATCTTTGTGACTCAACTGCTTCGTTATTAGTCCGTAGCTTACAAGCTACTTAACCTAAGGTAAACTAACCTTCGAACAACACATACACCCATGTCGGAGGGAGGACTCAAACCCCCGACGGTGTACGGCCGTACGCACCGCTGCACGGCGCCTCAGTGCGCACGGCTAATCCGCCGCGGCTAAGGGAGTTCTGGTCTCTGGCGGCCAACAATTATGTCGTAAAATTTGGTGCCGATCGGTTGAACGGTTCGACCTAAAAAGTAGGAACACGTTACGCACAGACAGACAGACATCTTAAAATCGCCGTTATTTTTGAAAATATATCTGAAACGATGCAAGATATGAAAGAGTTATAGAGAATTTTTCTCCTCTACAAATTTGTTTATTTAATTTTCGTGTCAGATGTACGATAAAGCCCTTATTTTCTGTTCCATTTCGAGCTGTCAAAAGATGATCGCTAAGGCCCACTTTTAGTGTTACTACCGCAACCTAAAGTAGGCCAATATTGTCAATGTCATCTCTAATTTTCAAAATTTTGCCTTAGCTATTTCTGCATTAATTCCCTCATGACGCACATGTAACATACAATCCAGTAAATAATTTTGTATGTCCTTGGATGTACCCTTAAAGTATATAGCTTTGTTCATGTTCCCTTTTATTACTGCATTTAAGGCTGACGTGAAATTTGTTAGCCTTCTGAATATTCCGGGATTGTTAGATTCTGCTGTTTCATCATGTCCACGTTTACACACGTTCACTCACCACAGAATTTAATACACTCATTATTTTGGAAAGAACACAGCGATTTTTTCTTACGTTGTTACTGTGTCTTTCAATATTCTGTCTGAAAGCTGAACTAGGCTGTTGCCTAATTTTTGTTTTTCCAAGCTCTAATAAATCTAAAAAAGTATTCTTGTGCTTCTTAACCTTCTGACACACCAGTGCATGTCCAGTTCGTGCCTTTACTCTTCAAAAATGTTCAAATGTTTGTTAAGCTTATGGGACTTAACTACGGGGTCATCAGTCCCTAAACTTACAAACTACTTATCAACTACCTTATACTAAGGACGGCACAAATATCCATGCCCGAGGGGGGATTCGAACCCCCGACCGTAGTGGCCGTGCAGACCGTGACTGGAGCGCATCAGGCCCCTCGGCCACCGCGGCCGGCTCTTTACTCTTCCCAAACAGCAAGCATGAAAAACAAAATAGCTTATTTGTAGAAATGCATCAGCAAAGCCAACCTTTTCTTTTGTATATATTTTCGTTAAGAGATCTGCAGAATGTCTTATCTTGACTTGTGTGCAGTTTGCATGACATGACGCGCCTGCCGCACTGTGAGTGCAACAGTCCCTCCCGCCCTTCCACACGGCTGACACACACATGGCTGCATTCGTTCTTGCACCCCCCCCCCCCCCTCACTTACGCAGTACACACTGGTGCCTGGGCTGCGTCGGACTTCCACATCGTCACACCTCTTCCTTCAGCGGCTGGCCCATACCACAGAGTAACATACACAGAGAACCACTGTCCTACGCTCCCCACGTAGTTGTGTAAGATTCTAGCAGGTGTCAGGCGGTTCCCTGGCTTAGTAAAGCTGTGTATAGGGAAAGTATGGCCAGCCTGCTAGCGTCGGCCATACTGGGCCTATTCTATTCCGCTATTCTATTCCGCTACCACGTTCCCAGCGCTTAACAATACTTATCAACCGATTTTGAGAAAACTATTCAATGGAAAAATTTAATTTTTTCACATATTATAGTGTGATATATACGCTCGATAATGATCTCAATTTCTATTCATTATTACTTATAGTATCCACGCTACATCAAATTAAGTAAACTACTGTGCAAAATTTTGAAGAGTTTGCAGAGGAAAAATCGCATTGCGTAGACTTTTCCTATGGTTGATTGTAGCTCATACAATGCTGCGGACGAAATGTAGGTATGATATCGAAATTTTATTTAAGGTTCAGAGCAGAACGATAACTCTTTTCATTCTCGAGATACAGTGTGTTATATCCGACGGACAGATGCGGGAACTTGGCGTAGTTTTGTCCATGCGGACCTGGCTGCTCTACGGAATACTTATCGTCCGATTTTATGAAAACTGGTTTGTGGCTCCAGATCTAAAGAGTTCACCCTATAAATTCAGACTGACCTGTACCGTAGCAAAATATTTCAATAGACCGCGAACATGTCGTCATCGGAGCATAGTGTAAATTAAGAAAACAATTTGAAATCATGGAAAAGTCTTTGAGTATTATCTTGTTTATTATGTACTTATATCTTACATGAACTACGAAAAATGCAAGGAGATACCCACTACAAGTCTTTTACCAGAAAAAGAAATTAAGTGTCTTTACAACGCCAATTACATTTGAATGTCTAATATTTGTCTTGTTTCAATTCTCCGTTTTCTGTAATGATACACATGAAAACGAATGAGAAAAGCTTGTTTATGGAACTGTATGTTAATCTCACATCTAAACGAGAATCTAGTTCACTCACTAATATGTAAAAAGTGTATTTTAGACAACTAACTGTAGATAAACTCAACAACGCATGAATAATTTAACATCACGACTTTGTGCAGGAATTTTCTTTACTAATTTATTAAAGTTAAAAATATATAGGTATCTGCTGCTTAATTTATTTCTCAGCGAATCTTTAATCTATTAATTTACATATGAATTAAAATCATCACAGCACAAGAACCGAAGTTCGTTTCTGGACTCCTAGTTTTCTCTGACGACTTTCATCAGCCAGACTTATCTCTTCCTGTATTTCTGATACCTAATGAAAGTACTATAATGTTTACCTCCCCTCTCCGCTTCTTAAAAACACCCAAAAGTACAACACTGTGGCATTATCAAACCGAAAAATACGAATATTCACAAGGTTACTCATCGGAGCCAAGCAACGTATAGGACCAAGATGGCGAAAAGAAGCATGTGACTGGATTTCAGCCAATCAAGAGCTGCAGACGGCGGCACGCGGCGCGGAAAAGGATGGCCATACTTTCCCTATACAGAGCTTTATGGCTTAGTACCGGTAGACCAAACTAGAGGCACTTCTGAGGGTGCCTCTCGCACGTCAGAGGGTAGCGTGGAGGGGAGGCTGATGGGAGAGCTCGTGCCGCCTGCCACGAGGCCACGGCTGTGTCCGGCGTGCCGGCGTTTGAGGGGAGGTGGTTGTGGGGGCGGCCGCTACCTGCCGCCTGCTCTGGCCAGTTTAAAGGGCTGCTTCTGACCGCAGCGCCATCACAGGACATCTTACGGAACTGCTTCAGCACCCACCGCCCCGCACCCCTGAGCGTGGGACCGGGCCCTTACGGAGGTTTCCCCCATACGCTTTTGAGGTCCCTCTGGGGATGCCTGCCATGCCAGGTTCCTTTCTAATACCGCTTCAGCATGTGTGCGTCAACTCTTTGCTGATGTTCCAGACTCCACCTCCCAGATGCCTTACCAAACTGCTGTCTTTCTCCTTCGAGGCTCCTACTACTCGGTTCACCATCACCGATGTGGCTCCCTATATGTGTTTGATGACACATCTCCAAATCGATCTAATATGAGTCCACTCTAGGTTTCTTCGTAATGCCGCCTCAGCATGTGTGCATCAACTCTTCACCTGATGTCCCAGATGCTCTGTCGTCTCCACCTCCCGGATGCCTTACCGAGCTGCTGTCTTTCTCCTTCGAGGCTCTTACTACTCTGTTCACCGTCACCGATGTGGCTCTGTATCTGTGTCTGATCGCACATCTCCATATCGATCTAATCTGCGACATAACCACAAGAAGACAATTCTTGAGAGGGTGGCCTGTACTCCTGAGGCCACGATCAGGAGCATCTGCGAGAGAAGAAGCCTTCTCAACTGTGGCACTGCCTCCACCTGCTGGTCAATGAACACAATATGCCTGACTCCATGTTCAGGGCAGTCTGGTCTAGCAAACTCCCGCTCGCAGTTCAGACTGCTCTCGCCTAAAACATTCTTCAGCCTCCGATCGAACGCATCTGCATTGCCGACAGAATGTCGGACACTTATCTTCGCGAGGTACGTTGACGGCGTTTTTTGTCCAAGCTCAGCTTCTGTAGCACCTCCCTGCTGCTGGGCGTGGCCGCCTGCACAACATGGAATCCTCGTGCAAGCAGCCAGGCAGGGAAAAATCACCTACGTACAGATCAGGTGACTGCTTCTCCGTGCCCATCCCAGCTTCTGGCACTGCCTGCTGACAGCTCTGCTGACACCGACAGTGGCACACCCCCATTGATTCACTTTTTGCAGGAACAGGCTCCTCACTGTTATATCATAGCCATTTGGTGATGTAGCAAGAAGTTCTCATTCGCCGTACCTTCACCCAAATACAGAGCGCAGCAGTGTTTAGGCGCTGCCTCCTGCCCCGATGAGAACGGGCGCCAACGAATGCTCTATTCTGTTTGTGACGCCTCTCCATCGGACGGTCGCCTGTACTTCCACAACTGTGTCATCGATGCACGCTTTCTCATTGACACTGGTGCCACTCAGCTGCCATGTGCGGGTTCTCTGGCTTTCACTGTTACCTTGTCATCAAAGCGTAAACTTACTTGGAAATTTTTGGTGGCAGACGTTCTGGAACCTTTTGTGGGTAAAATTTTCTATCACACCATAAACTCTCCCCCAATGTTGTGTGGTGCTCAGTATTCCATCATTCTTGTAACACACATTTTTCTTGTGCTACGTCGAGCTTTGACTCGTCTTCCCCTTGTGCAAAGACACCCTGTAAGCGCTCTTCTCAAAGTGGCCTCGTGAACATGATCTAGTGCTACTATTGTGCAGAGAGAAAGACAACAATGTCCGCGAGTGCTCTGTTACTATCAAACGGTTCGAAATGCTCTTGTCAAACTGGTCAAACGAACATGAACACGTGCTCCATCTGCGGCGTGAGAATGAAGACATCACTTGCCATCTCGCAGATGCCGAGATGGAGCTAGTGACTGCTGTGCATCATTTGTCGACTCTTCAAAAGGACTGCCAGTCCAAGGTTAGTACTCTGCGCACGTTTATCAGTGCTTGTGACATCTCTGTGTCCCCGAGCCACTCGTAAACAAAACTTGGTTGCGGGAAACACCTTGCTCCGATGCGCCGCTAGCACTGTGCCCTATTCTAGTGGCCACCTCCCGTGTTACTCTTTCCTCGTGCATGCCCCGATCCTTTCTTGTTCCAAACTCTCCTTTTGTTTCGATGTGCAAACCAGTGCCTGTGTGCGTCTATCCCAAAAACTTCTTACACGACTTTCACATGCCGCCATCTTGTACTCGTGCGACTGTGCCTCCATCACACCTTGTCCCCCCTCCCCTCCACCAGTACCACCTCTTCCCGTCATAAAATACGGCACGCGCGCAGGTAAACAGACACTTCCCACCGTGCCCACCGATGTTTCGGTAGTCACAAATGGCACAGTAGATAAACTTCGTCTCATTGTTGGGCATCCCATCTCCAGCAAACACTGACGTCTTTGCCCAGAGAAACTGGCGACCGTTAAAGAACAAATCTCAGAATTCTTGGAAGTGGGTGTGACTAACAACTGGTTGTCACCCCTTCACTTAGTACTCAGGCAGGATGACACTTGGTGCATGTGTGGGGATTACTGCAGGCTCAATGCACGAACTCTCATGGACAATTACCCCATTCTGAACATTGCAGACTTTACCCAAACCTTGGTGGGTGTAAAAGAGTTTTCTGATGTGGACGACAAGCGTGCTTATCGCCAAATTTCCATGGCTCCTGAGGACATTGAAAAGACTGCTATTAACATTCCACTATTGGTTCATGCTGTTTGTTCTAGAAATGTGACTCAAACGTGGAAATGTTCATTAATGAAATACTATTTCCTTTACAGTAATATTTTGTTTTGCCTATCTCAACGACAGACCATTGAGGAGAACAAGAAACAGGTTAAATCCTTCCTCGACACTCTGGCCGCAGCTGTTATCAAACTAAATGACATCTAGAAACAATTGTGCCAATGCTCGATGCTTTTCATTGGCTTCGCGGTTTCTGCTGATGGGATCATTCCCCTCTCTGAGAGAATCGACTACATCAAGATCCTACCCCTTCCCTCGTCATTCAAACAATTACGACGTTTTCTTGGAACCATCAACTATTACTGACATCATTTACCGCCTACAGCCAAGCTTCAAGCCTCCCTTATAGACACCCTAGCTGCCAAGCACACGTCCGGCGATCGTCCTGTTTCTTGGACTAATGCTATGACTTCCACATTCTCACCCCTGGAAGATCTCCTAGCTCAAGCTGTCACTATGGCTCACCCTCATCCTGAGGCCGAACTTTTCATCACCACTGATACAAGTTACACTGCCATCGGAGCAATTATAAGCTAAACTTCACAATTACCGTTCTTTTCATAAAAAATAACGCCCAAAAAAGGCACTCTGCCTTTGATCGAGAGCTCTTGGCCGAGTATGAAGCTATCAAACTCATCCATTCAGCCATCAACAGTTTCTCTTTCTACATCCTCCTGACCACAAACCACTTGCCCAATCCTCCAATTGACCCCGCTCCCCACTGGATACCGCTATTTTGATTATATCTCACAATTCTCCACGGATGTGTGTTACATCAAGGGTGCAGACAATTTTGTTGCTGATTTTTTTCACACACTGATTCGATGTCATCCTCTTACACCTCTCTAACCTCGCCACTCTTCAGGCTGAGGACACAGACATGATGCAACTTATTCATGACTGTAACTCTTCCTTTTGACCTATCCGTACCACCTTTCCCAAAGTCTTTTGTGAGGTTGGGTGTGACGAATCGACAGGCACGCCCAGCCACTATATTCCACACTACCTTCGACAAGAAATCTTCAGCAAACGTGATACCCTAGCTCACCCTGGTGTTAAGGCTTCCACCAGACTAATCACTGACTATTTTGTCTGGCGGGACATGAGGTGGGATTGTCAGGCCAGGGCTCACGTCTGTGTTCCCTGCCAGTGAACTGAGGTACAGACAGACACTACCCCTCGATTAGGATCATTCCCAGTTCCAGCTATCCATTTCCAACACGTTCATATCGCTCTCTTCGGACCTCTTCCTCCGGTTTAAGACTCACTGCTATAGATCATACCATCCACTGGGCAGAGGCCACAATGCTTCTGAACATAACTGCTGAAACAAGCTTGTGCTTTCTTGCACACCTGGATAGATCACTTTGGCTGCCCTGCTGTCATCATCACCGACCAGGGCAGGCAGTCTGCCCTTTTTCATAACCTATGCAATCTCTTAAGGATTCTCAAATTCGTACCACAGCCTATCAACCCCAAGGCAATGGCACACTAAACACTGCAGTGATGTACCACATCTCTCTGACTCGAGGCCCTCCCTTTAGTTCTCCTCAGAGTCTGCTCCACGTATAAGGAAGACTTAAAAGATACGATGGCCGAATTTGTTTACGGTCAGAAATTAACACACCCTGGCGAGCTGGTTCAGCCCTCACCTCCTTCTCGTCCCTCTGACCTCCAATCCATTGTCGGCCAAATTCGACATCACTGCTCCAAACTCCCCCCCCCCCCCCCATCTCCATGTAGTAATTCTCCTTCCTCTTCTCGTGACCCTCAGTCACTGGAGGCATGTGAACACGTCTTCCTTCGTGACGATTCCATCTGCCCCTCCCTCCAACAGCCTTATTCCGGACCTCACCGTGTCCTTAAATGAGGTGATAATACCTTCATCATTTCTATCAATGAATCACATGTCACAGTCTCTGTTCATCAGCTCAAACTGGTTCATGTTGACACCATCACTCTTCAGTGGCTCCCCCAGCCTGTCACCTCTCCCCCTCTCTACACCCTCCCCAGTCTTGCCTCCTGCCCCCTTGCCCCCTCACCATTCTGGGGCTTCTTATATTCCCCCCTTCCCTCCTCCCTGTCTCTCATTTGTAGTTCCTGTCTGCCCTCATCGTGGGACAGATCTGTCAATCTGCACACTCAATATTTGTGTCCGTCCTCAGTTGCCCACTCACCTCCCTCCAACTTGAGTGGCATGCACTACTCAATGCCTTGGTCAATCCACAGCTCCTTTCCCAACCTACTCATTGTATTATTCATACTGTAGGGGGGGGGCTGTGTTGTGACATTATCATCACATCAAAAGAAAAAGAACTGTGTGTGACATGTCTTTTTGACTGGCATCTCTGGGAACACAGCCACTTGTGCTCGTCGTCCATGTTGTCTGCTGTGTATGCTTTTGTAGTGTTAACAATAAAGTGGTTTTTCTGGGGTTCACATCCCTCATGATTCCCATACCCTCAATTGTGAAGCCACAAAGAACATCATTTGTTGTATTACATCATAATGTCCAGTCAAACAATGGAAATTCCAGGAAGTATTCAATAATATTTTTGAGAAGGATAGGTTGCTTACTGACCACAGAGACCTTTCTGCAGCTAATTGGATATCTATGTTATGAATAAGCAACCTAACCTTCTCAAAAATATTATGTCTAGTCACTCAGAAATAAGATTCCAATGCTGAAAGTGTTACTTCTGTCTCAAACAAATCCAGAAATCCAGAAGTAATACATATTTCTGACAATTGAGTGTGTAAAGAAGAAATTCAGTCAATATCTATTCCAGGTTACTCACTAAAAAGTTACTAATGTAGGCAATCCTTCAATGGTGGTTCTGAAATCTATGTAAAGGACCAGATAAAATTCTGTGAGGTAGGCCGCAATAAACATCGTGCATTAGCAGTAGATAAGTACTTTGACCTTTCCCTGAGTAAGCTGCCAGAACTAAACTATATAATTACTGTGGTGTCGCACAAGTACAAAGTGCGCGCCACCTACTTTCGCCGCGCGCCGCCATGCACACATGGTGCGGCGTTCTCACGACGACAGCCATGAGCGCCCTCTGCGAGAACGCCGCTCGTGGCCACCACTGAAGGACATCGGCCACTTCGGACTGAGATAGCAACGAGTTAGGACCTTCGTAATCCGATAGGCACGAGTGAAGACTTTGCTATTGTACAGGCACTAGGCAGGCCTCTAACAACTATGTATCAACATTCTGCAGTACTATGTAAAAGTTAAGTATTGTTACATTCTGTGCAAAATATATCTCTTTCTAATTTACTCTAGTGTTTATAGTTTCTGGCTGCTCCCCTCCGTACCTGCACCGGCGTGCTGTCGTGTTACTGTGTCGGTCTCGTTCCACTCGGCCACCGACACCTACGACGAGGCTGGGACACAAAAGCGGCGATGAAGTTGGGACACAAAAATTACAAACATACATAGAACACCAAGTAGTAATATTAACATCTTTGTGGCCAAATTAGAAGTTTGCTGAATAGTGTCAGCTCATTAAATATGAAAATAATAATTTATGGTCATTTAACATTGAATTTTCAGAAAACAATAATGTCACACATGCTGTGATAAATATGAGCAAAACGTTCAATATGATCCCCATAATACACTTTCCAACAAGATCAACTGAACACACGGATTCAACAGTTTACATTAGCACTGGATTCAGTGATGAAGATGAGCATTTACTGAGCACAACACAGGTAAAAGTGCAACAAGTACCAAAACAGAATTCCAAAAAGAATCTCGTCTGATGACAATATTAGGATTTTCGATTTGCTATTAGCTTTGGAAAATTGGGAAAATATTTAAACCCAACCACTGTTGATAGTATGTTCTTAACCTTTCATAGCACCTTCCTATATTATTTTTTTACAGTACATTCTCTTGAAGGAAAAATTTTAGGCCATAAAAACAGAAAGTCATGGGTAACAAAAGGAATCAAAATTTCCAGTGAGAGGAATAAATTAACAAGAGACTTTTTTACTATTATAAATACTATGGAAATAACTGTCTGAGAGTTATTGGACAGGCAAGACTTTTATGGAATAACAGTTTCAAAAGAAACCCTCCAAACAAAATGAAAGCCATGTGGAAAGTTATAAAAAAAAAAGTAATTTGTACTCCAGCACCTAAAAAAAGGAAAATTTCTCTAACACGTAATGCTTAAAAGGTCACAGGTGTAAACAAATTCAATGAATATTTCAGCTTGAGGGGATAGGTGCAGTTCAGTTATGAATGCGGTATCCACTCTTAATAGATTTATTACTCTATATCGGTACAGATGATGTTAACACTTCAGATACAAGAGGCCGACTGCCGGAAGTCCCAGTCAGTCCCAAAGAGCATCCACCAAAGATAACATAACATGGCTATCAGTCACGGGATTGATGCTACATAGCTCCTTCTCCCCCCCACCAAAAGAAAAAAAACATCACACTAAGTTCTTCGGCGACGTCATGCACAGGCTGACACGATGGTGACCGAAGTCCGAACCCAGGTACGTCGATGTCGAAGTCAGCGAGGTGTGCCAGCTGATGAAGACAGGGACCAGTGGCAAACTGCAGGCCGATGTCGGCAGGAACATGCAGGAACACTTTACCATTTGGATGCACAAAGGCACAATCATTACCACTCCCAGCACTTTTGACAAGCGATACCTCCCTGGAGTGTTGCGTCTGCCAGACACCTCCATGGAGCTGTCCATCACTCGGACCGCACGCATATAATCATTGTTGGTTGTCGCTCCCGTCCCCCCCTGCCCCACCCTCCACTGTGAACCTCAACACAAATACTTCGTACTGCGAGGGGAGGGGGGGGGGGGCTGTGTGGCGGTGATAGCCATAATTAACTCTGCACAAACAATTTTATCTTTATGATTGTCTTTGGGCAAGCCGCCTCTCAGCTGCCACCAACAATTACAGTCTAGTCTGTTACGCTTATTGAAGTTAAGGTGAATAAAGTGTTGTTATGCAGACAAGTGTGTTTTCTGGGGCTCACACCCCGTAAAAACCCCACAGTTCTAAATATCCCAAGCCTATTCATCCAAGAAACAAACCAGGGAATACCTCATAAGAACATGAAAAAGATTATAAAAAATAAGGATATTGTCTCTCATTTTTATTCAATTAGAAAATCTGTACAAATTATAGGATGTTATTTACATGCACGTGTCTCCGCATGCGCATACATGTTCTCACACACACACACACACACACACACACACACACACACAGAGGTTACAACATCAAGATATATTTTAAAAGTAAAACAGAGTAAATTTTATTTTATTTTACTTGAAGAACAGTAAGTGCTTTTGCACAGTCTTGTTTCAAGTCTGTTACACCACGTATAGTCTAGAAATTCTCACTTTGGTGTTAAATTACACAATGAGATTCCAGATCAAATAAAACTTGCTCCAGATCCAGTATTTAAAAAGAAACTAAATACATTTCTGACAAAGCACTGCTTCTATTCAGTGCAAGAATTCTTGGAAATGAAAATTTAAGTGTCTGCTTTCTGTGAAAAATTCTGAGGTTGAGAGTAGAATATTTTATAGACATTGTTGTAACATATATACATAACACCCTTTATTTACTGTGCTCCTTGTATAGTAGTAATTTTCATTGCCTGTGCAGTCTCATTGATTTCATTCTTGTTTTGTATATTTTAAAATGTTATTCTCCTTTATTTATGTTTCCAGTTCTCATTTTCAGTATTTCTGTATCTCAGTGATTATTTGCATAAATTGTGAATGAAAATCCATTGCATGCATAAGTCTTAGATAATCATGTTCATTATTGGTATAATTTGTGTGTCACTACATTCATCATGGAGCATTTTCTCTGTTTCCATTCTCACTCTATGATTTTGAGAGAGAACAATGTTCTAAAAATACATACTTCTTCATGAAAAATGACTTATATAATATGTGATCCACAGGATGAATAATAAATACAAATACAATACAAAAAACATATACCTCCATTATATTTGAGAATGAAAATTTATTCTGTGATAATTTTTCTTTGTGTCACATTAAAGATTTTTGCTTCGAAATTTATGTACCTGCCATGAGTCATTTACTGCATTCCACTATATATATTTTCCAAATGAAGCACAATTATGGTTCATTTCATTTTCCCACACCTAAGAGGAATGAAAATTTCCAGTCAACATTTATTTAACTGTCTCATGTGTGTACAGGAAAATGATGGTGCATTCACCAGCAGAAGTGATATCCAAAATTATAATATGCAGAATTAGGAAAATGTTGACATGCCAAGTTGTCAGCTCTTCACAAAATGGGGCAGTTTTCCTGTACTGGCTATTAAAATTTTGAACCCCTAAGAACTGAAATGTAGTAATTGAGATTGATGAAATTTTGGTGAAAGTTATCACACAATCTACGTAAAAACCATTGTACAATTTGGATGAGTTCTTTGAGAGTGGAACAGCAAATTGGACATCCAAAACAGTGCATAATTATGTGAATCAATAAAATATGTACTTGTTTAAAAAAACTCACACTGTATATCAAGATTAGTGCTGTTATTACATTGTTCTTGTAAAATTGTGCCTATTTATGCTATTTTTTCCTTCTGTTATAATGCTTGTGTAATCTTAAAATTGTAACATTGATGTAGTGTGTCCAATCATGACTGGTGAATGATCTAGCTTTGTTTAGAAATGATAATAATTACTGACCTTCCTCTCTGATTTTATTTTGGTTCTTTTTTTCACCTAGTAGCATCTCTAAGTATCTCTCTATGCGTTCAATGCTGTGCATAAGTACCTCATTTTTATCTCGGTCACTTGTATTTTCTGCAGAAAGAGAACTCTGACGCATGACAAAACATTTCACCTCATTCACTGTTTCAGGGTCAAATCCCTTTATAAGCTCAGCCTGCTCTCCAAAATTGTCTCTTGTTCCCCTTGTCACTGTACCCTTATTGGGCCATATAATTAAACAGGTCTCATTCAATGACATTCCTGCAAAGATCAATGAATTCTGAAAAAATCTGGCAATACACCCATATTTTTTAAATAGCTGGTATAAATATAAAGTCGCATTTTCAATTTCATGAAGTAATTTTATTTGTGATATTAAACTCAAAATTTTTGCATTGCTTGTTATCTTCTGTTCATCCGACACAGCCAAAGCTGTCAGAAGATTTAACAACACAACATGCAAGAAAAATAAAAAGAGCAAAAATACCACTGAACTCAACCAAATGTCTGCTGGATAAGGAAGATCATTGGCATCAAACTCTCCTGTCATCATAGTAACAGTTTTCAGTAATGCCTTTAAAGGATTTTCAAAGTAATCAATTTGGTTATCTGCACCACCTGAGCTATCAGTCTGGTTTAAAACCACAGTGTGATGGTTAGGTGGTGAAAATACAACATAGAAGCTGAGAGAGAACCCAAAAATGATAAATATGTAAGATTTCAGAAGACGTAAATAGTTCACTGACACTGCTTTCAGCATTTGTACATTAACTGAAAGTTTGTAATGACGGCCAGTTACTAGAAAAAGATTACGCCATGATAACAAAATAGTTGTAGTAAAGACCCACTGAGAAAGGGAACTAGGATAACATTGTAGGAGTGTAATCATGGCAACAAATATCAGAGAGAGATCAAATATGTTTTCTGTATTTCTAACATACAATTTTGTTTTTAGTACCAGCTGTGCAGTTTCCCTCAATAACATACATACTGTACACACAAAAGCAATTATGTGGAAGCATGTTTTGAAAATACGAACAAATCTAAGATCTTCATATGACTTGTTTACTTCAGTTACAATATATGCATTAAGTGTTATAACAAATACAATGCACAAAACTATGTTTAAAATTAGAAATATCTTCATACGATCATGTTTAAGTTGTAGAAAACTGGTAATAAGTGGATGTGTTAGAAGGAACGTATAATCCTGTGAGTCAGTGAGTAAATTCAAGAAGTTCATTTCAGAGCAAGCAACATGTGTTCCAAGCCCTAGAAATAGTGAGTCTTTAGAATTGTCAGACAGTAAATGATGATGATTATCATTATCATGCTTTAATTTAGTTTCAGTTTCCCGCTGTGATAACAAAATTGTATATTTCAAAAATATTGCATAATTATCATTGCTTGGTAACATATTTGGAACATCAATACTTTTGTCCAATAATCGCCTCAGTTCATCAGCAGATAAAGGATACTTCCCAAACATGTTTTTTGCAAACATGTTGGCACCATGATTTAACAATTCGGAAATAATATCCAAATCCTCATTTATGGCAGCATAGTGTAGTGCAGTATTTTTTTTATGGTCTGCAATATTTATGTCTACTTTTTTAATTCCTTTAGTATGTAAGAGTATGTAAACCATTTTCTTATCATTTTGGCGGCATGCCAGCATCAGCGGTGTTCTTTTATTTCTTTCATGGGTTTCATTTGGATTAACTTTTTTCAGAAGTTTCTTTGCAAACTTATAAAGACCACTCTCACAAGCATACTGCAGAAGGGTGTAGCTAAATTCTTCATATTTAAAATTTTTATCAAATTCAGTTTCCTCAAATAATTTTTTAAATTCTTCATAGCATCTTTGCATCATTAGATGAAAAAGTCTCCTTTCTACTGCTATGTCCTCGCATGGAAAGGGATTGATTGAGACCATCTCAGTGCAGTGTCCATCACACTCATGTAAACTATTACAGGCACTTCGTATAAGACCAGTATCTATTTCATTGTCTCCATTTTCTCCCTGGGTAGTAGTATCATGGGAACCTACATTTGTGGGAATTTTACTTGCTTCTCCGCCCTTATTTTGTATCAGTTTGAGAGCAGCATTACATCCTGCAACATTAACTGGTGTTCTTCCTAATGCATCTATCGCATTAACATCAATGCCTTCTGTAATTAAAAGTAATTTCAAACACTCGAGTAGATTTTCAGAGGATGCACAAGATGCTGCAACATGAAGTGGTGTCTGACCATAGCTATCTCTGACATTGACATTAACAAGTGGATGTTCTAGAAGTAGCTTCAGTGCAGAATAGTTGTAAGCTTCAGCTGCTACATGTAGTGGTGACCTAAAAATTAAATGAAGTTGAATGCTAATTACAGTAAAAGTATTTTTTAAATCTGTACATAATACTTGATTGGTTACATACTGGCTCATATTATTCCAATAAAAAATATTTACCTGCAGAGCAGGCACTAGAAAGAGAAAATCTTATGAATAATTATTTAAAAGAGGGAAATCTTATCAGTAATGATTTTCTGTGAGTAATTTTCTGATAATAGTCACATGATACAGGAGAACTTCTCTTTAGTAATTCTGTTTTAGACTTCACCCAAAACTGTTATCTTATTGACATATATATCCATAAAATGAAGAAAACTGCAACAGCTGTTGAACCAATAATGTTTTATTGCTGAAGACCAGTTTCAGAACAATTCCATCCTTTGACATAAGAAAAAAACTAGAGACACTAAGTTTGTCTTCCACTCTATATTGTATGTGGAACTAAAACTATTTCCTATTGTATATTGTGTGAAACAAATACTGTAGTCTGGTGGACAATGTTTCACTATGTTTCTTTGTTTTAATGACAAAAATGAATTTATAGTATTTCAAAACTGGTAGTAACCCAATAAACAATTTTCGTTCAACAAATGTTAGTTTCAAACAATGGAAATTTCAGGAAGGCTTCAACTCGGACGTACGATGAGCCGCAGAAATGCACAAATAAAGAATACAATGTTAGAGCTTTTGTCCATTACCGACTTTGTTGATTAAATAGGCACAAACGTACACACAATCACAGACATGACAGCCGTCTCCAGTCACTGTGGCCAGTCTCCGGCACCCAGTGTGGCTGAGGGGAGGGCAACCAGTGGTGGGAGTGAGGAAGTGGCAGGGAGAGGGAAGCAGGAGGGGAGAGGGGGTTGCACGGCACGGCTGGGGAAGTGTGCTACTGCTGTCTGATGGACAGGGCAGAAGGAAGGGTGTGATGGGAGATGAATGTAGTGAAGGGTGGTGAAGGCAAGAACTAGCAAAGGTTTAAGCCTGGGACTTTGCAGCAGCACAGGATATATTTTAGGGAGAGTTCCCACCCGCACAATCCAGAAAAACTGGTGTTTGTGGGGAGAATCCATATGACATAGGCTGTGCAGCAGTCACTAAAGTGAGTCACATTATGCAACACTACATGCTCTGCAACAGAAAGGTCTAGCTGTCTCCTGGACACAGTTTCACGATGGCCATTCATTCCAAAAGACAGCTTAGTGCTGGTCATGTCCACATAGAAAGCTGCACAGTGGTTGCAACTCAGTTTGTAGATAACATAACTGCTTTCACAGGATGCCCTGCCTTTTATGGGATAGGGAATGAGGACTGGAGTAGGTGGTGGTGTGATGGTGGATACGACAGGTTTTGCATCTAGCTCTATTGCAGGGATACGAGCCATGGGACAAGGGGTTGGGAATGGGATGGAGTAGGAATGGTCAAGGGTATTACCACCACCTGCTCCAGTCCTGTCACAAGGATTTCCTACTCCATAAAAGGCAGGGCAACCTGTGAAAGCAGTCATGTTATCTACAAACTGAGTTGCAACCACTGTGCAGATTTCTACGTGGGCACGACCAGCACCAAACTGTCTACCTGGATGAATGACCATCGTCAAACTGTGACCAGGAGGCAACTAGACCATCCTTTTGCAGAGCATGCACCACTGCATGGTGTGGTTCACTTCAATGACTGCTACACAGCCTGTGCCATATGTATCATTCCCACTAACACCAGCTTTTTTGAATTGCTCAGGTTGTAACTCTCCCTACAGTATATCCTATGCTCCCACAAACTCCCAGGCCTCAACCTTTGATAGTTCCTGCCTCCACCACCCTTTCCTCCTCCTACCTGCCCACACTCTATCCTTACAATCGTCTCCCATCCCCCCTTCCATCTTCCTGCCCTGTCTGTCAGACAGCACTGGCGTATTCCCCCACCCGTGCCGTGCAACACCCCCTGTCCTCCTGCCACTGCTTACTCTCACTTCAGCCGTGCTGGGTACCGCAGACTGGTCGTAGCAGCTGCAGATGGCAGTCATGTCTGTTTGATTGTATATATCTTTGTGTCTCTCTAACTGATGAAGGATTAACAGGCGAAGCTCTAATGTTGTATTCTGTTAGTTGTGCCTTTCTGCAGCTCCTCAGATGACTCTGTGGTGAGTAAGCAACCTATCCTTCTCAAAAATAAATGTTATAGTTTTCTTTGTTTTATGAAAATCGACTTATACGTCTGCATTTGCCTCACTAGCTTAAGAAATATATTATAAATTATATTTATATATAATATGAATTTAATAATATCAGAAATAATTAAAAATTTTATGAAGCAACAACTGTATAATGTTGCAAAATAACAAGTATATAAGAGATTGTGTGACGATATTAGAAACTATCGGGAGTGATGAAGGAGGCTAAATTTGTCAATTTGAGGTAAGGAATCCTGAACCAGCGATGAATGAATCAAATGTTACAGGAAAAAATTAGCCAGTACCTCACCTCCTGCTTTCCAAACTTCATAGAAGTTCTCCTGCAAAATTGCAGGACTCTCACTCCTGGTAGAAAGGTATATGATGGAGACATGGCTTGCCACAGCCTAGAGTATGTATCCAGAATGATATTTTACACTCTGCAGTGGAGTACACACTGATATGAAACTTCTTGGTAGATTAAGACTGTGTGCTGCAACCAGGATTCGAGCCTGGGCTGCACACACTCCACTGCAGAGTGAAAATATCATTCTGGAAATGTCTCCTAGGCTGTGGCAGGCCATGTCTCCACCATATTCTTTCTTCCAGGAGTGTTAGCCCTGCAAGTTTTGCAGGACAACTTCTGTGAAATTCGGAAAGTAGCAAGCAAGGTACTGGTGGAAGTAAAGATGGACCAAGAAGTGTGGCGGGATAACTTAGTCAGCAGAGCGCTTACCCGCGACAGGCAAAGGTCCCACATTTGAATCCCGGTACTGACATACTTATTCTGCTGGAAGTTTCAGTGCACACTTCATTGTAGAGTGAAAATATAATTCTGAGAAAATTTGGTGGTTGTGGGAAGGATCCATATGGCACAGGCTGTGTAGCAGTCGTTGAAGTGAGCCACATCATGCAGGGCTGCATGCTCTGCAACAGGATGGTCCAGCTATCTCCTGGCTACAGTTTGACAACGGCCATTCATCTGGACAGACAGCTTGGCTATGTAGAAAGCTGCACACTGGTTACAGCTCTGTTTGTAAATAACGTGACAGCTTTCAAGGTTGCCCTGCCTATTATGGGATAGAAAATACATGTGATAGGACTGGAGTAGGTGGTGGTGGGATGGTGGATAGGACAGGTTTTGTATTTGGGTCTATTGTAGGGACATCTGCCATGGGGCAAGAGATTGGAAGTAGAGATGGAGTAGTGATGTTCAAGGATATTATGTATGTTTGGTGGGCAGTGGAATACCAACCCCCTACAGTGTGACATAACACTTTTACTTACTTACCTGAGAGTACAAAGGTTGACAGATGAGGGATGTGCTCCAGCATCAAGAGTTACATTGACAAACTTTGCAGAAAGATAAAAGTCATGGTGACAACAAGCCCGTTCAAGCAACCGTGTATTGTATGGTTGCTCAAACCAGAAATCCACATCAAAGTCATCTTTCATAGATGCTCGTTTTAGCAATCGCTGGTAAAGTGCAAAGTCACCCGTTTCCATTGCTTGGAGTAGACGTTTCTTGCCAGCAGGAATGCTGCTGCCTTCAACAGCTAATATCAGACTCACATCTGGAAGTTCTGCTTCCAGAGCCTCTCGTGTTGTCCGTCCACCTGCCAAGTGGGTATCCAAATCCAAACAACGATGTGCAGCCCTAAAACAAAAATAGGGATTCTGTTTCTAAGATAATAAGAAATCTCCTATGTGAACCACATTTACTGTTACTATTATTATTACTATATTATTATTTTAATTGTACACTCAAGCTCTTGATTACACATTTCTGAAGATAGTACCAACTCTTATTTCATACTTCCAATCATCTTCCCAGTGAATCCTGATTCCAGGTACATGATTTACAACAATGTCTTCATTAGCTACAGCATTCCAGTCACTCCCACCATTAATCGAACATTTCATAGGTTCATTATGTACTTTAGGTGTAATTACAAGATTCCACATCTCCTTACTGCTTGCTGCAGTGTCTTACTAAGAAAACAAATCACTATTTACATATTTTTTTACATAAGCTATCATTTGGATCAACAAAATCATCATTAGCAACATCCAGATGAATGGTTCTCTTCCTAAATTCTCTCATCCATGAAGGATTCTGCAGCCCCTTAACTTTGCTCATTTCCATCATCTTTTCATCACACACTAATATCACCAACATCATCACAAATAAATTAGTATATCTCCTCATATTCAGTCTCATCACTGCTACTTAAAATTATATTATTTGAATCAATACTAATGTCTTGCAATCATGTTTTTAAATAACTGTTAATGTTGCACAGAGGTTGCTTTTACTACTGAAGACCATTTTTGGAGGTTTTGTAACGTACCGGGTTGTACATCGTTGGTTCTTGAAGTTCTAAGATCGGAGCTCTCGGTAACGGCTGACTGAAATTCAATGGGACAAAACTAATCTGCTAGGAATAATGTAGGCAACACATAGAATTAGTCGATTGACACAATAATTAATTATTAGTGCCCAATTGTCCCCATTTATGGCCAGTGTACAAGTCTCATTAATTACAATCACTACATTCTAGTACATAATTCCACACATCAATAATACAATTTTATATAGTCCGTGTGTGGAATACTAAAGTCCAATGTGTACAAAAGATTAATTACAGTAGGTACACTTTCTACATGCGTAACATTGAAGAACATTTATATAATTGTTCAAAATTAAAGTTCAAAGTGACGTGGATTATGCCTCAGATCGATGACACCAGACTCCCTACATGTGAGTATTGAGTCTCCAAACAAAGATGTAACAAGACTCTTGGTATGAAAGTATCCTCTTTATATACTCCAAACAATGAAAATGATGTATTCTTAATAATGTATATTAAATGAATTATAATGGAAAAGTTAACAATTACATACAACTGGCTATAGTAAAAGATAGCATAAATAATACTGAGTAAATTGATATATAAATCTCAGTTATGATAATTGTAAATTGATATATAAATCTCAGTTATGATAATTTACATATTTAATTAAATAGGTTTGTCAACAATTATTTCATAATAGACAATAATTATGCAGAAACTAATGAGGGCAAAACTTTCCTTACATTAATTGTGAAACATAATAATACCTAATTTAATATTGTGACACAAGAATTTACTTACTTTCATCAGAAATACTAATCATCCTAATATATGACCTATAACAATATGTCTTCTACATGACATAATTGACATTTGCTAATTAAACAAACTTCTGTGATGCCAATTAATAGAAAATGACTTCAGCTAATTATGTTATAAAAAAGGATAACAAAAGTTTCAGAAAAGAAAATGATGATAGACTAATTACATTCATACCTATTATCATGCAACACTGGTATCAAGAGGTTCAGTAATGCAACCAGAAGGGAATAAATGCCAACATGCTTCATTAAAATTTTTCTCCATTTTCAAATCAACCAACAAGTCCTATAAAATAAATAATTAAATTAAATTAAAAACCCAAATGGCTGATTAACCAGCTGCTCCTTATTATCACTATTAGACCTTATGGCAAGACTCGTATAGTGTTTGGCTTTCTGTATATTATTATCATCTACTAAATCATTCTACAAAAGATTCACAATTTGAACAGTTACAGAATCATCATTATTAATTAAAGTTTTTTTACATGTGAATCAATATTCTCCACAACTACAGGTTCTTGGTCATTGGAATCAATTTCTGTGTGTAGTGTAACGAGTTGCACTACATTCCTACATACTGACGTAAGATGGCCAAATACATTTATTTTGGGCATTAAGGTGAGAGAGTAAGTATTGCCTTGAGTTTTGGTCTGCCCAGTTGGACGGTCAAGGAAAACACTTGCTGTTCCTACAAGGAGAAGATGTGGTCAAGGAATACGCAGAATCCAAAAAGTGGGACTCCTTGGAATAGTGTTAATAAAACAATGTGGCATATTCTTTTGTTTTCTGTTATTGCGTTGGGGGATTCTGAGTCAAGACGTTAATGAGTTCATGTGTGCGGAGCTTGATAAGTGTTTTGGTTTACTGATTGTATCCGAAGGTGCAATAACATATTAATCAATTCCTAATATACTTTGTGTCCAAGACTTAATTGGGTATGAACTGCCCATTTTCTCTTTGTCTGATCTTCATCCTGAGAACAGTCTACAGAATGTAAGAAGTTCGAGCATTTAAAAGAAGATGTTCAAACTGCAGGAGGAACAGATTAGATGAACTTCCAATAACATTTGCATCTAAGATAGGGAAGAAAAAAAACTAAATGAAGTGAATTACATATTTCCAGAAAAAAGAAACCTAGTAGTATTTGGGAGTTCATGCGAAGTTGTTCACAGTCACTCTCACACTCTACATACAATAGTTACTCTTAGACTTGTGGTAGAAATCCCTTCCATAATTTACTTGTTGTCTATAATAATTATACTGATTGTTTTTCTCTTCTTGCCAAGGCATACATCACTTTTCCAGTCTGCCTCCAGAGTTGTAACTCTCATCTCTGTTACGTGAATTTCTCCTATTATTCCTATGATCATACTGTCGCAAATTATTCCTAGTATGTCTATTATCTCTGCTCACCCTTTCAACGTATTAATTTCTATTTTGATTACTATGTACAAAATACCTTATGTTATCCTCTAATGATGATATCACCTGTCAATTCTCCCAACATAATTAAAAAATTGTTAATAAATATACATCTACATACATACTCTGCAATGCATCCAGAGGTGTGTGGCGGAGGGTACCTAGTACCACAATGAGTCATTTGCTTATATACATCTGTACAAGACCTAATCACTCTGATCTTATCTTTGTGGTCTTTATACAAATTGTAGGTTGGTCACAGTAGAATCATTCTGCAGTCTGCCTCAAATTCCAGCCCTTCAACAATGTTTCTCAGAAGGAACGTCATCTTCCTACCAGCAATTCCCACTTGAGTTCCCGAAACAACTCAGTAACACTTGTGCATTGATAAAACCTACCAGCAACAAACCTGTCAAACTCTGTCAAGTAGCACATTATTAATTCTGTATTCAAACATTATGGGATTGTTTCTCCTACTCATCTGTATCACCTAACATTTTTATACTTTTAGAGCTAGCTGTCATTCCATACACCACATAAACATTTGGTCTAAGTCATCCTGCATCCTACTGTAGTCATTCAATGACAACACCTTCCTGAGCACCACAGGATCATCAGCAAACTGTTGCAAATTGCAACTCAGTCTGTCCATCATATCATTTATACAGATACAAAATAATAACAGTCCCATCACACTTTCCTGGGACACTCCTGATGATTAGTCTCTGATGAACACTCACCATCAATGACAACATACTGGGCTCTATTACTTAATAATCTCCAAGCTACTCACATAGTTGGGTAACTATTCCATTTGCTCGTACCTTTGTTAGCAGGCTGCAGTGTGGCACTGTGTCAAACGCCTTTCAAAACTAGAGAAATACACAGTCTGCCTGCTGCCCTTCATCCACAGCATGGAAGATGTCATGAGAGAAAAGGGGAAGCCAAGTTTCACACGATCAATGCTTCGTAAAGCCGTGCTGATGTATGGACAGTAGCTTTTTTGTCTCAATGAATTTTACTATATTATAACTGATAATATGTTCAAGAATTCTACAGAAAACTGATGTTAATGATTGGTCTACAAAATATGTGGGTCCATTCTTTTGTCTTTCTTATGCACAGAAGTCACCTGTGCCTTTCCCCAGTCACTTGGAACTTTGCACTGGGTCAAAGATCTGCAATGAATGCATGCGAGCTAAGTAAGGGGCCAATACCACAGAGTACTCTTTGTATGAGACATGTTTTTTAAGTAAGTACCATTTTGAAATTGAAAAAAAAAAACCTTACTAAGATATCTCAATAATTTTATTTTTACATGAAAGCCTGTACCTTAATCTATTTTTCTACATCATTTTTGTCAATATTGAGGCACTTGTCATAATGTTGTACCAGTTTTTGAATACCCTCATCAAAGAAGTCTGCTGCCTGACTTGTTAACCACTGCATCACAACTGTTTTGACTTCATCATCATCTTGCTCAGTCATGGTCCCATACAAAACAGTACAAGAGACATTAGGAAAGTCATCCTGCAAGGAGGAAATTGTAAAGGATCAATTTTCTCTCACCTTATTGTCTACTTCCTGCACCAAACTTTCATTAATGATCAAAGGATGCACACCTTGTTGCTTACCATGCATATTTGTGTGGCCATCTTGAAATGCTCTCAGCCACTTTCTTACCATTCCATCACTCATGTTTTCTCCGTAAACTGCACAGATCTCATGATGAATATTGATCCCTTTTAGGCCTTTAGCACTAGAAAATCTTAAAACTGACTTCAAAGTCTGTGGGACTCTCGATTATCGGAGGCATCTCAGACAACTCAGTACACAACATAAACAAGGAAGAATCAGACTGTAATGGCGTCAGTGCATAGACAACAGATGTAGGTACTCGGTGCACATAAAATTATTGAGATGTCTTAGCATGTCTTTTTTTTTTAATTTCAAAACGGTTCTTACTTAAAAAACACGCCTCGTAAAACCTGATTGGTAAGCAATCTGGACCTGGTAACTTGTTTGGTTTTGACTTTCTCAGCTGCTTCTCTTCACTGGCTATGCCTATTACTATGTTCTCCATTTGGGAGTTACTGTGACCATTAAGTGAAAGTATGTTTGCAGGGTCCTACTGCATGTATGATTTCTTAAATGTTAAATAAAAAACTTTGGCATTCATTTAGCTGCCTTTTATCACTATCCCAGAATGATCGAATGACTGGATAGAGGCCATTGATCCACTTGCGTCTTTTTGCTGTTTCCTTCACTACCTTTATCACAGCTAAGATTAAAGCAAGTGTGAGTTTACACATTTATTGAGTTCTGTATGGTTCTGATTTAGAAGTTTGGCTCGATGATATCTTTGGCTCGAAGTGTACATGTATGCTTCCACATCCCAGCAACTACTTTAGTTGCAGATATAATTTTTTACTTACGGTCCTGTAGTTAAAAACACTCTATGCATTAGGCTGTACTTTGCAAAATAAATAAGAAATATTACATAAAATAACTGGTTCATTAATAAAATAAATAAATAAAGGAGTGGCTGAGTGTTTCAGAGGGAGCATTAGGCAAGGATTGGCTAAAATGGGGGAAAGTAATACAGTAGAAGAAGAATGGGTAGCTCTGAGAGGTAGAGTAGTGAAGGCCACAGAGGATCATAGAGGCAGAAGGACAAGACCTAATAGAAATCCTTGGATAACACAGGAAGTACTGAACTTAATTGATGAAAGGAGAAAATATAAAAAGTGAAGCAGCAAGTGAAGCAGGGAAAAGGGAGTACAGACAGCTGAAAAATGAGGTTGACAGGAAGTGCAAAATGGCTAAGCAGGTGTGGCTGGATGAGAAATGCAAGACTGAAGCAGAATGTGTAACTAGGGGAAGATAGACCACCTACAGTAAAATAAAAGAGACATTTGGAGAAAAAAAAAAAAAAAAAAAAAAAAAAAAAAAAAAAAAAAAAAAAAAAAAAAACAGCTGCATGAGTATCAAGAACTTAAATGGAAACCCAGTACTGAGCAAATAAGGAAAACTGAAAGGTGGAAGGAATATAAAGAGGGCCTATAAAAAGGTAAATAAACTTGATCACAGTATTCTAGAAATGGAAGACGAGATAGGAGTTGCAATACTGTGAGGGGAATTTGACAGAGTACTAAAAGATTTAGTAAAAACAAGACTAAAGGAGTTCCATCTGAACTCTTTTAAGAGATCCAGTTATGAAGAAATTGATCCACCTGATATGCAAGATGTATGAGACAGGGGGAAATGCCCTCTGACTTCAAGAAGAATATAGTGATTCCAATTCCTAAGAAAGCAAATGCAGACAAATGTGAAAATTACAGAACTATCATTTAATAAATCATGGTTGCAAAATACTAGCATGAATTATTTACAGACAAATGAAAAAACTGATGGAACCTGACCTTGAGGAAGATCAATTTGAATTTAGGAGAAATGTAGGAACAAGCGAAGCAAGTCATCATTGCAAAATTTTATTTACAGAAGGATGGAAAAGGTGGTATAACCCGACCTTCAGAAGAAATGTAGGAACACAGGAAGCAATCCTTGCTTTATGACTTATCTCAGAAGATAGGCTAAGGAAAAGCAAACCTACGTTTTTATCATTTGTGGATCTGAAGAAAGCTTTTGTCAATGTTGACTGGAATACAATATTTCAGATTCTGAAGGTAGCAGGGGAAAAATACAGGGAGGGGGGAGTTATATTTAACTTGTGGAATACCAGAAAGCATTCATTAGAGTTTGAGGGCATGAAAAGGATGCAGTGGTTGGGAAGGGAGTAAGACAGGGTTGTAGCCTTTTCCCAATGTTGTTCAAACTGTACACTGAGTGAAGGAATGCAAGGAGAAATTTAGAGAGGGAATTAAAGTCCAGGGAAAGGGAATAAAAACCTTGCGGTTTACTGAAGACATAGTAATTGTCAGAGACAATAAAGGACCTGGAAAAACAATTAAATGGGATGGACAGTGTCTTGAAAGGAAGATATAAGGTTTCATTATTACAAGATGACACAGGTGTAAAGAGCCCTAATAGTATCTGCAACTTCACTTCATTTCCATTGTATACCAAGTTGTTTAGTATTTACAAGAGAAAATGCTTTTACAGCCTGTGCATGCAGCTAGTGAAATTTTGTTGTAGCCACTCAATATGTCTTGATTAACAAATTATTAGTTAATTGAGGTCCAGCTACACTGTGCCTCAAAACTTCTTCATATTCTTTTGCCACTAAGGCTAAAAGACTTTCTTTCCTTTTTTTAAAGATTCCAACGAGAGTGAAAGTCATGTTGAAATAACTCATCACACTAAAACATTTTTGTAAATTCTTCAGTTATGTTTTATTGTGTGTGATTCTACAGAACTTCCAAGTGAATCATTCTCATTAACAGCAATCGTAACAGTAATTTAAACAAAAGATAATGTACATGGAATATATACACAAAAACAGAGGTTACATATTGGTTTATTCAGTGGATTTTCAACGCCTTCTCCTAGCATTCACTGTTCATTGACCGACTGCTCATCATATCTGCAACAAATACAGATTCTTGCAGTAGCTACTACAATACTAGGTCAGTTGTATGCAAATTAAAGCCTTGATAAACTCAAGTGGATCATGAAGGAGAATGTAGTTATTTTGTATCACTACAAGATGAACATTAAGAAGAGTAAAATGAGGGTAATGGAATGTAATGTCAGAAAATCAGGTGATGCTGAAGGAATTAGCTTAGGTAATGAGACAATAAAAGTAGTAGATGAGTTTTGTTATTTGGGTAGCCTAAGTAAAGAAAATATAAAATGCAAAATGGCTATGGGAAGAAAAGCATTTCTGAAGAAGCAAAATTTGTTGACATCCAGTATTTGTTTGAATGTTAGGGAGTCCTTTCTGAAAGCATTTGTCTGGAGTGTAGTTATGTATGGGTGTGAAATGTGGATGATAAGGAGTTCAGACAAAAAAATAATAGAAGCTTTTGAAATGTGGTTCTACAGACAAATGATGCAGATTAGGTGGGTAGATCACATAACTATTGAGGAAGTGCTCAACAGAATTGAGGAGAAAATGAGTTTCTCATGTAACCTGGCTAAGAGAAGGGATAGGTTGGTGGGTCCTATTATGAGACATCAAGGAATCATCAACTTACCATTTAGAAGGAAGTGTGTGTGGTAAAAATGGTAGAGGGAGACTGAGAGATGAATACAGTAAGCTGATACAAAAGGATGTATGTTGCCATTCTTATTCTCAGAGAAGAGGCTTGTACAGGAAACGGTAGCATGGAGAGTTGCATTAGACCAGTCTGCACACTGAAGATCACAACAACAACAATTATGCCGTGCTATAAATGGATTGTTACAGAATAGCTAATATTGACACTGAGACAGTGATGTTCCTGATGAAATTAAGGAAAATAAATCAGCATAATAATAAAGTAATTGTCACTACGATTTTCAATTCCTGTTAGAAACATTTGATATTAACCAATTTTGGAGCAATTACGATTTTAGCAGAAAGCATTGTTTGCAAATGTGTTATATTATATTTCTCTGTCAATCATATTTAGTAGGTACAGATTCATATCTAAGTTTGAACAGTAGAATATACCCTAACTTTTCCTGTACCTAGATTACTGAAATAGTTTACGTTTTCACTGTAATTAGTGTGAAATGTATATTTAACAATATGTAAAAGCAAAACTGACAACAGCACAGACAGCCATGGAAAGATCAATACTGAGATATACAAGGAAGGATAGGAAAAGGGCAGATGATATCCGATCTATGATGAAGGTTAATGACATCTTAGAGACAGTAGGCTCCTTGAAATGGCAGTTGACTCTCAACGTTGCAAGAAGAGGCCTAGAGAAAGACCACCAGACAGATGGGCCAAAGATATCAAGAAGAATGCTGATAGCACCTGGCAAAGAACTACTCAGGACCATTCCACTTGGAGAGGACTGCTGAAAGCCTACCTGAATCCACAACTTGAAGAGGCCACATCATTTAACGACTGAAATGGCTGATGATGATGAATTTTCCAGGTCATTGTTCTGAATGTATAAATGGTGATTCTTTTGCAGCATGCAAGTAAGTCTGATTTAGCCCATGGTTGGACATACACTCAGTGTTAGTTTGGTCACTGTATGTAATAATGCCATGTGAACTATATATGTATTATTCTCTAAAAATTGTTCATCAGACTGAAGTGAACACATACTTAATGTTTATGCTACACTTTTATGTATAGCAGGAGTGTGTTTTATGATCAGGGCTATTCCACACATGAACTGTGTTAAAGTAATTATTGCGGTGTGGAATGTACGTACCTGTCATAGTATTTGATACGAATATTAAGACGAAAAATTCCTAGCAGGAAAAATTATATATAAAAAATAGTCGAAGATTATTCACCAGGCGAAGGAGCACAGGTGTGACAGCATCAGAAAAAAATAAATGATTACACACACACACACACACAAATGGAAGCTTTCGCAACACAGATGCAAACACACCTAGGCAGACATACTATAGAAACCAAAGAAGTTCAACTTCTTTCTTCAAAGAAGTTGAACTTCTTTGGTTTCTATAGTATGTCTGCCTAGGTGTGTTTGCGTCTGTGTAAATGTATGGGTGTGTGTGTATTTGTTCACCTTCCTTTCCTTCCCCCAAGGTAAGTCTTTCCTCTCCCGGGATTGGAATGGCTCCTTACCCCCTTCCTTAAAACCCTCATTTCCTTTTCCCTGTCCTTCCCTTCTGCCTGAAGAAGCAACTGTGTTGCAAAAGCTTGCATTTGTGTGTGTGTGTGTGTGTGTGTGTGTGTGTGTGTGTGTGTGTGTGTGTGTGTGTGTGTATTCATTTATTTTTTTGTGATGCTGTCACACCTGTGCTCCTTCACCTGGTGAGTAATCTTCGTCCATTTTTTATATATAATGTCATAGTATTTGGTTGGACATAACAATGAGACTTGTATGGTAGCCATAAAAAGGAGATTTGGGGGTTTATTTTTTCATTAAAGTGTCATTTATCTAAAATCCATCATGTCAGCTACATTATTTGTGGTTGTGTTGTCCCCAACTATTTCAGTCAGCAGTTATCGAGAGCAAAAATCATTGAGAGACAAGAGAATCACCAAACTATGACACAGGTATCTAAAATCCATCATGTCAGCTACATTATTTGTGGTTGTGTTGTCCCCAACTATTTCAGTCAGCAGTTATCGAGAGCAAAAATCATTGAGAGACAAGAGAATCACCAAACTATGACACAGGTATCTAAAATCCATCATGTCAGCTACATTATTTGTGGTTGTGTTGTCCCCAACTATTTCAGTCAGCAGTTATCGAGAGCAAAAATCATTGAGAGACAAGAGAATCACCAAACTATGACACAGGTATCTAAAATCCATCATGTCAGCTACATTATTTGTGGTTGTGTTGTCCCCAACTATTTCAGTCAGCAGTTATCGAGAGCAAAAATCATTGAGAGACAAGAGAATCACCAAACTATGACACAGGTATCTAAAATCCATCATGTCAGCTACATTATTTGTGGTTGTGTTGTCCCCAACTATTTCAGTCAGCAGTTATCGAGAGCAAAAATCATTGAGAGACAAGAGAATCACCAAACTATGACACAGGTATCTAAAATCCATCATGTCAGCTACATTATTTGTGGTTGTGTTGTCCCCAACTATTTCAGTCAGCAGTTATCGAGAGCAAAAATCATTGAGAGACAAGAGAATCACCAAACTATGACACAGGTATCTAAAATCCATCATGTCAGCTACATTATTTGTGGTTGTGTTGTCCCCAACTATTTCAGTCAGCAGTTATCGAGAGCAAAAATCATTGAGAGACAAGAGAATCACCAAACTATGACACAGGTATCTAAAATCCATCATGTCAGCTACATTATTTGTGGTTGTGTTGTCCCCAACTATTTCAGTCAGCAGTTATCGAGAGCAAAAATCATTGAGAGACAAGAGAATCACCAAACTATGACACAGGTATCTAAAATCCATCATGTCAGCTACATTATTTGTGGTTGTGTTGTCCCCAACTATTTCAGTCAGCAGTTATCGAGAGCAAAAATCATTGAGAGACAAGAGAATCACCAAACTATGACACAGGTATCTAAAATCCATCATGTCAGCTACATTATTTGTGGTTGTGTTGTCCCCAACTATTTCAGTCAGCAGTTATCGAGAGCAAAAATCATTGAGAGACAAGAGAATCACCAAACTATGACACAGGTATCTAAAATCCATCATGTCAGCTACATTATTTGTGGTTGTGTTGTCCCCAACTATTTCAGTCAGCAGTTATCGAGAGCAAAAATCATTGAGAGACAAGAGAATCACCAAACTATGACACAGGTATCTAAAATCCATCATGTCAGCTACATTATTTGTGGTTGTGTTGTCCCCAACTATTTCAGTCAGCAGTTATCGAGAGCAAAAATCATTGAGAGACAAGAGAATCACCAAACTATGACACAGGTATCTAAAATCCATCATGTCAGCTACATTATTTGTGGTTGTGTTGTCCCCAACTATTTCAGTCAGCAGTTATCGAGAGCAAAAATCATTGAGAGACAAGAGAATCACCAAACTATGACACAGGTATGTTACAGGAGGAGAGAATTTTATGTCATAACTTCATTAAAAGAAGGGATCAGCTAATAGGTAACAACCTGAGGTAGCAAAGAATTATCAGTTTGGTAACTGAAGAAACTATGTCATTAGGGGAGAGGGTTAAAATTGCTGGAATATAGCAAGCACATTCAAATCAGTGTAGACTGCAGTAGTCACACAGAGATGGAGATGCCTGCACAAGGTACACTAGCCCAAAAAAGCTGAATCAGACAGATAACAACAAGCAGATGGTAAAATATTCTATAATTACCTGGCCTTTTCAATTATAGTACAAGCAGCATTCTTTCTTCTTTTGTTGGCTGCCAGATGCAGTGCTGAAAGACCATTGTTGTCAATGGCATTAATATCAAATCTTGGGCACTGCATTAACATTTCAATGCATGACTGATATCCTGAGGTCCTGTTAGACAAGACCTCATCGTGAAACCCCAATACGACATAATGCAAGGCAGTGTGGCCCGAGCTGTCGGTTGCATTCACTCTTGTTGATGAATTCGACAGCAAAATGTGCAGAGCTGCTGCATGTCCAGATCTACACCAATTACATTTAACAAGCATTAATATAAACAGTTCTGTCACTGTTAAAATGAATATTGCCAATTCTATCATTAAGAGAAAAAAAAAGTTCATGTTTTTCATCCAATATCATAAACTCCATGTATCTCCTTAAGAGGATAATTTGTATGAAACAAGGAGGAATACCAAATATTTCGGAAGGTGGTACTAGAGATTAAAAGAGAGAGATTGGCTGGCCAGTACTTACCTTAGTGCTGTACTGCCGATAGCCACACAAAGAAAGAAAAAAGAGAAGAATAAGCTTTCAGAACAATGTTCCTTTATCAGTTATGTTTCTTAAACATTATCCTCATGACCTAGGTCGTGAATTACCTTCCCCTTCTGTTCCCATTCCTTTTTTCTTCCCTTCTCTCCTAACTGATGAAGGAACATTCTGAAAGCTTGTTATTCTCTTTCTTGTTGTTTTTTCCTTTCTTTGTGTGGCTATTGGTGGTACAGCACTAAGGTAAATACTGGCCAGCCAACCTATCTCTTTTGAAGTGTAATTTATCATCTCTGTGGAGAATTTCCATCATTAATTGAACACTAGAGATTAATTTCAATGAAACATTCTATATTGTAAAGATACAGTTGTGGAAACCAAACAAATACTCACAGAAGGTGTTAAGCAAAAATGAATTATTAAGCTGCTGTTGTCATAGTCTTCAATTTGATGCAGCTCTCCACACTACCCTGTCCTGCACAAGCCTCTTCATCTCCGTATAAGAACAGCAACCTACATCCACTTGAACCTGCTTATTGTATTCATCTCTCAGTCTCCCTCTACAGTTTATACCCCAAACACTTCCCTCTAATGCCAAATTGACAATTCCTTGATGTCTCAGAATGTGTTTGTCCAATCTATCCCTTCTCTTACAAAAGATATGGGAGAAATTTCTTTTTTCCTCAATTCTGTTCAGGAGCTCATTAGTTATGTGAGCTACTCATCTAATCTTCAGCATTTGTCTGTCGCGCCACATTTCAAAAGCTTCTATCATCTTTCTGTCTGAATTTCTTATAGTCCATGTTCCACTCCCATAAAATGCTGCACTCCAGACGAATGCTTTCAGAAAAGATTTCCTAACATTACAAATTAATATTAGATGTCAACAAATTTCACATCTTCAGAAATCCTTTCCTTCCCATGCCCATTATGCATTTTCTACCACCTTTACTTTACCATCAGCAGTTATTTTGCTGCCCAAATAACAAAACTCATCTACTACTTTTATCTGATCTGATTCCTATTGCATTGCCTGACTTTCTAACACTACAATCCATTATCCTTGTTTAACCCTCTTAATGTTCATCTTATACCCTTCTTTCAAGACAATGTCCATTCCATTCAATTGCTCTTCCTGGTTCGTTGCTGTCTCTGACAGAATTAATATGTCAATGGCAAACTGCAAAGTTTTTATTTCTTCACCTTGAACTTTAATTCCCTCCCTTAATTTCTCCTTACATTCCTTCACAGCTTGCTCAATGCACATACTGAATAACTTGGGAAAGGCTCCAAACCTGTCTTACTCCCTTTCCAACCACTGCAGCCCTTTCATGCTCTTCTACTCTAATAACTTGTGTGGTTTATTTTATTTTATTTATTTATTTATCTATTTTTGACAAGTTATATATAACTTTTCGTACCCTATATTTTGCCCCTGCTGACTTCAAAATTTGAAAGAGTGTATTCCAGTCAACATTGTCAAGTTTTCTCCAGTTCTACAAATGCTAAAAAGTAGGTATCATTTTCCTTAACCTATCATCTAAAAGTCATAATGTGGGTATTGCCTCCCATGTTTCTACATTTCTCCTAAATCCAAACAGATCTTTGCCAATGCTGGATTCCACTCATTAAACTGTTTCTTCAAGTTCTGAATTCACTCCATGCAAATATCTAGAGCACTATGGAAGTGAAAAAAAGGGCATTTACAGTACTTTTTCTGAATGCCATGGTTAGAAGAAAAATGGGTGGTATGCTGGTACACAGTGTCTACCCCTAAACAAGTCACATAGAGATATGTGTGCAGGCAAGAAGCTGTCTTCGCCCTGCACAATGCAGTAGTGTCTTACACTCTCTGGTACACAGGGCAATTGTGGTCTCTTGTCACAAGTCTGCCAGGTGAGCTACAACATCAAAGGATGCTGTTCCAAGGGAATGGTTATTCTGATCATCAGATAAGTAATGCATTTCAACTGAAGCAAGTTCAAAGTAGTGATGCCAAGGAAGATTCAGAGGCATGCGCTTGAACAGCATTCTTGCTATATTTTGGTGATATGTCTTTAATAATTGAAAGCATGCTCAGGAGGCAAAACTATCCACCAGCAAAACTGAGTAATCTGTTTTGTTTGGCCAAATACAATCTTGACCTTAGAAAGCGTTGGTTATATTAGATCCAATGTCAATGTGGGAAATCTTATATTGGACCGACAGCAGTAGCAGAGCAGTGTTTAAACACAGGCTACCACATGCTTTACAAGAAAACTGATGTTATGTCCTCAGCATCATCGATTTGGGACAGTGTTTTTAAGAAGGCCACAAATATCCAGATGGTGGATGATCTAGTACTGGATGCCATCGGGTTAGGTTAGGTTAGGTTAGAAAAGAGATTGGGGGTGGGGAGCAGTGCATTGTGGATATTTAATTCAGCCTTTAGCCACAAGAAAGTCCAGCAACACAGTCATTGCCCACGGCACAAGCAGGAAAGACATCTCGGCTCCCAGCTCAGAGCGACCACTCATGAACGTCTGTTTCCTAAGTTCTATCTTATAAATTACAACGATGACACAAGATTACAATCAGTCACATCTTGCTTACATGACCAGCAAGATGTCGGACAGTTGTTTGAACAAAATATTGTGGATTACACACAATATTATCCAGTGGCAAATCTGGAAAGAGAATCTGCAAGATATCTGCCAAGAAAAACTAAAAAACATCAAAACTTTTGCGCTACTACACTAAACAGATCATTTTGAATCATAAAAGACACAGCACTTATTTTCTTAAATTTCTAAGATGAGAGCTTTCTGTACAACAACCAACACCATTATTTGTTAATATTCCATTTCCATTGTTCCCACCATTTGTGTTTACTGGAATATTTTGTTTTGTTTTATTCAGTTTATTTATTTTTCACTTCATCTGCCCAACCTTTATATTATTTGTTTTCCCTCTCTGTAGTTTGTTCCCAAATAAAGCACTTTGTAAATGTAATTTTTTAAATACAGATAAGATATAATAGTCTCACCTGGCTGCATGGTGTATTGGTTCAGGTACAACTACATTTACATTTGGCTTTACACCAGATGCAAGGAGTTTACTTATAAAAGATGTCGGTATCTCTGGGTGCCGACACGCTACCTCCAGGTATGTAGAGAAATGAGATTTCCCATGTCGACAAGAAGGGTCAGCTTGAGTACCTTCGAGCAAGTCACAAAATTTGTCATAGTCACTGTGCAAAAGTGCCCTTAACAAAGCAGTTTGTCGGTTTGTTTCGTGTATTGTACACTGTTGTAAATCCTCCATCTGAAAGCAAGTTAAAAATCAATTTAAAATAAAATGTACACAGAATCGGACACAACAGTACAAAATCAGTGAGAAAGGGGAGTCTTATCTTTTGTATCCATGAAGTCAGAATGGGCAGTTGGAGATTCCAACAACACAATAGAGGGAAATGCAATATGAAGTGTCTGATAACAACCATTTTCTTTAATGAAAAGAAACATTGGTTATCAAGTTTGAGCAGCTTGCATAAACTATGTTAACAATTATCATAAACATACTTCAATATAGAAAGGACTGATTGTTAACATTAATAAAACACTTATTTATTCTGTTTTATCTTTTATTCAAATTGAAAAGAAAAAAGTACTGGGTACAGTTGATTAAAATAAAGCAAATTGAAATAGGGTATTATTCCAGTGTTGTAAAAATTGATATTTCATAAAGGCCAGTGAAACCTCTATACTCACAAAATTAATAATAGCAATGAATTAAATAACACACTCTTCAAATTTCACACAAAATGATGCAATAACCTGTAAATCACACTTAATGTAGAATGAAAACAAATACTATTGAATCCAATGTAATAACTTACAGTACATCAAATGTTTATTATTTTTTACCATCTGTAATTATTGAAACCTATCATGCGTTATTTATAACTGTAAGATTTTACTTATTGTTTTTAGATGTATTCTTTACTAAAAGCTTGTGATTGTTGTGGATTGAGAGGATGATTTGGGCGCACAACAACTAGGTCTTTAGCACCCATACAAATCTAATAGGAGACAAGTGTGCATCCATTACAGGAAAATGATTAAAAAACAGGCAGCAGGAAGAGAAAAAACCAAACTTGGCACACATTGTTTGCAGTTGGTCAAGAGCTCAAAAATTTTGCATATTGATGATATAAATTTGCCTATGAAAGGTGACAGCTGTAAAACTGATTAAAACACAATACCTAAAAATCATGGCTGGCTGATCACCACAATAAAAGAGATGAGCCAGCCTCTGGACAAAACAGTAAAACCTCCAGCCTAAAATCTCAGGCCACAGTCCAGACAATCCACAAATTTTAAAATTCTGCTCACACTCACCTTGTCATTAGCTAAGACATAGGGCAAAGCACCACCAAGATGCGCCACTGCCCTTGTTCCACAATAAATAATACATTCAGTGGGAATGTGGCATCCAGTGACTTGCACTCCATAGGCAGCCGAAGTTGAGGATTCTCCCATCAGAGTAGAAAGGTGTGTGAAAGGGCAGTGCCCAATTCAGAGATGTTTCAGGGTCACTTCATGCTGCCTCAATGACTGACAGGAGGTTCACCATGATTGGGCACTTGATTTAACTGCAGCTTATCAACCATCTCTGCCAGCTACGCCTCCTGTCATAACTGAAGGGACTTCTGCTGCACCACAGAGTGGATGTCCCACAAAAGAATAAGTACACTGTATATCACAGCCTCTGCAGGCCTCATTGGCAGCCCAATCAGCCACTTCATTGCCCCAAATTTCACATGTCCTGGTAATCAACAGAATGACAATTGCTTCCCCCACTGCTGGAAGGAGTACTGTTGGTCTTGTATGAGCTGCACTATCTCCTCAGCTGGATATAGGTTTTGTAAAGATTGCAGCGTGCTGAAGGAATCAAAGCATGTGAGAAACCATGTGCCCTGAACATACCACATTTGTCCCATCGCCATTGGAATCACGTGCAGTTCTGCCGAGGAAACTGAGTAAACAGTCGGGAGGTGAATCCTGATGAAATGGTTGGAGAACATTATTGAACAGCCAAGGGACTTCCCCTGTTTGAACCATCTGTGTAAAGCATGGTAAAACTGTGATGCTCCTCTAAAATATTATAGAACTCAGACTGAAATAAAATATCAGGAGTGCAATCTTTTCTTTGAAAATTGCGAAAATTAATCTGAACCTCTGGATAAGCTAAGGTGGATATTTACTCCAAACTCGATGTAAAAGTCAGACACACCCACATCCAAAAGACACTGCTTGCAAGCGTATCCCAAAAGGCCTCATTGCTCGTAGCCTGGTACGAAAAGTCTTTCCATTGGAGGCTGAGCAACAGTACGGTACCCGGGTGTATATGGCACGAACAGCGTGGTATGTGAAGAGGTGGCTCAGCAGCCTTGGCACAGAGACTTGGTATAGGACTGGTGCAGAATTTCCCATTTGTGAGATGAATGCTTTCATGCTGTACCATGTCCTGCATCTTTAAATAAGGTGGTCTTGCAGAGCCATATACTGTGCACCCATAGCCAAGCCGAGAACACACCAATTCTCTATAAAACCAGAGCAGGCAATTCCTGTGTGCTCCCCATGAAATTTGGCTGAGACATTTTAAAATACTAAGTGCTTTGAAGCCTCTTCAAACCTTTCAGGTGTGGCAACCATGAAAGCTTCATGTCAAATGTGAGTCCACAAAACTTCACTGTGTCTTTAAAAGGCACAACAGCGTCCCTCATCCTCAGTTCAGGTAACTTAAAAACAAAGTGGGGTAGAAAGAAGACAAACAGTTTTTCAATTGAAAACTGAAAACCAGTTTTCCCTGCCCAGTCATGCCACCGTTAAAGCTTTAATTGCAACTGAAGTGTTGTCATTGCAAGGCTGGAAGAAGAACAAAACAACAGAAAAGTCATCCACAAATGGAGAACACTGCACAGGACATTTAACAACATTCGTTATACTATTATGTGGTATGGCATATAAAGTCGCACTTAAAACAGTACCCTGAGGGACCCCTTTCTGCTGCTCAAAGCGATCTGTAAGGGTTTAGCTGACTCTATATCTAAAATAACATGGAGATCGGAAAGAAAAGAATAAAATGTAAAGACAACCATGAAACCCCCATTTGTGGAGCTGACTGACAATATATTGTCTCTAAGTAATATTTTAAGCCTTCCCAATATCACCCAAAAAACGATGACGCTACAGGAAAGCCTTTTGTGTAGCAGCTTCCAGGAAGGTCAAGTTATCAAAGGTGGAACTATATCTCCTGATCCCACACTGATAGTGAGTAAGTAGCTGCCTGGATTCCAAGATCTAGACAATGCAGCAGTTGACCATTCAGTCCAAGCAGCTAGTAATGGCACTGCCACAAAAACGGATTGGGCACATGTGGTCTTTCTCGGGTTTTAAAATAGGAATTAAAATGACCTCCTGCCATGAATGAGGGAATTGGCCTGGTTCCCAGATGAAATTAAAAAGGTGGAGAAAGATTTCCTTGTTCTGTCTTGTTAAGTGCCACAGCATGCTTTAATGGGTCCTATCGTGGTTAATGAATGTGTCATGAGCTGCAGACAATGGAGAATCCAGCTCCCAATTGGACACACAGCGGTTATAATCCTCTTGTGTAGTGGACCTGAAGTTCAAATTGCCCATCCCTACAGTCATTCTGTGACTGTGGAAAGTTGGATCCTGACTGGCAGCAGCTGCATCTGTAGAGAAGTAAGTGGCCATAGCTTGTGCCATGTGACTTGTTTGTGGAATGGTTAACAGAACCCAGGAGCTGCTCTTGTGAATAATATTATGACATTTTGCCCTCGCCATTTGAAAGACTATGAGCTCTTCTATAGTCGGCCGGCACTTGAACTAATACAGAGCTGCCCACCTTGATAGTAGAATGACATTCATTGTTCCATCAAGAGGTAGGGTGCCTTTCTGTTAATTTGAAAACTGTGGTATGGATGCATCAGTAACATGGTGAATCATTTTGGTGATATGATCCACCTATTCCTGAACACTGACCTGATGTACGAACACAGCGAGTTAGCTTTATTGTCTGGTCTGCTCTACGGAGCATCCATCGTGGCAGTTACCTAACAGGATCCATTCCATCCAGTTGGCGGATCCAGATTTGGAAGTGATCTCTGCTATGAAGGTCATCAATCACTTCCCATTGAGCACTGTGGGCTAGGGCTCAGGAGCAAAGTGTGAGGTCTAAGGCAGAGAATGACCCATTACCTGACATCGCAGATTGCGGGGGTGATCTGATAGATTAATAATCTTCAAAAGTGAAATCCCAAGGTCACAAAATATTTATTTAATGACAACTGGTTTCAGTGGATCACGCCACCATCATCTGGTCATATCATCTTATTAAAAAAATGGAGACTGAATAATATCTTCCTGAGCTCACTTATCTTTCAATTGGAAGATGAACCACATCCCAGCATGTTTGTGCCTCTACTGTAATTTAGGGTGCTGTGCAAATCTGGTGAAATATTCACCAAGGCTTTTGGCTTTCTGCAAGTTCGTTACTTGTTGTGAACTGGAGGTATAGACTAACAACATTCCATTATTGAATATAAGGAGAGGGGATGAATTAAAATTTGTGCTGTGACTGGGATTCAAAGCTGGGATCTCACGTTTACAAGGCAGACACTTTTACCACTCAGTTAACAAAGCGTTATGGATGATATTCCATTATATGGTAGTTTGACTGTTTTCAAATTACAGGCAACACCCTATAGACACTTTTGAATGTAAAAAGGTGACACTTTCTTAAAGCTGTCTTCTTTATGTTAAATTACGAAAAACGCATTCTGGTACTCTTCCAAAACCTCTGTGTAGTACTTCACACATAAAGATGGAGGACTGGTGATCGTAGCATTCTTGTTAGGTTCGGTCTTGGTACACACAATGGTACACCCATCACACTAGGAGATTAAAACAAAAATGTCGAAAGATCAGATCCATGCTGGTCTCACGAGTACCTCCAGAAGGTGCCCACCAGCACATAGCATACCCCTCACATCACAATTCGGGCAGTCAAGCCAAGATCCCCACTCCCCAAGACACACTACATTCTTGTCGCCGCAGCACGCAGTGCTCGCTGAGTTGTGTCCAGAGGTTACGGTGTCAGAGGACTGGCGGCGCTTACCTCACCCCAGCTCAGGGACTCCGGATTCGCCAAACCTGTACTGAGCCCCCTGAGGAAAGACAATTCCTTCAATTTTGGCTGCTCTATAAATACAATGGACAAGCACAATAAAGATGCAGTTGTATTATGGCTTATAGCTGGCGTCATACTAGGATCTGCTGAGCGCCAACAATTGCGCATGTGGGAGATACATTGCGGCTAGCCACGCACCTACAGAATGAATATTATTGGCTGTCACTGCGGTAATGGTGGGGAATGTGCAGAATGGCTGAAAACTGGGCCACCTTCATAGGTGACACCGGCTGTAGTTACAAGCATGTAAGTCACACTTGAGCAGACATAAATTATTTTGAAATTTCCTGGCAGATTAAAATTGTGTGCCAGAACCGGGACTAGAACCTGGGACCTTTGCCTTACGCAAGCAAGCACTCCAACACTGAGCTATCGTGACTCGACACATGGTGCCACCCCACAACTTCAGTTCCGCCAGTACCTCACCTCCTACTTTCCAAACTTCACAGAAGTTTTTCTGCGAACCTTGCAAGACTAGCACTCCTGGAAGAAAGGATATGGTGGAGACATGGCTTAGCAAGGAAGTTTCATATTAGCGCACACTCTGCTGCAAAGTGAAAGTTTCATTCTGGATAAATTCTTTTGTTTATGTGGTGTATCTCTTCAGAGACCAACTAACATGGTTGTATTGCAAGACTAGTAGCCACCATAAAATAGTCTGAATACTGTATACTGTATATGAATTGTCAAAGCATCAGAGATTGAATAAATCTGCTTTAAAAAAGAAAACCACTTAACATTTATTGTCTGGGAGAAAACCTGTGGACCTTCATCATACTCCAGGAGACAATAACCAGCTATAACAAGTTAATTAAAAGAAGATATTTATTGTGACATGACCATCCTTCAATAACAGTTATGTGACAAAAAATGATTTTTGATCAATGAAGTTCACATTAGATTCAACTGTACCATCATTGACAATTCATTCAAAAGGACGGTCATCGCAAGATTCATTTCAATGACCTGTAGCCAGTGGCGGCTGGTGATTTAGATGACTGGGGGTTCACTGCACTTAGTGCTGGATCTTCATAGTGGCGTCCCCCCCTCCCTCTCCCTTGGCGTCGAAAGAGACAATTTTGCGTGGGACTGATGACCAAGTTGTTTGGTCCCTCATTTCCATCAACAGACACACACACACACACACACACACACACACACACACACAATTTTGCGCACGTCTGAGAGTGGTGCCGGCGAAAAGCCCCCCCCCCCCCCCGTCTTTAGATATATTTTCGGTACAAGATCTGCAGAATGTCTTACCTCGGCTTGTTTGCACTTGCTTGAAATGGAGCTGAGGTGTCGGCCCACCAAAGTTCTTTATTTCACACTTTCATTTCTAACTTAAAGCTGAGTAATGTGTTTCTAAAAGATACTGAGCGTTGTTTATTTTTCTTTAATAATAAACAGCAAGAGCATATGAATGTGCACATGAACACTAAAACATAGTAACTGACTGATTACACTGTTAACTGACTGAATAAAATGAATAAAATGAATCTGTTACGATGAAGAGACAAGCTACTTTCGCTCACACAACGGTGTAAGCAGTACCGCCTCCTAAGGTTACGCATTCACAAAGGATGCTCTTGCCCCACATCTTTTCAGTTAAATATTTCCAGAATGAAACTTTCACTCTGCAGCGGAGTGTGCGCTGATAAGAACCTTCCTGGCAGATTAAAATTGTGTGCCGGCACCGGGACTCGAACCTGGGACCTTTGCCTTTCGCGGGCAAGCGCACTACCGACTGTGCTATCCCGATTCCGGCACACAATTTTAATCTGCCAGGAAGTTTCATATCAGCGCACACTCCGCTGCAGAGTGAAAGTTTCATTCTGGAAATATCCCTTAGGCTGTGGCTAAGCCATGTCTCCACCATGTGCTTTCTTCCAGGAGTTCTAGTCTTGCAAGTTTCGCTGGAGAACTTCTGTGAAGTTTGGAAAGTACGAGGCGAGGTACTGGCGGAAGTAAAGTTGTGAGGCGGCATCGTGAGTCGTGTCGGGATAGCACAGTCGGTAGTGCGCTTGCCCGCGAAAGGCAAAGGTCCCAGGTTCGAGTCTCGTTTCCGGCACAAAATTTTAATCTGCCAGGAAGTTTCACTTAAATATTTGTTACAACGAAGAGTATAAATATCGTTTACCCTCAAAATCGCGACACTTTTGCTATAACGTCCAAAGATATTTGGTAAGTAACAATACAAAAGTCATTGTTCTTCCCGTATCTGTTGGGCTTAAAACAATGGCCTCTCAGTAGGTTTCGAAGCCACTACCTTCGACGGCGCAACTCGATGCCGTTATCACACGGCTATTCTTGCTAGGTGGAGAGTAGTGATTTCATTATTATTCATGATCGGATCTTCTGATGGCTTTTACAGTTCACGTGTCTTTAATTTATAGTTATATTTTATCAAATATGACGAGTTTTTGATGAATCTTCAGTGCGCCAAAATCTAAGACGGATGTTGACCTAATGGAGAATTTGCGCATGCGCAAGGCGAGGAGCGAGGTAGCTCCATTGTCTTGCTTCGGGACCATTCGTGCGTAACCGCCATATCTCGAGTAGCCAGGAGCTGGTGTGTCTACCAGCTCCGACGCCAGTGTTAAAAGCGGCGTTTCCCTTGGCTCCTCCCTGCCGAGGGAGCGCCCATCTTCCAGGTTGTTCAAAAGAGAATTTGCACCTCAGCTGCGCATGCGCGTTGCAATGCTGCCGCCTATATTAAGTGGACGGCTACGACTCGTGTACGTGCTGTCTCCGCGACGTAAAACGTTTCTCGTGCGATAAAAGTACTTTGAATGTGCATATAAAATGTTACGATAGAAGAAAGAAACGAAGATTGGTAGTTTAAAAACACTTTTTATTTTATTTATTTACTTTTTTGTCACGCGTTTTTTCCGAGCGTTCACTGAACCAGTGAATACATAGGACGCGCCGCCACTGTCTATAGGGTTGTCTTCAGAGAGAAAGTGATTTACACCACTAGGACAAGAATAGTTAGAAAATCATTGATCCACTAGAAATTGATTATAATGACACAACAGGGATCAGTATCAGAATGAGAGTGATTAATAAGGAAACCTACCCAAGTGCCACTCTCCGATTTGTATGAAATTTGGATATGTTATAATACATGAAAGACTATGGAACCGGTAAATTTTAATTCTCTCTAACACACTTTTTTTTTAACTTAGAGATTAGTGAAGCGATTTCTAATGATTTTTGGTATGAAAGTATCTTTTGTTAAGAGACGAACATCGGCCTATGTATATTGTAGGGGGAGTGACAATTACGGGGGCAACTACCCCTAAAGTGACCAATTTTTGTGCTCAAAACATTGTTTTGATTTAATCGATGTAGAATCTATGAAAACTTCAAAAGGGAGACTAATTAATGAATATGTGTTTTTTGTTTTTGTTTTTATACATATATCAATATTGGGGGTAAACAACCCTTATATTGCCGCGCTCGTTTGTTACCGCCCATGAAACACCTTGTGAATCTATATTTTCGAACTGCTTCATCTGTTCAATACATTGGTATTTAAAGTCGCTGGATCCTAATCTGAAATCAGATTCTCAGAATTCAATATGGTTGACCCAGCACAGCGGACGAAAAAAAAAAAAAAATGCTTGAAGAGAAAGTAATTCGGCATGCGACTTTCAAAATACTGTACAATCAACGTTTGAAATAATAGTGAATACAAGTGAATAAAACATGTTAAAAGTGTGCACTGGTTTTAACCGGCAGTGTTAGCGTTGCGCGTGGAGGTCGCAAGGCCGGATGTACATGTTCCCGCTGCCTCATTAGGGTGAGTCCCCTCCCTGCCACTCACAATTGTCTTTTCGTGTGTCAGAACACGATTAATCGTTTGCACACATATGTAATGAACGATTCTTTTGGTGTAATTTTTTTGTGTTTTCTATTTTATTGTCGTTCACATTTGTATTGTGTGTGTCTACTGCATTTATTTTGCAATATTACATTATTTTGTACATTGCTGATGTGACGAATAAATTATTCGTTGAAATTTTTACACATATATTTTTTAAAATGATTTCCAATCCATGGTGTACAACAGCAATCAGTTAGAATAAATATTCCTTCAAACCGTCTTGATTGTAAATTTTTTATTAGTTGATGACGCGTTTCGCCCTTTAGCAGGGCATCTTCTGAAACTTCCGTCAATAAAGAAATAAATAATCTGGAATACATCGCCGAAATTAATGGTTACAACCCGTCCTTGATTCGCAAAATTAACAATAAAAAACGTTCTAAAGATGTACCACAGCTTCACTCGGTAACACCTGACGATGAAGGTATACATATCCCCATTCCTTTCATGGGATATTTTTCTTATGACCTGGCTAAACTCTTCGTGGCACAAATGTACACGTCGTATTTAGTAGCCCTTTGAACATACAGCAAATTCTCCCACACAACGAAGAAACCAATAAGGACAGATACCGTTCCTCAGGAGTTTACAAACTACAATGTCCCGAATGCCCAGCTGAATAAATAGGACAGACAGGCCGGACCTTTAAAGTACGTTTTACTGAGCACCTTCTTGCAAAAAAAGGCCAACTCAAAAAACATCCCCCTTTTGCAGAACACACTAAAGCATCCGATCATCAACAACCTACCATTGACAACATACAAATCTTACATTTAGCGCAGAAGGGGCGTAAGCTAAATTTACTGGAAGAGTTTGAAATAGCGAAGCGCGCTTACTTTGGACACCCATACCTCCTAAACGATCAGTTGGCATGCAAAGATCAAACATTCCTAGATATTATGATGTCTCTGTTCAAATAAAATTCCTCTCATTTACAAATACCAACATAAACTATAAACTTCTGTCCTGATTAATAACCTCCATTTCGTTAAATTTGTATTCAGATAGCTAGATTTCACCCGTCCCGTCTTATACATCGGCTTCCTATGTCACTCCCTACCCACACTCCCTTAGTCTGTACAAGTCGGCGGAGCAGCACACCACGCCCGCCCACCGCCCGTAAACGCAATTGTGAACATGGGTTTATCTTGTGTCATCAGAGACCACCGCTTCGATTAAGGTAATCTTAAAAATCGGTTTTATGTTTCTCACATCTTTACCGAGTATGTTCCAATTGTAATTCGTTGTTACCCGAACATTTGTAGGGCCACAAGGAAACCAAAAAACATTCCAAGAAAATAGAAACACCGCAATAACAACTTACGGTGTCACACCACGGAGAGCGCATTGTAAGCTTTGTTTACGATTTAAACTGTCTTCTTAACACAAAATAAGCCCATGTACCATTATAACCGTTTGTAATTCCGCCTTGTAATTTTGTGTAAATTCTGTCACGCAGATAATCTGAAGATGCCCTGCTAAAGGGCGAAACGCGTCATTAACTAATAAAAAAATTTGCAATCAAGACGGTTTGAAGGAATACATATTTTTTTTTTTCGCACCAGGCATATCGTACGATTGCGCATACATTGCAGAACGCGCAATATGTCGCACAAGTTCTACAGCAGAAATGAACTGGGTTATCAAATGTCGGCGGTCTTTCTCTGATATACCCGCTTTTATACCATGGGAATTTAATGAGATTTTGAAATCGAGGAGAAGCAAACTGATTGTGTATTTGTGACTAGAGTTTAATGGCATTATTTCGATGGTGCAAATTTATGTCATAGTTGTGTAAAATGAAATTATCTGAAAAATACCTAATAAAATTCTTCCAAGGTCGAAAGAAAAAGACATCCAGGGGTTGGATCACCCCGTTGTACCAGCAGGAATGGCTTTTATTAGAACGGGTTTTCCAGACTTGGTAAAGTATTAAGCATTTCTGAATTCTGCCCACTGCAAGAATCTAACAATAAAATACTTTTATCGTTAGTTGATGGCAAGAACACTTCTTTAAACCATTTTTGGACTTGGTTTGTCTTTCATTTACCTGATTTAGAGGCGAATACGTGCACATTTTCAGGCATAAATAATTTATGTTTTATTCTCGAGCCGGATATGCCATCTTTGTTTCGATTAAATCAAAACAATTTTTTGAGCACGAAAAATTGGTCACTTTAGGGGTAGTTGGCTCCCTAATTGTCACTCCCCTTGCAATATACCTAAGCCGATGTTCGTATTTTATCAAAATATACTTTCATAACAAAAATTATTAAAACCGTTTCAACTTATCTCTAAGTTATCGGGATTTTTCCATATTAGCCCCAATTTTGGAGGGATCGTTTCACCCCTTAAATATGTTTTTCAGCCACTAAAAATCAATAAATAAAATTATATATATAATATATATATTAAATCGAATCGGAGAGTGACACTTGGGTAGGTTTCCTTGTAAGAGCATTAAAAGTGTGTACATGGACTGAGTGGATTCAGGAGTGAAAAATAGCGTCAGTGCCAGTATGAGATGTTACTGGGCTAATACGAAATCTCACCAGTGTTTCAAACTACAGGGTCCATTGTCCAATGTTAGCTTAAATAGTATGGACAGTATTATGACGACCGAGCGAGGTGGCGCAGTGGTAACGCACTGGACTCGTATTCGGGAGGATGGTGGTTCAAATCCACCTCCGGCCATCCAGATTCAGTTTTTCCGTGACGTCCCTAAATCACTCCAGGCAAATGCCGTGATGGTTCCTTTCAAAGGGCACGGCCGATTTCCTTCCCTCATCCTTACCCAAAAATCCGAGCGTTAGCTCCGTCTCTAATGACCAAGCTGTCGACGGGACGTTAAACCTTAAGATTCCTTCCTTCCTATAATGACGACACATTTTAATTTACAATAAAGACTATCACAGAGCTGAAGACATGCATATACAGAAGACAATTGCAATTATGGAACCAAAGTTTCCAACCACAGCTTTAATCAGAAAGCGAGCACCCATAAAGTCACGCAATCACAAACACTAGTCCACATGCACAGTGGGAAACAGAGCGATGGGGGTGGATCCATGGCAAGAAAGATGCTGACAAAGCATGCAGTGAGTAAGGATGTAACAGGCAGCTTTTGAATGCAGTGAGCGAGGGCAGGACAGAGTAGCATCGTATAATATGATTTAGACAAGTACGTGCAAACCCACCAAGGTTCTGCAACCCACTTAGAAAACTGAAGCAAAAGCAAAGAGAACTTCCCTGCAAATTTAAATATAGCCAGAGCCTCAGAGACAAATAACTCTGAAACGAAGTCAAAATCAAGATAAGGAGGGTCGTGTGTTATGGGTTTAACAAATTCAGAAGTAAAGTTCTATATACTAACTTTACATAAAACACTAAGAAGTTATGGTTTTATATTAAATTAGTATGTAGTGGCACAACCTCTACATATAAACTCAGCTTTTATATTTTAGTAAAAGTAATTCAGTGCCATAAAATTCAATAGTTTGTCATGAACATGTCAGTTTGTATATTCTGTGGTTGGTTGGTTGGTATGTGGGGTTTTTAAGGGGACTAGACTACTAAGGCCATTGAGTCCCCCTATTCTGTGGTAATACCATGTTTGTAAGTAACACAGCTGTGGACATATGTTAACGACTTTGTTGTTAGCTGATGATGACCTAAGAAGCCGAAAACCGGTTTGTAACTGAATAAATAATTTTGCAGAACATTAGGAATTATTCTTTTTGATATAAACTATTAGATATATTTTAAAATTATTGATGACGGAGGGGAAGGAAGAAGGATTAGGAAGGGAAGGATTGACAGTGGCTGCATTAGGGCATTGAAATGAAACAATGGCGATAAGTGAAAATGTGACCCGGGCCAGGAATCGAACCCGTGTCTCCAGCTTCGGGCCAGCGGTCGCCTTAACCACTTGGCTACCCGTGCTCGCCTCCCGTCCGTCTGCTGTGAAATGAATGAAGCAAATGCCGTCGTCGCGTGTAAATACATTTTATATTGGTGTGGTGTCTATTCTTTCGTACATGTCCGAAAGAACAGACTCCACACCAATTTAAAATGTATTACATATATTTTTCAAGTGTGCTTTAGTTCTGTTTTTAAACCTGCACGTTTCATTTAGACGTTAACGTTATCTTTTGTGAACATTATCTCGGCCTAAATTAACCCTTTAATGCTTAGTGCAGCTGATGAGTTACATACCTTATATTTTCCACTGTCTCTCAAACTGATCAACATTTTATCACAAATTCATTTGTAGCTGCTTGTATACATTGTGTAACGTATGCTAGTAGCTCGTCCTAGAAATTATAAATTGCAGAGCGCTACCGAATCATTTCGGCAGTTAGCTGCAGTGAGTTACTCCTACATGTGCGTTAGTTTATACTCGTATTCCTACTTTGCCACGTAAAAGTAGTAAATTAAAGACTACTGTTGCATTGTGAGTTATTTTCTAGAAAGATGAGAGGCATAATGGTGACATTTACTACATCGAGTATATCGTAGAAGCACTATATATCTGACCAGCTATGTATTTCTTCTTTCTAGTAGTGCATAATAATTTTAAGGAACCTTTTAAAATGTTTGTATAGCTGATGGGACTTAACTACTGGGTCATCAGTCCCTAAACTTACAAACTACTTATGAACTAGCTAATCCTAAGGACGGCACAAATATCCATGCCCGAGGGGGGGATTCGAACCCCCGACCGTAGTGGCCGTGCAGACCGTGACTGAAGCGCCTGAGTGCCCTCGGCCACCGCGGCCGGCAAGGAACCTTTTTTCTGTATTTTTGTCAGTATGTATACATTAATCGTGGAAGTTTTTATAGCTTCAATCAAAAAGTCATGCATTAAAGGGTTAATTAGGATATGCCTGAAACTTAATGGTAAAAGCCTTCTGACTGTACTGCTAGGAAGGGCCGCAGGGGTCTAAGGCGCCATGTGACGGACTGCGCGGACTCTCCCGTCGGAGTTTCGAGTCTTCCGTCGAGGATATGTGTGTGTGTGTGTGTGTGTGTGTGTGTGTTGTCCTTAGCAAAAGTTAGTTTATGTAGTTTGTTCGTCTAGGGGCGGAAGAGCTAAGCAGTTTGGTCCTCACGTAGGTATACAAACATTTGGAACATTTTGAACTACAATTCAAATCACAGATGCACACGGTTTTGCTAGGATCCGTTAAAATCCTTACGTGCAGAAATCTGAATCGCTGACATAAGGGCCATTTAACATATATATATACACTTGGCGATGTAAATAAAGCTCTAGAATATTGTAAAGATTAGGCGCAACATCTTTAACTAAAGTAAAAAGTAGAATAATTCGCAAAAGACGACATTCTTTACTACGAAATAAAACAAGTAAGGAATAATTGATTATGGGGATCAATTTTTGGTAAAGTCCGGTGTCAGACAAAGATCAATGAAAGAATACAAAGTATGCCTAATTTATCCGCAAATGAGGTTACCCATAAAACATTCGTCAATAATCTTTGCTTATGGTGGATATTTAGCGAGCTAATTAAACGAATAAATAGAGATAATTAAAGGAGATGCGCGCTGCATCAAGGGATTGTCTCGTCAAGACGAGAGGGTCGCAGAAAAAGTCATAACCCTCAGGTTAAAGAACTGTTGTGTTAGTAAAAACAAAGCACTACAAGCAACGTCAAAATACACTTTGTTACTAGCCGTGTAATTCGTAATGATCACGGCGATTATACTAGAGCGTTTCAGCAAAGTAACGTTTCGACAGTTTCGTACAGTTCAGAAGTAAATAGAAACTTGAGTAACATCTATATAAGTTGTTTGATAACAAGAACAGTGTAGTGATGTTCTCTATATGTGTGAGATTCTGTACAATGAAGAACGCACAATACATTATCACGTCAAAACCACATGCAGGAGAAACAGAACACTACAAATACATACATGACAATAAATACGTATTACGTAACAAAAAGCATCTGAAGATGTGAATAAATTCTCGAAACGCGTACTGCTGCAGTACTTACGTGTTCCCGCTCTGGTCCCTCTGAACAACGCACGCCGACGCACCTCGGCAAGACAGCCACCGCCGGTACAAATGTTCGGACGCGGGGATGCACCTTGAGCCGTCGCGGTTCTACAGGAACCGGTCCCCGGCAACAGCTGAAGGTCGCCGACACGGCCATAAACATACTAAACCTCACCATTAACTGGAATCTTTGTTTTGCTTTTTACACCTGGAATCTCTGGTCTATATGGATCCTTGAACGAAAAAGCCACGCCATTCCTGTAGTATGGACTAGCTGAAAACCCGGCGTCGCTCGATACTTACATTTCAGTCTTAGGTTAGTCCATCTCTCCTTCCCTTTCTTTGTCCACCCTCTCTTTCTTTTTCTCTCTGCCCGTCTCCTCCTCTCACTGTTCATCTCCATTCTCTTCGTTCATCTCCTACCCTCGCCTCTGTCCGTCGCCTGCCTCCCCTTTCTGTCCGTTTCCTCCTCCACCTACTCCTCTCACACCTATATATGATAACATACATATATGCGCCAGGTTTATGGTGACTGGTCAAAGTCGCAAGGTACCCTCCGCCATGCTAAATTCACTGGCTTCCAGATGATCTAAATCCCCTTCATGAAAAACATTTGAGGCGTCTATTTTCAAAACCGGACAAGTCCACAGATAGTAAAAATAGAGATGCATATAGTTTCCTACGCTTATCGGTCAGCTGCTTCCATTCCAATTAAGTGTGCAGCACAAAACCGAGCAGAAGCTCCCCAGACTGCATGTGCAATACATTGTTTGTTGGCAGAACCGGACAAGTTTAAATTGGAAACCACACATTGAGGCTTTGTCACAGAAACTCAACAAAACATGCTATTTACTACGATCAATCAGAGATACAGTCAGTATAGATACTTTGAAGCTGATATACCATGCCCTGTTAGAGTCCGTTTTGAGCTATGGCTTGATCTTCTGGGGAAGTAGTTCTGAATCCCTTGTAATTTTCAAAATTCAAAAACAAGTGGTTAGAATAATAGCTATGAAAAAAGATTTGACCACTGCAAACCACTGTTCAAAAAACTAAAATTACTCCCACTCCCATGTATCTATATACTGGAAGTGGCTTGTTGTACAGTCCGATACCTGGAGTCCCTCGACAAAAATGCTGACCGCCACACACATGACACAAGAAATAAAACCCATCTGCAGATTATACCTCACAAAACTAAACTATATGCTATGGGGCTAAGTATATGGGCATCAAAATTCATAACCACCTCCCTCCAGACTTAAAGACAATCAAAAATCCAAAAATAATGAGAATTAAATTAAAGGAACTATTACTAAATCACTGCTTCTATTCTATTCAGGAATTTCTGGGGACAGAATTCTAAGTTATATCTGTAAACTGATATGTTATGGGCCTAGCTATAAGATTTACATGTAATGTCTTATCTGTATGTACTCTACTCTGCAACAAAATTTCCTGTGTTAAATTGAAACATTAATCTATTATGGTAACTTTGCAAATCCTGTTGATTACACTTCTAATGTAATATGTTTCAGCTATAAGAATTTGCATACTAAATTATCCATGATAATTTAAAGAACTGCTATTTTCTTCTTATAAATATCTTGATTAATTTAAACAAGTACTGTACTTCTTCTGCTTATAATTATTCTGCGTATATTTTTCTGCCATGTGTAAGAAAGTCTGTAACTCCATGTCCTTAGCCTTAATTTAATTTTTATAGCACTATTTGCCTTATTGTACAAAGTACAAAAGTGTTTTATTCCTAGTGACTTGTCCTATATCACTGTGTGCTCTACTGTACAAATGTTTTATCTACAGGGCAAATAAAACCAAACTAACTACCTAACTAACTAACTAAGTCCCCCACGAAAGCGCTTCAGAAGCGGACTAGTCCGCCAACACCGATCAGAATTGTAGTCGCACATCATGTGACAACGACAAGGGTAATGACGGCAGATTTCGTGTGACAAACTGCTTTCATGGAATGTTTGTCGATTGTGTGTAGCAAAACGTGTTGAATTTGATATAATTACTACAAGGAAATGAGTGGTTTGACATCAAAGATAGCTGTGGAAGCAGTTGAGAGCAACAGGATGCGGAAGAAACAACGGAATCCACAGAAATGGAAACGCACAGAAGAGAAGGAAAAGCGGTATGTAATGGATTTCTGATTTCCGGAATCACTGCTTGTCATTTAGGATTTACTACACATGAATGACACGCTGAGGTAGAGTATTGTTCATTTATTGACGTGGTATTTGTATTTTTAGATTCTGTTAATGTATAGCTAATAATCGGATATCAATAATGTGTGTTTTATCGAATGATGTGCCGCACATAAAACACCGGTATTGTGTCACAAAAATCTGATGATTCAGTCCGTATTTGACGTCCTAATCTCGCATCTGACTTTCACGTTACAGGTATTTGGCGGGAAAAAAAGTATCCAAATTGCAACAGTAAGTACCAGGGAAAGAATTGTCACGTGTTAACATTGGATGACGTGAAGAGATTCCGTGCAACGTTTTGCGAATCAAGTGTAAATTCACAACAGGATGTTTTGATTGCCAAATATTCCTCATCTTTAGCAGTCATGCACAATCCCTAACAATGTAGACAAGAAGAAGTCCAAAGAGTAAGTTTCATAAACGGACAAGTCAAAAGGAACTGTTTCAAAACTAGACATGTCCACGACTTGGCTGCAAAACTGGTCAAGGCCATTTTCTTTTTATCACCGTATTATGGATCGCAAGAATACATTTTTGTTAGCTATTCATTAGCAAACATGACAATAACCCGAAAGCCAGCAATGCAGATCGAATCCGACATCTTATATTTCATAGACAATTTTCCTGCTTTTTCTCAATTTCAGACCGAATGGACATGTCCTGTTTTGAAAATGCCTCATTTATTTACTGACTTTCATGGTGACCAGTCAAACAATTTGGATGTTTTTTGTAACGTACCCTACGCCATGTACCTACGGAGGACTACGATACGTAGCATATGTATCAATTCGGCGTATGAGCTATTTTCATTCCACATTTCATTCAATTCCGTCCAGCTGATTCGGTGTGAAGAGAAACGTATTTACCCGTACGGCGGCCCATGTTTTAATCAGCTATCAGCTACCTATGTACCAAATTTCATTCATATCCGTGCAGTCATTTTAATGTAAAGGCGTAAGAAACGAATTAACTAATTGCGAAGCAACCTCCGCCATGCACTATACTATGTTAAATTTAGTATGCCTATAACCTTCGCGAGAGAACAAGCAATGAGTTGACAAATTTTTATCGCAATCGGATGTACGGTATGGCCGTGCATAAAATACGAACAAAAAGACAAATAGACATTAATTTTTATGTATTAGATTTCAACAGGATCGGAATACAACTGTAAAATCTGACGAAGTTCATAAGTGAAGTATCCTCCGTCATGCACCATTCAAAATTTTATGTGACAGTGATCTTCCTCTGGTTTTGAAGGTCAAGTGTCCAAAATGTCATGAAGATTTGAGGATGAATAAAGTGTCATTCGCATGTCGCATGATGCCACAGGTTTTCAACCATATAATTGTTTGTGACGTCATATCTTCTGAACTATATGTCGTAAGCAGTTCTTACACCAACGTCAATTGTTACCTCATGGAAGGAATATGTGTACAAAATCTGGTTGAAATGGGTACAGTGATTAAGAAGCAGACGTCGCATGATGCAGCACTTTCCCGCGCATTTCATTGTTTACTACTTCATATCTCCTGAACTACTTGTCGTACAGTCATTTAATGGTGCCTATGACCATCGCGAAAATACAAACATTTTGTTGACAAAGTTTCATGAGAATCGGCTGAACGGTACGGCCGTGCATAGAATACGAACACACAAACATTCATTTTTATATATTTTTTGCCTGGGTATTCATTTATTTATTCAAGCTTTGAGTTACTTCTTCTCATATCCTCTCTCTGTCCATTTCGTTTGTTTTTAATAACATGTCATATTTATGGGAGAGTATTCAAGAAATAAGGCTATCTTGCATAATGTACAAAATAATAACTGCATTATCCAAACAAAGAAAGGTAGTCATCAAGTTGTAAATAATACGCAAACGTAATACATTCATTTAATTCAAAACTTGATTATAAACTATATTTCTCGTTACTTGTCCAAAGACTAATATGAATAATTTTTTTAATGATTCTAAAATTGCTAGAAGAATCAATAAATGTTATCAGTAGGTTATTTGTCAGTTCACAACATGTTTCGGGCTTAGCCCATCATCTGGTGATCGGTATTACATGAAATTAGATTTGATGCATTCAAATTTATCATGTAAAATACTGTTGTTAAGTATTGACAAAGTCTTATTTGTCAATACATAACAACAGTATTTGTGAATACATAACAACAGTAATTTACATGACAAATTTGAATGCATAAAATCTAAATTTATATAATATCCATCACCAGATGATTGGATAAGCCCGAAATATGTTGTGAACTGACAAATAATCTACTGATAACATGTATTGATTATTCAAGCAATCTCTAGCAATTTTAAAATCATAAAAAAAAATTACGATGAAGGTTGCATACCTCTAACAAGACTTTCAGTCTAAAATAAGAATTTATTCATGAATTCTTGGGGAGCCCACCCCTGAGCAAGCGAAATATAATTGTCTGTGTGAGAAACACGGAGATGTCAAAACCACTCTGTGATCTATTAATGGTAATAGTAAATGCAAATCTCACTGGAAACTACATTCTCTTGAAGTTAAAAAGGTAGATCTGCCGGAAATAATGGGTATTCAATGAATGTACTCTTTCATTCTTTTCCTCTCCCTGTAGCTCTAAAGAAGTCTCTTGCTTTCGTCTACAGCCGAGTACGATTCTCAGTTGCTTCAAGGTTGTCAACAGCTGACGCTTTCAGGAATTTCTTTCAGCTGACTGGAATACAGGAGTGTCTTAGTAGGAAATATGTAAACGTATTAAAACGTGGTACATATGTGAAAGTTTTTTACCCATCGCTACTATACGATCTCATATTTATTGAATCATATGTTGTAATATTGCAGGTATATGGGTATAAGTTGTATCAGAGTATGTCGGTAAAATCTGTTACGAATATAGTTGGTAGTAAAGAAGTAATAGATTAAAACGTGGTGCGTGATGGGGCGGGTTTCCATGAACGTTACTGTTTACGTGCTCATATCTCATGCACTACGTGTCGCAAGTTCGAAGGCACAGCCGGCTATATATGGGTTTACTGTCTCAAAAATTTCCTGTGGCCACAATTTGTAGTATATAAATTCATAAATTGTAACGTCATACCGAATATTGTAGTTTAGTCAATGAACAGCGTAAAAGTAAAGTAGTAAGCTGTGGTTTTGCTGTGGCTTTTTGCTGTGGTTGTCAGAGAGAAAAAGTGTAATTAAGGTTTGAAATTATGCTTAATGTGTGTTGGAAGTCGCTATGTAGACTCATTCTCATACAGTGTATGAATAAAGTCTCATCATACGATGTGGCAGTTTTTTTTTTTTTTTTTTTTTTTTTTTTTTTTTTTTTTTTTTTTGCGATTCCTACTATTTATGACGTCATATCTCCTGGAGTATGTGTGTATGTCGTTATTACCCCTACAGCAATTGTTACCTCACGGTAAGGAAAGCGTGTACCAAATTTGGTTGAAATCGGTCCAGTGGTTTAGGAGGAGATGAGCAGCATTGCCGCTTAATGTGAAGTGACCAGACGTCACGATTTGACCGCGACAGTTCCGGTTTTTGGAGTCGTGTACCCTGTCCCACCTGGGTTCCGCCGAGACGGCTAAATGTTCCGGTTTTTAAAGTCACATTCAAGTATCGGTCATGGGACGTTTCAACACGCAACCTCTCGCATTTGTAGCACTGTAAAAGTGTTTTACACTTTACTTCAATATCCTGGTCCCAAACCTATAATGCTTTTACACGACCCTTGAATATTTGAAACTAGCATTTATAAATAACTTCACATACATGAATATGTCACTCACTTCACCACAAGAAATAACTTCCATAATAAACTCTTTAAAAACAAAGCATTCTAGTGGTTACGATGAAATATCAACAAAGTTAATTAAAGCGTGTTCTTGTGAACTTAGAACAATTTTAAGTTATTTGTGTAACCAGTCTATTATAACGGAAACATTTCTTGCTTGGCTAAAATGCCGGCCGCGGTGGCCGCGGGGACTAAGGCGCTCTAGTCACGCTCTGCACGGCCACTACGGTCGGGGGTTCGAATCCCCCCTCGGACATGGATATTTGTGCCGTCCTAATTCGTAAGTAGTTCATAAGTAGTTTGTCAGTTTAGGGACTAATGACCCCGTAGTTAAGTCCCATAGACTATACAAACATTTCATTTCATTGGCTAAAATATGCGGATATTAAACCTCTATTCAAGAAGGGGGTAAAGAGATACCATCAAACTGCAGACCCATTTCACTTTTGCCAGCATTCTCAAAAATTCTAGAAAAGGTAATGTACAAGCAGCTTCTCAACCACTTAACCTTTGTCTAGAACACAGTTTGGATTTCTGAAAGATTCCGATATCGAGAAGGCTATTTACACTTACAGTGAGAATGTACTTAATTCATTAGATAATAAATTGCAAGCAGCAGGTATTTTCTGTAATTTGTCAAAGGCATTTGATTGTGTGAACCATAACATGTTTTTAAGTAAATTAGAATTCTATGGGGTCAAGGGAAATGCTGCAAAATGGTTCAAGTCGTACCTCACTAACAGGAAACAAAGGATGTCAGTGCAAGTGACTAGTGAATTAAGCCAACAGTCATCATCGGATTGGGAAGAAATTACATGTGGTGTCCCACAAGAATCCATCTTAGGGCCATTGCTTTTTCTTGTGTACATTAATGATCACCAGTTACACTACCAGAAGCAGAATTCGTTTTGTTTGCAGATGATACAAGTATTGCAATAAAAAGTACGTCAAGCATAGTGATAGCAAGGTCTGCTAATGATATTTTCATGAACATTAATAAATGGTTTAAAGTCAACTCTTTGTCATTAAACTTTGAAAAGACTCACTACATGCAGTTCAGAACATGTAAGAGATTCCCCCCCCCCCCCAGCATATGCATTAAGTATGAAGAAGAGCAGATAGAAGAGGTTGACAGTATTAAATTCCTGGGATTACAGCTTGATAATAAATTTACCTGGGAGGAGCACACCACAGAACTGCAGAATCGACTCAACAAATCTGTATTTTCAATACGAGTGTTATCAGACATAAGAGACATAAAAATAACAAAGCTTGCATACTTTGCTTACTTTCATTCCCTAATGTCATATGGTATAATATTTTGGGGTAACTCTTCAAGTAAACTACTGCCTCTCAGTATATTTATTCCTTAATGAAATTTGTCATAAATAATATATCCCTTTTCCCAACAAACAGCTCAGTTCATACATACAATACTAGGAATAAAAATGATCTACACAAGGACTTAAAAGCACTTACTTTAGTTCAAAAAGGGGTCCACTACTCAGGAACCCACATTTTCAATAATTTACCATCAAGTATAAAAAATTTAGCTAGAAATAAAGATCAGTTTAAGAGGAACCTAAAAGACTTTCTAGTTGCCAACTCCTTCTACTCCATTAGTGAATTTCTAAATTGAGCCAAATGATGCATGCACTCATACCATATTATTATATTACCTGTCTTTATATTGTAAGTGTATGTATCTGTATTTATATTATTAGCATTATCTATTATTCAACTTGTAAATTTTGTTTCTTGACATGTTCCACATCCACGAGGATCACCTCAACATGGATCTGCGAAACGAATAACTAATCTTATCTGACACGTTCAAGTTCTGAGACCTTCAATAATACTTGCGCTGAAGTTGGATTACTGAGCTGGATTACCCTAGCTGTAGCCCTTCTGCGATTGTTTGGTAGGCGCGAATATTGTAGCGCGTACACAATGCGACTAGCTTTCCAATGCCCAAACGTGACCGAGTTTTCAGTTCCGAACTCCTAGAGGTACGTACAGTATTCATAATGCAGTGTTATAAACAATGCTGCAGTTCTGTTTTATTATTATTATTATTATCCTTTAACTAGTATGGATTGTCACTTAGAGCGCAACATTTTTTTTCTATTGTGATATATGGCACATCCACGCAAATCGTTGTGGACTCTTCCTATTGGATGTGATACATGGATGCCAGAACTTTTTTCCTTACTAACCTGCTACACAAACAGAGCGGTGTTGTCGTGTCCTACATAGGAAAGAGGGAAGAGGTAGCAAGGTCAATCAGCATATCCCGAGCGGAAAGGAGTGATTGCAGAGAGACAGTACAGGCATCTACTAGAGATGCGGATTTCGGGACTCGAGAGGATACTTGTTAGGAAACTTTATGGAACCCCTAGGTACCTTGCATTGAATTTATTGCATCCCATACTAAGTCTACTACACTGGGGTTAATTATTTTTAAAAAAGCAAGAAGTAGAAATCGTTTGCCACAACAGAAGCCAGTTATTATGTTCCCTAGCAGCATCCCCTAGACAGACGCACTCCCCGCGAGAAACAGAGTGTCATGGAGCACCCCGAGGCCGACGGCGATAGTCACGGGCTGGCGCCCGACTCGTCTGACTGAGAACTCCCCTCTTGATCCAACCGGGGGTTTTAACGGCCGGTGTGGGTGCACCTCTTTTCCCCACTTTCCGACAGTTAACAATTTCCTATTGGCCGCTGATTGGTTCAACCAATCTAAATTGTGGCTTGCCCTCTCTCTGAGTCATCTAGCGAACCACGTTTCAGCCCTGTCCTTTCTGCCATTCCCCGGGTGGGGAGGTGGCTTGTTTGTGCACTAACAAAATCCACACTTGGTAGCAACATTGCTCGGCTGAAAGTAAAACGTCACGACGCTACCCAATATGGGCAACAACAACAATGTTTTACGTCAGTTGGCCACACCTTAGGCTCCGCCTTAGGCCACGCCTCGGGGGAGCTGCTAACTTGCAGTTTTTCTTCTTTACCCTCTCAATCTAGCCTCGTGGAACCACTGACGTTGCTGTTCCCAAGTGACTGGTATCAACTTTGCTACGTACATTAAAACATGCCTGTTGGCCACCAAGTACTAATGTAACGTCTTACAACAGCGTCTAGACGCTATATGAAGCTACGCCCATCTTCTCCGAAAGGTAACCTCCACCCTGGGACGGTGGCCGAGGGCATCAGCAGTTTGCCAGGAGATTTATTTAGTGCCTACATCTCGTAAGATATACGTGTCTGTTTTAGCCTGTTATCTGCAATGGTCTCTATTTCTCAGCCTGGAGTGCGTCTCTGTGGCTCACACAGCCTCTCAACAATTCCAACAGTAAAATCAATATATGACAGTGTTACAAGTTCAAAGTGTGTTTATGTGTGTGTTTCAGTGGCATCACAACTACCAAACGCAGTGTCCGATATTAATCGTTTCAGTACTTACAAAGCAGGGGGGGGGGGGGAACAGAAGATAATGAGCATTTATGTTCACCAAAACAATTGTTTTACATAAAAAATATATAAATAAAAATGCTGTCAATATACGCCTACATAGTAATTGTGTTTTTCTAGACATCCATAGATAGCAGGCAAGTGAACAAACCCACATACACTGTCATTTATTTACTTTTAACACAGGTATCCATTCATAATAAAGAGAGAGATGTCCGTTGCACTAAATGTGAAGGAAATTTTTGTTTGTCACGGAGGCAAGTACGTCACAGAATATCATTTAAAAACGGCCAACCAATAGACCAATAGACAGATACAACCAGCGCCGCATCTTCCAGAAGCTTAACACACTTCTTTCGGCAAGTTGTTCCAAATGACCACAAGCTTAGAACTAGCTGCAGCGGAAGGCCCGTGCACCTTCGGTTTAGTAGAAGAGAACCAGTGGCGCAGCCAGGATTTGGTTTTGGGTGTGTGGCGTCAATTAAGAAAAATATATAAAAATAATAAAAAAAATACTGACTGCAGAGGAACCCCCCCGCCTTGGCCAATGATTGACCCCCTCTCACCACCAAACGGCGACCAACCCCCTCCCCCTCTCTCCTGATACTCCGAGATATTAATTCCTGCATTCGTAGTTCATTACCTAATAAAAATGGTTTTGCCATTTAACATTAAAATTAAGTATCTTTTATCTCATGATTTGTACATTGTTTTACAAACCCCCTGCCCCCGAAGTCTGGCCAAAAGTACCCATTTATTACCCCCCCTCCCCCAGAAATTTCAAGACCGTAGTTTTCGTCATGATCCCCTCCCCCCTGAGGGGCTTACCGAATTTATCATTCGCTATCAGAAATATAAGAAGCTTGCCAGTGTTTAATTAACATGAGTCTATGTGTAAAAATTGAACTAAAATAACGCTATTGTTGTTCGTAGTTTTTGGCGGCCTTCATAAGATTCCACTCTGTGGCGCCGCTGACCTGCTAAGCAGCGGGTCGCCGCATATGAACAACCGGCTCGTAACTTCAGCGTAGCAATAACAATAGCGGCAGCATCAAAGCTGGTCGCGGTGGCATTGAAATCGCTTGCAGTTCCCAGTGGCGTCATCACGTTGGCGACCCACTATCATGTTCACTTGTGCATGATTTATTTCATGTGTACAATTTAAAATGTCTTCCCTCCCTACCATCGTCGCCCATCAACATTCTCCCTTACTCCCTGCCTCCTCCTCGCCCCCTCCTCCACCGCCAGTCACATATTCCCAGGACTACCCCCCCCCCCCGCCTTCCCGCAGCAAAAATCCAGCCCCGCCGAGCCACGGTGGCCGAGTCTCCGTCCTCCCCCAATTCAGAGAACACCGGGCACAGGCCGCCCCTACTCCTCGCCACATACCTGTCAACCCCGACCCCTTACCACTCCCCACTCCTTCCACGACCCACACCATCACAAAAGAGTCATCTCAGAGTGGTCCAGCATGGAGCGCTTCAGAAAAAGCCCCGTCCACCACAGCCTCCGCTCCTTTCTCCACCTCCTCCATCGCCTTGGAAACAACTCCCCTACCTTCCCTTGTTCCCGCCCCCAAGTGTTCAGCTACATCCTCTCCTGCCCCGACCCCAAATTCTTAGAGAATCGTGCCCTCTCCCTCGAAATCCGTAAATACTTCCCCTCGGCTCCCATCCTACAGCTCATCCTCCACGAGGGCTCCATCCTTATCGAGTCCTGGTCCCCCACCTTTCACTCTGACCTCCTCCGAGCTAAGCCCGGTTATCACAGAGGCTGAGGTGTTGGAGCAGTTCAACTCCCATCCCGACATCTCCATCTGATCCAAAACGTCTCTGATTCCACCTATTAGATGCGGATTTTCACGGAGTCCGCATCCTCCATCTACCACCTCCTCACACAGTGAATCCCTCCCACTCTCCTCCCCAGTTCTATCGTCGTGTGCAATACAATGGCCTACAATGATCACCTAACCGAAAAATGCCGCAACCCCCCACCTGTCCCCACTGTAATTCGGTGCACTTCCTCAAACAGTGTCCCATTCTTTCGCCTCCACCCCTACCTGCAACACCTGTGGTGGCCCCCACCCCACCAATTCCTACAAGTGTCAGGCTCGCCGTGCCCCCATTAATCCTGAGCTAACAATCCCCGTTCATCCCACTGATATTCCCATCCACCCCAACAAGTCCTTATGTCCCCCTCCTACTGTGAAGGACGTCATCCGTTTTGTTACCACAGTCCTTCAGAACATCCACCCCTTTCAACGTCCCCACACCCTCGAGCAAATCTGCCGGTCACAGTGGCCGAGCGTTCTGCGGCGCGCCAGTCACGGTCTGCACAGTCACTGTGGTCGGTGTTCAATTCCCCCCTTTGGGCACGGATATTTGTGCTGTCCTTAGTATAAGCTAGTTCGTAAGTAGTTTGTAAGTTTAGGGACTGATGACCCCGTAGTTAAGTCCCATAAGCTCTACAAACAAACATTCTGCCACCTGCTCAGTTTTCCAACTCAAAACTACAGCCACCTTCTCCCGCAACCACTTCCACGTCACCCATAACGTTACCCTCTTATAGAGCACACCATTAACCCATTTCCTGTTCCCCCTTCCGTCTCTTCCAACCCCACAGCTCCCCTTAGCAGGCCACTCCTGTACCCTCCTTTACCACAACATCCATTCCTTACCTACAAACAAACCCATCTTCATCCATCTCCTCTCCGACCACCACACGGATGCCTTCCTCCTCAATGAAACCTTCCTCCAATCCCGACACTCCATCAGCACCACATCCTCCACCACACAGATGGACTTCCTCCCCTTGCCCGAGCCGGAGTGCGATCGGCCACCTCCGCCAGCACCTGGTCCGGCCACAACCTCTCCTTAATGATTCTATTGAACACCTCAGCCTCTTTCTCCCCTCCCTCACAGCCACTCTTGCCACAGTACCGCACCTCTCCCCTATGATTTCCTATCCCACATAGACTGATCCTTCACGACCTATGTGGTTGCGACCATGAATCTCGATTCCAATTCTGCCGCCAAACTCTAACATTGGCGTCAGATTCTCTCCCAGCTCCACGGGGACTCCGTTCTCCTCTCACAACCCACTCGCCCGCAGAGCAATACCGCACCCGATGCCGTACTGGCCTCTCCTGGGCCACCTGCAGGCAGAAGTCCTCGACCTCACTGGCAGTGACCGTGCCCCACTACTTCTCATCCTAGACCCTCGCGGCCATCAGGCTCGCACTCCCCTGCTGAGCTCCCACCTTGGATAGTCCACGATTATGCCCGCATTGTCTGGGATGCCTACTGTCGCTCCATACACACCCAGGTCGCCAGCCACCCCTTGCCCCTCCACACGCCTGCCGATATTGACCACACTGCTTCCTTCCTACACCAAACTGTTGCTGACGCCGTTCACTCCCACATCCCTACCAAAACCATACACCCACATCGTCCTTCCTTACCTCCACAGGCCATACTCCTCTGAATCCCATCGCCTCTACCAATCCTTTCTGTGGACCCGTGATCGGGACACACTCCATTGCCACCGTCAAATCCGACGTCACATCCAAAACCTCTTGAACGCGAAAAGACACCCGGACTGGCACCAGACATGCACCCGTCTTAACGTCTCTCTCCCACACATCTCCTCCAAGTACTGGCATGGCTTCCACTGCCTTATTGGCAGTCATTCCGCCCCCCACTACCCACTTCTCAATAATGACTTCCTTTCCCTGACAACGGCAGTAAGGGAAACCACTTCGCCACTCACCTTAAGGATACCTTCTTCATCCTCGACAATCCCAGGTTTGATTACTCCCTCTTCCCAGACGTCCACGAGCGAACCAACACCTCTATCTCCCCGCTCGCACCTGGCTTTCAGTACTTGGACAGTATCCCATCACAAAACACTCCGATCACGACCCTCGACATCGGAACAAAGTCTCCGCAAAAAACGCAAACACAGTTCCTGGCCACAACTGCGTGTTCTATAGGCACCTTCGGGCATGCCCCCCTTTTTTCCACACAGCCCTTGCTTCCCTCTATATCGTCATCCTATTCACTGGCTTCTTCCACGACCTGTGGGAAACCTCCCATACCCTCATGTTTCTTAAACCCAACATATCCGTCAACACCAGCTTTTCCTCATCTCCCAATGTGACTTCCGACATCCTTCTCTGTCAATGAGCAGCTCCTGCACCTTACCCACCTCCTTTTCATCCAGAGAACTTCCGTCGTGCCACTATCCTCGTTTTCCTCGAGATCGAGAAAGCCTACGACCGCGTATGGCATTCCGCTCTCCTTTTGAGTCTCCAGCTCTACGCCCCTCCCATTAATTATGTCTGCTTCGTCGCTTCCTTTCTCACCCATCGCCCATCCTATGTCACTGTCAACAACTCCAACTCTGCCGGGGTGCCCCAGTGCTCCATCCTTCCGCCCTCCTCTACCTTAACTGTTTGGCTGATATGCCACAACCTCAGGTTCCTGATCATTTCCTCCAATACGCAGAGAAACTGCCTTCCTTGCCTTGCCTGCTCCCAACACCTCCTTCAATCCCATCTCTCCAAATTCTCCACCTTGTGTAACAAGTGGCTCCTCACCGTTAACCCCACCAAATTCCAGGCAATCATCCATCATTTGAATCATAAAATTGTAGCCTTCTGCGGGGACAATGCCAACAGAAACTTTGGTGAGCGGTCTCGAGGACGGATAAACAATAGTTTCCACATATTAAAAAGCTGGCTTGGCCGTGACGGTATTGGTGTAGGATGTGCAGGCACGTAGTGCATAATGCTATAAAGACAGCTGAAACAGTACTAAGAATTATTTTTCAAAACCCACGCTCTGAAGTCCTCCTTATGTTTTTTTTTTTTACGTAATGAAGCGTCAACATCTTCCAGCAGTATTGAAGATAGAAGGCTAGCATGTAACATATGCAGAGGTTGGAGAAGCACTTCATAATTTGAATATGACAGAAAAAACAGAAATGCAGCTTCGTGCCACACGTTATAAGAAGTGCTTTAAGCTAACTTGAATCTGAGGGGGACATAACGGCATTAAATTCACTGGAACATCTGTGAATTTTATGATAGCAGTGCACAATACATTGAGCAGTGGACGGATCATTTAAATGCCTTTTCGGACTTCAAAAGGGTTCTTTTAAACTGGTCTGGTCTGTGCTCCATAACTGCCACGAATCTCCCATGAACGTATTGCCAAACTGTAACATCAATGAGAATGAATTATTTCGAGAGTGTCTTAATATGCAGAATTTTGTCACCCTCAGAAAATAGACAAATGGAACGATGAAAAAACTGACACTAGTATGCGTTCGGTACAGATGTTTCAGCGTTTCACATGGAAACTAGTTCTTCATGAGAATATTTCGAGGATTGTGGAATTTGTATTCTGTCTTCGAGGTACAAATGCAGCAGTCGAGGGTGTCTTTTCGTTGATGAATAAGATATGGACATCTGAGAAAACTAAAATGAAAATAGAGACACTGGAATTAATTCTCATGGTTAAAATTAATCTGTAATACAGTTGATCAGAATTCTGTTGTTTTATAAACTTAAAAGAAAGCAAACATTTGGTAAGTAAAATTCATTCATCACAGAAATATGAGGACATGAGCAGTTGAATTTTTAGAAGTTGCATATAATTATCTAAGCAAATGTTTTATTAACTTGTAATATTTTGCTGCATCATTATTGTATAGTTATTGCGAATGTGTCTTTTTGTTATATATTAAATTAGTTAAATTGTCATTTGAAGCCTGTTACTTGTTTTAATGTAAACTTGAATGAAATATAACAGTTACAGAACATTGTTGCATTCCGAGTAGTGAGTAGCTACTATATAAAACTGGTCGTCAAGGATGCCAGTATCATAGGTTGCAAAGAGGAGGGGGTTTCTCTGAAACAACAGCGAGGTTCGCAGTTCCTCCCCCCCCCCTTCCACCGGCCCACTTCATTTGTCACTGATTGACACCCATGTTGATCGCAGCTTCTGCTTCCAAAATTACTTACTGTAGCAATTTTTCGCGCATCTCATTGTTTATGAAGTCATTTCTCGTTAACTATGTGTAGTGTATGATCCTTACACTTAGACGACCATCGTCATGCATTGAAGCTTACGTGTGCAATATTTCATACAGATTTATGTGCAATACGTACACACACAAAAAAGTGCTTTATACATAAAGACTAGCTGAAAACTCGGCGTTGCTGGGGTATTTATTTATTCAAGTCTTGAGTTAGTAACTTTCCTATCCCTTCTCTCTCTTTACCTCTTTCCACCTCCTTTTTTCCCTAAAAACATGTTATATTTATGTGAGAATATTTAAGAAATAAGGCTGTCTTGCATAATGCACAAAGTAATAAATTCCAGTATCCAAACAAAAAAGGTACTCGTAAAGATAGAAATGATATGTAACATTAATTTAATTCAAAACTTGATTTTAAACAAATGGTTAGTTGTCCAGTAGCTAATGTGAATAAATTCTTTGGTTTGCCCACCCTTAAGCAAGCGACATAAAGTTGTCCGTATGAGAAACATGGAGATTTGTAATCCACACCGCAGTATTTAATAGATTGCCCTGAGATTAATTAATCATAATAGAAAATGCGGCTCTCACTGAAAACTGCAGACTGTTCAAAATGATATGTAAATCTGTCGGAAATAATGGGCATTGGTTGGATGTACAATGTTTCATTCTCTTCCTTTACCTGTATCTCTGTAGAAGTCCATTGCTTTCACGTGCAACCGTATGCGCTTCACAGCTCAAAGTTGTCAACAGTACTGTCAGCTTTCCAGGAATATCCTTAAAGTTACTGGAATACAGGTCTTGCAGTAAAAAAGAAGGGTATTAAAACGTGGTACATGAAGTGACAGGTTTTACCCCTACGTATTATATACACGATTGGCCATTAAAATTGCTATACCAAGAAGAAATGCAGATGATAAACGGGTATTCATTGGACAAATGTATTATACTACAACTGACATGTGATAACATTTTCACGCAGTTTGGGTGCATAGATCCTGAGATATCAGTACCCAGAACAGCCACCTCTGGCCGTAATAACGGACTTGATACTCCTGGGCATTGAGTCAAACAGAGCTTGGATGGCGTGTACAGGTACAGATGCCCATGCAGCTTCAACACAATACCACAGTTCATCAAGGGTAGTGAGTTGTGTATTGTGATGAGCCAGTTGCTCGGCCCCTATTGACCAGACGTTTTCAGTTGGTGAGAGATCTGAAGAATGTGCTGCTCAGGGCAGCAGTCGAACATTTTCCGTACCCAGAAAGGCCTGCACAGGTCCTGCAACATGCGGTCGTGCATTATCCTGCTGAAATGTAGGGTTTTGCAGGGATCGAATGAAGGGTAGAGCGACGGGTCGTAACACATCTGAAATGTAACGGCCACTGTTCAAAGTGCCGTCGATGCGAACAAGAGGTGACTGAGACGTGTAACCAATGGAAAAAGAACATGGATTCGTCCGAAAAAATGGCGTTTTGCCATTCGTCGTTGCGTACACCATCGCAGGCGCGTGATGCAGCGTCAATGCTAACCGCAGCCACGGTCTCCGAGCTGATAGTCCATGCTGCTGAATCGTCTTCGAACTGTTCGTGCAGATAGTTGTTGCCTTGCAAACTTCCCCATCTGTTAACTTAGGGATCGAGACGTGGTTGCACGATCCGTTACAACCATGCGTATAAGATGCCTGTCATCTCGACTGCTAGTGATACGAGGCCGTTGGGATCCAGCACGGCGTTCCGTATTGTTCTCCTGAAACTACCGATTCCCTATTCTGCTAACAGTCACTGGATCGCGACCAACGCAAGCAGCAATGTCGCGATACGATAAACCGCAATCGCGACAGGCAACAATCCGACCTTTATCAAAGTCGGAAACGTGATGGTACGTATTTCTTATCCTTACACAAGGCATCACAACATCGGTTCACCAGACAACGCCGGTCAACTGCTGATTGTGTATGAGAAATCGGTTGGAAAGTTTCCTCATGCCAGCGCGTTGTAGGTGTCGCCACCGGCGGCAACCTTGTGTGAATGCTCTGAAAAGCTAATCATTTGCATATGACAGAATCTTCTTCCTGTAGGTTATATTTCGCGTCTGTAGCACGTTTCTTCGGTGGTGTGGAAATTTTAATACCAGGAGTATATGATCTCATATTATTGAATTAAATGTTGTGCTGTAGTATAAATTCGTTCGCCTTGAGCACCATCATCGTCATCATGAAGACATCTGTGGTACACGTTCGCCTGAATCTACAGTTAAATTCCCCCTGCAGTTTCGTTTCTAAACAGCTCAGTGGTTATGACGTCGTATCTGCTGATCAATGTGTCGTTCAGTGATATAATATTGTAGCTCCTTCAGTGGTATATTTTCATATTGTTTGCGGAATATGCTGCTAACAGAGTAATAAAGTCTGAAGAAAATGTCAAACATAATGCAGTACCTATTTAAGGATGTCACTTTTATGACGTAATATCTCCTGAACTTATAACGCCATTGCCCAATTTTGACCATTTTTTTCAATAATAATATTTAATTTTTATGCCATGTAAGATACTAAATTTCATTCGTGTTACAATCGATTCCACTATTGTATGGTATGTGATGTCTGTACTTCATGCGCTTTGTATGTTTTATAAATATCTATATCATGTTTATGTAACCTTTAATTTTTTTGGAAACTTAATTGGCGTTGATAATGTCAATTTGATTTTTGAATCGTTTTATGTATGTAAGTATTATGTAAATTTGTAATATCTCACGACCAGGATGATATGTAAAACATGTAGTGATTCCAATGTGAACGGATTTCCGTTGTAAACGAAAAGGTGGTGTTGGCGCGCAGCTAACGGAGACAGAGTAGTATGTCGAAGGTTGGCATTCACAACAGTCAGTCTGTGGTGGGAGCTCACACCAGTACTGAGCCTGAGTTTGGAGTTCACAGCATCAAGACGTAGTGGCAGACTTGCGCTACTGTATTCTGGGTCAAAAATTTGTTTCATTTGAGGCAGAAGACCTATCTACTTGCAATGGCCTCGGTGAACGTGCTGATGCAATGGTAACACTTTTACTGTCTGCATATGGACCTAAATAGAAGCTACTGGCAACCGCTGTTATAATATCGGCTCACAAACTGCATAAAGATTAAATCTGAGCTGTATGCGCTGCGCCGCCACAGAACATTAGGAACATCACTGACCATAACATCAGTAGATTATTATTATTTTACCTTTAATTATAAGCCTTTCAGTAACTTTGCTTCCGAGTGCCATTTCCAATGCAATACTGCATTCCACGCTATATTCTATAGTAACAGAAAGTAACTAATGAAGTGAGTCTTTAATTACTGCTTTCATTTTAATCATTATTATTTTTGTGATTGGTATTTTTTATCTCTTATGAAACTGGTGACAAAGTTTCTTCCACCCTTTATTTATTCTGCACCAAGCTTTTAAATTTAACTGCATTCTTAATTTATCACTGCTTGGTATTCTTATGCCTCATCAGGCTGGCGACCGTGAATAAATTTTTATTAATGAAACATTTTGTTAATAAATTTTTAATTAGCACAACAATAGTATTGCAAGATTACCTAAGTTAATTTTTGTTTCGTAGTAATCAGACTTCTTTTACTGCTATAAGCTACACCTATCTCAAACATAGTTATCGCTTTCCATAATTTATTTCCTGTTTGGATAAATCTTTGGGGAGTTTCGGTCCTAGTCTTGTCCTTAGGTTAGCACGGGTGCCACACTTAGTGGCCCATCACTGTTCGATTAGTCGCGGTAGTGTCACACGTGGCGACCGTGACAGGACCCGAAACGAATAGAGAACGCGAAATTTTGAATTTCACGTAATTCGACCTAGCAAATTCGCGTAAAATAGGAAAATAATAAAAAACGCGAACCGAACAGGAATCGGTTGTGGGTATAAAAGTCTTTGTTAAAGTTGCTGCATAAAAGGAAGTAAAGTATAGTTTCCTATAAATAATCTAAAATGGATCAGAAAGGTTTTAGTTGCCAGATCGTTCTAGACCGCGAAGTAGTGGGGGCAGGCGGGCAGGACGCGGCAAGCCTTGAGAACGTTCGAGAGCGAGCGACAGGTGGTCTCGCAGTGCAGCCACCTGCAGTAGGCGCGCACGCGCAACAGACGAACGAAACTATGCAAGTTTACGAGAGACCAACTATGATCAATATGAAAACCGAAGTTAAAGAAGAAATATTAATTGATGATAGTGGATATGAAAATGCATCTTTTGACATGTCCCGTCCTCGTCCTTACAAAAGTGATACAGGCGAATTTTTTGATACCAGATCTAACATAGACAGCATTCCCGACCTCGAAGATGAAGAATCTTTGAGTCTGAAAGACATGTTCCGATTATTAATGAAGCAGAATAATAAACTTAGTTCTGATTTCAAAAGTTTGGGATCTGAAGTAAGTAGTTTGGATTTGAAAATAAATGCTAGGATCAAAGATTTCGATGCAAATCTTAATCATCAGATTTCCGAGTTAAAAATTCAAGGCACTGCTATTCAAAATGAACTCGGAAAAGTTAACCAAAAAGTGGTCTCTCTAAACAATACTGCCGGCCGCGGTGACCGAGGGGACTGAGGCGCTACACTCACGGTCTGCACGGCCACTACGGTCGGGGGTTCGAATCCCCCCTCGGGCATGGATATTTGTGCCGTCCTTAGTCTTAGGTAGTTCATAACTAGTTTGTAAGCTTAGGGACTGATGACCCCGTAGTTAAGTCCCATAAGTTCTACAAACATTTGAACATCTAAACAATACTGTTGCAAATATGCAAACAGAAATGGGTACTTTAAAGAATGACGTAGAATTAGTCCAAGGACAGGTGAGAGACATCAACGACAGGTTTGATGTAGAAATAATTAAACTGCAGGACAAGGTCGAACCGGTAGTCGTAAATAAAACTGACGAAAAAGTATTCGGTTTGAAAACAGAAATCCTTAACTCCTGTAATAATGAAATATCCAAAGTTGTCAAATGCGAAAACAAGATAACATCGAAGATACACTCGTTTATTACAGCCAGACAAGTCAGCTGTAGCAGAACATTGTTTAGATAAAGGGCACTCAATGAATTGCAGTGATGTGAAGATTTTAACACCTATACCTTCATTTTGGGACGCAATTTTTAAAGAAGCAGTAGAAATTAGAATATCTGAAAATTTATTAAACAGAGATAATGGTTTTAATTTGGACAAAGCGTGGAATCCTGCACTTAATGCAATAAAATTACAGAGATGTCGACAAGGTGTTGCCACCACAGAACACATATCGATAAGAGAATCGAACTCCTGATTCCTTTCGCCACGGGGGGCGCGCGTGCCAAGTGTACCTCTTTGTCGGCAGTCGTGGGACTCACTCTGAAGATGGCCGGACGATTCGCGGCCGAAATATTAGTAGAAGACATAGCATTTGCACGGCTGCACGCCCGAAATTTATTGGATGAAATTTACCATGCTTTTACAGCGCCCCATGTGCTCTCAACGAAGGTCTCCTTTGAACTGATGTAACTCAACAGGTATCGAATGTGGCGACCTCTCCTTCTGGAATGAGATGTACCAGTCCTTCACCTACCCAACCCACCCATCAAAATTCAGAGAATCGAAAATTCATTTTTCGGGATTTTGGCGATTCCGTCCCACTGCGCGCCGGTCTGCGTGTCCACACTGTTTGCCGAGTCGAGACGATAACCAGGGCGAAAATTCACTTTTTAAAAAATGTTGATGATACATAAGATCCCCCACATTTTTTTGCGCTTTTCACTCGATTTTGATGTATACAGTTAAAAAATATGGTAATCCAGCAATGTTGTGTCATATTTCTACTTTCGGTTTCTGATGCTACATCTCTCGCTCATTCCGTAATCTATACAAATTACCTTTCATCTATCAACCCATTCCTCTCATTGTTCGATTTTGAAAATTTCTATTTTTGTTAAGTAGGGCAAAATTATTGTATATGTGATATAAGATTTGTAACATATATATTTTAATTGAGAGGTTTCTCAAAGTTACTTAAAGTCATTTGATTTAGTATATATTATGATGAATGAATTAATTCTTAGAATTTGATTGTCCATCCAGAAAGTTATATAGTTAGTTAATTCATTTCTTGAAGTCAGTTTAAGTGTTTTGCAAGTAACAGTTATATTTATCAAGTTATTTTCATTCAATGTTTTATGCAAACTCAGTAAGAAATTAAAAAGATATTTAATAATTTGCTTAGTGTACATATTTGCCTACAAAATCAAGTTGAGATAACAAAATTAAAGTAGGATGTTTGTACATATTTCTTACCCTAAGACTGTGTTTGCACGGCCTTAAGTTGGTACCTAATGACCGCTACTTGGCAGTTTCAAGATCTGCTGATGCTATGAGTGTGAACTGCCGTGTACCAGGCCCATAAGGGACTGTTGTGAGGCACATAGCAGCCAATCCGGCCGCAGGGTCCAAGCCATCCAAAGTATGTGCAAATTTTCTTTGTGCATCAGTCATAGAATAAATTTTACGACGAGCTAATGGTGTGTGTGTGTGTGTGTGTGTGTGTGTGTGTGTGTGTGTGTAGTGATTTGATTTGATTTGATTTTTCCAGGGAAGCCAAAACAGTCTTGGTCTAACCCGCCACTGCCCGCACTGAAACTAAGTTTATTGTGCGGTATTGCTCCCTGTTTATCTAGTAAAGCCAACCAATGCCCTTGAGCAGAGCAAGGTGTCCCTTTACCAGTTCTTTATTAGACACAATTTCTTTGGGTCTAGTTGTCCCAAATGTTCTGTGCATTTTACTCTCCAATGCAATGCATTCGAAGATTAGATGTAATGCAGTTTCATCACCGTCATCACAGATCCTACATTTAGGGTCCTCTTCTGTTATTCCCATTGTATGTAGGTGTTTTTTGAAATTCCCATGGCCTGTCAGCAATCCAACCATGAGTCTAATCTCTCTCCTGTTCAGGCCCAGGATTGCAGAGCTTCTTTTAAAACATGGCTTTGGCATCATTACCTTGCCATGTTTTTGTTGGTGCACTTTGGTCCAATATTCTACGTGCTGTCTTCTGAGCCAGTTACGTAGCTCCAATTTGATCATTGCTTTGGTGATTGTCAGAATAGGTTCCGGTTCAATAAATGGAGCCTCTGCCCCCATCCTGGCTAATCTGTCGGCATGTTCGTTGCCACTGATCCCCGAGTGACCAGGGACCCACAATAGGTTTACTCTATTGCTTTCCCCTAGCTCCACCAGAACCCTGTGACATTCTGCAACAATTTTAGACCTTGTTGCAGGAGCTGCCAGTGAACTCAGGGCTGCCTGGCTGTCTGAATAGATATAGATGCTACGATCTTTGTAGCACCTACGCAAATTCTCCTCCACACACACCCTGATGGCAGTGATTTTGGCCTGGAATACTGAGGCCAGTTTTCCTTGAGAGATGACGCCCTCCAGTCTTGGCTGCACCCCATATACCCCGGCCCCAACGCCTTGGTCTGATTTCGACCCGTCAGTGAACCAGACAATACCCCCGTACGGTGTCGAAATATTTTCTCCTACTGCTCCCTACTTCCAATTGTTATATTGAAAGGCTTGTTGAAGCAGTATGAGGTTATAATATAGTCGGCTGGCATTCCCCCAACCTTTCCTATATTTACCTCACTCACTATTTTAGTGTGTGATTCTAGATATCCCAAAGAGTTCCAGTTGTTGCCAGATTTGAGTCTGTATGCACCAGCCGCTGCCTCCATCTTGACCCAAAGGTGTAATGGGGGCATATCCAGCACGGTTTCCATCCCAGCAGTTGGTGTGCTGCTAATTCCGCCTGTTATGGCTAAGCAGGCTAGTCTCTGCACCTTATCAAGCTGCTTAGCAGCAACCTGCTGTTCTACCTTCTTCCATCAGACGACCGCCCCATAGGTGATCCTGGGTCTAATCACTGTGGTGTATATCCAGTCTGTAGTGATACCAGTTTCCTCATCATAAAGGAACAAGAGGATATCCCACTTCATAAAACTACTCGCTACCAGAGGAGCTACCACATTCAGCTTCTTGGAGGCAGAGCAGTAGTAATGTTTTGCTGGTCCTGGTCGGGATAATCCTCCGCCGCCCCCTGTGCACCCCCGCCAGCCCGGCGCCACCCCTGACAGTCCGCAACCAGCCGCCTCAAACCCACAGCCCCAATTAATTAAATTAAATTTACATGTCAAATTAATTTTGAACAACTTAACCGCAAGCGGCCAATACTTGCCCCCGCTCCCTACATTACGTGATATATGTTTCGTAAATGGCTATGAATGTGGGGCGTAATATTCGCTTCAACTTAAGGAGGAAAAAGCGCATGATTCACCTCATACCTATGGACGTCGCGTTTGCACAGGCGACCGAAATAGATCCGACGCGCTCACACGGACACTGCGAGCCACCAGCACCCGCCCCTCATTAATTTTATTAATTTTGCATATCAATCTAATTTTGAGCAACTTAACTGTCTCCGCTCGCCCCCACACCCACCCCTACCGACAATTCTAAAGAATTCCACCCCTGAACCCAATCCCCCCCCCCCTAAAAAAATTACAAATGTTATTTCTTATCAACCTACAGGTTGTATTACACCAACATAGGAAAAAAAGAGGAGCCAATTATTCCGTACTTCGGATAATACAATTACTTGGAATGACATCACACATGTACCTGAGAGTTTCGTAAACAAATCACTACCACTCCTGCCAGCCACCAGGCCATCGACCACTGCTCCCAATTATCAATTGCGACATCCTATGATTTAATTACTACATACAGTTTAATACATTGAACATTAAGTACAACTCACAATTTTGCAGGTCAATATAGACACAGCATAGAGAAATTCGGTGCAATGCTATAAATGGGTATTGTACATTATCGACAATTATTTAAAAACAAACATTTAGGACTATCCAAAAAACTGTTCTGTCTGTTTGCTCCCTGACATGTCTAGGCATGTGTTTAAAAAAAATTGTGCACGGTAGATAATGAGATAGATTAGATATTGCATTATAACAGGGTATGGTCGTTAGAGAGATTCTCTTTGCTATGTTTAGGTGAGTATACATAAGAAGATGTGTACTGCTTTAGCATTCACGTTATAAAGGAAATAAGAGGTAAAATTAAGCTACCCGAATTCTCGGAACTGTCGGAAGGCACATAAAATCAGGAGGATGTGGAGTTCGAAAACTTGCCTGTCAAAAAACTGGATGTGAGACATCGATACCTCGATCTAAGGAAACGTTGTAAATACTTGGTACATTTCGAAATTAATTGTGTGCAGTGTAGCAGGACATGGTTGCTAAAGAGAGAGAGAATTGAATTTCGGAACTTAATCATTTTGTTTTAAGAGCGGCCACATAGTGCAGCTGGTATGATTTCTAAGAGAGAGCAAGTTGTGGCTGGTCTGTCTATACAATGGAACAGGTATGCAAAGCCATGTTTGTGCTACTTTTTCGGGAGAGGTGCCGTCCCTGAATGCTGTCACTGGGCATTCAGCTGGGGGCAGCGAGATCCCAGCGCTTTTAGAGAAATGCTTCTTAATTGCAATGCGCACTATCTTCGTCAAAGTGGTGTCCACAGACGTCTTTCATATGTATCGGAAGAAGGTTTTGTTGCCTCTTAAAGCATTTGGAGATGTAACTTAGATGTTATGATATTTTGTTTAAACAATTAGCAAATGTTTATACATAGGGCTGTAAGAATTATCTTATGTAGCTTGCCGAGAGAACACTGTGTGTGTGTGTGTGTGTGTGTGTGTGTGTGTTTGCGATTGCATTGGAGATCGATCTGTATTCACACTACTGTAGGCATTTTTATTTTTAAAACAAAGATCGATGTTGCTTGTAATTACTGTTCCATCACATTCTGTTTATTATCTAAGGTGCACTATTTTTTTAAAAACACGCCCTCGGCTGTTGCACGCATTGTTGATATAAAGAAAAGCATTTATTTTGCTTAGACACGTTAGAGGGTGAACAGACGGAACAGTTTTTTTTGGATGGTCCTAAATATTTGTTTTTAAATAATTGTTGACAAATGTACAACACCCACCCATAGCATTACACGATTTTCTTTATGCTGTGTCTATATTTACCTGAAAAATAGCGAGTTGTGGATAGGTACGATGTATTAAACTGTATGTACTGATTCTGAATGTTGTAATTAAAACATAGGATGTCGCGATTAATAATTAGAAGCGGTGTCGATGGACTGGCGGGGGCAGTAGTGATTTTTGGTTTTTGTTTTACGAAACTCTCAGGTAGATGTGTGATGTCATTCCAGGTAATTGTATTGTTCGAAGTAAGGAATAATTGGCTCCTATTTATGCAATTTTGGTGTAATACAACCTGTACATTCATAAGTAATAAGTTTTGTAAAAATTATTTTGGGGTGCGGGGGTGGAAATTTTTACGTCAGTCGGTGGGGCTGCGGGGCAGGGGCTGGGCAGGGGCCAGTAGGGGTGGTTGAGCTCTTCGAGATTACTTTGATCTGCGAATTTGATAAATTTAATCGGGGGAGGGTGCTGGAGGCTCGTGCTGTCCGTCAGATCTATTTCAGTCGCTTGTGTGAACATCGGCCTCCCTCTCGCGGCCATTGCTTTGAGGTGAATCTTGCACTTCTTCCTCCTTAAGCTATAGCGACTATACACTCCACACTCCTAGCCAATTACGATGTTTATATATCACATAATTAGAATGTAGATCTCTTGGATGTGTGGTCGGGGGCGGGCAGTGGTGGCTTGCAGTGAAGATATTCAAAATTAATTTGATATTTTAATTTACCACCACAATGAACCACAGACATTGCGGAGGTGGAGTGGGTTGCGTGCCTCAACGATACAGATAGCCGTACCGTAGGTGCAACCATAGTGGAGGGGTATCTGTGGAGAGGCCAGACAAACGTGTGGTTCCTGAAGAGGCGCAGCAGCCTTATCAGTAGTTACAGGGGCAACAGTCTGGATGATTGACTGAGCTGGCCTCGTAACATCAGCTACTGTGTCTTTGCCACACAGTTACTACAAACGTCTGAAAGCAAGGGGAAACTACAGCCGTTACTTTTCCCGAGGACATGCAGCTCTACTGTATGAACATATGATGATGGCATCCTCTAGGGTAAAATATTCCGGAGGAAAAATAGTCCCCCAATCGGATCTACAGGTGGGGGCTACTCAGGAGGATGTTGTCATCAGGAAAGACAATACTGGCATTCTACGGATCGGATCGTGGAATGTTAGATCCCTTAATTGGGTAGGAAAATTACAAAAATTAAAAATGTAAATAGATAGCTTGAAGTTATAGTGGGGATTAGTGAGGTTCGGTGGAAAGAGGAACAGGATTTCTGGTCAGGTGAGTACAGGATTATAAATCCAAAATCAGTTGGGGTATCACACGAGTAGGACTGATAATGAATAAGAAAATATGAATGCGCGTAAACTACTATGAGCAGCACAGTGATCGTATATCATTGTCAAGATAAATACGAAGCCAACACCGATAACAGTAGTACAGGTTTATACGCCAACTAGCTCTGCTGGTGATGAGGAGATTGAAGAAATGTATGAAGAGTTAAAGGAAGTTATTCAGAAAATCAGACAATTAAGGGAGAGGAAAACTTAAATGTGATGGGAGACTGGAACTCGGTAGTAGGAAGAGGAAGAGAAGGAAAAATAGTAGGTGAATATGGACTGGGCAAAAGGAATGAAAGAGGATATCGCCTGGTAGAATTTTTCATGGAACATGATTTAATCAGAACAAACACCTGGTTTAAGAATCACAAAAGAAGGTTGTATACGTGGAAGAGACCAGGAGACACTGGGAGATACCAGATAGATTTTATAATGGTAACACATAGATTTCGGAACCAGGTTTTAAACTGTAAGACATACCCAGGGGCAGATATAAACTCTGACCATAACTTATTAGTCATGAATTGTAGGCTGAAACTGAAAAAACTGCAGAAAGGTAGGAAAATAAGGAGATGGGACCTAGATAAACTGAAGGAACCTGAAGTGATTAAGAATTTCAGAGGGAGCTTTAAGCAACAGTTGACAGAAACGGTGGGGAAATAAAACAATAGAAGAGGAATGGGTAGCATTGAGAGATGAAATAGTGAAGGCAGCAGAGGTCAAAATAGGTAGAAAGGCAAGACCTACAGAAAATCCTTGGATGTCACAGGAAATACTAAATTTGGCTATGTAGACTTTCCCGGCGTATTAATTGACCCAATTCTTCACGGGTTTCCAGCCGGATCATTCTGCCATCTGAACACAATATTTCCGCGGTCCAGCTGGCCGCCATCATCAGGTGAGGAAGCTAAGCCGCTCTCGCCGTGGCTTCCTCACCTGATGATGGCGGCCATCTGGACTGCGGAAATATTGTGTTCAGATGGCAGAATGATCCGGCTGGAAACCCGTGAAGAATTTGGTCAAATATTAAATTTAATTGATGAAATGAGAAAATATAAGAATGCAGTAAATGAAACAGGCAAAATGGAGTACAGACGACTAAGAAAGGAGATTGATAGGAAGTGCAAAATGGCTAAGCAGGAGTGGCTAGAATCCAAATGCAAATCGGTAGAAGATTGAATAACAAGGGGAAAAGTAGATACCGTCTACCGGAAAATAAAAGAGACATTTGGGGACAAGAAAAACAGCTTTACAAATATCAAGAACTCAGATGGAAAATCAGTTCTCAGCAAAGACGGAAAAGGTGAAAGGTGGAAAGAGTACATAGAGGATCTCTACAAAGGAAATGAACTTAGAGACAATGTTGTAGGAAGGGAAGAGGAAGTAGTTGAACTTGAAATAGGAGATACTATAATGAGATGTGAAATTGACAGAGCCCTGAAAGACCTAAGTCGGAACAAGGCCCTGGGAGTAGATGACATTCCCTCAGAGCTACTAAAGTCTCTGGGAGAAACAGCCTGACAAAACTGTTTCACCTGTTGTATAAGATGTATGAGACAGGCAAAGTACCTACAGACTTTAAGAAAAATGTAATAATCCCCATTCCAAAGAAAGCAGGCACAGACAAGTGTGAAAACTACAGAACCATCACTTTAATAAGTCATGGTTGCGCCGGCCGCGGTGGGACTGAGGCGCTCCAGTCACGGTCTGCACGGCCACTAACGTCGGGTGTTTGAATTCCCCCTCGGGAACGGATATTTGTGCCGTCCTTAGGATTAGCTAGTTCATAAGTAGTTTGTAAGTTTAGGGACTGATGACACCGTAGTTAAGTCCCATACACTATACAATCATTTGAAACATTTTGAGTCATGGTTGCAAAATATTAACACGAATTGTTTACAGAAGGATGAAAAAGCTGGTAGAAGCCGGCCTCGGGGAAGATCAGTTTGGGTTCAGGAGAAATGTAGAAACACGGGAGGCAATACTCACTTTACGGCTTATCCTAGAAGATAGATTAAGGAAAGGCAAACCTACATTTCTAGCTTTTGTAGATTTGGAGAAGGCTTTTGACAATGTTGAATGGAATAAACTCTTTCAAGTTCTGAAGCAAGCAGGAGTAAAATATACGGAGCGTAGTTTGTAGCCTTTCTCCAATGTTATTCAATTTGTACATTGAGCAAGCTATAAAGGAAAGCAAGGAGAAATTTGGAGAAGGTATTAAAGTTCATGGTGAAGAATTAAAAAAGACCTGGAAGAGTAGCTGAATGGTATGGACAGTATACTGAAAGGTGCATATAAGTTGAACATTAACAAGAGTAAACAAGGGTAATGGAGTGCAGTCTAAGAAAATCAGGTGATGCTGAAGGAATTAGGTTAGGTAACGAAACAATAAAGAAGGTGAATGGCTTTTGTTACTTGGGCAGTAAAATAACAAATGACGGTCGCAGTTCTGAAGATATAAAATGCAGAATGGCAATGGGTAGAAAAGCGTTCTTGAAAAAGAAATTTGTTAACATCGAATATTGATTTAAGCCTAAGGAATTCCTTTCTGAAGCATTTGGGTGGAGTGTTGCCTTGTGTGGGAGTGAAACATGGACGATAAACAGTGTGGACAGGAAGAGGATAGAGGATTTTGAAATGTGGTGCTACAGAAGAATGCTGAAGATTAGGTGGGTGGATCGCGTTACTAATAAGAAGGAGCTGAACAGAATTGGGGAGAAATTTTGGCATACCTTGACCAAAAGAAGGGACAGATTGGTAGGGCACATTCTTAGACATCAAGGAATTGTAAATTTAACGTTGGAGGGAAGTGTGTGGGGTAAAAACCGCAGAGGAAGACCAAGAGATGGATACAGTAAGCAGATTCAGACAGATGTAGTTTGTCATTCTTATGTGGAGTTGAAGAGGCTTGCTTAGGATAGGGTATTGTGGAGAGCTGCATCAAACCAGTTTCCGGGCTGAAGATCACAACAACAACAACAACAACATATATTCCTGACTTCAGTTTTGGCTGAATGAGTTTCTGCTTTGTCTATATCAAGCCTGACTTCTTGTAGCTCCTGTTCTTACGTTTTGAAGCCACCATGTGGCGGTAGTGTTGTTTCAGTTGAACCTGACAAAAAAATATAGGTGCAACTATTCTATAACATTGATGTTTTTGACTCTTTGTTTTGAATAAACTCAGTTTTATTGCACCTTTCTGGATACATGAGTAATGCTTTGGCCCCTTAGATCCCACAGTTGTTTTCACAGGTAAGAATAGAAAATTACTTACCACACTAGATCATTGTTCCAGACAGTTCTTTATTGTTTCAAACCAAAATATTACAATTTTTCATGTATGATAGCAAATTGATTAAAAGGAGCATAAAATAAATCACTTACAGTAATCACTAGGTTTTAGGAAAGTAACAGTCGCACAATAATTCAGATAGTACTTACAACATGTTAAAATGGTTATCAATACAGTCAATGATCATATATCACAGTTACACAGTAGTGGTTAATTAACTGCAGATTTCAGAGTGTGTATAATGTGGATGTAGTACATTGCTTATGTTAAGAGGCATAGTTGTTGTTCATTACATAACTCATTGCAGAGTATAAATATATATAAATAAAGTCACAAATATAAATATAGCCACAATGAGCTAAATGACTGGATAGAAACAAAAAGTTAATAATAAATACATGTAAAATGGCATTTCTAGATATCTGCTTAAAGGTGGAAGTGCCCAGCTCCCCTGTACCACACTCACCGGATTTCATAAACCCTCATCTATCGCAAGAACAGATCATCCTTGAAAGATGAAGAAGTGGAAAGGGAAGTGAAACCTATGGCCTTTCTCCTATATGTGGATAATTTTTCTTCTAAAATTGCTAGAATCGTGAAGAAACAAAGTGGATGTGATCTTTCGCTTACCTGCTAAGTCTTCAGCTCTGTTGGCATCCATCAAAGATTATCTGTTCTTGCGAAAGTCGAGAGTGTATGAAATCCCTTGTTTGTGTGGCAAACATCACATCGGTCAAACCAAGTCTGCAGTAGCCGAACATTGCATTTGTATTGTCCACACCATGGATTACAAAGAAGTAAAGATTTTAATCATAGCTTCTTCTCTCTGGAACTCAGTTATTAAGGAATCCATAGAAATACAATTAGAAGACAACCTGCTGAACTGTGACAAAGATTTCATCTTAATAATGCTTGGAAGTCGCTTATCTCATGCCTTCATTTTGAAATCATTTCTGCATCTTTACTATTGCAGCTGTGACCACTTTTAACGATTGGCTATTCATTTATCAGCACTGTGGATTCGTAGCAGCTCCATTGCATTTGCGATCGGCACTTATATTTTTTTATCTTTGATGTATATTTCATCTACGACTAGCACAGCAGTTACTGTGATGTCTTTGATGCATGTGCATTCTAATCCTCAGTAGAACGCAGTTATCGACTTGCCTTGAAGATGGTTGTGAGGTTTGCAGCCAAAATATTAGATGAAGAATTGTTGCTGCCCTGTGTGCATTCCCGAAAGATGATGGAATATTATGTTTGCCGGGAAAACTTCAAGAATCAGTGTTTGTTTAGTTCTGTGTCGTGTGTTGTCATGTAAAGACAGTTGTATTTACTTTATTGCTAATAAATAGTCTTAACAATTAGAATGGCACATTTTGTGTCTAATTTTTGTATGTTTAACTCTGAAGAAAATAATTCAGGCTTCTGGGGAAAAATATAGGCAAACGTTTTCTGAACATGCTTTCTGTACTTCCGTTTGTTTGGTGGGTAGGGAAAGGAAGGGGAGAGGTGAATGGTGGGGGCAGGAACTAGCGAAGGTTTAGGCCATGGGCACCTGTATGACACCTTCATATGCCAACCTGTTCATGGACCATCTACAGGAATCCTTCCTGACTACCCAGAATCCCAAACCTCTCATCTGGTTCAGATTTATTGATGATATCTTCATAACCTGGCCTGAAGGTGAGGGGACACTATCCACATTCCATAAAAACTTCAACATCTTCTCTTCCATTCATTTCACATGGTCCTACTCAACACAGTGAGTCACCTTTCTCAATGTTGACCTCCACCTCAAAGATCAGTACCTCCGTCTACATCAAACCTACCAACCATCAGCAATACCTCTATTTCGATAGCTGCCACCCATTCCACACCAACAAGTCCCTACCATACAGCCTAGCCACCTGTGGTCGTTGCATCTGCAGTGACGTGCAATCTATCTCCAAATATGCCAAACACATCACTGAGGCCTCCACTGACCACAATTACCCACCTAGCCTTGTCCAGAGACAGATATCAGGGGCCCTTTCTGTCTGGTAACCTGTCACCTCCCCCACACCCACCGTCCAACCAGAATGGAGCATCCCTTTCATCACCCAATACCACCAGGACTGGAGCAATTAAATCACACTCTCTGCAAGGGTTTCGATTACCTTTCAACCTGCCCTGAAATGAGAAATATCCTCCCCAAAATCCTCACCACCCTGTAGCCCTCCTGCCCTCACTCTTTGTTAACCAACTGTCTTGATTCCTCTTCACTTCCTACAGTCTATCATTCCTTCTGAAATTACATATCCACATCACCTTTTTTGAGGGTGTAATATCCTCGTATATGAGGTCGATTAAGGGAAAGATACTGATTTATTTACAGCTATAAATATGAGATAACAACTTTTGGTAACCACTGCTGCTACACAATGTGTAAGACAAGGCAATTTTAATCAGTATATCAGAAATACTAGTAGGAAATAACGTTGTCCACAGCTTTGGGAAAATGCTTGTAAGAAATCTTAATTGTTAGTGCTGTACATGGAGGCAATTCGTGCTGAGGTAGTAGTATCTGAGGAGTCAGTGAGCAGTTGAGTCTTGAGGTGATATGTCGGTGACAGTTACAAATAACAACAGTATGTGATCCACTGTAATGTAACAACCAGAGTGTGTCATTTAGTGAATCATTTGATACCTATGTACCTATAAAGTGGCAATGAAGTGTAAGATACTGTCTTTATTACATGATCCTGTGTAGCATCCTGCATGTTATCTATAGACTTCTCCAGTTTATTGGCACTGTTGCATACATACAAAAATACATTAAACAAACCTGCAACAATAAATATTCATCATTATGCAACAGTAAATGAGTTTTGTTGTTTGGGTAGCAAAATAACTTCTGATGACTGAAGTAAAAAAGATATAGAATGTGCAATTGCTATGGAAAGAAAAGCTTTTCTGAAAAAATGAAACTTGTTAATATCCAATATTAATATAAATGCTAAGAAGTCCTTTCTGAATTCATTTGTCTGGAGTGTAGCATTGTATGGCAGTGAAACATGAGCAATAAGGAATTCAGACAAAAAGATAATAGAAACTTTTGAAATGTGGTGCTACAGACACAAATGATGAAGATTAGATGGGTAGATCACATAACTAATAAGGAAGTGCTTAATTCAATTATGGAGAAAAGGGGTTTCTGGCATATCTTGATGAAGAGAAGGGATAGATTATTGGGAGACATTCTGAGACATCAAGGAATCGTTAACTTAGCATTAGAAGGATTGGTGGGGTAAAAATCATAGAGGGAGACCGAGGGGTGAATACAGTAAGCCGATTAAAAAGATGTAGGTTGCCGTTCTTATACTCAGATGAAGAGGCTTGCAGAGGACAGGGTAGTGTGGAGAGATGCATCAAACCAGTCTGCAGACTGAAGACCACAACAACAACATGCAACAGCCATACTGTAAAATATTTTACTATATATTGTTAATTTTATGTAAATTGTAGAAAGTCGGTTAAATAAACTTTAATTTCAACCATGTGATGTAGAAAGCAGGATTCCGTTTGAAATGGAAGAGTAGGAATGTTCATTATAAGCATTGTCAAAAAGTTAATAATCCACCATCAACAAAGTAATAACAGTAAGTTAATGTAAAATGAAGAAATGCTCTATTTTAGCACAACATACCGATGCTACACAAAAAATATTTATTAATTATTCGAAAACAAACATAAAATAATCGCTTTGTAGTTAATTTTATGTAAATTCTACAAAGCAATTCTAATGACACTAATTATAATGTAATTCCATAGAAAAATGCACTGACTAGAAATTGTTGATGCTGTAATAACGTCAAAATATATGTTTTTATTTTTGCAAACAAACTGATGCAATGATGTACAAATTTCATTGTAATTACAAAAAACAAGTAATTTGTAACAATATACCTTTACAGGTGTTGTAATTGCGCTATATATGTATGTGCTGAAGAGATATGACTCAGTTCATTGGCAGTTATCCAGTTCAATCATTTCAATGTCAGTTTTCAGTATCAGTTCTGTAGTTGTGTCGTTTGTCATTGTGCTGTTTGGATAATAAATCTCATATAAGGAAAATTAACCGTTGATGATTAATTTACTTAATTGTGTTGAAACATCTGCAGCTTCAGGCACAACACCTCAACAGATGTACACCTGCCTACAGATGAGTATTATACATATTCTGAGGAACTTCATGGTATTGCCCAATGTACATTATTGCAAAATCAGTCATTATAAATGAGGTGCAACTACAATCTTTCTAGTGCGCAGGTTAAATGTTAATTCCAAAGGATCATTGTGAGAGAAGGCCAGAATAATGTTAGATACATGTAGAAGAATTATCTGTTAATACAGTAGAATTCAGAATCAAATAAACCCAATTATAAGAACCATAACTTTCATTCCATAAGTACAAAGCCACGTAAAAATGAAAGTAATTTAGTATCATAATTCTTATTCATAGTCAACATCAATCACTTTTAATATAAAGGCAGCTCATATTGGAATATAACGTCTGACATAGAGGGAGGCTCTACCTTCAATGTTTGCACTCCCTACTGCCTTGTCACAAGGGTACACCTTGTGCCTGGTTCCCTTGCTCCCACATTCCTTGTCAGGTGACTCCTTACCAGCCAGTAGCTGCCCACCCTAACCTCTCTTTCTGCATCCCACTTTACTTTGTCTCTTATCACCCCACCCAACAGAAACCCCCATTTAATTCCAGTATGTGTGCCAAACTGCATCCAAGGCGTTACAGTTTTAGTGGCACTAAGTAGGAGTGTTTCTTTGGTTGTGTTTTGTCATATGAAAGGTAGCAAGTGTTTTTCCTTTTGTGTGTTTGTGTGTGTGTGTGTGTGTGTGTGTGTGTGTGTGTGTGTGTGTATCGTTCAATGAGTCAATACCTCCGGTACCTCAAAGTCACTTTTATGTGCTTGGAACTATATAGTGTATTTGTAGGAGTAAAACTACTGATTATACTTCAAAAGAGATAGATTGGCTTGCCATTCTACATACACGGAGATGCTAAGCTAGTACTTTTTGCTGATGATACAAGTATAGCTATCACACCTGACAAACAGGAATTAACTGATAAAATTTTAAATGATATCTTCCAGAAAATCATTAAGTGGTTCTCTACAAATGGACTCTCATTAAACTTTGATAAAACGTAGTATATACAGTTTCATACAGTAAATGGCAAGACACCATTAATAAATTTAGACTTTGAACATTAATCTGTAGCTAAGGCAGAATATTCAAAATTTTTAGGTGTTTGGATTGACGAGGGACTGAATTGGAAGAAACATATTGAAGATCTCCCGAAACGTCTGAGTTCAGCTACTTATGCTATCAGAGTCATCACATAATTTGGTGATATAAATCTCAGTAAATTAGCTTACTACACCTATTTTCATTCACTGCTTTCATATGGGATCATATTCTGGGGCAATTCAACATTGAGTAAAAAAGTATTCATTGCACAAAAGCGTGTAATCAGAATAATTGCTGGAGCCCACCCAAGAGCATCCTGCAGATTATTTAGGGATCTAGGGATACTCACTGTAGCTTCACAATATATATATTCACTCATGAAATTTGTTATTAGGAATCCGACCCAATTCAAAAGTAATAGCAGTGTGCATAGCTACAACACTAGGAGAAAGGATGATATTCACTATTCAAGGTTAAATCTAACTTTGGCTCAAAAAGGGGTGAATTATGCTGCCACAAAAGTCTTTGGTCACTTACCAGGTAGCATCAAAAGTCTGACAGATAGCCAACTAGTATTTAAAAAGAAATTAAAGGAATTTCTGAATGGCAACTCCTTCTACAATGTAGATGAATTTTTAGATAAAACTTAACAAAATAAAAAAAAATTAAAAATTAAAAAAAAATTATTAAAATATAGATTGTCAAGTATAGACAAAATTTACTAAACTGACACGTTCCACATCATTACGAAGTGTCGTATACATGATGTAAGGAACAAGTATTAATCTAATCCAGTACTTACCTTTGTGCTGTACTACTGATAGTCACACAAATAAAGAAAAAAAAAAAACGGCGAGAAAAGAGAAGAACAAGCTTTCAGAACAATGTTCCTTCGGCAGGTGGAGAGAAGGAAGAAAAAAGGGTACAGAAGGTGATGGTAATTCACAACATAGATCACGAGGATGATGTTTAAGGATTGTAAAAGTCAGAGATATTTATTTATTTGGTTATTTAACCTGACCAGATTTGGGCCATATGGCCCTCTCTTACATCTGATCAGGAACAACATAAACAAAGGATTTAATTACAAAAATAACTGTATTATTATTAATAATAATAATAACACAAAAATCGAAGTAATACTCATAATAACGAGATATTTATATGGAGATAGATGTTTAACACATTTGAATTAAGTTTAATATAAACAGAGGGGGGGAAATGATTAGTGAAAGAGGAGAAGTTTGAAAAACGACAGTGCCAATGAATATGAGGAAGTGGAGATCTCTGCTGATGAAAGGAAAGGAAAGGGAAACATTAATGGGGAGGAGGAGGAATTGACAACAGTGGGCTGTAGACTGGTAAGTGGAGAAGAAGATGGCTATTGTGACAGAAGGTGAACCCTTGATTGATTGATTGATTTTTCCAGGAAAGCCAAAACAGTCTTGGTCCAACCCGCCACTGCCCCCAACGAAACTAAGTTTATTGTGCGGTATCGCTCCCTGTATATCTAGTAAAGCCAACCAATGCCCTTGAACAGTGCAAGGAGTCCCTTTACCAGTTCTTTATTAGACACAATTTCTTCGGGTCTGGTTGTCCCAAATGATCTGTGCCTTTTATTCTCCAATGCAATGCATTCGAAGATTAGATGTGATGCAGTTTCATCACCGTCATCACAGATCCTACATTTAGGGTCCTCTTCTGTTATTCCCATTGTATGTAGGTGTTTTTTGAAATTCCCATGGCCTGTCAGCAATCCAACCATGAGTCTAATCTCTCAACTGTTCAGACCCAGAATTGCAGAGCTTCATTTAAAACATGGCTTTGGCATCATTACCTTGCCATGTTTTTGTTGATGGACTTTGGTCCAATATTCTACGTGCTGTCTTCTGAGCCAGTTACGTAGCTCCGATTTGATCATTGCCTTGGTGATTGTCAGGACAGTTTCCGGTCCAATAAATGGAGTCTCTGCCCCCATCCTGGCTAATCTGTCGGCATGTTCGTTGCCACTGATCCCCAAGTGGCCAAGGACCCACAATAGGTTTACTCTATTGCTTTCCCCTAGCTCCACCAGAACCCTGTGACATTCTGCAACAATTTTAGACCTTGTTGCAGGAGCTGCCAGTGATCTCAGGGCTGCCTGGCTGTCTGAATAGATATAGATGCTACGATCTTTGTAGCACCTACGCAAATTCTCCTCCACACACACCCTGATGGCAGTGATTTCGGCCTGGAATACTGAGGCCAGTTTTCCTAGAGAGATGACGCCCTCCAGTCTTGGCTGCACCCCATATACCCCGGCCCCAACACCTTGGTCTGATTTTGACCCGTCAGTGAACCACTGCTCCCTACTTCCAATTGTTATATTGAAAGGCTTGTTGAAGCAGTATGGGGTTATAATATGGTCGGCTGGCATTTCCCCAACCTTTCCTATATTTACCTCACTCACTATTTTAGTGTGTGATTCTGGATATCCCAAAGAGTTCCAGTTGTTGCCAGATTTGAGTCTGTATGCACCAGCCGCTGCCTTCATCTTGACCCAAAGGTGTAATGGGGGCATATCCAGCATGGTTTCCATCCCAGCAGTTGGTGTGCTACTAATTCCGCCTGTTATGGCTAAGCAGGCTAATCTCTGCACCTTAGCAAGCTCTTTAGCAGCAACCTGCTGTTCTACCTTCTTCCACCACACGACCTCCTCATAGGTGATCCTGGGTGTAATCACCATGGTGTATATCCAGTGCATACCCTTGGGGCTCAGGCCCCAATTTTTGCTACAAGCTCTCCTGGTACTCACACTTTTGCCTTGGAGCAAATATTCCTGATGTGAGCGGTCAATCTCAGTTTCTCATCTAGGGTAACCCCTAGATATTTCACTGTCCCCTTCACAGGTAGAGGTGAACCTTTAGCTGTCTTTTAATGTTTTGAATTGATTTTATCTCTATTAACGTTTCAGGAAGATTGTTCCACAGACATGTTCCCGACACAGAAAATGATTTAGAGAAGATTGCAGTGTTATGTGATGGTACAGAGAGTTTTATTTTGGTCAGAGCGTGTGTTTCTACTGTATTGGTCAGATAGTAATATAATCATTGAGGATAAGTAAGAAGGTTTGCAATTATTGAGAAAGCGATGCAACAAACATATTGTATGATAGCTTAGACGCTTATCTGCACATAGCCAAGATAACTGCTGGTATGCAGGACTGATATGGTCGTAGAAATTTAAGTTACAAATGTATCGGATACAAGAATTCATCGCCATCTTCAGCCTACGTGAATTTTCGTGTGACAGTCCTTGCAGAGTAGCATCAGCATAATCTAGATTGGGAAGTATTAGTGCCTCAACGAGCTTCTTTTTCAGCTGTAAAGGAAATGCTTTTTTGTATTTCTGCAATGAATGAAGTGACGCAGATACCTTCTTACAGACTGTCGCTGTGTGCTGTGTCCAGTCTAAGTGCTGATCAAATATTACTGCTAAGTTCTTTGGTGAATGAGAAAAGCGTATTTGTGTGTCGTTAACTATTAAAGGTGGAAGAGTTTCTCTGAGCTGTGGAGTGATGAGTCTTTTATGGGCTACTAATATTGCCTGCGTTTTTGATGGATTCAGTTTGAAGCCCATGCTATGTGCCCATCTTGATAGTGAAAGTAAATCCACGGTTACATGCTGGATGGCTGTGCTTAGGTTTTTAGGACTTTCACTGAGATATAATTGTAGGTCATCAGAGTATACATCATATTTACAGTGGGACAGAACAGTGGACACATCATTAACATATAGTGAGAATAGTAAAGGCCCTAGTACAGATCCTTGTGGAACCCCTGATACAATGTCCCTCCATTTGACCTATTTTTGCAGTTATTACACACTGTTTACTGGTGGTGAGGTATGAGTGGAAGCACTGAATAGCACCTGTAAAGAAATTTAGATTAGAGGGTTTATCAAGTAAAATGTCAAAATCGACATTGTCGAAAGCTTTGCTGAAATCTAAAAACACACATAATTTTCGCCTGTTGGTTATCCATAGCATGCTTGAGATCGTCTGTCACTTTTATAAGAGCAGTCGTAGTGCTGCGATTTTGGCGGAAACCAGATTGATATTCATCTAATAGGTCGTGTGATGTTAAATAGCTAGTTATCTGCTCATGGACTATATATTCCAAGGCCTTAGATAATGATGGTAGGATGCAAATAGGTCTGTAGTTGGAAAGTTGTTTGGCAGATTCCTTTTTTGGTAATGGTTTAATCAGATCATGCTTCCATAATGTTGGGAAGGTACTGGAAGTCAGAGAATTGTTAAAGATGTCAGTTGTAATTGCTAGTAGCGGGTCGATGACACTACTAATCATGTGTACATTAATATTATCATGCCCTGCAGCTGCTGAACAAATTCGCAAAATCAATTGTCTGACTGTGTTTGGACTTACCGGCTCGAGAGAAATTATTTCGGTTTGTATCAGCCCCCAACATTTTAAGGGAATTTATAGTTTGCGTCTTTGTCAGTTGGTCAATTACAAATGTTGGTGTGGTAAAATACTCTTTAAGATCGTCTATAGGAACTACAGTTTAGGTAGCAGATTTTGATTTTCCGATTCCTAGACCTCATAATTTTTTCCATAGGATGGCACGTCTGTGAAGGTCTTTGGTTAACGAGTGAGCATGCCTGAGTTTCGCATTTCTCACCGATTGAGTAACACGGTTTCCTTGTTTCTTGTAGGCGAGTTGATTTTCAGAGGTCGAGTGCCGTTTGTATTCCCTGTGTGCTGCGTCTCTGACGCTCATAAGGTGTTTGATGTCATCTGTAAGCCAGATACTGTATGTTAGTATTGAGCCATGCCAAAGAGGATATATATAACCATAGAGGATAGATTAAGCAGAAAAGAGAAATAAAGATGTGTGAACTGAATGATGGGGGGGGGGGGGGTGGAGGAGGGGGTTATCTAAAATGTTTCTTGTTTAACAGGGAAAATGGAAATATATAGAGAAACACACACACATAAATATATATACATATGAGGAAGGTATGGAAGGGGGTGAGAAATGAGTAATGGATAGTGAGGATTGAGGAGGGGGAGAGGTCAGCATAGATTTAGGCTAGGAGGGTGGCAAGAGGAGAGGACAAGTTGGAGGGCAAGTTCCCATCTCCGTAGTTTTGCGGGATTGGTGTTTGGTGGTAGTATCCAAATGGTACATGTGTCATAGTAACCAAGTGCCAAGGTCCCTGGAATCATGCTGGAGGGCATGCTCTGCTACAGGATATTGGGTGTTCCCCACACCCCAGGCGAACAGTCTGTCTGTGAGCATTAATCCAGCCAATTTGCTGGTGGTCATACCAACATAAAGAGACCACATTGTGGACACATGTCAGTTGATATATGACATGTGTTGTCTCGCATATGGCCCTGCCTTGAATAGGTTAGATTTTTCCGTGGTGGGGCTGGAGTATGTGCTTGTAGGAGGATGCATTGGACAGGTTTTGCAGCGGGATTAGTTACACGGGGTAGTAACCATAAGGTAGGGAGAGTGGTTTTGGGATGTTGTAAAGTTGGACAAGGATGTTGTGGAGGTTGGGAGAATAGCGGAAGGCTACTCTGGGTGGTGTGTGAAGAACGCTTTGGAGTTTTTCAGGGTATGACTTGAGAAAGTTGGCAGTACAGCACAATGGTAAGTACTGGCCAGCTCTCTTCTGAGGTTTAATTTATCATCTCTGTGGAGAATTTCCATCATTAGTCGAATGAAAATACTGATTAAACGAAAATTATAGAGGGAAACTTTCCTGGTGGGATAAACAAAAATAAAAAATAGAAAAGAGATGACTTACCAAAAGGACCGGCTTGTCGATAGAAACGAATAAAATCACACACAAACACACATACAAGCTTTCGCCACCACTGGCAGCTTCTTCAGGAAAAAGAGGAAAAAAGGGGAGGAGAAAGGGAAGGATATGGGTTTCAAGGAAGTGGAAAAGGAGTCGTTCCAATCCCAGGAGTGGAAGGACTTACCTTAGGGGGGAAAAAGGAAGATAAACAAATACACACACACTCAGACATATCGAAACGCAAACACACCTAGACAGACATATACTGACAGACTAGACAGACAAAATACTGATTATTATGATAAAAGTGCCAATAATGAGTAAATAATGTGGGACGTGAAAGTTAGCTTTTGCTCATTTATATTCAGCTGTCATCTGACAGTTGGTATGTATTGCTCTTTAATTTTAGTTCCAATTAAGAGATCACTTACCTTTAGAAAGGGTTGGCAGTTTAAAATTGCACAAGATTAAGATTTAGTTTATTAGTGAGTACTGCTATCAACATACTTTGAGAGAGCCTGGAATCTGGACCAAGTCCTGTTTCGGAAGCATCACTAACAAATAAAAATCGGTGAATTATGTAAATGATCAGTGAACTAACAGCAAATTTTACATTAGAAATGGCTTTATTTGTCATTATTATAAACACTTAATGTATACTCAATATAAAAATTTGTCATTCAGATATACAAATAACAAGTGACATAAGTCAAAACATTTGTGTAACACTTCAATGTGCACAAATGAGCAAGATAAGCTAACAATCAATTTAATAAAGGAACAGAGAAACGTCTACAGCCGACTGAACTGTTGCTGGATGGCTCCAAGTGACACTGCTCTCCAGTTGTTCCATTTTAACAGTTCAACAAACAAATTGAAGTTATTTCTCATTTACAAAAATATCTGTACACATCCTTTTTAACAATAACATAATATATGATAGAGTTATTTTTTTACATTTGTTTCTCCTTTTCATAATGTAACTCTTCACTGATAATTTCAAATTCAGCACTTTACATGATATTAGAAAATAATACATGTGAAAAATAAGTACTTTATCAGTGTTAACTCATAAGCATTGTAGGAGAGTAAATGTACTGCTAACAAAAAATTGTAAATTAAATGTACAAAATATTGTGCTCTGGAGGAATGCAGGTTGTAAAAGTGTTGACTTTAATACATAAGCACCATCATCCATGTCATGACCATGATTGTAATGTAGCTGAAATGGCCACAAAATGAGTGACAGGATGAATAAAAATTATTCAGTGTTGATAATATCTGCATTCAAGAAGCTCATTTTAGTGGAACTAGAACCCCACAATGCTATCACATTTTATTCATATGGCTCATTCCATAAAAATTATAAACTTCTTTTCTTGGTCTCTCACTGAATTCCATAGAATACAAACTATTCAATAACAGACAATGTAGGCACAATTGTCTACATATCTTCATATAAAACATGATATCCAGTTAATGCTCTGTAAATATGGACTCTGTTTTATGTGTTTTTTAAATTTATGCACAATTAAGTAAAAAATTGAAGCTCTTTAATTTGTAAGTAAGTTGCTACAAATATCATCATCACAAGCAATTGCTACACATAAAATGTAAAAAAATAGTTACACACTGGAGTACCTTATTGTTGCTGACACTGGTCTATCAAGATTATTACTTTACAAATGGAGAACAGTGAATAATAAAATGAGATAAAACTTAAAGCTAACTTAACAGACACAATAGCTAGACAGTATAGTGCAGGAAACTGAACACAGATGACAAAATAACATTATTTCAAAATTAAAATTAGAGGAGTTAATGAAACAAAAGTATTTATACGTTTAATCAGTTCTCATTTCAAACAAATATAACTTTGTTCATATATCATGTCTGTAGTAAGGAAATGTGATTTCCCTATCTCTTAATACATGGAGTATTTGAAGTTAGTAAAATGCTCTTTAAAATTACAATCTGGGTGGGGATCAAACCTGATATGTCATTAAATGCAGGCCTAATGAAATCTGACTTGAGAATAAACAGTACACTGCGGTTAGGTCTACAGCCTTTTGAAAACAAAGTACATACCATACTTATATACTTTTCAAGTAAAACATGATATGTTAAATGATATGGATATATTTAAGGTTTTGTGTGCTTGGGTAACGTTTTGATAGCTGAACAATTTGCAGAAGTTGCATCCATTCAAACTGAATTGATGTCACAGATATGACACATCACAAATATAATGATATGAATATTTACAGAAATCTGAAAATTTTTGTCCCCTTTGTGTTAAAGTCTTGTTATGTTAATATTATCTTATAGTAGGCTGAAGTATACTCCAGAAAACATGTGAGTTTTTCTACATTAAAATAGCTTAAAATGAACCTATTTCCTTTTTAAAAACTCTAGGAAACCACATTTTTTTGAAATTTATCAAGGGAAAACGTTTCAATCAAGTTAAAAGTCATATATGTTACTGATGAATGAAATGTAGTATATTGTTCGAAGCAACTCTATTCAGTTCACAAAATTTAAGCACAAAGCAAATGACTACAGGCGAAATATAATTTAAAATATCTAGAATGTTAGGCCATGTAAAAACATTTTTATACCTTTCCAATATTTAATTGATTTTGGTGTTATTTGAAAGAGGAACATGGTGTTGGAAGAGAAAGTATAGTTAAGAAAGCGGAAGTATTCAAAGCCCTGCTTCAAACATTATTCTGAATTTGAAATAAAATTATATAATATAAACATATTCTTGGGCTTAGAAAGTATGGATTATCTATTTTCATAATGACAAATTTTTGTTAGTATATTGTTGTATATAACAAATATTTTCCACACAGAGTAATATTGTGGCACCTCTTAAGATGAGCAAGGCTATTACAAAGGTTATTGATAATACTATGGATATTTTTAGTAACAGTTATTGTTGGAATTCATGTAAATTAAAAAATAAAGATGTCTCTGCGTAATGTACATTCTCATGTAAAATACTAAGTTATAACAGTAGAATCAAGCAACATTCTCTTTCAGATGTTGTCAGATGGTCCCATATCAAACTGTTTGAAAGACAAAAGGGACTGAACTTTTTATTTTAATTTCCTAGGTATTGCTTTCACATAAAATATGGATCAGAACAGTATATGTACATTTTAATAGATTTCAATTACATGAATGGTTATTGCCATGAATCACAGTATATTTTAATCAGCTGAAAAGCATAGTTTGCTGATTAAGTATTTGTAGATCTTTTTCGTTGACACAACTTCTTTCTGTAATTAACCATATACACAAAAAGGCATCAGAAAATTACTGCAATTTTTTAAAAATGTTTTACAATTGCTGTTGCGTAAGCTGTTATAAGCCTACTGGAATTTTATTTGAGAACTTACGAGATTAATGAAATTGATATGGCTACAGGAAGTTAAAAAGAGTATTCATGTACTTAAATATTTTCTCTGTCAAGCAGTTAAGAATTGTATAGTATGTTATAGGTTTAAAACACAGTGGTATTCATGTGATTTTTATCATATGTATTACAATAAAAATTATGGACTTCTCATAAATACCTGGATAAGACTTAGATATGTGACTGAATTGCTTCACTCAGTGGTCTGTAAATGAGGCACCATAAAAATTTTAATGAATAACAGTAGAATATGTCACATGTTGCAATTTCTCTGCTGAGGCAATTACCTCCATAATTTTATCAAAAGTGATGTTATTAAAAGAATATGGTTACAGGTTATTGTTGAGCTGGAGTCTTCCATATCTGCAAAGCCAGGAGGAAGAAGATCGTCTAAACACTCGAATTCACAGCACCGCTTCCCAGCTCTGAACCGTTTGCAGTACTGAGTGGACATAGAAACAAAACAAAAAATTACATATATGAGATGTTAGCTGAAAATGAGTCAATGCTATTTACAAAAAATATTTATTTTTTCGAGCAAGCACCAGAATTAGAATGAAAAAAGCATTTTGAATTTTATGCAGTGAGATAAACATTTTTTACTTTCCTGACAACGTATTCGGCTATACTGCTAAGTAAAATACCGTGTGTGATTCAAGAAGTATGACCATTTAATACTTGTTGATAAACAAGGAACTTCTTAAAGGTACAAAAGTGTTTGGAAATATGAAATAAAATACAATCTCAGACTTTTAAAATGAAAATAATATTCTATACTGTCTGTCAGTGGATGGATTGCAGATTCTTTTATTTTTCAAAATAAAAAAGAGATTTCTATCCCACCAATAACAGCCTGCAATGCAATACTAGTTTTCATTCAGAAAACTTATTTTAGCTCTTCACTAATACAAGTAAAACTTGAAAGACCAAATATAGAAGGAACATGACAGATTTGGTTTGCTATCCAGAGAAGAGACAGAAATTAAAATCATAATTTTTGAACTTGTTTCTTGTTGTAGCAGACCAAGGTATAATTTTAACTGAGTCAGCAACTGTAGTTGGTGCCAGTGCTCTAAGAGGACCCACATGTGTGGGGTGTGAGTGACAGTAGCATCACCACAGCCACCTGCAGCTATACGAGTCCATGCTGAGCGACTCTGTGAGCCACTTCCGTGTTTCACATCTTCAGTCCTCTACTGTTTCTGCCCAAGATTAAGTTTTATGAGTGCTGCTGATGAGTGTGTGAATTTCTCCATATGTTTTTGAATGTAACCAGTGCTTCTATTAGTATTCAGTTGTAGAGGCAGTATATCATGGTGTCTGTGAGCAACAAAAAGTCATGTCTCAGACTCTCCTCAAAGCAGTAAAATGCCTTCACGGTTGCCATTACCACTTCTACTGTTTCTCATATCTGCCCCCCCCCCCAGTTGTGTGATGGAGCAGCTGAGGATTGGGATGCCTACATGACATGGCTTCACCAAATTTTCTTGCTTTTAGAGTTGTCGATAAACACTTGTGTAAGTCTATTTCTGTCACATATTTCTCCATATCATTATATTTCTCCATATCGTTACCAGTTACTTTTAAGTTGGCCCCTCTGTGGGAGATGGCAACTACTTCTTTTGTCTATTTATTATTACAAATGCAAGCACCTCATTGTGACACATGTCAAATTCTGCTGCTGTCAAAAGCAGCCACGTCAGTTCTAAGAGCTCGGCTGACTAAACTTCATAGTGTCAGTCGTAAATGTAGCTTTCTCACAGATACTCATCATGAGTCGTACATGGATTCGATGGTTCACAGTGCTGTCATCGGCTTGTCCCTTAACAGGGATGTAGGTCAATTAGCCCTTCAGTTTGAGAAACCATCCTTATTTGAAGTTTTGAACAATGCTCAGGCCTTTAGAGTATCACATGGAGAGAGTGATCAGATTGAGACTTAATGTGATGCAGTGGGAGTGGCTGCTGATACGTAACATAGGGTGTCCAGTAGTTTGCATGAGGGTAATCTACATCTTGATAAATACTCTACAAATTACCTTCAAGTGCAGTTCATCAAACTGCTTTTATGATATTTCTCTACCATTCCATTCTCTAATAGTGTGCCTGGAAAAGGAACACCTAAATCTTACCATTTTCAATTTGATTTATTTTATTATGATGTTCATGTGTCTCCATGTTAACAAAATATGTTTACTTTCAGAGGAGAAAGTTGACAAAAGACATTTCCCAATTAGATCTCATCACAATGAATAACATCTTTTTTATAATGATTTTCATCTCAACTTGTGCATCATTTCTGTGACACTACCTGTTTCGAGATAATGCAAAATGAGGTGCCTTCCTCTGAACTTTCTCTACATCCCCCGTCAGTCCCTCTAGGTGGGCATCCCATGATGCATAGCAATACTCCAAAATAGTATGCACAAGTGTAGTGCAGACAGTTTCTTTGGTAGAACGGTCACTACTTCTAAGCATTCTGCCTGTTAACTGTAGCCTTTGGTTCACCCATCTTGTAAGATCTTCTATGTGTACATTCCAATTGACGTTGTTTATAATTGTAATTCCTAGGTATTTGCTGAATAAATGGTCTTTATGTTTGAATGATTTATCATACAAATGCAGTTGAATGGACATCTTTTAGACATGTGATGAGCATCCAGATGTATATTTCAAATATGTATTAAATTTAAATGTATTTAGGTTATGTTATAGCTTTTACCATAACTGATGTAAATTGCAGTTTTGTTTAGTTTGTTTATGTGAATTTATTATCTGTGTGCCTGGGTAATCGTCGATAGGGAAGTAGGAAACGTCTTTTGTGTGTGTGGTATGTTGTCTTTAGAGCAAAAGAGAGGGAGCAGTAGTAGTAGCTGTGGAGTCGGAGAGGGGAGTCGAGCTTTGTCGTTTGAACAGTTGGGACGTTAGCAAGTGCGCGGTAGCATGCAGTGCCATGCCTTTAGCAGTTACCAGGCCTTTTTGGCGCAGTTCTATAATTATCACAGATGTATCCAATATGAGCGGGGACACACGGCAGTTCATCTGAATATATCAAGATTTCGCCCTCAAATTGAGCATTGGATTGGACCTGTGTCTGTATTGTGACCTGCAGCATTGTCGGAGTCGGCGCATCCTGCTCTTCAACGAGGACGCAATGTAGGATCGCTCCAATAATTTCCGACCATAGAGAGTTTAGACATTTTGTAAGACATTACCCAGTTTTTGTGCTTGAGAAACTATTTTTCTTAATAATAACCAAAATTTTAAAGGACTTCTACCATGTCATTGTCCTAAGATATTGTTACAACTAGGGTTCTATCCTTTCCAGAATTTTCCCAAGTGTCGTTGAAAAGTGAAAAGAATATTAAATTCAGTGCCAAACTGTAAAATTTAAATAATTAAAGTTTAAATTTTGAAGCTAATTTCAACATATTACAATTTTGGACATAAAGAATTGCTTTCTTTAAAACAAAGTTGGCGCAATGAAGTAACTAAACAAAATTATATATTAATTCTAAATTAATTGGCTCAGTACTATTTAATATTTCATTGATAAAATTTACGTGTAAAGCTGATTTGCTATGTTGGTTCATATTTCGGCGTTGTCCATCTGTGATCTAGTTGCAAGTCATTTTGAGTAATTTCTTCCTGGTAGTCTTAACACCAATTATTCTGCCAACCGAGTGTTTTGCTGCCTACTGAGTAATACTCTTGTAGGTGAGTGTTAGTGAAGAGACATTGATAATTGAGTGCAACATTGGTCTCAGATCCAACACTGTTTTCGAACTAATTCAGTTTAATCAAATGATGATTATGTGGTTTATTTTCTTTCTTGTTATAAACTGATAAAACCAAAGAATCATTTTTCGTAAAAGTTATTCGATTGCAAAAGGTAATACTCTTGTAGGTGAGTGTTAGTGAAGGGACATTGATAATTGAGTGCGACATTGGTCTCAGATCCAACACTGTTTTCGAACTAATTCAGTTTAATCAAATGATGATTATGTGGTTTATTTTCTTTCTTGTTATAAACTGATAAAACCAAAGCATCATTTTTCGTAAAAGTTATTCGATTGCAAAAGGGTTTACCAACCTTCTGTTGTGCAACACTAACCCATTCATAATTGGTGTGGTTAATTACAACACACCCTGAGTGCCCATTGGGCTGACGACTGTGTTAATTTATGAATGTTTTTTACTGTTTCATTGTTTGTTACTTCCTATAATTTGCAATGCATATGTGTGTGAGTGAGATTGTTCCATAATTAAATCAGTTCAATTAGTAATTAGTAGAATAGGAGAAACGGGCTATCTGGTGTGGTAGTTCGTTGTGGCAGCATTCTCTCACTAGTTGGTTTTCGTTTGTACAATAATTTTTCGGTAAAGATAGCCTCATCCAACTTTATTTTGTAGGCAACACACGGGTTAATTTTAACATTAATCTGTCACAGGATTAATCAACCGGTTAGTGAGGGGAGTGGTACAGATGGATTCACACTTTTCATTATTTAGGATCAACTGCCAATTTTTGCACCAAGAATATATCTTATATAAATTGTTTTGCAGCTCATTTTCATCTCCTGCCAGAGTTTGATAAATGACAGCATCATCTGTGGTCTCCTAAAACATCAATAAAGATTAGGAACAGTAGGGTTCCTATAACACTACTCTGGAAATCACCAGATATGTCTTCCATTTCACTCGATGACTTTCCATCACTTACTATGTACGTACCGTGTTCTTTCTGATAGGAAATCATGAATCCAGCCACACAATTGTTGCGATATTCCATAAGGTACTTTTGAGGCACAGTCTCAAAAGATTTCTGGAAATATAGAAATATGGAATCGATATGACATGCACTTGTCAATAGCACTCATCACTTCATGTGAGTAAAGATTGTTTCACAAGAATGGTACTTTCTGGTTCTATGTTGACTATGGGTCAGTAGGTTATTTTCTTCAAGGTAGTTCATAATGTTTGAAGTAATTATATGTTCTAAACTCCTGCTGCAAACTGACGTGAACAATATAGGCTTGTAATGTTGTGTGTCACTCCTATTGGCTTCTGGAATACTTCACATGTTCAGCATTGCTGCAGAGTGGCTCCAGAAACATTCTTCTGAGCTTAAACGCTTCCGCTGCCCACCAAACTCACCAGCCATGATCATTGTTGAGCATATCTGAGATGCCTTGCAATATGTTGTTCAGAAGAGATCTCAACCCCCTCATACTATAATTTATGGACAGCCCTGCAGGAATCATGGTGTCAATTCCCTCCAGCACTGATTCAGTCATTAGTCAAGTCCATGACACTTTGTGTTGTGACACTTCTGCATATTGGTGGGGACACTACATGATACTAGGCAGGTGTATCAGTTTCTTTGACACTTCGGTTTATATATTAACTGCTGTTTGAGGTTTTTTTTTCATGTACAATGATCCTGCCTAACTTTCTGTGTGAACACCAGCCATCCAGCAGGCAGAACCACCGAGAATTCACAAACCATAAGTACCAGCATGCTATTTTCATTTGCTTGTGTGCTTTGCAATTTTAATTATTATATTTAGAAGGCCCACTCTCTTATTTTATTTATCTATTTGAAATTCATGTACCTTCCTAGCTGTGTATTCTGCCATGTATACTGTGACAGACATTTGTTTTGTTTATATCTCCTTCTTGCCGCTGCTTTATTCTCTCATAGTGTTACATATTGTTTTGTAGTCGTTAGCTTTTTGGTTTGAACAGTGGGGGACCATTTATCACATCTATCAGCCACCATTCATGTAACACTAGAGTAGTAGTGAATTGTTTTCACTGTTTAGGTATTTCAGTAGCAGTGGTGGGATGGATAGTGTGTGTGTGTGTGTGTGTGTGTGTGTGGATGCAGGATGCCACTGCCCGTGAACAGCTGAACTTTCTGTCGCCATGGTCTCCAAGCTGCTGCCTCAGGGTGTGATAACAGTGGAGAGTCTGGCTTGTCGCATGGTCCCGACGTTCTCGGTTACCGCAGCACCTTTGTGTGTACCAGACGCAGTTGATCCAACCTTGCTGCAGGGTGAGTGGCACGTAGCACAGTCATGTGGGCAATGTGGATGCTGGCTATATGGCATTGCCCATTCATCCTTCGAGTGATCAGGCGGCTGATCCTTCAGCAGGGTCTGAGCAGGCACAAGGGGGGATTGGGGGGGGGGGGTCTGCTATTGACTGGGTGCCTCTTAGGCAGATAGCATCCAGAGCTGGAAAGAATTCCAATGTGCACTCAATATGTCTGCCGGGGGACCTCATCCAAGACTTGGAGGTGGCCCTACCAGCGGCTATTGAGCATATGGGGTGCAGTCATCTGCATGTTGTTGCTCATGTCGGCACTAATGACTCCTTTCATTGGGTTATGATGCCACCCTCGGATCATATGGGTGGTTGGCAGAACTGGTGAAGACTGCTTGCCTCATGTGTGGGGTACAAGCAGAGCTTAGAGCTTTCAGCTTGCGGCATTGTTGCCAGAGTGGCCGGTGCCCTTTGGTATGGAGCTGAGTGGAGGGTCTCACCTAAAGGGTCCATCGATTATGTTAAAGGCTTCATCGATTATGTGACAGTCGTGACTGTATATTTCTGGACCTGCGTTATCGGGTGGTGAATTGTAGGGATCCACTTGATAGATCAGGGGTGCACTGCACATAGGTAGCAGCTACTGGGGTAGCAGAATACTTGTGGAATGCACATGTTTTTTTCTTCTCTTTTAGGCTGATGAACACTCATCAGTCGATATGTAGACAGTGAAATCAAGCCACATTCAGAAAGACTCTTTGGCTGCAAACTATTAGCAGTAAAATTTTGGAGCATTAGATACAAAGTTTCCGAATTCACTGCATTGCAGGAAATTAGTTGCGCTCAAATAATCTTCGAAACTGAGAGTAGGCTGTATCCCAATGTAGGAAGCTCTGAAATAGAGTGGAATGTATACTGCAAAGATAGTTCAGGTACAATTGAAAGGGGCGTGTTCATTTTTTCTATTGAAACTGAAGTTGAGGAGACTGAGATTATCTGGACACGACTAACAGGTACAGGTGAACTCAAGTTAATGGTTGTGTGTTTTTATCAACCCTGATTCCAAAGTCACAGTGCTATAGTCATTCAAATAAAGTAGCACTAAGGTACCCAGACATACATTATTACTGGGGGCAACTTTAACCTGCCAAATATAGACTGGGATGTTTATGGTTTCACTACAGGGGATAAAGACAAGTAATCTTGTGAACTACTGTTAAACACGTTTTCTGAAAACTGCTTTGTGCCGCCAAATCATCAGGCTAAATGCAATGGAAATATACAAAATACTATAGCTACAAATAGGACAGACCTTCTCAATAATGTCATTGCATAGACAGGGGTTAGTGATAATGATGTCATCATAGTGGCAGTGGTCACCAAAGTTAATAAATCAGTCAGGGACGCTAGCAGAGTGTTTGTGATAGAAAAAGCAGATAAGGAATTGTTAGCATCCCATTTAAAAATGGATAAACAGTGTTCAATTCTGGTGAGGTGGACGTAGAGGAATTAGGACAAAATTTAAATGCTGTATAAATAAGTGCCAACGAAGTGGATTAATGTTGGGAAAGATCCACCAGGGTTGAATAATAATATTCGAGAAATGCTGAGAAAACAATGGCAGTTGCAGTCTCACTTCAAAAAAGGTCAAGCAAATCAGGCAAAAGTTAGTAAAGATTTGTGCATCTATAAAAAAGTGACACAGATAGCATACAGTAACTAACACTGTCATACCATAGACAACGATTTTGCCAAGAATCCGAAAAATTTCTGATCCTGTGTAAAAGCAGATGAAAGACCTCTCTCCAGTCACTCATTCATTGATCATTCTGAGGTGGTGATAGATGGCAGCAAAATGAAAGCTGAAGTTTTAAATTTAACATTTAAGAAATCAATCATGCAGACGAAGCATACAAACATACCTTTATTTGATGACCAGTCTAACTTCCGAAAGGAGGAAATAGTAATAGGCAGAACCATTGCAGAGAAAGAGGTGAGAGGGTTGAAAACAAACAAGTCACCAGGTCCAGATGGGGTACCAATCTGGTTTTACACAGAGTACTCTGTAGCTCTATTTTAGCTTGCAATTATCGCAATTCTTCGATTCATTGCAAAGTTCCAAGTGACTGGGAAAAGGCACAGGTGACTTCTACGTATAAGAGAGGCAAAAAGAACGGACCCACCTAATTACAGACCTATATCATTAACATCAGTTTACTGTAGAATTCTTGAACATATTCTCAGTTATAATATTGTAAATGTCCGTGAGAATGGAAAAGCTTCCATCCATGGATCAGCACAGCTTTAGGAAATATCAATTGTGAGAAAACTCATGACATCTTGCAATCTATGGATGAAGGCAACAGGAAGATTCCATATTTCTCAATTTTTAAAGGCTTTTGTCATCGTGCTGTACTATAGACTGCTAATGAAGGTATGAGTATATTGAATAGGTACCAACATATGCGATTGGCTGAAAGAAGGCATAAGTAATAGAACCCAGTACATTGTCCTCGGTGGCCAGTGTTCATTAAAGACTAGGGTAATCTCAGGAGTGCCCCAGTGAAGTGTGTAGGACCATTATTATTTTATATCTATATCAATGATCTGATGGATGGAGAGAGATACAATGTGTGGCTGTTTGCTGATGATGCAGGTGTTGTCATTGAAAGACTGTAGTAGGATGTATGATAACTTGGACCAAATTTGTAGGTGGTGTAAGGAATGGCAACAAGAAAACATCATAAGGCATGTTGCTTGACAGAGTGAAATAAGCTAAATATGTAGGCATAATGCTACACAGCAATATTAAATGGAAGGAGCATAGAAGGACAGTTATGGGGAAGGCAGATAGTCGACTTTGGTTTATTGGGAGAATTTTGGGAATATGTGATTTGTCGATAAAGGAGACTGCTTATAAAATGCTTGCGTATTCTGTCTTGAGCATTCCTCAAGTGTTAGGGATTCCCACGAGATAGGTTTAACCCATTCGCGCTCGGTGGTGCATTTGTGCACCATGTTGCGCTATCTATAACTTTTGCACCTTTGAAACAAAGGAACGTAGATATATCTTCCTGCTCTGGTCTCAGTACAGCAAAGATATGGCACTATATTTACAGCATTGTTCACACTTCTTTTATCTTATTGAACCTTTTCTAACAAAATGAAACATTTTTCTCACACAAAAAGTTCTGGGCAGTAATGGGTTAAAGGAAGACAAAGAAGCAATTCAGTGGTGGGTGGCTAGGTTTGTGATTGGTATGTTCGATCAATGCACGAGTGTTACTGAGATGCTTTGGGAACTCAAATGGGAGTCGCTGGAGGGAAGACATATTCTTTTTTAGAAACACTGTTGAAGAAATTTAGAGGGCCAGAATTTGAAGCGGACTGCAGAATGATTCTACTGCTGCTACCTTATATTCCACGTAAATACTGCAAAGACAACAGCAGGGATAGTAGGGCTCATAGAGATGCATAGAAGCAATCGTTTTTCCCTCATTCTTCATGGGAGTGGAACAGACAGCAAGTTACTAGTAGTGGAACTAGGTATCCTCTGCCATGCACCTTTTGGTGGATTGTGGAGTATATTTATCTTTCCATATATCATGAAAATGAGATTTCATAAAGATGTGGAACATGTAAATGTACAGGGCGTGTGACCTCATGACCTCACTTCACCTTTTGAGTACAACATAACTGGTGAGTGAATGACCACCTGCTGTATAGATGTACCAGTACTGAGTATTGGTCATTAGATGTGAATGTCTAAAGGATTTATTTATTAGTTTTTAATTTTTTTCTGAAAATGTTATCTGTATTTGTAAATGAATATGGCCTTAGCCATGTAATTATTATTGAACCAATTAATTTTTGAGTAATTTTCTCAAGTTTGGTGATCACACTCACACCATAGCTACCTATGGCTTTTTGAGTGCACCTCAGGCCATTCAGTGGTGTCACTGATTATTTCATGTAATTTGTGTAACACCTCTAGTGCTCTAGTGTTTGTACTTAAGATCAGAAGTTATAATATCTGTACTATTGAGTTTTTCTTCAAGGAGCATGTTGTGTGGCAGCTTCAATTATAGTTGTAACTCTCTTCCATGATGATGATGATGATAGTAGCTCTCTTCCAATCAGCTGCATAGCACATTGACAATTTTATATGTATTAAAGTATTAAAAACTGATTTTAATCAGATATTGGATGATTTCATTGGTCTCCTCACACTCCTCTGCACCTCCCTTTTATTGTCTCTCACCCTTTTCCTTCACTGTATTCAATTCTGCACTGCACATTCCCACCTATCAGAGCCTTTACAATCTATCGTGTAATGCGGAACTTTCCATCCCCACCCTTACCCAGCATCCTTCACATTCACTTCCTTTCACACTCACTGTCAAGATGCTTGTAACACTGCAGTGGCTAGAGATGGTGGTTGTGTGTGTATTGTTGTCTGAGTGATTGTGTGAAAGTATGTGTCTTTCTTCTGATGAAGACCACGGACAACATTTTAAGTAGTGTGAATGTGATTGTCAGCTCATCAAGCCTTTCCTCCATCATTGCGGCTAGGAGCCACATGTGATCATCTGATGTAAATGTTTTGACTTGTGACTTGTGACTGCACTGAAGTAAGATTAATTTTAATTTCATTTTTGATCGGCCACCGAATTATGACAGTTTGTGGATGCAATGCCACACAACCAGCCCTTATACTGCAAAATGAGCCAAAGCAAAACTGTAGGTTGTCTATATGATTGCTTCCATTGAGGGTTGTGTTTAAAAGAAATAATAGGACATAGTACTGACCACAAACCAGTAAGCATTGTACTGCACTCACATCAATTATTGCATGAACAAATGTAGTTCAGTTATTCACCTCTCCTGCAGAATATTACACATCCACACAGAAAAAGCAGAAACTTCGAACCTCTCTTCTCTACTTCAGTATAAGTTCAGTCATAGTTACAGAATTTTATAGGTATTGAAACTGCTGCTAAAGATTTTTTCAGTACTAATATAACTTGGCCAGTACTGTCAACAGGGGTAGCTTGTGCAATTTAAGTCAAGGATCAATAGCTTAAGAAGTTTACATGTTTTTCTTTGTGTGGGTGTCATCTTTGATATCATTTATGTACTAGAAAATAGGCTTTAAACCCATAATCTAGGTCATACAGTAATAATAAATGTTGTGAAACAAGAACCAAAAGTTGAGTCAGTTAAAATAATTATTTTTATATTTTCTAAGGCACAAACGACCAAACTATCATAGCATTAGCAAATATTATATTCTTCTGGAGAGATCACATTTTTTTTTAGAATAGACAATCAAATTTTCGATTAATTTGACATGAATTCTCCAGCAAAATGCAAAAAGAAAAAAATCAAAAGAGATAAACTAGCTGGCCAGTTCTTAGCTCAGTACAGCTGATTTTTCATGGAAAAAAAGACAAAAATAAATGTTGGAAGACAGGCTTTCATAAATTAATTCTTGCAAATGGTAGGAAAAATGAGGGACGAGAAAGAGAAGCGGGAGGAGAAAGGGGTTAGAAGTGAAGGCTTCTCACAATCTAGACCGTGAAGTAAGGATGTTGTGAATTATCTGTTGATATTCCGGAATATATATATATATATATATATATATATATATATATATATATATATTACCACTGCCCTATCACATTGATTAAATCAGTTTCATTATTTGGATCTTCTGATAAGCTAAATTAATTAATTTATTATTTTAAGTCATGATGTTGTGCAGTAATGCGTTTTTGTTAATGGAATTAATAATTAACATAATCTGATGTCTTTTACAATGTACTGATCTGTTTGCGATGCCATGCTTATCTGAAAACTGTGCTATTGTTATAATCTGGCCATTGTAAAAATTGTAAACATATCACATAACTGCTCTAATCAATATTTGTTTATGTACTTAAGTTCTGTTTTGTTTTGTTACAAAAATACTTTCAGTATCATTGTGGTGGATTCACTTATGTGTAACAAAATATTGGATCTAAAATAATTGTATTGTTACAAATTAGTTCCAGAATGTTCTAGAAAAAACCACAACATATCAATGTGCGCGAACTGGCACACAGTGAGTCTTCTGGTAATCTTTGTACAGTCAAGAGTTAATAGACATACAATAATCTTTCTAAAGTCATTGCTTTGTGAAATCTTAGTTTACAACATGTCTTAATTTGTCAGTCTTTGTCTGCGTGTCATCCTAAATCTAATAAATGCACTGTTTTCAACAACATGTCTATCATTTGTAGTTTACCACTAACAAACAAGAACCCGCTGAATCTTAAATATGTGAATTTGTACCACGATAAACTTTTGACTGCTATGCTTCGGCAGGCGAGCTATCATCATGGGTGAGAAATAAAAATTGATGTACAAAATTTGTAAAACATTGTTATAAGGTGGAAGTCAGAGATAGTACTTGATAAGTACTTATTATTCAATATCTCTGACTTCTATCTATGATTTTTCACACCGTCCTTGTCTCATGATCTTGGTTGTAAAAACCCTTCCCTTCTGTTCCCTTCCTCCTTCCAAACTGACAAAGGTGTTAATTTCCAAAAGCTTTTACTGTGTAACTCTCAGTGGTGGTGAGGTATGCACTGGCCTGTCACTTTTACCTCTTTAGACAATCAAAATCCTTCCAGCTAATGCTATGGAATTTATGTAGAACATACATAGATAAACAAAACATCCAATTCAGAACCTATACACACAATCAGCAGGAACTGTGACATATTTTCATGCACTAAAAACACCATAGTCGCACACAGAATTGTGATACTTTCCATAATCTGTTATTCAGTTATTTACAGAACACCTACAAATTTTCATATTAACCACAGAAAGCAAGGTACATTTAATTAACTTCATTACACACATGCAAGTAATTGTCTCATTCACAAAAGTATAAGACTTGTTTAAATTATAGCATGTTACAGTGGAACTCACCAATGTAGTACAAAATAAAATAAGATGGCGGTCTGAGAGGACTCAGAGCACGAATCTTGAACTACTGTAATATTTCCATGGCGTGTGCTGCAGAATGATTCACTGCAGTGTAAACTGTGAATCCAGTGCAACTGCAGTGGGCATAGTAGGACATGGTACAATCTCACCGATGAAATCCTGAGCTATTATTTGACAATGCAGAAGTAGGGAAATATTAATTAGTTCATGCAAGAGGTGTATTTTTGTAGTTCCGATAGTATTCCTGTTAAGGCTAAGTAAGTTCTTTTCTCATAATATTAAAGTAGGTATTATTATGTTTCACAAGTAATGGTAGGAAAGTTTTGCCCTCAGTAGTTTCTGTATTCTGAAGAAATTGTTTAAAAACCTATATAAATATATTTGAAGGTGATGCAATATTGATAAAACAAAGATATGTGTATCAATTTACTCAGTATTATTTACACTACCTTTTGCTATAGCCAGCTGCAGGTAATTGTTTACTTTTCCATTGTAAAGAGTTTAATTTACCTAATTTCCAATCTGTAATATTCAGTGACATTGTTTGGATGATATAAATAGGATTCTTTCCCGCCATCTAAATGGGTATTGTTTCGAGCCTGATCGAGAGCACAATCCATGTCATGCTGAACTCCAATTTGAACCATTATAGTAAAAGTTCTTCAGTGTTAGTCATGTGGAAAGTGCTTCTACTGGTATTATGAATTGACTATTAATATTCGTGCCACACTAATTGTACTTTTCGGACTTATTCTACATACGAACTGTGGAAATTTGTATTATTGATATGTGGAATGTGCTTACTGGGTTGTGGTTACTGTTATTAATGGGACTTGTATGCTGGCCATAAATGGGGGCAATTGGGTTCTAATAATTCATTAGTCAATAAATTGCAATTCTATGCGTCACCTACATTATTTGTAGTTAATTAGTATAGCCCCATGAAATTTCAGCCGGTTGTTTCCGAGAGTGTCTATCAACCAGAACTTTAAGAGGCAACGAACTACGACACGGTAACATCACAGACTGCCCAGCTTGTTCACATAGTTCTGCAAGAGTTGTGGGTTAACAAGTCACACCTGTCAGTTGTCATCCGATAATATCTAACACGTTCTCAATTGAAGAACATTCTAGCAATCATGTTGGCCAGGGATGTTGCTGCACTTCTTGCAGAGCTTGTTGAATTTCATTCAGAGTTGTGCTGAGCATTATCAAGAATAGCGAAAGTACGGGCTTTACAACTTAGTGCACATAACAAGTGCTACTCTCCAAAAACACCAAAGATGAGCAAAAGTTGTAACTTATCATACTTCAGACCATAAAGCCTGGGATGGGGCCAGTCTGTTTTAGACAAATGCATTCTACGAGACAGCGACTCGCCAGATATACAATGTACATGCAGTCTGCCACCACGATACAAACAGAATCTGCTCTCAATTTTCCAAGAGATCCTCTGACAGTAGCAGTAATTGATTCTGGGGCGTGAGTAGAAGATCGGCTAGTTGTGTGCATGCCTGTAGTCTCATTGCTATTAATAGGCTGGCAACAGTTTGTGACCAGTGCCAGCTACTGCCAGTGTCACATCGTACATGGCGCTAAGTATCATAATTTAATATGGGTCAAATTTAATTTTCCAGTCTGGTTCTTCATTTTCATTAGTACTTCTGTTTTAAGAGGTTTATTCTCGCGTACTAGGCAGACTTCGATTGTGCTACTGTTTTAATAGTTTATTCTCACGTATTTGGTAGGTAGTGTTGGCCGCATCAGCAGCACTCTCAGCAACACCAGCAGAGTTACAGCTAAGCAGGAGCGAACTACTGTGATTTCTTTGTGGGCTGAGCAGTGTCAATTTCTATAAACTCGCGCTAGTAACAAGATACTTGACTCTCTACAGGCAATTGTTGATTTGTTAGGATGGATAGGATGTATGACTGCTGCGTACGGACGCAAGAGGAGCTGGCCGCTGTTCGCGAGCAGCTGAGCGTGCTGTTGGCCGCCGTCAGCCGTCTTCAGGCTGCTGCCTCGAGTGTTGCGGCAGTGGGGGCTCTGGTGCGTCACGTGGGACACCACAGGCGTTACTTGCTTCACCCACGGTCCCTGCTGTCGGGACATCTTCACGCGTAGCGGACGCGGTTGAGCCACCCTCTCCTCAAGGGGTGTGGCGAGTTCAACGGCGTTCGTGTCTCTCGGGGCGAAAGGTCAAAGGCTGGCCGTGCGGCGTCGCCCGCTCTGCCTGTGAGTGGACATGCGGCCGCTCCTTCAGCAGGGTCCGAGCAGGCACATGCGGGGAGGGGTATATTAATGATTGGGAGCTCCAATGTTATACGGGTGTTGCAGCCCCTTCGGGAAATAGCGGAAAGGTCGGGGAAGAAGGCCAGCGTGCACTCTGTTTCCTTGCCGGGGGTCTCATCCGAGATGTGGAGGTGGCCCTTCCAGCGGCGATAGAGAGCACTGGGTGCACCTGACTACAAATTGTTGCTCATGTCGGAACCAATGACTCCTGCCAGCTGGGTTCAGAAGTCATCCTCAGTTCACACAGGCCATCGGTGGCGTTGGTGAAGGCTGAAAGCCTCGCTCGCGGGGTGGAATCTGAGCTAACTATTTGTAGTGTCGTTCCCAGCACCGATCGCAGTCCTCTGGTTTAGAGCCAAGGGGAAGTCTTAAACCAGAGGCTCAGACGATTCTGTGGAGATCTAGGGTGCAAATTTCTCGACCTCCGCTATCGGGTGGAGAAATGTAGGGTTCCCCTGAATAGGTCAAGCATTCTCTACACGCAGGAAATGGCTACAAGGATAGCGGAGTACATGTGGAGTGCACATGGGGGTGTTTTAACTTAGAGAATTCCCTCCCTAGGCCCGACAAGATGCCTCCTAAGTCGCAACAAGGCAGCAGTAGGCAGAACACAACAGGAAATGAAAAGATCATTGTAGTAGTAGTTAACTGCAGGAGCGTCTATAGAAAGGTCCCAGAACTGCTCTCATTAATAAACGGTCACAATGCCCACATAGTACTAGGGATGGAAAGTTGGCTGAAACCAGATGTAAACAGTAATAGGATTCTAAACTCAAACTGGAATGTATACCGCAGAGACAGGCTGCATGGTGAAGGGAGAGGCGTGTTTATAGCGATAAAAAGTGCACTACTATCGAAGGAAATAGACGGAGATCCGAAGTGTGAAATAATTTGGGTGAAGGTCGCGGTTAAAGCAGGCTGCACCATGGTAATTTGATGTTTCTATAGCCCTTCTGGCTCAGCAGCTGTTGTGGCAGAACACCTGAAGTAAATTTGGGAAAATATTTCGAGTAGATTTCCTGATCATGTTCTAGTTTTGGGAGGAGATTTTAATTTACCGGTTATAGACTGGGAGACCCAAACGTTTATGATGGGTGGCAGGGACAAAGAATCCAGTGAAATTGTTTTGAGTGCGTTATCTGAAAATAACCTTGAGCAGTTAAACACAGAAACGACTCTTGGCGACAACATATTAGATGTTCTGGTGACAAACAGACCCGAACTATTCGAAATAGTTAATGCAGAACAGGGAATCAGCCACCATAAAGCGGTTACAGCATCGATCATTTCAGCCATATATAGAAATATGAAAAAATATAGGAAGATTTTTCTGTTTAGAGAAAAAGCGGATTTCAGAGTACTTGACGGCTCAACACAGAAGTTCTTTTATCCCAAGTACAGATAGTGTTGAGAAACAGTGGTCAAAGTTCAAACCAATCGTACAATATGCATTAGATGAGTATGTACCAAGCAAGATCGTCAGAGATGGAAAGGAGCCACCATGGTACAACAACGGAATTAGAAAACTGCTACGGAAGCAAAGGGAACTTCACTGCAAACATGAACATAGCCAAAGCCTTGTAGACAAACAAAAATTAAACGAAGCGAAATGTAGCGTGAGGAGGGCGATGCGAGAGGCGTTCAACGAGTTCGACAGTAAAGTTCTGTGTACTGACTTGGCTGAAAATCCTAAAAAATTTTGGTCTTATGTCAAAGCGGTAGGTGGATCAAAACAAAATCTCCAGACACTCTGTGACGAAAATGGCATTGAAACAGAGGATGGTACTCTAAAGGCTGAATTAATAAATGCACTTTTCCAAAGCTGTTTCACAGAGGAAGATTCCAATGTAGTTCCTTCTCTAGATTGCCGCACAAATTGCAAAATGGCAGATATCGAAATAATTGACAGAGGGATAGAAAACAATTAAAATCGCTTAAAAGAGGAAAGGCCGCAGGATCAGATGGGATACCAGTTCGTATTTACACAGAGTACGCTAAGGAACTTGCCTCCCTTCTTGCAGTGGTGTACCGTAGGTCTCTAGAAGAGCGTAGCGTTCTGAAAGATTGGAAAATGATGCAGGTCATCCCCGTTTTTAAGAAGGGATGTCGAAGAGATGTGCAGAACTATAGGCCTATATCTCTAACGTCGGTCAGTTGTTGAATTTTGGAACATGTATTATGTTCGAGTATAATGACATTCATGGAGACTGCTAATCTGCTCTGTAAGAATCAGCATGGATTTCAAAGGCGATCGTGTGAAACCCAGCTCGCGCTATTCGCCACGAAACTGAGAGGGTTATAGAGACGGGTTCTCAGGTAGGTGCTGTGTTTCTTGACTTTCGCAAGGTGTTTGATACAGTTCTCCACAGACGTGTAATGGACAAAGTAAGAGCATATGGCCTATCAGACCAATTGTGTGATTGGATTGAGGAGTTCCTAGATAAAAGAATGCAGCAAGTCATTCTTATGGAGAGAAGTCTTCCGAAGTAATAGTGATGTCAGGAGTGCCACAGGGGGAGTGTCGTGGGTCCGTTTCTGTTCACAGTATATATAAATGACCTTGCGGGTAACATGGGAAGTTCACTGAGACTTTTTGCGGATGATGCTGTAGTATATAGAGAGGTTGTAACAATTGAAAATTGTATTGAAATGCAGGAGGATGTGCATCGAATTGACGCATGGTGCAGGGAATGGCAATTGAATCTCAATGTAGACAAGTGTAATGTGCTGCGATTACATAGAAAGAAAGATCCTGTATAATTTAGCTACACTATAGCAGGTTAGCAACTGGAAGCAACTTGTTCCTACGTATTTCTCGCGAAGACATCATGAAGATAAAATCAGAGAGATTAGAGCCCACACAGAGGTATGACGACAATCTTTTTTTCCGTGAACAAAATGTGACTGGAATAGGAGGCAGAACCGATAGTGGTACTCAGGTACCCTCCACCACACAACCATCGGTTGGCTTGCGGAGTATGGATGTAGATGTAGACACTTTTGTGCAAAGGAACCCTCTTATATGTGTTTTGTTAACTGTAAAATCTATCACTTCTGCCCATACAATACAACAATATCTGTGGACATCTATGCCGCATCGACATTCAGAACCTCATCTTTGAGTGTGAGAATGTTCACGTGAGCACTGACACCGACAACATTGCACAACTGACACAGCTCATCAATCTTGTGCAGCAATCCCCTGAAAGGATCATGCTGCCACTCACAAAGCTACAGACTCTTTCACTTGGCTACAGTTTGACCCCTCCAGAGTCTCTCAGTTGGCTGCACTGGGCTACATTTCGACCCTTGTGTATTTGCCAGTTCTAAAAATTCTACAAGTAAAATAAACATTTCTGCTAATGACACTAGACATCAGTTACTATGGTATTGTAAAGAATGATGTATTTGACATTTTGTAAACAACCAGTACTGCAATTTCATTTCTCACAGTTCTGGATGGTGTTTTAATTTAGATCACCCAGTTCACCTCCTGATTTTTTGCATATTGATTTTTCAACATTTATATTTTACATTTCTTTGAAAAATTCAATGAGAGTAAATTGAATACCTCTCTGTCTTAGTAGGAACTGTCATTTATTGTTTAATACCACTCTTATGCAATACATTGAATGAGCATCAATATTTTTAAAGGTAGGCAGTCTTGTGCAGTAAGTTGTGCAAACTGTTGGAACACTCTCAGAGGGTCAATATTATTGTGCAGTTCTCAGTATTGTACAATAAATACTCGATGCTTTACACTCACTAGATAGCTGAGTATAATTTTAATCATAAACTACTTAAATGGTTCATTTGATCAAATTCTTACCCCTGTAAGTGTTTTGAAGAGTGTATTTGTTTCGTCGTGTATATTTCATAATTTTTTCCTTGTGTAATAACTGAATAATAATGTTCCCAGACTTGTATGGCTTTCAGACAAGAACACCATGTTTTTTGAGGTAAATCTTTTGTTGAGCTATTTTTTTTATTACTGCCTAATATGAATCTGTTACTACAGCACAGTCTAAGGAACCTCTTTGATATGCAAACCAGGCAAAAGACCGGTCTGTCTAAAGAGATTCTAGTTTCATTGCTACATTGAGGGTGTTTACTTCTAGTTACTCCTGTTGGCAGATGTTCTTGATTTGAATTCGTAGTACATCAAGCAGAGTAGCAAATTATAAGTTTATTGGATTCGGCAAAATAATTTTAAGTTAAAAGTAATACCTACTAAATTACGAATATCCAATCATGTGAACCAAACTGCCATTTCAATAGCCCAACAGTGCCATAAACACCTGCCATGAGTCAGGACCCCTGTCATAGTTCAGAAGGCACATCACATGCTTTGTTGAAGTAACACAGTGTCCCAAACTACAGCAATGTTTCTGGCGATATTCGTGCAACTGGTGGAAACACTGGCACCTGTTGTGGTGAGTCCAAGTTCCCTTCTAATCTGCAGTTTTACCACATATGCCACAAGTTGCCTGATTAAAATTGTTCATTATAGTGTTTGGATCTCATTTTTGAAAATTAAAAGGATTTGATGATAACATCTTGGTTATCAACTTATGATTGATAATTTCCTACAGTTGATTTGAATAAGGAGAACAACAACAGTAATCTCAGCAGACATGAGGATAGAGTTTATTCTGTGGTAGTGATCATTTTACACAATTTGCAAACTATCAGTTTTCATTTAAAAAGTGAACTTCCCATAACAGCTTTAACAATCAGTATCTTAATGACTTTTTTTTTACAACTTCCTCACTAACAAACCATGTGCTTCTCAGTCTGGCATATCACTTTGTCTCTCCCACCTATTTGTAGAGCTCCACTGTAACTTATATCATATTCTAAAGATAAAATACATCTGAATGTCACTATTTACAGTTCATGCAAAAGCAGTTTCTAACAGCAGCAACATTATTCTCAGTAACAATTACATGTAACTGGCAAAGTAAGTGCTATCTATAGATCATAAGGAGGAAGCCAGCACATAAACTCTCTTGCCACATGCAACCTTGGCAAGAGCCACAGCACACCGAGCACAATGTCCTGGTCACATTACGTCCAGACAAACAGATGACATCAAACTTATATCATAGTGTAGTTGAAGCACATACCACAGTGTTACTTCACTGTGATCACTTTCTCACACTTAAAAATTTACAACACTCAAATTAATGTCAATATACAGAAAACAATTAAGCCATTTCCTACCTAATTGGGCATTCCCCTTCTGCATGTCAAAAATAATAAATTTAAGAACAAAGATTAATTTTAGAATTTTTGATGGTAAAAATTAAAATTGCAAACACATTTTACTTCATAGGTTTTGTTTGAGATATCTGGATGGTGCCAACAGATAAGACTATATCTATTTTATTAAATAGTAAAAGCATCATTTGTAACTACACATCCATTCTTAAGTAGGGACCCATTTCAGTTCAACATTTCAATCAGATATTTATCAAGTACTGTACAATTATGGGAATGTGATTGAATCATTTAGAATTTTGATTATATCTAGAAAAGGCTGACCATTTGGCGCGAATCTTTCCTTAAAATTGTCAATATTATTGCAAAATCTGTGAATAAATGTAATAAAAATTAGTACAAGATACCAACTTCACATTTATTTTGAAATGTCATTTCAGTTGCTTCATTATTGTAAGAATGAAATTGAGGAAATAAGTTGTACTGTATAATGAAGTAATCAGATTGGTACTTAAGGAAATGGTGTGAAACAAAGCACACTGAAAGTGCACTTAGACTTGACAGAATTTGTATTTTTGGTCAGTTATTTCTTGCCAGTAAAATACTGTGTTTTCAGTCAATTATTTACCACTTCATGCAATGTGATTTATATCTGCCACTTGTAATGGAAATGTAAAATATTCAACAATTATATTCTACTCAGTTTGTTGTATTCTGTGGCCCTTTATGTACAGAGTTTAAAAATTCTTGAATACATGCTGTTCAGTGAATCACTCATGAAATACATTCAATAGAATTAAACTGGTTTGGTCCCAGATTTAAATATATACTTCACACAAACTAGAATAAGGAATCATTTCTGGCTAAAACTGCCATTGTAAAGTAAGTATAAGAATGCTCATCACCTATAGTCACAGAATCTGTGGCCACTAAAGTGATGTGGACAGAGAGAAATACTGTGGATGAAAGGCCCCACATGGTGGCTGTGCAGGTACCTCATCAGTGCCTCATTTAAAATGCTGTCTTTGTAAGCCATCATCATCCAGCAGTCACTCTCACTGTTTTCTTGCTCATTATTCTATTTACTTCATTAACAAGCACTACTCTGTACTTTGTCTTACCCTATGACATTGCCAGGTTAACTATTTTCAGTGGAATTACTTAAATATAATTCTGTCAAATGTGATGTCTTATGTTGTAAGTTTCATCATAATTGGCTAACAATCACAGGAATTTCTTTTGTGTTTGTCTCATTGTAATGTTGTTGCAATTTCTAGAATGTGAGGAAACCTTGTTGTCTGCTTTGCTCTTCTTACAGTACGTCTACAACCTTTCCTGTCCTATAATGAAGTGGCAAAAAAGTGAAAAGCACAGAACGCCAGTTAATGGAGCCAGCTGTTATAAAATTACCACTTTTCCCTTCATGGATCTCAGTCCGTAGATACCAACTTCAGTGCAAATTCCTCCTCTCCTCACAGAATCAGCATATTTGGCATTTTATGAGATGTGTGAGCTTTCATTGGTACTGTTATTGCATCCCATGTGGAATTTTATGTGTGAGCACCTACTTAATGAATGATGCCATACTTGCATGGAAAAGCTACAAGAACTTAGTAGGAAGTGTCATTTTATGATCACAGACAATATAGAATCATATACATAAGTTACAATTGGAGAAACAATCGTCAGGACAGGCCTTCAGCAGAAAGCTCTGCAAGTTAAGAACCATACTTTACCACACAGACTATACCATCTCAGATGCATAGTTTTAGGAGTGGCCAGTAGTGCAAAAATATCCCACAAGTTTCTAGAGCAACTGCTTTAGGATGTTCCAAGGTGTGTAAATTACTTAGGTAAAACAGATAACATCTATGACATTTATGGTAGAGCTCATGCAAGAAGTTGTGGCCCCTGCTTTCTCGACTTGCACACTGGGTGAGTCAGTTCATTTGTTTTGGAGGGCGGCCGCCTCAGTTGTATCTTGTCTATTGGTCGCAGAGACAGTTGACATCAGACTGACAGACAAAGTGTAAGGCTTAGCTGGCAACAGCCAACAGAGCCAACTGCCCCTCTGAAACAGAGGAATAGACTCACCTTGCGCACAACTTCTTGCACGAGCTCTAACTGTTCCAATATCTTTAGTCAGCAGCTTTCTCATGTAATGTAATGTTGAAAAATCTTATTTTTTCAACCGTTGGTGGAAAAACTTGAGCACATTATTTTGCCTGAAAGTAGTTGTTTCAAGGTGTCATCACAATTCCATACTCGTTTCTGGAAAAAGAAGAAAATATTTTATGGAAATTTTTGGGGAGAATGATGTTGAGTGTGTTCATGTCAAATAGCTTGAGGATGAAGGGCATTCTGTTTGTATAGTGAAAAACATAAGAACAGGCATTCATCTTTGGAGCAGGCCATGAATCTGCACCATGCCTAGCTACAATTCAGTGGGGGAAATAGCTGTTACTGGTGGCAGACACATCTGAACAGGGCCTGGGAACAGTTAGGGGCAACTCAGAATACCCTATTTCATTTTCATGAAATGTGCTCAGACCAAAAGGATGTCTTTGTGACCATTTTGTGCTGAAGAAATTCTATGTCTTCTTGTATCAGACAAAGTTTCACATTATTACAGACTATAAGCGTTTAATCTCTTTTTTGTATCCTGATGCAATGATGGGCTCTGTTTCGCAGCAGGTAAAATTAATACACTTTCAAAATACAACCAAACATGCAAAAGCTATTCAGCGTGCCCTGAACCAGAGTTTCACTAAAACCAAATTTGGTGTTTTGAACTTGACACTTCCTGCCATATGGGCTAAAAAGGCAGTGACCATGGCTGTCTCACAGGAAACCCAGTTGACTGGCCAGACCACATTGTGGCTCACCTGACAGAGGCATTATTTCCACCACCAACACCAATTAGTTTTGTTTAATGGCATTATACTGCTATCCACCAATCAAGACTGCATGAGTAGTCCACCTTAAGCCTATGAGACTAAGAATTTTACACCCACCATGGTATTTCAAAAATGAAATTGCTTGCCTGGCACAATATGCAATGGCCAGGCACAAACAGACAAATCGAACAACTTAATTGCAACTGTCAGTGGCAGATGGCCACACATTAACTGCAGCTGTCAGGAGCAGGTGGCACCCTATAAGGCATTTTCATCCTGTATGATGCCTTTTCAACTCTTGGAGAGGGTTCACACTGACTTCCTGGACACAACTTTAGCTGATTGCATTTTGATGCATACTCCAACTTTCTACAAATAGGCAACTGATAATCTGTAAGTGTTGGACTATAGCCACAGTACTCAGAAAATGTTTCACAGTTTAAGTACTCCCATTTATCTTGGTATCAGTCAATGGAATAAAATCTGATCCCAGGCTTCAGTTAGTTCTAATGTTGGAATAGCATTCATCGCCTGCTCTCTCCACTTATCCAGTCAAATGGGGAAGTCAAAAGGTTCATACTATTTTTTTAAGACAGAGATGAAAAAATATATAATCAATGCTACCCATTCTGATGGGGCCACCTGCAGCAATGTTGTTATGCTGCCGTGCAGAGAGCTCTGTGTGGGTTAAGCCCTTCATTTATTACAACAAGTGGATATTAGGGACACTTTATGTTTAGTCTGGCCAGACAGAACCTGATGATTACATGTCAGCAAAATCAGCTTTTTGTTCATCAAGGGAACCAGTCACCTCCACCTCTGATTCCTCCAGATGATACACATTGTGACAACACCACCTCTCAGTTCTCTGCTGCTGACCCCTCCATCATATCCCCTCCAGATCCTGAATTATTCCTTCTATCAGTACCTCATCGTTGTTCAGATCCCTCCACCTCTCAATTCTCTGCTGCTGACACCTAAACCATATCCCCTCCAGATCCTGAATTATTCGTTCTAAAAATACCTCATCTTTATTTAGATCCCACCACACATAACATTTGTTTTCAGCCCTCCAGAAGAGACCATGTGTCAGAAGATGAACATGCTGCAGTCCCAATTCCCCTGGTGCCACCACACCTCTGTGGTTCCCATGCAGACACACTGGCCACTGTTACTACCTTTGGAGTCACCTAGAGCCCAAAAACACCATCAGGTGGGGACCTACTAGTGACCATACACTCCCTTTCCTGCTTGGGAGATGTTTGCCATGTCTAAAGAGATTGGTACGGTTCAGTTAGCTGCCTGGATACCCAGCCATATGGATGTCAATGCCCTGAGGTACAGTTGTGCTTCACTGAGGATCAGGGGATCTGGGAAACCCAGTGGCTTACAGCTAGACATCATGAACTAAATAGTGCCTCTGACATTGCACTTAGTCACATGACTCTGTGCCAACTGTTACACAGCCATGATTAGCCATGACTGACAACTGTGAACGATAGCTGTATGAGTGCTGCATCATTAGTACATCCCCCCTCCCCCTTGACAATGTGCCATCTATGTAGGTGATAACAAAATGGTGATAGCATTCAATCTCCTCTTGCTTGTCACACTGTTTACTTTGTTAAGAATAATTATTCTGTACTTTTATTACCATGTGCTTAGTGTGGACTTTTGTACTATGAAAACATTTTAATTCACTCTGGTGAAAATTCCTGGCAGATTAAAATGTTTGCCGGAACTTGAATTCGAACCTTTGCCCACGAAAGGCAAAATTTCCAGGTTAGAAGCCTGGTTACAACTACAGTTTTAATCTGCCAGGAATTTTCATGTCATCACATACTTCACCGCAGAGTGAAAATATCATTCTGTAGTCATCCATCAGTTTGTGTTGTAAGTTAAAACATAATGATGTATGTACAGGCCAATTCTGTAACAATTTTAAATACTCAAATTTAGTTGAAATAAAATTATACACATGACTATTCACATATATTATGTTGTTTATATTAAAGAAGTCTAATTAACGGCAACAAAACTGTTTTGTTGGAAAACATTTGACGTGTTAACACAGCTGGTCTTATTCAGATTTTCAGTTTTTGCTGGTATGTGGAACACACAAATTTTTTCATCAATGATTATAAGATGATATTTCTCTCTTTCCAAGTTAGCTGGCACATACAACAAGTTTTTCTATTTTACTCTATGAAGAGGTGGCTTTATTCTTGTCACTCAGTTCAAGAGCTGACTCATTTCACATTAGTCTGATAAAATGTCACAAATTATATAAGGAACATGTAGCTTATCTACTTATTCTACCACTTAATAGTTTCTGCAGTACGTTCTCTAGTATGTAAAGGCTCTCTATCAATATTTTATCACCTTACCAGAAGGCAGCCTTATTGTGTGTCTGATATATCTGAGTCATGAAAGTAATGTATTCAGCTGCCCATTCGCTGCACACCCTTGTGGAAATAGAATGTAAAATTCAGAACACAAAGCTGTAGCATAAAAAATGGATCAGAATTTTAATAACAAAAGTTAATTGTAGTGACTCCATCCTTAGCTGAATTGTTAACACAGTTCAGTATAATCTCTTGGTTCATCAAGAAGAAAAAAAATCGTTTTACATAGCATAAGAAACGATCAATTCTCCATTCCAGTGATTATTCATCAATTATTATTAATTTTGTTATACTGCAAATAGCAGTAATATTTTTCCATGTAGCTGTTTTTATTGAAATTCCCTGCTGTGCATTCCTGGACAATTCTTCTCCATTATTAACTTTGACATACACTCCTGGCCATTAAAATTGCTACACTAAGAAGATGACGTGCTACAGACGCGAAATTTAACCGACGGAAAGAAGATGCTGTAATATGCAAATGATTAGTTTTTCAGAGCATTCTCACAAGGTTGGCGCCGGTGGCAACACCAACAACGTGCTGACACGAGGAAAGTTTCCAACCGATTTCTCATACACAAACAGCAGTTGACCGGCGTTGCCTGGAGAAACGTTGTTGTGATGCCTCGTGTGAGGAGGAGAAATGCGTACCATCACGTTTCCGACTATGATAAAGGTCGGTTTGTAGACTATCGCGATTGCGGTTTATCGTATCGCGACATTGCAGCTCGCGTTCGGCGCGAAACAATGACTGTTAGCAGAATGTGGCAGGATGGCAATACAGAACACCGTGCTGGATCCCAACGGCCTCGTATCACTAGCAGTCGACAGACATCCGCATGGCTGTAACGGATCGTGCAGCCCCGTCTCGATCCGTGAGTCAACAGATGGGAACGTTTGCAAGACAACAAACACCTGTACGAACAGTACGACGACGTTTGCAGCAGCATGGACTATCAGCTCGGAGACCACGGCTGCGGTTACCCTTGACGCTGCATCACAGACAGGAGCACCTGCGATGGTGTACACAGCGTGAACCTGAGTGCACGAATGGCAAAAGGTCATTTTTCAGATGAATCCAGGTTCTGTTTACAACATCATGATGGTCGCATCCATATTTGGCGACATCACAGTGAATGAACATTGGAAGCGTGTATTCGTGATTGCCCAACTGGCATATCACCCAGCGTCATGGTATGGGGTGTCATTGGTTACACGTCTCGGTCACCTCTTTTTCGCATCGACGGCACTCTGAACAGTGACCGTTACGTTCAGATGTGTTACGAACCGTGGCTCTACCCTTCATTCGATCCCTGGGAAACCCTACATTTCAGCAGGTCCTGTACGGGTCTTTCTGGATATGGAAAATATTCAACTGCTGTCCTGGACAGCACATTCTTCAGATCTCTCAGCAATTGAAAACGTCTCGTCAATGGTCGCCGAGCAACTGGCTCGTCACAATACGCCAGTCACTACTCTTGATGAACTGTGGTATCTTGTTGAAGCTGCATGGGCATCTGTACCTGTACACGCCATCCAAGCTTTGTTTGAATCAATGCCTAGGTGTATCAAGAGCGTAATTACGGCCAGGGGTGGTTGTTCTGGGTACTGATTTCTCAGGATGTCTGCACCCAAATTGCGTGAAAATGTAATCACATGTCAGTTCTAGTATAATATATTTGTCCAATGAATACCTGTTTATCATCTGCCTTTCTTCTTGGTGTAACAATTTTAATGGCCATTAGTGTACTTAACATTATGTACTTTTCAAACAAATCTGATGTTCTATGTCCTCACACACAACTAATCTATTCACTAACCCCATAAGCAAGCTACAAAACAGTACCTCCCCTCACTGCCCAATACCATTCCAGACTGGAACAACTCAACCACATCCTTCATCAGTGTTTTGACAATCATCATGTCCTGAACAGAGAGACATCCTACTGAAGATCCTTCTGGTGCTCCCTATAATGCTGTTCTGTCACCCACCCAACCTCTACAACATCCTAGTCCAGTCTGTGCATTCCCACTCGCAATACCTAGCTTTAGGGATCACAACCCTGTGGAAAACGCAGCACTCAGCAGTTCCTGCTCCAGCCCTGTCAGAGGCCTGTTCTACCCTATGAGATGCTAGGCTACCTAAGAAAGGAGCTACATCATATACCAGCTCTGCCAGCTTTCTATATTGGGCTGACCACCAAAGAGCTTTCATCAGAATGAATGGCCACCACAAAAAGTGGGCCACCCTGAGATACTGCATGCAGCAGAGTACAACACAATAGACATCATTGGCTGCTTCCATCACCTGGGCCTTCTAGATCCTGCTCTCTTCACCTCCTCACCCATCCATCAGCCCTTTTGTCTGAACTACACAGATGCGAGCTATCGTTAAAACACATCCTTCGCTTCTGAAACTTTCCTGGCCTTAACCTTTATTTACATCCTACTCAACAGTTTCCCGCTCCCTATGTCCAATCTCTGCTCCCCACTTCATAGCTGCATGCAGCTGGGGATCGGCATACAAATACCTTTGCTGCACGTGCCTAGTGCACACTCCACGCCTCCCTCTCCATCCCATCTGGTGACTCAATTGACTCACCCTCCCCTAACCCACTAGGTGTCCACCCCAGCCTCTCCTCCTGTCCCCTATCTCTTTACACAGTTAATCTGGCTGGCACTGTATAGGTGTGTGTGCGTGTGTGTGTATGATGATGACGACGATGATGGTGTGTGTGTGTGTGTGTGTGTGTGTGTGTGTGTGTGTGTGTGTGTTTGTGTGTGTGTGTGTGTGTGTGTGTGTGTGTGCACATGTGCGTGCAACTCACATGCGTGCACAAGGATACTTATGAAATGATAACAATCTGAAACTGATGGTCCTGTTGTTTATGTTTCTGTTGACAACTCAATGCCTTTGATTTTCAGTGAAGGGTCTCTTTACTCCTTAATTACAGCTTAGAAAACATTTACAAAATGTAGATGTAAGCATGTACAAATCACAATGTGTGTGAACTGAAGTTTAAACACCCCTGAGGTGTATGGTTGATTTAAAAAGACAGCAGAACTTCAGTGCAAATTAAGGAAGAAATAAATAGCTGGACTTCATTGTGCAACAAAAATTCATTTAAATATAACCATAGAAGATAAATTCACTAATGATTTACTGAGAGATAATTTGAAATATTTTCAAGTTATTTGTATATAAATAATTTATTTAGTGCAAAATAAAGAAAAAAAAAACATAAAAAATCTCTGAGAAGTCGGTCATCTAAATATTCCTTGAGATCCAATGTGTTAATTTACTATTTTAGTTGATCTCCCCTTCTATTGTTGTATTGTGTTAAATTCCACTTCATTTTACTATACTGCACCTGCACCTGCATATTCAGTACCTTTTGAGCCAATGCACATAGCACCAGTGAGTCTGTTTGCTTTGTTAGAAGCATGGATTTATTAGATCAGGTCGGATGGTTGAATCATGTTTATTTTCCTCTTATACATGTCATAGTGCAGTGCCTTTTTTGACATCTCTGCCATCCAGACAAGTGATACTGTACTGCATCAGGATTTATGCAGCTCAGTCTGCTCCTAAGTGGCGACTTCATGGTAAGCCATACATCTTCAATACCACCTGCTGTGAAAGCTCTGACAGCCTGGTGACATTAGTTCATGACATGATCAACTGAAGAGCCAGCTGATACTCACGATGGTGATTCTGCTGCACCAGGGTGTTAACCTGTGGCCTCTCTCGATGGCATCTTGCTGTCATACGGCCCAAGAGAGCGATGCAGCTGATGAACTGCCAGAATCTTGATCGAATTCATGCTCAGTCATGTATCGACTTTTAAATGGAAACTGCCCTCGACTGTGACTCGATGACTCTTGGAATGCTGCTGCTATGAAATAAGTGACTATCTATTCTGCTATTTGCACCCATGTTGGCCCAAAACTATGGTTTCAAGTCACAACAACTTTGTAAAACACCTTGTGGAGTGACCTCAGTGGTTACAATTTGCAGGTGTCTTCTGCAGTCACTGCATTAGTGGGACTGCACAGCTATGTCGGGCTCCTCATGTACTCCATAAACATGAACCCATAATTGGAATGGGCCTCTTGCATCATATCTCCATAACTCGTTTGACTGTGTCAAAGTCACTCCACATATTCCAGTCACTTACCTATGATTCACACAAAATACATCAGTGGTGCTACAGGTTGTGAGGATACAGGGTTTTAGGTTAGTACCCTCTTTGGTACGTTTTGGCCGAACGATAGTTATTGTTGGCGTGCAGGGAGAGCTGCTGGCAACAATGCTTAGGTTGGAATGCTATTTGTTTGTTGGCCGTTGTGCGGCAGTCTCCCACCGACCGCAGAGCAAGGCGGTAGCATGTCGGCAGTGAGTTCGTAACCTGTGTTTAGTGGTGGCTAAAGTTTTTGCCATTCTGTCGTATCGCATACGGGTTGCAGTTGCATATTGAAATGTTTCAGTGTGGACTTGTAGACATTCATCGTAGTGGCATGCAGTTATTTAATAAGTGTGTTTAAAGGGAAGAGTTTTTAACATTTGTCATTCCACAATAAAGGAAGTTAGCAAAGTTTATTGTTATGGATCAACCTATTAATTGTCCACATCCCATACCGTCAAATCATTGGAACAATTATTAAATGATTAAGCAGCAAATAGAATGTAACGGCAACTTCGCCCATCGAGGATTAGGTGGACGCAGCTGTGACGTTACAAGGTGCCTTGAACTGACACTGTGGCCAGGCACTTTTACTTATATTTGTGATATTCATATTAATAGAATGATGTTTGTACATTATGTTTTACAAATGTATATTGTAAATACAACTGTATGTTATGTTTTCTTTTGAATTTTGTTCCTTGGAGATCCCTTCTATTGGCATTGGATCATATCAGTGTAATTTTATTCTTTTATTATTCTACAGTTGACATTTCATTAACGGTGTTAAACTGTAACCTATTTTCTTGATTTAGACACAACATGTTTATGAGAATCATTTTAAAGTAAAAACTGATTTGTAATGAAGTAAGAAAACTTTATCTGTGAATTTAAATTGTTTCACAGACTACAACATACATATTTTTCCACTTTTCAAGATAGCCACCATGGATATATATATTTGTCAAGTTATGGCACCAGCTTTGGGTTCCCAGTATAAAAGACCTGTGCTGCTTGACTGTTAAACCAGTTAGTAACAGTTTCTTGCAGCATATCATCATTTTCCAAGCGATTTATACCAGGAAATTCCTTCATTTTAGGGAAAAGACTAAAGTCTGATGGTGCTAAATCAGGACTGTATCATTTAAGACAGTATCAGGGATGATCAATTCATGACAGTAGGCTATCACAATCATAATTCATCATCAACATTTTTCATTAACCAGCCTGCACCATTTATGAACATTTTCATTTTTAATTACACCTACACCATAATCTTTAATGAACTTCCACTGAATTTCACCAGGACGAACTTATTTTGCATTTAAGAACTGAATTACTGGGTGCACTTCAAAAAGTGTGATATTGACATGGTGACAAACCAGTACAACCATTGAACTAACATCAGCAGGGACATGAAACATGATGGTAGTATAGTGAGAGGCTGTCGAAAAGTGGCCAGCCATGAACAAACATCATGCGACGGGCTGTGTGAACACGATGCGATATCGGTTCTAACTTTAAAATGACCCTCCAATATCCTCAAACGTTTTATATAATTATATGTGCGAATGCTACAGCATTCTGAAATAATTGTAACATTTATAATTATTCATATTCACGGAATGTATGACAGTAACTGTGAATGGGTAAAGCTGAAAATGTGAACCCAGCAGGGACTCAAACCTGGGTCATGTGCTTTCTAGGCAGTTGCGCTGACCCCTACACCATTGCGGACATAGCGATCACCACTCGTGCAATCGATTACTCAAGCATGCCTCCCACCACGTACAAACTCTCAATTTTACCCTGCCCACTATTACTCAAACTCATATTATTTAAACTGATCCCCATAAGAGAAAGGACCTAGGAGTGCCTCTGCACTGACGAAATGATCATTGCCCGTCGTCGGCAAATAGTACAAGTTTTTATATATATATATATATATATATATATATATATATATATATATATAATGTGCGTGTGTGTGTGTGTGTGTGTGTGTCCAGAAGAACAGACACCACATATATATAACTCATTTCCACATATGAAGATGACAATTTAAGTGGTTTTTGAGATTGCTAATGGTATGTTCTGCTTTACTATCTCGGCCAAAAAAGGTGGTTTGAATAAAATCTACAGCATCTATCTTTACAAGCCTCTGTTCCATTCATGCTATGTTGAATAATTATAACCGATATATTTGTTTACCTAATACATCAATTTACAGCTACTAACTCTCCTCTGCCATTAGAGGCGAAGGAACATGTAAATGTATCACTGTAAGCTATCAGTATACACCAGTACTACTGACAATGCTAAATTGGTGAAGCAGGTCAGAAATTTACATATGTAAGTATTTGATCTTATGCTGTTTGCATGGATTCATAGCAAGAGTGTATGCATTTTGGGTTCTATAATACTTCTGTGTAACATTTTCAATTATTAGTATAAGATACAGAGATTTTTGTAAAGAACAAATTAAAATATTATAACACACCTTAGAGATAAGTATTTCCTTTTACTGTAGCAGCATTGAATCATACTTCAATAACAAACAACTAACTTATCTCAGTGACAGTTGTAACAAGATTGATACACAAAGGTATACTGTGGAGTAAATGTGTTGAGGTGGACATTAAAGGCTTCTAGTCTATTCTGACCAACAAGTGGTCTACCCATCCTCACATACCTGCTTCTGCCAGTAACACATCTTCTATATTAGTGATTTGTCTGTTTCTTTCTTATGTGTCTGTATTACCCCATGATAAATAAATAATAAATCTCCTACCTAGCAAATTTTACTAATATTTGACTGCAAACTTTGCATATGTGACATTTCTAGAAGCAAGTATCCTGTAGAGAGATGGAATTCTGGAAGCATTTCCTAGGCTGTGCATTTATCAGTCACCAAGAGCCTTCTGAGCTACTTTTATACTTGCCCACATTCATTGGGACAGGTGAATCCTAACGGCACTGACTTTCATTTGAGATTTCTGTATTGTGTGTTTATATGGGTCCCAAATACCACAGTAGCAAGGTAAGCAATGAGAGCTTCTGTGCTGTTTCAAGTGGTGAGGTGCGCCAGGGAAGAATGCGGAGCGGCTCACATATGGAGGGTCGCAGTAGATGGCGCGGCACCACATGGGCTCGCTGTGGTAGCAGACGCACAGCGAGCAGGGGCTGGGGCCCGGCACGTACAGCAGGCCGTGCTGCACCGACCGGCCCTCGAAGTCCGTGCAGTCCTCCTCCATCGCCTCTGCAAGCAAAGCAATCTGGTTACGTAATCACTCTGATGCTGAGGTCAATGCTCGGTGGGGTAGTACAGCTAGAACTGAATCAACTGCCAAAGGGACATATAAGGCACTCATCATAGTGTATGTTCCCAGTGGTGGACTAAGGCTATCGGAGGCCTGGGCTAGCGGCACTTGAAAATACATGTACTACTATTAAAAAAAGTAACTGGAGATTTGGAGGCCCCAGAACCAGAGACCAAGAGCAATGTGGAAAAAAAAAAAAAAAAAAAAAAAAAAAAAAAAAAAAAAAAAAAAAAAAAAAAAACAGAAGTAAATCACACTATCGAGGTAGTCTTGTGTAGTTCGCGAACGAACGAACTAGTTCGGAAGAGCGCTCCCACAGGCGAACTACGCGAACTAGTCCGCAGATCCCTCGCCTCTTGACTTCGGGAACAGCGAGAGGGCGCAAGAGCGCGCAGAATCGCGTGATTCCCTTCTGCCAGTTACCTTCATTTAGAGCTGAGATGCAGCTCAGCTGTAGTTTCATAGTTCACTGCCACAAGAAATCTATTTTAAAAATGAAGTACTACGAATACTCTGTATGCGAAGTAGTTGAATACCATTGTATCGCCCATTCGTGTAAATAACTGGTTTATTTACCTAACTATTTGATGTCAAATTGCCCAAAAATACGGGTAATAGCACACGCTTTAGCAACACTGGTTCATTACATAAAAAAGCTGTCATAAAAAAGAGCTCTTTTATTAGCGGTAGCAAAAGCCAAAAAGAGCGGACGAACTAGAAGGAGCGGACGAACTAGGAGCAGCGGACGAACTAGGAGCAGCAGACGAACTAGGAGCAGCGGACGATTATGCCAAACGTATCTCGCTTCATAGTTCGTTGAATTCTTTTCCGAAGAGCGACGGGCAATAGCGAGAGGTTGCGTAGCAGAATTAAAAATCACATGTTTGCCTTCTGTTAATGAGTCATTTCGAGGTGAGCGTCTGCCTGCTAGATTACATAGTTCAGTGCTACAACATTTCTGTTTTGATGTGTTCTGCACTCTGCAATATCTGACTAATAAATTCCATAATCCCAATATATAGAGATAACTCTAAACTTAAACGCGAGAAGTTATCCACAAACTGTTTCTTTTGGTTTGCGTGATATCGATAGCGGCTCAAGCAGCAAGCGCATGAAGAAGCTAGGTGGGAGAACTTCCCCCTCGACCTGCACGTGCAGATCATGCCGCTCAGCCGTCACTGGGAGCGGACGAACTAAAAGAACGAACTAGTTCGCAGCAGAGCCGTGAACTAGAGTGAGCGCTCCCGATCGCGAACTATTATGCGCAAGTCTATATGGAGGTATCTGGAGGCCCCCAAAGAGGATAGGCTCGGGGCGGTCCACCCCTCCCCTCCTCTTAGTCCACCACTGTCTGTTCCTTTAGGTCTGCACACATGTGAAGTACATTTGCGACAAAACAGAAGACAAACACAGCCTGCCAGGCTTCAGAAATGGCAAGTTTTCGGAACTTTTACATATATAAAAAAAGAAAGTGTAACTGTAAATAGTGACGGGAAGGGGCAATGTGCTACAAGAAACAAATGGAGAGGGCAACATAAAAAAGTGAGTAACCTTAATGGTTCATTTTATACGGAATAAAATAAACCCATAGCATTAACTGGGTAAATTTGAAGATATGATAAACAGCACAGAGACGGCGTCCAAACGATATATATTGAAGCGGTTCATATCGAAACGATTTGCAGCGAACAAACTTTTCATGATTTTAAAGGATGTGGTTAGGCAGGGACCTAAAAGTACAGCTTAAATTGCCTCAAGTAAACATAATTATCACAGTACCATTGGGATAATATCTTAATACTTATGTATTGTAGATAATATGCTAATGTTAAGGGTAAACTTTTTCAAAAGCAGTGTGCACAGCTAGAACACTAGGAGAAAGGGTCATATTCACTATTCAAGATTAAATGTAACTTTGGCACAGAAAGGGGTGAATTTTGCTGCCACAAATGTCTTTGATCACTTACCAAGTAGCATCAAAAGTCGGTAAAACTTTACAACGCATCTCGCCGCGCTCCAGTGCTTATGTTGGCAACAGATGAACAGTGAAGTGTAGAATTGCATAAATATTTTTCACGAGCTACAGAGTAAATGTTATTGCTGCTCGTTTCACTCGCAGAAATATTAATACTGTACCTGCTCTATGGTTGACAGGTTCTTGTATGTACCCTTGTCCGTTTGGTTAACTGACTATCCTCGTAAATTAAATATTACAATTGTGACAAATAAAGTCGCGGTATCAATTGTAACCATGTAAGTGACATTGCTGAATTCTCTGAAGTGCTTGCACTAGACATTACACGGCTCTACACTTCACACACTAATCACTATTGCAATATATATATATATATATATATATATATATATATATATATATATATATATATATATATATATATATATATATATATATATATTTCTGTACACTTGACCACTGAAGATGCTTTAAAATAATGCGAATCGCGTCTAAAGTAGAATAATTTACAGTTGCAAAAGTCGGTAACCTAACCTATACAAACCTTTATTTGAAGCATTAGCCTGCAACCATTATTGTTTTAAATAAAGAAGTGATAGAATTAGTTACTTATGTTTTATTTAGTGAAAAATAATGTAATTAAAGTGGTAAGACTTGCTTAACGCGCTTTTTATGCAGTCGATATTTTACTTGGATATTTCAAAAGTCGTTCACACAGAAATATTTCTACGAAATATGTACATTTTAAGGGACTTTTTATTGTCGCATAAAATAACAATCAGAATTGCATTTCTCACACAACTTTCAATGACAGCATTCCTTTTTCTCAAAGAAGTCGTCCGGATATGTGGAGTTGGTTTCGCAAGCTTAGTGAAAGGCAACAATCAGTACTATGCACGAATCAACAATACATTGACCATAGGTACGGTGCACAATGCTTTTATATACGTGTTGGCAGAGAGCATAAACATTCCGTAGACACACGAACTCTGCCGACTTCTTCCGATCACAGAGGGACCATGTGTGAATATATTCTGCATGTACAGTACATCTGTATAGAATTAACGCTTGAAAACTCCTTTTGGTCTGTCCGAACAAGCTAGGTAAGTGTTCTCTTTGGTGAGAACTGTCAACGGGAGAAGCATTCGCAAGTGCTTGCTCGTGATCATCGGTTGTCGGCAGGGTTGTGATAGCCAGAGCGCGATTCTCTTACCAACACTGTAAAATTCTTGTATTTTGCTAAAAATTCTCGTACGTCTCAAAAATATTATATTTGTGGCGTATTATAGATTACATTTGTAACATTGTTTGCGTGCTTTGAGATTCAGGATGTCGCTTTATTTGTGACATTTAACCCTTGTAATGTATACAAGTAGAATTCGTTATGCTTGCAACACAGCGCGATCGAGCAACCAGATTGGAGGAGGGCGTACATTATGCCCAACCAGAAAGAATTCGAAAAAAATTAAAGAAAAAACTGATAATCCTTGTTGATTTACCGTAACAACAAACTTTGTAAAAATTATCAATATGTACAAAAGTTTACACTCTTAGAAATACCAACAAACTTTGGATCATGTATATTACCGAGAAGGGAGCACGTTACGATCAACACAAAACATTTTAAAATTACATTTTTTGTTAATTGTTGTTGATATTTTCTATCGGCATACTTTTTAAAGAGATGTGTAAATACGGTCGTGAACCTGAAAATATAGAAAACTTCATTTATAACAATTGATATTTTTTTACAGTTTAAAATATAATGTAGGCCTACCTGCCTAGATTACAATATATTCAGAAGGTAGTTAACGTTAACCCACCACCCCTCCTACATGCTCCTTGGTATTGTCAAGTTAAAAAACCGTATGGAGAGAAAAAGAGAGTGAATCGTTATTTTTCGCACTTTTAATTTTTGTCAATGGTCAGGGTGTAACGTTTCTGCTATGTTGCGAACTCCTAAAAATCAGTTGCCAACATAGAAACACGAAATATCTGATACCTAAAGTAAAACTTCATTACCGTACATGTAAAATATTACATTTTCGCCTTCTGTTCGAAATTCTATTTACACTATTAGTAAAATGCTTTTAAGAAATAGTACGTTCATTTAAATATAACTTTAGCTGACCTTTTACGTAATTTTCAGTTTTTAATACTTTCGTAAATAATAGCAGCAAACACTAAAAAATGCATTACACTTAGTTTCGGAAATTGCTGAACCTATATAGATACTAATTTGTATGAAAACAATAATGCTACATGTTATAAACTATTGCACAACATGATTTCATATATACCTTTTGTTTAAATAAATTAGGGCAGACCATGTTTTATATATCATTAGATCCTAAATTAAATACTGATAATTTTTCATGCACTAAAATTAATAATCCGTTTGGTACTAAGAAACTATCTTCGAAATTAACAAAACTACGACAACCATATACAAATCCGTATTAATAAATAATTTGACCACAAACTGAAACTCACTAAAATTCCATGTCACAATAATATTACGCCTACACAAATATGTATGCATTTCGAAAACACACATAATGTAAATAATTTGAGCACTGTAAATACTAGTCAAAAGGATGACGTTAAATTTGTGTACTACATTTAAATACAAATTTCATGAAACAAGTACATACATTGACATAAATAGTCAAAGCTTAAATGTAATACGTTAATTTCTGTATTTTGGCATATTTAATGTAAAAGAATACTGTTTAATTGTGAATTACAAAACCTTGTAATCATTTTTATTACGTAGTTATACAGAAAGATGTTGGAGAGAAACCATGTTTTATTCAGTTGTTGAGTGGCCAGAAACCTATAAGCAGCCGTGTTAGCTTGCTGCTGCCTTTTTTTTTTATTGTGCAATGTTTAAGTGGAAATAAAATCGTTTCCATATCAACTGAGATGCCATTACTTTACAAAAAGATCCTGTAAAATCAAATTCTTTAGTGAATGCCAAAGATAACTCACAACGCAATGGACTTCAGCCAGCATATAAGATAAGTTCAACTTCACCTACAGTGGAATGACTTTGTTTTAGACTGTGAACTAACAAAACTTTCCGTAATTCAGGAAAACGTTAGGGCTCAGTTTGAGTCATTCCGAAAAGAGGTGATGGACGTTAGAAGGGTTTGAAGCTTCATTCTCGAATTCAGTTGGCCGCTTGGTGCTTAGTCAGTCTCTCCGGCTCAATCTGATGACTGGCAAGAGGCCGTATTGTCCACAATCATGAATCCACAAGAAATTATAAGCATTCCATTAATATACGCGTTAAATCAGTGGCGGATTTTCACATTTGCCGGCAGTAGACTATTCAGATTTTGCCCTCTACTATACGATACCCTGTTTTGAAAATCATACTAATTATATAAGTTGAGAGTGAAGAGATAAAAACCTTCCGTTTTGCTGACGACATTGTAGTTCTGTCAGAGACAGCAAAAGGTCCTGGAGGAGCAATTGAACGAAATGGACAGTGTGTTGAAAGGAGCATATAAGATGAACATTAACAAGAGTAAAACAAGTGTAATGGAGTGCAGTCTTAGAAAATCAGGCGACGCTGAAGGAATTAAATTAGATAACGAATCAATGAAGGTGGTAAACGAGTTTTGTTACTTGGGCAGTAAAATAATATCTGATTGTCGCAGTGCAGAGGATATAAAATGCAGAATGGCAATGGAAAGAAAAGCGTTTTTGAAACAGACAAAATTTGTTAACATCCAATATTGATTTCTCAAGGCATTTGTGTGGAGTGTCGCCTTGTATGGGAGTGAAACATGGACCATAAACAGTGCGGACAGGAAGAGAATAGAGGCTTTTGAAATGTGGTGCTACAGAAGAATGCTAAAGATTAGGTGGGTGGATGGCGTAACTAATGAAGACGTACTGAACAAAATTGGGGAGAAAAGGAATTTCTTGCATACCTTGACTAAAAGAAGGGTTCGATTGGTAGGACACATTCTTAGACATCTTGGAATTGTGAATTTTGCGTTGGGGGGAAGTGTATGGGGTAGAAATCGCAGAGGGAGACCAAAAGATGCATATAATAAGCAAATTCAAATGGATATAGGTTGCCGATCTTATGAGGAGATGAAGAGGATAGAGTAGGGTGGAGAGCTGCATCAAACCAGTGTCTGGACTGAAGACCACAACAACAAAAGGTAGAAAATAATAGCGGTGCTTGGGGCACGCCTGACGATACACTCGTCTCTGATGAACAAGTAGTGCGTTCTATTACTTAGGAAGTCTTCCAGCCGGTCACAAATCTGCGAACCTATTCAAAAGCTCGTATGTTCGTTATCGGTGTGCCAGGCGACTGGCGAAAGTGGTTGGCCCTGTGTGATGGCCTCTGTTGCCTCCTCCACGACAAGGCGTCGGCGACAACGCCATCCTCAGCATTCTCGAACGCCGGCCTCCCACGTTCATCAGGCGCTCGCCGCCGTGACGAGGACGTTCATTACACTAACGAGCTGCAGCTGACAGCAGACACCGGCGATGCTACTCCAATTGCTGGTCGTTTCGGATGGCACTCGGGCACCGAGGAGGCGAAACGTGAAGCAGCTGGAAACTCAAGATGGATTCAGGAGAAGGAAGGAAGATTAGGTAGGGTCTCACGCACGTGCCAGACGGCTTCAGAGGTACTTCATTTCATAACGTACAATCCGATATACAGCTTTCTTTTATAATACACAACATGCAATGAAATGACGAAGGATTGTCTACACTACAATAAACCGTCATTAATGTTTCTCAAATTACAAATCTGTAAAACTATTCGACTGATTTTCACGGGCTTTCACAGTTGAGCGATGTTCGAGGCAACATACACAATTATTTCAACGAAATCGCACCTTGAAAATAGAAAGTCTACTGACTTAAAATTTTGTCCGTAACCGTCGTCTGTCCGAAAGTACACTCCTGGTCATTAAAATTGCAACACCACGAAGATAATGTGCTACAGACGCGAAAATTTACCGGGAGGAAGAAGACGCTGTAGTATGCAAATGAATAGCATTTCAGAGCATTAACACAAAGTTGCCGCCATGACGACACCTACAACGTGCTGACATGAGGAAAGTTTCCAACCGATTGATCATACACAAACATCAGATGACCGGCGTTGCTGGCGAAACGTTGTTGTAATGCTTTGTGTAAGGAGGACAAATGCGTACCATCACGTTCCCGGATTGTACCCTATCGCGACTGCGATTAATCGTATCGCGACATTGCTGCTCGCGTTGGGCGCGATCCAATGACTGTTAGCAGAATATGGAATCGGTGGGTTCAGGAGGGCAATACAGAACGCCGTGTTGGATCCCAACGGCCTCGTATCACTAGCAGTCGAATGACAGGCATCTTATCCGCATGGTTGTAACGGATCGTGCACCACGTCTCGATCCCTGAATCACCAGATGGGGACATTTGCGAAACAGCAACCATCTGCACAAACAGTTCGACGACGTTTCCAGCAGCATGGACTATCAGCTCGGAGACCGTGGCTGCGGTTACCCTTGACGCTGCATCACAGACAGGAGCGCCTGCGATGGTGTACGCAACGATGAACCTGGATGCACGAGTGGCAAAACGTCATTTTTTTCGGATGAATCCAGGTTCTGTTTACAACACCATGATGGTGGTATCCGGGTTTGGCGTCGTCGCGTTGAACGCACATTGGAAGCGTGTATTCGTCATCGCCATACTGGAGTATCACCCAGCGCGATGGTATGGGGTGCCATTGGTTACACGTCTCGCTCACCTCTTGTTCGCATCGACGGCACTTTGAACAGTGGCTGTTACATTTCTACGCCAGTCACTACTCTGAAGTGTTGAAGTGCATGGGCATCTGTACCTGTACACGCCATCCAAGCTCTGTTTGACTCAATGTCCAGGCGTGTCAAGGCCGTTATTACCGCCAGAGGTGTTCTGGGTACTGATTTCTCAGGATCTATACACCCAAATTGCATGAAAATGTAATCATATGTAAGGCTTAATTTCATCACAGTCGGAATAGGGTAAAGAGAAAGCGTAATTTCAAATTTTACGAGCCGGTTCTGTTTGGGGGTACAGAGTAGAGCTGTAGCAAACCGTATGTATTCGATACTGAGTAGCGGATACTTTGGCTGATTCGAAGTACTGAATCGTTACTCACAAATACATTTCGTTATTCGCAACTGCCGTATCGGTTTTCGTTAGAGTTCATATCGATACGGTATGCATATATTCTGTGATACTATTTACCATGAGATGAGTAATTTATACAGACATTCGTGACGAATTTTAAACCATATTGTATAGCTCTACGTGTTTTGATGGTTATTTTTGTTTTTTTGGATTATACTTCTGACCTCGATGATTCGACGTCCGCTTTTAAAGCAAACATACGTTTTATGGTATTTTTTTACCAATAAAGATTTCAGTTGAATGGTTAATCTCTATATATAAAACGCAATGTCCTGACTGACTGACTGACTTATCATCTCCCAGCCCAAACCACTGAAGATAGAAACTTGAAATTTGTAGAGGTTGTTGGTCTTACTCTGTAGGTGTCATTAGAGAAGCGATTTTTCGATATTCCGTCCGTAAGGGGTTGAAATAGGGAATGAAACGCTTTTTGAAAATACGTTACTATTTAGGAAATTTTGAATGTAGAACTACAAAATTTCGCATTTTAATTCAGGTTCCGAATTTAAAAGACACGTGTTTCGGCATCCTTTGAAATTCAACTAATAAGTGAGTAAAATTAGCGACGCAAAAAATTGATTTTCAAAAATCTGTTGCTGTTCACTCAAATTTTAAGCTACAACGACGAAACTTCGGATATGGAATCTTGGTCAAGATAAAAAAAAAACCGTGTTTCAGTACTTTATGGAAATTCGACAAGTAAGAGGGTAAAATAGGCGATGAAAAATTCTTTTTGAAAACACGTTGCTATTAAGACAATTTTGAAGCTATAGCTGCAAAAATTGATATTTGAATTGATATTAGAATTTTTAAAAATGCGTGTTTCGGTATTTTTGGAAATTCAACCATTAAGGGGGTTAAATTGGAGAGGGGATGCTTTTCGAAAATCTTTTGCTATTAAGGCAATTTTGAAGCTACAACCACATGGATTTTTATACGTTTTTTGTTTTGGTCGGTATTTTCAGAAAATTAATAATTTAGGGGGTGAAATAGGGGATGAAACATTTTTTGAAAATGCGTTGCTACTAAGCTAATTTGGAACCCAGAATTACAAAAAATGATATTTGCATACTTGGTTGGAATTTAAAAGACACATGTTGGAGTATTTTTCGAAATTCAACTGTTAAAAGGTGCCATAGGGGGTTACAAGTAGTAAATCAAATGATTGTAAATCTTAAGAGACTCAACTACGGGGTCATCAGTCCCTAAGGCATACAAACTAATTAAACTAACTTAAACTAACTTAAACTAAGGACAACACAAACACCCATGCCCGAGGGGCGAATCGAACTCCCGACGGCGAACAGCAGCGCGCACCGCAGCATGGCGCCTCAATACACACGGCCATTCTGCCGCGGCTACAAGTAGTTTTACAACATTTCATTATGATAGTACTTAACTATAGCTATGAAAATTTATATTAGGAGGGAGAATCAACTGGTGCAGACCAACCAGCCTACGCATACGAAACAGCGGGCGCTAAGCTACTTATTTATATACATGTGATGTCTATTCCGAAAGAACAGACGTCACTTCTGATCCTGCAGTTGTTGTTCTTTCATATTCACAGAATATATGACATCAACTGCGATGTCATATAGTCTGTGAATACGGTTAATTATTTGTTTTTGACCTTGTGTACTGTAAAAAGTCCTGTAAAAGGTACTCAAAAGTTATCATCTACACATTTTCATTCACGATGGTCTTATCTTACTTGTTAATGTCAGATATTATAGTACAACAGTCTGCTGCTCGCAAATGTATTGCTACTACTACGATCAGTCACACTTGCATTGTTTACGAAATATTCTAGTTCATTATGACTTTTCATGAGCGAACTATGGACCAAACCTCCGTGTAGCGTGCGGGAACAGTACATAAAATGTAGGTCACGGGTGGGTCTCGGTGATTTTGATCAAATTGTATGACTATTGTATTTTAATCACGGTGTAAATAGACTGTACCAATCATTTCCTCAGTAATACAACTGCGTCAAAAAGCAGGTTTACAGTATCTGCGTGGCAAATTTAATGGTTAAAGGAGTATTAACGGTAACAGTTTAAAATTTATTCGTGGTCTGAAAGACAGTTTAGAGGCCGTATATCTGGGTGGTACCGGTAACGGGAGTAACGAGTATCGATACGTTTGTAACGAGTGCTGTTTCTTTCAGTAACGGATACGTACACGCACGCATCTTTTCGTTACTCTCACAGGTCTCGTATGGCTTAATACACCAAAGAACCAACATATGCTGATCCTATCTTTTAGTAGAGAGCCCAGTGTTCCCACATCAAAATAGTTTAATTCCGCCGCGAGCACATAATAATTTCGCCACACTATCGAATACAATTCACATTACTGACGATATATACCGTGAATGATTTAAACTGTAAACAATAATATACATAGCCGTGCGGGAGTAGCCGAGCGGTCTGGAGCTCCACGTTGCGGATCGCGAGGCCTCCCGCGTCGGTGGTTCGAATCCTCCCTCGGACATGGATGTGTGTGTTGTCCTTAGGTTAGTTTAACTTAGTTTACGTAGTTCGTAAGCTAGGGACTAATAACCAAGCAGTTAAGTCCCATAGAATTACAAACATTTGAACATTTTTAACATACATAGCTACGGCATTTGAGGTTCATAGAAACCAACGATGACAATCATGAGCTTCAGTATTGTGGCTCACACACAACGTTGCTGTTAATGTAATAATTATATTTGATGCAACTTGCGATGGTATAAGAAAATTATTTGCAAGGAGCCTTATTTGAAATGTTTCCGTGTTACTTGAAATGTTCTCATTTAATCAGTTTGCATAGAATAATTCTTTTCTGGAGTTTCTCATCTCGTGAAAACTTACTTGTTTGTTCCCTTTCCTTCTTCTGTGTTCAACATCAAGTTTTCACGTACCTTTGACGTTACTACGTGCAGATCACAGTAATCTGATTCACACGATTCGTTGTAACGAAATGATTCAATGCCGAACTGTTATCATCTCGTGTTTTGGGTCTTTTGTTGTTCTTGAAAATTATTAATGATTTGCCATTCTATATTCATGATGATGTAAAGCTAGTTATTTTTGCTAACGATAAAACTATAGTAATCACTCCCGACAAACAAGAATTAACTGATGAAATTGCAAACAATGTCGTTCAGACATTTATTAGGTGGTTCGCTTCAAATGGATTCTTGTTAAACTTTGATAAAACACAATACATACAGTTCCACGCGGTAAATAGCATGACTCCTAGTCTATCAACAAAGTCTATAACTAAGGTAGAATATTCGAAGTTTTTAGGTGTGTCTATTGATGAGAAATTGAATTGGCAGCGACACATTGACGATCTACTGAAACGTTTAGGTTCTGCAACTTAACGCTATTGGGGTTATTGCAAATTTTGGTGATAAACATCTCAATAAAATATCTTACTATCCTTATTTTTATTCTCTGCTTTTATATGGCTTTTTTGGAGGTAATTATTCGTTGAGCAAAAAGTATTCATTGCACAAAAGCCAGTAATTAGTATAATTTCTGGAGCCCAGCCGAAATCGTCCTGCAGAAACTTATTTAAGGATCTTCACTGTAGGTGTATATTGTCTTATGAAATTTATTATGAATAACTCAACATAGTTCAATATTAATAACAGTGTGCATAGCTACAACACTAGGAGAAAAGATGATCTACGCTAATCAAGGTTAACTTTGGCACAGACGGGGGTGAATTATGCTGCCAAAAACGTCTTTGGTCACTTACTAGATAACATCAAATGTTTGGCAGATAGCCAACCAGCATTTGAAAACAAATTGGAATAATTTCTTAATTATAACTCCTTCTCCTCAGTAGATGAATTTATTCATAGAAATTAGTAATTTTATATAAAATATTTAAAAATTAAAAATAAAAGAAATGAAATGAAACATACAGTTATGTAAGATTATCTTTAACTAAACCGACACGTACCACATCATCACGAAATCTCGTATTTATGACCTATAAGAGTAAGTATTCATCTAATCTGTATCAATAGCGCTTTTCTTCACTATGGCATATCTTAAACGTTGTCGTCTCAGTTTTCACAGACCATTCATCTCCAAAAGAATATGAAAGTGTGAAGATTAAACTGTATGCACCATACATAGTACTTATTAAAACTGCATTAACCTGTAAATTACCAATGTTTTAAAATTTATGTAATACCGAATTAAATATATTTGTACTTTGAAATATCAATTCAGAGATTCAGTCAAAGGAACTTAATTTCCACAACATTTTTAATAAATTTAGCATTCCGCCGTTACGCCGCGTGGGTAAAAACAATCAGCTACGTTTAGTGGAGTTGCGGTATGGTTGGCGATACTGAGAGTTTATCTGCATTATCGTTTATCATTTTATTTACGTAACAACCAATGACAGTAATACTTCTCTTCGAAACTTATCCACCGACATAATGAAATGACGCAATCTTATCTTTACAAATACAATCTAACATTAAATTTCTGTGGCTATGAGATACAAATTTCCTTATTTTGCTTTAGCTGTTAAAAACCAAAGGAAAATAGATTTCATTTATATTTGAAATCTCTGCCAAGACATACGAATTTGAGTAAGTGATGCTAGAATTGTTCGTTTTTCCCCGATTGACGCGTAAGAAACGACAGAACGCCAAAGTCCTTAACGCCCGTTCCATCATAATTTCCATCGACTCGCCTGTCTTCTGCTCGAAACAATCTGATTGTCGATATTACGTGAAAATACATTTTTGTCAATGATTAGAAAATCAAATCTTCAAATAACTTTAAACCAATTGGACCAAACTGCTTCGGTCACCAGTCCCTATACTTACACTAAGGGCAGCACACACATTCATGCCCGAGGTGGGAGTCGAACTTCCGGCGGGAACGGCCGTCCAGTCCGTAGCAAGACGCCTTGTACCACGCGACCATTCTGCGCGGCAATGATAAGAAACCTTAAGAGCATTCAAGATAGTTCTTCAGTATTCGCCTCCAACTCGTGATTTTGCCACATGATATCCAGAAGATAAAGGCTATGTACGAGCTTATTTTTGGAATTACGAACAGTATTTGATTCAGGAAAAGATATTAAAAAAAGTATGGACTTGTAGAGGCGAAATGAAATTTGTAAACTGATTCGGGATTTGTTTCCAGATAGTAGTTCTACGCAGTATACTATATTGCATATAGAGTCATCTACGGGTTTCGAGTATTTGCAGGTGTGACCAGTGAAGAATGTTGGGACCTCTGATATTCGTATGACCTGGCAGACTATATTAATACTTATCCCAGACTGTTTGCCGATTTGCAGTGACCTATAACGAAGTGTTATCCGTAAAAAACAAATGTTCGGTAGAGTCTTGATGCGACTGCATATTCGTCCTGCTTATTTAAACATAAATAAACGTAAATTTCTACATTTAGCAAAACAACTTAGTCGATACCATTCATGACGACATCACTTTTAACGACGTATTGGCTACAAAGCGTAATATGACAGTCACGTCTAAGTGCTATGTAAACGTTATATTACAAAATCGCTTAATGCGACATTGATTACTGCGACTTATCGTTTATAACGAAGTATTTTTCATTAAAATGTTTAGGCAATGGATGGTTATTTTCATTTTTGTTTATAATTTATTTGGGTATTACTACAAGGAATGTAAAAAACAATATGGACACTAACATGGTCACAATATTTATTTGTTAGTAATGAGCTGGCCAGGGCTGGATTTGAGAACAACGGCAGCGCTTCTACGAGCAGGGTCGTACAGTGTCTTTATTGTCTCCAACAAGCTGCTATCTATTCTCGTACCGAAATATACCCTAATTCAGCGACGTTGGTTGGAGCTGTAAACTTGCTCCTCACTCCTTGCTCTGAAACCCCCAATGATGGTTCATTTATGTTGAAGTGTGGTGGTACAAAGCTCGACTGAATGTTTTCGGCTGGGTGCGAAGGCGGATTTTCTATATTTCTATATTTTCAGAGTGTCCATATGTTTATTTCTTCATGTGAGCGTATTGCATACAAATCTACAGTTTTATTCGAATATTTATGAAATTTTGCACACGTAATCTTTAATCCATGAGGACGGTCGCGCCGGCCGCGGTGGCCGAGGGGACTGAGGTGCTTCAGTCACGGTCAGCACGGCCAATACGGTCGGGGGTTCGAATCCCCCCTCGGGCATGGATATTTGTGCCGTCCTTAGTATTAGCTAGTTCATAAGTAGTTCGTAGTACCACCCCCATGAACCACAGACATTGCCGAGGTGGGGTGGCTTGTGTGCCTCAACGATGCAGATAGCCGTACCGTAGGTGCAACCACTGCGGAGGGGTATCTGTGGAGAGGCCAGACAAACGTGTGGTTCCTGAAGAGGGGCAGCAGCCTTTTCAGTAGTTATAGGGGCAACAGTCTGGATGATTGACTGAACTGGCCTTGTAACATCAGCTAATGTGGCTTTGCCACACAGCTACTGCGAACGGCTGAAAGCAAGGGGAAACTACAGCCGTTACTCTTCCCGAGGACATGCAGCTCTACTGTATGAACATATGATGGTAGCATCCTCTCGGGTAAAATATTCCGGAGGTAAAATAGTCCCCCCGTCGGATCTCCGGGCGGGGACTACTCAGGAGGATGTTATCATCAGGAAAGACAATACTGGCATTCTACGGATCGGAGCGTGGAATGTTAGATCCCTTAATAGGGTAGGAAAATTAGAAAATTTAAAACGGGAAATGGATAGGTTGAAGTTAGATATAGTGGGGATTAGTGAAGTTCGGTGGCAGGATGAACAGGATTTCTGGTCAGGTGAGTACAGGATTATAAATACAAAATCAGTTGGGGGAATCACAGGAGTAGGGCTGATAATGAATAAGAAAATAGGAATGCGGGTAAACTATTATGAACAGCACAGTGATCGCGTTATCATTGTCAAGATAGATACGAAGCCAACACCGACAACAGTAGTACAGGTTTATATGCCAACTAGGTCTGCCGATGATGAGGATATCGAAGAAATATATGAGGAGCTAAAGGAAATTATTCAGACCGTTAAGGGAGAGGAAAACTTCATTGTGATGGGAGACTGGAATTCGGTAGTAGGAAAAGGAAGTGAAGGAAAAATAGTAGGTGAATATGGACTGGGCAGGAGGAATGAAAGAGGAAGTCGCCTGGTAGAATTTTGCACGGAACATGATTTAATCGTAACTAACACGTGGTTTAAGAATCACAAAAGAAGGTTGTATACGTGGAAGAGAGCGGGAGACACCGGAAGGTATCAGATAGATTTTATAATGATAAGACATAGATTTCGGAACCAGGTTATAAACTGCAAGACACACCCAGGGGCAGATATAGACTCTGACCATAACTTGTTAGTCATGAACTGTAGGCTGAAGCTGAAAAAACTGCAGAAAGGTAGGAAAATAAGGAGATGGGACTTAGATAAATTGAAGGAAAGTGAAGTTCTGGAGAATTTCAGAGGGAGATTTAGGCAACAATTGACAGAAACAGGGGGAAATAAAACAGTAGAAGAGGAATGGGTAGTACTGAGAGATGAAATAGTCAAGGCAGCAGAAGACAAAATAGGTAGAAAGGCTAGACCTACAAAAAATCCTTGGATATCACAGGAAATACTAAATTTAATTGATGAAAGGAGAAAATATAAAAATGCAGTAAATGTTGTTGTTGTTGTGGTCTTCAGTCCGGAGACTGGTTTGATGCAGCTCTCCACGATAACCTATCCTGAGCAAGCCTCTCCATTTCGACATAAGAACGGCAACCTACATCTGTCTGAATCTGCTTAATGTATCCATCTCTTGGTCTTCCTCTGCGGTTTTTACCCCACACACTTCCCTCCAACGCTAAATTCACAATTCCTTGATGTCTAAGAATGTGTCCTACCAATCGATCCCTTCTTTTATTCAAGGTATGCCAGAAATTTCTTTTCTCCCCAATTCTGTTAATTACCTCCTCATTAGTTACACGATCCACCCACCTAATCTTCAGCATTCTTCTGTAGCACCATATTTCAAAAGCCTCAATCCTCTTCCTGTCCGCACTGTTTATCGTCCATGTCTCACTCCCATACAAGGCCACACTCCATACAAATGCCTTCAGAAAGGACTTCCTTAGGCTTAAATCAATATTCGATGTTAACAAATATCTCTTTTTCAAGAACGCTTTTCTACCCATTGCCATTCTGCATTTTACATCCTCTGTACTGCGACCATCATTTGTTATTTTACTGCCCAAGTAACAAAATTCATCTACATCCTTTATTGCTTCGTTATCCAATCTAATTCCTTCAGCATCACCTGATTTTCTTACACTGCACTCCATTACCATAGTTTTGCTCTTGTTAATGTTCATCTTATACGCACCTTTCAGCACACTGTCCAATCCGTTCAATTGCTCTTCCAGGTCCTTTGCTATATCTGATAGAATTACTATGTCGTCGGCAAAACGCAAAGTTTTTAATTCTTCACCCTGAACTTTAATTCCTTCTCCAAATTTCTCCTTGCTTTCCTTTATAGCTTGCTCTATGAACAAATTGAATAACATTGGAGAAAGGCTACAACCCTGTCTTACTCCCTTCCCAACCACTGCATCCCTTTCATGCCCTTCAACTCTGACAACCGCTGTCTGGTTTTTGTACAAGTTGTAAATAATCTTACGCTCCCTATATTTTACTCCTGCTTGTTTCAGAACTTGAAAGAGTTTATTCCAATCAACGTTGTCAAAAGCCTTCTCCAAATCTAAAAAAGCTAGAAATGTAGGTTTGCCTTTTCTTAATCTATCTTCTAGGATAAGCCGTAAAGTGAATATTGCCTCCCGTGTTCCTACATTTCTCCTGAACCCAAACTGATCTTCCCCGAGGTCGGCTTCTACCAGCTTTTCCATCCTTCTGTATATAATTCGTGTTAATATTTTGCAACCATGACTTATTAAACTGATGGTTCTGTAGTTTTCACACCTGTTTGCACCTGCTTTCTTTGGAATGGGGATTATAACATTTTTCTTAAAGTCTGAGGGTACTTCACCTGTCTCATACATCTTACACACCAGGTGAAACAATTTTGACATGGCTGGTTCTCCCAGAGACTTCAGTAGCTCTGAGGGAATATCATCTACTCCAGGGGCCTTGTTTCGACTTAGGTCTTTCAGGGCTCTGTCAAATTCTTCTCTCAGTACAGTGTCTTCTATTTCATCTTCATCTACATCCTCTTCCCTTCCTACAATATTGTCTCGAAGTTCATTTCCTTCATAGTGCCCCTCTATATACTCTTTCCACCTTTCAGCTTTCCCTTCTTTGCTGAGAACTGGTTTTCCATCAGAGTCCTTGATATTCATAGAGCTGTTTTTCTTATCTCCAAATGTTTCTTTTATTTTACTGTAGGCTGTATCTATTTTTCCCCTATTTATACATTCTTCTATATCCTTGCATTTGCCTTCTAACCACTCCTGGTTAGCAATTTTGCACTTCCTGCCAATCTCATTTCTTAGTCGTCTGTACTCCATTTTGCCTGTTTCATTTACTGCATTTTTATATTTTCTCCTTTCATCGATTAAATTTAATATCTCCTGTGATATCCAAGGATTTTTTGCAGGTCTTGCCTTCCTACCTATTTTGTCCTCTGCTGCCTTCACTATTTCATCTCTCAATTTTACCCATTCCTCCTCTACTGTTTTATTTTCCCCTGTTTCTGTCAGTTGTTGCCTAAAGCTCCCTCTGAAATTTTTAAGAACTTGAGGTTCCTTCAATTTATCCAGGTCCCATCTCCTTATTTTCCTACCTTTTTGTAGTTTCTTCAGTTTCAGCCTACAGTTCATAACCAACAAGTTATGGTCAGAGTCTATATCTGCCCCTGGGTATGTCTTACACTGTAGAACCTGGTTCCGAAATCTATGTCTTACCATTATAAAATCTATCTGGTATCTCCCGGTGTCTCCTGGTCTCTTCCACGTGTACAACGTTCTTTTATGATTCTTAAACCAGGTGTTTGTAATAACTAAATTATGTTCTGTGCAAAATTCTACCAGGCGGCTTCCTCTTTCATTCCTTTTGCCCAGACCATATTCACCTACTATCTTACCTTCCCTTCCTTGTCCTACTACCGAATTCCAGTCGCCCATAACAATTAAGTTTTCCTCTCCCTTAATTGTCTGAATAATTCCCTTTAGCTCCTCATATATTTCTTCGATTTCCTCATCATCGGCAGAGCTAGTTGGCATATAAATCTGTACTACTGTTGTCGGTGTTGGCTTCGTATCTATCTTGACAATGATAATGCGATCACTGTGCTGGTCATAGTAGTTTACCCGCATTCCTGTTTTCTTATTCATTATCAATCCTACTCCTGTGATACCTCCAATTGATTTTGTATTTATAATCCTATACTCACCTGACCAGAAATCCTGTTCATCCTGCCACCGAACTTCACTAATCCCCACTATATCTAACTTCAACCTATCCATTTCCCTTTTTAAATTTTCTAATTTTCCTACTCGATTAAGGGATCTAACATTCCACGCTCCGACCCGTAGAATGCCAGTACTGTCTCTCCTGATGATCACATCCTCCTGAGTAGTCCCCGCCCGGAGATCCGAATGGGGGACTATTTTACCTCCGGAATATTTTACCCAAGAGGATGCCATCATCATATGTTCATACAGTAGAGGTGCATGTCCTCGGGAAAAATAACGGCTGTAGTTTCCCCTTGCTTTCAGCCGTTTGCAGTAACTGTGTGGCAAAGCCACATTAGCTGATGTTACAAGGCCAGCTCAGTCAATCATCCAGACTGTTGCCCTTGTAACTACTGAAAAGGCTGCTGCCCCTCTTCAGGAACCACACGTTTGTCTGGCCTCTCCACAGATACCCCTCCGATGTGGTTGCACCTACGGTACGGCTATCTGTATCGTTGAGGCACGCAAACCACCCCACCTCGGCAATGTCTGTGGTTCATGGGAGTAATGAAACAGGCAAAATGGAGTACAGACGACTAAAAAATGAGATTGACAGGAAGTGCAAAAGTCCAAGCAGGAGTGGTTAGAAGCCAAATGCAAATCTGTAGAAGAATGCATAACAAGGGGAAAAGTAGATACCGCCTACAGGAAAATAAAAGAGACATTTGGGGACAAGAAAAGCAACTCTATGAATATCAAGAACTCAGATGGAAAACCAGTTCTCAGCAAAGAAGGAAAAGCTGAAAGGTGGAGAGAGTACATAGAGCAGCTCTACAAAGGAAATGGACTTAGAGACGATGTTGCAGGAAGGGAAGAGGAAGTAGATGAAGATGAAATAGGAGATACTATACTGAGAGATGAATTTGATAGAGCCTTGAAAGACCTAGGTCGGAACAAGGCCCCAGGAGTAGATGACATACCCTCAGAGCTACTAAAGTCTCTGGGAGAGCCAACCATGACAAGACTATTTGAACTGGTGTGTAGGATGTATGAGACAGGCGATATACCCTCAGACTTTAAGAAAAATGTAATAATCCCCATTCCAAAGAAATCAGGCGCAGACAGGTGTGAAAATTACAGAACCATCAGTTTGATAAGTCATGGTTGCAAAATTTTAACACGAATTATCTACAGGAGAATGGAAAAGCTGGTAGAAGCTGGCCTCGGGGAAGATCAGTTTGGGTTCAGGAGGAAAATAGGAACCCGGGAGGCAATACTCACTTTACGTCTTATCTTAGAAGATAGATTAAGGAAAGGCAAACCTACATTTTTAGCTTTTGTAGATTTGGAGAAAGCATTTGACAATATTGACTGGAATACACTCTTTCAAATTCTGAAGTCAGCAGGGGTAAAATACAGGGAAAGGAGAGTTATTTACAACTTGTACAAAAGCCAGGCCGCAGTTATTAGACTCGAAGAGCATGAAAGGGAAGCATCAATTGGGAAGGGAGTAAGACAGGGTTGTAGCCTTTCTCCGATGTTATTCAATTTGTACATCGAGCAGGCGGTGAAGGAAAGCAAGGAAAAATTTGGAATAGGGATTAAAGTTCAGGGGGAAGAAATAAAAACATTGCGTTTTGCTGATGACATTGTAATTCTGTCAGAGACAGCAAAGGACCTGGAAAAGCAGTTGAATGGAATGGACAGTGTGTTGAAGGGAGCGTATAAAATGAACATTAACAAGAGCAAAACAAAAATAATGGAATGCGTTCTTAGAAAATCAGATGATGCTGAAGGAATTAGATTAGGTAACGAAACAATGAAGGTGGTAGATGAGTTTTGTTACTTGGGTAGTAAAATAACAAGCGATGGTCGCAGTACAGAGGATATAAAATGCAGAATGGCAATGGGAAGAAAAGCATTTTTGAAAAAGAGAAATTTGCTAACATCGAATATTAATTTAAGGGTAAGGAAGTCTTTTCTGAAGGCATTTGTGTGGAGTGTTGCCTTGTACGGGAGTGAAACATGGACGATAAGCAGTGCGGACAGGAAGAGAATAGAGGCTTTTGAAATATGGTGCTACAGAAGAATGCTGAAGATTAGGTGGGTAGATCGCATAACTAATCAAGAGGTACTGAACAGAATTGGTGAGAAAAGGAATTTTTGGCATACCCTGACTAAAAGAAGGGATCGCTTGGTAGGACACATTCTTAGACATCGGGGAATCGTAAATTTAGCATTGGAGGGAAGTGTGTGGGGTAAAAATCGCAGAGGGAGACGAAGAGACGCGTATAGTAAGCAGATTCAAGTGGATGTGGGTTGCCGTTCTTATGAGGAGATGATAAGGCTTGCTCAGGATAGAGTAGGGTGGAGAGCTGCATCAAACCAGTCTCCGTACTGAGGACCATAACAACAACAAGTAGTTCGTAAGTAGTTCATAAGTAGTTTGTAAGTTTAGGGACTGATGACTCCGTAAGTTAAGTCCCATAAGCTGTACAAACATTTGAACATTTGAGGACGGTCGCCGTACAACACATAGTTCACGAGATGTTGTTGTTATGGTCTTCACTAATCCCCACTATATCTAACCTCAACCTATCCATTTCCCTTTTTAAATTTTCTAATTTTCCTACCCGATTAAGGGATCTAACATTCCACGCTCCGATCCGTAGAATGCCAGTATTGTCTTTCCTGATGACAACATCCTCCTGAGTAGTCCCCGCCCGGAGATCCGACTGGGGGACTATTTTACCTCCGGAATATTTTACCCGAGAGGATGCAATCATCATATGTTCATGTTCATGTCTGTGGTTCATGAGGGTGGAGTTCACGAGATATGACGTCATGACGTTATAACGTATGACGAGATATGACGTCATAAACAATGAGATGCGCGAAAAACTGCTGCATTACGCGGCAATGTAACACATTTCCTCCTAAACCACTGGATCGATTTCAACCAAATTTGGTACATACGTTTCCTACCATGAGTTAACAATTATGTAATGGTAAGAACAACATACGACAGATGGTTCAGGAGATATAACGTCAAAAAACAATAGGAATTGCAAGAAAATGCCACATAACGCGACGAGACCTTATGAATACAGTATATGACAACTACATTACTTAGCGACTTGCAACAAACTTTAAACATAATTTCAAACCTTCATTAACCTTTTTCTCGCTGACAACCCCATCAAAATAATGAAAGGAAAAAAGTTTCTCCCTTACTACTTTTCCGCTTTTCATGTAGCTTTCGGTATGACATTACAGTTTATAATTTCTACACTACAAATTGTAGCCGCAGGAAATTTTACAGACAGTATAACCACATATAGCTAAATGTCCCTTCGAAAATGTATCACAGTACGACACGTAGTGAATTTAATATGAGCACATAAATGTAACGTTCACGAAAAACCGCCCCATCACGCACCGTTTTAATCTATCACTTCTTCACTACTAATTACATTCGCAACATATTTTACATACATACAGCTCTTATACAAATGAATATGTAACTGAAAAATTATACGATTCTACAACATATAACTCAATAAATATTAGATCGTACGAATTTTACATGTCATTTTATTTCGATTACTATCGTTCTTTGTTTGCATACTGTAGTTATAATCTTGTACATTATGCAAGACAGTCTTATTTCTCATATATTCTACGATAAATATAACGTGGTTTTAGAAAAAATAGAAGATGGATAGAGAGAGAGAAGCAGTGCGCAGAGCCGGCGCAAGCCCAAGTGCCGCCCCGTGCGAGCTGCTAAATTGCCGCCCTCCCCCCCCCCCCCCAACCCCACGATTTTTTGTTTTTCAAAACGTTTGCGGAATTTCATTTCAACAAATCTATAGGAAATGTCAGCATACAATCACAATTTTTGTTTTTACTTTTCAGATCTACCCAGGTTTCTGCCGCTGAGTGGCCAGTCTCAAAAGCTTTTAATCTGTGCTTACATGTAAACCGCCAGGTTGACAGTTACGTTCAGCATGACGGTATAGATGTAAACATAAAGCATTGAGAATAGCCACCCCGAAAAATATGTAGATCTGGAAAATAAAAACAAAAAATGCGACTGATATGTCACATTCTCTACAGATTTGTACCAAACAGTCGCTGGGCACCAGCTCAAAAATAGAGTTAAACCTGATTGAAGAAATAAAGCTAATTTCAACAAGGCTTGTGAATTGACGAAAATGTTCGAATTTGTGTGAAATCTTGTGGAACATAACTGCTAAGGTTCATCAGTTCCTAAGCTCACATACACACTACTCAACCTAAATTATCCTAAGAACAAAAACACACACTCGTGCCGTAGGAAAAACTCGAACCTCCGCCGGGGCCAGCCGCACAGTCAATGACTGCAGCGCCTTACACCGCTCGGTTAATCCCGCGCAACATGAACTTACAAAATTAACGTAAATAAACATTTTTCAATTGTTGTGAACAAATAATGTATTCAACGGAAAACCGTATACAGTAAATAAATGTTGGCAAAGTGATAGTGTGCGAGTAGTATTGTCAAACAAAAGTGCCGGTCAGAGTTTAATTGTTGTTCATTCAGACTCAGACAGGTGTTTCATGGCTCAAAAACCAAAACGTCCGACTATCACTCAGAAACGGATAGCAAAAATTTTGAAAAATGCGTCGAAACCCAGCTTATGCCAGACTTACTACCAATGTCTTTATCTCTTGTAATTGCTCGCAGCGTATTTACCCATTCGCAATACGTCTAGCCATTGTAGGTGTTTGACATGTTTGACTAGTAAGGTTCAACCACTTTTATCCATAATGCGGAAAGAACAAAACACTCGGAAACTGCCATTGAAGGGCTTAGCAAAATTGCTTGAGGCTTAACACATAATCGCAGTACTGAACATTGCATTTGAATTTCCAAATTAGATTTCGTCTTCTGCTATATTAGTTGTAAGTAAACGCAAGGCGCGTAACAGACTAGCAACGCTCCATAATAATACTCCCTCCCTTTTTCAAATGCCCTTATGCCGGCATGTTGTGCCACAGTTCTCGAAGCCGCTCCTTCCGAGGTTTGGTTTCGAATCCCCTCTTGGGCATGGATGTTGAGTTTGTCCTTAAAAAAAATGGGGGGGGGGGCGTCAGATTTGGCGCCCCTCCCCCTCGGAAAGTGCCGCTCCGTGCGGCCGCACGTTTGGCACGGCCTTGCGCCGGCCCTGCAGTGGCGTAGCTATGATAGGGCTAGGCGGGGCAGTGCCCAAGGGGCCCCTCGGCGTCACTGACGTTCGGAAAAAGTTACAGTAGAGCGTCGAATGTGTTCTTTTAATTCTACCATCCTACCGTTCATCATCTCCCCATAACTTGAATCAAGTTTCCCACGGGTGGCGGAACATTGCTTCTAATGGGGCGCACTTCAGTCGGCAGAAGTAGCGGCAGCATCAAAGCTGCTCACAGCAACAGCTGCGCCTTCCAAATGTTGCGGCGTTTGCAGGATAGCGCGCTTGCCAATACTGTATAAATACTTTTATTGTGAGTACTTCTTATTGGCAAATACAAGTGTACAATTCGATTATCCCAATAAACCGGTTTTTCCAATATCCGTGTCCCCCAATTATTCGGATAATCGACGTTCTACTGTATATAATATTTTAGTTGAATGAAGGATTTTTCGACTTTTAACTTTTTGAATCCTGAACAACAAACCTCAAACGCACGAATTGAAATAAAAAAAATATTCTCACATCAGAATACAAACATAACAAAGTCTCTTGCTTGTCCGCTAAGACGTGGACCTTCCATCGTGTGTGTTGTCGGTTGAAGTCGGAGTTGCCGTGGCTGTCAAACTTTGCGAAATAACAGTGAATGGCGCTGAATTACAGCACTGTGTTTGGCGATACACGCTGTGACCACATTTGAATATGATGTCTCTGCAATGTATTATTACAGAACGTTATTACGGCAACTCAATTTGCTTATGCAGTGAGTTTAACATGCAGATCTTATGCTTCAAGTACAGGAAAGTGCGGCTACGAGCTTATGCTAGTCACTGGTGTAACACATTACTGGTACCACTGCAGTGATTAATCGTAGATTGCTATATTACCAGCTATCGTAACATGCACATGTGCTGGAAAGAGGGGAGGGCAGGGATTGTGTAACCTTAAATGGGACATAGGTGACACACTATGAAAATTAAGAGATTACCGGATGCGTTAATCATAGTAATTACTGCCTTCAGTGGCTTCACTTTCTTTTCCACATAAGAGATCCTTACACGGTAATATTTGTGAGGTTGCAAGATTTTTTCGGTACCGGTTTTATTGGTGGCATAGCGGCACAATGTGTCTTATCGTCATCTTACTTCAGTGTACTCAAGAGGGCGTTCTTTAAATTCCACGTGAACGACAGGCCAATGACGTAACAGCAAACGTGGAAATATACATATCGCACTGTTTACGTTAGATTTATTCTGAAGTATTACTTTTTTTGCCACGATAATAGACGATTACACTTATACTGACACAAACGGAGAAAATGAGCACAAAATGAAAGATATTCATTTATCTCAGGTGCTGCCAACGTTACGCTGCCTGTAGACGCGACGTATTTCAGTGCCAATTGTTAACGGTACTGGCAGTCAGCAGTGTTACAAGCAGCAGACATTGCCCTTGCCGCTATCCCCCACCACATTCATCCTGCGGCTCCAAGGTCATTCCCAGCATCCAACGCGCGATTCTTAGTTAACTGCGGCCAAATACTAACAAAGTACTGCAGTGTGTGAGCAGATACGGTTAACGAAGCATTCGAACTGTTGAGTTTGCGAAGTGTTTGTTGACATGAATAAAATCATGGAAAAGAAAAATAAACCTAGTGGTGCGTTTAAGCGAAAACAACGCAAGGAAAAAGAAGACAGTAAACAAAAGAATTGACCAAAATAGACAAATTTTTTACTCAGCCTTCTACAAGTACTTCCAGCCTAAACATTTGTGTCGATTGTGACTCAGATAATGCGGTACCTGATACAAGCCTACTGAAGAGGATCCGAAAACAGCTGCAGTTAAAAATATCGCTGCTCACGACGACACCACCGAGCTTGGCGGAGACATCTGCAAGGAGTACGAAACAGGGAAAGACCTTCGACGTTCTTATTGTTTATTTTTACTAGGTTCTGCCAGCGACTTCATTCCCTAGTATGGAACAACTTCGAAAACTATGCAATCGGTTCGTTTTATCTGTTTGTTCTAGCCAGGTCCAGCTCTATCCATATGCAAAATTTCATCCAAATCCACCCTGTAATTTTTGCGTGAAAGCATAACTAACTAACTGTCATAATTATATTAGAGAGTTTGATTAAGTATCATATGCTGCCTGGCACATCATTTACTTAGTACTTTTTAGGTTTGCCTTATTGTGTCTTCCAGTGGATGGTAAGAAGCCGATGATGAACTAGTTTTGAATCTGTATATTTCTAGTTTAAAGAGGGCCCCAATGTCAATTTAGACCCGGGGCACTTGGTGACGTAGCTACGCCACTGGAGAGAAGGGATAAAATTCAAATTTTTGTACATCTTATGGGACTTAACTACGGGGTCATCAGTCCCTAAACTTACAAACTACTTATGAACTAGCTAATCCTAAGGACGGCACAAATATCCATGCCCGAGGGAGGATTCGAACCCCCGACCGTAGTGGCCGTGCAGACCGTGACTGAAGCGCCTCAGTCCCCTCGGCCACCGCGGCCGGCTTTATTCCTAGTATTGTATGTATGAACAGAGCTGTTTGTTGGGAAAAGGTATATATTATTTATTACAAATTTCATTAAGGAATAAATATACTGAGAGGTAGTAGCCGGCCGCGGTGGCCGAGGGGACTGAGGCGCTTCAGTCACGGTCTGCACGGCCACTACGGTCGGGGGTTCGAATCCCCCCTCGGGCATGGATATTTGTGCCGTCCTTAGTTGTAGGTAGTTCATAAGTAGTTTGTAAGTTTAGGGACTGATGACCCCGTAGTTAAGTCCCTTATGCTTAACAAACATTTGAACATTTTTTTGAACTAGGAATAAAAGTGATCTACAAAAGGACTTAAAAGCGCTTACTTTAGTTCAAAAAGGGGTCCACTACTCAGGAACACACATTTCCAATAATTTACCATGTAGTATCAAAAATGTAGCTAGAAATAAAGATCAGTTTAAGAGGAACCTAAAAGACTTTCTAGTGGCCCACACCTTCTACTCCATTAGTGAATTTCTAAATTGTACCAAATGATGCATGTATCGGTAGTCATACTATATTAGTATTAATATATTAGCAGCAAAAAAAATTCCTAATAATGTGTGTATCTGTATTTATATTATTAGTATTATCTGTTATTCAGCTTGTAAATTTTGTTTCTTGACATGTTACACATTCACGAGGATCTCCTCAACATGGATCTACAGACCGAAAAACTAATCTAATCTAATGTAAACCATTTTATACTGCTGCCCGAATCATGACGGAACCTCCCTCGTGCTTGACCATAGGATGCAGGCAAGCCGCATCGGAAGCTCCTTTTGGGTTTTCGATACATAAACTCGGTTTCAGAAGATCAAACGTTAGTGATGATCCGCAGCTCTAGTAAATATTCATGCATATACTATATGATCAAAAGTATCTAGACACCCCAAAAACTACTTTTTCGTATTAGGTGCATTGTGCTACATCTACTACCGGGTACTGCATATCAGAGGGCTCAGCAGTGATCAGACATCATGAGAGATCAGAATGGTGCGCTCCACGGAACTCACGGACTTGGAACGTGGTCAGGTGGTTGGCTGTCACTGGTGTCAGAAGTCTGTACGCCAGATTTCTTCACTCCTAAACATCCCTATTTCCACTGTTTATGATGCGACAGTGAAGTGGACACGTGAAGGGACACGTTCATCACGAAAGCGTACAGGCTGACCTCGTTTGTTGACTGACAGAGACTGCCGACAGTTGAAGATGGTGCAGGCAACCATTCAGACCATCACACAGGAATTTCATACCGCATCTGGATACTCCTCAAGTACAGGGAGATCAGTCCTCAGCGCTACCGCGTTTGCGGCGTGCGACTTGCCGGCGACGGCAGCTGCGGAGGCCGCTTAGCTGGCCGCCTGCCGTCCGCACTAAATTTAATACGGGTTAGCGCGCACGTTACTTCTGACATACATAACACCAACACTTACAAAGGAAAGTTTGCTACTCACCTGTATGACGCAAGGAGCTGCTGGAACTGCCTCCCTTCGTTGTTCGAGCATTTCTGACACCTGCTGAGGAAGTTGCTCATTACACTCTGAAGTTGCCTCTCAGAAATTGCAGTGATTTCATGACGAATGTTTGTTTTTAGTTTATCTAAAATATGGAGATTTGATTCGTACACTTTCTATTTTAATGCTTCCCACAGATAAAAATTGCACGGGGTTTAATCGGGAGAACGAGGGGACCAAATGTTCTTAGTGATAATTCTTTCACCAAACACCAAACACCAAACACCAATTTCCTGTAATGATAAGTTGGCTGTATGTGCCGTCACAGAGTCTTGCTGAAATGTCGCGAAGGCATGTACTCTTTCAGTTAATTGGAGAAATAAAGTCCGCAATATGTTTTCAACATACCTGTCACTGTTAATTGTTTCCTGAAAAGAATATAGTGCCTATTATTCTCTCGCCACTAACAGCACACCACACTCCTATTTTTGAACGTTCAGGGGCTATTCGTTAATTACGTTAGGCTTTTCCTAACTCCAGTAACGATTATTTTGCGAGCCTAATGATTCGTCCAAAAATAAAGTTAAGAATCAATGAGTGTAATGCGCAACTTCCTCAGCAGGTGTCGGAAATGCTTTAACAACGAAGGGAGGCAATTCCGGCACCTCCTTGCATAATTGTTCTTGTTGTGGTCTTCAGTCCGCAGACTGGTTTGATGCAGCTCTCCACAATACCCTATCCTCAGCAAGCCTCTTCGTCTCCACATAAGAACGGCAACCTACATCTGTCTGAATCTGCTTACTGTATCCATCTCTTGGTCTTCCTCTGCGATTTTTACCCCACACACTTCCCTCCAACGCTAAATTCACAATTCCTTGATGTCTAAGAATGTGCCCTACCAATCGATCCCTTCTTTAAGTCAAGATATGCGAAAAATTTCTTTTCTCCCCAATTCTGTTCAGTACCTCCTCATTAGTTACGCGATGCACCCACCTAATCTTCAGCATTCTTCTGTAGCACCACATTTCAAAACCCTCAATCCTCTTCCTGTCCGCACTGTTTATCGCCCATGTTTCACTCCCATACAAGGCAACACTCCATACAAATGCCTTCAGAAAGAACTTCCTTAGGCTTAAATCAATATTCGATGTTAACAATTTCTCTTTTTCGAGAACGCTTTTCTACCCATTGCCATTCTGCATTTTATATCTTCTGTACTGCAACCATCATTTGTTATTTTACTGCCCAAGTAACAAAACTCATCTACCTGCTTTATTGCTTCGTTACCTAATCTAATTCCTTCAGCATCGCCTGATTTTCTAAGACTGCACTCCATTACCGTAGTTTTGCTCTTGTCAATGTTCATGTTATATGCACCTTTCAGCACACTGTCCATTCCGTTCAATTGCTCTTCCAGGTCCTTTGCTGTATCTGACAGAATTACTATGTCGTCGGCAAAACGCAATGTTTTTCATTCTTCCCCCTGAACTTTAATTCCTTCACCAAATTTCTCCTTGCTTTCCTTTATAGCTTGCTCAATGTACAAATTGAATAACATTGGAGAAAGGCTACAACCCTATAACCCTGTCTTACTCCCTTTCCAACCACTGCATCCCTTTCATGCCCTTCAACTCTGGCAAACCGCTTTCTGGTTTTTGTTCAAGTTGTAAATAACCTTACGCTCCGTATATTTTATTCCTGCTTGCTTGAAAGAGTTTATTCCAATCAACATTGTCAAAAGCCTTCTCCAAATCTACAAAAGCTAGAAATCTTTATTCTAGGATAAGCCGTAAAGTGATGTTTGTATAGCTTATGGGTCTTAACTACGGGGTCATCAGTCAGCCGTAAAGTGAGTATTGCCTCCTGAGTTCCCACATTTCTCCTGAACCCAAACTGATCTTCCCTGAGGTCAGCTTCTACCATCCTTCTGTAAATAATTCGTGTTAATATTTTGCAACCATGGCTTATTAAACTGATGGTTCTGTAGTTTTCACAACCGACTCCACCTGTTTTCTTTGGAATGGGGATTATAACATTTTTCTTAAAGTCTGAGGGTACTTCACCTGTTTCATACATCTTACACACCAGATGAAACAATTTTGTCTTGGCTGGTTCTCCCAGAGACTTCAGTCGCTCTGAGGGAATATCATCTACTCCAGGGACTTTGTTTCGACTTAGGTCTTGCAGTGCTCTGTCAAATTAATCTCTCAGTATAGTGTCTCCAATTTCGTCCTCATCTACTTCTTCTCCCCTTTCTACAATATTGCCGCTAAGTTCATTTCCTTCATAGAGGCTCTCTATATATTCTTTCCATCCTTCAGCTTTCCCTTCTTTGCTGAGAACTGGTTTTCCATCAGAGTCCTTGATATTCATAGAGCTATTTTTCTTATCTCCAAATGTTTCTTTTATTTTCCTGTAGGCCGTATCTATTTTCCCCCTATTTATACATTCTTTTAAATCCTGGCATTTGCATTCTAGCCACTCCTGCTTAGCCATTTTGCACTTCCTGTCAATCTCATTTCTTTGTCGTTTGTACTCCATTTTGCCTGTTTCATTTACTGCATTTTTATATTTTGTCGTTTCATCGATTAAATTTAGTATCTCCTGTGATATCCAAGGACTTTTTGTAGGTATTGCCTTCCTACCTATTTTGTTTTCTGCTGCCTTCACTATTTCATACCTCAATGCTACCCATTCCTCCTCTACTGTTTTATTTTCCCCCGTTTCTGTCAATAGTTGCCTAAATCTCCCTCTGAAATTCTTAAAAACTTCAGGTTCCTTCAATTTATCCAGGTTCCATGTCCCTTGCCTAATACAGGTGAGTAATAAACTTTTCTTTCCAAATGTTTGTGTTTTGTATGTCAGAAATAACTTGCACGCCAACCGGTAGTAAATTTTGTGCGGACATCGGGCCACTAAGCGGGCACAGCAGCTACCATCGTCGGCCAAGTCGCACGCCGCAAACGCGGTTGCGCTGAGGACTGATCACCCTGTAGTGTTAGATGCGGCAGGGGGAGAGGACTTCATGGTCAAGCGGCTGCCCGTAATCCACACATCACGGAGTGTCAATGCCAAACGACGCCTCACTTGGTGTAAGCAGAGCAAACAATGGACGATTGAACAGTGGAAAAAAGTTGTGTGGAGTGACGATTCACGGTACACAGTGTGGCAATACGATGGCAGGGTGTGGGTTTGGCGAATGCCCGGTGAACATCATCTGCCAGCGTGTGTAGTGGCGACAGTGAAATTCGGATGCAGTGGTCTTATGGTGTGGTCGTGTTTTACATGGACGGGGCTTAGATCCCTTGTTTTCCATGACACTATCACAGGCCAGTCCTAGAATGATTTTTTCAGCACCTTCTTGCTTCCCACTGTTGAAGAGCAATTTGGGGATGGGAACTGCATCTTTCAACACAGCTCTTCATAAAGCCTGGGATGTTGCGGATTGGTTAGACAACAACAACATTGCTGTAATGCATACAATCTTATACCTAGGGCCAAAAAATATATAATGTCATTACATTTAAATACTGACGTCAGTATTTAAATCTGTCAATCTTCATTTTACACAGCAGAAAGATGACCACAATTATTTTATCTCTGACAATGACCAAGATATGTATAGTTAATTATAATCCTATATTTTTGGCTAAATTTATGTATGTAGTCTTTTCATTGCCTACCACAGATGGGTGGAGCTGGCAAAGGGGCGGAGCCTTAGGTATTTGAGAGCAGTAGACCTTGTACCGCTCCAGCCAACAGCGATGCACTGGAAGCCTCCCAAACAACTGCCCAGCTCCCCAACATCAACGGGTATAACATCGTTTTATTTTATTTCTCTTTATAAACCTAGGTTAATGTTAAACCTAATCTTTCTTGCTTGAAGGTCCTCTAATTGTAACTATGATACATTTCAGAGTTGCAATCCTGAAGATGGTCCAAAAAAGGACCAAAACTAGTTCATTAAATATAAATCATTGCACCCTAGACTGTTTTTTTATACATGAATATATGATTTTATGGCCTCATTTGACACTTTGCTTAATCATTTTCTGGTCCTCTTCTTCTATAACCGCAGTGTTGGTTATTTCAGAATTGCCCAGTACCTTTTCATTCGTTCTGATGTTTTCTCTCTTTCGTTATCTGTAAATAGCCTTTTCATTGTGTGTCGTTCGTCGATTTTTCGTTCGAATCTTATTTTCTCGCTTTTCATATATACATGTATACAGGGTGTAACTTAAATGAATGTAGAAAATGAGATGGCTGGTAGAATGGGTCATAGCAAGCATACAAGGTGTGCCTGAAAAGTTCGATGCGGTGAACGGTTGCAGGAAATATAGGAAACAAGAGTTACAAATAAAATACCTCGACTGGCCTTCAAAGTGAGATGTGGATCGCTGGAATCTGAGACGCGAAATAATTGCAAACGTGGAGCGCGATCACGAGACCAAAGGAATAGGGGGTTGGGGTTGGGGGTGGAGGATTCGCCTGTGCAGGGGTGGACACCCGGGTAGCAGCTGGGCAGCCGCCCTCCGGGATTTTTTAATTAAATGTGAGGCGTGGCGACAGATGGCTCGCAGTGCAGTCCGCGCTGTGTCAAAACTGCCGTCGCTCTGCTCGCAGCGTTCCCAATAAATGCACGCCTCTTAAGGCCGCCAGCGGGGCTGCTTTCTGAGGATTCAACTTTCTGGTAAAATTTTGCTCACACTTGTAAGATTACCGCCCAATAGAAATACTGGTAATTAATAGCATTTGATAATTAAACAGTATGAAGTTCACTGCAAACATTGACCATGCCAATGCACTAAATGTTACACAATTTTAACCTTAATTAATTATTAATTATGCTAGCAATGTATGTACACAGTTGGGTGACAACATTTATAGTTGGGCCATAGGTAGAAATTCTCCACGTTGAGATTTGCTGTGTGCTTGTAGCTGACGGGAGGCCAGCGAGCAGGCCGACATTGATGGCTTGTTCCAGCTTAGGATTTTCCAGGCTTGTTTCCGGTGAGGGGAGAGAGGGACAATGGCGAGTGCCAGGCACAGTGCAGTGCACAGCGTGAAATAAAATATTCTAATACTGCTGCCATTTGAAGTAATACGATGTAGTTAGGAACCTTTAAGGCCCTCATTACAAAATAGCCTGTTGATAAATAAACAAGACATTAGCTGATATAGTCACATCTGGCGTAATATGTTTAATTGACAATGAAAAGTAATAAATTACCAATGAATACAAGACAGTTACACAACTAGCATGGCAATGTTTGTTTATAAAAATAATATATTAACTATTTCTCATTTTATTTTCAATTAATCTTCTGTATTTTATCTTGAAGTATTCAGTTAAATCACTTATCTGTGACATAAGAAATTGTACGATTATGATAAATAGTACAAAATACGTTTATACCAACATAAAAAACCTAAGAAGACATTTATTTAATGTGTAGTGTAATTATTTTGATTTTAAGTAAAGTTTTAGAAATGTATTGGCTGAGCGCTGTACGTTGGCAAATCGGTTAGAACAGCTCACATGGGGAAGTTGATGACATAGGGGAAAAAACCCCGGCAGTTGAGCTTATGGCGCGCGCGCGCGCGAGGGCAGGAAGTGACGAGTCGGGAGCACGTGGGGTAGCTATAAATTTATTTGATAAATGTGTCGACGTACAGACGTATCAGTCACAGGGTTCTAATATTGTGAAATAAACAACATAAAGTGAACTTTCACGTGTTTTCAAAAATAGTAGTTAGTACACCCTTTTCTCTCATGAACTTGATTTTATTATGAATTTGTTTTGTTAATCATATGCAGGGAAGGAAAGCTGCGAAAGTGTGATATCATCCCTAGAAAACGAGTCAAACAGTCGCAATCACAGTTCCAGTGTTTTTGCATGTTTAGGAATTTGGTTCGCAGCTGGTGGTTGTGAGTTTTAAAAATTAAACCTTCCCAATTTTAAACTCTCACCCCGATCTTCACTCTCGCACACTGTGCGGCGTATACTTCTCTGGCCACTACTTCTCTAACGGCTTTTTAATTTCTTTCTCAATCAAGCTCTTGTATTTCGTTGCCACATGTAATATTGCGTTTTCTTTCTTCCGATCAGATGTTTGAGTAGTAGTTACTGTTCGTAGCCGCTATTAAAGTTCACTAACGGTACAATAATACAATAAAATAATGTGGTGAATCTGACAAATTTAGGTAACTTTATAATTAGAAGACTCAAAAAAGGAAGCGGAACCTGACTTTAAAGTTTAGCGGCAGTATTAATTTCGAATGAAAGCAACACCTGAGCACAATATTACACAAAGAAACTAGCAGATTCCGCGATGATCTTTCTTACCGTGATGATCATGTTGACTGGATGCAGCAGATGAAGCTGTAAAAACTCTTGCTGCATTGTGTAAAATGATGCTTCGTTGGCTTGGAGCAGATTGTTCTGAGTGAACGTTTAAAAAAATGTTAAGTTAACTTTCGTGACAAAAGGCTCTTTAAATCGATCGGTTTTCGTTTAATTCCGAAGATTTCTTTGCAGGCATTACTAGAAAGTCACATTCATGAAAATTACAAGCAATGAGATCTCGAAGTACATCTAGTAAATTATAGATACAAGTCCAACAATGGGTCCAAGCATCATATTACATAATCAAGATTACTGCTGGAAAAATAGAAACACTTTATGAAGCATTAAAAGATGGGCCATTTTAAATAAGTAAAAGATTTTAATTGTACCAACTATATTTTCATATTTATAGAGGAAAACTAACTCACACACTTACATTTGGTGCTAAGGAAGTCCCTGGCGTACGTCTAATCTTAGCGAAGGGTAAAACATAAAAGACGAAGTGCACAAATGCGTTCTGGGCAGCTCGTAAAAGACAGAAGAAAAACAGAAATACATGAATAACGTAATTAGCTGCCAGAGAAAGCTGTGGTCAGCGATAAGCATCGTAAACAAATTATTTCGGTGGTGTTGGGAGTGGCAGTCTTATGGTATGAACGCCAACAGCCTGTGGGGCCTCGGAAAAACATCGTTAACAGTTTACATTTTTTTTAAAATTATACTTCACTTGATGTTTAACGGCGCTTTTGAACTGCTACGTTATGTAGCGACGACCTGAATCTAACTTACACTAGCTTAACCAATAGACGAACACAACATCCGTACCCAAAGGTGGGATCAGTGAAGAATATGGCACAAGGTACCTTGGACATTGTGCAAGACTGGTGCAGAAAACAGGATCTGGGGGTTAGTCCTAAGAAGACTGTTGTTGTACCATTCACAAGGAAACATATCCAACACTCAAGTTGGAATCTAAAGCTTTTCAATGAAGCGCTACCTGTGAAGGGGACAGTGAAATATCTAGGGGTTACCCTAGATGAGAAACTGACATGGACCCCTCATATTAGGAATATTTGCTCCAAGGCAAAAGGTACTTTAGTAAGTACCAGGACAGCTTGTGGCAAAAATTGGGGCCTGAGCCCCAATGGTATGCACTGGATATACACCACAGTGATTAGACCCAGGATCACCTATGGGGTGGTCGTGTGGTGGAAGAAGGTAGAACAGCAGGTTGCTGCTAAGGAGCTTGGTAAGGTGCAGAGACTAGCCTGCTTGGCCATAACAGGCGGAATTAGCAGCACACCAACTGGTGGGATGGAAACCATGCTGGATATGCCCCCATTACACCTTTGGGTCAAGATGGAGGCAGCCTACAGACTCAAAACTGGTAACAACTGGAACTCTTTGGGATATCCAGAATCACACTCTAAAATAGTGAGTGAGGTAAATACAGGAAAGGTTGGGGAAATGCCAGTCGACTATATTATAACCCCGTACTGCTTCAACAAGCCTTTCAGTATAACAATTGGAAGTAGGGAGCAGTGGGAGAAAATAGTTCGACACCGTACGGGGGATATTGTCTGGTTCACTGACGGGTCGAAATCAGACCAAGGCGTTGGGGCCGGGGTATACGGGGTGCAGCCAAGACTGGAGGGCGTCATCTCTCTAGGAAAACTGGCCTCAGTATTCCAGGCCGAAATCACTGCCATCAGGGCATGTGTGAGGGAGAATTTGCGTATGTGCTACAAATATCGTAGCATCTATATCTATTCAGACAGCCAGGCAGCCCTGAGATCACTGGCAGCTCCTGCAACAAGGTCTAAAATTGTTGCAGAATGTCACAGGATTCTGGTGGAGCTAGGGGAAAGCAATAGAGTAAACCTATTGTGGGTCCCTGGCCACTCGGGGATCAGTGGCAACGAACATGCCGACAGATTAACCAGGATGGGGGCAGAGTCTCCATTTATTGGACCGGAACCTGTCCTGACAATCACCAAGGCAATGATCAAATTGGAGCTACGTAACTGGTTCAGAAGACAGCACATAGAATATTAGAAAGAGCTGATATTGTAGCACACATAGACCAAAGATATGGTCTGTGGCATCGCGTTTCGCTGTATGTAATCCCCTTGCTATAGAGTCGCAAACGTTATCGCTGGTCTTCAGTCTGAATTTTTTTTTATAATTTGACGACTTACAACCACCATATCTTCCACCCTTTCATAGCTATCGGCATGGAAACGCTATGGTCTACAACGGGAGACTTCAGACAACAATTACACACAGACCATTCGTTCGCGATTTGTAGTTTTCGCTGCAGAGCGAAATATTAACACACACACAAACACACACACACACAAACACGTAGAATTTTATATACACCGACAACTTTCCATCGCTCCACTCTTTTATAATTATCAACCCTCAAGCAACAATGCAACCAATAAAACCATTTTCAAAGAGTAAATATAATTTTTAAAGAGGAATTATTGTTCCGCATTTCTCGTTATATTCTTCAAATTTCTAAATATCTATCAGATAGCTATAAAACCGTGCCTAAAACCTTCCTCAGGAATAAATTAGTAACTCAAAATGTTCAAATGTTTGTAGAACTTATGGGACTTAACTACGGGGTCATCAGTACCTAAGCTTACAAACTACTTATGAACTAGTTAAGACCAAGAACGGCACAAATATCCATGCCCGAGGGGGGATTCGAACCACCCGACCGTAGTGGCTGTGCAGACCGTGACTGGAGCGCCTCAGTCCTATCGGCCACCGCGGCCGGCAATTAGTAACTGTACAAATATTTAAGTGTCTGCGTCTTGTCGTTCTGGCGTGATAAGCGTACACCGAACAGACATTCACATTAATATATGTAGATAAATAGCTATCCGATCGCCATAAAACCGTGCCCAAAGCCTTCCCCGGGTAGACATTAGGAACTGTACTTTTTTTTTGCTCTTTATGTCTTGTGGATCAGACGTGATAAACGTACGTCGAAAAGACATTCACATTTATAGATAGAGATTAAACAACAATACAACAATGTTAGTACAATGATTATTGATGTATAATGGAGCTCATTTTATTTAACATTTTCTTCCGTACTATAAAAATGAAAGAGGTCTCGCAAAGACGAGTTCGCTGACGCCCAATTTTCATCTAGCGCCACCACTGCCTTTTTTTTCACTGTTCCGATGAGTTACGCCTTACCCAAATCGTCCTGAAACTTGATATTATGGCGCTTCACGCTTTTGATAGCGTCCACTATTGTCGTTGGCATTGACAGAGTGTTATCCAATATTATCTCAGTCGGCCGATTTAAGTTTTCCTAAAGCTGTCCTTGAACCATATCTGAAAACTACCGTGGTTCATTTCGAAGTGCTAATCATTTGCCTTCCTCGATTTGTGAAGTCCCTACAAGCCGCACATTTCTTGCGCTACAGTTATTCCACAAATACTAGTATTTGTTCTATCTTTTCTAACGGAAGGACCACCGTTTATCTTTGTTTCGTTGAGAGACTCACTGTCTTGAAATAGCATTTTAACGATGCCACTTAAAAAAACTACTGCTACACTTACAGTATTAAGTCCCTCCGTAATGATTTTCCGTCCATTAACTTGTCTGTATCGAAAACTGAAGTCCGTGACAACCGTTACGAACGACGTTTTGCTGTCACTGAATAATTCTGTCTCGCTAAGAGTTAAAGTTGCTTTATAGTCACGTGTTCCTAATATCAATTTATGTACCGACGAACAGTTTCTTTTTCAAATGATTCCAGAGTTGTTACTTGTGGTTTTCTCGTCTTTTTCCCTGGCATCCATACTTTAGACCAGTGTTTTTGAACCTTTTTTTTAAAAAATTGATGGACGAAGTTACTTATATATTTTCCTGAATGAAACACAGTATCATATTTTACTTGATTTCCGATAGAAAAATACATTTATTTCAACGAATGTTTCGCATTACAGACAAGACTCAAAAGCGAATTCTACTCATTAAGAAAGGTCCGACTAAATTGACAATTTTTGAATTTTTCAGAATTACTTATTGTATCATGTTCTTTTACAAATCGATTTGTCCCTGAAAACAGTTTCCAGACTTCGTTTATTCATCATTAACACGCTGCATTATAAAACAGTGTATAATCTATTCTATTCATAATAAATATTACACAAGGAACTGCGTATAAATGTAATATTACATATATTTCACCCAGCCATAAGTTTGTGTATTAATGACTCCATGGTTATTTTATGGTGCAACTACTGGGTGATCAAAAAGTCAGTATAAATTTGAGAACTTAATAAATCACGGAATAATGTAGATAGAGAGATAAAAATTGACACACATGCTTGCAATGACATCCGGTTTTATTAGGAAAAAAAAAAAGAAAAAAGTTTAAAGAAAGATCTCTTGCGCACGTCGTTTGGTGATGATCGTGTGCTCAGCCGCCACTTTCGTCATGCTTGGCCTCCCAGATCCACAGACCTCAGTCCGTGCGATTATTGGCTTTGGGATTACCTGTAGTCGCAAGTGTATCGTGATCGACCGACATCTCCAGGGATGCTGAAAGACAACATCCGACACCAATACCTCACTATAACTCCGGACATGCTTTACAGTACTGTTCACAAGATTATTCCTCGACTACAGCTATTATTAACGAATGATGGTGAAAATATTGACCATTTCCCGTAAAGAACATCATCTTTGCTTTGTCTTAATTTGTTACACTAATTATTGCTTTTCTAATCAGATGAAACGCCATCTGTCGCACATGATTTTTTTTGTTCTAATAAAACCCCAGGACATTCCAAGCATGTGTGTCAATTTTTACCTGTCTATCTACATTATTCCGTGATTTATTAAGTTTTCAATTTTATATTGACTTTTTGATCACCCGGTAGTTCCTACTGCGACGGTGACCCCCCGGGCAAGGTTTAGCGCCCCCCCTGGGGTTCGCGATCCACAGGGTTAAAGACATTGCTTTAGATGAACCATGCTTTTCCACTTCTGCACATTATTTTTCTTCGCAGGTTTTTGACTACAGGAATGTTATGAATTTCCAAAGCGGCTGTAGGTCTTTCCGCTTCCTTCATTAGAAGAAATAGAGTTGCACCATTGTTTCTCTGCTTCTGGAAATATTCCCGCATTGACCACACAAATTTGGGACGCAAATACGAGGGTCGTCCACAAAGTAAGTTGCGTTTCTATTTCTATCCGCGGCAGCGCTACGATCGCAGTTCCGAGCATGCGCGGCAGTTAAAGGAGAAGACATGTCCGCCATTTTCAGATCGCTGTTGCCGACGTGTGCTTATTAGTGCTTCTTTATAATGTCAGCCGTAATTGAAAATGCCGTCGCGTGTGAAATCAGATGTGTGATTCGTTTTCTAAAGGCAAAGGAAGTTAAACCAAAGGAAATTCATCGGAAAATCTGAGAGGTTTACGGAAAAAATGCTGTGGGTGATTCAATGGTTAGAAGATGGGTCAGACTACACGACCTCACACGGCGAATGCGACCAGATGGGAATTTCACTGGGACGTGTTTGATCATCCTCCGTACAGCATAGACCTCGCTCCTAGCGACTTTCATCTCTTGTTACACCTAAAATCTGTCCTTGGTGGTCAACACTCCAACGATGATGACATCTACATCTACATAGATACTCTGTAAAACACATTAAAGTGCCTGGCAGAGAATTCAGTAACCACTTTCAGAACCTTTCTCTACCGTTCCATTCTTTAATAGGGTGCGGGAAGAAAGAACACCTTAATCGTTCCCTTTTTGATCTGATTTCTCTTATTTTATTGGAATGGTCATGTCTCCCTAAGTAGGTGGGTGCTAGTAAAATATTCTCACATTCAGAAGTAAAAGTCGGTGATTGAAATTTCGTAAATAGATCTCGCCGCAGCGATAACGTCTTTCTTTTAATGATTTCCACGTCAAATCGTGACGCTTTCCCTCCCTGTAACGTGATAAAACAAAACGAGCTGCCCTTCTCTGAACCTTATCAATGTCTTCCGTCAGTCCCACCTGGTGAGGGTCCCACTCTGGGCAACAGTACTCCAGGAGAGGACGCACAAGTGTGATGTAGGCAGTCTCTTTATTGGAGCTGGTGCATCTTCGAAGCGTTCTGCCGATGAAACGTAACCTATGGTTCGCCTCCCCCACAATATTTTCTATGAAAGAAGATGTTACCACGTGGTGGAATACACAAGCGGCAACATTCTATGAAGAAGGCATACAAAAACTTGTCACATGCTATGACAATTTCTACAAAATTTCGGAAGCTTAGTAGAAAAGTAGTTTCACAGTTGTAGATTTTTATACAATGACTATTTTTTCTGTATCTGTACAAATTTGTTTTATATAAGCAAAAAGAACTTACTTTGTGCACATACCTCGTATTAGCATATATGGCGGGGAAGGCAGCTGCATTGTCGTCATGGTTACATAACGAAGATAAATTTCTTTGTACTGGTTTCTATTTTACCAGTCTGTGCATTCGACGTTTTATTATTGAAATATGTTTTGTAGAAACACGTTCATGGCGTCGAAAAAAGCACTGTGAATCGCTGTGCAGATATTTCCACCTGCACTGATAAAAAGAGAAGCGAACAGTTGATTGTTTTGCAGCGTCGCTGGATCCGCCGCACTCGCTCATTCGCTGGCCTGTCCTCAATTCTTCCGCCGGAGCGGGCATTTTTATGCGCTCGCAGAACGCTCGGCAATGTTTTTGTATTCACTGAGCGAGGGGGCGCTGTGGTTGGCGCATGGAACGAGCACTAGGAAGGACGGAGGTTCAAATGTGTCTCCGGAAATCCAGATTTAGGTTTCCCGTGATAACCCCAAAATCTCTCCAGGAAAGTGTCGGCATCATTACTCTGAAAGGTCACGGTAGATTTCTTTCCAATTAAAAGGAAAGTATATTTGATAAAAATTCGATTAACGCTTTCCTGAGTGAGAATCTCCAGTCTTTTGAAACTAACAATGAGAGGGTAGATCAGATGTGGCTTACATTCAAAGAAATAATATCGACAACCAGTGACAGGTTTATACCACCAACAGTAACAAATAGATGGGACTGATCCGACATGGTACACAAACCAGATTTTTGCAAGAGCAAAGAAAAAGAATCGCACTGACGCGTTTTACGGCCCACGTTAGGTTTGTAATTCTATACGTTTTTGCAAACTTTTTGGACCAAAATAATAATCTTAATAATAAAAAATCTATTAATAAGGGTGTCTAAAACCCTTTTAAGAAAAAAAATTATGTAGTGGCGGGTTGCGAACCACTGACCTTCAGCGTCACAGTCCAACGCATTGCCCACTACGCTACAGATTTTAAGATTATATATATATATATATATATATATATATATATATATATATATATATATATATATATATATATTTGGAGGAGATTTGAAAACAGCACCTCTTCTATAGCAATCCAACACGCTACACATTACGCTACTTTTTTTAACCCTTTATTATTATTATACAAAGCATTTATACGTAATATGTGGAAACAAATTATCTGAAATTTATTTTATATTTTCATTATGTTGTTCATCTTCTGTTGGTTTGTTGTAGCACATCTTGTGATACCTCCTCACATTTAACTTATTTACATTCTTATTTCAGGGTATGAAAGAGAAAATTTTGAAATTGTTGTTTATATTTTGGTAGCTTCTGTAATTTGTTGTGTTCTTCTTTAATATACATCACAAATTCTTCTAATGTTGTAGTTTTGTTTTTAATGATGTAGTTTATAAATTTTTCAAGTAACCAAAGATAGCTGTTGTGTTTCATACTAGGGTATAGATTCCAGTCTGGATATAGTATATCCTCTACCTTTATTGCATTTTCCGACGTTCTGTTGATAGTTGATAGCTTTTTTTCGGGTCCACTTCGAGATGGTATTTCGGTCTCTGCAAACAAAGGTATGTGCTATTGTGTCTACCAATTGGCAATGGTCACAATATGGGTCAGGCTTTATTTTAATTTTATACAGTTTTTCTCCTGTTGAGATGGTATTTCGGTCTCTGCAAACAAAGGTATGTGCTATTGTGTCTACCAATTGGCAATGGTCACAATATGAGTCAGGTTTTATTTACATTTTTTACAGTTTTTCTCCTGTTGGAACTTTTTCATTAACAATGTCATACCACACAGATTGCTCGTCAGTCGTAAGGATCTTATTATTTATGTTTTTCCAAATATTTTCCCACTTTTTGTTTGAATATTTTAGCTCTATAGGGTTTCGTGGGTGTCCCCTAATCAGTGAAATGTACAACTTCGAAGTGGTATATCAGTGAGCAGCTTCTTGTAAATAACTTAATTGTGTATAATATTTGCAGACATAGGCCAGTTGAGCATTAATGTGTCCCACATTGACTGGCGCCCTCTGGTCTTTCGGGGCCAAGGCAGTAAACAGGTATTTGGTAATACCAAGTTGGGCGCTCTGTAACATTTTTGTTGTTTGCTTAATGAACAATGCAGTGCACTGTGATTGAACATGCTTGACTGCCAAGCCTCCATCAGATCGAGGCAAAGTCATTGTTTGGAGGGAGACTTTGAAAATGTTGCCTCTCCATACGTACCAGTATATAGCAGTTAACAGAAGAAATTGGTAAAACGGCTTCCATGTGATGTGTCTTGCTGATAATATAACTGTTTATAAACAGCATTCTTTGCAGACGATTTAGTGATCGGGTTGTGTGTTCTTTGAGTGTGGCTCTTATAGTATTCAGCTTATGCTCCCAATTTACCTTTATCATTTCATGTGGATTTGGTGTTAAGAACATTCCTAAACATTTTACCTTGTCTGTTCTTTGCAACCAGGTGGTTTCCATATGATCACAGTTGGGTCCAATGGCCAAAATCTTCGACTTATGCTCGTTGAGCTTTGCTCCACTTGCACTGGAGAAAGACATAATAATTTCTCGAACAATTTCAGTCTCTTGTTTCGTGTTGACAAGAATACTTATGTCATCTGCATATGCATGACAGACCGTTTTGGTGTTGAAAAGTTTTAATCCTTTCAGACGGAGGTGCAAATATAAAATTAATGGTTCCACAGCGATACTGTACAACGTCATGGATAAAGGACATCCTTGTCTAACAGACTGATTGATTGCCACTTGGTTAGTTAACTGCTCATTGATCTTTATTCTGGAATGTGTTCCAACTATGCAATTTCGTATCAGGTGACAGAAAGGAGCATTAAATCCTATTTTACTGAACACTTTTAGCAGAAAACAGTGGTTAATCCTATCGAATGCTTTGTTAAAATCTAGGAAAATCATTGTAGTTTGACAATTACATAACCATGTTAAATATAAAATATCTCTATATCCGGAAAGAATGTTCACCATTGATCTACCTGTACCTGCTGCTGTTTGGTATGGCCCAAGTATCTTACCAAGAAGTGGTTTCATTCTATTATTTATGAGACGAGTAAAAATTTTGAAGTCGGAATTGAGTCGAGTAATTGGTCTGAAGTCCTCTGTTTTAATACACCGTGACTTTTTTGGGATAAGCACGACCATGCCTTCAGTGAATTCTAGTGGAAAGCTGTTATCTACCAACAATTCATTGTACATTAATGTTAGTTCACTTCCAATGACATTCCAAAATCGTATATAAAACTCTACTGGCATGCCATCTATTCCGGCAGCTTTGTTTCGTGGAGATTCCGTGATTGTTTTTTGTATTTCATCTTCCAAGATGGTTTCTATAAGCTCTTCATTTTCGTTGAGGTCAACTATTGGTTGTATATTAGACAAAAAATCTTCCAGTACAACCAAGTCTGTCACAGATTCAGAATAAAGATCCGAATAGTACTGTACAAAATGTTGCTTAATAGCATTCTGATTGTCATAGTTGTTTCCTTGCTCATCCTGGAGGTGGTTGATTATCTTCTATTTGCCTCTTTTTGCTTCCCTTATCACATAGTATATCGAAGTGTTTTCTTGATAGATATCAGTTGTGGAACGCGCTCGCACTTTTTTCCCTTGCAAAGACTGGCGTATCAAAGCAGTAATTTTTGCTTTGATGTGTTTTATTCTAAGAACGTTAGCTGTTAGATTCGTTGGCTCGTTGTACAAGTCACGTAGACTTAGGAAATAATATTCCAGTGTCCTTCTCCGCCAGTAGTTCTTTGCTCGTGAAAACCGAATAATGCATCTTCTTATTTGCGGCTTTACAACTTGAAGCCACCAGGTAATGCGCTTTGGGGTGTCTTGATAGACTTCGAAGGCATCTCGTCCATGTCTCGATAATTTCTTTTTGTAATTCCTTGTCATCCACAAGCGACAAATTTAGTTGCCAGACCTCTCTTCCCAGAAAACGTTGTTTTATGTAGTTAGCTGTTATCTGATAGGCACAATGATCTGAAAAACTTACTGGCCATATCTCGCATTCAACCACATTTTGTGTAAATGTTTTCGATACGTAAATTCTGTCTAACCTACTTTTAGAGGTACTACTAACGTATGTATAGCCTATAGAGTGTGGGCGGAGATGAATCCATGTATCTATTAAGTCTAATCCAGTTGTTAAAACACTCAGCTCCTCTAGTCTGTGAATTTTGACTCTGGCGTCACAATACGTTTTTTCTTTAATGTCGTTTGTTGTTAATAATATCAGCTTATTCCCGCGAGTTAGTAGCTTTCACTCGGTGAATACTAGACAGAAGTCGAATCTACAATTGCATCACACCACCTTAACACTTGTGCAGAATGGGGTACAATATTCTGCGGCATCCATTTTCAATAAGCTGCCACAAGAACTAAAGAATCTTAGCACTAATCCACAAGCTTTCAAATCTAAATTGAAGAGTTACCTCATGGTTCACTCCTTTTATTCTGTCGAGGAACTCCTAGAAAAGTTAAACAATTAAGCTAATTCATTTTTTCTTTGATTCTTTTCACTTTGTCTTGAGATTGTTGTGTGCAAAAGACTACTTAAAATTTTTCTATTACCATTCTTGTGTAACAATTAATGTACTGACTTGTTCCATGACCATGGAGTCTCACTCCAATTGGGTCCTATGGAACAGAAAAAACCAATAAAATAAAAAAATACAGAAATTAAAATTAGGGTCTTGATCTTCTGGACGCAAAACACAATTAAAATCTCCTTCCAGAATAATATGTCGAGTGTCTGTTAACAGATGCACTATTTCATCACGAAACAAATTACCTCTTCCTCGTTTGCCCTTGGAGCCAGTCGGTGCATATATATTTACTAATAACAAATCTTGTATTTTTGCCGCTATTCCACGTCCACTTTCAAGTATAGATTGTGCTTGGCATGGTATGCCCATTTTGTACATTAATGCTGTCCCACAATCCTGACCAATATTTAAAATAACATCATAACCAAAAATATTAACAATTTTATGTGTAACCACTTCTTGAATCATAGCTACGTCCACATCAGCTGCATATAAATAATCTTTTAGACATTTAATTTTTGACATCGGATTCAATTCTATTGATATTAATGGAAGCTTGCATGATTTTGAGGCAACTATTCTTGACCGGTATCGTCAGACTACAGAGTCGACTTGTCTATAAGATTATTATCTATTGTGTCCATGGGTTCCAATATCTCACCTTCTAAATTCATTTTGACATCTTCATTATCAACGTGATGAAGTCTCTTCTCAGTACTTTCCACTGCTATGCTTTCTGTTTTCAGTATTTTCTTTGTTCTTTCCAGTTTTCTTGTTAATTCCTGCTTTACATCAAGCTCCTGTTTCCGTGTCCGTTTGGGTTTTGCAGTCTGCTGTTTATTATGCTCTTTGACAGCAGTCAAATTTTCTGTTGGAATGTTGTCTCCTCTTGACTCTTTGTCACCCTCTGCTGGAGTGCCAGCAGTAGTTGACAGGACTGCTGTCTCCGTTACACGATTAACACTCACTAGATTAGATTAGATTAATACTTGTTCCATAGATCATATATACGACATTTCGTAATGATGTGGAACGTGTCAGTTTATTAAATGTTGTCTATACTTGACAATCAATATTTTAAGGATTTTTTTGTTTTTCTTTAATTCTTTTATTTTTTTTATTTTTTAATTTTTAATGTTTTTTAAGTTTTATCTAAAAATTCATCTACATTGCAGTAGAAGTTGCCATTCAGAAATTCCTTTAATTTCTTTTTAAATACTAGTTGGCTATCTGTCAGACTTTTGATGCTACTTGGTAAGTGACCAAAGACTTTTGTGGCAGCATAATTCACCCCTTTCTGAGCCAAAGTTAGATTTAACCTTGAATAGTGAATATCATCCTTTCTCCTAGTGTAGTAGCTATGCACACTGCTATTACTTTTGAATTGGGACTAATTGTTAATAACAAATTTCATGAGTGAATATATATATTGTGAAGCTACAGTGAGTATCCCTAGATCCCTAGATAAATGTCTGCAGGATGCTCTTGGGTGAGCTCCAGCAATTATTCTGATTACATGCTTTTGTGCAATGAATACTTTTTTACTCAAGGTTGAATTGCCCCAGAATATGATCCCATATGAAAGCAGTGAATGAAAATAGGCGTAGTAAGCTAATTTACTGAAATGTATATCACCAAATTTTGCAATGACCTGATAGCATAAGTAGCTGAATTCAAATGTTTCAGGAGATCTTCAATATGTTTCTTACAATTCAGTCCCTAGTCAATGCAAACAATTAAAAATTTTGAATATTCTACCTTAGCTACAGATTTATGTTCAAAGTCTAAATTTATTAATGGTGTCATGCCATTTACTGTATGAAACTGTATATACTGGGTTTTATCAAAGTTTAATGAGAGTCCATTTGTAGAGAACCACTTAATAACTTTCTGGAAGATATCATTTACAATTTCATCAGTTAATTCCTGTTTGTAAGGTGTGATAGCTATACTTGTTTCATCAGCAAAAAGTACTAGCTTAGCATCTACGTGTATGTAGAATGGCAAGTCATTACTATATATTTAGAGAACAGCAAAGGACCCAAGACCGAACCTTGCGGGACCCCATTTTTTATGACTCCCCAGTTAGAAGAATTAATTGTCTCATCTACATCATGTGAACTGCTTATTTCAACTTTCTGCACTCTTCCACTTAAGTATGATTTAAACCATTTGTGCATTGTCCCACTCATACCACAATACTTAAGCTTATCTAGTTATCTATTTGAGAGTTACTCTGGGTACGAGTGCGATCCACTTGTGTCTGTTCAGATGGCGGCGTGTATTGCATTGCACGCCTGTCTGCTGTCTCGTGCATTTCGTTGGCTCCCTCTCTCTGTGTTGTTTACCGCTGCCTGCTCCACTGTACTCGGTACAGGCAGCACCACGCTCTGAGTCGGCGTGTCTGCTAACTTCTGTGCATATGTTACATTTCCTATTTGACTAAGCCGGTCTAAACGCTGTAATCTGATACGCGGGCATTCACTTTTCAGGAGTCATGTAGCTCCGCAAATAACACAAGTTTGTGGCTGACCATCACATACCACCAGTGCTTTAAATCATTGTATCGTAATAAAAGAAGGCACATGTTTTGTCAGATCAATTTATTACGTTTCTGACTCCATTGTCAACATTGTAGTGTTTGTGGCCTTGCCATTTTTCAGCCGTAATTTGAATAACCTTCCCATACTGTGAAAGGGCCTCTCGAATATATTAGAATTCCATTTCAAATGGCAGATTGAAAACTCGAACTGATCGTAGACCTAAGCCTGCGTAGGAAACTGCAACATTGACAACTTCACCTTAACAATTTTGAAATTTCGCGTTACCTCCAGTCTGCGTTACAATTCTAACACAAGTTTCGTCGTCTATCAACTTTGCATACACAGCATTACCAAGAAAATCGTAAGTGTAACCAACAACTTCTTCATCTTTCAACCCAAGGTGATCGTAAAACCAGTCGACAGTTTCATACACTTTTGGACGTTCATACCCATACGGTAACGAGAACTTTAAACAAGACTTCCTATACTTTGTATTCATGGTGTGAATATGAAATCAGTACTCACAAGTTCCACCTGTCGGCGTGCGTCAGCAACAGCGATGTTATACAGATAACAATTAGAAGTTGCGCTCTTTAATCTCATACTGTTAATGGCTGTTGTCAACTGATGCTAATATGGCATTTGTAGACGATAGATTATCATTTATCGTACCAAGAACGATGTGTATTTTGTTAATTCTTCAGTGCGCCATTGCTTTGCAGTGACAACGTGTAAGTTACAATAAGAAATTCAAATACGCAACGCAAGATGGCGTATGCCAGAGAGTTCTGGGCGAGAAATGTCACGTGACATCTGCGAACGGCTGTTTTTCGTTAATTCAGTGGTGGATGCCAAAACTCCGTTATTTTTGTAAATATCTCTCAAACGATACGAGATATGAGAGAAATATAAGGGAACAAAGTTGTAGAAAATTTTCTCCTCTACAAATTCGGTTATTCAATTTCCGCGTCAGATTAACGGTTTATTTGCAATTAAAATTACATTACAAACGGCTTTCTTTGGTATTACTAACGTATTTCTTGTCCGAAATATTTGAAAAAGCGAGGTTCTGGTCTCTGGCGGCCTACAATCATGTCTGTACAATTTGGTGCTGGTCGGTTGAACAGTTCGTCTTAAAAACAGGGAACACGTTAGGGACAGACAGACGGACAGACAGACATCTCAAAATCGCTGTTATTTTTGCAAATATCTCTGAAACGATACGAGATATAAAAAAAAACCGCAAGAGAGCAAAGATTTAGAGAATTTTCTCCTCTACAAATTCGATTAAGCCGTTATTTTCATTCAAATTTCGAGCTGTCAAAAGACGATCGCAAAGGCCCACTTTTAGTGTTACTACCATAACCTAAAGTGGGCCAAAACCATGGCAAATTTAAACGTATAAAAAACCCCATGACTGGAAATCTTTTACAGAGACTAGAAATTTAGCTCGAATTTCAATGCGAGAAGATTACAGTAATTACCACAACGAAACCCTGTCACGTAATTTGGTAGAGAATGTTAAGAAATTCTGGTCGTCTGTAAAGCGGCAAACCACAATCGATACCTTCATGAGACAATAGAAATGGTGATGCTACTAATGACAGTTCTGTTAAGGCAGAATTGCTTAACTCAGCTTTCCGAAATTGAGAAGTAGATACCCCTGGAGTAGTAAACAACTTAAATCACAACTGGTCCCATTGTATTACCAATTATATTCCTTTGAGAGTATGCTAATGCAATAGCCCCATACCTAACAATCATATACGACCGTTCGCTCAGTGAACATTCTGTACCTAAAGACTGCAAAGTTGGACAGGTTACTCCAATAATCAAGGAAGGCAATAAGAGTGATCCGCAAAATTACAGGCCTATATCATTGACGTCCGTTTACAGCAGGATTAGAGAACATATACTTTCCTCAAATATTATGAACAACCTCGATGAGAACTACCTATTGATCCATAACCGACACGAATTCAGAAAGTATTATTCTTGTGAAACACTGCTGGCTCCTTACTCACAGGATGAGTGCTGTCGGCAAGAGATGTCAAATAGATTCCGCATTTCTAGATTTCCGGAAGGCTTTTGATACTGTACCTCACAAAAGACTTCTAGTCAATGAAATATCGGTACAGTTGTGCGATTGCATTCATGATCTCCTGTCAGAAAGAACACAGTAAGTTGTAACTGACGATAAGTCATGGAGTAGAACAGAAGTGATATCTGGCTTTCCCCAAGGAGGTGTTACTAGGCTCCCAATATTCCTTATTTTTATAAACGATTTAGGAGATAATGTGAGTAAAGATTACCTGACATAGTCGAGTTTGGAGGGAATCTGATCGTTTTATAATTTTCCAAATGAAAAGCCAAGATCGCACATTAATAGTTTATTAAATGACGACCGGTTTCGGTGCACTGTGTCACCATCATCTGGTCACATATGTGTTATAAGCTGGCCATCTTGTTAAAAAACTTGGGTATAAAGTAACAAGTGCAACATTGCACTTAGTCAAATGTTCAAATGTTTGTATACTCTATGGACTTAACTACGGGATCATCAGTCCCTAAACTTACAAACTGCTTATGAACTAACTAAGACTAAGGACGGCACAAATATCCATGCCCGAGGGGGGATTCGAACCCCCCGACCGTAGTGGCTGTGCAGGCCGTGACTGGAGCGCCTCAGTCCCCTCGGCCACCGCGGCCGGCTGCACTTAGTCATTATATAAAAAATACACAAGTTAAAAATATGACAGCTTACAAGAGATTGTAAGCTGTCATGTTTTTAACTTGTGTAATTTTTTATATAATGACGAAGCTTACAAAATTTTGTAAGCTGCCATGTTTTTAACTCCTGTATTTTTTATATAATGACTAAGTGCAATGTTGCACTTGTTATTTCATACCTGCAAATACCTCAAAAGCAAGCTTTTCTTTTTTCGCAGTGTGCTCGGTATCTCATTCTGCTGGGGCCTCCAAATCCCGAAAGCTATTTTTTTTATTCTGTGACGAGGAAAGCAGCAGGGTTCTCCTTGACGGTCGCTGCGTGCTGGTGACCCATAGCGTCGTCGATCAGGAGGAAATTTTGCTGAAACGCGGCAGCTAGAGTATCTCCTTGGCGGTGGGAGTGAAAGCGGTGCCTATCTGCGGGATGGTGGTCTTCCGCTTCGTGAAGAAACGGCGGCGTTACCAGCTGCCAGGGTGACGTCATCGCCCACGAGTCCACCGCCTCGTGGCAGGGTCGTCTCAGGCCTGGGCACTTGGATACAGAAGGGCATGCGCTTCAACTTCTGCTTAGTAGCAGCTTCCGCAGCCATTTTTTCTCCAAACGGTGATAGCGAGAGCACGGGGAGGAGCAGATTTTGCTGTTTTCTCTTTGAAATATCGCTTGCTTCATTTAAAATATACAAATCAAAAGAAAAAGACGTAGCCGGCCGCGGTGGCCGAGGGGACTGAGGCGCTTCAGTCACGGTCTGCACGGCCACTACGGTCGGGGTTTTTAACCCCTGCTCGGGCATGGATATTTGTACCATCCTTAGTCTTAGTTAGTTCACAAGTAGTTTGTAAGTTTAGTGACTGATGACCCCGTAGTTAATTCCATAGACTATATAAACATTTTTTTAAAAAAAGACGTGGATTAAAAATTAATCTGGTCATAATAAATCATTTTAATAACTTAAATCACTGCAGTCCATATTTTAGTGGCGCTGGAACAGAAATCTTAATTGATATTTTTGGTAAAAAACAGTGTTGGTTTCATAAACTTGATGTTTTACTTATTTAAACACGACGCGTTTCGCCTCTTCTAGGCATCATCAGACGTTTGGAAGGGGTGAGCGGAGATTAACAAACTTGTTTAAAACACAACTAAATATATGTTAAATCTTTCGTAAGCAAGCAATATTACAATAGGGAGAGTGCATACTGAAAACACAGCAGGCCACATAACCACATTAACGTGTCTGACGTGGGGATGGGGGGTGAAAATTGAACTAATAAGATACCACTAAAAGGCATAGCTTAATAAATAAAATTACTGAACTCTGAAGTTGCAGAGCGTCAAATTATTAAAATTCAATAAAAATAGATGTAACTAATAATTTCGTGTGGCTCGTAGGCCTGGTGCAAGTCTTTCAACTGGACGTCACTTCGGCGACTTGCGTGTCTCTAGCCCACCCCAGTTATCAAACCGGTGAAAGGAAAGGGCAACTACAGCATAACGTGGAATCCGAACCACGTGTCGTTTCTGGCGACTACTCACATCGTTGAGAGGTGAAGGAGTGGCTCAATAATGGGGGCAACGAAGTCAACGGTAAAACTTAAATCAGCCGCGCGAAGCTCTGTTTACTCACGCAGAAACGACGCCTGCTACAACCTTGGACTCCTTCCGCGCTCGTGTCTTGATCATTGACTTCGTTGCCCCCATTATTGAGCAACACTTACATCTATTTTAATTCAATTTCAATAATTTGACGCTCTGGAACTTCAGAGTTAAGTAATTTTATTTATTATGCTATGCCCTTTAGTGGTATTTTATTAGTTCAGTTTTTATCCATCCCCATCCCTACGTCAAACACGTGAATGTGGTTATGTGGCCTGCTGTTTTTTCAGTCTGCATCCTCCCTATTGTAATATTCCTTGTTTAGGAAAGATTTAACATATATTTAGTTGTGTTTTAAACAAGTTTGTTAATCTCCGCTCACCCCTTCCAAACGTCTGATGATGCCTAGAAGAGGCGAAACGCGTCGTGTTTAAATAAGTAAAACATCAAGTTTATGTAACCAAGACTTTTTTTTACCAAAAATTATTTTAATATTTTGTTTTTACTAAAGAACGTTCCAATTTGCTGCTAAGTCTAGATTCGTTTTTATTTCGTCACTACAGACTGTTTCGGCGCATTATTGCCATTTTCAAGTGTCGTGCACATGGAATGACGTCCATATAGCACAGTATTGGACTGATGTTTGTCAATTACCTTCTCGTATCTGTATGAATCTGTAAACATATATCACCAGAACTGTTAAAACTGTCAAACGAAATTTAATAAGCTTTTTATAATACCAGAAGGTAATTGACAAACATCAAATAGTCCAATACGATGATGTATGCACGTCATACCATCTAGAGGACACTTGAAAATGACAATAATGCGCCGAAACAGTCTGTAGTGACGAAATAGAAACGAATCTAAACGTAGCAGCAAATGTGGAACTTTATTTGGTAAAAAATGTCATTATATGACCTTCATTGTGCTGCAGGCCCCAAAGAGCCAAAAAAATTTCAATATGGTGTCAAAAATCGTTAAATACCGCATGGTTTCTGACATTTGTCCACCTGGGTGCGTATTCAAATGTTCAAATGTTTGTAAATCTTTCGGACCAAACTGCGTGGTGATCAGTCCGTAAGCTTACAAACTACTTAAACTAAGGTAAACTAACCTAAGGACACCAAACACACATACCCATGCCCCAGGGAGGACTCGAACCTCCGACGGCGAGCAACCGCGCGCTCCGCAGCGACGTGCCTTAGACCGCTCGGCTACTCCACCGCGGCTATATATTACTACCTATATTAGCTACAAACTTTTCAGACACTATGGACAAACACCATTAAATGTACCTGCAAAATTAAATCATTTTAGGACACAAATTGCAGGAGATATGACGTCATAAACGCCGAGATTCGCAAATAACTACTGCATCATGAATGAGAATTTGTTATTTTTATGTTATGTGCTGTATTCGCAACACAGTTTCCAGCCAATATCCACTTAAGCCGCTGAGTGTACGTACAAAATTATATCGTAATTCGTGACTCATAATTCAGGAGATATGACGCCATAAACTCTGAGGTTAGTAAATAATGACTCCATCACGTTTGACGTTTTATTACGTCCTTACTACTAACTCTGTTCGCAGCACATTACTCCGACAATATCCTAATACTAGTCGTCCCGACTATGCTTCGCAATTGCTAATATCTATGCACTCTTGCTTTGAACGTCAAATGTGCAAAATTTTATCGCGATCGTATGAATGATATTCATATTCCAAAGAAATGAGCTCTTTCAATTTTCCACAAATTTTCCTTTTTTCTGGCCAACTATTCCAAGCTTTTACTTCACTCAAACCTTCCTCACGCTTTGAACGTCGAATGTGCAAATTTTTATCGCAATCAGATAAATGGTTTTGATATTTCATAGAAAAATCTCTTTCTATTTTTTCTGAATATTCCAATTTACCTGGAAACTTTTCCAAATTTTTATTTCATAAGAACGTTACCCTTGCTTTGAACGTCAAATACGCAAAATTTTATCGTAATCAGATGAATGATATTGACATCCAGTTGAAAAAAAGCTCTTTCAGTTTCTCGTGAATTTTCAAATTTTCCTGGTAACTTTCGCAAATTTTTAGTTCATAAGAACGTTCATCTTTCGTTAAACGTCAAATGAGCAAAATTTTATCGCAATCGTATGAACGGTTCTCAACTTATAATGTTAAGTACACTTAGAAGTACATTGAAAAAGGAACTTATTCGAATTTTGGGACTTTTTTTTTTAACTGTACCTGCATTTTTTTTTTACTCAAAACTTTTCCAAGACCATAATGAACAAAACAAAAAATGAATTATCCCTGTTCGTCGTGCGAATAGTCAGTTATAGTGCTGAATTCAATCAAAAACACATTGAAAAACACATTTTCAGTTTTCTCAAATTTTCCAATTTTCCGGTAGATTTTCCAAAAAAAAAATTTATTTCATACAAACCTTGTCCTGTCAAGCCGTACTCAAGTGATGCTCTTACAACCATGTAGCAATTGATTTTTATTCATAGAAAAATATCGCTCTCGGTTTTTCCTAAATGTTCCTACTTTCTGGGCGACTTTTCCAAATTATTTGATGCGGACCTTCCTCTTGCTTTCAACATAAAATGTACAAAATTTTACCGCAATTGGACGAACGGTATTGATAGCTCACTAAAAAAAAGCTGTTTCCGTTTTTCACGATTTTTCTCTTTTCCGGACAACTTTTCCATATTTATCACCGTTTAAACCTTCCCTGAACTAGCACGAATATTTCGGTTCAGTCGTCCTCGAGTTTTAGCGAGACTAACGAACAGCAATTCATTTATATATGTATATAGATACCCTCGAAAGAACCGTACGAGACACTGTCTAGTGCGTGGTTAACGATAGATACAGGTCGTCATCAGAGTTCATCCACAGAGCGCCAGACGTCCCGTAATTTTGACTTACGCACACTATATCGAAGACGAAACAAGCCGTGTATCGACCTGTTTCAGCGTAGCTCAGTCGGTTAAACGCTGTTCTGCTGTGGAGTAACTCTGCCTCACCCACTAAGCTGTGCGAAAATGAAACTATAGGTACAATTTTTCCACAGACAAAAGCGATATATCTCTACAAATACCGTGGATAAAGAAATTACTTACCATCTGGATAGAAATATTGTGCGGGTACGAAGCATCAACCTTTTATTGGGATAGGTAAGATATATTAATGTGTAAACGGATAAAAGATGTGATATAAACACCTGGTCTTTAGAGCCCTAGATCGTCCTTTACAGGCCTCATCATCTGTAGTATGTTCGTTGGAGGCCTGAACACAGACGCAATAATATATCTTTTCAAGTAGCAACTAATTTTTCCCGACCCTATTCCACGGAAGAGGAGAAAAATGCAAGGTTCTTGCTCTCTTCTTTTGACATACTTTTCCTGCTTTTATCGCCAGGAATGGCTTCTTGTATCTCGGTGACTAGCCATTTTCCCTGAAGACTCTTCGCAGGTGGATTAATCCTCGTGGCTGACTTTCGGCGTTTGAGACAACTTGTGCATGATGAACTGCGCTGTTCAGTACGCCTATTTTTTTTTTTTTTCGGTACGAGTGGACTTCCAATGGACACTGTGGCTGAGGTGACGATTGGTTTTCTGGCACACGATGATATCAAGAAAGAGCAAAGCATCTTCTTTTTGCAATTCCATCGTGTATGGCTGGGAAGGGAGTAAAACGGGTTGTAGCGTTTCTTAATGATATTCAGTTTGTACTATGAACACGCTGTGAAGGAAAGCAAAGAGAAATTTGGAGAAGGAATTAGAGTTCAGGGTGAAGAAATGAAAACATTGCATTTTGCTGATGACACTGTAATTCTGTCAGAGACAGCAAATGATCTTGAAGAGCAATTGAACGGAATGGACAGTGTGTTGAAAGGAGCGTATAAGATGAACAATAAGAAGAGCAAAACAAGGGTAATGGAATACAATCTTAGAAAATTAAGCAATGCTGAAGGAATTAGATTAGGTAACGAAACAAAATGTTCATATGTTTGTGTAGCTTATGGGACTTAACTATGGGGTCATCAGTCCCTGAAGTTACAAACTACTTATGATCTAGCTAATCCTAAGGACGGCACAAATATCCATGCCTGAGGGAGGATTCGAACCCCCGACCGTAGTGGTCGTGCAGACCGTGACTGGAGCGCCTCAGTCCCCTTGGTCACCGCGGCCGGCGTAACGAAACAATAAAGGTGGTGGACGAGTTTTCTTACTTGGGCAGTAAAATAACATATGATGGTCGCAGTACAGAGGATATAAAATGCAGAATGCCAATGGGAAGAAAAGAGTATTTGAAAAAGAGAAATTTGCTAAGATAGAATATTAATTTAAGTCCTTTCTGAAAGCATTTGTGTGGAGCGTTGCCTTTTACGGGACTGAAACGTGAACGATAAATAGTTTAGACAGGAAGAGGATAGTGGCTTCTGAAATGTGGTGTTAAAGAAGAATGTTGAAGATCAGGTGGGTGTATCGCGTAACTAATGAAGAGGTACTGAACAGAATTGGGGAGAAAAGGAATTGTTGGCACACCTTGACTAAAAGAAGGGATCGATTGGTAGGTCACATTCTTAGACATCAAGGAATCGTAAAATTAGCCTTGGAAGGAAGCGTGTGGGGGTAAAATCGCAGAGGGAGACTAAGAGGCGAGTATAGAAACGAGATTCATATGGATGTGGGTTGCTGTTGCCGTTCTTATGAGGAGATGAAGAAGCTCGCTCAGGATAGAGTAGGGTGAGAGCTGCATCGAACCGGTCTCCGGACTGCGTTCGCATTGAAACTTTCAACTGCCTGTTGGGGCCATATATTCATTATTCATATGGTGGCAGTAATTATCGATAACTATCGACCAACTCTGTAGGTCCCGGCAGCTGTCACTTGTCTGCCGCGTGAGTGGACTCGCATCCGGAAGGTCGTCAGAGTATACGTTAGCGGCGGAAAAGTTCCAGCCGGCCGCGGTGGCCGAGGGGACTGAGGCGCTCCAGTCACGGTCTGCACGGCCACTGCGGTCGGGGGTTCCAATCCCCCCTCGGGCATGGATATTTGTGTCGTCCTTAGTTAGTTCATAAGTAGTTTGTAAGCTTAGGGACTGATGACCCCGTAGTTAAGTCCCGTAAGTTCTACATACATTTGAACATTTTGACTCAAAACGATACGAATTTAATTCAGGAGGTATAAAGGGTCTTCAAATAACACTTAATACAGTTAAAAAATGCACATAATTTACACGATTGTAGGGCGCACAACTCTAACTGAACCCCGGGGTCAGGTAAAGATTTCAGACAACGCCGTTTAATCGACCAATACTTACCTGAAAGCCTTAAGAATATTCTTCAGTTACAAAGGAGGCAAATGGAGCGAACGTTACACTTAAATTTGAACATTCGGTATAGTAAACACTGGGCACGGGTACAACATGAGTTGACAGTACACAATAAACAACTCGATGCAGCAGTCCCGATGAATAGGCACGACGGCATCCGTTTCTGTTTAAACAGGCGTTCACCTGCGTGTGGCCCCACACGAGACGATGGAACCTCGGCCTGGAGTCACGCAGCTCGACACAGGCTTAGAGAGGGTGCCGCTACATGGGAAGTTTACCGAAAGTCTGGCTATCTGTACTAAATTTACTGGAATTCCAAATATTTAAACATTTCGACCGTTTCAAGGCATTTCAATGAATCCAATGGCAAAAAAGATGAAAATTTCTGCTGGACCGTGATTTGAACCCGGACTTCCCGCTTCGGGCCAGCGGTAGCCTTAGCCAAATAGGCTATCCAAGTACGCTTCCCTTGCAACCCAAATTCTCACCTTGTAGCATACGGCCCTGCCCGTTTGATTCCACTTGCTCGCAGCCTATACTGGATTCCTGCAAGAATCCAGCGTATATCTGTTGGGACAGATATTCATGTCCGAAAAGGACAGACACAAATTTTTATCTTTGCCAAAATGTTCAAATGTCTGAAGAGTTTATGGGACTTAACTACGGGGTCATCAGTCCCTAAACTTACAAACTACTTATGAACTAGCTAATACTAAGGACGGCACAAATATCCATGCCCGAGGGGGGATTCGAACCCCCGACCGTAGTGGCCGTGCAGAACGTGTCTGGCGCGCCGCAGACCACTCGGCTACTGCGGCCGGCTCATCTTTGCCATTGGATTCATTTCAATGCCCTGAAACGGTCAAAATGTTTAAATATTTCGAATTCGTATAATTAAGGCTGTTAATGTCAACAAATTGTGGCTGTTCTTTCGGACATGTCTGGAAAGAACAGACACCATATAAATAATGTAAATAAAATGAAATTACTCCCCGACGCTGGTTAACAGCTACAGAAAGAGAGAGCACAACCGAAAGAACCTTTACAATTGAACAGCATCGAATTTCGCAGAAATCTGCTACATTTAAATGGCTCCATTCCACTAAATAACAGCATGACACAAGATGATGCGAAACAAACATGAATCTTGACCAATCACAGAGAAAAATCACTCACGTAACCTGAATAGCAGCAATGACAGGAGAGGGAACATACCACAAACCAGACAAAGAATTCTCATCAATCTAAGTACCATTAATTACACAGTGGAAACTGGCTATTTCACCAATTAAATAGCATTACGCTGTAGAGCTAAGACTTTTCTAAGACCAGCACAAATGTGTAATGGACTTAAGTGCACTTAAGTCAGTACTGAGCTTGACTCTCAAGTGCCTCTAACGTAAACCTCGAGAACGATGGATTCTGTCATTTTATTATTGACATGTAAATTTTATTTGCGTGACACTTTAATGTGGACGTATACTAATGTGCTATATTAGCAATTGTTGTTATAGCAGTGATGTAAAAACATTACGACAGGTCTGAAGATGGCGTCTAGCACGCCGAAACCGGTCATGTAATTAAAAGAAGAAAGCGATCTTGGCTGAAAACCTTTTATTAAACAATTCTGGATCGCCCCAACAATGTGTTCCTTATATAATTTTTCTTTGTTTATAGGTTCAGAAAATGAAAGTAGTGATCCCTAGATGAATGTAGAACCGTAAAATATCCGCAAAATCTTTTCGCTGACAGTAGGCCTACTAAGAGGCGGCCAAGACAGAGGGGCGGCACAGCAAGGTATATGTAGTGCTTCTACGGACTTATATAGGCTGTTTGTCAAGTGTAGGTTTTTTTTAGTGGGGCCCTTGGCGTCAAAGTTTCATGTGAATTAGATGTTCTGGATTTCTCTTCGTTTTGTGGGCAGGGACCTCCTTGCTCATTTCAGAGAGCAGACAATTCTTTATGCCAGACATAAGATAAGGAAAGCAAGTGCCGCTCGGCTTACTGCTGCAAGCAGAATTTCTGCCATTCTGAGGCGTGGAATGGTTTACGTGGCCAGCAATGAAGGTGTTAAAATGTTCACAATATATATATATATATATATATATATTCACTCATGAAATTTGTTATTAACAACCCGACCCAATTCAAAAGTAATAGCAGTCTGCATAGCTAGAACACTAGGAGAAAGGATAATATTCACTATTCAGGGTTAAATCTAACTTTGGCTCAGAAAGAGATGAATTATACTGCCACAAAAGTCTTTGGTCACTTACCAAGTAGCATCAAAAGTCTGACAGCTAGGCAACTAGTATTTAAAAAGAAATTAGAGGAATTTCTGAATGGGATCTCCTTCTACAATGTAGATGAATTTTTAGATAAAACTTAAAAATAAAAAAGCAACAAAAATGTAATAAAGAAATCCTGACACGTTACACATCATTACGAAATGTCGTGTATATCATCTATGGAACAAGTGTTACTCTAATGCAACGTGTTAAATGTAAATGACGCACAGCACTGTCCTGTTTATGACTGCCTGTTATTCCAACATGGTTTCGTGCGGTTCCGATCGTTGGGGGTCAAAGGTGTCACTTGACGGTTACTTGATTCGAAATGACACACATTCACAAGACCAAAGTTGTGTATTCAAAACCCACCAAATATATGCTTCTACTAACTGCCAATATGGCGTCTTAATCTCTCTTGAGATCATCTCCACCCCTTCAAAAATCAAATGTTTGTAGAACTTTGTAAGATTACCGGCCAATAGAAATATTGATAATTAATAGCATTTGATAATTAAACAGTATGAAGTTCACTGCAAACATTGACCATGCCAATGCACTAAATGTTACACAATTTTAACCTTATTAATTATGGAAGCAATGTATGTACACAGTTAAGTGACAACATTAATAGTTAGGCCATAGGTAGAAATTCTCCACATTGAGATTTGCTGAGTGCTTGTAGCTGACTGGAGGCCAGCGAGCAGGCCGACGTTGGTGGCTTGTTCCAGCTTAGGATTTTCCAGTTTTCATTTCCGGTGAGGGGAGAGAGGGACAATGGCGAGTGCCAGGCACAGTGCAGTGCACAGCGTGAAATAACATATTCTAATACTACTTGCATTTGAAGTAATACGATGCAGTTAGGAACCTTTAAGGCCCTCATTACAAAATAGCCTGTTGACAAATAAACAATACATTAGCTGATATAGTCACATCTGACGTAATATCTGTAACTGACAATGAAAAGTAATAAATTACCAATGAATACAAGACAGTTACACAACTAGCATGGCAATGTTTGTTTATAAAAATAATATATTAACTATTTCTCATTTTACTTTCAATTAATGTTGTGTATTTTACCTTGAATTATTCAGTTAAATCACTTATCTGTGATATAACAAATTGCACAAAGGATGTTTATATTAATATAAAAACGTAAGAAGATATTTGTTTAATGTGTAGTGTAATTATTTTGATTTTAAGTAAAGTTTTAGAAATGTATTGGCTGAGCCCTGTACATTGGCAAATTGGTTAGAACAGCTCACATGGGGAAGTTGATGACGTAGGGAAAAAACCCCGGCAGTTGAGCTTTTGGCGCGCGCGTGCTTGGGCAGGAAGTGACAAGGCGGGAGCACGTGGGGTAGCTGGCTGGGCGGCGTCGCTCTGCATCAGTCGGCATGTGTATCTCCAGGTGGAGACTATAGATTTTTTGTTTGGCAATCGCCACGTGTGGTTGCTAGTCGTACACTGCACCAAGTTGAATCGAGCACTACTGTGTGTTGTGAATATTTAGCTGGTGGAACAAGGTGTGCATTGCACTGAATTAAAGTGACTGTGTTTTGTTAATGTAACACGTGTTGTCGCATAGGCATGAACATAAACGGTGTTTGAGACAGGCACATGGTGTGAAAACAATTTGCGACAAATATTCATTTTGTCTGGGGGCTCACGAGCTATAACTTTATTTGATAAATGTGTCGACGTACAGACGTGTCAGCCACAGGGTTCTAATATTGTGAAATAAACAACATAAAGTGAACTTTCACGTGTTTTCAAAAATAGTAGTTAGTACACCCTTTTCTCTCATAAACATGACTTTATTATGAATTTTTTTGTTAATCATATGCAGGGAAGGAAAGCTGCGAACGTGTGATATCATCCCCTAGAAAACGAGTCAAACATTAGCAATCACAGTTCCAGTGTTTTTGCATGTTTAGGAATTTGGTTCACAGTTCGTGGTTGTGAGTTTTAAAAATTAAACTTTCCCTATTTTAAACTCTCACCCCGACCTTCACTGTCGCAAATTATGGGACTTAACTACGGGGTCATCAGTCCCTAAACTTACAAACTACTTACTAACTAAGACTAAGGACGTCACAAATATCCATCCATGCCCGAGGGGGGATTCGAACCCCCGACCGTAATGGCCGTGCAGACCGTGACTGGAGCGCCTCAGTCCCCTCGGCCACTGTGGCCGGCTCCACCTGTTCCCCCGATAGCCTATTGAGATGCATGTGGTGTTCTCCCATGTTATTGGTGAAAGTTGAGACTCACGTTGAGAATTTCTGTCCCCACACGTTGCGACCGCACACTGTAACGTCGGAAACTCGGCACGCCGAGCGCACACGTTGAGATTCGCGGTCCGTGTGCTGTCGGCGGCAGGTGTGGGGCCCTGAGGCACTGGGAAGCAGGTGCTAGCTCTGTGTGCTGCTTGCAGCTAAATACCAACACCACTCACAAAAATAAATTATGACGCACTCTTCATTGCTGGTCGTGACATACACGGATTATTTCGACAGTGCGGAATGATTTTACTAATTACAGTGTTAAGTTTTACGGTCTACAGGATGACCAGCCAGTCTAAAATAGTTTAGGGAAATAATTCAAAATTTTTTATTTCAAACCTTCGCATAAGCTTTACAAGTGTTCTTCCACTGCGACATCTCCCTTGACAACGTAACCGAGGCTGTCCACCTAGCAGAACAGAGCCGGCCTGAACCAGTATTGAATGCTGATTCTAAACTCACGCCACCCTTCTGGCGTCCGCGCTGAAACTACTGACGTTTCCATGCTACCGTGGAGCCAATAGCAGACACCCACGTTTGATCACGTGTGCTACTGCTGCAGGACTCAGAGGTGCGAGAATCAGTTGCTTCGCTCTCTTCAATTTGAGTTCTCGTTCAGAACAGACGCACTCCAGAGGCTCAGCGTCTGTGCGGGGCGAACGGCCGCATGCCGTCCGCTCCCGCCTAGCGGCTGTTCGGCATCAGCCACCAACTGTGTGAACCGCAACCTTTATCTTTTCCGTTTACTAATCCTTAACTTAGACTGGCACTCATTAATTGCATCCGACCCCAGGGCGAGTCCCGATGTGTAACCCGTATTTGAGAATATACCCAATGTTAACTCGAAATCTATCTTTTATTTGCCAATTGGCCACCCTTTCCTAGGGCGCCGACAAGCCTTCACCGTTTCGCCTTCCATCCTGACAACGCGTCCAACCCATCTTAATTGCACAGCAGTGGGATGGGTTGTACAATTTTAGTATTATCCGTGGATAAAGATTAAGTGCTATCTATCGGTCTGGTGAGATATCAGAGTATTGATTTGACAAGTTTGTGGAAATTTGAACAAAAAGTACAGAATGTCAAGCATATTAATCTTATCAGTTAATTGTGTTGTTGTCTGCATTGATATTTCTGGTTTTATTCTAAATGTAAAGCAGTGTCGGCTGGTGCTTCAGATGATTGGCGGTTCACTCCTTTGCGCGCTGGATCTAGATAGTGCCCCCGCCGCCCCTCTCAGCGTGTCCATGTTTCGGCGCTCTCTCCTCTCCCCCCCCCTTTAGATATATTTTCGTTAAACTACAGAATTTACTTCGGCTTGTTTGCGCTTGTTTCATCTCGAGCTGAGGCGTCGGCCTACCGTTCCAATGTTGAAGCTGAGTAATTTGTTTCTAAAAGATACTGAACGTTGTTCATTTTCCTTCGATTATTAACACCAAGAACATATGAATATGCAGATGAACACTAAAACAAAGTAAGTAACTTTTTACACTGTTGAGTGACTGTAACAAAATGAATCTGTTATGATGAAGAGACAAGCTACCTTCGGATGATGTGCAACACCCCCTCCCCTTATGCAACCGCAGAGGCTGCTCTCCCCCACATCTTTTCAAACACTTAAATGTCATTTACCCTCAAAATCGCGACACATTTGCTAAACGTCCAAAGATATGTGGCACCTAACAATACAAAAGTCATTGTTGTTTCCGTATCTTTTAAAAAGAAGATACACGGCTATTCTTGCTAGGTCAGTAGTCACTTCATTATTATTCATGATGGGATGTTCTGAATGCTTTTACAGTTGATCCGTCTTCAATTTATAGTTATAAAGGTATTTTACCAATTATGACGTGTTTTTGTTAAATCTTCGATGCGGCAAAAACTAATATGAAGGGCATGTGTTGCCTTCGTACAGGATTTATGCATGCGAAAGGCGAGGTGCGCGGCAGCTCCAATGCCTTTGCATTGGGACCGCCAGTGCTCGAGTAGCCAGGAGCTGGCGTCTCTATCAGCTCCAACGCCAATGTTAAAAGCAACGTTTCCCCTCGCCCCTCCCTGCAGCGGGAGCGCCCGTATGCTGCCTCCAGGGGGTTCAAAAGAGAATTTAAACCTCAGGCAGGCATTCGCATTGCAACGCTGCGGCCACTGCCGTCTATATAAACCGGCTACGACTCGTGTATGTGCTGTCTCCGCGACGAAAAACGTTTCTCGAGTGATAAAAATACTTTGAATGTGCATATAAAATGAACTGATAGAAGAACTTAACGAAGAACGATAGTTTAAACCTACATTGCATGGTGTTGCCGTTTGGCAACGCAAATTTTTGTTACTTTTTCAGACATATTTCTTGTTGACAGATGGCAACACCATGCATATCGTATACATTGGACTCTGTTCTAAGCATTTAGTTGATCGTTTCCTCCCTAGAAGGTAGCGCAGTCATTAATGGAGAAATGGAACAAAGAGCGGATTTTACTCACTGTTGAGCATAAACTGATACGACTTTTGTCAAGTAAAAAGATGTTATCGTGTTACAGACATATAATCAGAGTAGGAAACATTTAGATACCAATATTTTTCTGCAGAGTGACTTATGTCTAAATGCATGATGTTGACAATGGCTACAGGTAAATAATGACTTTCACATTGTTAAGTGAATTACATAATTTTTCAATATTTTCCCCTGCATAGGTGAACATTGTCTACCATATATAGTTTTTGGCGCCAAAATAAAAATTCATGCAGTGTGTGGTGTCGCACAAGTTTGAAGTGCGCGCCACATACTTACGCCATGCGCCGCCATGCACGCACTGCGCGGAGTTCTTACGACATCAGCCACGAGCGCATTGGCTTGTCAATTCAAAGAGGTGTGCTTCAAATTTCGTCAGTAGTGCCTCAGGACAAAATAAATGCATTGTGTGAAAAATATAGTGACTTGTTTTCGCCGGAACTAGGTTGTGCCAAAGACTTTGTGGCACATGTAACTTTAAAAGAATCTGCTGTACCAAAATTTCGTAAAGCTAGACCAGTGCCTATCGCAATTCGTGATACTGTTGCTGAAGAACTTCAACGTCAGCAGGATAGTGGGGTGATTTCTCCTGTTTCTGCGAGTCAGTGGGCCTCGCCTTTAGTAATTACAACCAAGCCGACAGGAAAACGTCGTCTCTGTGCGGAATTTAAATCCTCAGTGAACAGTCAAATAATTTTAGACACTTACCATCTGCCAAGACCTGACGAACTGATGGACAAATTAGGACAGTCTCGCTTCTTTTCTAAGATTGATTTAGCAGAGGCATACTTACAGATTCCGCTTGATGACGAGTCAAAAACGTTTTTCGTCATTAATACTCACATGGGCCTTTTTCAATTTCAACGCCTACCCTTTGGCAGTTCTTCCGCCCCCGCTATTTTTCAGCATTTTTTGGAACAGCTGACAGTTTCTGTACCGTGTTGCTCGAACTATTTAGATGATATTGTGGTCTCAGGGCGCACAGTTGAAGAACATTTATCAAACCTGGAGTGCCTTTTCAAAGTGTTGACTGCAGCAGGTCTACGTTGCAATAAAGCAAAGTGTTCGTTTTTTCAAACTGAACTAGAGTACCTAGGCTATGTGATTAATGCCCAAGGAATCCATCCCTTACAGTCACATCATCGAGCAATCAAAGACTTGCCTCCTCCTAAGAATGTCCACGAATTGCAAGTAGTAATGGGAAAGCTTAACTATTATTTCAGATTTATTCCTAATGCCTCTCAGATGGCAGCTCCACTGCATCGCTTACGTAGGAAGAATGTTCCTTTTGTATGGTCTAAGGATTGCCAGGTTGCCTTTGACAAATTAAAGTCTGCACTACTCAGTGATGCATATTTGATTCCCTTTGGTCCACAGAAGCCTATAGTGCTAGCAGTGGATGCCTCATCATACGGTCTAGGTGCACTAATTTAACATCGTATTGGCTCTCACGATCGCCCTACTGCCTTTGCGTCGAAGTTACTGACGCCAACGCAACAGAATAACAGTCAGATTGAAAAGGAGGCCTTAGCAATCATTTACGGCGTCACAAAGTTTCATCATTATCTCTGTGGTAGAAAATTCTATTTTTTGACAGACCACAAGCCTCTCACGTCGTTGTTCTCCCCCACAAAGCCAATTCCGCCTCGAACGGCACAAAAGCTTCAGAGATGGTCCTTGATATTGTCAAATTATCAGTATGAGATTTTGTACCGACCTACCACTAAACACGCCAACGCGGACACACTTTCCCGACTTCCGGTTGGCCAGAATGTGTCGTTTGATTCTTCAGAAATGGCATGTTGTCAGATAGACTCCATGCTTCCGCTGTTGCAGACTTCCCTTTGAACTCTCGTCGGGTTGCTCAGGAAACAGCTGCGGATCTAGACCTAAGTGTGGAAGCACGTTTTGTTCGCTTTGGTTGGCCTGCCAGAGCCAAAGACATTGATCGGCCTCTGGTTCGACGTTATTTTGCACAGCGTCATGCATTATCCTTAAGTCAGTGTGTTCTGTTGTTACATACCGACAACGACCAAACAAGAGTGATTGTTCCTCGTTCCCTACAACGAGAAGTGTTACGCCTCCTGCATCAAGGACATTGGGGTATTGTTAGGACAAAGCAACTGGTCAGACGTCATTGTACCTGAGTTGCTATGGACGCCCAGATAGAGAACATGACGTCACAGTGTACTGTTTGTGCGGTGTATCAGGCGGCTCCTCCGCAACGTTTCTCAGACTGGCCACTCCCCAAGGGACCATGGCAACGTTTACACAATGTCTTTGCCGGACCTTTCTGGAATTCGCGCTGGTTAATTGTTGTACACGCTTTCATCAAGTTTCCTTTCGTGATTGCCATGAACTCAACGACAGCGTCTAGTACTATCAGTGCATTAACATCAGTGTTTTGCATCGAAGATTTGCCTGAAACTATCGTCAGTGACAATGGACCTCAGTTTGCTAGTGCGGAATTTCAACAGTTTTGTCGTGTGAATGGTATTCAGCATATCGTCACCGCACCTTTTCACCCTCAGTCCAATGGTGAAGCAGAACGTTTCGTTCGAACATTCAAGTCTCACAGGGAGAAGATGAAAGGTCAGCACTCCAGGCAGCAAGCTCTTCAAATTTTCCTGTCTACGTATCGATGCATGCCACGTGACGGCCCGTCTCCTGCCGAGCTGCTAAACGGCCGCCGTCACCGCACTCTCCTTCACCTGCTGCAGCCTCCCACGCACCGAGTCGGTTCGTACGGCGCTACGCGTTTTCAGGTTTCTACGCCGGTGCTGTACAGGGTGTTTGCTGGCAACAAGAAGACAAGATGGACGCCGGGCACCATTTATCGCGTGCTCGGTCGCAATATGTATGTTGTACGTTCTTCCAAAGGGTCGGAGCTGCGACGCCACGCAAACCAATTGCGCCTGCACAGGCCGCGCGATCCTGTCTCGGGTTTCTTGATTCCAGACCCAGTTCACCGCCAGGGAGCACAGCCACATCGTTCGTCCCCGGACTACGAGATCCCGATGGATGTCGACGCTAATCCTACGCAGTCGGCCCCTCCGCCTCCGTCGCCGCCTCAGCTGACAGCGTCACCGGGACCGTGCGGCCCCCCCCCCCCCCAGCTTGGGCCACGCACCTCAGAAGAAGATGACCTGCTCCCTCTGGGCGGGGGTGTGCGCCCTTCCCCAGGTTTCGGTGGGTTTCCTGGAGGATCGCAAGGCGGATGCCGGGGCGCGGACGGCGTCTCGATCCCAGCCTCAGCTACGACGCCCGTCCCACCAGTAACGCCCCCGCCCAAGCCCTCCTCCCACTGCCGCCGCCGTGGCCCTCAGCCTTACGCCACGACGGCGCGGCGGTTTGGGGGGGGGGGGGGAGGGTTGTGGTGTCGCACAAGTATGAAGTGCGCGCCACCTACTTTCGCCGCGCGCCGCCATGCACGCACGGCGCGGCGTTCTTACGACGTTAGCCACGAGCGCCCTCTGCTACAAATCCGCTCGTGGCCACGACTGCTGCATCGGCCACTTGGGAATCAGATAGGCACCAGTTAAGACTTGCCTATCGGATAGGCACTAGAAATCATCCGTAGGCAGGCCTCTATATAAAGTATGTATCAACATTCTGCAGTCAAGAACTATGTAAAACTTAAGTATTACCAAGACTCCACGAAATATATATCATGTTCTAATTTAGCATAGTGTTCTAGTTTCTGCTGTCCCACTGGCTGATCACCTCCGTACCTGCACACGCGTGCATCCTTTATTCCTGTGTCGATCTCATTCTGCTCGGCCACCGACACCTACGACAACCGGCGGACGAGACACAAAAGTGGTGACGAGGCGGGGATACAAAACAGTGTAGGTTTAAAAACATTTTTATTGAATTTTTTATTTACTTTTGTTTTCTCGACGAGCTTTTCCCGGGGTTTCACTGAACCAGTGAACACATAAAACGCGCCGCATCTGGTGTAAAGTATTCATGCAAGAGATATTGCAGTTTTTATTTTAAAAGTACGCTGTTATAAACTCAAATTCAGTTTTAAAATATTTTAAGCAAAAAGAGAGAGACTTGTCTCATGTCTACCGACGCCCCAGAATGATACCACTTTTTTCACGTCCCGAGAAATATTAAGCGGAGCCCTAACTGCTGTGAGACACAAACGACGTCCATATTTTAACAGAATCTGCAGGGACGCACGCTGCATCTTTTACTTCTTCAATTTTTTTTCCAGACGCTCTTTGAGTGCACACCATACCTTTCGTAAACATAATCCATCTCCAGGGAAATTGTGCGACGGAGACAATAAACTGGCTCAGGTCAACAATGCCGTCATCTGGTGGTATGGGTGTAATGTGCGGTAAACATCTCCTGTACCGCGGGAACGAACTGCAAAGACGAACAAGACGCTAGGAACAGTGAGGAGCCCTGTCCACCCTCGGTTATTGAAAATTTGGGCCCCACATCTAATGCCGCACTGCGAAAATAAAAGACTGCGCTGTGTTCTGATGCTATGACCCGAATAATCAATACATTCATAATTTCATTCCTGGGAGCTAAAGAAGGACCTTTGCCTTGAATTTTTTTTCTTTTTAGTTTGTGGAAATAATCTCTTCTTATCATGACTACGGTTTTTACGTTAACCTACATGTCTCTCAATAACAGATACGACATTATGGTTCTCGAGTTTCAGGAAACCGAGACGAAACCAAAACGTCAGGTATCTACATGAGTAAAAATTAGTTGCATCGGGTGTGGAAAACCGTCACCTGGGACGGGTCACCCGATTTGCATATTTTTATGTTCTTAACTGTCAGTTCTAATATGTATAAAAGAAAAATTGCAAAATTTGACCTGGAAATTAAAAAAGTCTGGAAAAACTGACATTTTTATGAGATATTTGTATGAACTCAAGACCATAATCTACGATTCAAACGTTGGATATTTATAACTATTTTTTTGTTCATTCTGGTCCTGGACAATTATTGAGAAAAACTTGTGACAATTACAAATGAAACTCTAAGCATAGGCGAAAACTTCTAAAATTTGTTCTGAATGCAATTCAATCATAGCTGACGATAGGAATGACATGTTTGATACATCACCATCTCATCATAAGAACGGCAACCTACATCCATTTAAATTTGCTTTCTATGTTCATCTCTTGGCCTCCTTCTGCGATTTTTACCACACACACACATTCCTCCAACGCTAAATTCACAATTCATTGATGTCTAAGAGTATGTCCTGTCAATCGATCCCTTCTTGTGATCAAGGCATATCAGAAATTCCTTTTCTCCCCAATTCTGATCAGTACCTCCTCATTAGTTACGCGATCCACCCACCTAATCTTCAGCATTCTTCTGTAGCACCACATTTCAAAAGCCTCTATTCTCTTCCTGTCCGCACTGCTTATCGTCCATGTTTCACTCCCGTACAAGGCAACACTCCATACAAATGCCTTCAGAAAAGATTTCCTTACACTTAAATTAATATTCGATGTTATCAAATTTCTCTTTTTCAAAAATGCTTTTCTTCCCATTGCCATTCTGCATTTTATATCCTCTGTACTGCGACCATCGCATGTTATTTTACTACCCAAGTAACAAAACTCATCTACCACCATTATAGAATCATTACCTAACCTATTCGCTTCAGCATCGACTGATTTTCTAAGACTATTGCATTACCCTTGTTTTGCTCTTCTTAATGTTCATTTTATATGCTCCTTTCAATACACCGTCCAATTCGTTAAATTGCTCCTCTAGGTCCTTAGCTGTCTCTGACAGAATTACAGTGTCATCAGCAAAACGCAAGGTTTTTATTTCTTCACCCTGAACATAAATTCCTTCTTCAAATTTCTCTTTGCTTTCCTTTATAGCTTGCTCAACCCTGTCTCACTCCCTTCCCAACCACTGCATCCGTTTCATGCCCTTCAACTCTGATAACCGCTGTCTGGTTATTGTGCAAGTTGTAAATAACCTTACGCTCCCTATATTTTACCCCTGCTTGCTTCAGAACTTGAAAGAGTTTATTCCAATCAACATTGTCAAAAGCCTTCTCCAAATCTACAAAAGCTATAAATGTAGGTTTGCCTTTCCTTAATCTATCTTCTAAGATAAGACGTAAAGTGAGTATTGCCTCCCGTGTTCCTACATTCCTCCTGAACCCAAACTGATCTTCCCCGAGGTCGGCTTTACCAGCTTTTCCATCCTTCTGTATACAATTCGTGTTAAAATTTTGCAACCATGACTTATTAAACTGATGTTTCTGGAATTTTCATACCTGCCTGCAACTGTTTGCTTGGGAATGGTAATGTTACATTTTTCTTAAAGTCTGAGGGTACTTCGCCTGTCTCGTACATCTTACGCATCAGGTGATGTAGTTTTGTCTTAGGTAGCTCTCCAAAGTTCTGAGGGAATGTCGCCCACTCCAGGGGCCTTGTTTCCACTCAGGTCTTTCAGGGCTCTGTCAAATTCATCTCTCAGTATAGTATCTCCTATTTCATCTTCATCTACATCCTCTTCCCTTCCTACATTATTGTCCCTAAGTTCATTTCCTTTGTAGAGCCCCTCTATATACTCCTTCCACCTTTCAGATTTCCCTTCTTTGCTGAGAACTGACCTTTCATCTGAGTTCTTTATATACAGCTGCTTTTCTTGTCTCCAAATGTTTCTTTTATTTTCCTGTAGGCGGTATCTATTTTCCCCTATTTATACATTCTTTTACAGACTTGCATTTACCTTGTAGCTAATCCTAATTTTTCAGTTTCAGCCTACAGTTCATGACCAAAAAGATATGGTCAGAGTCTATATCTGCCCCTGGGTATGTCTTATAGTTTAAAACCTGGTTACGAAATCTATGTCTTACCACTATAAAATCTATCTGGTTTCTTCCGGTGTCTCCTGTTTTCTTCCACGTATACGACGTTCTTTCGTGATTCTTAAACCAGGTGTTTGCTATGATTATGTTCCGCGCAAAATTCTACCAGGCGGCTTCCTCTTTCATTCCTTTTGCCCAGTCCAAATTCACTATTTTTCCTTATCTTCCGTTTCCTACTACAGAATTCCAGTCTCACATAACAATTAAGTTTTCCTCTCCCTTAATTGTCTAAATAATTTCCTTTACCTCCTCATAGATTTCTTCGATCTCCTCATCATCGGCAGAGCTATTTGGCATATAAACCTGTACTACTGTGGTCGGTGTTGACTTTGTATCTATCTTGTCTATGATCGATCACTGCGCTGCTCATAGCATTTTACCCGATTCCTATTTTCTTATTCATTATTACACCTACTCCTGTAATACCCCCAATAATCCAGTATTTGCCTGACCAGAAATCCTGTTCCTCTTTTCACCTCTTTTCACCTCTTTCAACCTCACTAATCCCCACTACATCTACCTTCAGCCTATCCATTTCCCTTTTTAAATTTGCTAACTTCCCTACGCTATTAAGGGATCTGACATTCCACGCTCCGATTCGTAGAATGCGAGTGTTGTTTTTCTCGATATTGACATCCTCCTGAGTAGTCCTCGCCTGGAGATCCGAATAGGGGACTATTTTACCTTTGGAATATTTTACCCGAGAGGATGCCATGATCATACATTCATACAGTAGAGCTGCATATCCTCGGGAAAAGTAACGGATGTAGTTTCCCCTTGCTTTCAGCCGTTCGCAGTAGCTGTGTGGCAATGTGGCAAAGCCACATTAGCTGATGTTACAAGGCCAGCTCAGTCAATCATCCAGACTGTTGCCCCTGTAACTACTGAAAAGGCTGCTGCCCCTCTTCAGGAACCACACGTTTGTCCACAGTTACCCTTTCGTTCTGTTTGTACCTACGGTACGGCTATTTGTATCGTTGAGGCACGCAAGCCACCCCACCCATCTCGTCAATGTCTGTGGTTCATGGGGGTGGAGTTGCACCAAATACGATATTGATACTTTGAGGAGGGTTACGTAAAGATATTTTGGTATCGTTTGATCGATTATAATGACTGTTGCCATATCTACGTTTCCATTGAGACGCAGCGAATACGCAGCAAGAAACCGACAGAGGGGTGCCTAGCCTAGCAACTGACCTCGTTTGCAAGATAGTAATTTCTCACAGATAGGGGTGACGAGGAGATGGACAGAGAGAGAGAAGGGGGGAGGGAGCAGAAAAGTGACGGGGGATGAGGAGGAGATAGGCCAAGGGAAAGGGAGGAGAGGACAGGTGAGAGGAAGAGACGAAGAGAGAGAGAGAGGGCTGAGGAAGAAATAGAAGGTGTAAGGGGAAACAGATGGGGGAGGGGGGTAAGGGATTAGTAGTGAAGAGAGATTGGGGCAGGAGGTGGCTAAAGCTACGTTGGGATAACTACAAAAGGTATTAAATGTTACTGTCTATTAGACGTGTCATCGTTTATGTTACGAGTAGGGGGGGGGGGTGACCGAAACAAATTAACTACCGAGAAACGCCGAAGTTTGGCTAGTTTTGATATGAATACAGGGTGAAGAAGAATTGAGTGAGAAATATAGTAAAGGGAATCTGTTATTACCAGATATAATAGCAGAACGCTTGTGATAAACATAAACCTTTATGTTTTAGGTTTAGATCTTCAACATAAGAACTCAGTCACAAAAAACAGGACTCATAGCCAATCTATTAAGGTTGTGTAAGGAATACGGAAAGAGAAAATCTAGGAGCAACATCTGCATCGTGTGCAGTGAAAGATCCGTACCAAAACACTGGAAAGTTGCACAGATCACTCCAATATTCAAGAAAGGTAATAGGATTTATCCGCAAAATTACAGGCATATCTCACTGACGTCGGTTTACAGCAGGATTTTAGATCATATACTTCCCTCAAACATTATGAGCTACCCTTCGACCATAGATACTGGTAGACTGGGCATGGCATCGTTTTCATGCCACAAACATCTCCACAGCTAAACCATTGGTTTGCCAATAGTCACGTGGTAGTGTACAGGTGTGGAACAGCTTTGCCTTCGATTATACAGAGATTTTTGTGAAGTCAAGCAACATAAAATTTCAAGTGAAAGTATTATTAGTTTAAAATGATGGCATTTCTTGAAAACAGTGGATTTGTTTGTTATATCCGGCTAATGTTTGCCAACAGTCACATGGTCACATGTTTGAACCACGCTATGTGCACAGCCGCTCTGCTGTTTGTCCAGTCTGTTAGTTTCTATGGTCGAAGGAGCTACCTCGGAGAGGCCGCGATGGAGTAGCCGACCGGTCTAAGGCGCCTCGATGCGGAGGATGTGCGTGTTGTTCAAATTCAAATGTTCAAATGTTTGTATAGTCTATGGGACTTAACTACAGGGTCACCAGTCCCTAAACTTACAAACTACTTATGAGCTAACTAAGGACGGCACAAATATCCGTGTCCGAGGGGGGATTCGAACACCCGACCGTAGTGGCCGTGCAGACCGTGACTGAAGCGCCTCTGTACCCGCGGCCACCGCGGCCAGCTGTGTGTGTTGTCCTTAGGTTAGTTACTTTAAGTAGTTTGTAAGCCTAGGGACGAATAACGCCGGCCGCGGTGGCCGCGGGGACTGAGGCGCTCCAGTCGCGGTTTGCACGGCCACTACGGTCGGGGGTTCGAATCCCCCCTCGGGCATGGATATTTGTGCCGTCCTTAGTATTAGCTATTTCATAAGTAGTCTGTAAGTTTAGGTACTGATGACTCCGTAGTTAAGTCCAATAAGCTATACAAACTTTTGAACATTTTTGACTAATAACGAAAGCATAGATTTACAAACATTTGAACATTATCTCGAAGAGGATGATCTGTTGACCTATAGTCAACACGGATTGAGAAATTATCGTTCTTGTGAAACACAGCTAGCTCTTTACTCGCATGATGTGATGAGTGCTATCGACGAGGCTTGTCAAATAGATTCCGTATTTCTAGATTTCCGGAAAGCTTCTGACACTGCATCTCACAAGCGTGTTCTAATCAAATTGCGTGCTTGTAGAATATCGCCACTGTTCTCTGATTACATTCGCGATTTCCTGTCAGAAAGGACACAGTACGTTGTAACTGACGGAAAGACATGGAGTAGAACAGAAGTGGTGTTTAGTATTCCCCAGGAAAGTGTTATAGGGCCCCTACTGTTCCTTACTTTTATAAATGATTTAGGAGACAATCTGAGCAGCTCCCTTAGAGTGTTGGCGGATGATGCTGTCACTTATCGGTTAGTAAAGTCACCAGAAGATCAAAAGCAACTGCAAAATGATTTAGATAAGGTATATATATGCACGGCGCAGAAAGTGGCAATTGACCCTTATTAATGAGAAGTGTAAAGTGATCTTTATGACCACTAAAAGAAATCTGTTAAACTTCATTTACACTATAAAACAGTCTAAACTAAAGACCACAAATTCCACTAAAAACCTAGGAGTAACAATTACAAACAACTTAATTCTTTAACGCATTGTGTAGCTGATCAGCTACATGCCATATTTTCCCCATTATCTCTCAAACTGATTAAAATTTTACCACAAATTCATCTGTAGCAGCTTGTATACAAAGTGTACAGTTGTAAATCGCAAAGCGCTACTGAATGATTCATTACTTAAAGCTTCCGGGCTGAGATGCCGTGGTCCATATATGAAACTTTCCCCTGACGTTTCGCCCTCGTCTGCGGAAGGCATCCTCGGAGGTAAAGCGGCGTACTGCATCTCAGCCCGGAAGCTTTAAGTAATGACGACACATGCCGTCATGCTACTGAATCAGTTCGACAGTTAGCTGCATTGAGTAACTCCTAACAAGTGAGTTTGTTTACTTTAGTATTCCTCCTTTGCCATGTAAAAGTAGTCAATCACATGCTACTGTTGCATTATGAGTTACTTTCTGCAAAGGTGAGAGGCATCGTAGTGGAATTTACTGCGTGGAAGCACTGTACACCTGACCAGGTATGAACATTTTGCTGCTAGTAGTGCATAATAATTTTAAAGACCTTTTTTTTTTTTTTTTTTTTTTTTTTTTTTTTTTTTGCAATATTTTTCTCAGCATATGCGGCCTGTACATTAATCGAGATATAATAAGCTGCAAATAAAAAGTCATATATTAAAGGGTTAAATTGGAATGAATACACAGCAAATATTGTAGGGAAAGCGAACCAAAGACTACGTTTCGTTGGCAGAACACTCAGAAGATGCTACATTTCTACTAAAGAAACTGCCTACACCACACAAGGAAATATCCTATTTTGGAGATTGTTGTGCATTGAGGAATCCACGACGATTTAGAGAAAATACAGAGAAGGGCAGCTCGTTTTGTATTACTGCGAAATAGGGGAGAGAGAGTCACAGAAATGATGCACGAGTTAAAAGAAAGGCGTTATTCTTTGAGGCCCGTAATCTATATGAGTCCATTTTAGCCGGTTATTTGCGTCTCTCTGGCTTCACACAGCCTCTTAGCAATGTCGACGCCTTACTGCGGAGTGGGCGTTTCCTCGCTGTCTTCCCGCAGGCTTGGATGAGTATTTTGTTCTTAGGTTAATGTCAGTAGTTTGTAAGTCTAGTGACTAATAACCAAGTCAGGTCCCACTTTAATTTCAATTTGTGCTACTCTTCTTTAGAAAGTCCATTACTTTACCTATTTCGGATCTTCTCTATAATATCATTCAACCCGAAAGAGAGGAACAGTTTTAGATTCGACGTTTAATTATTCGACTAAGCATGAAGTCACTCTTACAGGCAGCAGCACATATAACGGTGTATTTTAATGTGTATATTTTGATGTATTTTATTTTGTACTAGCTGTAAACCCGGAACTGCCCGGGTGTTTATTTATCCTACACTCTCGTAGTCCATCTTCCTTTTTCCCCTCTCCATGCATCCACCTCTTTCTCTCCCATCTCTCTGTTCGCTGCGGTGGAGTAGCCGAGCGGTCTAGAGCACCTCGCTGCGGAGCGCGCGGTTGCTCGCCGTGGAGGTTCGAGTCCTCCCTGGGGCATGAGTGTGTGTGTTTGTCCGTAGGTTAGGTTACCTTAGTTTAAGTAGTTTGTAAGCTACGGACTGATGACCACGCAGTTTGGTCCGATAGATTTACAAACATTTGAACTTTTGTTTTGTGAAATAGGTCTAGCTGTTCTCAAGTTATGGCGCGACCAAGGTATTTAGGGAACCATTTTCATGTTGCAAAGTACCCTCTCCATTGCACCGTATGACACTTAAGGTAGACGGTGACCTTCCTCTTGTTTTCAAGGTCAAGCGTGCGAAACTTCGTGAAGATCGGATGAAACTTTAGATTTCGTGAGACTGTAGGAGAAGTATGCTCCGCCATGCACCTATCTCAAAATACATTCTTAGCTGACGTTTTCTACCTATAAATTACTTTGCTGCCAGATTTCAGCTTCATAGGTGAAGTAGTTTTCGAGTTTCGTGTTTAGTCAGTGACTAGGTGTCCTTTCGCTTTTATACATAGAGAGAGTAAGAAAACAGATTGCTTAATCTTGGATGCCAAAGAATTAAGGGAGACTTGCAGACAAAAATAAATAGTAACATGCAAATCTGTAATATTAATTTTATTTGATACAAGGTCATTCCTGAGCCGCGGTAGAGTAGCCGAGCGGTCTAAAGCGTCTCGCTGCGGAGCGCGCGATTGCTCGCCGTGGAGGTTCGAGTCCTTCCTGGGGCATGGGTGTGTGTTGTCCTTAGGTTAGTTTACCTAGGTTTAAGTAGTTTGTAAGCTACGGACTGATGACCACGCAGTTTGGTCCGATAGAATTACAAACATTTGAACATTTTTGTTATTCCTAATGCGACAATTTTACGGCATCTACAGCGAAACTGTTGTGAGCGATAGACTTCTCTTCGTTTCATCATTTTGTGCGGGGGAGGGACAGATTCAAAACGCTTCAAAACGTCCGAAATTACACGCTAACTTTGTTGCAGGTCCGTAACTACCCCTATTTTGCAATAATTGATGCATAAATATGGGTATTCTCACGCGGTGGCCTCTCAGTATTTATGACGTCATATCTCCTGAACTATGTGTCGTGGTCTTTTGTTGTTGGGCCAGGAACCTTCGTGGACGTACTGTGAACAGTTCGCCAAAGTTTCATTGCAATCGAATGATTGGCTTATGAACACATAGGGACATACAGACAATACTGATGTAATACTTAACTCACCATCTGCACTGACAACTATGTCGAACTCTTCTAAGAAGGCATAAACGCTCTACGACACTAAGCCAGAAGATGCAATCTGCATGCCGAAAGCGGCAAATGCGATGCTCGCATAGACTATTATTAATTCAAGTTAAACGGGACGATAACCCTAGCGGTTTGGTCCCTTAGATTCACAAACATTCAAACATTTGACTTTTATTACAACGGGAAAATGCTGTCGGACAGCTGGCAGCGGTGAAGCGTGGACCGTGTTGACCAATCTGAAGACTTCAGAGGCGATACAGATGTCGCTGGTTGGCTGCTAGCAGCCGGCGTAAACAAGTCCGCAACGGACCATGAATAATGTATTTATTGTCGGAGAGAGAGAGAGAGAGAGAGAGAGAGAGAGAGAGAGGGAGGGAGAGGGAGGGAGAGAGAGGGGCAGACACTGTGTGCCACCGTGGGTCGCGAATTAATTCCAGGTCCTCTCCACCCCCTCCCCTCCTGCCGCTAGTCTTCGCAGTTTATCTGTTGAGCGACGGCGGAAAAACCGCTCTGCCGCCCGGCGAAAGCGTAGCGCTTTGAAGCCGTTCAGATTCTGTTCCGGAATTTCGCAGACACACAAATACGCCAGTTGCTAGAATTATGATTGCGCTATAACAGCTACGTTGTTTCACACGGCCGGGTACACTTGTTTAATTCGTGGCAGTAAAACGTACGGTAAAGGGGAACTGTAAACGTAGTTTGGAAAATACAGTACAGTAACCGAATAAAAATGTGGCGACGTTCCCGCTTTGGGTGCCCCTGTAATGAAACGCGTCGCTCCCCGCGAGAAAATGAAGAACTTGTCTGAGAGCAGCAGTTTGCGAGAAAAGTCCCCAGAACGGAGCGAAGGAACACCAGAAAACCAATGGGAAACGTGCAACGCCCTCAAGCATTGAGTTCAGTAGCAGTGCCGGCGACAAAAATGTGTACTCACTTTGCCATAATTACGTATTCAAAACCGGCGGCAAATATAAAACATCGTCCGAACTAGTTCTGAATGCTTTTTCTGAAAACTACTTCGAACAGTTAGTTCATGAACCCACTAGAATAGTAAGTGGTTGCGAAAATACCCTTGATCTCCTAGCAACAAATAATCCGGATATAGTAAAGAGCATCAAAACAAATACAGGGATTAGCGAACATCGAGTTGTAGTAGCGAGACTAAATGTCGAAATTGCCAAATGCACAAAAAACAAACGAAAAATATATCTATTCAATAAAGCAGATAAAAATTCGCTTCACGCTTTCCTGAGTGATAATCTCCAGTCTTTCAAAACTAAAAATGCGAGTGTAGATCAGTTGTGGCTTAATTTCAAAGATATAATAACAGTAGCAATCGAGAGATTTATACCAAATAAATTAATAAAAGAGGGGGCCGACCCCCCGTGGTACACAAAACAGGTCAGATCACTGTTTCAGAAACAAAGAAAAACGCATGCAAAATTTAAAAAGACACAGAATCCACAACACTGGCAATCTTTTACTGAAACACGCAACCTAGCGCGGACATCAACGCGAGAAGCCTATAGTAGTTACCACAACGTAATCTTGCAGAAAATCCAAAGAAATTCTGGTCATATGTGAAGTACACTAGCGGAAAAACACAAACAATACCTTCACTACGCGATAGCAATGGTAACAGTACCGACGACAGTACTGCTAAGGCAGAATTACTAAACACAGCTTTCCGAAATTCGTTCACCAAAGAAGACGAAGTGAACACTCCAGTATTCAATCCAAGAACAGATGCCAGCATGCGAAACTTAGAAGTAGATGTTCCTGAAGTAGTAAAACAACTTAAGTATAAGATTGTATACCAACTATATTCCTCTCAGAGTATGCTGATGCAATTGCTCCATACTTAGCTATAATTTACAACCGATCACTCAGCGAAAGATCTGTACCCAAAGACTGGAAAGTTGCCCAATATTCAAGAAAGGCAATAGGAGGGATCCCCAAAATTACAGGCCTATCTCATTGACGTCGATTTGCAGTAGGATTTTGGAACATATACTTTGTTCGAATATTATGAACTACCTCGAAGAGAACGACCTATTAACCAATAGTCAACACGGATTCAGAATGTATCGCTCTTGCGAAACACAGCTTGCCCTTTATTCACATGAAGTGTTAAGTGCTATCGACAAGGGATCTCAAATCGATTCCATATTTCTGGATTTCCGGAAGGTTTTTGATACTGTACCCCACAAGCGGCTTCTAATGAAATTGCGTGCTTTTCCCAATTGTGCGATTGGATTCACAATTTCCTATCAGAAAGGACACAGTTCGTAGTAATTGTCAGTAAGTCATCGAGTAAAACAGAAGTGATATATGGCGTTCCACAGGGAAGCGTTATAGGTCCCCTACTCTTCCTCGTGTTTATAAACGATTTAGGAGACAATCTGAATAGCTCCCTTAGACTGTTCGCGGATGATGCTGTCGTTTATCGGTTAGTGAAGTCAATAGAGGATCAAAAGCAACTGCAAAGCGATTTAGACAAAATTTCTACTTGGTGCGAAAATTGGCAATTGACACTAAATAAAGAAAAGTGTGAAGTAACACACATGACCACTAAAAGAAATCCACTGAACTTCACTTACGCGATAAATCAGTCAAACCAGGTCGTAGATTCTACCAAATACCCACATAGAAAATATTGTGGGGAAGGCGAATCAAAGGTTAGCCGACCGCGGTGGCCGAGGAGACTGAGGCGCTGCAGTGACGGTCTGCACGGCCACTACGGTCGGGGGTTCGAATCCCCCCCCCCTCGGGCATGGATATTTGTGCCGTCTTTAGTATAAGTTTAGGGACTGATGACCTCGTAGTTAAGTCTCATAAGTTTAACAAACATTTGAACATTTTCAAAGGTTACGTTTCATTGGCAGAACGGTTCGAAGATGCACCAGCTCCACCAAAGAGACTGCGTACATCATACTTGTGAATCCTCTCCTGGAGTACTGTTGCCCCTTGTTGGACCCTCACCAGGTGGGACTGACGGAAGACAGTGATAAGGTTCAGAGAAGAGCAACTCGTTTTGTTTTATCACGTTACGGGGGGGGGGAGCGTCACGGAAATGTTGCACGAATTGGGGTGGAAATCATTAAAAGAAAGACGTTATTCATTGCGGCGTGATCTGTTTGCGAAGTTTCAATCATCGACTTTTAGTTCTGAATGTGAAAATATTTTGCTAGCACCCATCTACTTAGGGAGACATGACCATCCCAATAAAATAAGAGAAATCAGATCGAAAACGGAACGATTTAGGTGTTCTTTCTTCCCGCGCGCTATTAGAGAATGGAACGGTAGAGAAAAGTTATGAAAGTAATTAATGAACCCTCTGCCAGGCACTTGAATGTGATTTGCAGAGTATCTATGTAGATGTAGATGACGAAGAAAATACGTTTATGTTACCATAAGAATTAATAGAGAAAAAAAGACAAAGTTACAACAAGTGTTAAATACGTGTTCAAACTGTAATCCACCCACCTCCAAACATGTTTGAAAAAAAAAAGTTCAATGTAAAGTCTATGGGACTTAACTACGGGGTCATCAGTCCCTAAACTTACAAACTACTTATGAACTACTTACGAACTAGGACGGCACAAATATCCATGCCTGAGGGGGGGATTCGAACCCCCGACCGTAGTGGCCGTACAGACCGTGACTGGAGCGCCTCAGTCTCCTCGGCCACCGCGGCCGGCAACATGTTTGAGCACAATGGCGTGTATAGTTGGTGGCATCTTTGAGAATAGCTTCAGGAATTCCGTGACTATCCGGTTTAGTTTTATGGTGCAGTTCCGTCAGTGTGCGGGGTTTCTTGCTGTACACAAGGTTCTTGACATAATGTTGTGAGAGAATTCAAGTGGAGTTAAATCAGGTGAAAGTGTAGGATACTCAGTTGGACCCATTCGTGCTGTCCAGTGACCCAGTGAAACGTTATCGAGAAAGGCACGAACATCAGTTTGGAAGTGGGATGAGGCACCATCTTGTTGCATGAAAACAGCATCATCACCAAACAAAGCCCAAATGGACGGTAAAATTAATGTCTCGAGCATCTCCAAGCAACTACTTCCAGTACCTGTACTCTCCGATGATAGGCCATTCATCGCTTGGGCAACATGAAAACGCGGATCTTGTGGGGCCCACTGACCACAGTTAGGTGCATGTTGTTCTGCCAGCCAGCGGCACCCCTGGCAAGCTGGCATCACGGCAACACAGCTGAGCTCGCCGGGAAGCCGTCCAATTCGGCTGACACGTGCCCGGGAAGAAATATTTATGTTCTCGACTGATACATATGTCGCTTCTATAGGAAAAAAAAAAAAAAAAAAATAAAAAAATAAAAAAAAAAAATAAAAAAAAATAAAAAAAAATATTCGAATGTTTGTTAAGCTTTGGGACTTAACTCTGGGGTCATCAGTCCCTAAACTTAAAATGTTATTGTTGTTATGGTCTTCAGTCCGGAGACTGGTTTGATGCAGCTCTCCACCCTACTCTATCCTGAGCAAGCCTCTTCATCTCCTCATAAGAACGGCAACCCACATCCCCTCGAATCTGCTTACTATACGCATCTCTTGGTCTCCCTCTGCGATTTTTACCCGACACACTTCCCTCCAATGCTAAATTTACGATTCCCCGATGTCTAAGAATGTGTCCTACTAACCGATCCCTTCTTTTAGTCAGGGTATGCCAAAAATTCCTTTTCTCACCAATTCTGTTCAGAACCTCTTCATTAGTTATGCGATCTACCCACCTAATCTTCAGCATTCTTCTGTAGCACCACATTTCAAAAGCCTCTATTCTCTTCCTGTCCGCACTGCTTATCGTCCATGTTTCACTCCCATAAAAGGCAACACTCCACACAAATGCCTTCATAAAAGACTTCCTTACCCTTAAATTAATATTCGATGTTAGCAAATTTCTCTTTTTCAAAAATGCTTTTCTTCCCATTGCCATTCTGCATTTTATATCCGTTGTACTGCGACCATCGCATGTTATTTTACTACCCAAGTAACAAAACTCATCTACCACCTTCACTGTTTCGTTACCTAATCTAATTCCCTCAGCATCGCCTGATTTTCCAAGACCGCATTCCATTATTTTTGTTTTACTCTTGTTAATGTTCATTTTATATGCACTCTTCAACACATTGTCCATTCCATTCAACTGCTCTTCCAGGTCCTTTGCTGTCTCTGACAGAATTACAATGTCATCAGCGAAACGCAATGTTTTTATTTCTGCCCCCTGAACTTTAATCCCTATTCCAAATTTTTCCTTGCTTTCCTTCACCGCCTGCTCGATGTACAAATTGAATAACATCGGAGAAAGGCTACAACCCTGTCTTACTCCCTTCCCAACTGATGCTTCCCTTTCATGCCCTTCGAGTCTAGTAAATGCGGTCTGGCTTTTGTACAAGTTGTAAATAACTCTCCTTTCCCTATATTTTACCCCTGCTGACTTCAGAATTTGAAAGAGTGTATTCCAGTCAACATTGTCAAATGCTTTCTCGAAATCTACAAAAGCTAAAAATGTAGGTTTGCCTTTCCTTAATCTATCTTCTAAGATAAGACGTAAAGTGAGTATTGCCTCCCGGGTTCCTACGTTCCTCCTGAACCCAAACTGATCTTCCCCGAGGTCAGCTTCTACCAGGTTTTCCATTCTCCTGTAGATAATTCGTGTTAAAATTTTGCAACCATGACTTATCAAACTGATGGTTCTGTATTTTTCACACCAAACTACGTATAAACTAGCTTATACTAAAGACAACAGAACATCCTTGACCGAGGGAGGACAGAGGATTCGAACCCCCGACGGGGAACGGCGTCGCTCAGCGCGCTCGGCCACTCCGCCGCGACGTGTTGTTCCTCACGAAGGCTAACGGCCGACATTGGTTGCGTGTGTCTGAGTATCTCTTCAGATTGCACGTACGTCTTTGCGGTAAGTTGCAAGATATCATTATATTGCTGAATTCCAACCTTTACTTTCTGTTGCTGCATATTTTTAAGTCAAAACAGGTGCATGAAGTGTATTTCGCTACAATTTTCTAGCGTTGGGTCTGTGCTGTACACAACGGGCGATTTCCGTAGGTCCGCGGTCGACCTTTGGCGTGGCATCTCGACCTACACGGCAACCTGTTCCCTCAAATGTCAGCGGTCCTCATTCGTGTTTCGCGTCGCGATCGAGAAGTCAGGGCTTCTAACTAGACTCATAAAAAATGAACTTGGTCAGCTGACTGCTTGCGGGAATCGACCGCTACAATGCGCTGTTATTTCGAGCGAGGCACAAAAGCTGACACAATGTATAACTTTATATATAAAGAACAGCCTAGAGAGCAAAAGATTTTTATTTTTTTCTGACTAGTTTCGGGCTTATTTTAGACCATCTTCTAGAAATTAAGCTCCATTGATGTTGTGGGGCTGGCAGGAAACTTAGGGCCTTCTAGTGCGTCAAAGTATAACGTAGCGAGATTTTAGGCGCATTGGCGTTAGGACGCTTCGTGTCAAGTTGTGCCTCAACAATACCAGAATCAAATTCACCTACAGCATTTTCAAAAATCCACTTAATAAGCTCCCCGTAGCAATGGACTCGGGTTTCAAAACCAACAGTTGTGTGAAAGTCGCCGGCCGCGGTGGCCGAGGAGACTGAGGCGCTTCAGTCTGCACGGCCACTACGGTCGGGGGTTCGAATCCCCAATCGGGCATGGATATTTGTGGCGTCCTTAGTTGTAAGTAGTTCATAAGTAGTTTGTAAGTTTAGAGACTGATGACCCCGTAGTTAAGTCCCATAGACTCTACAAACATTTGAACATTTTTGTGTGAAAGTCAGCTCGCTCTATTCATCAGTAAGACCTATAAAACCTACGGACACAGGCTCCCAGGTATACGCCAGTTTCTTGACTTTCGGAAAACGTGCGGGGCACTTCTACTCTCTCGACTAATGAACAAACTACGAGCGTGCAGAATGCCAGGTCTACTGTGTCACTGAGTTGAACAGTTCCTGAACCACCTTGCCGCAAATAACATTGCCCAGAAAACAGTTTGGATTTCTGAAGGGTTCCGATATTGAGAACGCTATTTACACGTACAGTGAGAATGTACTTAATTCATTGGATAATCAATTACAAGAAGCAGGTATTTTCTGTGATTTGTCAAAGGCATTTGATTGTGTGAACCACAACATCTTTTTAAGTAAATTACAATTCTATGGTGTGACCGGCAATACTGCACAATGGTTCAAACCATACATCGTTAACTTGAAACGAAGGGATTGGTGACTTAAGCCATCATCCATCATCAGGAGTGGTTTAAAGGGAACTGCCGCGGCGGATTAGCCGAGCGCACTGGGGCGCCGTGCCGTCGGGAGTTCGAGTCCCTCCTCGGGCATCGGTGTTTGTATTCTCCTTAGGTAAGTTTACCTCAGTTAAAGTAATTTGTAAGCTACGGATTTAATGACGAAACATTTGAACATTTTTTGAAAGGCAACTGACTGACATCAGACTTTGTAAAGACTCACTGGCTCGCTACGTGCAGTTCACAACATGTAAGAGGTTTCCATCCAGCATGTGCTTAAAGAATGAAGAAGAACAGATAGAACTGATCGACAGTATTAAATTCCTGCGATTACAACTTTATAACAAGATCAATTTGGAGGAACATAGCACGAAACTGCAGAAACGACCTAACAAATCTTTATTTACTCGCTGTTGAATCTTCCGGGTTATGTGGTCGTGATCGAAGAATCATATCTGCTCCTGACGTTTCGTCCAGAGCTGCACTGGACATCCTCAGAGGCGCTACTGGTAGCGGTGAGTCTTGCCGACTGACGAGTCGGGCGTCGGAGAGCGGTATAAAGACTGTCCAAAAGGGGGCGTGGTCAAGTGTTCACGTCCGCAGCAGAGATAAGCCTTGTCAAAGATAAAACACAACTTTCGATAGTCGATGGTCAAAGATAAAAGCGTAACTACCTACTCTGAAGAGCCACAGTCCATATGTCATTAAGTTTCATTGCTTCTTCCTTTCTATTAAAATTATCCCCATGTTTGTACATTTCGATTGCTTCTCTGTACAGTCGTGGATAATAGTTCGTCGTTGTAGATAAAATTTCTGTTTCGGAAAACTTCACTTCATGATTTCCTTGTTGGAAAACTCGTTCAGCTACAGCTGATTTCTCAATTCTATCCAGTCGACAAAGACTTTTGTGTTCTTTCAGTCTTGTATTCACACTCCTTTTTGTAGTACCAATATACACTTTTCCGCAAGAACACGGAATTTTGTACACTCCACTAGATGATAGAGGAGGGCGTTTGTCTTTAACAGATCGAAGTGCCTGACTTATCATTTTTGTTGGTTTAAAAACCGGTCTGATATCGTGTTTGCGTAAAATCACTTGAAACTTAATGACATATGGACTGTGGCTCTTCAGAGTAGGTAGTTACGCTTTCATCTTTGACCATCGACTGTCGAAAGTTATGTTTTATCTTTGACAAGGCTTATCTCTGCTGCGGACGTGAACACTTGACCACGCCCCTTTTGGACAGTATTTATACCGCTCTCCGACGCCCGACTCGTCAGTCGGCAAGACTCACCGCTACCAGTAGCACCTCTGAGGATGTCCAGCGCAGCTCTGGACGAAACGTCAGGAGCAGATATGATTCTTCGATCACGACCACATAACCCAGAAGATTCAACAGTGATTATTTCAGCCGGTCGTGAAAGCCTTCACTGCTAATCTCTATTTGCAATTCGCGTGTAATCAGACGTAGGAGCCGGCCGCGGTGGCCGAGGGGACTAAGGCGCTCCAGTCACGGTCTGCACGGCCACTACGGTCGGGGGTTCGAATCCCCCCTCGGGCGAGGATATTTGCGCTGTCCTAGTTCGTAAGTAGTTCATAAGTAGTTTGTAAGTTTAGGGACTGATAACCCAGTAGTTAAGTCCCATAGACTATACAAACATTTGAACATTTGTACAAACAGACGTAGGAGACATAAAAATAGAAAAAAAAAACACCTTGCATACTTTGCTCAGTTTCATTCCATAATGTCATATGGTAGACTTCTTTGGGGTAAATCAAGCCAAGCAAAAGTTTTCAGAGTCCAAAAGCGTGTAATACTTATTATTTGTGGAGCAAATTCACGGACATCCTGTAGAAGTCTCTTGAAAGAACTGGATATACTAATGCCTCCCAGTGTATTTAATCCTTAATCAAATTTGTCATACCCACTTTTTCCAACAAACAGCTGAGTTCATGCATGTAACACTAGGAAACAAACGATCTACGCAAGGACTGAAAAGCACTTACTATAGTTCAAAAAGGGGGCCACTACAAAGAAGCGCTTACTTTGCGCAATCAGGCCGAATGGACCGCGCGGTGCTTTGAGAGATTTCCCCCACTTCAGCCTGTCTTCGGTTCTCTTCCGCCATTCTTCCTGCCCTCTGGAGGTCTTTGGCCACGCAGTCGATCCATCGAGTTCCTTCTGCCGGTTGGCTCGAGTACCGTTTTCGGCCATTGTTTGTCCCGCATTCGAGCAACGTGCCCTGCCCACTGGGATCGTCGTGTCTTCATTATAGCCGCAATGTTCAGCTCTTTGTAAATATCATACAATTCTGTGTTGTGACGTGTTCTCCATTTTTTCACTCTCATTGTCGTAAACTGGCCAAAAAATCTTCCGAAGGACTTTCCTTTTAAATATCATCAGTCTGTTCAGATCTTGCTCTGGCTGTAGGAGTGTTTTATAGATGTTTATTTTGAAATGTCTTGATAAATGACTGGTTTTGTGGAGCCGTGGTAACAGAAACACACATTTTCAATAATTTATCATTTAACATAGTAATTATCATTTAACATAGTAATTTTGTCAGATACAGCAAAGGACCTGGAAGAGCAATTGAACGGAATGGACAGTGTGCTGAATGGTGCGTATAAGATGAGCATTAACAAGAGCAAAACTAGGGTAATGGAGTGCAGTGTAAGAAAATCAGGCGATGCTGAAGGAATTAGATTGGGAAACGAAGCAATAAAGGAGGTAGATGAGTTTTGTTACTTGGGCAGTAAAATAACAAATTATGGTCGCAGTACACATGATATAAAATCCAGAATGGCAATGGGTAGAAAAGCGTTCTTGAAAAAGAGAAATTTGTTAACATCGAATATTGATTTAAACCTAAGGAAGTCCTTTCTGAAGGCATTTGTATGGAGTGTTGCCTTGTATGGGAGTGAGTCATGGACGATAAACAGTGCGGACAGGAAGAGGATTGAGGCTTTTGAAATATGGTGCTACAGAAGAATGCTGAAGATTAGGTGGGTGGATCGCGTAACTAATGAGGAGGTACTGAACAGAATTGGGGAGAAAAGGAATTTCTGACATACCTTGACTAAAAGAAGGGATAGATTGGTAGGACACATTCTTAGACATCAAGGAATTGTGAATTTAGCGTTGGAGGGAAGTGTGTGGGGGAAAAAATCGCAGGGGAAGACCAAGAGATGGATACAGTAAGCAGATTCAGACAGATGTAGGTTGCCGTTCTTATGTGGAGATGAAGAGGCTTGCTCAGGATAGGGTATTGTGGAGAGCTGCATCAAACCAGTCTCCGGACTGAAGACCACAACAACATAATTTAACTACAAATAAAGATCAGTTTAAGAGGAGCCTGGAAGACTTACTAGTGCCCAACCGCTTTATTATTTCAGTGTGTAGAAAATTGTATATTGACATGTTCTATATGCACTAGGATTTCCTCAATATGGATCTATTGAACTAGTGGTCTAATTTGGCAACTGTATGGTGGAGCCGGGGAAGCAAGTGGGTAGTAATGAGGGCAGAGGAATTGCCAGGGTGGTGGTGGGGGGGGGGCAGAGGGAGGCAGTAGGATTGAGCGCTAAGGCTGGAAAGAGGGGCACATTTCTGCCAAGATTGACGGTCACGTCGGGGAAGGTGACTGAAGTTGCTGTGAGAAACGAGGACGACGAGTGCCGCTGGATTGGTCCGGAAGTCTACAGGATCGAGTGCTCGAGGGAGTTGTTCTGTATGCCTGAGGATAAATGGGAATTTGATTTATAAAGGAAAAGGTTGGGGAAGGGGAGGTGGATGTGGAAGGCAAGACATTGCCTGGCTTCTGAGTGTCCGAAGCGGCACTGGCATTGGGGGCGGGGGGGGGGGGGTCGAGGGATGGGAAGTTTGAAAGACAGTGCAGGGGTTGAGTCCTCATGTTTGGCGTTTTAGTAGTTTCATCGAACTGTGGGCGTATTTTTGAAGTTGGTGCTGTTTCCAGGTGAGTTTTCGACTGAGGGTTAGTATGAGGTATTTTAGTGTGTTAAAAAGGACAGTTGTGGATTCTGAGGTAGAGGTCACAAGGCTGGAAGGATCGAGTGGTTTTTCCTATACTGGGATTGATGAAGAGATACCATTGGTCCTGCCAGACGTTGAAACTGTTGAGATTGTAGGAACGTTGGGAAGAGAGGGGTTTAGGCTGGACTGCAGGAAGGTGGTGTTGTCAAAATAGTGGAGGAGATAGGCAGGAGAGGGTGGTTTAGGGGTGTCAGCAACGTAGAGGGGACACAGAAGCGGCGACAGGACAGTGGTACTCTAGCGGCAGGACGGACAATGTGGGATGGTGCGTTTTGGAGCATTACATAGGAGGGACGGTCACTGAGGAAAGCGGCGATGTGGCGGATATAACTGCAAGTAAATACCACTGGAGCTTAAAGAGGAGCCCAGAATGGCAGGCACGGTCAAGCTTTTTCGACGTCAAGTTAGGGGAATAGAGACTGGCGGCGCTTGTTAAATTGGCGATACAGTGGTCAAGACAACTAGGGGAGCAGATATCTAGGTTATCAAGTATTATCATCGACAGAATGAACTAAAATGGTTCGAAGTCTTTCTGGCCGTTCTATGGAGTGGAGACAATATTACGGCAACTGTGATTGTGGTGGTTACAGAAGGTTGCTGCAAAGCGGGTTGGTGTTGTCTTGTGTTACACTATCAGACGAATTACACGACCAGTTGGGCTCAGATAGTGTAGTGAGCAGGTGGTGCAATGTAACAATAACGTGACTTATCCGAAAATATTGCATTGAGAGCCATTGGAAGCGGGACAGTCACAGAGGGAGGTGGCTGTAGCTATTGGTGTCTCCAAAAGTGTAATTTACAGGACCTGGACACGATTCCAGACGACAGGATTCGTTAAAAGGTCGTCCACGGGTAACATCAGCAAAAGATGGTTGTTATTCATCTTGAGGTTTGAAAAAGCTCTTCAATCCCCGTGTTTGCTTACAAAATGAATTTGCTTTATATGTAAGGTCTGCCTTGAGCAAACACATTTTTTTTTATTTATTTATTTCTCCCATATATGTTTCGCTGGCGTTGCAGCATCAACAGTGGGATGTTTTAATTCGTCTGTCAAATTAACAATGGAATGATTGTTACTTTTGTTCATTAACAGTGAAAACTACAAATAATTGTGAGACTACTATACATCGTTTCTTATTTTTATAGGTATGCTAGGCCTACCTTAATACCACATGTAGTTATGTTTGTGGTTCTTCCACTCACAAAACGTCACTGATATTTTTAGACTGTTTGTCATCTGCAAACCAAAACGTGTGTATTTAATGTGGTGAATAGTTAGTTTGTAAATATCGGGATTTTTATGAAAATACAAGACGTAGTTTTTGTGTTTTGGTTTGATTTTATTGTAGCTACTGCTTCTATAACAAAATGTCTAAGTGTTTATAGCAAGTTTGTGTCACTTACTTTGGTGGATATGCGCTGTTTTTCGTGTTGTGGACAGGCACTGTGTCACTTTCACTCAATGTTTATGTTATGAAAACAAGATGGTGGGCAGTTGAATTCTGGGAGTAGTGTTAGGAACAGCTGACTGTGGTGGGGGCGGGAGTTTTGAATCATGTTTTCGTTTTAGTGTGTGTGTGTGTGTGTTTATGGGTTTTCTGTAAGTTCTTTGAGAGCAGAGAATATGGTTCCTTTGCAGAGGGCTGTGTATTCATTTATTACTTCTTTTCTTTCTATTATGGCTTTCTGTATATGGTAGTTCTCTTCGATTGTTAATTTTTGTGGGAGGCTGTGTTTCAGAATCTTCAGATCAGTATTTATGTCAGTTGGTTTGTGGTTCATGTTTATGAGTCGTTCTGCAAATGTGGAATGACTATTGCTTTTTAGTGCTCTTCTGTGTTCTGTGTATCTGGTATTGAAATTTCTGCAAGTCTGTCCAATGTAATCTGAGTTACAATCCTGGCATGTCAGCTGGTAGATGCCAGAAGTGTTATGTTTGTCTGTGTTGTGTTGGTTGTCTTTAGTTTTCTTTGTTATCTCCAGTTAACAACCCGTCGAGATAGGATGCTGAATGCAACGCACCCTCCAGGCAGCGACAGGACTATCGCGCATGTCCCATTAAAACAACTACACCGGTTAGCTAGCAGAAACTTGGCAGAGGAACATCAGGATTGGAGTCTAACGTAAGGCGCCGTATTCTGTTCAATATGTTGAATCAATATGTTGTGTTTAGCCGGACAATCATCTTTTTCACCTCATCTGGAAAGCATGGAACAAACCTGCTTATGTGCAGAAAACATCATATCATAGTGGTAGATGTATGCTGTCAGTATTGGCGGTCGTACGGGCCTCCAACTGATTCAGAATAGCGCTTTGACTAGTCACAGGTATAGAGACGAGATCCTACGCTGGTGCCATAGGAGATTATTGCTTCTGGTGGACAATAACACCCATCCCGACAGAGCTGCTTGAAGCTGAGGAACGAATGGACTGGCCAGCTTGGCCGTATTCTGTTCAATATGTTGAATCAATATGTTGTGTTTAGCCGGACAATCATCTTTTTCACCTCATCTGGAAAGCATGGAACAAACCTGCTTATGTGCAGAAAACATCATATCATAGTGGTAGATGTATGCTGTCAGTATTGGCGGTCGTACGGGCCTCCAACTGATTCAGAATAGCGCTTTGACTAGTCACAGTTATAGAGACGAGATCCTACGCTGGTGCCATAGGAGATTATTGCTTCTGGTGGACAATAACACCCATACCGACAGAGCTGCTTGAAGCTGAGGAACGAATGGACTGGCCAGCTTGTTCACCGAACTTAAACCCGATTGAGCACGTCTCGGATGCACGTGGCAGACGCATTGCAGCCAGACCATGACCTCTCACAACGACTGCAGGGCTGGAAGAATGGCCAAATATCCGCCAAGAGCTGATCGATAATCTCATACTGTCTACGCCACGCAAGTGTGCAACTGTACTGGCGGTCCGAGGTGATCACACAGCATATAACAAGAGCGAAACAAAGGTAATGGAATGCGGTCTTAGAAAATCAGGCGACGCTGCAGGAATCAGATTAGTTAACGAAACAATAAAGGTGGGAGACGAGTTTTGTTATTTGGGAAGTAAAATAATATATGACGGCCGCAGTACAGAGGGTCTAAACTGCAGAATGGCGATGGGAAGAAAGGCGTTTTTGAGAAAGAGAAAGTTGCCAACATCGAATATTAAGAGTAAGGATGTCCTTTCTGAAGGTATTTTTGTGGAGTGTTGGCTCGTATGGACGTAAAACTTGGACGATAAATAGTTTAGACAGGAAAAGGCTAGCGGCTTTTGAAATGCTACAGAAGAATGGTGAAGATTAGATGGGTAGATCGCGTAACTAATGTAGAGGTTATCAACATTCAACATAGTCGAGTAGAGGGAGTGATCTGTAAATGTTATATAGACTTCACACAGAAGAACACCTAGATCGCATATTTTACTTCATACTATATTACGTGACTAGTTTCGACAACAAGTTTTCATTTTCAAACTTAAAATTAAGATTATAAATATGTATAAAACACTTCGAAGGCACATACATCTGGTGTACATAGAATATAAAATACTCCACCCCTGTGTGTTGGTTACTGGGGAACCACTGACGTGCTTGGAATACTAACGTATAAATGACATATAACGTAGGATAGTGTATTCCATCAGTTAAATTCGGACGACAGAGTACATGGTGCCATATGAGGTTGTATGCAATTACTGCAGGGAACCTCAACCATATGTGATCTAGGCGTTCTTCTATGTGAAGTCTATATAATGTAGAGGTGTTGAACAGAATTAGGGAGAAAAGGAATTTTTGGCATACCTTGACTACAAGAAGGTATCGATTAGTAGGACTCATTCTTAGACATAAATGAATCGTAAATTTATCAATGGAGGGAAGTGTTTGGGGTGTAAATCGCAGAGAGAGGCCAAGAGACGAATATAGCAAGGAGATTCAGATAAGTGTGGGTTGCCATTCTTATGAGGAGATGAAGATGCTTGCTCAGGGTAGAGAAGGGTGGAGAGGTGTATCAAACCAGTCTCCGAACTGAAGACCATAACAACATTATAAACACGTCATACTTCTAACCAATATCTCATTGTGTACGATATCTCACCTAATTGTTTTGAGCAGTTTATACATGTGTAGTATGGGGCAGCTAGTCATCCACAGGGAGTGGTTAGCTGTTTATTCTATTTTGAAGCTTAAATATTTCATGTAAGAGCACGCGACTACAATAACTGGTTCAGAGCAGTTGCGATTTTCTTTGTGAACCTTATTTCGCCGCGGTGGAGTGGCCGAGCGCTCTAAGGCGCCTACCTGCGGAGCGCTCGGCTGCTCGCCGTCAGAGGTCCGAGTCGTTCCTCGGGCATGGATGTATTTGTTGTTCCTGGCATAAGTTAGTTTAAGTAGTTTGTAATCCTAGGGACTTATGACCAGAGTAGCTAAGTCCCATAGATTTACAAATATTTTTGACATTATTTCCGGTGTCGTTAATTTTAGACGTATTTTACTTGTCGGCGCAGCGCAGTCAGTGTCGCATAGAGCCCCTTAACTCTTTCAGTCACACTTTTACAATAGGAACATAATTACCAATGTCTGTTCACACTTGTACAATATGAACATAATTACCAATGTCTGTTCATTGAAGCAACTGTTACAACTGAAATGTCACGGACAGTAGAGGAAACATAATATGTATTCAGGCTTTCAAGGACTGAGGTTGTCACTAACGCTAACCACCATGAATATTGCTATAAATAATACTAGGATGATTGTGAACGTTATTTATTAGACGAATCATCATTACAAACGTACAAAACTAACAAAAGCAAATTGTTTTTTATGAAAATCTGCAAAACATGTTTTACCATTGCGTAAGCAAAGAGGCACTTTGCATGTACTACACTCCCATACAGTACGCACGGGAGATATTTTAGTGCTACAATTGCAGCATCTTCTTGATGTGCTTCTTTCAGGTTGATGCAGACTCGATTCTAGACGAATTTCCTGCGGGACTGCAGGTTTGTGGCGTTTTATAAATGCATGTCTTGGAGATGAGGCCGCGGAATTACGGCTGCTGTTCACTGAATCCGGTATATGCTGGTGCCAGTAGGCCCCGATATACTTCTCTCCGGAAGTCTTTCAGAATCAGCTTGTCGAGGTCTGGGCGTGAACAGGACTGCAGTTCTCAGTTTGCTTACATTCCCTTTGTAACTACTCACACCCAAACCCTCAGATGTCAGACACTCAGATCCAAACCAAACGTTGTATATCGATAGAGTATCAACCGAAACTTCTATATAATTCGTGATTTTTGCTGCCGTCCAATAGAACGTGCGTAAATTATAATAAGTAACACCTAACTAACGGAGTAGAGGAAAAGCGTGTCTGTGAGGACCAATTGCATCACGCTACCGTGGACTAGTTGGTAGAGCGTTAGCTTGTCGGGTAGAAGGTCTTGGGTTCAAGCCCCACCGCACTCTAATTTTTTTCACAGTTTAAACTACAATACGTTGGAAATTGTGAAAAGGGGCAACGTGTTCCTCATATGTAAAAGGACTGTTTCGATTTTGTAGCAATGTGTTATTGGCAGTTTACTCTTGCTTCGTTTTATTTGAAAGTAGCAAATCTGTACAGTTTTATTACTTTAATTACGCTTATTGTTTTTAACATTACTATTTTTTGTTATTGTTATTACTGTTATTACTATTAATACAGCTGTATGTGTGATGCAGTTTTTTTATTCATATGTTCTGATTATGTTTGCTTATTCTGTGAAACTACGAATAAACCCTACAGATTTGCTACTTTCAAATAAAACGAAGCAAGAGTAAACTGCCAATAACACATTGCTACAAAATGGAAACAGTCCTTTTACATATGAGGAACACGTTGCCCCTTTTAAGAATTTCCAACGTACTGTAGTTTAAACAATGATAAAATTTAATGCTTATGTGGGGCTTCAACACACGATCCTCTAAACAACAATCTAATGCTCTACCTACTAACCCACGGAAGCGTGATGTGATTATGCCACACAGATACGCTTTTCCTCTATTCAGGAGGTTGTTACTTATTATTATAGTTTATGCACGTTCTACTGGACGGCAGCACAAATCACGAATTATATAGAAGTTTCGGTTGATACTCTATCGATATACAACTTTTGGTACGGATCTGAGTGTCTGACATCTGAAGGTTTGGGTGTCAGTGAAAACACAAAAGTAACAGTACCTGCATGCCGACACACATAAAATAGGTCTGTGAGAATACGTTCAATAAAATACATTACAGAAAACATGTTACGTACCCGTTGAGTTGATGTTTTTTATCAGACACTCGAGACAAGGTACGTTAGCGCTATATTCAATGCAACTGGTATGCACTGACATTCATGCAATGTACCCGGAATGTGTCACTTGTTTTGAAGCACGGTACAAACGGACAGACTAATTCAACCGTTTATCGCTAGATGGCGTGGAATAGAAGTACCGTGATCGAAAAGAGGTGGTTAGTAACACTAACACAAAAAGACGGAAAGAGTTAAGCGAGCCCAGACCGCCGCATGGCTGCGGCGGGAGGGGGAGGGGATGTCGGGTGGCCACGCAGTTTCAGTTTACGCCGGAGCGGCAAAGTGGAGTCCGGGAAATTAATGGCGGCGTGGCGCGTGTGCTGGCGACGGCCGCTTAGCTGTGTGTGTGTGTGTGTGTGAGAGAGAGAGAGAGAGAGAGAGAGAGAGAGAGAGAGAGAGAGAGAGAGAGCGAGAGAGAGGGGGGGGGGGGGGTGCGCCAGCCCACAAAGCGAGCGCCCAGACCGCGTTTGCGTCAAATTAGTCTCGCCGCTAGCTAGACAGTCGCTACAGGCGTCATTAAGCACCCAGTAATTCCGCCACCGGACCCGGTTAAGAGCTCGCTGCACGTCGCGCCGTCGTGTAAGGCAAGACCGCTTGCTGAGGGTACCGACGCGCAGGTTCACCTCATTGCGGGGAGGCCTGTGTCAGAGGTCCGACGTGTCAAACAGTCTGTCTCTGGGGTCCACGTCAGGTCATTTTGCAGATCAACTGTCGTCTAAATCTACATAGATACTCTGCAAATCACATTCAAGTGCCTGGCAGAGGGTTTATTAACCATTTTCATAACTTTTCTCTACCGTTCCATTCTCTAATAGCGCGCGGGAAGAAAGAACATCTAAATCGATCCGTTTTCGATCTGATTTCTCTTATTTTATTGGGATGGTCATGTCTCCCTAAGTAGGCCGGTGCTAGCAAAATATTTTCACATTCAGAACTAAAAGTCGGTAATTGAAACTTCGCAAACAGATCACGCCGCAATGAATAACGTCTTTGTTTTAATGATTTCCACCCTAATTCGTGCAACATTTCCGTGACGTTTTCCCCCCCGTAACGTGATAGAACAAAACGAGCTGCTCTTCTCTGACCCTTCTCAATGTCTCCCGTCAATCCCACCTGGTGAGGGTCCCACAAGGGGCAACAGTACTCCAGGAAAGGACGCACAAGTGTGATGTACGCAGTCTCATTGGTGGAGCTGGTGCATCTTCGAAGCGTTCTGCCAATGAAACGTAACCTTTGGTTCGCCTTCCCACTATATTTTCTATGTGTTCTCTCAAGTCAAAGTTGTTCGTAATTGTAACTCCTAGGTATTTGGTAGAATCTACGACCTTAGGGTTTGACTGATTTATCGCGTAATTAAAGTTCAGCGGATTTCTTTTAGTGGTCATGTGTATTACTTCACACTTTTCTTTATTTAGTGTCAATTGCCAATTTTCGCACCGTGCAGAAATTTTGTCTAAATCGCTTTGCAGTTGCTTTTGATCCTCTGTTGACTTCACTAACCGATAAACGACAGCATCATCCGCGAACAATCTAAGGGAGCTATTCAGATTGTCTCCTAAATCGTTTATAAACACGAGGAAGAGTAGGGGACTTCCCTGTGGAACGCCAGATATCACTTCAGTTTTACTCGATGACTTACCGTCAATTACAACGAACTGTGTTCTTTCTGATAGGAAATCGTGAATCCAACCGCACAATTGGGGAGATATTCCATAAGCATGCAATTTCATAAGAAGCCGCTTATGGTACGGTCGGGGAGTTTTCGGAAATGTACTAAAAAATTCTTCCATCTATTTCGTCGCTCCAAGTACTGTACTTCCGTTGTTACTATTTCTTATTGACTTTAATTGTCTTTCTGAAGTTATCTTACAACTACACCTTCATGTCTCTGAAATACAGTTGCGATGAGACTTCGCATATTAATAGAATACGTCAAGAACGTCCACGCACTGTCCAGAAAATTCTATGAAATAAGCCTGTAAACTTATAAACGCATCACATAACTGATACATTTGTCGGAGAACCAACCAAGCAGCTGTATGAATATAAAGAACTCAGATGAAAGGTTAGTTCTCAGCAAAGAAGGGAAAGCTGAAACGTGGAAACAGTATATAGAAGGGCTCTACAAAGGAAATGAACTTAGAGACAATAATGTAGGAAGGGAAGAGGATGTAGACGAAGATGAAATAGTATCTCCTATACTGAGAGATGAATTTGACAGAGCACTGAAAGCCCTTGGAGTGGACGTCATTCCTTCAGAACTACTCAAGTCTCTGGGAGAGACACCCAGATGTATGAGACAGGAAAAATAATACCAATTCCAAAGAAAGCAGGAGAAGACAGGTGCAAAATATATAGAACCATCACTTTAATAAGTAACCGTTGCAAAATTTTAACACGAATTATTTACAAAAGGATGGAATGGCTGATAGATACTGACCTCTGGGAAGATCATTTAGGATTCACGAGAAACGTAGGAACACGGGTGGCAATATTCACCGTACGACTTATCTTAGAAGATAGACCAAGGAAAGACAAACCTATGTTTCTAGTTTTTGTAGATTTGGGAAAAGCTTTAGACAATGCTGATTGGAATACACTCTTTCAAATTCTGAAGTCAGCAGGGGTAAAATTTATGGAAAGGAAGATTATTGTACATCAACCAAACACCAGTTTAATGTCGCAGTGGTTCGGAAGGGAGTAAGGGTTGTAGCCTTTTTCCAATGTTATTCAGTTTGCAAATTGAGCACGTTGTGAAGAAAAGCAAGGAAAGGTTTGGAGAAGGAATTAGAGTTCAGGGTGAAGAAATAAAAGCATTGCGTTTCGCTGATGACATTGTAATTATGTCAGAGATAGCAAAGGACCTAGAAGAGCAATTGAACAAATGGACAGTGTGTTCCGGTGAACATTAAGAAGAAGAAAACAAGGGTAATGGAATGGAGTCTTGGAAAGTCAGGCGATGCTGAAGGTTTTAGATCAGGTAACGAAACAATGCAGGTGGTAGAAAAGTTATGTTACTTGGGCAGTAAAATAGCATATGATGGTCGCAGTACAAAGAATGTAAAATTCGGAATGCCAATGCTAAGAAAAGAGTTTCTGCAAAAAAGATACTTGCTAACATCGAATTTTAATTTAAATGCAAGGAAGTATATTCTGAAGGTATTTGTATGGAGTGTTGCCTTGTACCGGAGTGAAACTTGTACGACAAATAGTTTAGAAAGGAAGAGGGTAGAGGCTTTTGGAATATGATGCTACAGAATAATGCTGAAGGTTGAGTAGATCGCGCGACTAATGAAGGTGTGTAAACAAAATTGGCGAAAAGGAATTTTTTGCATTCCTTGGTTAAAAGAAGAGATCGATTGGTGGGACATGAAGGAATCGTAAATTTAGCATTGAAGGGAAGTGTGTGGGGGAGAAAATCGCAGAGGGAGGCCGAGAGACGAATATACATTCCTGCAAAATGAAAGAAGAACACAATGAATTCGTCAACCCAGCAGAGCAAAATTTTATTGACACATTCTTGAGGATGTATACAACGCACGATCACGCAGTCAGAACCATAAGCACGTCAGTACAGTCACAAGAGCGTGCACAATTTCGACGCTGGTATACTCTGCTTTTGCAGTAACACAGGGTGCAACTTTCTCATGAAGACGATCGCAGAGGTGCCGAATAAAGTCTTACGGTCTGTCATGTAAATTCCATCTGATACCTCAGCTAGACCGTGCCAAGATGAGGTTTCATGCTTAAGATACAGATCTGGGGATAATGATGGGCAGGGTAGTTGACGGACACCTAGAAGAGCACGTTGGGTTGTGTGGACGTTCATCGTCCTGTTGGAAAAGCACATCGCCTTGTTGGTGCATGAACGATGGCAAGATGCTTTGAATGAAGGTTTCGATGTACCGTATATTGTTCAATTTTCCCACAACGAAGACCAGAGGAGAACGGCCAGTGTAGAATATGGCTTCCCACACCATGATGCTAGGTGTCGGCCCCGTTTGCCTCTGTCGCGTACACTCCAGATTTTCGCTCTCCCCTGCACGACACCACACACGCGTACGACCATCATTGGCAGCGACGACTCTCATCACAGAAGACGACATGTCTCCATTCGTCCCTGAAGGGAGCGATACTGTACACTCGCCATTCTCCTCTAGTGATCGTCTAGAGATCATTGAACAGCGCACAGTACACTGAAACCATCATTTAACCCGTCTTGCTACCTCTCATGCACCAGCAAGGTGATATAATTTTCCAACAGGACAATACAGATCAACATGTCATCCGTACCACCCAACGTGGTCTTCAAGGTATACGTCAACTACCCTGGCAGGACGGTCCCCAGATCTCTCCCCCATGTTTGGGACCGAATGAAACGTCATGTTGGGCGGTCTGCATGAGCGGCACGAAATCTGGCCCAACTGTAGCACCAGGTGGAAACTGCATGGCAGGCATGCAATTCCACGTAACCTCTACGATCGTTTCCATGAAAGAATTACTGTTTGGATTGCTGCCAAAGGCTAACGCCTCACGGAACTAACGCCAACATTGCGGACGCAGGAGTGTAGTGAGCAAATTCAAATAGATGTGTGTTGCCGGTCTTATGAGGAGATGAATAGGCTTGCTCAGGATAGAGTAGGGTGGAGAGCTGCATCAAACCACAGCAACAGATTTGTCACTGGGTGCTATAGCACACTCGAATAGTTATTGGGCGTGGTGGCTTAGCGCGCTCGGTCAGAGAGCTCAAGCCGTTTTATAATAAAAAAAACTGACGCAAATACCCAACGAACACTCTAGAACGAACATGAATAAACGACCGCAAAGCAACGATCTACCTAAATAAAATGGAACAAAATGTATTGCAGGTGGTAGCGTTATCACTTGTGGTGCGGACGATCCGGGTTCGAAACTACCTTCAAGAAACTTTTTTTTTAATTAAAAAACGGTTAATGCCTTTTAAATATAAATTCTTTACCAAAATTATTACTCGTGCGACCATTGAGACTTACTGAGCGTCTGCCTGTTCGTATAAATACAATAGGGCAACAGCTATTCTCGCTTTTGAAATCAAAATGTCCAAACGTTTGTTAAGCATAAGGCATTTAACTGCGAGGTCATCAGTCACGACACTGCCGCGGTGGAGTAGCCGAGTGGTCTAAGGCGCCTCGCTGCGGAGCGCGCGGTATCTCGCCGTCGGAGGTTCGAGACCTCCCGAGGGCGTGGGTGTGTGTGTGTGTGTGTGTGTATGTGTGTGTGTGTGTGTGTGTGTGTGTGTGTGTGTGTGTTGTCTTTAGGTTAGTTTACCTTAGCTAAAGTAGTTTGCAAGCTACGGACATGACCACGAAGTTTGGTCCGATAGATTTACGAACATTGGAACATTTTTAGACGACACAAACACACATGCCCGAGGGGGGGGATTCGAACCCCCGACCATAGCGGCCGTGCGGACTGTGACTGGCGCGCCGCAGACCGCTCAGCCACTGCGGACGCCTCTTCAAATCAAATGTGTTCAAATGTTTGTAGAGCTTATGGGACTCAACTACGGCGTCATCAGTCCCTAAAATTACAAACATTAACTAGCTTATACAACCGATCACTCAGCGAAAGATCCGTACCCGAAGACTGGAAAGTTGCCCAAGTTACTCCAATATTCAAGAAAGGCAATAGGAGTGATCCCCAAAATTACAGGTCTATCTCATTAACGTCGATTTGCAGTAGGATTGTGGAACATATACTTTGTTCGAATATTATGAACTACCTCGAAGAGAACTACCTATTAACCAGTAGTCAACACGGATTCAGAAAGTATCACTCTTGCGAAACACAGCTTGCCCTTCATTCACATGAAGTGTTAAGTGCCATCGACAAGGGATCTCAAATAGATTCCATATTTCTGGATTTCAGGAAGGCTTTTGACACTGTACCCCACAAGCGGCTTCTTATGAAATTGCGTGCTTATGGAATATCTCCCCAATTGTGCGATTGGATTCACGATTTCCTATCAGAAAGAACACAGTTCGTTGTAATTGACGGTAAGTCATCGAGTAAAACAGAAGTGATATCTGGCGTTCCACAGGGAAGCGTTATAGGTCCCCTACTCTTCCTCGTGTTTATAAACGATTTAGGAGACAATCTGAATAGCTCCCTTAGACTGTTCGCGGATGATGCTGTCGTTTATCGGTAAGTGAAGTCAACAGAGGATCAAAAGCAACTGCAAAGCGATTTAGATAAAATTTCTGCATGGTGCGAAAATTGGCAATTGACACTAAATAAAGAAAAGTGTGAAGTAATACACATGACCACTAAAAGAAATCCGCTGAACTTTAATTAAGCGATAAATCAGTCAAACCTTAAGGTCGTAGATTCTACCAAATACCTAGGAGTTACAATTACGAACAACTTTGACTTGAGAGAACACGTAGAAAATATTGTGGGGAAGGCGAACCAAGGGTACGTTTCATCGGCAGAACGCTTCGAAGGTGCACCAGCTCCACGAGAGAGACTGCTACATCACACTTGTGCGTCCACTCCTGGAGTACTGTTGCCCCTTGTGGGACCCTCACCAGGTGGGACTGACGGAAGACATTGAGAAGGTTCAGAGAAGGTCAGCTCGTTTTGTTTTATCACGTTACGGGGGGGAAAGTGTCACGGAAATGTTGCAAGAATTGGGGTGGAAATCATTAAAAGAAAGACGTTATTCATTGCGGCGTGATCTGTTTGCGAAGTTTCAATCACCGACTTTTAATTCTGAATGTGAAAATATTTTGCTAGCACCCATATACTTAGGGAGACATGACCATCCCAATACAATAAGATAAATCAGATCGAAAATGTAACGATTTAGGTGTTCTTTCTTCCCGCGCGCTATTAGAGAATGGAACGGCAGAGAAAAGTTATGAAAGTGGTTAATGAACCCTCTGCCAGGCACTTGAATGTGATTTGCAGAGTATCGATGTAGATGTAGATACTAAAGACGGCACAAACATCCATGCCCGAGGGCGGGGGATTCGAACCCCCGACGGGGAACAGCCTCGCGCATCGTAGCTGAGCGCCTCAATGCGCTCGGACGCTCCGCCGGGGCTCTTGCTGTTCCACGAAGAAACCGATTCCTCCCATTTACAGCGAATATTTATAATCCTTTCACAGCTTGTAATAATTCCAAATTTTGCAATAAAATTGTAATGATAATAGTACTGAACGCTTTATCTACGTCCATTAGTTGTGAAATGCTTTTGGAATTGGTCAACTTTTTAAAAAGAAAACATTGTAATTAAAATTTCGGTTAGCTGCAACCGTTATTTCATAAGTAAAATAAAGTTTTTACTGATGTAATTGATAATATTTTATGTAGTTAATTTTATTTAAAATGTTTATATTTTATAAAACAAATAAGAGGTTTAGTTCTAGTAGGAAGGAAACAAGCAAACATGACAAGCATGACAAACAATCTCGCTACTGCCTGAGCTCTTTTCGGCATGGTACGTTACCTACTGAATTACTAGTTTATGGTAGAGTGCCACACTACAAATCCAAAGGTCGCGGGTTCGATCCCCGCCAGGTCTTAGGATTTTTATCTGTCACTTTCCACTTCTTTCACCTCTGGCAGTATTGCTCATGTGAAAAATACCGAGTAGCACCGTGGTTCGGAACCCACGTTAAACTGTAGGTCCCCCTATAACTGGCTGGGTAAGTCAGTTCGAAGGTCGGAGGAAGGCAACGGCATACCACCTCCAAACAGGACCATGCCTAGTAAAACACTGTGGTGTTCAAACCAATCTTCGGATTATTGATATATATGATATATATGAACTGCGCTTAAACTTTTGGAAAGTTTCCGGAGGTGCGCTTTAAAACTTCTATGAGTGGAGACCACTGTCATATACTACTAACGTGCGAAGTCTCGCAAACTGAACATCAGAGACCTGAAGGTTTCCTTGTTAGCTTCCGTTGCATAATAAGTTCTATTTGTACCGTGATGCGGTCATCTGCATAACGAAGACGCAACAACTCAAAGTCCCCCACTACAAAAGTTCACTTGTAAAGATGCTCAATATTAATGGCACCTCCGCAGTCGACAGGTGACGTAAGGGTTACTTTTGCAAAAGGTTTACAAAAATTTCATATTCATTATTATTACAATAAATCACTGAATAATACAGCAACAGATCGTTACGGAGTAAAACTGTAATCCATTTCCTAAAAACTGATTTAAAATTGCTATTTCGCTAAAAATCGAAGAAATATCTCCGTGACAATATGTATAATCTGTCTACCAAATGAAACTCTGAATCCACGCACTGCGGAGCACGGTGTTAATATGTTCGTGAAAGACGCGTGCGAATTTGCGACTCTTCAGGGGTAAATGCTCTAGGTAGCCCTTGCCCTAGTGATCATTTGTGTACATATTAGAAAACGGCGATACGTAGCTATCGTACAGTACAGCGTCAAAGTTTTCAAAGTTACACACTTCCTGGAGCCTATCCAAATTGAGAAAATCGATTGGTTTTTGTACATTACATGCGGTGGACTTTAATCGGCTTACGAAAGTACTTTTTATTCATGGAAGGTTCCTAAGAAACCGTTATTTTTGGAAAGACGTAGATATATTCTATTCATTACAAATCGTCGAAACTTTTACCACATGTTCTTAAGATGATAATCTAAAATTTTTTAATTTTTTTCGAAATTTTTATTCCTTACTGAGTTTCAGAGGTTCAAAGTTATAAAGCTTTTGCACAAACTTACGAAACCCGATTTCTAGGCATTTGTGCACCGTGAATTCCAAGTATGTAAATAACTTCTCGTAGTAAACTATTCAAATTTTTGTAAAATATTCTGTAAACATTCCTCTAGAAACGCCATTTTTCTCTTTTGAAAAATCTTTGTCCACTATCAAGAGACAACCGAAAAATCGTGATGTTTCGCTAGCAAGGGTGCATATTGTGCTGAAAGATGGCGTTCAGGCCGGTGTGAAACTTACCATCCGATTAGAAAAGAATTACTCAGAGAAATCTTTATTTCTTCTTTTTTTATCTTACAGATTTTTATCTTTGTCCGATGAAGGGAGAATATTTATTTTCCTCACATTTAATGTGCAACATTCAAATAGTTAACTATTGCAACAAATTTAAAAGTGTTTGCCGCGGTAAAACCACTTTGCCTAATCTTTTCGTATACTTGATTTTGGGTCTCACACAGCTGTTTGTGAAATATGGGTAACATACTGAAATTTTATTTAAAGTTGAGCGTAGAATTATATCTTATCCGGTACTCCAGATATTGGTCAACGCAGGAAGGAATATCTTCCAAGAATATATTTTCAAAAACACAGTCTCGATTGCAAGAGAATTTTTTTATCGTTTTTAGGCAACCGGTTTCAGTCTGCTCGTGAGACCATCTTCAGGCTTGCTGCCATATAGTAATTTTACAAATATTAAGAAGGATATCCAAAAGTATACAGTATGAAATGTTATACCCATAGCATTTCACATTCTTGTTATTTTAGTGTTAATTACCATATTATCATCTTCTGTACATCCTTAATATTTATAAAATTATTATATGGCAGTCGACCTGAAGATGGTCTCACGAGCAGACTGAAACCGATTGCCTAACAACAATAAAAAATTCTCTTGCGATCGAGTCTTTTTTAAAAATATATTTCGTTAAGGATCGCAATTTCTCCAGAAATGTTTTCTAAAATTGTATCTTCCAAAATGCCGCATGCGAACAAACGATTTTTAAGAATTTGTATCTTGGTTACTATCAAATGACTCAAATGTTATTTCGAGGCTGTTTAGAAGTGTATCTAGAAAATACGTTTCCCGTTTTTGTCCATCTCACGCTATACTAGCAAAATCATAATTTTCGGTATCAAAATTAGCAATTGCGTGGATTGACACATCTACACTTTGTGTTCATGGTAAATGGTCACAGTTTTTACATGTTCTTCAGATGTTTTTTCCCATAATACTATCCGTCACAGAGATCCGTAGGATCCAAGTTACCGTATATATGTACGTGAAATATGCACGTAATATCCTGTTTGACGTGGAATTGTTCTCTTAACCAACGTAGGCAACGAACAACAAGGGTTCTTGGTGAGGCGATTATGAAACTATGTAGTCGCTAGATACCAACAGCATTTATACAACTAAAAAAATCGTCGAAATTTTGGTCTGCGATAGAAAATATTTCGTAAAACAACAAAACAAACAGTTGCGACGGACAAAATAAATTGTTTTACAAAATATTCCCGCCGGCCGCGGTGGCCGAGGGGACTGAGGCACTCCAGTCTGCACGGCCACTACGGTCGGGGGTTCGAATCCCCCCACGGGCAGGGATATTTGTGCCGTCCTTAGTATTAGCTAGTTTGTAAGTAGTTTGTAAGCTTAGGGACTGATGACCCCGTAGTTAAGTCCCATAAGCTATACAAACATTTAACATTAAAAAAATATTCCCAGCTGTTGATCCTAAATCATTATTACGATGCATTTTCGCAAGAAAATATTTCATTTTTTACTGGTATTCGGCACAGATCGCCGTACACTGTGACAAAGATTTCGCATATTTGACGGAGTTAAGGTGACAAAGCTATTGCACATTGACAATCATTGAAGTTGTATTGAAAAACTTTTTAATTTCGATGATGGGGTAACGATTCTTCATTCGCTAGACCATAAAACACACTACAGTACGTACAGTACTTATATTTGCTTCACTGTTGTGGTGTTTCATTTAGTATACTGCTTCAATTTTTATTAATTAGCCTGTTCCTGAATTAATCAAGTCAGTGATGAATATTTTATTTCGTAAGGTGCACACAAAAATTATTTATGTACTGTATATTGGCTTTTCTAAATCTTGGAACCTTAAACTGATTTAATAGAGCACTGCAGTATTGGATCTGTACATACTTTTATATTTTGACACTGTAATCTGTCCTGTTGCATTAAATAAAGAAACGGTTGCTCGTATTTGTACGTTAAAACTGTAGCTTTTTGTTATACATCTTTTTTAAACCAGTTTTTAAACATAACCTCGATAATTCACAGGCCTGCAAAATAATACTTTTGAAAGTTGTTTGAAATTTGATAATTGAATTTTATGTCATTTTCAGCGCTGATTAAAAAAATGCATTCCATTTTTTTTCTATCACGTCAGGTTTTCTAACAAAAAAAGGAGTATGTTTCGGTATAATAACAAAATGTTAGCAATTTTCACATTTTTTTCCAAAGTTATAAAATTTTATTTTAGTTATAAATCATGTTCTAAACTACATTTTCAGTACACTTTGATTTCTCTTTAAGCTCATAAGTCTTTATAATAACGCTTTCACTTTCTGTCGAAGCTTCTTTTATTGCTTTCCAGCTGTGGACTCGTTGAGGATCATCTGTTTTTACTATCCAGCAGTAGCCACTATCATGTTGACATTCCATCTTACTTGATATCTTCTTTCCATTTCTTTAACGTCGTGGTGGAATCCTTCATGCTACTCCTCATCTACATCAGCAAGGTTTGCAGGGAAGTAGTGGAAAAAAAGAACTGTAATGCTCCTGGTGCAGCCGAGCTTCTTAAAGTTCTGTTTTGAAAATTGCCACAAGGCGAGCAACATCACTGCAAAACACCAGGTCACCTTCTTGAGAGAAGAAAGATAGAAGCCCTTTACTTGACGTATATCTAGTATAAAACGTCTAAATAACAGTTTATGGAGACTCTATAAAGTAAAATTCAAACTCACTTGAGTGCTGAAATATGTATAATAACATCGAAAAAAGCTAAAAATCAAAAAGAAATTTGTGCAATATGTATACGTGATGGAATTTTTTCACTATTTTTCCTGAAATCGGCATTGAAAACAGTATAAAAATCGCGTATTAAACATGAGACAATTTTTTTATTTATTTATTTATTTATTTATTTATTTATTTATTTATTTATTTTTTTTTTTTTTTTTGTCGCAGACCTATATAATCCGGCATTCACAGATCCCCGAACATGCCGGATTGTCAAGGCCCTACTGCATCTTCGTTCACTGCGTGTAGCGATTTCGATTCACACGCCATGAAAGGTGTTTCGTGGGCCTTGTCCCGACCACACGACCACAGTTCTGTCGCCGTGTTCTGCGGCGTCGTGTGTTCCAGACGCGTTGAACACTGCGCCACAAAAAAAATGTTCATATGTTTGTATAGTCAATGGGACTTAACTGCGGAGTCATCAGTCCCTAAACTTACAAACTACTTATGAACTAGCTAATCCTAAGGACGGCACAAATATCCATGCCCGAGGGGGGATTCGAACCCCCGACCGCAGTGGCCGTGTAGACCGTGATTGGCGCGCCTCAGTCCCCTCGGCCACCGCTGCCGGCCCGGCGCCACACAGGAGCTGAACAGGCGGCAGACGGCACCTTCCGGCCACGGAGCAGCCAGCCTGCCACGCTTACATTCAGCCGCGTTCTCGCTGAAACGTACATCTCTCACCGACCGCTGCTGGCCGACGCTCACCAGGCGGAAGCTGGCGCCTGGCTGAGCACGTGACCCGAGCGCTCCCTCACGAGGAAAGGCTCAAGGACTTATCGGACCGCGCGAGCTACAATGACACATTTCTTCAAATGTTCAAATGTTTGTTAAGCTTATGGGACTTAACTACGGGGTTATCAGTCCCTAAACTTACAAACAACTTATCAACTACCTTGTACCACAGAGTAGGGGAGACCGGGGAACATTTTCCATAGGGGCAGGTTTTCCAACTCCCTTTAGTTTCGAAACAAACGGCTAGATGGTACCACCGTTGATAGTGTAGGAAGTAACAACCAAGCACGGTTCATTTAGTAAATTTTCAGTGTTGTACTAGCAGTCACAACCTCGGCAGGGCCGTTTTCGTCAATTTTGCAAAGCTGAGTAAACTTTCACATTTGTATTGAAACTTCAAATAAACATACTAGCGTGAAACCTATTATTTTGACACTGCACGCACTAAAAGTGGGTTTCTTTCTTCACGTAACTGTGCATTTGTTTTGTAAATAGCTTACACGGTTACTCATAGACGTAGTGTTATAGTCCCGAATATGGTGACGGGGCACGTTTTCCCAGAGCATACAGGGCACATTTTCCTTATTGCTTTGAGTCGTAACTCCAAGTCTAAAGCAAATGAAAAGTGGGTACTGTGCACGAACTGCAAGAAATGGGAGCTTACATTGTCATTCAGACAATGAGTATGAGTTTTGTTAAAAAATGTCTGTAGTTGTGAAATACTTGAGTCACATATTTTGTAAAACCTTCCAGTAGCATTTTTTTTTAATGTGGTTACTTTTATTATCCTTCTTTTGTAATGTATTGTAAATGCATAATAAAAATACATATTCAGTGAATTCAAGATAATTATCTTTGTTTTACCATTTAAAGTAAGTTGGAAAATTTTCCCCTATACATTTTACGTAAGCTGGAAAACTTGCCCCACATACGGGGCAAATTTTCCAATGCAACATGGTCAGACAAAATCATTTGTTGCCAAGAAGGATATTTACTATTTTCAAAAATATGTGTACAAGACTGTAGGTAAAGGTATAGGAAATATAATGTTCCGCAGTTTACCACAAAACAGATAAAAATAAAAAGTGCAAAATTAAAAATGTAAAATGGTGGAAAACGTGCCACGGTCTCCCCTAACATATACAGAGAAGCAGCCCACCCTAAACCACTGTCCTACGCTCCCCTCGTAGTTCTGTAAGATGCTAGAAAGTGTCAGGCGGTTCGCTGGCTTAGGGTGCATCTCGCACGTCAGAGGGTAGCGTGGAGGGGAGGCTGAGGGGAGAGCTTGTGCCGCCTGCCATGAGGCCACGGCTGTGTCCGGTGTTTGAGGGGAGGTGGTGGTGGGGGCAGCCGCTACCTGCCGCCTGCTCTGGCCAGTTTAAAGGGCTGCTTCTGACCGCAGCGCCATCGTGCGACATCTTACGGAACTGCTGGAAACCCTCCCTCCCCGCACGACGGAGCGTAGGACTGGGCCCTTACGGAGGTTTCCCGTCTGCATATATTTGTCTGTGCTTGTACTAAAGACGGCACAAATATCCATGCCCGAGGGGGGATTCGAACCCCCGACCGCAGTGGCCGTGCAGACCGAGACTGGAGCGCCTCAGTCCCCTCGGCCACCGCGGCCGGCGACACATTTCTTGCTCGCATTTACAATGTCTTCTATGAGGGGAAGGAAATGGGAAAGGGTGGATAGGATTGTCTTCGGCGGTGTTAGGACATTGACATAATTTAGCGGCGACAAGTGGAAAGTTATACCAAACCTCGATTAGGCCAGTGACTTCCGCCTTTGGCCGGCGGTCGCCTTAACATCTGAGCTACCCGAGCACGCCTGTCGCCCATCCCACTGCCAGAAGATGCGCGTTGCGGCGGTGCCGCCCCCACCGTCCACAGTGCTGCCACCCTCACCACACCGGCTCTTGCAGTTGCTAGCAGATGACAGCTGTCACGTTTCTTTCCTGTGGGTCCCTGGCCACGTGGGTGTGCCCGGGAATGAGACCGCAGACGTAGCAGCCAAGGCAACAGCTCTTTTGCCTCGCATGGCTACCTTTTGCGTCCCAGCGGACGATGTTCAACGGGCTCTTTGACGGAGTATTGTGTCGTCCTGGCACAGTGCGTGGTTCACTCCGCGACAATAAATTGAGAACTGTAAAACCGATCCCGACCGCTTGGAGGACCTCCTCACGCCCCTCTCGGCGAAAGGAGGTCATCCTGGCCCGGTTGCGGATCGGTCACTGCCGTTTCAGCCACCGTCATTTGCTAACCGCCCATCCTGCACCGCTGTGCTCCTGCGGTGAATTGCTGACGGTGCGACATGTTTTACTGCCTTGTGTTAATTTTAATCATTTCCGTGTAGCCCTTCGCTTTCCGTCTACTCTGGAGGAACTTTTAGCTGATGACACACGAGCAGCTGCTCGAGTTTTGCGTTTTATCAACTTGGCCAATTTATCAAAGGATATTTAACCCTTTTAATTGTTTTTTAACTTTAGTTTTTAGCCTTCTCTTGATACTTTATCTGGCAGTCATCAATTTTTTCGAGACCTAGCGAATCTCTCTTCAGATCTGGGCGCTAATGACCTTAGAAGTTGTGCGCCCTAAAACCACAAAATAAATAAATACACCGGCACTAGCATGAGGACGAACGTTGTTACGGTCGCTGCAGCGCAGGAACAGACCCGGCGCCATCACTGCGTGTGTTTATAATGTTGCGATTCAGGTCCTAAACCTAGTCACCAAGGAAGAAGTGCAGTGTCTTGCTACTTCAGTGTTGTTATTTATTTAATAATAATCTTCAAAAGTGAAAAGCCAAGATCGCTAAATACTTATTGACTTTACTAGGCTATGCCAGCATCATTTGGTCATATCATATTATTAAAAAAAAAAAAAAAAAAAAAAAAAAAAAAAAAAAAAAAAAAAAAAAAAAGATTAAATAGTAAGTGCAACATAAGACTTAGTCTAAATATAGAAATACATAAGTTAAAACATCAACATCTTATAAGAGTCCCTCTGCACCCATTTGGATACAGCTTAAACAATCAGTCAGAAACAATACTAAAACAAACACCCACAATACGAAACCCGTTAATAAAAGCGATGGTATTTCTATTAGTTTATCTGCAGGAAGCGAGCGTCTTTTTCTCATTGTCGAACCGACCGAGGTGGCGCAGTGGTAACGCACTGGACTCGCATTCGGGAGAACGGTGGTTCAAATCCACCTCCGGCCATCCTGATTTAGGTTTTCCGTGTTTCCCCTAAATCACTCCGGGCAAATAGCGGGATGGTTCCTTTGAAAGGGCACGGCCGATCTCCTTCCCCAAAACTCCGAGCGTTAGCTCCGTCTCTAATGACCAAGCAGTCGACGGGACGTTAAACCCTAAGCTTCCTTCCTTCCTTCCTCTCATTGTTAACCCCTAACGGTTTTATTTCCTCTCAATCTAGTAGGAGGAGGTCCTCTTGTCGTTTTACGTTTTCCTTTATGTGTTTTTATTTTTTATTTTTTTAAATATAGTTTCAAGGTTCCTACAGTACTCACCTGTTGCAAGGATATTGTTATGTTTCACCTTTCGCTGCAAAGTGCACTCAATTTTGTACATTGACAATTGAGTCAAAACGTTACAGCGTCTTTCTTTTCAAATTGCGTCTTCGAAAACAAAAAGCCTAACTTTTGAAGTAGGTACCGCAATGAAGAAATACTTCCCTTTGATGATGTATTTTCCCTTATTACGGGAAAAAGTTACTGTATTGTGGGGCGCTGTTTCTTTGTCACGTGTAAATTGTTTATCAACCTCTGCACAACTTGTTCACGAAAATCATATAAATCGAAGACCTTTTTCTCTTTATTCCGCTTTTTCCCCGGAGTAAAGAAACCCTTAGAACTATCGGAAATTACTTTTTTTTTTCTTTTTTTTTCTTTCCTCCTTATTGTCCGAAGTGAAAACCAATAGCAGCCTGCACTCTTTCAAGGAAACTTTTAATGGGATATTTATCCTCTCTTTTGCCTCTTCTGACATCAGTTTAATTACACTGAATACAACCTCTTGTGTCTGTCAATGTAGAACTCTACCTGCCGCTATAGCGCTTGGAGACTGTGCTGCCACGCCGTTTATTGCGGTGTGCTCACCCGATGTGCCGCGGCGGAGCGGCCGAGCGCATTGAGGCGCTATGCTGCGATGAGCGAGGCCGTTCCCTGTCGGGGGTTCGAATGCCCACTCGGGCATGGATGTTTGTGCCGTCTTTAAGCTAGTTCATAGGTAGTTTGTAAGTTTAGGGACTGGTGACCTCGCAGTTAATACCCTTAAGCTTAACAAACATTTGAATGTTTTCACTCGACGTGCACTGGCCGGCAGGCGGAAGTGGACCGATGCGGCGTCCCCTTTCGAACGAAGGAATCAACTCGACCGGCGCTTCGGACGAAAACTCATCTCTGCTCATCGTCCACCATATACTGCGCGGGCCCTACAAAGCGTCATACAGAAATCAGTAGTCAAATGTTTGTAAATCTATCGGACTCGACTGCTGGGTCATTAGTCCGCATACAGCAATACTGTAAAACGCATCGTGGTGCGGCAGGATAACAGCACGAAACACGAGGCCTATTGCTTTAGCACAGTGCTTCCTAACCTGTCGTCTACAACAGCCAAAATATGGTGCGCAAAGTACGTTAAAGTTCAGACTTTTATTCCTTTTAAATTATTAATCTTTTGTTATGCGGTCTGTCAATCGTAGTGTGCATCCACAATAACTTGATAACGACACTGGTGATGACAGAAGCATAAAACATCGCCGGCGCTCAAGTCACGGTCTGCACGGCCACTACGGTCGGGGGTTCCCTCGGGCATGGATATTTGTGACGTCCTTAGCATTAGCTAGTTCATAAGTAGTTTGTAAGTTTCGGGACTGATAACCGCGCAGTTAAGTCCCTTAAGCTTAACAAACAACATAAAACATCGGTACCAATTGAAATACGAGTGTCGTCCACAAAGTAAATTCCGTTTCTAGTTTTATCAGCTGCAACGCTACGATCGCACTTCCGAGCATGCGCAGCAGTTACTCTGACCCAAGGAGAATACATGTACGCCATCTTCAGATCGCTGCAGCCGACGTGTGCTTTTTAGTGCTTCTTTATTATGTCAGCCGTAATTGCAAATGCCGCCGCGTGTGAAATCAGATCTGAGATTCGTTTTCTAAATGTAGAGAAAATTAAACCAAAGGAATTCATCCGAGGTTTACGGACAAAATGCTATGAGTGTTTCAATAGTTAGAAGATGAGTCAAACAGTTCAATAAAGAACGTGATGAAGTGCACGATGATGAACGAAGTGGACGCTTGTCTGTGGTTACTGATGAACTGGTTCACACAATTAAAGAGAAGCCACTGGATTGAGTTAAATTATACAGGGCATACATTAAGCCCGGGAACGATGATGAAGAGCTGAAAAAGCATTTTACCACATGGCTGAATACACAGGCGGCAACCTTCTGTGAAGAATGCATATAAAACCTTGTGTCACGCTATGACAAGTGCCTACAAAACTTCAGAAGCTATGTAGAAAAGTAGTGTTACAGTTGTAGATTTTTGTACAATAATTTTTTTCTGTTTCTGTACACGTTTGTTTTATATAACCAAACGAAACTTACTTTGTGGACATATCTGGTATTTCTCGTTGACGTGCTAGAAACGGACGAACCACGAAAACCCGTCTCCGGTTCACGCTTTAGCAACTATATATAACTATTCCTATATTTCAACGTACGTCCACGAGAAGATTAACTGAATATTAACGAATATTCGTGGAAAGAACCAGACGTACCCAGTATCATACAGCAGTACTGCACACTGATTTATATTACGTAGCTGTACGAAATGCGTTTATGTTCGTGGTGCGGCAAAAGAACAGCACACAACACGAGGCGTGTTGTTTTAACGTAGTGGTTCCCAACCTGTCCTCCACAACAGCCAAAATATGGTGCGCAAAGCACGTGAAGTTCAGACTTTTATTCCCTTTAAATCATTAATCTATTGTCACGCGGTCGGTCAATCGTAGTGTACGTTCACGACAACTTTATAAAGTCACTGCTTATGACAGAAGCGGAAAACATCGGTACCATTTGAAATATATGCATTGTGAACGATTGTCCGACTCAAAACTAATAGAAACTACAAGAACACAATTGACTCCATTATTATCGGCAGTTTTCTTGTATAAACCGGCAACCCACGCGCAATGGAAATATCTTAGACCTTACAGCCACGAACAGGCCTGACCTTATTAACGATGTCTGTGTAGAGACAGGAATTAGGTTTAATGATATCGTCATAGCGTCGATGGTGACCAAAGTTCATAAACCAACCAAGAAGGCTAGGAGAGTGTTTTTGTTGGGAAGATCCGATAAGCAAATGTTAGGATCGCACTTAGAAAATGAATGGGCATCGTTTAATTCCGGGTCTGTGGATGTAGAGGAATTGTGGACTAAATTTAAGTGCATTGTTAATAAAGGGTTAGAGAAATATGTGCCAGTAAAGACCATTAAGGATCGAAAAGATCCACAGTGGTATAATAATAATGTTAGAAAGCTGCTGAGAAAGCAAAGGCTGTTGCACTCTCGATTCAAAAAAGAACACGCAAATAATGACAGGCAAAAGTTAGTAGAGATTCGTGCGTCTATAAAAAGATCGATGCGCGAAGCATACAATAATTATCACAGCCATACCTTACCAAAAGATCTTTCCGAAAACCCGAAAAACTTCTGGTCCTATGAAAAACCGATAAGCGGGTCAAAACTCACAGTCCATTCACTCGATCATTCTGGGGCAGTGATAGAAGAAAGCAAACGGAAAGCTGAAGTTCTAAATTTAACCTTTCACCGTCATTTGATCAACGTACTAATTCCGAAATGGAGGATATAGTAATAGGTATTTCCGGTGTAGAGAAGCAGCTGAGAGAGCTAAATACGAAAAAGTCTGCTTGTCCGGATGTTCGGTTTTACAAAGAGTATTCTGCGGCATTGGCCCCCTACTTAGCTTGCATTTATCGCGAATCTTTAATTTAGCGTAAAGTTCCTAGTGATTGGAAAAAAACGCAGGTGACTCACGTTTATAAGAAAGGAAAGAGAACTGACCCACACCATTACAGGCCAATATCGTTGACATCAGTTTCGTGTAGAATTTTAGAGCATATTCTCAGTTCGAATATAGTAAATTTCCTTGAAACGTAAAAGCTTCTTTCTACGAATTAGCATGGGTTTAGGAAACATCGTTCATGTGAAACAACAGCTTGCCCTTTTCTCACATGACATCTTGCGAGCCATGGATGCAGGGCAACAGGCGGATTGTGTTTTTCTCGACTTCAAAAAGGCGTTCGACGCGGTGCCACACTGCAGACTGCTAACGAAGATACGAGCTTATGGAATAGGTTAATAGATTTGTGACTGGCTGGAAGACTTCCTAAGTAATAGAACGCAGTACGTTGTTCTCGACGGCAAGTGTTCATCAGAGACGAGTGTATCGTCAGGTGTGCCCCAGGGGAGTGTGCTAGGACCGCTATTATTTTCTATCTATATAAATGATCTGATGGACAGGAATAAGTTGTAATTTGCGGCTGTTTGCTGATGATGCTGTGGTGTATGGGAGGGTGTCGTTTTTAACTGACTGTAATAGCACACAGGATGACTTAGACAAAATTTCTAGTTGGCGCGAAGAATGGCAGCTAGCTCTCAATGTAAAAAATTTTAGGTGATGTGCATGAGTAGGAAAAGGTCCCATAATGTTCGAATACAGCATTAGTAGTGAGCTTCTTGATGCTGTCGCGTCATTCAAATATCTAGGAGTAACATTGCAGAGCGATATGAAATGGAACGAATATGTAAGGACAGTTGTGAGTAAGGCGGACAACCGACTTCGGTTTATTGGGAGAATTTTGGGAAGATATACTTCATATGTAAAGGAGACCGCGTATAAAACGCTTGTACGACCACGTCTTGAGTACTGCTCAAGTGTTTGGGACCCGCAGCTGATCAGTTTAAAGGAAGACATAGAAGCAGTTCAGAGGCGAGCAGCTAGGTTTGTTACTGGTAGGTTCGACCAATGCGCGAGTGTCACGGAAATGCTCCGGCAACTCAATTGGGGATCGTTGGAAGAAAGAAGACGTTCTTTTCGTGAATTTCTGTTGAGTAAATTTAGAGGGCCGGAATTTGAAGCTGAGTGTAGTACGATCTTGGTGCCGCCTACTTACATTTCTCGTAAAGATCACTAAGACAAGATAAGAGAAATTAGGGCTCGTACGGAGGCATATAGGCATTTTTTTCGTCGTTCTATTTGGGGGTGGAATAGGAAAGGAAATGCCTAGTAGCAGTACAGTGTACCCTCCGCCACGCATCTTACGGTGGATTGCGGAGTATGTATGAAGATGTAGATAATCTTATAGAACAGTGTGTAAGTCAGCATCAGCATCTTACACAAGAATAGCTTGACAGTAAGTGGTTATATACATGCAACTTTGAGCAACAGTATTAGCCTTAGTGTGACCGAACTTGAAACTAAGACGAAAGGCCGCGGTGGAGTAGCCGAGCGGTCTAAGGTGCCTCCCTGCGGAACACGCGGTTGGTCGCCGTCGGAGATTCGAGTCCTCCCTGGGGGCATGGGTGTGTGTGTGTGTGTGTGTGTGTGTGTGTGTGTGTGTGTGTGTGTGTGTGTGTGTGTGTGTGTTGTCCTTAGGTTAGTTTACTTTAGTTTAAGTAGTTTGTAAGCTACGAACTGATGACCACGCAGTTTGGTGCAAATATTCAAATGTCTGTATAGGTTATGGGACTTAACTACGTGGTCATCAGTCCCTAAACTTACAAACTACTTATCAACTAGCTTATCCTAAGGACGGCACAAATATCCATGCCTGAGGGGGGATTCGAACCCCCGACCGTAGTGGCCGTGCAGACCGTGACTGGAGCGCCTCAGTCCCCTCGGCCACCGCGGCCGGCCAGTTTGGTTCGATAGATTTACAAACATTTGAACATTGAAGGCAAGAGCTCCATAATGACATTGCTGCAATATTAATTACTTTTCTACTAAAAGTTTTTATTATAATACATAGTACTGAGAAAATACTACTTTCGATTTCAACGAGCATATTAAAATTTTTGATTTCAATTGATTTTTGTAATGGCTCAGTTTTTCTCGGCAAATCAAAGAATTCAAAGTGGTTTCTGGTTTAAAAAAATGCTTTAGAAGTTGTGCGGCGTGCTGCGTTCCTCCCAACTAAAGAACCACACACAGTGTGCCTCTCCAATCTGCTTTACATCATACGAGGTGATATGAAAACCTTACGAAATTTTAATGTTGCGCGTAAAGCTGGTACAAAATGCACCAAATGTTGAAATAGAATTTTGGGGACGGTACTATAGATCAGACGCACTCTTCTACATCTACATCGATACTCTGCAAATCAAATTAAAGTTCCTGGCAGAGGGTTCATTAACCACTTTCATAACTTTTCTCTACCGTTCCATTCTCTAATAGCGCGCGGGAAGAAAGAACACCTAAATCGTTCCGTTTTCGATCTGATTTCTCTTATTTTATTGGGATGGTCATGTCTCCCTAAGTAGGTGTGTGCTAGCAAAATATTTTCACATTCAGAACTAAAAGTCGGTGATTGAAACTTCGCAAACAGATCACGCCGCAATGAATAACGTCTTTCTTTTAACGATTTCCACCCCAATTCTTGCAACATTTCCGTGACGCTTCCCCCCCCCCCCCCCGTAACGTGATAAAACAAAAAGAGATTACCTTCTCTGAACCTTCTCAATGCCTTCCGTCAGTCGCACCTGGTGAGGGTCCCACAAGGGGCAACAGTACTCCAGGAGAGGACGCACAAGTGTGATGTAGTCAGTCTCTTTGGTGGAACTGGTGCATCTTCGAATCGTTCTGCCGATGAAACGTAACCTTTGGTTCGCCTTCCCCACAATATTTTCTCCAGTCAAAGTTTTTCGTAATTGTAACTCCTAGGTATTTGGTAGAATTTACGACCTTAAGGTTTGACTGATCTATCGCGTAATTAAAGTTCAGCGGATTTCTTTTAGTGGTCCTGTGTATTACTTTACACTTTTCTTTATTTACTGTCAATTGCCAATTTTCGCACCATGCAGAAATTTTGTCTAAATCGTTTTGCAGTTGCTTTTGATCCTCAATTGACTTCACTAACCAATAAACGACAGCATCATCCGCGAACAGTCTAAGGGAGCTATTCAGATTGTCTCCTAAACACGAGGAAGAGTAATGGACCTATAACGCTTCCCTGTGGAACGCCAGATATCACTTCTGTTTTACTCGATGACTCACCGACAATTGCAACGAACTGTGTTCTTTCTGATAGGAAATCGTGAATCCAATCGCACTCTTAGGATTCGGAAGAAGCGCTTCAATATCAGCCGTGAGAACGAGCGTTGCAGTGAACTGGCGTCACGCCAGGAAGCACGCGGAAACTGCAGCATCTGCCACTGCGACATCGAGAGCACCGCGCAACCCCGGGAATATTGCCGCAAGACCCCATGCTAACGGCTACCGGCGTGGCGCAGTGGATAACGTCACCGAATGCTTCCATTTCAACGCGGAAATATATTACTGTACTTTTGAATTCGTTTATTCAGCGTGGCCGAACATGACGACGAGCGGAGACAAGTTTCTTGTAGACTGCATCGACATGGTGTATACAGGGAACTCGAACCACTGCTCATTAATTTATTATCGCCGTTTGGCTGTTATTGGTGCTCACTGTACCATCCGGATTTCGTGCTTAGATCTTTTGCGAGTCATCATACTTGACAAGTAGACTTCGGAAGTACAGATTGACTTACTTACATTCCTTGTTTGTTAAGTAACTGTGCGAACTGCTCTTGCTGTGAAAAATTCACTAACAGAGTTTTATTGTTTGGGCATTCACGTTTCGAAAAGTAGTCTACAAATATTGTGTACTACCGCAATATATATATATATATATATATATATATATATATATATATTCACTAACAGAACTCTGTTAGTGAATTTTTCACAGCAAGAGCAGTTCGCACAGTTACTTAACAAACAAGTCAATATGTACTTCCGAAGTCTACTTGTCAAGTATGATGACTCGAAAAAGATCTAAGCACGAAATCCCGATATATATATATATATATATATATATATATATATATATATATATATATATATATATATATGAAAGTGTGTGTGTATGTCCTTTATGCGTTCACAAACCATTCATTCGATTGCAATGAAACTTTGGTGAACTATTCGCCGTACGCCCACGAAGGTTCTTGGCCCAAAAACAAAAGAGCACGACACATAGCTCAGGGGATATGACGTTATAAATAATGAGAGGCCATCGCGTGAGAGTACCCAGATTTATGCGTCAATTATTGGAAAATGGGAGTAGTTATTAGGGACCTGCAACAAAGTTTTGTATAATTTCGGACAGCCGCCGTGGAGAGTAGCCGAGCGGTCTAAGGCGCCTCGCTGAGGAGCGCGCGGTTGCTCGCCGACGGAGGTTCGAGTGTGTGTGTGTTTGTCCTTAGGTTAGTTTAAGTAGTTTCTAAGCTACGGACTGATGACCACGCAGTTTGGTCCGATAGATTTACAAACATTTGATTTTTTGAAGAAACGTTGTCAGAACCAATCCATCACTTAAATTTCTTTGGCGAGAAGAAAAATTATAATTTTCATCACTAATTGTCAGTACATTGATATCCAAATAAAGGGGTCAATAAAAAACTTCTTATATTCATCTACAGTTATTTAAAAACAATTATAACAGAAGTCAAACAATTGGGACTATAAATAAATAAAGTTTGTTTTTCGGAATTCGTTTACCATCTAATGTCTCTGGGCAGGACTGTATACTACACCTTGATACACTGTTAAAGTCATTTCACACCGGCGTAGTGCATCTCGAGCTACGTCTTCGGAAGACGTTGCAGTACGTAGCACGTATCCTGACTAGAGATATGTACCCTTCAGACCGAAAACTATGAATTAAGGGCTACGTTTTCTACCCCATCTTCGTATTTGCTCAGTTGTTAGATGGTTTGCAACTTCAATACTGTTTGCGGATAGTGGCAGAAATGGCGTTCAATGTGCCGTAGTGTGAGCCAGATATCAACTTCAGTGTGCCGTGGATGACCTGTAGTTCTAGTACAGTATGTTAACTGTTGTGACGGGGGAGCGGGCAGCAGAGGAAGCAAGCCCCGCCCCTCACCCTGGCAACCGCGCGGAGAGAGGCGAGCTCGTGCTACGCGACAGCAGAGGTGGCGCACATGGCTTTAAATGTTGCTCGCACATGAAACAAAGCAGCATACTCACGAGAGTGGTTGAGAACGATACCAATTACAGGAATCACTCACTCAAGTTACGTGTTACACAAAACGGAACACTCGGAACACATTTATGCAAACAATAAGGAAGCAGACGTCTTGTTGCCTCCCACAGCAGTTTCAGTCAGTAATGTTGGTCCAGTCAAATAAGGGGTTCACCTCGGAATGAGAGGTAAAAAGCTAAATATTTGCATAAACCTTTGTTTTGGCAATCTAAATGATGTGTCAAAAGTCTCATAAAAACTCGTGTCCGAGTCTTAAGATATTAGAGGTCAAAGGTCACGAAAACCAGTTTTTCGCAAATATCTCGCTTTCTATGCGTTAAATGGTATTTGCATCTCTGATAAAAGTTGTAGAGAATGAAATTCTCTACAATTTTTGTTTTAAACATTTTTTTGGTGCAATTCATCGTTCTTTAGATAGAACGCACAGGTCACAGCGCTCAGACATATAAGACGTAATGCAAGTCAACCGCGAATCAGTGTCAATGGTAGGATGTTTAAAGTTAATAAATCATTGCAACAATTACAATAACAAACCTTCACTCTTTATGAATTGTTTCAATATTTCATAATATTATTCATAAATCAAAAAGATTTGTTTAATAATATTTACTTATTTCTTGAAATTATTAAGTTATGAAGCCAAATTCTTCAAGTATATTTTAATTATATACTAATATATCTTAATGGTATTCTTTTCTTCTCTCATTCCGAGGTTGACGCCTTTTTTCGTCTTATTTGACTGGACTATGTTGGCTGCAGCCTCGAAACAAAGACTGCCTGCCGATGCCGCCCGACTCGTACCGATTCAGGGCTATGGAGAGCTCTGCCATCTAACAGTTGACACACTGTAGCGATATTGATGATGAACTTTTGTTGTTGTATCCAGTCTCAAATCAATCGAATTGGCTTCGTCCAATAAATGTTAGAAGAACAGCGTATGGCGAAAACGACCATCTAATGCAAGATTTACAGCTTGGCGATTAAAAGTTTAAAACTTATTTCAGACTAAATGAAAAACAGTTAAGTGAAGTTTTATCCCTCATCAGCAGTGAAATAAAAAAAGAAAAAAACAGGATACAAATTACAGAAAATCAGTACCTAATGAAAAACGGCTAGCTATTTGTCTAAGGCAACAATTCCTTGCCCGTAATTTTAAATAGAAACGTATTCCATTTTAGAATAGTCCCACAGTACTGGATTCTTTCGCACTTGGTCAATTAATAAAGGCATTTGCACAATAAACACACAAACACGCAGTAATAGAGCTGTTCTGCACAGAGCACGTAGTTTGTGGAGCAGTGTAGTGCGCATGCGCCAGCCGACATACGCAGGCGTAGCTGGACATATGCGTATTGTCTGTTCCGGCTGGACACGACGCCAGTATGAAATGCCTCATTTGATTCACATTACAAGATACGTCTGCGAGGTCTTTCTGAAGACGTATCTCAGATATGCTACGCAGGTCTTCTGGTCCGGACTGTATACCCATTAGATTTCTGTCTGATTATGCTGAAGCGGTAGCTCCTTACTTAACAGCCATATACAACCGCTCTCTCAAACAAGGATCTCTACCAAAAGATTGGAAAGTTGCACAGGTCGTACCTATATTCCAAGAAAGAAGATACACTTCTATTTCACTGACGTCAATTTGCAGCAGGGTTTTGGAACATATCCTGTATTAAAATATTATGAATTACCTCGAACTGATCTATTAACGCAAGGTCAACATGGATTTAGAAAATATCGTTCATGCGAAACACAACTAGCTCTTTACTCACACGAAGTGATGAGTACTATCGACAAGGGTTCGCAAATCGATTCCGTACTTCTTGATTTCCAGAAGGCTTTTGACACCGTACCTCACAAACGGCTTTTAATCAAATTGCGTGGTTATGGTATATTGCACCAAATTTGCGACTGGATAGGGGATTCCCTGTGAGAGAGGACACAGTTCGTAGTAATCGATGGTAAAGCATCGACTAAAACAGAGGTGATATCGGGCGTTCCACAGGGTAGTGTTATTGGTCCCCTGCTGTTCCTTATTTACATAAGCCATTCAGGGGAAAATCTAAGTAGCTCTCTTAGGTTGTTTGTAGATGACGCCGTCATTTACCGTCTAGTAAATCATCTGAAGATCAAAACCAACTGCAGAACGATCTGAATAAGATATCAGTATGGTGTAAAAATTGGCAATTAACTCTAAATAATGAGAAGTGTCAAGTCGTCCACATGAGTACGAAAAGAAATCTGTTAAACTTTGTTTTCAAGATAAATCAATCGAATATGAAGGCCGTAATACCTAGGAATTACTATTACTTTAGACTTAAATTTGAAAGAACATGTAGACAATGTCGTGGGAAAGGTGAACCAGAGACTTCGTTTTATTGCCAGAGCCCTTAAAAGATGCAACAGAACTACTAAAGAAACTGCATACACTACGCTTGTCCGTCCTTTTTTGGAGTATTGCTGCCCAGTGTGGGACCGTATCAGGTGGGTTTGGCGGTAGACATCGAAAGAGTCCAAAGAAGGGCAGCTATTTTTGTATTGTCACGATACAGGGGAGACAGCGTTACGGAAATGATACAGGATCTGGGATGGGAATTATTACAACAACGGCGCTTATCGCTGCGGCTCGGGCTACTTATGAAACTCCAATCGCCAACATTCTCCTCCGAATGCGAAAATATATTATTGACTCGCACTTAAATAGGTAGAAATAATGATCAGAATAAAATACGGGAAATCAGAGCTCGAACGGAAAGATTCAGGTGTTCTTTCTTCCCGCGCGCTATTCGAGAATGGAATGGGAGATAAATAGTATAACGGTGGTTCGATGAACCCTCTGCCAGGCAGTTAAATTTGATTTGCAGAGAGTCCCCTGTAGAAGTAGCTGTAGAGATCACTTCTTAATATTTTCAGGGTGATTATAAACATTGGATGTCGTCGAAAGGACATTGAGAACCTTTAACTAGATGAAAAGACTATGACCGAGTAATGAAATGGTATTGATATTAGTTCGGTAGAAATAATACTGCACTGAAAACTCGTTACCAGCAGCAAACTACTATGACACAGTAGTAAAAAGGTATTATTGCTATGTATTGACTAAAACTAATATTACCTTAGTGATACTTCTCTGGCATAACATTATTTGAACATGTGACAAAGTCAGACGAGAAGATCACGACCATTGCAAATAATGTTAGTAGTACTGCACAAACGCTGTTAAGTAGCTTAATTAACAATTCATCATAAGGTGGAAAAATAGCTTCATTGTTACGCGTTTCGGTCGGCCCAACATCAGAAATCAAACGTGGCATCTTGTATTTGTCACTCTCTCGATGTCTCATTGAGAGCTACCCGAAACGTGTTACAACAAAGGTAATTTTCCACCTACGGATGACTTGTTAATTAAGCGACTTTTACGAAATCCTGTCATTTACGTGTGTCCCTTCTGCCACAGTAGTTGAACCTAACGAAACGTAGGTTTGCTATGGAACACGCTGTGTCGCTACTCCATCCTCCTGCGACCGCCGACCCACAGGTTGAAAAACACTCAACGAAATTAGACGCGCAAATGATATACGACGCCTTCCAGACATTCGGCAGAAGATCATAAATAACGGAAGCGATTATATTGAAAGTGTGTAACGGTAAACATCTCTGTCAATAATGTCGTCTCCGAGAAAAATAATAGTTGTCGTTGCCGGCCGCGGTGGTCGAGGGGACTGAGGCGCTTCAGTCACGGTCTGCACGGCCACTACGGTCAGGGGTTCGAATCCTCCCTCGGGCATGGGTATTTGTGCCGTCCTAGTTCGTAAGTAGTTCATAAGTAGTTTTATAAGTTTAGGGACTGATGACCCCGTAGTTAAGTCCCATAAGCTGTACAAACTTTTGAATAGTTGTCGTTATTTTTTCTCCAGCCCATATATGAGTTCGTTGTCGCAATGTTAGCCTCTTGTACAGCCCCTAGATGCCGGGGATAGCGATTCTGAATTGCCCAGAACACGGAACCATTTACCTCTCGCCCTGGCATCTTACAGGCCCCACCTCCACCTCCGGATTACTTACTGCACGTATATACTTACCAATATTACCATTATTCTGTTCTGTTCCTCAGAGCCGAATGTAAATGTGAATATAAACGGAAAGTTCCGTAACTCGTAAGAAAGTCGCTTTTAAAAATTTAACTGCAAAGCTCTTGTATATTCAAAACCCCGGTAATGCTTTGTGCATTATTTTGAGATCTAGCGCTTTGGAAATCGTCGTGGAACGAAAGGACAAACGGAATACAACTCACCAGGCAAGACTTGCATGATGCAGAGCCATTCAACACTGGGTACTCACCTGGAACAGAAGAAAACGAAAATTAGGTTCAGAACACGGGTATCGTTAAAACAGTCATTTAAAATACGTCCTCTAAAAGTATCAGCTGAAACGAAACCTTCATCAGATCACATCCTCACACAATAACAAAAGCTTTTAAGCAGGTTTCATCTGTAAACTGTGTAACACAAGCAAGACACAAATTTAATAATTTGGCTCGCACTGTAGTCAGAGCAAAGCAAGCCAAACGCAGTGCTCTCTACTGATAGTTTACGTGCGACATATTCACTGCACTCTGCTGCAGAGTGAAAGGTTCATACTTAAAGCCTTTTTTCTCGCATCAAACAAACTTATTTAGATTAGATTAGTTGGTTCGTTCCATAGATCCGGTTGAGGTGTTCATTGGAAGCGTGTATTCGCCATCACCATACTGGCGTATCACCCGGCGTGATGGTATGGGGTGCCATTGGTTACACCTCTCGGTCACCTTGTTCGCATCGACGGCATTTTGAAAGTGGCCGTGGCATTTCAGGAAGTTTAATGACCAGTAGTGTAGTAAGCGAGCGGAGGGCGTGGCGTTCTAGGACCTGGAGGGATCCAAGCGGGGTGCAATCTGCAGAGGACCGGATGCATCGAGGAACGGTAGGTGTAAAGGATGGCGGAGGGCCAGGGAGGAGCTTGAGAAGGCTGAGACTGGAGAGAACTTTCTGACACTTTGGAGGTGGGGTTTCCAGGATAGGATGTGGTCGAGGGTGAGGCCGAGGTAATTTAGGGTGGAAGTTTGTGGAATGGGTCGGCCGTGGAATGTAAGGTAGAGGTCACAGTGACAGAAGTAATGAGTGGTACGATCTATGATGATGACATGGGATTTGGTAGGGTTGACGGAGAAGAGCCACTCGTTATGTCTAGTGGGGAAGTCTGATAGGTGGGACTGGAAGGGGATGTTGGGAGCGAGTGAGGGAGAGGGCGAGGGCGAAGAAGGCAGCGTACTGGAGGAGGTGGCCGGCAGGCTGAGGTTGGGGTATGTCTGCCGAGTAGAGCAGGGGAAGGCGAGAGGACGGAGCTCTGGGGCACCCTGGCGGAGGGGTAGAACGAAAGGGAGTCGGAGTTATGATGGCGACAGTTCTTTTCCTAAAATATTGTTTTTTGCCAGGTAGATTTTAACGAAAACAATTCAGCAATATACTTATGTTACAAACCTCACAATGCCCTTAGAAATTCTGAAAATGACAAATGTGTTTTTTTCTGATTGTCGCTGCAGTTCATTGCACTACAAACGTTCCAAAATCCTTAACGAAAACGAGTATAAGCTGTGAATAACACGACTTAAAATGTACGAGATACAGCAAACTCAGCAGAGTACCCTACTTAGGCCGGTATTACACGGTAAAATTTTTGATCAAATCTTTGACATAAAAATATCATCAAAAGTTCGTAATATTTTTTAATGTAAATCTTTGAAGCGATGGTAAAAAGGGGTATTACAATGTCGTCATATTTTTGATCACATTTCAAGATGGCTGATAGTAAACACGTGTTATGATGTGCTGTCATTGCTGCTACGAAAACTGATTTTTGAAGAAAAAAAAAGAGGGCTTACTTGGGTGAAACTGTAGGAATCATTTCGTGCTGCGGGAGCTGCAAGCGGAGGGCACCAAGTCACGTATATAAATTACTGGAGAATGTGTGATACAACGTATCGGTATTCACACAGTAAGTGGCTCCACACATTAAAAATCAGTGTACGTGAGAAGACTATATAGGCAGAAGACAGGTTTACAGTGACACAGTAATTTCTTGCTACTGGGGTTAAATTTTACTTACGGCCCGGTGGCGTAACGTGCTCGTGTTGGTAACGAAATGTTTTTTTATACGAAAAGGATTAACTTACTGGCCGGACAAGAGCGCATACAAGAACCTGTCAACGACAGAGAAGGAACAGCGTCGATTATTAATGGTTTGAAAAGAGTGTAGAGCTTATAAAAATTTGCTTCATATATTTCTATTAATTTTGTGGTTGATGTAATCTTCTTAATTTTCTATATTTTCGGCTGTACACCCAGGACGAATTTCACTGTTGAGTACCTCCGCCATTCTCTCGTAACTTTGTTTGTTTAAACCTTTCAGTCCCACATTACGAAATCAACTTTGGGAAGATTACAATTCAGTGTTTCTGTATTAATAAAGTGCAGTAAACATCAAAACATGTTTTAAAATTTTTGGTCAAACTATTGATTTTTATGTCATATATTTCATGCACAACAAGACGTTTGTATCGAGGTATTTTATTACTTGGGCGTTATTTTGTTGATAGTAAACACTGCTAGATGAATAATGCTAGCATAATCTTCGCCACAGCACCGAAGATCAGACAATTCACAGCTGGAATAAAAATAAAAGGAACCATACTCACGCTTACAGTCTCAGCCACGTACAGACGCAACACAACCTCCAAGATGGTCAGATTAATGCCTCAGAAGTGGCTACACGCCGTACCGACGGCAAAATATCGCACTAGAAGCATGGTGTTCATCAACAAAATGCAACTTTAAGGACTGATGCATAAAATACGGTATAAATCAACTTTTAATACGTTGTTGTCCAGGAACAACACTAGCAATGAAAGGGTTACTCTATTCTTATTCAGGGTGTCTGGGATTACACACTGCTTCGTCCGCTTCAGTAAGTTGGATAATTTTCTCGAAGACGGCACACACCAAATAAACTTCCACGTCATGTTTTCAAACAAGGACGTTTGTTTCCAAATAAGCGCAGTCCAAGCGTTACATAGAGCCCTGTATTGGGAGAGTAGCGCCAACCTTTTATGTGTGGCTAGCCGACAACAGCCGGCTGCTATTGGTCAGTTGAGCGCGGGTGGGGCACGTCCGCCATTTTAGGCCTCAGCAATCCATCAGCGTAAATGAGATATTTCACTCAACTAGCTGTTATTTTAGCATTTAGTGGTGTTGGAAATGTGTAGACTCATTATGTATTAAATTAACAGCTAAACATAGCATATTCCATTTTTATATGGTGAAAAACGCCGCATTGTTGGCAGTGAATTGAGGTAGCAAGTTTTACGCATTCCCCGGGCGAAAGAGATGCGAAAAGACGCGAATTGTGGGTACACCGCATTGGAAGAAAAAATGCATTTCCGTACGAGAATGCAAAATTTTGCGAAGTAAGTGAATTTGTATTGAAATATCGAGTAAACTTCTAGGTTTATCCTTTCAAGTTTCTTGCGAGCAATGTTGGACGGACAACACATGTAAGAGAGAAGATATTTTTAAGATACAAATACATGAAAATCTAACATAATGTGCCGTATTTGACGAATTTCTTATTTATACTTAGCCTGCATATTACGAAAGTTTGGGCGGTAAATGAAACCGCCCATTAAATAGATCTCCAAAACTCGAATTTTAAGATAAAGTTTATTTTACTGAAGTACCCAGCAGTGCGATAACAATGTGTACAAACTTAAACCTTTCCAAAATGTTAGCTCAGTTAATGTTAATGTTATGTGATAATATCACATGTAGGTTAGCACACAACACCTATCAACATTAGGCACTAGACTAATGGTAAGCAACATGTGTTAATTACATCAAAAATCAAATGTTTGTATAGTCTATGGGACTTAACTACGGGGTCATCAGTCCATAAACTTACAAACTACTTATGAACTACTTACGAACTAGGACGGCACAGATATTCATGCCCGAGGGGGGGATTCGAACCCCCGACCGTAGTGGCCGTGCAGAAAAGCAGGAACGTCACTTATTGTGAAAGCAGTGCATTTGGTACAGGTTTTAAATTTTAGCACGAAACAATTTTACAACTAGTTTGCTGTAAAATAAAGGTCTTGATCTCAGATTATCAATTTTTCCTTAATATTCGCTGTAGATGTGATGAAACGATTAAAAACTTAAGTTGATTGTTTACTTAACGTACTGTCATACCAAGTCGATGTACAGACCGGTTCCCTTCATCATAAATGTTAATTTAACAGCGCCGCCCAAAGCGCTGCTATTGCCAGATATAACAGGCCTACAATGGCGGCGCTCGCCCGGTTGGCGGTACTCTCCCAATACAGGGCTCTAGAGTTACAGCGATGCTAGCGCTCCAAGCGGTTACATTAGCATTTCAGTGAACAAAATACAAACTATTTTTTATGATCAAATCTACTACAAGGCACTAGATATGTTTTTTTTTTTTTTTTTTTTTTTTTTTTTTTTTTTTTTTTTTTTTTCTTTTTTTGACGAAAGCAGAGATATGTCAAAGTTTCCTATTATACTATCAATTTTTTATGATGTAAATTTTTGAAAAAGAGATATGACAGTGTAATGCCGGCCTTACCGCGCTGCTGTCGCGCTGGGTAACGAAACTTCGCTAGAGGGTCGCGCCTGGTAGGTTAGACTGCGGTCACAGAATAGTGAGTATACAGAAAGGAAACTCCCGCTGCAGTCTGTCGTCCAAAATTTAGTGCGCGTGCGCGGGATCGGCCATGTTGAAAAGCAGTAAACGCGTGATCACTCCCTACTCTGTGGCGTGGTAATGGTCCGTCTTTGTTTGTTAATTGTGTATTTCAGCTGCCTGAATCGGTTAAAAGTAAACAAGTATTTGGTTCAGTGAAAAGAAAGAACTGTGTGTCAGTAGTTGGAGCTGTTCCGCTTTTATTATGAGCAGCAATAAAAGAAAAGGCGGCGATGGTGTTCAGCATCTAATTGTCGCAGTAATTCGAATACAAATAAGGACATAAGTTTCTTCACCTTTCCAAAACATGCTGAGCAGTAAGTGAACGTTGCTATATGTGTAGTAAAAGTTAAATGTTATGAGTTTCGAATGAGAGCAATGTGTGCATAATTATTAAAAGTAGCCTCGCTTCTTCTCTTGACGATAACTCTCGCTGCTCCTGTTGCTGCAGCAGTTCAACAGCATCGAAGTGTTGAAGTACATTTATACTTTATAAGTTTAACGTTGCAGGGAATAATACAAAATGAATGACAAAGAATAGTGCATAAGTAGGCAGGTAAAATTTTACTTACGGCATTGGAGGCGTAGTGTGCTAATGTTGGCAACGAATGCTCTTCAGATACCCAAACAAAGAGATTAAGGGAGATAATTATTTTATGCTGTTCCTGCTCTGTGGTTGACAGATTCCTCTATATGCCCTTCTCCGATCAGTAAATTAATGATACTCCTAAAGCAAATACAACTTTTATATATGCCCAGACGTCATTAGTTCTGTGTAATCACGTTGTACTGCTAAGTCTGACTCAATATTTTGTGCGATTTTATTCGTGTCAAATTAAACCTGGCAGTTGTAAAGTCACTTTCTTGTTTATATCTAATTTCCCAAACATAACTCCGCGTTATTTGGGATTTTTCTAGAGACAAGCACCAAATAAAGCGATTATTGATTCCATCGTACATTTTAGTAGTTTATTTAAAATTACTCCTACTTTTTTTTCGTTGGATTACAATTAGGTGCAAGAAGAGGGCGCAAAATAGAAGAGCATAATGTAAAGCCATTTCCTTTCGTAAAAGTCGGTGAGATCAACTGCAGTTCGTAAAAAGTCCATTTCCAGCCAAAGTACTAACTGGCTTTAGTTCCGCGTTTACTGCTTTTCAATATGGCGTCGAGCGCAACGCTTGGTAACATACAGATCAAAGACGCCGCCCCCAGCTTTCCCTTCTGTATCAGTGGCGGCGCTAGGCGTCGGCGACCGCCGACGGCCTCGCGCCTGTGAGGGCCTCACAAAAGTTGTTAACATTTTAGTTTTGTTTTTTCATATTCAATGTTTAACGGCGCATTCCAACTGCTAGGTTATGTAGCGACGACCTTCATCTAATTTACACTAGCTTAACCAATGGACGAACACAACATTCCTGCCCAAGGGTGGGATTCGACCCCCGGCAAGAGCGATCTCGCTCACCGTGGTATGATGCCTTATTGCGCTCGGCCATTCCCGGCCGGCAGCTATTTAGTTGTCCGTATTTATTTCCGTATGAGCGCAGCAGTGATGCAATTTTTAGTTAAATACTTACAAAACAATTTCTTCAGTACTTTTTAGAAAACGATTTGGAAGACGTATATCCAAATGTTTATATAACAATCAGAATCATGCTCAGTTTCGGTCAATACAGCTTCGGACGAGAGAAGCTTCACGAAGTTAAAATTGATTAAGACTAACTTGAAAAGTACAATGATCCAAGAAAGACTATCTGCGTTGTCAGTACTATCATATAAAGCCGAAATAGCAGCTAGTATTAAGATGAAATCTTAAAAAATTCAGTGAGACGAAAAGGTGAAAAGTTCTTCTAATAAGTGTTTGTTCATTGTAATTTTTGTCATTGCAATAATACTCGTATATTATACTAATACATTTTTAGCATAATGATTATTGATGTATCATTCAGCTCATTTAACATTTTGTTCAATAATAAAAAATGAAAGTGGCCTCGCAAAGACGAGTTCGGCGACGCCCAGTTTTAGTCTAGCGCCGCCGCTGTTCTGTATGCTCCCTATTCTGTGCTGCGGTACTGGCGGCTCAACACTGGGGCAGCGGCTCGCTCTGGTCTCAGCCATGCTGCGGGACAGCCGCAGTGTTATTGCAGGAAGTGTGAACGGCGGCGGCGATGAACAGCCAGTGCTCCTCGGCATCAAAGCCGGCCTCGACAACCGATTGTGGTGCAGGCGCCAAACAGGCGTCGTTTGGAGAGAATGCGGCAGCAATGCACTGCACCTTTTAAGGTGCTGCTGCTCGTTAGCACAGAGCGCCTTTTCTCTTGTGTTCTGACTGCAAAATGTCTGGGACCAAGCTGCACTGTTCATCAGTCCCTAGACTTACAAACTATTTAAAATAATTAAAAACTTCAACATTTTGTGTTCTGTATCACAATATTTATTTATTGGGTTTTGTTATGAACACTTTTGATTAAGGTAATTAAAAAAATAAAAGTAATTAAAAACAAATGTATACTGTTAATGAAAGTAATTTAAAATAAAAGTGATAAAAAGGTAAAAAATGTATACTGTTAAATGCTTCTCTGGTATTTACGTTACACCTGGACAATATTTTAATATTAATAGTGCCGCGAGAGACCACGAACACCAACTGCCGGCGTGGGGCAGGGGATAGCGTCACGGACTGCGGAACAGAAGGTCGCCGGTTCAATCCCGCCCAAAAATTTATTTCTTTGTAATTTACAATTCCAGAAGGTTCTACATCTTGTAAATTCTACATGTTTATTATGTTAACTGTTCTTCTTATTTCTGGTAAATTCTGTCTGTGTATAAATAGCGGAGCACTCTGCCTGAGAGGCAGTCAGTGCTGCGTGTATGTTGAGTTCGTAATAAACGTGCTTTCAGTATAAGTGCTGTGTTTAAGTTGCCTTCGAAGTCAAGCCTACTTCCATTGCAACGTGACAATAGTATCCATAGTTTTAATATTCAAATCCAACGGAAGTTAGAGCCGCGGTGCAGTAGCCGAGCGGTCTAAAGCGTCTCGCTGCGGAACGCGCGGCTGCTCGCCGTCGGAGGTTCGAGTCCTTCCTAGGGCATGGGTGTGTGTGTGTGTGTGTGTGTGTTGTCCTTAGGTTAGTTTAACTTAGGTTACGAAGTTTCTAAGCTACTGATTGATGATCACGCAGTTTGGTCCGATAGATTTACAAACATTTGAACAACGGAAGCTAGATATATTTATTCATATTACGATTATGTTGTATATTACGCTTGTTTTCTGGTATCGATATATTGTGAAAAAGATTTACTTATCTTTGGAATACCATCTTTGTAAAAACTAAGAATTCACACCGTTGTGTGGACTATCTGTTCAATACTAAATTAACTGATGGTGGCCTAAGAAGCCGAAAGCCGGTTCATAACAAACCTATAAAATATTGTGGAACTGAAACACAAAGTTTACAAGTTTTTAATATGTTTGTGTTCCTCCACGTGGCAACGGAATATTCTATAATACTTAAACTAAGAGCAACACACACGCCCATGTCGCCGCGTTGGAATGGCCGAGCGCGCTAATGGCCGTGCTGGGGAGCGCGCCGTTGCTCCCCGACGGTGGTTAGAGTCCTCCCTTTGATCTGAGCGTGTGTGTTGTCCTTAGCTTAGTTTAAGTTAGTATAAGTACTCTGTAAGCCTAGGCCGGCCGCGGTGGCCGAGGGGACTGAGGCGCTTCACTGTCTGCACGGCCACTACGGTCGCGGGTTCGAATCCCCCCTCGGGCATGGATATTTGTGCCGTCCTTAGTCTTAGTTAGTTCATAAGTAGTTTGTAAGTTTAGGGACTGATGACCCCGCAGTTAAGTCCCATAACCTATACAAACATTTGAACATTTTTGTAAGCCTTGGAACTGATAACTTCATAGTTAAGATCCATAAAGCTTAAAAACATTTGAATTTGAACACCCATGCCCAAGGGAGGACTGTAACCTCCGACAGGGAGCACCCCACACTCCGCAGCAAGGGGCCTTAGTGCTCACGGCCATTGCCGCACGTCGACTGCGTTTGCGACCAGTCTGTTCATCATCTCCATTGTAACCTACTTTTCTGTATTATCCTCAATGCCTCGTGGGGGATAGGTATTCCTTTCTCTTAAGGATTATACGGTTTCTTTTTTCTTCGGCTCCCCTTAATCACCAAGCTTCGGAGCTCCACTTTAGTTTTCCCTTTCTTCTTCCTGGAAGTTTTAGTTTTCACTTACTATCAGGGGTGTTTGTTTCGTTACATGGATGCTCGCCTTCCACAAACTGGGCAGATTTCCTTTTCTTTAGCCTTGGAATGCTTTCTTTTTCTGATCGGGTTGAGAATTCCAACTGTACTCAGACAATGTCTGCTTCCCTTTATTCACAATCACTGGAACAATGATCGCCTTAATGTTTTAAACCCTGCCCCCGCCCGGGGAGCGTGTTACGTGCCGCTGAAGAGTGTATTGTGTTTTGTATTGTTAACGGAATGAATGAATAAGTGAAGTCTTGCAATTCAAATCAAATGTTTGTAAATCTATCGGACCAAACTGCATGGTCAGCAGTCCGTAGCTTACAAACTAACCTAAGGACAATACACACACCCATGCCCCAGAGAGGACTCGATCCTCCACAGCGAGCAACCGCGCGCTCCGCAGCGAGGCGCTTTAGACCACTCGGCTACTCCACCGCGGCAAAGTCTTGCATAAGCAAGGACATGGAAATATAGGAAATAAATATCATTCATAAAGTCTAGTGTCTTACTGGAAATATAATATTATGAAGCGTTACCACTACTAAGAAACTGCATTGGTCACTTTGGAAAGAGCATATCTTTGGAGAAGGCCAACAATAATCATTGGTGGCACAGGTAACCATGTAAGAGAAGTAGTTGAGATGTTCTGAGAGTGCAGTGTGGGCTGCCATACTAGACAAGGAGATTAGAATACAGGGAGACGCCCTAACGCTGAAAAAGTGAAGCCTTCCGCCGCCATATTACTAAGTTTTTGAAAACTGTTCGTATTGTACAGCTGCCTTTTTATGTCACTTAAAACAAGAATAAAACGTTCGACGGCTTTGCCGTGATGTACAACGTGGTAAAAGAGTGCAAATTAGCCGTTAAAATTACGTTTTCAAATATATTATGATGAGTATTTATTACTATTTATTCAAGAAAGTATATTGTTTGAAAGTACATACTTCGCAGTGACTGTCAGTTCAATGCATTAACAGTAAGAGAGTCGACTTAACGCATAGCTTTAACGGAGAAATAGCTTTCTAAAACTGACCAAGATGGCGGACAGGCTTAAAAAAAATCAAATGTTTGTTAAGCTGAAGGGACTTAACTGCGGGGTCATCAGTCCCTAAACTTAAGAACTACTTACGAACTAGCTTATACTAAAGACGACACAAATATCCATGCCCGAGGGGGGATTCGAACCCCCGACCGTAGCGGCCGTGCAGACTGTGACTGGCGCGCCGGCGAGGACGGGCTTCAAGTGGCGTAAGTGCTCGGCATAGATAATGCCAGCTCCCTTTATTTTAACCTCCTTGGTACTAGACATGGAAAAACTGAAACATCCGACGGTTTCTGAACAAATGAAACCATACCCTGAAACAGTGTGTATTTCGTAATAGTATGGGCCTGTTTATTGTAGCATCGTCAGTGTTTATTGTATAAGTATTGCAACCGAACCACTTAGTGCGAGGCAAGCAACTACTGTCTATAGGAGAACAAATTAAACTCTTATTCAGCTGCCTTGGCAGTTTTGTATTTCATGCGCCAGTAAAATTGTACCTACCATCCCGGGGGTCTCGCGCGATTATGTTGGCAGCATCAACAATACGGTAGAAAGTCTTTGCCAAGACGTTAATGTTCTTAGAACTCCACGTATAATGACTCGATTGGTGTTTCGTACAGACAGCGACGTAAATATATAATGCTGATCCTGCTCTATGGTTGTGGTTCTTGTATGTAGCCTTCTCCGCTCAGTAATAGTTTTAGTAAAACGAAGATTTCATGACGAAACATTTGCGTTGTCACGCGATTGGCTAATCCCAACGTCACATGATTGCCAACATTATCACGCGAGGCCGCCAGGACGATAAGTGAAATTTAACCTCTGCACCAAATGCACTGCTTTCGTAATAAGTGACTTCCATTAGCTGAGACTGACTTTTTTATGTCTAATATATTGCTTGTTATCAAAGTAGCCATAATTAATACATTTTGCTTTATTCTAGTGCTTAATTTTGATAGGTGTTGTGTGTGCTAACCTACATGTGATACTGAAAAGGTATATTGTCACATAAAATTTATCGCGCTAACAGTTTGGAATGGGAATTCGTCAAATTCGGCACATTATGTTAGATTCGCGTGTATTTACATCTTTTAAGAAATATCTTTTCTTTTACTTAACTGTCCAGGCTACATAGGGACGATGGTAGGTAACTTGTTTTTGGTCACAAGAAACTAACAGTATGGGAAACAATTTTTAAGTCTTGAACACGAGATTAAATTTACGATTTCCCGTTGTTAGTATATAAAATCTGTCATTTCAGGCTTTATTGTTTTTTTTTTTTTTTTTTTTTTTTTTTTTTTTTTTTTTTTTTTTTTTGAGGAAGTTGTTATAAAGCAGACATTATGTCATTTCGGAATACCGCTGCTAAAACAGCGACCGTTCGTTAAATAAAACTTTAAACCCGCCGCTAGCGACGCGTTTTAGTTACATTAATTATGTTCGGCTTTTTAATCCCGACGCATGTAATTTTACATTTGTGTCTCGAACGTGAGCGCTGTTGCTCAAGAACCATTGACCATTTCATGTATCTAGAGTAATTTAATGAAGTGTTAGATTATTTAAAGATACCTTTTCCATGGTCCCTTTGTTACGGGTGGACAATCAACTGTAGCATTGATCTGTCCAGTTTGCGCGTGAATTTAGTCACAACTTTTTATAATTTATTCGATCTTAATTTTTGCGCAGAATTGATACGACTAATTAAGGCAGGAAACACGGTACCGGTGTATTGTGTTATGCAAATTGACAATGCTTGTAAATTATAATTAGGCAGAATTTTCCCTTAATTTTTCAAATTGGTTCTTATTTAAATTCATGCTAAGAATTAAGTTACCAACCTTTCACATTCAGAGTTTATTACTAATGTTTTTATCACAAATTGCTTGTGATCTGTATGTGCTGGACACAACAGCGATGAATGAATGTTACTTGTTTTATGTTTGACATCACGATTAGAACAAACCGCTTACATGTAAGCTTAGTGATTCGTTTCACTTACTCCAGGACTTACATTTCTTTGTCACTATAACGAAACCTATAATCTTATAAGGCAGTAGCCGCTATTTTTGTCAAATTGTGGAAAGCACTCCAAACACTAAGAATTAATTACATAACTTGATCACAACGCAATAATTTGTTTGTTGTTGAAATTAAGTCTTCTTCTCAGCACGTGGGAAACACAACAGTTGCTAAAGTCGTAGCAGAACCTAAATTCATTTCGTGTTTGCACTTGTAGTCAAACTTTGATCTCTACTGTAAGTAATTAAGGTAGTCACGTGTTTATACTGCACGTCACATTTGTACATGTCACTCAGTCCGTTAATTTCATCAATTAGTCAGACTGACGTTCTGGTTAATTGAGCGCACTAACTAGGCCATACATACGCTACAGACGATGCCAGGCTGATTAGTCACTATATTTATTCTTGCTGTAACATAGGCTACACATTTTGGTTGAGTACTGCCAGTCTAGTCAGACACTCACATATAGTTTTCGGTTTAAATATTTTATTTTTATTTAATTTATGTAAATATAAACGTTTTAATCAACGCCTGAACACGGAAATCGGAGTTCCAGTTTTAATATTAATTATACAAGGAGGTTAATGAAACACGTGATTCGAAAGGCCCTTTCCCATAGAAACTAAGACAAAATGACATATATACGTAACCGTTGAAAGTGGTAGTCGGAAGCAGATGTTTTCACATCTATAACGTTGTTACCTTTCCCGTCACGCATTTAAATGTCATAATGAGTGAACATCGCAAACTGAAGTGCTATCAACTTTTGCACAACGTAAAAAAGGACAGTGTTTCGTGAAACCGCATTTTCTGACCATTCGTGCTTCATTTGCAGTAACCCATCCATACCGGGCAAAACTATTATATCAGTGATGTTATCACCATTGGAAATCAAAACACCATAGTAACGATGACTGTAAATGACGTTGTTTTTGGTGACGATATTTCGTTAAATTTTCTGTCGTCTTAACTTTGCCGGGTTATAGGATTTTTATCTGTCACTTTCCACTTCTTTCACCTCTCGCAAAGTTGCTAATGTGAATAAGTAGTACCGAGGTTCGGAAACCGCGTTAAACTGTAGGTTCCTGTATAACTTGCTGGGCAAATCAGTTCGAAGGCCGGAGGAAGGCAACGGCATACCACCTCGAAACAGGACCATGCCTAGAAAAGCACTGTGGTGTTCAAACTAATCTTCGGATCGTTGACTGCTGTACTTTTAAACTTTGCGATCGTTTTCTGCCGTTACCAAAAAGTTTGAAGCAGGTTCCTGATTGGGAATTTATTTATTTTACTTAATTAGCTAGAAAGAGAGGAAGAAGAGATTGACAGAGGAGATGAGACGAGATGGAAGACAGAAGGAAGGGGAATATGGACAGATTTGGGGGATGAATAAGGGGAGGAGGAGGAGGTCGTGTAAAAACGATGAGTCAGGCCTGAAGAAGAGGCGACGGCGTGGCCGAGCGCTCTAAGCTGCCTTGCTGCGGAGCGCGCATTCTCTCCCCGTCGGAGATTCGAGTCCTCCATGAATGTGTGTCTCATCTTTCGTTAGTTGTTAAGTTAGTTTAAGTAATTTGTAAGCTTCGTAACTGATAACCAGGGCAGTTACGCGCCAGATATTTACAAACATTTGAACATTTTAGACTGTAGAAAACGATTACATCTCTCAAGGCTAATTATACACCGTATGTTCCACAATCAGTACATTGCCTACGCAGAAACGGAAAAACAAAACAAATTTGTGAATCCATTCGCTTTGCAATAAATAATGTTTTTCTCAAGCATTTTTTATCTTTACTTTCATTCCACAAATCCACGATAACACAAAACCGGGTGTATATTGATCTAATTGATTTATTTTCTCGATGAGTATATCTTCGAAAGAATTCTTTTATTTGCTTTCCTGTTAATTATTCATCAGACTGGGGCGCAGCGACGTTTAGCTCGTCTCTGTTATTGCGAAACAGCTGGAGCTTAGTCACCTTCGGCGCAGGAGATGTAAGGTCACTCTTTCAAAACGATCAAGATTGCTAGCGGCAATGTCGTCAAATGACTCCCTACCGTGTACCTACACAGTACTCGAACAATATCTACGTAAGCTAGGAATACTCTACAAAAGCAAAAAATCTTTCTAGTGAGGAAATAAACATCTGTGTGTGTTCAATCCAAGTAAGACGTCGTATGGTGCTTTGATGGCCCTTCAGGTGAGTTAAGCCCGTGTGACTGCGTTGGTGTAGACCAGGGGCCCTATTCTGTATCTTTCCAGCGCCCTAAAGTTCGGTTCGGTCAGAGAGCGCACCGAGAGGTCTAATTATCGAAGCAGCTCAGTTAGTTTGTTCTGCATGCCTTTCGGTGGCGTTGCGGTCCGTCTTCATGGACACCGAATCTCACGGTAGCGCTGTTGCCAGATCTGCTCGCATCAGCCAATCAGAAGTGCCTCACTGGTTCTCCGCGCATGCGCACTGCTGGTGAGTAGGGGGGACGGCAGCTGTGGCCGGCGTTCGCTGCGTTTCCTACCATGAGAGACAGCCCAGCAAAATGTAAAAAATGAAAGTCGTGTATTTTATAATTTGGCGACAACACGACAGTGTGTTCCGAGAACTACGTACTGAAACTTTTTATTTATTTATTAAAAACTTTTTGTCCCTGAAAAAGAGAATATTTAAACTTTTATGAAGAGTTGTTTATTCGCGCTGCTCTATGTTTATCACACCGTATCTCCTAAACTAAGCGACGCACAGCAAAATAATTTTATTATTGCCTTCAGTGCTATATGTTGTCGATGTCTGCAAACTTTCCGGCCAATATATTCAGTGATAGTGAAGCAATAAATTAAAATCCCACGTCTGACGTAGAACTTTTACCAAATCTACGTCCAAAATGTAGTATGCGACAAACTTTTTCCCTTTACATTTTTTTGTGGGGGTGTAAGCGAGGAAAGTTTCGGAAAGGTTTGAATATATTTTTGCCGTTTGGTGGAAGGCGTTAGGTGCTACCGTTTGTCCTAGACGAGAGCAGAATTGTGCGGTTCATTGGCGCGGCGCGAGTTCAACGCGCTGGGATATGGAAGACGCGGCGTTAGCAGCAGAGAGAGCGCAGTGCTAGCAGTGAAAAACTTATTTTGGCACTACGGAAGTACATGGAAGTTGCGGGAAAGGAAAAGGATTACATATTAGTCGAGACAGCTCTTAGAAGCGCAAAAAAGTCAAAGTTTTTGTACTGAAGAAAGAGCGTACAATATTTTAATAACAAAACAGAAGTTTGACGATGAGGGAAAGCTAAAGGATGTTTTTTGATTCACTCATTACCAGTTTTAATATTTTCTGTCGTTAACTGGACAAAACCTGAAACGTCAGTTTGATTCCATCTTGAACCCAAGTGTTCAGTGGCTGTTAACATATACGGATGATGAAAAGCAGTCGCAAATATTTCTTTACTGTCGCAAAATTTGATTTTGGTCGCTGTCAGACTCTCATCAGTGCTTGAAACATAGTTTGAAACGTACAAAAATTTTCAGTCTTCATATTGAAGATTATGTGATCGTCAACATGAAGCTGAAAACTTTTCTTTGTTTCAAACTGCGTTCCAAGCATTGAGAGTAGTCACACATGAATTATTTGTAACAAGACTAAAAAAGCAAATGAATATAAATAAGTCTACGTTTGTTTCAATCACAAAAATTTCATATTTTGTTTTATAATAAGAGTGAACCCCGATGTCTAAGAAACTACTGATGGCGCTCGCTCTCACATGTACAAGCTAAAGAATATTGCACATCATTCCTCTCTTAAACGACTAGAAAAGTGTTCCAAACAAGATTACTGGTGAAAAAATATTTTGCACCGGAGAGGATTCGAAACTAAAACAGTTCAGGTGGGAGCTTGTCGCTTTTTTTTTTTTTTTTTTTTTTTTTTTTTTTTTTGTTTTTTTGTTCTATGGGTAGTTCGTGTCCTTGCAGATGCTGATCGTGTTTGTTCGTTTTGGTTCTACGTGTTCTTTGGCTCAGCTTTTTTATTACAGAGAGCGTTCAGGCCTCTGACCGGGCGCACTGAGCCACGGCGCCCGGCACGCCTTCACCACTTTTTTTTTTTTTTAAGGGAAACTTCTTATTGATTACGAAATGAAAAAATGTTCAAATGTTTGTTAAGCTTATGGGACTTAACTACGGGGTCATCAGTCCCTAAACTTACAAACTACTTATGAACTACCTTATACTAAGGACGGCACAAATATCCATGCCCGAGGGGGGATTCGAACCCCCGACCGTAGTGACGAAATGAAACTGACGCTTAGAAAATAATCAAATTGTCTTGTTGGCTTCTTCATCAACAGACGTGAAAAACTTAATTCCTTTGAAACCAAATTAAGGACCTTCTTTGTAGGGTTTATAAAACCCATTCCTTCCATAAAGGAATAAAATGTGTCTCCAGGTAAATTATAATTAATGTTCCTTTTCTTCTTCTGTACTTTCATGGTTGCACATGCGCTGTTTCGGCTTACCGAGTACTTCAAAGTTGTCTTCACGTAAAGGCTGCTACTGCAGTTTATGCCGTTTCACTCGTTTTCTTTGTTTACTAATTATCGTTTTCTATTTGTTTGTCTTCTCAGTATACCTTGAAGGATCGGCCAGCAACAGCTCAAGGCTACCTTACGAAATCCCAGAAGTTTTAAGGACATTAAAAAAAAAAAAAGAGTTAAAACTTAAATATAGAAAATTAAAAATACTTCTGTGGGTGCTACCCATATTTTCTTATGTTATGGTTCTAAGTAGAAAATTCGCATACTTGTCTTTATATTTCTTAGTTCTCGTAAGTTTTTCGTGTTCTGTCGTGAGATAAATCCAATAGTCTTCTTTAGTCTTGTTCTTTTCTGAAAAAATGTAGTACACAGTATGACCTTTAATCCAATTTATCGCTCTTCGTTTTGTGTTTGGGCAGGGGACTTCGTCTGGGTGGAGCATTCTAGCTGGTGTGATTGTTCTGGGAGATGTTCGCAGTACACTTGCGAGTTTCGTTGTACAGAGTGTCCAGATGTTTTTCACAGCGTCGCATGTGAAACGGTGTTCCTCTGAGTCAACTAAATTACAGGTGATGCAATTAGGCGTTTCTGCGAGATGAAATGCATGCAACTTTGAATTTGTGGGAATTTTTCTGTTAACTGCCGTGTACCATGTCGATCGCACGTTAGTCGGTAAGTAAGGGTCTTGAACGTTTTCCCAGTTGTATTCTTTGTACTTCTCCTCTATTCTGTTTCTCGTTTTTTTTTGTCATGTTGTGATAGATTTCTTTGACTTTGTATAGGTCTTTCTCGGGAGTATTTCGTCGAATATAGCTCAGTTATATAAGAAAATGTCTGATATGATGGAACGAGTTGGAGATGTGATGCACGTCTACGGGTGCGTCCATACAAATCGGTGTCATTTCATTTAAAAGATGAGCTGTAAGAGAATCAGGTGATTGTTTCCACTGTTTGTAGAACTTGCTGACGAACAGCGCCTGTGATTTACTGTAAATATGTGTCAACTGTAAGCCTCCGTTCCTGAAGGGTAGCGTTAAGGTCTCATACTGGACCTTAAAAATTTGTCCTCTGGTGACAAAGTGGCCGAGTGCTGCTAGCATTTGTTGAGCTATTATCTTTGGTATTGGTAGTACTTGGGCGACATAATTAACTTTAGAAGTTATGTAAGTGTTTGCTAATTGCACTTTTTGGATGGCATTTAGATTACGTTAATTGTGTTGCTGTATGGCAGCTCGTAGTTTTGCTAACAATTTTTTGAAGTTAAGGGCAGCCGTGCGGCGGATATTTGGCGTGTATTCAATGCCAAGCGTCTTGATAGTACCTACGTAATTTATTTGTTTGTCGGCTCTATGTTCTAATCCCCGGCCTATGTTCATTATTCCCGATTTATTACGGTTTAATCTTGCTCCTGACGCCTCTTCATAGGTCTTTATATTTTGGAGCGCTTTCCGTAGTTCGTCACTTTCCGTGATACCGAAACTGACGTCGTCTGCATACGCTTGACATGTTATTTTGCGGCCGTGTATATGTAGCCCTGCGAGGTCCTGCGTCAGGGAGCATAGCAGAGGTTCAATTGCTATCGCAAACAAGCTCAGGGACATTGGGCATCCCTGGCGTACTGAGCTCATAATTCTGATCGGTCTGCTTAATTGGCCGTTGACACATATTCGAGAGGTGGAACTCTTTAGTAGGTTTTTGGCTGTAGTGATAATTTTTTGTGGAATGTTCATTGCTTCCATGGTCCGAAAAAGATATGAATGGTTAACTCTATCAAAGGCTTTTTCAAAATCAAGAGATACTATCGCACTTGGAATGTCCAGAGCTTCTGCTGTTGCAATAATATCTCTGTATTCACACAATGACTGGTAAATGGTTCTATTTTTCCCAACACTCGTTTGATATTTCCCGGTAATGGTTGTTGTAACCGAAGTTAATCTTTGCGTCAAGATGCGCGTGAAGATTTTGTAGTCGGTATTGAGTAGTGTTATTGGACGCAGGTTATTGACGGTCTTCCCTCCTGGCGTTTTAGGGACTAACACCACTATTCCTTCACAAAATTCTAGTAACATGTCACTACCGGCGTTCAGAATTTCATTACATATAAGCGTCAGCTTGCTGATTAGCTGTTGTTCAAACGTATGATAAAATTCTGCTGGTAATCCGTCAGCACCAGGGGATTTATTCTTCGCGCTCCTTCGAATGGCGTCTGCCACTTCCTCTTCTGTTACATCTACTGACAGGTTTGCCGCTTCTTCCGGATTTAACTTCGCGGTTAGCCTTGCGATGACGGCTTGTTGCGCCACTTCATTCACTGGTTTGTCAGTTAAAAGTGTCGTAAAATATTTATAGATTTCTTCTCGTATGTCATGTTGTGTTGTCAAAATGTTCCCGTCTACTGATTTCAATTCTGTTAAAATTTTCCGGTTTGTTCTTTTCCGTTCTTGTATTATATGATACATGGAGACACGAAACTTTCTGGCAGATTAAAATTGTGTGCCGGAACCACGACTCGAACCTGGGACCTTTGCCTTTCGCGGGCAAGCGCTCTACCACTGAGCTACCCCGACACGACTCACGGCACCGCCCCACAACTTTACTTCCGCCAGTACCTCGCCTCCTACTTTGCAAACTTCACAGAAGCTCTCCTGCGAACCTGGAAGACTAGCACTCCTGGAAGAAAGGATATGGTAGAGACATGGCTTAGCCACAGCCTAAGGGATGTTTACAGAATGAAACTTTCACTCTGCAGAGGAGTTTGCGCTGATATGAAACTTCCTGGCAGATTCAAAATGTGTGCCGGAAGCGGGACTCGAACCTGAGACCTTTGCCTTTCGCGGTCAAGCGCTCCACCAACTGAGCTATCCCGACACGACTCACGATGCCGCCTCACAACCTTACTTCCGCTAGTATCTCGCCTCCTACTTTCCAAACGTCACAGAAACTCTCCTGCGAATGGCAAAGGTCCCAGGTTCGAGTCGTGGTTCCGGCACACAATTTTAATCTGCCAGGAAGTTTCATACCAGCGTACACTCCGCTGTAGAGTGAAAGTTTCATTCTAGAGAGAGGCACGTTCGAATTTGTGACTGCAGTCAACTAATGATAGTAAGTCGTGAAGGGTTAGTGGGGGGGGGGGGGGCACTGGAGCGAGTTAACAAAACAGATGATCATTAGAACATGGGGGCATTAAAATTCATTAAAATGACTTACCAGTAGATCGCCGAAGAAGTCGAGGTGCACTGTAGTAGAAATAAAATGAAGATCATCGGGCATTAATATTACAGTGATATCTACTTCTAAATTACGCATGCTGGCGGTTGTTCTTGATTTCACTTGCTTGTGGCGTATACTGTATTCTCACAAGGGATCGAGCATTATTACGCGCCTCGCACTGAAATTGTCAATTGCCTGTTAGGGGCATATATACAATTACTGATACTGTGTCTGTTCTGTGAGACATTTCCGTATCATTAAACTGAAATCAGTGGTCTGAGTCGCGCCTCTCGTTAGTGCCCACCAACTGACTCATGGTTCGTTAGTGGCGCACAGAGGAACGGGAGGCAGGCGCCCAGGCATCAGGCATGAGGTATGAGGTATCAGGTATCAGGTATCGGCCTGGGCTGGGCGCTAATGACGTGCGGGATGGCGTCCCCAGGCACTTCCTCCCCCCTCCCCACCTTATCCTGTCCCCATGCCTTGGGCGGTCTCCAATGTCTGTCTCTCACACCACCAACGCCCTGGTCGTCAGATATCGACTGTGTTGCTAACGTACGACAGTAAACGACAAACCTACAAGACACGTCTTCTCCAAGAGGAACTGACGTCACCACCGCGTTGTCAGCTGAAACTTTTACACCTGGATTCATTCCATTTTATTGTTTCCGGAATATAACCTGCGTTTTATGAGAGCAGGCCTTTTCAAGACACTATCGCGATGATAGTTTTCAGGAACACGTCACTGTCAGTATTACGTGTCATAATTAAATGTCCGTCAATTAGGGCTAGGCAAATGATACTCGCGTTCGAACATGTTCGGGATTTCCCGAGAACTCGATACAGTATCGAACTGTTCGAACACTCAGATAATAAATGACTCTCGCTGCGTATCTCCAAACGATACGGAGCTATCGCTTTGCTCAGAACTAATTTAATGGTAAATTAAAAATTACATTAAAAGTCGACATTATGAAAAACTGTATATTTTGTTTAAAACAGTGCATACGTAACCTGTCTGGTGTCACTGCAATATACGAATCATTGATAAACAAAATATCTGCTATTGTAACAGAACTAATGCATCACATTACTGACGGCTAACATTCAAGGAAAAAAAAGAGAATCCTTCATAAGTAGATATTACATTTAATGTGATTATTAGAAATAGGTTGCAAATGATCATTCCATTCCCTGTTCATACGGCACAGTAACAGATAAAAATATTACCACATTTTAATCGCCTTGAAAATAGGATTAAAAGATATGAAGTAGGGAAAAATTAGAAATTTAATACCCAATAAGGCAAATAAGTCATATAAAAATAAACTGTAACTGCGACCTCGCAAGAAACAGTGGACGAACTGCTGTGTACGTAATATGAACAGGCGTCGCTAGATCGCAGCACTAGAATTTTAAATCGCGATTGGTATCGTTTACTTATAGCCTATATTCGTTACTGTTTTTACTTATACCCTGCATCCTAGAAGCTACTATAGTCGGAATTTCACACTTACTAGTCCCCATGGTACATTAAACACACTCTATCTTCGTTACAAATCGTATACTGCACAGCACAGAAAAGATTTATGAGTATCATCGTTGTAAACCGTAGAGTAGTACCTCCTGACATTGTTAGATAGCGTCGTGATCGAATTTTCGAATATTTCCCGAGATTTCCCGAACTGTGACGTAAATTGTTCGAACAGTTCGAGTCATGTTCAAACCCAGCTCTACCGCCAATGTAACCAGTAATAAATCAAACGCATTGGAAATTATTGTAGACTTTCTTATTCGTGTAACAAACATATGTTTCCCAACATTGGATGTTATTTACATACTAACTGAAAGCCCGGCTTTAGCCGGGTATTTATTTACTTATTCCAACCTTGAGTTAGTACTACTCCTATCCCTTCTCTTTCTCTGTCAATGTCCTTTATTCATTTAAAACATGTTATATTTATGGGACAATATTTTAAGAAATAAGGCTGTCTGGCAAAATGCAGAAAATTATAAGTGCAGTATCCAAACAAAGAAAGATAGTAATCAAAATACCAATGGCATATGACATTCGTACGATCTCATATTTATTGAGTTATATGTTGTACAATTGTATAATTTTTCAGGTATATATTCATTTGCCGCTTCGAATCGGCCGTGCGCATTGAGGCGCTATGCTCCGATGCGCGAGGCCGTACCCTGTCGGGGGTTCAAATCCTCCCTCGGGCCTGGATGTTTGTGCTGTCTTTAAGATAAGTTAGTTCATAAGTAATTTGTAATTTTAGGGACTAATGAACCGCAGTTAAGTCCCTTAAGCTTTACAAACATTTGAGTTTATATTCATTTGCAGAAGTGCTGTATGTCTGTAAAATCTACTGCGAATATAATTAGTAGTAAAGAAGTAATACATTACCTGACATTGCAGGTTTTGCAGACGATCTTACAGTTTAATATTCTTCAAAAGCACAAGTGCCAAGATCGCGATATATTTATGTAATGACGACCGGCTTTGGAGGACTGTGCCACCATCATCTTGTCATATTACATTTTATAAGTTGGTGATCCTATTTAAAAAAAAAAAAAACTGGAGATAAAATAATAAGTGCTATGTTGCACTTATTTTATCTTCATTTATTAAATATGATAACCAACTTATAAAATGTAATATGTCCAGATGATGGTGGCACAGTCCTCCGAAACCGGTCGTCATTACATAAATAAGTATTTCGTGATCTTGGCATTTTTATTTTTGAAGAATGTGAAACCGGTTCATGGTGTGGGTTCCTGTAGTCATGTCCTAGTTCATGAACCACGGGCAACGTATGAGTGGCCAAGTAAGTGGTCCTGACAGTTGGGGTACCACTTACTTTAGAATAATGTTGGGCATCTCGGACATATTCTCAGTCGTGGCCACCTTTGTGCTCAGGCGGCAAAGACTACCAAATCCACCGGTTAGTCCCTCAACCGTTAGGGGTAAAACCCAGTGGGGCCCTGGGCAAGTAAGGCTAGCAGCCTGCTTTCCAGGTACTTCAATATCATGCTGGCAACAATCAGAGCAAAACGCCTCGGACCTTTGGAGATGATGGAGTCCCACCTCTAATTGACAGTCCAGGGACTCAGCAGATACGACTTGGCAAACGATCTGGAATGAGATGTGGAGCTACCGATATCAATGGGGATTACAATGGGAAGAAGGTAGAGCTGGCGGAGGCTTCAAGTAAGATGGGGTTAGATGTCTTAGCTGTTAGTGACGTTAGAGTGAGGGGAGAGAAAGAGGACGAAGTCGGAGAATACAAAGTCTACCTGTCAGGAGTTAAAGTAGGAAGAGCACAGTGGGGTGTAGGATTTTACATCAGGAAAGCAATCGAACCAAGCATAATTGCTATAAGGTATGTAAATGAACGACTGATGTGGATAGATTTGGCCACCTCCAGTAAGAAAATAAGGATTGTGGCAGTGTATTCACCCTGTGAAGGGACAGATCAAGATGAGATGGACAGATTTTACAACGCACTTATTGATGTAGTTGTTAGAGTGAAGGATAAGGGTAGTGTTTTACTCATGGGTTATTTCAACGCCAGGATAGGAAATCGAACAGAAGGTTATGAAAAGGTTATGGGTAAGTTTGGAGAAGATATGGAGGCCAACAGGAACGGAAAACAGCTCTTGGATTTCTGTTCCAGTATGGGCTTAGTTATCACAAACTCCTTCTTTAAGCATAAGGACATTCACCGTTATACGTGGGAAGGAAGGGGAACCATATCTATCATTGACTGTATAATAACAGACCGGAAATTCAGGAAGACAGTGAAGGACACACGTTTTCAGGGGATTCTTAGATGATACTGACCATTATTTAATCTGCAGTGAAATTGGTTTTGTGAGGCCAAAAGAGCAGAAAGTCAAGTCCATGTGTAGAAGGATGAGAGTGGAGAAGCTTCAAGACAAGGAACTTAGGCACAAATACATAACAATGATCTCGGAAAGGTACCAGTTAGTTGAATGTAAAGATTTACAGTCACTGGAAGAGGAATGGTCAAGGTACAGGGACACACTACTGGAAGCAGCTAGAGAATGTCTTGGAACAGTAGTGTGTAAACGTAGTAAGAAGCAGACAGCCTGGTGGAATGACACAGTCAAGGCAGCCTGTAAAAATAAAAAGAAGTCATATAAAAATGGCTCCATACTAGAAATCAGGCAGAGAGAGAAAGTTATGTTGAAGAAAGAAACAAAGCCAAACCGATAATTGCAGAATGCAAGCAGAAATCATGGGAAGACTTTGGAAACAAGATAGAATCTCTGGGCCAAGCCGCGGGAAAACCATTTTGGAGCGTAATTAGCAATCTTCGAAAGGGCGGGAAGAAGGAATTAATAAGTGTTTTGGACAGGTCAGGAAAGCTACTAGTCAATCCTGTGGATGCCTTGGATAGATGGAGGGAATATTTTGAAAAATTGCTCAATGTAGGTGAAGCGTTCAATGATGTATCAGATTTTCAGGTAGAATGGAACGACGATGGGAATAGGATCTCATTGGAGGAAGTGGAGAAAATGGTCAGTAGATTACAGTGCAATAAAGCGGCTGGGGTGGATGAAATTAAGCCGGAACTCGTCAAATACAGTGGAAATGTCAGGTCTCAAATGTTTACACAGGATAATTGAAAAGGCGTGGGAATCGGGACAGGTTCCATCTGACTGGACGAAAGTGGTAATCACGCCAATTTTCAAACATGGAAACAGAAAAGATTGCAACAACTATCGAGGTATCTCTTTAATTAGCGTTGTAGGCAAAATATTCTCAGGCATTATTGAAAGGAGAGTGCGAGTATTAATTGAGGACAAGTTAGATGAAAATCAGTGTGCGTTTAGGCCTCTTAGAGGCTGTCAGGACCAGATCTTTAGCTTACGGCAGGTAATGGAAAAGTGCTATGAGTGGAACAGGGAATTGTATCTATGTTTCATAGATTTGGAAAAGGCTTATGACCGTGTTCCTAGGAGGAAGCTACTGTCAGTTCTACAAGATTGTGGTATAGGAGGCAAACTTCTGCAGGCAATCAAATGGCTTTACGTAGACTGTCAGGCAACAGTTAGACTAGATGGCAGATTAAGCTCATGGTTCAGGGTAGTTTCAGGGGTAAGACAAGGCTGCAACCTGTCACCACTGTTGTTCATACTATTCATGGATTATATGTTGAAAACAGTAGACTGGCAGGGCGAGATTAAAGTAGGTGAAAACAAAATAAGCAGTCTCGCATATGCGGATGACTTAGTTGTAATGGCCGATTCAATTGAAAGGTTGCAAACTAATATTTCAGAGCTCGATCAGAGGTGCAAGGATTATGATATGAAGATCAGCATCTCCAAAACGAAAGTAATGTCTGTGGGAAAGAGATTCAAACAAATTGAGTGCCAAATAGGAGGAACAAAGTTAGAACAGGTAGACAGTTTCAAGTACCTGGGATGTATTTTCTCACAGGATGGCAACATAGCGAAAGAACTGGGATCTAGGTGCAGTAAAGCTAATGCAGTGAGTGCTCAGCTAAGATCTACTCTCTTCTGCAAGAAGGAAGTAAGTACCAAGACTAAGTTAGCAGTGCACCGCTCTATCTTTCGACCAACTTTGTTGTATGGGAGTGAAAGTTGGGTGGATACAGGTTATCTTATTCATAAGATAGAGGTTGCAGATATGAAAGTAGCAAGAATGATTGCAGGTACCAATAGATGGGAGTAATGGCAGGAGGGAGTCCATAATGAGGAAATCAAAGAAAAATTGGGAATGAACACCATAGATGAAGCAGTTTGAGCGAACAGACTGAGATGGTGGGGTCATGTTACACGCATGGGAGAAGCAAGGTTACCTAAGAGACTAATGGACTCGTCAGCGAAGGGGTAAGAGGAGTCGAGGTAGACCAAGAAGAAAGTACTTAGATTCGGTGCAGAATGATTTTAAAGTAAAAGGCATAACATCAGACGAGGCATCAATGTTAGCATTGAATAGGGTATCATGGAGGAATTTTATTAGAGGTACTATGCTCCAGACTGAACGCTGAAAGGCATAATCAGTCTCTAATGATGATGATGATGAGAATGTGAAAGAAGTAATAGATTAAACTTGGTGCGTAATGAAGCGATTTCCATGAACTTCACTGTTTATGTCCTCATATCTCATGAACTACGTGTCGTACTGCGATACAATTTCGAAGGTACATTCAGCTATATGTGTGTATACTGTCTGTAAAATTTCCTGCGGCTAAGATTTGTAGTGCAGATATTATACATTGTAACGTCATACCGAATGCTGTAATGAACAGTGGAAAAGTTGTAAGAGAGAAACTTCTTTCTTTCATTATTTACTATGGTTGTCATTGCAAAGAAACATAATAAAGTTTGAAATTATAAAGTTTGTTGCAAGTCGCTAAGTATTGTCATCCTTATGCAGTGTGTGAATAAAGTCTCGTCGCATTATGTGGCAATTTGTTTAGCGATTCCTATTGTTTCTGACGTCATTATATGCTGAACCATGTGTCGTATGTGATTCTTAAACCTGCAGCAACTGTTACCTCACGGTAAGGAATAGGTGTATCAAATTTGGTTGAAATCGGTCCAGTAGTTTAGGAGGAAATGTGGAACACTGATGCATCAGTTTTTCTCGCATTTCATTGTTTATGACGTCATATCTTGTGAAATATGCGTTATACGTGATCCTTATACTTACGGCGACTGCCCTCATGGATTGAAGATTACGTGTGCAAAATTCAATGAAATACACACAAACACGGACAACCTGCTTTATATATTAAGGAAATGGCGTTTTCTCAGTGATGAGTCTCTTCCATTTCGTGCCTTCAGTTTGAAAATTTGAAACTGTTACGAGCCGCACGATCAGAAATACCATTTATATTCCTTACCAGCTGAAAATGCTGCGTTGCCCGACTGCTTATTTATTCAGTCCCCATCTTTCTTGCGTCCACGCCGTTCTCTCTCTCCCTTCTTTCTTTCATATGCCCCTCCCACCTCTCGGCCAATCTCGTCTCCTCTCTGTCTAACCATTTCGTACACTTTTTGTCCATGTCCGTCTGTGAAAAATTACACATGTTTACCAACTACCTCAGTGAGGTGGGAAATGGTTTAAACGTGATTGGTCGCACGGCGTTAAAGTCCATTTAACGTATCCTCCGCCATGGGTCGTACGAAATTTGATACTGGAAATGATCTTCCTCTTGTTTTGAATATTAAGTGTGCAAAATTTCATCAATATTAAACTTTCGCCACGCTCGAAATGCGTGTACTCAACCATGTGTCATAGACGGTTCTTACCCCTAAAGCAGTTGTTACCTCATGGCAAGGAATATATGCACTAAATTTGGTTCAATTCATATTACGAATAATTTATTAGAATAGAATTACAAAACAGAATTACTTTTGTAAATTCAATCAGTTTTCCACCACTATTCATGAAGCCCTGTTCTTAGTAATTCAAATAGCCCTAAAGTACACTTAATGCAATGGGAAACTACTTCACAATAGCGTTTACCACATGGCAGCACAAGTCACCAATATGGTGTAGGAAGAGCCACGTTTACCTTCCATCTCTTACAAACTGCAGCAAATCCCTAGCGAATAACATGTTAGTTTTACAAACCGTGCTACTTACCTTATACACTTCAACTGTGTAAGAATTGTAATAGCTGCAACAGTACGAACGCAACCTCCAACATGGAGGTCGAGATGTTTTAAGTATTTTCATCGTTTTTTAAGGTATGTATTTTATCATTGACTTTTATTGAAACTTGTAAAACTGGCTTATAAATTGACATGTATTTAATTGGTTCTTTTGTATTTAGTTTAGCATTGATAATGACCACACAGTGGTCGAAATCTAGATCTGAAAATAAAGAAATATTTTTACGACTGATTGCTAAAAATTTCCCACAAGTTAAATACAGTTGTGGAGCACAAATTCCACCATGGAATCAAATCTGACTTTAAATAAATCTTGGGTAAATTACTGAAATCAGGAAAAGGAAATAGACGTGTTCACTGGATAAACAAAAGCTCCGACGCCAAGAAACACTCACATAATGACGTCTCCACTTTGCTGTTGTTGGTGCACACGCTTATAATTATTCATATAGCCTTTCTATTCAATTAGCCCCTCTCTAACCTATAACTGGTATTGGGCCAAAATTACGGGGTTCCGAAAGAGTGATTCTTAGTGTTGCGTAATGTACTACTTCCGATTAAATGACCGCAACAGTAAATTGGAGAAGTTTCGACTCAGCAAACTAGGGCAATACATCTCTATGCGTAACATTTGTGTTAAGTAGGTATGTGATGAGGTCGCTGTAGTTGTGGATGGCGGAACGTGGTGATAATGAAGATGATTATATTCGCTGCGTCACATGGCGCGGGCGGTGTGCGGGATTCTTACACTACTGAGATACTGAGAGAGAGAGAGAGAGAGAGAGAGAGAGAGAGAGAGAGAGAGAGAGAGAGAGAGAGAGAGAGAGAGAGAGAGAGAGAGAGATTGCAGGTGGAAAATATGATTCCTCGACTGAGCGCGCAGAATATTCCATTGTGAAGTCTATACAATAAAGGACGGTATTGTTTTACCTGGAAAATGCGTTATCCAGTTTGTATTTTACTATGCGATGCGGCGAGCAATAAATTGATGGTCGTGCAACGAAGTGCAATACTCAAAGTGGATTTCAATAGAGATTAATGGCTTTTATCGGTGCGGGTCTGTGTAAGTTATAAACACGCTTCTACAGCCCAGTTTAATCTAGTTATTACATTTCTTTCTAGAAGACTCTTCTGTTGCTTTTCGTTTTCACCTACTATCACACTAACAGGTAGTTAGGTCTGTTCTAAACATGGTCCAGAAGTTTCTGTTTCTAATAAAAATGGTAAAATAATAATAATAATAATAAAGGTTCAAATGTTTGTATAGCTTATGGGACTTAACTACGGGGTCATCAGTCCCTAAACTTACAAACTACTTATGATCTAGCTAACACTAAGGACGGCACAAATATCCATGCCCGAGGGGGGATTCGAACCCCCGACCGTAGTGGCCGTGCAGACCGTGACTGGAGCGCCTCAGTCCCCTCGGCCACCGCGGCCGGCAAAATGGTTTCAGCCACATTTTTCGTATTTAATTGAATTATACAATACACATCTGGATTTGTGAATGCATGATTACGAGAAAAGAAAAGAATAGAAAGGAAGAAACATTAGGGTTAATTTCCCTTCGACCACGTGATCAATTTTATTTTTTACTTTTTTAAGGGTGTGGATGATGAAGAAAACAGTGGAGCCCTTTCAAAGGAACCTTTCCTGCGTTTGCCTGGATGGAATTACGGAAATAAGAATCAGAAGAAAATGGTCTTAACACGTCATTTAGGTCTGCTCTTGACTTACGCGAAATGTGTGTTCCTATTATGAGAAGGTTAAATGGAAAGTATTGCTTATAATGTAAGAAGTGTAGAAAATGGGGGAACACTGGGAAACCCACCATCAATGAAAGAAGAATAAGACATATTCGTTTTCACAGCACGTCATCTGCAAACAACTTCATTCATCCATCAAAGTAGATACAAATCCTGCGAATGACATAATGTAAGTAGCGTAATAAAAAGATGGCACTATAAGTTTGGGTGTTAAAATATAACAAGGTTCTTGTATAAGGCGGATTTAACCACACATCTAATACAGCAAGCACGGAATGTACAGGAGCTGCAACATCACTAGATGATAATATTTATTCTCCAACTCCAACTTCATTTAATACACCTTCACTTAACCCGCACCTCTTCAAAATCGACTATCTCTACCCCCCCCCCCCCTCCCCCAATCATAACCCCCACCTCTGCCTCCCATATCCTATCCCAAGTCTCACTCTATATTCCATCATTCCTATCATCACGTTTACTATGCAGACATACCCACGTCGTTCTGCGCCTCACAGAAACACTTACCACCCAGAATTGCAATATTACTGTTACTCCTTAACTAAATAACAAAAAGAATTAAAAAATAAACATTTTAACACAATATAATATATAGTACTAAAAATAAAAACAAAGTATATTGCAGTTCCAATGTTGGAAACACTACAACAACACACTGTGCATACTCACTCACGTTCAAAACAAATGCACGTAATGTGTGAAAAACAGCTGAACAGTGCAGCAGTCTAGTGGAAATTAGGGGGACTAATAGTGAATCAGAAAGAAGAATCTAAAGTACTGCAGGAAACAAATCGGCACTACCTGATGTCTACATCTACATCTACATAGATACTCTGCAAATCACATTTAAGTGCCTGGCAGAGGGTTCATTAACCACTTTCATAACTTTTCTCTACCGTTCCATTCTCTAATAGCGCGCGGGAAGAAAGAACACCTAAATCGTTCCGTTTTCGATTTGATTTCTCTTATTTTATTGGGATGGTCATGTCTCCCTAAGTAGGTGGGTGCTAGCAAAATATTTTCACATTCAGAACTAAAAGTCGGTGATTGAAACTTCGCAAACAGATCACGCCGCAATGAATAACGTCTTTCTTTTAATGATTTCCACCCCAATTCGTGCAAGGCGAAACAAAGACTTTCCATAAATAACCAAACAGTACCTTACATCTTTTGCTTTGTAAACTATCAATAAATAATTTTTTTTTGGCCTTTACTTCCCTTTTCAGTTTCCTTTCGTTCATAATTATGTAGACGCTAGCGCTGTAATAAGATGTCGTCACCGACGACACATTCCTATACGAAATTTGGTTATTTTGGTTCCCTATAACTGCCGTTTCAGGGCCGCCCTGTATACAAGGAGGCATATCTTCAAATTTACAGGAACAATAAAGTATTAATTTCAATAACGCCAGGCATCAAACAAGATTTGTTAATGCTTGGCGTTATTGAAAGTAAAACTTTTTGTTTCTGTTGAAGATACGCCTTCTTTTATATTAAAGACTTGGAGGACTCGAGAATGGGTTAAGAACAGCCAGAAACTAGTCGTCAATAAAAAACAACAGTTATGCAACTTTGGCTGTTTCGAATTGAACTTTAAAGACAGTCCAGATCGTAAAATCATTTTGCATTATTGAGGATTTTTTTTAAGTATTTTGTAAAATGTTTTGTACTCACCCCTCTACAAGTTGTCGAAGTTTGTAATGGGAATTTCCCAAAACCTTGTAGAATAAGAAGAAGAAGAAGAAGAAGAAGAAAATAATTAAGAAAAGAGCACAATGCAGGACATGGCAAACAGAAAAGTCACGCATGAATGGCATAAAACACGATAATGAAATTGAAAATAGGACTCATATAATGAATGATTTACAACCGGATGTCTTAGTTGATGATTAATCCTCCGGGTTGTATGGCCGAGGTCCGTGAAACATTGTCGTTCCTGACGTTTCGTCCAAAGCTAGGCTGGACATTCTTAGAAGTGCTGAGAATTGCCGACTGACGAGTCGGACGTCGTAAAAAGCGATCAGCACTGCCTGGAATGGGAGTGGTCAGGTTTCCACGTGTTCAACAGAGATCTACATTCACATAAATACTCCGTAATCACATTTAAGTACATGGCAGAGGGTTTTGTGATATTTTTCTACAGTTCCATTCTATAACAGCGTGCGGGACGGGAAAAAGGAACATCCGAATCTTTCCGATTTGATTTCCCTTATTTTATGATGATGATGTTGCCTCCCTATGTAGGTGGGTTCTGAAAAAAAAAAAAAAAAAAAAAAAAAAAAAAAAAAAAAAAAAACCACTGAACTTCCTCTATATCCTCCGTCAGTTCTACTTGGTGGGGATCCCACAATACGCAGCAATACTTCAAAATACGACACACTACTGTAGGCAGAACTGTTTAATCTCCTAAGTGTCCTGCCAGTGATACGTAGCTTTTGGTTCGCCTTCCCTACAACATTTTCTGTGTGTTATTTCCTATTTAAGTTGTTCATAATTGTAATTACTACGTAGTAAGTTGAATTTACGGCCTTTAGATTCGACTTATTGATCGTGTAAATAAAGTTTGGCGGATTTACGGGTGACTTCACACTTTTGTTTGGGGTCAATTGCTAATTTTCGCATCATGTAGATATCTAAATTATTTTACAATTGCTTTTTATCTTCTGGATAATTTACTAACTAACAGTGTCTCCTAAATCGTTTATAAAGATATAGAACATTATGGGGCCTATAACACTTCCACGAGAAACGCCAAAATCACTTCTGTTTTAGTCGATGACCTTGCGTCAATTACAAGGTACTGTGTCCTTTCTGACAGGAAATCACGAATCTAATGGCACCGCTGTGACGATATTCTACAAGCACGCAATTCGAGAAGAAGACGCTTTGAGGCACAGTGTCAAAAGTCTCTTGGAAACAGAGAAATATGGAATCGATTTGAGATTCCTTGTCGATAGCACTCATCACATCATATGAGTAAAGAGCTGCCGGCCGCGGTGGCTGAGGTGACTGAGGCGCTTCAGTCACGGTCTGCACGGCCACTACGGTCGGGGACTCGAATCCCCCCTAGGGCATGGATATTTGTGCCGTCCTAGTTCGTAAGTAGTTCATAAGTAGTTAAGTCCCATAGACTCTACAAACATTTGATTTGAGTAAAGAGCTAGCTGTGTTTCACAAGAACGATACCTTCTGAATCCGTGATGACTATGGTAGAATAGGACGTTCTCTTCGAGGTAGTAAATAATGTTTGAGGAAAGTATATGTTCTAAAATCCTGCTGCATACCGACGTCCATGACATAGGCCTGTAATTTTGCGGATCACTCATATTGCCTTTCTTGAATAATGGAGTGACCTGTCCAATTTTCCAGTCTTTGGGTACGGAAGTTTCTCTGAGAGAGTTGTTGCATAAGACAGCTAGCTACGGAGCTATTGCATTATCATATTCTGATAGGAACCTAAGTGGTATACAGTCGGGACCTGGGACACTTGCTTTCGTTAAGTGATTTAAGTTTCTATAATACTCCAGGGATATTTGCTTCTAAATTATACCTTCTGGCGGTTGTTATTCATTCGAATTCTGGAGTATATGCTTCGTCTTCTTTTGTGAAGGAAATTCGGATATCTGTGTTATAATTTCTGCTGTAGTGCAGCTATCATCCGTAGAATCTCCGTTCCTATCGCGTAGTACAGTTATTGATTGTGGTTTGCCGCTAGTGTACTTTACATATGACCACAACTTCTTCGAATTTCCTACCAAGTTACGTGACAGGGTTTCGTTGTGGAAACTACGAGGTGCATTTGAAAAGTCCAGGCAAATTCCGAGAGTTGGCACCACCGGAGCGTATCGAGGTAATTTTTAGTTAATAGCTTCTTTGGAACGAATGCACACCAAGTTTCGGCCATATTGTTCAATTTCTTTGTGTTTGGCATTCATGTGACTCAAGGAAGTCGAGTGATTGTCAAAGAATGGACGAAAAAGAATTAAGTGTGGTGATTAAACATCACTTTATGAAAAGCAAAACGCCTCAGGAGACTAAACAGAAGCTTGATAAACATTATGGTGACTCTGCACGTTTGATTGGAAGAGTTTATAAGTGGTTTGAAAAATTTCGGAGTGGCCATATGTGTACAAGTGACACTTGAACGTTCTGGACGCCCTGTTGAGGACACAACTCCAGATCACTGATAAAATCCATGATATGGTGATGGATGACAGAAGCGTTAAGGTGCATGAGAATGCTACTGATGTGGGCATCTCGAATGAACGGGTATATAATATTTTGCATAAACATTTGGACATGAGAAAGCTATCCGTAAGGTGGGTGCCGCAATTGCTCACGCTTGACCAAAAACGGAATCGTGTGAAGTATTGAAAGGAAGGTTAGGGGCTGTTGAGGAAGAATCCGCAAGACTTTTAAGTGGCCTTTCGTCACAGTAGTTGAAACATGGATACATTACTATACTCCTGAGACCAAAGAACAATCTAAACAATGGGTTACCAAGGGAGATTCTGAACCAAAAAAAGGCGAAGACCAGTCCTTCGGCCAGAAAGGTTATAGCGACGCTCTTTTGGGATTCGCAAGGGATAATCCTGATCGACTATCTGGAACAGAGTAAAACTATTACAGTTGCATATTATTCGTCGTTACTGAACCGTTTGAAAACCGATCTGCGAGGAAAACGCCGGCGACTAGCCCACAAAAAGTACATTTCCATCACGACAATGCACCAGGGAAATAGGATTCCATCTCGTTTCACAACTCTCCTACACTGCCGACGGCTCCCTCGGACTGCTATTTGTTCCCCAATTTGAAGAAATGGGTGACGTGACGACGATTACATTCAAACGAAGAGGTGATTGCAGAAACTAATAGCTATTTTGCAGGCTTGGGCAATTCCTATTATTCGGAAGGAATCAACAAATTAGAACAGCGTTGGACGAAGTGTATATGAGTCTAAAAGGAGACTATGTCGAAAAATGAAAATGGTTTTCCCCAAACACGTTAATAGTTTTTATTTTTGCACGGACTTTCAAACGCCCCTCCTATTATAAGCTTCTCGCATTGAGGACTTTTTGTCTGTTTTAATTTGGAATGTTTTTTTCTTTTATTTTGCAAGAGTGGTGTAATCTGTTTTGTGTAGCACGGATTTGTTAATTTGGTATAAATCTCTCAACAGCTGTCTATAAGATTTCTTTGAATTTAAGCCACATCTGATCTATACTCACATTGTTAGTTTAGAAAGACTGGAGATTCACATTCAGGAAAGCGTTAATCGAATTTTATGTGCTTTTTTTCAATAAATGTATTTTTGTTAATTTTGGTGGATTTGTGAATTTCAGTATTCAGTCTTCCTATAACTACTCTGTGTTCACTAATCTTTGTCAAAGATAAAACTTAACTATCGATTGCATTGATCTCTATACAAACTGGATGTATAACTCTGGTACCTGAGCATGTAACTGTAGTGTGCCTGCACATTCAGATGTTTTCCACACTTTTTCGCATTATCCGCCATGTTTAAATTTGGCATACGAATTTCCAACTGTTATTACGAGACGAAGAATTGCTTGCTTACTTCTTGATTTGAAATTTATGTCAATATTTGATGTAACAGACTAATATGGAAGCGAAATCGAAACGTATTTTCTTCTAGTTTTCTTGCAATACTTCATAGCAGCCATATTTGAATTTGGCAAGAAACGAAATATTTCTATCTATGGCTGGCACGCTCAGACAACTGAAGTTCAACATCCAGGTAGCATAGAGATCACTGATCGATTGCCAATAGTCAAAGATAAAAACGTAGATACCTATTCTGAAGAGTCACAGTCCATATATAAATAAGTTGCATGACTTCTTTTTCCTGTTATAATTATCCCCATGGTTATATATTCCAGTTCCTTCTCCATACAGCCATTCATCGTTGTAGATAAAATTTTAGTTTCGGGAAACTTAAGTTGTTGATCTTCAAATGTTCAAATGTTTGTTAAGCTTATGGGACTTAACTACGGGGTCATCAGTCCCTAAACTTACAAACTACTTATGAACTACTTACGAACTAGGACGGCACAAATATCCATGCCCGAGGGGGGATTCGAACCCCCGACCGTAGTGGCCGTGCTGACCGTGACTGGAGCACCTCAGTCCCCTCGGCCACCGCGGCCGGCAGTTGTTGATCTCCTAATTGAAGTGCGTACTCAGTCATAGCTGATTTTTCAATTTCCCCTCGACAGGGAAGACGTTAACGTCATTTCAGTCTTGTACTGACGCATCTCTTCATTGTTCCAATATAGACAGGTACACGGGTTGTTATACACCCCACATACTGTTAGAGGCAGTTAATCCTTTACAGATCGGAGTGTTTGGCATATCTTCTTAGTTGACGTAAAATCGATTTGCTGGAACAGTCGCGCGGTCTAAGGCGTCATGTGACGCACCGGGCAGCGCTCCCATTGGAGGTTTATGTCCTCCCTCGAGCATGGGTGTGGGTATTTTCATAGTATAAATTAGTTTAAGTAGTTTACAAGTCTAGCAACTGATGTCAAAAAAAAATTTCAAATATCTGTAAAGCTCAAGGGTCTTAACTGCGAGGTCAGCATTCCCTAAACTTACAAACTACTTATGAACTAGCTTACACTAAAGACGGCACAAACATCCATGGCCGATGTGGGATTCGAACCCCCGACGATGAACGGCCTCGCGCATCGTAGCAAAGCGCCTCAATGCGCTCGGCCGCCGCGAACTGATGGTCATAGCAGTTTGGTCCAATAAATAAGAGATTCAGAATGAACCAAATGACCACTCCTTCAAGTAGGAAGTAAAATATTTACTACTAAATGACCCCACTGCGTACATGAATGAGGTATTAAGCAGTGACTTAGTAAAATGAAAAGTGATTTTGTACTGATAGGTAAAAATTTAGTTTACTATCTATAAAAATCAGAAAGACAGAGGTAAATAAATTTATATTAAATTAAACCATTGAAATTAATAATAAATGACAGGATTCAACTGTTAATGGTATCATTTCAATTACCCAATCCGCAAATATAAACAAAACAATTATCAGAAGAAAAATATCTATCAGAGGTTGGCTGAGGAGTAGTGCCTACACTTGATTTTACAATTGAATTAAGATGGAAGAGGCTGCCGCGGTAAATGCATTGAGAATTGTTGTACTGGTGTCGATGCCATTGCACGAAAACTACCTTGCAGAAACAAACATTATCTTTGCATTAGTGCATGATTACCATTTGCTGCGTTGGCAGCAGCTTTATCTGTTACTCGTAAATCGTATGAAAAGCTAACTGGTCAAAACTAATAGGGCAGGGTACGCTGATTCAACAAACCAGTCCAATGTTGTCCCTTCTCACTATCGTCCATAGACGTGAAGTAATTATTGTTGATGGGCAAAAAGTCCACTGCTTGCTCTGGGAAAGTGCTTTAATTACAGGTGAAACTTGCAACTCAACACTGAGCACTGCTATTTATGTCACTAGGCAAACTCACAGTGATTCGCTATTTGTTATCACAGTAGCACACCATCTGATCGCACATTCGTATATATCTTTCGCTGTATTTCCTGTATTTGCAGTCAAAATGCACCTGCTCTAGACAGCCAATGAGAAGCGCTGTACAAACGTGTCGGTAGCTTTGCTACATCGTGTCCTTCCAATGAGATGTTACAAAACCATATGCTATGCTTCGAAAATCTGACATAACCGATGGCGACATGGTGTTGCACAAGCAGGTGTTTAATGGTGTGACTGGTGGCTGGATGAGGGTGAGTGAACATCCCACACAAAGGCCACAAGCATTGGAAAACCCGCATTGTCCGCTAAAACCTTCTCTCAGCCTACTGCCTGCAGGGCAAGTGCATCTGGGCGAAAACAGCTGCTCCTTCAAAACAAACTTGGCTTCTGTGCCACGCCATGCATTTTAAAATGTCTGCCCAGTGCCTTTGAATATATGCAGTGTACTTAAATGCAATGACTTCTACTAGTACAATAACTACTGTCTCCAATTACCAACACAAATAACATGTGTGGGATGTCGAATTGCTCAGAAAAATACGGGGAGGCCATACAAGTACATGAAAATGACATGTAAGGAAATCATTAGTTCTTGAGCTCTTAAAACATTTTGTCCTAAAAACAGGTTTGATATCACATTTTTGTAAAGTCTTCTACATCTGTAGCTTTATTGATAAAGGGAGAGAAACCATACTATATCATCACTGTTATTTATTATTATCCTTTGCACTACTGTTCCTTGGTCGTAGTAACTTATTTCTGTGAATATCCATTCTTCTTGAAAGCATGCATCAGATCATGTACTTCAGCTTCCAGGTTTTCTAATGTGCATATTCTTCTCAATCTGTCAACGATACTTTTAGTGATACCTTTCTCTCTCTCTCTCTCTCTCTCTCTCTCTCTCTCTCTCTCTCTCTCTCTCTCTCTGTGGATGGTGATGAAGTTCATATGTAAGTATCTGTCTGTATGTGTGTCTTTCCAGACAACCTTATGCTTGAAACCATCAGTCTGTCACATAATTAAAACATCCAAGAAGGGTATCGCACTGTCATTTTACATTTTCATAGTATATTGGATTTAGGGATTTATAACATTCAGATATACATTATTTCAAATTCTGGAGGTATCAGGGATAAAATATATGGAACGAAAACTTATATACAGTTTGTACAAAAACCTAACTGCAATTATAAGATTAAAACAGGCATGTGACCATTAGATTACATTGGATTAGATTAGATTAGTACTTGTTACATAGATCATGAATACGACACTTCGTAATGATGTGGGACGTGTCAGGTTAATGAAAAGTGTCTTTACAAATTATTACTTTGTACTAAATATTACATGACACAATATTTTTTTATTTTTTATGATTTTTTTATTCAGATTTACTAATTTATATCTAAAAATTCATCTATAGTTTAGGAGTTGCCATTCAGAAATTCTTTTAATTTATTTTTAAATGCTAGTTGGCTATCTGTCAGGTTTCTGGTGCTGCTTGGTAGATGAGCATAGACTTTTGCGGCAGCATAATTCACCCCTCTCTGCGCCAAAGCTAGATTAACCTTGAATAGTGAAGATCATTCTTTCTCCTAGTGTTGTAGTTACGTACACTGCTATTGCTTTTGAATTCTGTGGGATTGGTAATAACAAATTTCATATGAAGTTACAGTGAAGATCTCTAAATAAATGTCTGCAGGATGATCTTGGGTGGGTTCCAACAATTATTCTGATTCCACACTTTTGTGCAATGAATAATTTGTTATTCAATGATGAATTACCCCAGAAAATGATGTCTTACGAAAGCAGAGAATGAAAACAGGCATAGTAAGCTAATTTACTGAGATGTATATCACCAAAATTTGCTATTACCCTAATAGCATAAGTAGCTGAACTCAAACGTTTCAGCAGATCTTCAATGTGTTTTTCCCCTCATCAGTGGATACACCGAAAATTTTGAATATTCTACCTTTGCTACAGATTTTTGATCAAAGTCTATATTTATTAATGGTGTCATTCCATTTACTGTATGGAAATGTATGTACTATGTTTTATCACAATTTAATGATAGTCCATTTGCTCAGAACCACCTAATGATTTTCTGAAAGACGTCACTTACAATTTCTTCAGTTTGTTCTTGTCTGTTAGGTGTGATAACTATACTTGTATCATAAGCAAAAAGAACCAGCTCTTCATATTCAGGAATAGAGAATCGCAAGTCATTAATATATATTAAGAACAGCAAAGGGCCCAAGACCGAACCTTGTGGCACCCCATTTTTTATTGTTCCCCAGTTTGAGGAATCAGCTGTTTCTTGCATATTATGTAAATTACTTGTGTCAACTTTCTGCACTCTTCCTGTTAGGTATGATTTAAACCATTTGTACACTGTCCTATTCATACCACGATACTTTAGTTTATCTAGAAGAATTCCTTTGGACATCGGCACAGCGTTGCACGCTGCAATGGACAGGGAAGAGTGTGAATTAGTCGGCAGCTTCTGGACACCTGTTTTGCAGGACGGAGACAACCTGCAGCGATTCAATTATTCTCTGGAGAACATTCACATGAGCTTGTGTCGGTGCAGTGAAGCTCGTGCAAGGCATCAAGACGCCAAAAGTATCATGCACTTGTTGCAGACCACAGACGATCATGTGTTCCAGTGGCAGTGGCATTATTTAAAAGATAATGCGCCATGCGACAAGGCGGAGTGCAATGGAGAGGTTCGATAAACATACTGGCGAGTTGCAGTCAATGTGCTGGCTTCCTAGATAGACATATCTGTAGCCGATCTAACACTGCTGGGATGTGTAACTTCCTGGAAGGTCAAAACTATGCTCCAGCCAGGACTCGAACCAAGGACCTTTGCCTTTAGCACTCTCCATTGTGATGTGATTAAAAGTGGATTCAGAGCTCGTCTGCCCCACTCTGGAATTCACGGGAATTGTGTGATTTTGTGGAGATGAGGTGCCAGTTCCCTCCAGTGACCTTCCGGGGCCCAGCTATCTGCTGTTTTTCGTGTCAGTCGCGGACATACCGTGTATTGGGTAGGTAGTGTTATTGTTCTGTTTTATTTGTGTTGTAATAAATCGATGTTTAGTCAGTTGTTTCAGAACACAGCACGCTAATATATCTGTGCAACTATGCGATGAAGGCGTTAGATCCACTTGTCATCGCCGGCCGCCGTGGCCGAGGGGACTGAGGCGCTCCAGTCACGGTCTGCGCGGCCACTACGGTCGGGGGTTCGAATCCCCCCTCGGGCATGGATATTTGTGCCGTCCTAGTTTGTAAGTAGTTCATAAATAGTTTGTAAGTTTAGGGACTGATGACCCCGTAGTTAAGTCCCATAAGCTTAACAAACATTTGAACATTTTTGAACTTGTCATCGCAGATTCGGTATATTATTCGACCTCGTGCGGGAATCCGGTATGTCGAGCATAAGAGGACTCTGAAGACGGGGGTCCCACTTCCGTAGCACACGAATGCGTTGGAATTCACTACGTGATAGTAATGGCGATCCTGCCGATGACAGCGCTACTAAAGCAGGGTTACTAAACATAGCTTTTAGAAACTCATTCACCAAAGAAGACGAAATTAATATCCCAGATTTAGAATTACGGACAGAGGCCGTAATGAGTGTCGTAGTAGTAGATATCATCGGTGTAGTGCAGCAACTAAAATCACTTAACAAGAACAGGTCTTCTGGTCCAGATTGTATACCCATTAGATTTCTATCTATGCTGAAGCGATAGTTCCTTACTTAACAGCCATATACAACTGCTCTCTGAAAGTAGAAGCTGTACCAAAAGATTGGAAAGTTGCACATGTCACACCCATAGTCAAGAAAGGCAGTAGGATTAACCCATTAAACTACAGGCCTATTTCATTGACGTCAATTTACAGCAGGGTTTTGGAACATATCCTGTATTCAAATATTATGAATTATCTCGAACAGAACGATCTATTGATCCAAGGTCAACATGGATTTAGAAAATATCGTTCATGCGAAACACAACTAGCTCTTTACTCACACGAAGTGATGTGTACTACCGACAAGGGTTCGCAAATCGATTCCGTATTTCTTGATTTTCAGAAGGCTTTTGACACCGTACCTCACAAACGGCTTTTAATCAAATTGCGTTGTTACGGTATATCGCCTCAAATTTGCGATTGGATAGGGGATTTCCTGTCAGAGAGGACACAGTTCGTAGTAATCGATGGTAAGGCATCGACTACAACAGAGGTGATATCGGGCGTTCCACAGGGTAGTGTTATTGGTCCCCTGCTGTTCCTTATTTACATAAGCTATTTAGGGGAAAATCTAAGTAGCTCTCTTAGGTTGTTTGCAGATGACGCCGTCATTTACCGTCTAGTAAATCCTCTGAAGATCAAAACCAACTGCAGAACGATCTGAATAAGATATCAGTATGGTGTAAAAATTGGCAATTGAATCTAAATAATGAGAAGTGTGGAGTCGTCCACATGAGTACGAAAATAAATACGTTAAATTTTGTTTATATGATAAATGAATCAAAAGTGAAGGCTGTAAACTCCACAAAATACGTAGGAATTATAATTACTTCTGAGTTAAATTGGAAAGAACACGTAGATAATGTCGTGGAAAAGGCGAACCGGAGTCTGCGTTTTACTGGCAGAACGCTTAAAAGATGCGACAGAAGTACAAAAGAAACTGCATACACTACGCTTGTCCGTCCATTTTTGGAGTATTGCTGCCCAGTGTGGGATCCTTATCAGGTGGGTTTGGCGGAGAACATCGAAAGAGTCCAAAGAAGGGCAGCTCGTTTCCTATTGTCGGGATACAGGGGAGACAGCGTTACGGAAATGATACAAAATCTGGGATGGGAATCATTACAACAACGGCGCTTATCGCTGCGGCGTGGGCTACTTACGAAACTACAATCGCCAATCTTCTCCTCCAAATGCGAAAATATGTTGTTGACTCCCATTTACGTAAGTAGAAATGATCATCAGAATAAAATACGAGAAATCAGAGCCCGAACGGAGAGATTCAGGTGTTCATTCTTCCCGCGCGCTATTCGAGAATGGAATGGAAGATAAAATAGTACAACGGTGGTTCGATGAACCCTCTGCCAGGCACTTGAATGTGATTTGCAGAGTATCCCATATAGATGTAGAATTTGGGTCGGGCGGTCATGGGGAGCAGCCAAGTTGTAAAAGGTCCCTACACACGTTCCAATTTTTTGGGACAAATTTATCGGCGGTCGAATAAATTGGACGTGTGGAGGCGCTTCCCGACTAATTTCGCTTGGCGGGTGGTTGGTCAGGCCTGCCTGTCCGACATCCTTCCTCCCCCCTCCTACCCCCTGCTACTCCACCCCGAAAATTGTGCGTGTGAAGTGCTACCCGACCAACTTCCTGCCTGCGATCGTCTGCTGTCTGCACAGCGAATACGCGAAAACAAAAACAGTTGGACAAACGCTCACCAGAACAGGGAGGCGCTGCAATAGCTGAGTGCAGTTGGTCGGATAGTGTGTAGCCTGCGACGAATTTGGGTTGTTCGTCGGTCGGTCGATAAATCGGATCGTTTGTAGGGGCCTTAAGACGACCATTACCCCAAAACGTAAATCCCGAATACCCATCTGGCAGCAATTCCCTTTTTCCAGTAGGTAAGATTTAGCTTTTGTAGATTTGGAGAAAGCATTTGACAATGTTGACTGGAATACACTCTTTCAAATTCTGAAGTCAGCAGGGGTAAAATACAGGGAAAAGAGAGTTATTTACAACTTGTACAAAAGCCAGGCCGCAGTTATTAGACTCGAAGGGCATGAAAGGGAAGCATCAGTTGGGAAGGGAGTAAGACAGGGTTGTAGCCTTTCGCCGATGTTATTCAATTTGTACATCGAGCAGGCGGTGAAGGAAAGCAAGGAAAAATTTGGAATAGGCATTAAAGTTCAGGGGGAAGAAATAAAAACATTGCGTTTTCTGATGACATTGTAATTCTGTCAGAGACAGCAAAGGACCTGGAAGAACAGTTGAATGGAATGGACAGTGTGTTGAAGAGAGAGTATAGAATCAACATTAACAAGAGCAAAACAAAAATAATGGAATGCGGTCTTAGAAAATCAGGCGATGCTGAAGGAATTAGATTAGGTAACGAAACAATGAAGGTGGTAGATGAGTTTTGTTACTTGGGTAGTAAAATAACATGCGATGGTCGCAGTACAGAGGATATAAAATGCAGAATGGCAATGGGAAGGAAAACATTTTTGAAAAAGAGAAATTTGCTAACATCGAATATTAATTTAAGTGTAAGGAAGTCTTTTCTGAAGGCGGGAGTGAAACATGGACGATAAGCAGTGTAGACAGGAAGAGAATAGAGGCTTTTGAAATGTGGTGCTACAGAAGAATGCTGAAGATTAGGTGGGTAGATCGCATAAATAATGAAGAGGTACTGAATAAAAAGGAATTTTTATCATACCTTGACTAAAAGAAGGGATCGCTTGGTAGGCCGCGGTGGCCGAGGGGACTGAGGCGCTTCAGTCACGGTCTGCACGGTCACTACGGTCGGGGGTTCGAATCCCCCCTCGGGCATGGATATTTGTGCCGTCCTTAGTCTTAGTTAGTTCATATGTAGTTTGTAAGTTTAGGGACTGATGACCCCGTAGTTAAGTCTCATAGACTGTACAAACATTTGATTTGAGACATCGAGGAATCGTAAATTTAGCATTGGAGGGAAGTGTGTGGGGTAAAAATCGCAGAGGGAGACCAAGAGACGCGTATAGTAAGCAGATTCAAGTGGATGTGGGTTGCCGTTCTTATGAGGAGATGAAGAGGCTTGCTCAGGATAGAGTAGGATGGAGAGCTGCATCAAACCAGTCTCCGGACTGAAGACCATAACAACAACAAGATTGGAGAAGACTAGAGCATTAGGCAGCCAGTGAGTTACCTGCGTAGGGAGGCGCGGCGACGACGACGCTGGCCCCGCGGCAGCTGCGGACACCTGCGGACGAGAGGCGCCATTATGCTCTGCGGTCTAAGCTGCCGAGGAGGAGGAGGGACGAGCACCACACGAGAGCTTCAGCCGTCAGCGCCAGACCACACCGTCATTACCTGCCGCGTCGCTGCCAAAGTGTTCCGCTGTACGAACTCGACAGCTGTTGTGTTCAGCTGGATGACTAGTATGCCCGTCTCTCAGCACTAGTCTATCTTGTGAAAGCCTGTTGGTCTTTATCTTCTCTATATATAAAAAAAAGGAAGTGTCCCGATTGACTGACTGACTGATTGACTGACTGACTGATTGACTGACTGACTCATCATCGCCCAGCCCAAACCACTGAAGATAGAAACTTGAAATTTGTGGAGGGTGTTGATCTCTCTCTCTCTCTCTCTTTTTTTTTTTTTTTTTTTTTTTTTTTTTTTTTTTTTTTTTTTTTTTGTATAGCTTATGGAACTTAACTACGGGGTTCGCGGGTCGTGGGTTTGAATCCTCCCTCGGGCATGGATGTGTGTCGTGTCCTTAGGTTAGTTGAACTTAATTTACGTAGTTCGCAAGTCTACGGATAGATCACCAACGTAGATTGGTCCCATAGAATTACATTTTTTTTTTTTTTTTTTTTTTGCTCAAATATTCAAGTGTTTGTAGAGCTTATGGGACTTAACTACGGGGTCATCAGTCCCTAAATTTACAAACTACTTATTAACTAGCTAATCCTAAGGACGGCACAAAAACCCATGCCCGAGGGGGGATTCGAACCCCCGACCGTAGTGACCGTGCAGTCCGTGACTGGAGCGCCTCAGTCCCCTCGGCCACCGCGGCCGGCTCTTACTCTGTAGGCGTCATTTCAGAAGCGATTTTTCGATATTCCGTCCGTAAGGGGGTGAAATAGGGGATGAAACGTTTTTTTGAAAATACCTAGCTATTTAGGCAATTTTGAAGCTAGAACTACAAAATTTCGTATTTTAATTCAGGGTTCGAATTTAAAAGACACGTGTTTCGGCATTTTTTTTAAAATTCGACAAATAAGAGGGTAAAATAGGTGACGCAAAAAATTCATTTTCAAAAATATGTTGCTGTTAACTCAAATTTTAAGCTACAACTACGAAACTTCGGATATGGAATCTTGGTCAGGATTAAAAATCCATGATTTTTACTATTTTTGGAAATTCAACAAGTAAGAGGATTAAATAGAGGATCAAAAATTCTTTTTGAAAACACGTTGCTATTGATACAATTTTGAAGCTAGAGCTACAAAAACTGATATTTGCATAGTTTGTTAGACGTTACAAAATACATATTTCGGTATTTTTGAAAATTCAACCATCAACGGGGTAAAATTGGAGAGAGGGTGTTTTTCGAAAATATATTGCTATTTAGGCAATTTTGAAGTTAGAACTACAAATTTTCGGATTTGGGGTTCGAATTTAAAAGACACGTATTTCGGCAATATATATATATTTTTTTTTTTTTTTTTTTTTTTTGAGTTTCGACAAATAAGGGGGTAAAATAGGTGACGCAAGAAATTGATTTTCAAAAATATGTTGCTGTAAACTCAAATTTCAAACTACAACTACGAAACTTAGGGTATGGACTCTTGATCAGGATTAAAAAGACAAGTGTTTCGGTATTTTTGGAAATTCAACAACTAAGGGGGTAAAAGAGGGGATCAAAAATTATTTTCGAAAACATTTTGTTGTCAAGACAATTTTGAAGCTATAGCTGCAAAAATTGGTATTTGTATTGTTCGTTATGATTTAAAAAATACGTGTTTCGGTATTTTGGAAATTCAACCATCAAGGGGGTTAAATTGGAGAGGGGATATTTTTCGAAAAACTGTTGCTATTTAGGCAATTTTGAAGTTATAACTATAAATTTTCGGATTTGGATTAGGGGTACAAATTAAAAATACACGTGTTTCGGTATTTTTGGAAATTCGCCCAATAATGGGGTGAAATACGAGATGCAAAAATTGATTTTCAAAAATATGGCGCTGGTAACTCAAATTTCAAGCTATAACTACGAAACTTAAGATATGGATTCTTCACCAGGATTAAAAAGAAACAACTGGTGCAGACCAATCAGCCTACGCTTGCGAAGCAGCGGGGGTCAGCTAGTCTCTATATATAAAAGGAAGTGTCCCGATTGACTTACTGACTGACTGACTCATCATCGCCCAGCCCAAACCACTGAAGATAGAAACTTGAAATTTGTGGAGGGTGTCGATCTTACTCTGTAGGCGTCATTTAAGAAGCGATTTTTCGATATTCCGTCCGTAAGAAGGTGAAATAGGGGATGAAACGTTTTTTGAAAATACGTAGCTATTTAGGCAATTTTAAAGCTAGAACTACAAAATTTCGGACTTTAATTCAGGGTTCGAATTTAAAAGACATGTGTTTCGGCTTTTTTGAAATTCGACAAATAAGGGGGTAAAATAGGTGACCTAAAAATTCATTTTCAAAAATATGTTGTTGTTAACTCAAATTTTAAGCTACAACTACGAAACTTCGGATATGGAATCTTGGTCAGGATTAAAAATCCATGATTTTTACTATTTTTGCTAATTCAACAAGTAAGAGGCTTAATTAGAGGATCAAAAATTCTTTTTGAAAACACGTTGCTATTGATACAATTTTGAAGCTAGAGCTACAAAAACTGATATTTTCATAGTTGGTTAGACGTTACAAAATACATCTTTCTGTATTTTTGGAAATTCAACCATCAACAGGGTAAAATTGGAGAGAGGGTGTTTTCGAAAATATATTGCTATTTAGGCAATTTTGAAGTTAGAACTACAAATTTTCGGATTTGGATTCGTGATTCGAATTTAAAAGATTCGTGTTTCGACATTTTTTGAAATTCAACCAATAAGGCGGTACAATAGAGGACGCAAAAAATTGATTTTCAAATATATGTTTCTGTCAACTCAAATTTCAAGCTATAACTACGAAACATAGGGTTAGGGACTCTTGATCAGGATTAAAAAGACACGTGTTTTGGTATTTTTGGAAATTCAACAACTAAGGGGCTAAAAGAGGGGATCAAAAACTCTTTTCGAAAACACGTTGTTGTCAACACAATTTTGAAGCTATAGCTACAAAAATTTGTATTTGTGTTGTTCGTTAGAATTAAAAAAAAAAATACGTGTTTCGGTATTTTTGGAAATTTTTGGAAATTCAACCATTGAATTGGAGAGGGGATGTTTTTCAAGAATTTTGTACTAATAAGGGAATTTTGAAGCTACAACCACAAAAATTGGTGTATGTTTTCTTGGTCAGAATTAAAAAGACACGTGTTTCGGTATTTTCAGAAAATTAATCAATTAGGGGGTGAAATAGGGGATGATACATTTTTTGAAAATACGTAGCCGCTAAGCCAATTTTGGTTCTGTTAACTCAAATTTCAAGCTATAACTACGAAACTTAAGATATGGATTCTTCGACAGGATTAAAAAGAAACAAATGGTGCAGACCAAACAGCCTACGCATGCGAAGCAGCGGGGTACAGCTAGTATACCTATATTTGTAGAGAATGGAATGGTACAGAAATATCGTAAAAGCGGTTCGGTGAACTTTACGCCGTGCACTTTTCCCTCTCGTGCGTCGCGTCGAGGGCACTTAAATTTTGCCTCATTTCTGTCATCTTTGACGTCTGATGTGACCGTAAAAACGTAGGTACCTCATATGAGGACTAATAATGCATGCTAGAATGTCTCCCAGATGACAGTGTTAGTCTTTGGGTTAACATAGAAAGAGAAAACAGAACTGACGAGAAAAAGTAGAAGTAGTAGTGAGACGAGCAAAATTGCTGGTTCCACTGGTTACTGGGTCGTGAAAGGAAAGGATGTCGTGAATAATATTGTTGTTTAAAAACGTTAGGTTTAGTTATGACTCGGTCATATACTGTGCGCGGGATTTTCGATCTTTTATGCAGGTTGCACGGTGAACAGCTGACGAGCGCGGGATATGTCAGCCACATTAACATTGAAGCAACGTGGACGGCGTGAGAAGTCACGGACAAAGGCCGACTCCAGTGAAAATGAACAACAATACTTTTTTTATAAAAAAGAAAATGAAACTTACTTTGTTATAGGAATATGTTTAGTCAAGGAAGTCGATGTGTAAAGGACATTTTCAAATAGTTGGACGTGACTATTGTGACTTGTTGTATTTATGTTGTTTCAGGAAGAGTTTGTTGTGAAAGTCAACATTCTGTTCACGTCTCTTTATTTTAAACATAATCAAAACGATAAATTAATTATTACAAGAAGATCCCTTTCACATGCAGAAGCTGGGATTATACTGAAGTCTATGATACCTAAATATTGCACGGTTACAAGATTTCCGAAGATTTTACAAGTCGACCAAATTTATTAAGATACGCCTACTTGAAAAGCAGTGGATATACAGCAAGTAGTGAGAAATACTCCATGGTAGGCCTTCAGATGAAAGACCATTGTTGTCTGTACATCGAAAAAAGAAACCCTATCAATCGGTACCCAACGAATCACGCTTCGATGGGGTATAACACTGGCCAGCCAATGCAAACAGTGTCATGATCGGGATAGACGACAGGAAACACGTTACACTTGAGGAAAGTGTAAATGTGCTGTGTGCCCTGAGTGCCCAAAACAATTTCATTGTACGAAAAGTATTTTTTGGTATTAGTAATAGATGTGCTGTGTAAAATGTAGTAGTTTTCGTACTCACTGTCATTACTGAGGACACCTCCCTATTGGTCTATGAATCTTTATTTTTAGATAATTTGTGATGAATTCTGCATAAGACAGTCCTTAAGTTATCAGAAATTTTGTTCATTATCGGGTTGATAATTCGTACATGAGAGGGTTAAAAGTGAATACCGTAGTAGTTATTAGATGTAGATTGCAATCCGCATCCCCGTGAACTAGCTTGCTATAGTGTTAGTTCCCTTCTACAATACCATTACCGTAGCAAATTAACAAGCTATTTTTCACAACGTTGACTGGAATACACTCTTTCGAATTCTCAAGATAGTAGGGGTAAAATAATTAAATAAAAATAGTAAGCTGAAAGTTACATTTAACTGGTACAAAAACCAGACAGCAATTACAAGATCCCAAGAACGTAAAAGGGACGTATTGGTTGGGAAGGGAAAACGACGGTTTGTTGCCTTGCCCCGATGTCATTCAATATGTACATTCAGCAAGCTATGAAGGAAATCAACGAGAAATGTGGAGGACTTGACATCCAGCAGAAAAAGAAATAAAAACTTTGTGGTTTGCCGATGAAACTGTAATTCTGTTAGAGACAGTAGAGGACCTGAAAAAGCAATTGAACGGAAGGGACGTCTTCTAAACTTCTGGCCTGCGGCGTCGTATATGTTATTTATTCCAAGGACGCTGCTTTTAAATAAATAATCTCGACAGGCCTGTTTCGGCGTGAATAATTGTTATGTTGTCTTTATGTCAACATAACTACATAACAACAACGTAAGAATTATTAAGAAAGTATAAAAACAGCTACATAAAGAACTAAAAGAACAGCGGGTCTATTACAAAAATGAGAATAACAGTCGCCGTATCAAATTGTGAAAACATTTTGCGAACGTGATTGTTATTCTCATTTTTAACATATACTAGTTCTCTGCTTTTCCAAAATGAAACTGTTTTCCAAACTTATTAATTTCTAATACACCTGCTAAATAAGAACCAAACACAGCATCTAAACAGCGATATTACAAGGAGAAGAAGAGGTACCAATTTAACGTGACGATGGCATTCACGCCGAAACAGGCCTGTCGAAATAAATAATTTATTTAAAAGCAGCGTCCTTGGAATAAATAATTCACAATGTCTCGAAATGTAATTGATACTGTCTGGAGGGGAGCGTATTTTAGATTCCTTGTTTAATATTTTGTCTATGCTTTTAAAGAAAGCCAATTTTTTGTTCTGTGGGTTTTTAAACTCAAATCTTTCAGGCGTTATATTTATTTCAAATTCCAGTTTTTTTTAAAGTCGCCCTTTAGGAGTTGAATTATTTTTTATTTTTTATTTATTTTTTTTTTAATCGTAAGAATGTTTGAGTTGGCCCAGGCGCGTTATTTATTTATATGTTAGCCCTTCAGGCATCGAGTTATTATTAACTTGTTGTTAAAACTCACCGTCAGGCTATGAAATTGTTATAACAAACAAACAAAATTAAGGTAGTCCCTGAGGCTTCATTTGAAACCAACCAATCTGATTTTTGGTTTATTAGTTTTAGTTAAAAATTTGTTTAAAACTAGCCCTTCAGATGTGAAACTATTTTTGTAACTGTGAATTTTGTTTTAAATGAGACATTCGGGCGTTTCTGGTATCTTAAAACAGCTAATGGTAAATTAGGCCTTCAGGCCTGGTGAATTTGATTTGCAAATTCTTGTAAAAAGGTTTATCAATTTTCTGTGCTGGTTGCAGATTAAATAAATTATATGTAAACTGTCCATTAATTATGTGCAAATGAATGGAAAACTGGCTGATTTGATCCTTTGGTTGCCTGGGACCGGGTCCTACGGAAAACAGAGAGCTTAGGGAAGGAGACGCTGGCAGTTGGGAAAATATCGCACGATAAGCCGCATCGCAGCTGTCAACAACTCATTCCTTACTTCATAATTATTTTGACAGATATACTACCAAGTGTACAATTTTCCCCCTAAGTGCTTGGGATATCCTGTACAATTAAAAAAAAATAAAAATAAAAATAAATAAATAAATAAAACTGGATGAATGTTCTACCTTTCAAATTTTGCATACGTGCTAAACACGAGACGAAGATTATCCATAACATTGCCACCGACTATAGCGCGATACAACACTCACATCACTGACGTCACTCTGTCTCGCGTGGTTACGTTGTTACGTGGCCACTCCCGCCGGAGATTCCAGTCCTCCAGTTTAAGTACTGTATAAGTCTAGGGACCGATCTCCTTAGCAGTTCGTTCCCTTAGCTTCACAAGTATGTGACCATTTTGAACTGACGTCACTGCCAATGGCCTTGAGACCTCGTTGTTCTACTTTCAGTTTTTATCCGGTGTATTTTTTCATGTGGCGGTGTACAGGGCTGTAACGTATCGGAAGTTACGCGGTAACCGTATCCAGCAATGAAATATAACCGTTAACGTTTAGGGATTATCGTTGTCGTTCGCGCTGCATGTAACATGTGACTTAAGCTACATTCACATATACCACAGATGCGACGCCACTGGTCGTGGCATACTGTACTGGCACTGCGTGTGTGAACTGCCAGGATTTGGTAGCATCACTGCAGGTACAGTTACATACAGGCTGTTTCACGTCGAATAGTAAATATTTTAGGATGTGATAGCATAGACGAATTACAATAAAATACTCCGTATAACATGTGTTCAATTTCCATAGAACCCAAACAAACTTAAAGCAAAAGCAAATGAGGACATTATCAGTGATTCGTCTGTCGGTTCTTGGTAGGACATCACCATATTTAATGAAAATCAATATTTTTGTGTATGTTCTATAATTTTATTTTTATTTAGTTAACCCGTTTAAGGTTTACAAGCCATTTTCAGACTTTTCAACCTGTACACCGAAAAGCTATTACACAAATAAAAATAAACTTGCAGAACATACATGAAGTAGTGGTATTAATTCAATATGATTGTTTTCTACGAAGAATCGATACAACAATCAGTCCCAATATCCTTATTTGCCATTGTTTTGCGTTTGTTTGGGTTACATTCTAACAGATGTATGTCTGTCCTCAATGAAAAGTGGACACATGTTGCATGATATTTTATTGCAATTTGTCTTTACTGCCAGCTCCTAAAATGTTTACTTTTCCTCCTTTACACCCTCTGTATTGTGGTCTATGTTGTTTTGGACACGCCCGGAAGAACAGACACTACAAAAATATACTTAAATGTCTACGTGTTGAAGGCGTAACTTTCATTTCTTCGCGACGTTGTGGTAATGAGGTATGGCCAGCATAAATGAAGGAGATTCTTCCTTTTTCAGCTACACTTGAAAAGTACGAGAGTTGGAACTTTAATAGTGGCAACACTGCTGTGGAGACAGTACGCAACGGAATCTAGTATTGTCGCTAATAGCACAGGTTGTTGACATACCTACCTTACCTCTGGGTAAATGGATCCCCCGACCCACGTCACCGGTGTGTACACAATCGAGGGAAACACACACTTGCGAGCAAGCGGTCTAACGTAACGGTGTCACTACGTTTTCGAAACGGAACAATGGAGTTGGGTCAAGATGCGAAAAAATGCATCACGATGGGTTCTGCATGAAGTGCTCTATCGGCAGTTCAAATGTTTGTCAAGCTTAAGGGATGTAACTGCGGGGTCATCAGTCCCTAAACTTACAAACTACTTACTTTATACTAAAGACGGAACAAACATCCATGCCCGAGGGGGGATTCGAACGGCCTCGCGCATCTTAGCATAGCGCCTCAATGCGCTCGGCTGCTGTCGGCACTCTCTCACTCAAAGACGACGTGGGCTTCTACGCTTCCGTGCTGTACTTGTCCCTTCACTATCACATCAGAAACTGTGGATCTAGGGATGTTGAGGTGTATGGAAATCTCTTTATCGCCGGCCGCGGTGGCCGAGGGGACTAAGGCGCTCCAGTCACGGTCCGTACGGCCACTACGGTCGGGGGTTCGAATCCCCCCTCGGGCATGGATATTTGTGCCGTCCTAGTTCGTAAGTAGTTCATAAGTAGTTTGTAAGTTTAGGGACTGATAGCCCCGTAGTCAAGTCCCATAGACTTTACAAACATTTGAACATTTGAAATCTCTTTATCAGACGTCTGACATAAATGACACCCAATCACCTGATAATAATCGAAGTCCTGAGCGCGCTATTCTGCTCTCTCACGATGTCTAATGACTACTGCGTACGCTGATATGTCGTACAAGGCGTCCCACATGAGTGCTAATAATTTTATTATTTTAAAAATATTACTAAGAAATGTTCAAATGTTTGTAAAGCTTATGGGACTTAACTAGGGGGTCATCAGTCCCTAAACTTACAAACTACTTATGAACTACTTACGAACTAGGACGGCACAAATATCCATGCCCGAGGGGGGATTCGAACCCCCGACCGTAGTGGCCGTGCAGATCGTGACTGGAGCGCCTCAGTCTCCTCGGCCACCGCGGCCGGCTATTACGAAGAGACGGCCGTTTTGTCCGTCGCCGTTCCGCTGATGCGCCAACGGTCTACATCTACATGCGATACTCTGCAAATCACATTTAAGTGCCTAGCAGAGGGTTCATCGAACCACAATTATACTATTTATCTCCCATTCCATTCTCGAATAGCGCGCGGGAATAAAGAACACCTGAATCTCTCTGTTCGAGCTCTGATTTCTCGTATTTTATTCTGATGATCATTTCTACCTATGTAAGTGCGAGACAACAATATATTGTCGCATTCGTAGTAGAATGTTGGCGATTGGAGTTTCGCAAGTAGCCCACGCCGCAGCGATAAGCGCCGTTGTTGTAATGATTCCCATCCCAGATCCTGTATCATTTCCGTAACGCTGTCTCCCCTTGTATCGTGACAATACGAAACGAGCTGCCCTTCTTTGGACTCTTTCGATGTCCTCCGTCAAACCCACCTGATACGGATCCCACACTGGGCTGCAATACTTCAGAAATGGACGGACAAGCGCAGTGTATGCAGTCTCTTTAGTACTTCCGTTGCATCTTTTAAGGGTTCTGCCAATAAAACGCAGTCTCTGGTTCGCCTTTCCCACGACATTATCTACGTGTTGTTTCCAGTTTAGGTCTGAAGTAATAGTAATTCCTAGGTATTTTGTGGAGTTTGCGGCCTTCACATTTGATTGATTTAGGTTGTAAACAAAGTTTAACGGATTTCTTTTCGTACTCATGTGGACGACTTCACACTTCTCATTATTTAGAGTCAATTGCCAATTTTTACACCATACTGATATCTTATTCAGATGTTTCTGCAGTTGGTTTTGATCTTCAGATGATTTTACTAGACAGTAAATGACGGCGTCATCTGGAGACAACAGTCGACCTCTTCTCGCCGGAACAGGCCGAATCGTCATCAGCAAAGCCGGCCTGCCAATCAGATCACACCGCTGTATTACCTGACGTGCGAGAATTCGGGCTGTCGGAGCCGCGGTTGAAACGCATCACTTTCTTCTGTTCCGAGACGCCTACCAGAGCAGACGCTTTCATGGCTCAGTTTCGTTACCTGTCCATTTTCCCTTCTCTTTCGAGATGGGTCTGGGGTCACTTGAGCTACCTTCTCTCGCCCCCCCCCCCCCCTAGCAATCCTACGTATTCCCCCATCAAGAAATAAACCTATATGGTATAGTGCTCAAAATCTGAACGCTATCTTTTAATTGCATGGCCACACCGCTTTGCATGCCTGACTACACCTCAGGTAGGGTGTACAGTGGAGTACCAGACAGTAGGTGGCAGCACATTGCACCTAATATGAAAAACGTATATTTTTGGGCATATCCGGATACTTTTGATCACATAGTATAAGTTCTTGTTCGTTTATTTTTTATGCTATTCCTTGGCCCACATGGATGTTGACTTTGGTCCCTTGGTGAGCTGCGATTGCGACACACCGCCTTCGAGGTATGCGCAATGAATTAGGAATGTCGCCTTATTCCTGGCCGTGAAGTTATGCGAGTTGTTTATGACATTCGTGCTTCCCCGTTTTTCCCACTTCTTCTCTCCCGAAGAAACAATTGGAATGTCTCCCTACACACGTCTGTTACCAACGTCCAATGATTACAACGTAAAGACTGCAAGACTCTGCACTGCCGAGAGTGTGAGAAAATATTACCGAGACGTACCGCGACATTGCCGCGTGACACAGACGCCTTTCAGGGACTTGGGCGGCCGCGCTCGACACCGTCTATATACAAGGCTTCACAACACGTCCGTGTCACGTCACACCTATAGGCAGCTCACTGGACGGCTCTACGAGCCAGCATTCTCCAAAATTATTGAAAAGGTAATGTACAAGCAGCTTCTCAACCACTTAACCACAAATGACATATTGTCTAGAACACAGTTTGGATTTCTGATAGGTTCCGGTATCGAGAAGGCTATTTACACTTACAGTGAGAATGTACTTAATTCATTAGATAATAAATTGCAAGCAGCAGGTATTTTCTGTGATTTGTCAAAGGCATTTGATTGTGTGAACCATAACATCCTTTTAAGTAAATTAGAATTCTATGGAGTCACGGGAAATGCTGCAAAATGGTTCAAGTCGTACCTCACTAACAGGAAACAAAGGGTGTCAGTGCAAGTGACTAGTGAATTAAGCCAACAGTCATCATCGGATTGGAAAGAAATTACATGTGGTGTCCCACAAGGATCCATCTTAGGGCCATTGCTTTTTCTTGTGTACATTAATGACCTCTCATCAGTTACACTACCAGAAGCAGAGTTCGTTTTGTTTGCAGATGATACAAGTATTGCAATAAAAAGTACGTCAAGCATAGTGATAGAAAGGTCTGCTAATGATATTTTCATGAACATTAATAAATGGTTTAAAGCAAACTCTTTGTCATTAAACTTTGAAAAGACGCACTACATGCAGTTCAGAACATGTAAGAGATTTCCTGACAGTCCAAAAACGTGTAATACGTATTATTTGTGGAGTAAATTCACGGACGTCTTGTAGAAGCCTCTTCAAAGAACTGGGTATATTAACTACTGCCTCTCAGTATTCCTTAATGAAATTTGTCATAAATAATATATCCCTTTTCCCAACAAACAGCTCAGTTCATACATACAATACTAGAAATAAAAATGATCTACACAAGAACTTAAAAGCACTTACTTTAGTTCAAAAAGAGGTCCAGTACTCAGGAACACACATTTTCAATAATTTACCATCAAGTATAAAAAATTTAGCTAGAAATAAAGATCAGTTTAAGAGGAACCTAAAAGACTTTCTAGTGGCCAACTCCTTCTACTCCATTAGTGAATTTCTAAATTGAGCCAAATGATGCATGCACTCATACTACATTAGTATTATTATATTATCAGCCAAAGAAAAAAAAACCTAAAAAATTTATGTATCTGTATTTATATTATAAGTGTATGTATTTGTATTTATATTATTAGTATTATGTATTATTGAACTTGTAAATTTTGTTTCTTGACATGTTCCACATCCACGAGGATCCCCTCAACATGGATCTACGGAACAAATATCTAATCTAATCTAAACGAGGCAGTGGGCTGTGCCAGCCACTCATCGCCGGCAGCTATCCGTGTGACGTGACGTAACGCAGACTTGTTGTGAGGCCTGGTATCTAGACGGTGCTGCCACACTGCAGTGAGTTGGACACGGAGACAGCACGGCGTATTCCTTCCTGCTGCTGCCGACGAAAATCGCCTAGGCAGAGTCGCGGCACTCCCCCAGTGGGCTCACGGTTCTTTCGTGAGTACATACCTGGCGAACACGAGTCCCCGAGCTAATGCAGTCTTTCTTCCTTCTTTCCTCCATGTACTGCATTTCCTTTCCCTTCCCTCCTTTCGTATCCTCACTTCTTCCCCTCCCATGCGGGAACTGATGACCTTAACAGTTCGGTCCCCCGTGTCAAACAAACGACCACCTGTCGAGAAACAAGAGGACGGCGCGTTGTGACGCCAGCTGGTCACATTTAACGAGCCTGCCAGTAAAGGCTGCCACAGTAACGATAGCCTGCCAGTGGCTTCTCGCGCACTTCGGCCAGCCTCTAATTAAAAAGTGTGAGCCGCGGATTAAGAGGCGCCACCGACGCTGGCAGCGACGGCGCCTGCATTCAAAACGCGACCAACTTTCGCCACACTTGTGGCCGACGATTGCAAATTATCGCAATGTTCCACACGGCCGCAGTTTCATGAACGCTCAGTATGAATGCAGTGCATGAACCTCCATGTCGAGCGCAGCACTTCCAACTTTTAAAGTTCAAGGAGTCGACAAAGTAATATGAAAACCTAACACATGCACACACACACACACATACACACACACGCACACAATAGTTAGTAGTAAGGACTTGCCCCACAACTGGCTTAAACGGCAGCTGCAACTCCTCAGCGAAAAGATCTGTAAGGAGTCTTCATACAATGCTCAAAACAATTAAGGAATCAGGTAAGGCATCATACGTAATATAAATATGGTAACGTATTTAATTTCGATATTATTTACGGTTGTTATTTGTGTGTGATACAGTACGATATTTTGTTGTCTCAATTCCTTACTTGGGGTTTACATGTCGTTTTCGTAGAGCGAGGCACCATGGGGCTAGCATAAAAGTGGAAGTCATTTTCGTTGCCCTGTAATATGGTGTGTGATCACCTCTGACGGCCAATACAGTTGCACACCAACGTCGCATGGACAGTGTGAGATTATCAATCAGTCCTTGGCGGATATTTGGCCATTATTCTACGAGTGCAATATACATCTCTGCAACCGTTGTGGAGCTGCTGGTGGGGCTACAATATGAGTGCATTCCAGACATCCTCAATGGGGTTTAAGTGCGGTCAACAAGCTGACCATTCGTTGAATTCCCAAAGCTTCAAACATGTCGTCCACCAGTACAGATCTGTGTGGACGAGCGTTGTCGTCCACCAGAAGGAACCCATCTCCGATGGCACCAATGTATGGCACAACAAAAAGACGAAGGATCGCGTCTCTATACCTGTGAATAGTCAAAGGGCCATTCTGGACAAAACAGAGGTCCGTACGTCTGCCGATACTGACTCCTGCCCACACAACGATACGGTGATGTTTCCTGCACGTAAGCAGGACTGTTCCACTTTCTCTCGTTTACAGAACGACTATCTACATCTACATACATACTCCGCAATTCACCGTAAGGTGCGTGGCGGAGGGTACACTGTACCTGTATGCTATTACAGTCAGTTACAGACGACACCCTCCCATACACCACAGCATCATCAGCAAACAGCCGCAAATTACAACTTACTCTGTCCATCAGATCATTTATATACATAGAAAATAATAGCGGTCCTATCACACTCCCCTGGGGCACGCCTGTCAAGATGTCATGTGAGAAAAGGGCAAGCTGAGTTTCACATGAACGATGTTTCCGAAACCCGTGCTGATTCATAGAAAGAAGCTTTTCCGTTTCAAGGAAATTTACTATATTCGAACTGAGAATATGCTCTAAAATTCTACATGAAATTGATGTCAATGATATTGGCCTGTAATTGTGTGGGTCAGTTCTCTTTCCTTTCTTATAAACGGGAGTCACCTGCGCTTTTTTCCAATCACTAGGAACTTTGCGCTGAATTAAAGATTCGCTATAAATGCAAGCTAAGTACGGGGCCAATGCCGCAGAATAAACTTTGTCAAATAGAACTGGTGTTCCATCCGGACCAGCAGACTTTTTCGTATTTAGCTCTCTCAGCTGCTTCTCTACACCGGAAATACCTATTGCTATGTCCCCCATTTCGGAATTAGTACGTTGATCAAATGATGGTATATTTGTGCGGCCCTCCTGCGTGAAAGATTTGTCCGACTGAACACAATCTTACCTGTGAACAGAGCCCGGCGCCATTCGTTATGACTCCGTCCAGTGTCTGCGGCTTAAACGTTGTCGTGCTTTCAATGCGACACACTCACCATAGGCGTCCGTGCGCAGAAGGCACATTTCCGACGGCGGTTTCCGACTGTTTGTGTTGATATTACGCGTCCTGATGATTCATGGAGGCTGCGTCTGAGTGCAGCTGAGTTGCATTCAGCGTCCTGTCTCGACGGACTGTTATCGTAGATAACGGTCATCTCTCGCTGACGACCTTGGCCTCGCCTTCTTCTAAAGGTTTCTGCTGTGTGAAATCGCGTCCAGGTCCTGGAAATTATACTGTGGGACACTGCAATAGTTGCAGCCACCACTATCTGTGTCTGTCCCGCTTCAGACCTTTCTACGACTCTCCATACCGTAGCTTCGCATGTGCACTACCCCGCTCATTACACTATCAGAACACAACTGCTTCTATAATTCGTTTGGTGAAGTCAACACCTATCCCGTTTGCAACAACTCTGTTATTACTGCCATCTCGGTTGCCGTAATCTCGTTGTCTCTTGTCTGTAGAACCGTCAGAAAGACGTCGAATCATTTCATTTCAAATGTTCAAATGTTTGTTAAGCTTATGGGACTTAACAACGGGGTTATCAGTCCCTAAACTTACAAACTTCTTATGAACTACCTTATACTAAAGACGGCACAAATATCCATGCCCGAGGGGGTATTCGAACCTCCGACCGTAGTGGCCGTGCAGAACGTGAGCAGCGTGCCGCAGACCGCTCGGCCACCGCAGCCGGCTCTCTACTAATCGCCTAAATGTTTTGACCAGTGTAGTTTCCAACAAAATGTTATCCATCTTTGTACCAAAACATTCCCCTATTATTATAAATGCGACATAAAGTCGTCTGAAGGCAGGCGACCATGATGAAATGAATTGCTAGTGTTGCGAAAAGCTGATTAGGTTATTTGCAAATATATGTGTATGTAACAACATTTTTAAATGCAAGTATTTCTATATGTGTGGCTACGTCACAAAGGAGACACAAATCTGAAGATGGTAATTCCGAACGCGACATTGAAGTCGCACTGTACATGAAGTGTGGTCTGCAATAAAAAAAAATTGCGACTTAACCAGCTTTTCGCAGAACTACTTATTCATGTACCAATTACTTCAACGATGTGTATTTGATCCTTACTCCTTGCCCCAAAACTCTCCATAAAGGTCCAATTACGTTGATACATGGTGATTTTGTTACCGAGAGGATATGTTGGATAACTTTGTAAGATGTACGAAGTAGTCTTTTGATCTGTGTGTGTGTGTGTGTGTGTGTGTTGTCACATTTTCATTTGGAATACGTCAGAGTATGTTACCAACGTGTTAGTTGTAGTAAACAGTACCAAATGTTGCCAAGATCGCTATTTTATTGTCTGCATGACTAGTTTCGATAATACACAGTTACCATCATCGGATCATCTGTTTCAGACACAACATTTTTGACAAAACAACAAAATGTCTAAAACAGATGCTCGGATGTTGATAACTGTGTACTACTGAAATTAGTCATCGAAACAATAAAATATCGATCTTGGCAAAATTTGTTACTAATTACTTTCGATCGCCCCTTAAAACACGATAAAATTAATTTTAGTAAATAGTTGTCGATGATGATGTGATATTGATTCACAGCCGTCCGACCAATGGCGGTAACGACAGAAACCAATGAATATCACGATATCTTCGAGCAAATCACGACAGAAGCCTCTCGGCATTGTACTGTAAGTAGCAAGCGTGTCGTATGGTAAGGTTCTTTTTGGATTTTCCGGTTGTTGGTAGAAATCAAATGATGATTCATCGGGCCATACCACGTACTTCCAGTCACGAAGCGTGCAGGTCTTATGATCGAGACTGCACTGTCTGCAGCTTTGCACTGGCTTCCGTTATTAACAGTTTTGCGACTAAGCCCTTCCTTCGGTGTTAAGTTCCAGCCAGTGGCGACTAGTGCTAGTGCTTCAGATGACTGGTAGAGACGGATGTTGACAGTTTGATAGTGGCGCCGTCCCCCCCCCCCCCCCCAGCTCGATGTCCAAAGATAAAATTTGGCGCACCTCAGTAGGTGGCGTCGGGAGAAAGCGACCCGGTTTGCCCCCCACCCCTTTCCATAGATATATTTTTATTAAAGGATCTGGATATGTCTTACCTCGAGTTGTTTGCGCTTGCTTCAATTCTAGCTGAGGCGTCAGCCTACCAAGCTTCTTTAATTCACACTTTTGTTCCAAGCTTAAAGCTCAGTAATTTGTTTCTAAAAGATACTGAACGTTGTTCATTTTTCGTTGATAATAAACACCAAGAACATATGAATATGCACATTGTAACGATACTGCTCACCCCCTCATCTCAATGTTACCGTACGATACCGTCTGCCTGGTCCTCATCTCAATGTCGTCCTACGATACCGTCTCCGTCGGATCCGGAATCGTGTGGTTCAATAGTGATAAAAGTTGCGTCTGAAGTTAGTGTAAAACGATATAGCCAGCCTAGGAATCAGTGTAGGACAGTGTCTCGGTGATACTGTGATAAAAACAAGTGATAATTAATGAAATCTAAGAGATTTGTATAAGACGTTTCCAGACAGTTCTATAAACAATAGTTTTGTCATTGTATGTTATTTCAAGGCTTAAACAGATGAATTGTAAAATCTTTTGTAAAAAACAAAAAGAAATGAAAATTAATAGCATTGTATGTTAGGCTCATAAACAAGTTGTGTTGACCAGCTAGTTGTGTTATTTCGACTATTACATTAATTATCAATATTGAATTCTTTGTATATATTGACTGACGAGAGATTTGGAGTATATTTTGTGAATGGCCATGAGATTTGATAGTTCAATATATGTTTGGGACATGTATGATGTACTCATTAACTAATTGACATTTAAAATCGCACTTCGTTGTCAACAGAAAGATCGGAAATTTCGTCTTAAAAATACATGCGCCATCTAAAATTATTGTATGTATAGTTTTCATTTTATATTGTGATTATTTTTGTGTACATGAAATGTTTTCTTTGTGTGTTTGTTAATTATAAATTAGTATATTCAATTGTTATGAACAATGCGTAATGTAAGGTCATTATTGCCGATGATGTATATTTGCCTCACCGCCTTGCGTGGGGGAGTTAGAGTTTCAGTCATTTGTCATTTGCTCTGGAAGCTATGCCAATCTGTGTTTTGAAATGGAAGTACTACCGTTCTGGTGCTTTGCATTGTTTTAAATTTGTAATGTTTTGGCGGAGAAGGAGTTTAATTTCAAATTAAAGAAGAAGTGAAAAATTGTACCTACGAGTTTTTATTTCTACCACGACGCCCAAGGAGAATGATACAGCGAGCAGAACCCCCATACGTCGGAATGTTGACAAGATGAGTATTATGTTGGAAAGTGGTAGAAATAAACTGTAATTACTCAAAAATATACTAAAATGTTATAACATGAACACTAAAACGCAGTAAGTAAATGATTACATCGTTAAGTGACTGTAACAAAATGAATCTCTTACGATGAAGAGACAAGATACCTTCGTGTTACGTGACACTGTAAGCAGCACCCTCTCGTAACCTTACGCATGCGCAAAGGCTGTAAAGTATTTGCTACAACGAAGAGTATAAATTTAAATTACCTTCAAAATCTCGACAGATTTGCTAAAACGTCCAAAGATATGTGACAAGTAAGGATACAAAAGTCATTGTTGATAAAAAGAATATTGGGTTTTAAAAAAATTGTTTGCAGTCGGTCTCGTATCCAGTACCTTGGACGGCGCAACGCGATGGCGCTAACCACACGGCCACTCTTGTAGGCTGGACAGTAGTCACCACATTATTATTCATAATGCGATATCTGGAGGCTTATTCAGTTGATGCATCTTTAATTTATAATTATAAAATATTTTTCGACAAATGACTTGTTTTTGATAAATCTTCAATGTGTCGAAAACAAACATGAGGGCTGATTTTGCCTTAATGAGGATTTTCCGATGCAGAAGGCGAGGTGCGCAGTAGCTCCATTGTTTTCGCGTCGGAACCATTCGTGCGAAACCGACGGAACTCGAGTAGCCAGGAACTGGTGCCTCTACCAGCTCCAACGCCAATGTTAAAAGGGGCGTTTCCCCTCGCCCCTCCTTGCCGAGGGAGCGCCCAAATGCTGCCTCCAGGGGGTTCAGAAGAGAATCTGAACCTCATCCGCGCATGCGCATTGCAACGATGCGGCCACTGCCGCCTATATTAATCTGCCGTGCTACGAATTATATATGTGCTATCTCCGCGACTTTCCTCATGCGATACGATTACATTGAATCTGCATATAAAATGATCTGAATGAAGAAAGAAACGAAGAATGAGAGTTTAAAAACACGTTTTATTTTATTTATTTATTTACTTTTTTCTGGGGGTTCACTGAACCAGTGAACACATAGAACGATGCGCCGCCACTGGTTCCAGTTGCACTGTTTTCATGCAGACAGTATTACTCAGTGCTGAATTTTTTATGTTGTCTGGCCGTAATCGTTCTCGTCGGTCGTCGTCAGTTGATTTCGCATTGCGCCCACAGCTCCTCTTAGCCAATGGCGTTTAATCTTGTTTTGTGCGGATTCTGTCGCTACTGAAACTTTAAACAGTGCAGTAGTTTTGGACACGGATGCTTCTGATAACTGCACACCACCGAGTGGGTCTCTCTTGAAGTTAGAGATGGACTCATTTTCACCGATAACTTGTGTTGACCGCTGCAGGACGAAACGTAGCATATACTTCAAGATAACGTCCAAGACTTCATACATCGATTTTGCACTGCAGTCGTGTTTCGGTGCGCAGTTGGAACAAGATGTTGTCCTACATCTACATATATACTCCACAACCTACCGTTAAGTTCGTGGCGGAGGGTACACTGTACCACTCCCAAATAGAACGAGGGAAAAATAATTTCTATATGCCTTTTTACGAACCCTAAAGTCCCTTGTCTTTGTGATCATTACGTGAAATGTAAGTAGGCGGCAGGAAGATCGTACTACAGTTAGCTTCAAATTCCGGGCCTCTAAATTTCCTCGAAAAGAACGTCGTCTTTCCTCCAGCGATCCCCATTGAGTTGCCGGAGCATTTCCGTGACACTCGCCATTCATCGAACATACCGGTAACGAACCTAGCTGCTCGCTTCTGAACTGCCTCTATGTCTTCCTTTAAACTTACCTGTTGCGGGTCCCAAATACTTAAACAGTACTCAAGACGTGGTCGTACAAGCGTTTAATACGCGGTCTGCTATACAGGTGAAGTACATCTTCCCAAAATTCTCCCAATAAACCGAAGTCGGCTGTCCGCCTTACTCACAACTGTCCTTACATGCTCGTTCCATTTCATATCGCTCTGCAATGTTCCGACAAGATAATTGAACGACGTGACTGCATCAAGAAGCTCACTGGTTATGCTGTATTCGAACATTATGGGATTGTTTTTTCTACTCATGCGCATCACCTTACATTTTTCTACATTGAGAGCTAGCTGCCATTCTTCACACCAACTAGAAATGTTGTCTAAGTCATCCTGTATGCTATTACAGTCAGTTACAGACGACACCTCCCATACACCACAGCATCATCAGCAAACAGCCGCAAATTACAACTTACTCTGTCCATCAGATCATTTATATACATAGAAAATAATAGCGGTCCTATCACACTCCCCTGGGGCACGCCTGACGATACACTCGTCTCCGATGAACACTCGGCGTCGAGAACAACGTACTGCGTTCCATTACTTAGGAAGTCTTCCAGCCAGTCACAAATCTGTGACGCAATTCCATATGCTCGTATCTTCGTTAGCAGTCTGCAGTGTGGCACCGCGTCGAACGCGTTTTTGAAGTCGAGAAAAACACAATCCGCCTGTTGCCCTTCGTCCATGGCTCGGAAGATGTCATGTGAGAAAAGGGCAAGCTGAGTTTCACATGAACGATGTTTTCTAAACCCGTGCTGATTCACGAAAAGAAGCTTTTCCGTTTCAAGGAAATTTACTATATTCGAACTGCGAATATGCTCCAAAATTCTACATGAAACTGATGTCAACGGTTTTGGCCTGTCATTGTGTGGGTCAGTTCTCTTTCCTTTCTTATACACGGGAGTCACCTGCGCTTTTTTCCAATCACTAGGAACTCTGCGCTGAATTAAAGATTCGCGATAAATGCAAGCTAAGTAGGGGGCCAACGCCGCAGAATAGTCTTTGTAAAACCGAACTGGTATTCCATCCGGACCAGCAGACTTTTTCGTATTTAGCTTCCTCAGCTGCTTCTCTACACCGGAAATACCTATTGCTATGTCCCCCATTGCAAGCAATGCAATCTGGACTATTCCATAAGTTCGTATATTCGTTAGCAGTTTGCAGTGTGGCACCGCGTCAAATGCCTTTCCGAAATCGAGAAAAACACAATCTGCCTGTTGACCTCCTTCCAAGGCTCGCAAGATATATGAGGAAAGAACAAGCCGAGTTTCACACGAACGATGTTTCCTAAACCCGTGCTGGTTCGTAGAGAGAAGCTTTTGCGTCTCAAGGAAATTTATTACATTCGAGCTGAGAATATGCTTTAAAATGTTACAGGCAACTAATGTCGACGATATTGGCGTGTAATTGTGTTTTACTCCCGCCGCACAGTTGTGCAGTGTTGCCAACTGCAGCTCTTCGGCTGGCACTTGGTCGCCCCCCCCCCCCTCCAGCAGGGCGGTGTGGCTGCCCCCAGGCGTGGCTCGTTGCCTTCAGCCCCCAGCCTGCGCTATATCCTCCCCCCCCCTCCCCCCTACCCCCCTCCCCCGCATGAAGTGCTCCTCCTCCCGCGACGCTCCTCTGCATGTCCCGCAGGGCTGCCACCCTTGCGGATGGAGTGATAAATAATGGCCGACAAGAGGCGCTGCCGCCGGCGGTGTCTCTAGACGGCGCTTCCCTGCCCCCTTCCCTCTCCCCCACTAACGTCTCTACCGTAGGGGCGCAAGGGGCACAGGACCAGGGCCCCCAGCCCGATGGGGCCCCGTGAAACTTGTTCCTTTCTCCTAGGCAATTACCTTTTTAAAATGACTTTTTGTCGCACTTCTCTCTACATATAAAAGGAAGTGTCCTGATTGACTGACTGACTCATCATCGCCCTGCCCAAACCACTGAAGATAGAAACTTGAAATTTGTAGAGGGTGTTGATCTTACTCTGTAGGTGTCATTTAAGTAGCGATTTTTCGATAATCCGTTCGTAAAGGGGTGAAATAGGGGATGAAACGTTTTTAGAAAATACGTAGCTATTTAGGCAATTTGTAAGCTAGAACTACAAAATTTCGGATTTTAATTCAGGGTTCGAATTTAAATGATACGTGTGTTGGCATTTTTTGAAATTCGACAAATAAGGGGGTAAAATAGGTGACGCAAAAAATTGATTTTCAAAAATATGTTGCTGTTAACTCAAATTTTAAGCTACAACTACGAAATTTCGGATATGGACTCTTCATCATGATTAAAAAGTCGTGTTTCAGTATTTTTGGAAATTCAGGAACTAAGGGGGGTAAAAGAGGGGATCAAAAATTCTTTTCGAAAACACATTGTTGTCATGACAATTTTGAAGCTATAGCTACAAAAATTGGTATTTGTAATGTTCGTTATGATTTAAAAAAAAAATACGTGTTTCGTTATTTTTGGAAATTCAACCATCAAGGGAGTTGAAGTGGAGAGGGGATGTTTTTCGAAACTATGTTGCTATTTAGGCAATTTTGAAGTTAATATTACAAATTTTCGGATTTGGATTCGGGGTTCGATTTTAAAAGACACGTGTTTCGTTATTTTTAGAAATTAGACTAATAAGGGGGTGAAATACAGGATGCAAACATTGATTTTAAAAAAATATGTTGCTGTTAACTCAAATTTCGAGCTATAAATACGAAACTTAAGATATGGATTCTTCATCAGTATTAAAAAGAAACAACTGGTGTAGAACAACCAGCCTACGCATGCGGAGCAGCAGGAGTTCAGCTAGTTCATTATAAAGAACCGGAAATTGTCTCGAAACGTGTCATATATAGTGTGGCAAGTGACGTGTTTTGCTGTCTGCTTTCAAAATCGTAGTTATTGTTGCGGGCCTTAGCTACAGAAGACACGGCGACACTTTTGTAGTAGAGCTTGTGGCAGTCTGTTTCGGATGTAACTTGGCGGAACATTGTGTCCAGTAGCGGCCTTCACACGACGCCACACGGGGCTGCTGTTGACCGGCCGAGCAGCGGGTAGGCTAGAGCACTAGATATACCGAGCTGAACAATCCGCCTTTTTGAATCCCAATCCGACAACAGTTTTGCATGCTTCCTGTGGTGTAGCGAATATTTCATCATTTTATTGTTTTACAGTGTGGAATGGTTGGTTGTGCTGCTCCTAACAGCTCAAATAGTAGAAGACATGGTCCCATAAGTTTTATCGATTTCTTTCAAACATAGATAGGTGCAAAAGGTAGCTTGTAAATACCAGACGCTAAATATTAATGCCAAATTTGAGCAACTATCTGTGTATCGTTAAGAGCATTTTTTTATTTGTATTACAAACAGTAATGCTCACAGAAAGGTATTAATGGAAATACAGGCCTATACATCTAAGCAATGGTTTATTTGCTACAGATTGTTAACATAACACGACGTTCAGTCTGTTGAAAGTAAGCTACTTTTATTCATTTTATTTAGGAGCTATTGTAAGGGCTGTTAACTGTATTCTACGTGAAGCACGAGTGCAGCTTGCGTAACCCAGCTAGTGCTTTTTAAATTATATTATTTCGCATTACTTCATTGTTTAATTTAAATGTGTCTCTCAACACGGAAATATATAGGCCTAAGCCATGCTATGGACAGGATGTCTGGAAAAAAAAAATTTCGCAAAAATTTTGAACAGGAAGGAAATCGTTCATGAAAGGCATTAAATTCAAAACTTATCCTGCAACATTCACTTTGTTTTAAAGTGCATGCTACCAGAGAGACTTTATTTACTCGTTATCTAACGAAACCAGCCGTTCAAAGTTATTAAACACATTTTGACGTAAAATCTTCTCTGAAATATGGTCTGCGTACAATATGCAAGTCTTTAGAGGGTTGGAGGGGGGGATACGGGAAGTACAATTCACTATTTAACATTATTCCCAACTGTTTCCAAATGCAATACTTGGTTATCGTAAACGTATGTGGACGTACCATTTATACTCCAGAAAATACGATAATTATAATGTATTTTAAATATATGTGGTAAATATTTAGAACGGCATCATATGCCTTACTTTGGAATGTAAGTGTATCATATCTCTAAATATTCCATCAGTAACTTTTAAGTTGCTAGCCTCTTACAGTCAAATGTAACCAAATAAATTTACTATCCTGTGCGTTAGGAAAGTATATTTAATGACCTTCAGAGCATGTTGAAAAGCGTAAGACCTTCGTAGCCAAGTACTATTCAATAAGCGTGGGTACCTCGGCAGATCTCTCCCATGTTGACCAGCTAACTTTCATCGTCGGTACGTAAAGATGGCCAGCCTGTTGAAAAAATTTTTGCAATTTTTGTCTTTGGAGGAGCATAGGGCTGAAAGTATAGAAGATACTGTTATGAAGTTTTTAGATAGCTTTGACATTTCCATAAAAGATTGCCGCGGACAGAGCTATGATAATGCAGCAAATATGGCTGGAAAGTATTCAGGTCTTCAGCCAAGAATAAAAGAAAATGTGACTTTGCTATTGTTGTACCGTGTGCCATACATTCACTAAATGTAGTAGGTATTCAGGCGGCTGCATGTTTCTGAAGCAATAGCATACTTCCAGTTTGTCCAAAACTTTTTCACTTTTTTTCTGCTTCGAACAATCGATGGAAAATTTTTAAAGAATGTTTAGGTGCAAATAAAGTTCTGAAGTCCCTCTCTGAAACCAGATGGTCTGCTCGTGCTGACGCTCTTAACGCTTTGCATAATGGCTACAATGATATTTTTGGAGCTTTAAAATCAATTAGTAGCAACACTGATCAGCCAGTGGAATCAAGAAAAGAAGCTCAAAGCCTTTGCAAGAAAATGAAAAAACTCGAGACGATTCTCCTAACGGAGATATGGAATGACCTTTCGAGAACTATCAACAACACAAATGTAACTTTACAAAGTAGTACCGTCACAATGAACATTAACAATAGCAAAACAAAAATAATGGAAGGCGGACTTAGAAAATCAGGCGATGCTGAAGGAATTAGATTAGGTAACGAAACAATGAAGGTGGTAGATGAGTTTTGTTACTTGGGTAGTAAAATAACATGCGATGGTCGCAGTACAGAGGATATAAAATGCAGAATGGCAATGGGAAGAAAAGCATTTTTGATAAAGAGAAATTTGCTAACATCAAATATTAATTTAAGTGTAAGGAAGTCTTTTCTGAAGGCATTTGTGTGGAGTGTTGCTTTGTATGGGAGTGAAACATGGACCATAAGTTGTGCGGACAGGAAGAGGATAGAGGCTTTTGAAATGTGGTGCTACAGAAGAATGCTCAAGATTAAGTAGGTAGATCGCATAAATAATGAAGAGGTACTGAACAGAATTGGCGAGAAAAGGAATTTTTGGCATACCCTGACTAAAAGAAGGGATCGCTTGGTAGGACACATTCTTAGACATCGAGGAATCGTAAATTTAGCATTGGAGGGAAGTGTGTGGGGTAAAAATCGCAGAGGGAGACCAAGAGTCGCGTATAGTAAACAGATTCAAGTGGATGTAGGTTGCCGTTCTTATGAGGAGATGAAAAGGCTTGCTCAGGATAGAGTAGGGTGGAGAGCTGCATCAAACCAGTCTCCGGACTGAAGACCGTAACAAACAACACCGTCACAATGGGCGTTGCAACAAAACTTTTTGCATCTATTTGCGATTTCATCAGTTCTGCACGCAGTAGATTCGATCAGTATGAATCTTCAGCCAAAGAGAAAAATCTACGTGCTGACTGTAAGGGTAATTCCCAAAGGACGAGAATTTGCAGCAAGCATTTCACTTTTTCCGAAGATTCGTCAGAGACTGCCCTGCTGAGTACCAAAGAAAAATTTTTTGCAGCAGTTCTTCTGCCTATAATCGAAACATTGGATTCTAGTTTGATGCGCTGTTCTGAAGCTTACGAGAAAGTTAGCAAACAAATCGATTCTGAACAGTTGAGAAACAGGTGCAAAGAATTTGCAGAATTTTATCATGCAGGCGTTAATGCTGATAAGCTCATATCATAATGTTTTCATTTAAAACAATATTTGAAAAACATTTCAAATGAATCTCCAGAGCTAAGTATTATCCTTACATTCTTTAAGAAAAGCAGATAAAAAGGAAGGAACCTTTCCGAATGTAGAAGTTGCTACCCGGATATTTCTTTGTCTAATGGTAACCAGTAACAGTGGAGAGCGTTCATTTTCCCAGCTAAGAGAATCAAACATGAATTACGAACGACTATGCTACAGGAACAAATTACTAATTTGTCAATCATGTGCATAGACAGTTTCGTCCTTGAACAGTTGGACTCTGAAGAGATAATAGAAGATTTTGCCTTTCAAAATCCAGAAATAAATCTTTAATAGCAACCTAAGTCCAATTTGTAAAACAGTAATCACTAGAATTTTATTTGTGTATTTCTAACCATAATAACCAATAAATTCACTAAACAAATGTACATCATTCTGATGAGTTCATTCAAAGGAAAATCCTGTTTTGTTGTAGGGTCCCCTAACCTATGTGCCAGCCATCTCCATGGAAAGAGACATACACCAAAAATTGTATATTTCGTATTGTGGAAATCTTTAAATTAATTTTAATGAAAGACTAAATTGTGGAACTAATCATTAGTATTTGGTTTGTAATATGTATTCAAATGTTTTTAAATCTATCGGACCAAACTGCGTGGCCATAAAAATAATAATAATAAAAAAAAATCAAATGTTTGTATAGTCTATGGGACTTAACTACGGGGTCATCAGTCCCTAAACTTACGAACTACTTACGAACTAGGACGGCACAAATATCCATGCCCGAGGGGGGAGTCGAACCCCCGACCGTAGTGGCCGTGCAGACCGTGACTGGAGCGCCTTAGCCTCCTCGGCCACCGCGGCCGGCGCGTGGTCATCAGTCCGTAGCTTACAAACTACTTAAACCTAGGTAAACTAACCTAAGAACAAACGCACACACCCATGCCCCAGGGAAGACTCGAACCTCCATGGCGAGCAACCGCGCACTCCGCAGCGAGACGCTTTAGACCGTTCGGCTACTCCACCGCGGCGGTTTGTAATATTTTAACTAATTAAGTCAGTGAATAAATGTACACCATTCTGATGCATTTGGATTTTTTAAGGCCCCAAAACACTGGATGCCCAGAGGCCCCTGCATGGCTTAAGACTGCCCTGCTCACCTCCCCTTCCAAGTAAGAAGCCAGCTGCCACCGGTGTGTGCTCTGATCCTGTTCTGATAGTCTTATCGCTTCAATTTACTTTTAGGCTACTTAAGAAACGTTCCGACATATTTATACCAAACAACAATTGGTGAGTATTTCCGAAAATTGAGGCTGCAGCCAAGTGCCACTAAGACAGAAGTTTCAACGTTTCACCTAAGCAACAAGTTGGCCAACAAAGAGCTCACGGTTCATTTTGAAGGAAAGGTGCTGAGGCATAACAGAAACCCTAAATATCTAGGGGTAACACGTAATAGAACGCTCAGTTACAAGCAACACCTTGCAAAAACAGCTGCCAAAAGTGAAACCCGGAACAACATCCTCCAAAAACTCTGTGGCACTTCTTGGGGATCATCAGTGGCGGCGCAAGACGAAAACCGGGCGTCGGCGAACTCGTCTTTGCGAGGCCCCTTTCATTTTTTTCAGTAAGAAAATGTTAAATAAAATGAGCCGAATTATACATCAATGATCATTATACTAAAATTTTATAAGTATAATATACAAGTATTACTGCAATGACAAAAATTACAATAAACAAACACAAATTAAAATGGAGGAAATTTACGGCTTTTCGTCTCACTGAATTTTTTTTTTAAGATCACATCTTAATTAGTACTGGCCACTATTTCGTCTTCAATTGACAGTACTGACAACGCAAATATTCTTTCTTGCGCTTCTTAAGTAAGTCTTAATCAGTTTCAACTTTGAGAAGCTTCTCATGGCCGAAGCTGTACTGACTGTAACTGTCAGGATGATTCTGATTGTTATATAAAGATTTGGGTATACTTCTTCCAAACAGTTTTCTAAAATGTTCTGAAGAAGTTGTTTTGCAAGTATTTAACTAAAAATTGCATCACTGCTGCACTCACGCGGAGATAAATCGAACAACTAAATAGCTGCCGGCCGGGAATGGCCGAACGCACTAAGGCGTCAAACCACGATGAGCGAGATCGCTCTCGTCGGGGATCGAATTCCACCCTTGGGTACGGATGTTGTGTTCGTCCTTAGATGAAGCTAGTGTAAGTTAGATGTAACCTAGCAGTTGAAAAGCGACGTTAAACATCAAATATAAAAAAGTAATAAAAACTGAAATTTTAAGAATGTTTTGCGAGGCTCCCACAGGCGCGAGGCCGTCGGCGGTGGCCGACGTCGCCGACGCCTAGCGCCGCCACTGGGGATCATCTGCATCCACTCTCCGTACTTCAGCTCTGCGTCTTGAATAACCAGTTGCGGAATGTTGCTCACCAGCTTGGTTAAACAGCTCACACAATAAACTTGTGGACGCTCAGCTCAATCATACCATGCGTCTTATAACTGGCACAATTAGGCCCACACCGACTTTCTGGCTACCCATACTTACCCACATACAACCTCCATCTTTACGGCGGAAAATGCACTAGTATCCGAGTACAAAAAGCTGCAAAAGAATCCCCACCTTCCTGTGCATGAAGACATACCAAGCATAAGAAATCAAGGCTTCGCTCTCGTCATCCACCCCTTGAGACTGCAAGAACTTTAGTTACCAACAGCTTTAACACCGATGACTGCTGGAGATAAACATGGCAGATTAATGCAACACCAGAACAACTGAAGATGCCGTGCACATCAACCGAGCCACCTGGCTTTGATTTACCGCGCAAAGATTGCTCAGCACTTCACAGAATAAGAACCAACTCTGGAAGGTGTGCAGACTTTTTGTACAAGTGGAAGAAAATAGCTTCTCCAAGCTGTAACTATGGCGTTGAAAAGCAGACTGTCTATCATGTGGTTCAAGAATGTCCACTGGAAGCTTTCGCCGGTGACCAAAAAGAGTTCCTGATGGTTACGGAGGGATCACTGGACTATATTCATGGACTTGATAATAGTTTGTAGTTTCTTACACGTGTAATGTTATATGTATCTTTGTTATTAAAACATCAAATAACTGTAAATTTTGTGATGTAGCCATACGCTAAATAAATAAATAAACCAAACAAATTAACAAAAGAGAGGTCTGACCCACTGTGGGACACAAAACAGGTAAGATCACTCTCGGAAAAGCAAAGAAAACAGCATTCCAAATTTAAACGGACACAAAATCCCCAACACTGTAAATCTTTTACAGAAACTAGAAATTTAGCTCGAACTTCAATGCGAGAAGCTTATAATAAATTCCACAACGAAACCATGTCACGTAATTTGGTAGAGAATCCCAAAAGATTATTGTCTTATGTAAAGTGTACTAGCGCTAAAACACAATCAATACCTTCACTGTCCGTCTCCATAGTCCAGAGGTGCAAAACTTAGTTCTGGTATACACCATGCTAGAAATATTTCTGTTAACAAAAAGGAAGAATAGAAAACATTTTGATTTCAAAGAAAGGCAAGGAACCCTAACCGAAGAAGGCATATCTGAAAAAAAAGGGGGACGCGTGACAGATTACCACGCAGGGGGACAAGGTTCGATTCCCGGTCGGGTTGGAGATACTTTCCCCACTCGGGGACTGGGTGTTGTGTCGTTCTCATCATAATTTCATAACCGAAATTTTGTGTTAGTTCTACAGGTTTGTCTATTTCGTGAATCGACTTTCGGCTTATTAGGCCATCATCAGACATTTACTGAAGTTCAGTCAAAGAACTTGTGTTGTCAGTAAACGAGAAGAGATGTTACACACAGAAAACTAAATTAACTTCTTTGATGAAGCGGTTACAGTGTAAATAAATATTTGAATGAAATCTGTAAATTAATAGTACTAAAAGATGAAAACATAAATACCGTACATAGCGATACAGTGCAGACATAAATTCTTACAACTTGACTACAGTGAATAAAAATAAAATTAAACAAGAATCTAATGTTTTAAGGGTTGTTCGAAACACAAGGTGGCACAAATATTAGATATATTTGAAAACTGGCACACTAATACAACAAATAGACAAAAATATAGGGGTTGGATATGAGGGTATAGATGGGGTGCAATGGAGAATTGAGAAGCTTAACAAATCGAAGGTATGTACTCGAACTCAAAAACGGTGAAGATAAGCATATTCAATTATAGTCTTCACAATTAAATAAGGAATTACTGTAAGGTCAGAGTACAGAATAATTTGGAATATTAGTACTAACAAAGATACAAAGCTGGTGTAATACAATGGAAAGCTAGACTGGTATTAAGACAGAAAGGTAGACGAACAGTGACTGTACAAAACTTAAATTAGATTTACAACTTCATATCAGTAAAGTAAATAATAGACAAGTTCTGCTAAAGCAGAATTGCTTAACTCGGCCTTCCGAAATTCCTCCACGGAAGAAGACGAAACAAATACCCCAGAATTCGAATCAAGAACGGCTGCCAGCATGCGTAATTTAAAAGTTTGATAGCCTTGGTGTATTAAAGCAACTAAAATCACTTAGCAAAAGTATGTCTACCGGTCCCAATTGTATACCAATTAGTTCCCTTTCAGAGTATGCTGATGCAATAGCCCCATACCTAGTTATCACATACAATAGCTCGCTTAGCGAACTTTCCGTACCCAAAAACCAGAACGTTGAACAGGTTACACCAATATTCAAAAAAAGGCAATAGGAGTGACCCACAAAATTACAGGCCTATATCATTGACGTCGGTCTACAGCAGGATTTGAGAACATATACTTTCCTAAAATATTGTGGACAACCTTGAAGAGAACGACCTATTGATCCGTAGCCAACACGGATTCAGAAGGTATCATTATTGTGAAACACAGCTAGCTCTTTACTCACATGATGCGATGAGTGCTATCGACAAGATATGTTAAATAGATTACGTATTTCTAGATTTCCGGAAGGCTTTCGACACTGTACCTCACAAGCGTCTCCAAATCAAACTTCGTACTTATGGAATATCGCCACAATTGTGTGACTGGATTCGTGATTTCCTGTCAAAAAGGACACAGTACGTTGTAACTGACGGAAAGTCATCGAATAGAACAGAAGTGATATCTGGCGTTCCCCAGGGAAGTGTTATAGGGCCCCTGCTGTTCCTTGTGTTTATAAACGATTTAGGAGACAATCTGAGTAGCTCTCTTAGGTTTTTCGCGTATGATGCTGTCACTTATCGGTTTCTTAAGTCATCAGAAGATTAAAAGCAACCGCAGAATGATTTAGATAAGATGCAAAAATTGCCAATAGACCCTTAATAATGAGAAGTGTGGTCATCAATATGACCACTAAAAGAAGCTCGTTAATCTTCATTTACACGATAACTCAGTCAAAAATACAACTAAATATCTAGGAGTAACAATAACTACAAACAGCTTAAATTGGAAAGAAAAATTTTCAAATGTTTGTTAAGCTTATGGGACGTAACTGTGGGGTCTTCAGTCCCTAAACTTACAAACTACTTATGAACTACCTTATACTAAAGATAACACAAACATTAAATCCCGAGTGAGGGTTCGAACCCCCGACGGGGAACGGCCTCGCGAATCGGAGGATAGGGCCTCAATACGCTTGGCCACTCCGGCGAACCAAAGACTTCGTTTCGTTGGCAGAACACTGAGAAGATGCAACGGTTCTACTAAAAAAACTACCTACAACACACTTGTGCGTCCTGTTTTGGAATATTGCTGCGCATTATGGATCCCCACCTAATGGGACTGACGGACGATTTAGAGAAAGTTCAGAAAGGGCAACAACTCGTTTTGTATTATCGCGATATAGGGGATATTGTGCTACGGAAATGATGCACGAATTAGGATGGAAATCATTAAAAGAAAGGCGTTATTCGTTACGACGAGATCTATTTGCGAAATTTCTTTCACCAACTTTCTCTTCCGAATGCGAGCATATTTTGTTTGCACCCACCTACATAAGGAGACATGAACAACAGAATAAGAGAAATCAGATCGGAAACGAAACATTTAGGTGTTCCTTTTTCCCGCTTGCTATTAGAGAACGGAACCGTAGAGAAACATCATAAAAGCGGTTCGAAGAACCCTCTGCCATGCACTTCAATGTGACTTGCAGAGTATTTCTGTCCATGTAGATGAAGAAACTATTTGATCTGATATTATCTAACGAACAGTATTTAGAGTCCATGAGATTTCTTTCATTCGGAAAGGAAAAATGAATAACTAGAAGAGGATCGAAGCTTCTGATACGTCGTGATGCACTGGAATGCAGAAGACTATAAACCTAGTAATGAAAAGGTACTGAAGCGAAGTGTCGAGAATGGTTGAGTAATGGATAAGATAGTAAACTTGCCGAGGAAATTGACATAACCGTTTCCTGGGTATTGTACCGCAGCAGTGTGAAGACGGCTTTGACTGAAACAACCGACGCCTGGGCCACAGTTACCGTGGTTTACCCAGAGAAAGGCCAGTGTAACTGTCCTCTCTAACTTTAAAGCAGTCAACAATCCGAAGATTGGTTTGATGTTCAAATGTTTGTAAATCTAAGGGACTTGTTTATCGGTCCCTAACTTACAAACTACTTACACTAACTGAAAAAAATGTTCAAATGTTGGTACAGCTTATGGGACTTAACTACGGGGTCATCAGTCCCTAAACTTACAAACTACTTATGAACTATTTACGAACTAGGACGGCGCAAATATCCATGCCCGAGGGGGGATTCGAACCCACGACCATAGTGCAGACCGTGACTGAAGCGCCTCAGTCCCCTCGGCCACTTATGCTAAGGACAACAGCAACAACTAGGAGTTACAATTACGAACAACTTAAATTGGAGAGAACACACAGAAAATATTGTGGAGAAGGCGAGCCAGAGGTTACGTTTCATTGGCACAACGCTTCGAAGATGCACCAGCTCCACCAAAGAGACGCCTACTGTTGCCCAGTGTGGGACCCTCACCAGGTGGAACTGACGGAAGACATTGAGAAGGTTTAGAGAAGGGTAGCTCGTTTTGTTTTGTCACGTTACAAGGGGGAAAGCGTCACGGAAATGTTGCACAATTTGAGGTGGAAATCAATAAAAGGAGCGATGTTATTCGTTGCTGCGAAATCTATTTGCGAAATTTCAATCACCGTCTTTTAGCTCTGAATGTAAAAATATTTTGCTAGCACCCACCTACATAGGGAGACATGACCGTCCCTATATATAAAGGAGAGAGAGAGAGAGAGAGAGAGAGAGAAATCAGATCGAAAACGGAACGATTTAGGTGTTCTTTTCGTCTGCGCGCTATTAGAGAATGGAACGGTAGAGAAAGGTTATGAAAGTGCTTAATGAACCCTTGAAATACTGCTGTCTGCCGTCTTCCCTAGGTTTTTAACAAGATTCTTCTGCCAGGCACTTAAATGTGATTTGCAGAGTATCTATGGAGATATAGATGAATGTATCAGTTCGACTGTGCATGTTGCACTGGGGATGACTATTCCATAGTCGGAATCGATTTGCAATAACAAATAAATGTTAATTTACGACCAATTCTGAAATTTATTTTGATAGTCATCATTTTATGGTCGATTTTAAGGTCGTGGTACACACCGCTCGTGATGGAGTCCTCATTTCACAATTTATTATTTGATATTTAATCCAGTAGTCATAACACAGGATTCATATTCGGAAGGACGTCCGGTACAGCTCCTCTTCGACCGTCGAGATTTACATTTTTCGTCATTTCAGTAATTAACTCCGAGTAAATGGCGGGGTGCTTCGTTTGAAAGGGCGAGGCCAGTAGCCAGTATAACGACTCCGATGGCGATACATGCTTCTAGTGTCTCACAGACTGCGGTCCTGACGTGAAACACCGTTTGTTACGTGCAGTATTCTCGCGAATGACTGTGCAGCACAAGGAACGTGTGGGGCAGTCAGCGCAAATACTGCAGCGCGGCTGCCTATGAAACGCAAACAGCAGCCGGGGCAGCCTTTCAATATTCGCCCCGCTGTCCGCCGCGGCATCCGCCCTGATCCGATATGTATGGGGGAGGGGGGGGGGGCGGCGGTAAACAGGCGGCGGTAAACAGCGCAGCAGACGGCTACGTCAACAACGCTGTGCACACGTGTTACTAAATCACCCTCCTAATCTTGTCTGTGTCGCCCTTCCCGAAGAACAGTGACACAACTGTCGAAATGAAAAGCTTATAGTAGCAACGAAAAATCAAACGACATTGTTTAAAAGTAAAATTAAAATTATCAAAAGTTCAAATGTTTGTAGAACTTATGGGACTTAACTACGGGGTCATCTCCCTAAGCTTACAAACTACTTATGAACTAAATAAAGAAAAGTGTGAAGTAATACACATGACCACTAAAAGAAATCCGCTGAACTTCAATTACACGATAAATCAGTCAAACATTAAGGTCGTAAATTCTACCAAAAACCTAGGAGTTACTATTACGAACAACTTTGACTGGAGAGAACACATAGGAAATATTATGGGGAAGGCGAATCAAAGGTTCCGTTTCATTGGCAGAACGCTTCGAAGATGCACCAGCTCCACCAAAGAGACTGACTACATCACACTTGTGCGCCCTCTCCTGGATTACTGTTGTGGGACCCTCACCAGGTGGGACTGACGGAAGATATTAAGAAGGTTCAGAGAAGAGCAGCTCGTTTTGTTTTATCACGTTACGGGGGGGGGGGGGGGGGAGCGTCACGGAAATGTTGCACGAATTGGGGTGGAAATCATTGAAACAAAGACGTTATTCATTGCGGCGTGATCTGTTTGCGAAGTTTCAATCACCGACTTTTAGTTCTGAATGTGAAAATATTTTGCTACCACCCACCTACTTAGGGAGACATGACCATCCCAATAAAATAAGAGAAATCAGATCGAAAACGGAACGATTTAGGTGTTCTTTCTTCCCGCGCGCTATTTGAGAATGGAAAGGTAGAGAAAAGTTATGAAAGTGGTTAATGAACCCTCTGCCAGGCACTGATTTGCAGAGTATCTATGTAGATGTAGAACTAGCTAAGACTAAGGATGGCACAAATATCCATGCCCGAGGGGGGGGGTTCGAACCCCCGACCGTAGTGGCCGTGCAGATCGTGACTGGAGCGCGTCAGTCCCCTCAGCCACCGCGGCCGGCTTAAAATTATCTATGCAGTTGAAAATTATCTGCAAAATCTGAACTGCTATTATCGTTAGCAGAGCCACTCATGAAGAAATTGTTTCACACGGTATGCAAGATGTATGAGACAGGGCAAATACTCTCAGACTTCAAGAATAATATAGTAATTCCAATTCCGAAGAAAGCAAGTGCAGACAAATCTGAAAATTACAGAACTATCAGTTTAACAAGTCATGGTTGTAAAATACTAAGACGAATTATTTACAGAAAAATAGAAAAACTAGTGGAATCTATCCTTGATGAAGATCAGTTTGGATTTAGGAACACGCGAGGCAAAACTCACATTACGACTTATAAGATAGGTTAAGGAAAAGGAAAATCAAATATTCGTAAATCTATCGGACCAAACCGCGTGGTCACCAGTCCGTAGTTTACAAACTACTTGAACTAAGGTAAACTAACCTAAGGATAACACAAACTCATGCCCCAGGGAGGACTCGAACCTCCGACGTCGACCAACCGCGCGCTCTGTTGCGAGGCGGCTTAGACCGCTTGGCTACTCCACCGCGGCAAAGAAAAGGAGACATACGTTTCTAGAATTTGTAGATCTGGAGAAAGCTTTTGACAATGTTGAATGTAATACGCTCTTTCAAATTCTGAAGTTAGCAGGGATAAAAAATAGGGAGTGAAGAGATATATTCAGTTATATTCAGCTTCTACAAACTTGTAATTATTCTGCCTGCAAAGATTACATCTAAAGATCGGAAGGCAGGAAGCTTAGGGTTTAACATCCCGACGACAGCTTGGTCATTAGAGACGGAGTTAACGCTCGGAGTTTTGGGTAAGGATGGGGGAGGAAATCGGCCGTGCCCTTTGAACCGAACCATCACGGCATTTGCCTGGAGCGATTTAGGGAAATCACGGAAAACCCAAATCTGGATGGCCGGAGGTGGATTTGAACCACAGTCCTCCCGAATGTGAGTGCAGTGCGTTACCACTGCTCCACCACGCTCGGTGTACAAAAACCAGACAGCAATTATTAGAGTCGAAGGACATGAAAGAGTCGCATTGGTTTACCTAATGTTGTTCAATTGAGCAAGCTATGAAGGAATTGCAAGGAGAAATTTGGAAAGGGAATTAACGTCCTGGTGGAGGGAATAAAAACCTTGAGGTTTGCTGATGACATAGTGTCCAAAGTTTGTTTTATTTAATTACTTTATCTCTTATTTATTTGAAAAACACACAGTGAAACACGTCCACTGAATGTGTGATTGTGTTCCATTTTGAGTTATTCATTACTCTTAAGTGTTTCTCCGCCATTAATATTGTCTATTTGTATGTCAAATATTTTATTCCTTTATTAATGATCAATGCCCCATGTTTATATGTGTTTCCAACCGTGTGATTGAACTTGTGTGTTCATGTGTATGTGGAAGGTTGCTTTTAATATTGACTGACTGCCGCGCAATGGCTCACAGTCGCCGCCTGGCACTTAGGGCCTCATTTACTTTAGTTAAGAACGCGTGGATTCGCTTGTCGTACGCAACGGCGTCTGCTAGGTGGCCAGAGACAAGCTTACTTGACAAGATGGCGAGGTGGCCTGTTCTTAGTGTAATACCAACATAATCATTCTCGAGAGAGGTGACAAAAGAGACCTCTAGAAGAGGATATTATTTTGTCCAGGTAGCGAGGGTTGGTAAAGACTATGCTCTGAAACGCTCTGGTCGCTTTTAGCGCACCCTACATTCGGTGTGCCGAGGGGAAGGTTTTTGGCATGGCCTGAGGGTTCACTCTTGCTGCGACTGTCGAAGTAAGAACATCGTTGGATCATGCTGAAGGGATAGCATGCTTTGCTTTCTTTGTGATCAGGCAGTCTTGGTTTATCAGTGATAGTTTACTTGAGTAATTTGTTTGCCACGTGAGGTGAAGATTCTTCATTTACACAACTCGAGTAATTCAGCTTAGATTTAGTATTTGCATTCTCATTCCGGTGATGATTTTGTGTGCGGTTTTCACAAGTTAGAATTCACGTGAGTTGCCTTCACTCTTTGTGTAATATTATTATGTTTGAATTTCCTTGCTTTTTCATGTCTTGTGTGTATTCACGAATATGCTAAATATTTCTCAGATTTCCTGGTTCGATTCCATCTTCCCTGTCTTGGTATGACCGATTGCACCACGTGCTTTCGTAACGGTCTTTACTTCGGCCTTAAGCCATGCATTTACTAATACTAGCTTTCTTCTATATGAATTCTAAAATGTTCAAATGATTATATAGCTTATGGGACTTAACTAAGGGGTCATCAGTCCCTAAATTTACAAACTACTTATCAACTTGCTAATACTAAGGATGGCACAAATATCCGTGCCCCTGACCGTAGTGGCCGTGCAGACTGTTATTGGCGCGTCGCAGTTCCCTCAGCTACCACGGCCGGCATATGAATTCTCGCACTTGCTTTACTTGCTTATTGTAAATTAATTTCTTTTTGTAAATCCTATGTAATTAACCATCCTCACACACCACTTGGTACTTACGCATAGTAAGCCACTGCCTCCATGCACATGAGTTCGTTTGGTGCAGAGTGTAATTTTAATTTGTGCTTCAAGACACCCACCATCTCGTCAAAACGCTGCAGACGCCTCGTTTCGCTGCTGCTATCAAGTGTTGCCGCATCAGTAATGTGTCGCAAGCATTATGCATATGTGAATGAGTGAATGAATGTGCTTTCTTCTATCCACTGTGTATTTGCAAATTTCTTCCCACGTTACCTCCATATTCATAAAGGGCAGAAACAATTTCATTACGGGCGGAAACTTTATGGTTTAATTCACTTTTCTACAAGGTGTGTGCTTTATTGTGCTTAATTTGGTCTCCCCACACTTATTTGCTTGTTCATTTTACTGAGTAGATGAAGACGCCGTCTCGTGCGTCCTTCATTTTTGCATATCATGAAACAAAATATCAAACTTTTGCTTTATAATTGCATGCTCCCCATTCAATGTTAAATTATCTACTCCCTTTTTAACATTTATATTATGTCTGTTAAAATGCTGGCTGCTCGATTAAGGAGTGATCAGTTAGGTAAATTTCCATTACACATGACTGTGGCCACTTGCAAAGTAATTTAGAGCAGCAGTGAGCGACGACGGTATAGGCGTGCCGAGAGTGGTCACAAATACACATTTCGATGCCGTCTCGTGCGTCCTTCAATTTTGCATATCATGAAACAAAGTTCGCCCAAAACAGCAGGAATATATAGAAGTTTTGGTATCAATAAACTTAATTGATGGGCTTATTCAAAGACCTCAGATCCAAATGTTGAAATGTGTGTTAAGCTTATGGGACTTAACTGCGGGGTCGTCCCTGAACTTACAAACTATTTATAAACTAACTTACACTAAAGAAAGCACAAACATCCATGCCCGAAGGAGGATTGGAATCCCCGACTGGGAACGGTCTCGCACATCAGAGCATAGCACCTCAATGCGCTCGGCCACTCCTCCGCGGCGCCTCAGATGCTGCCAGTGCACTGAACGACTCGTGTTCCTGGGTCACGACGACGTCGACTAACAAGGAAGGAACTGACATGTGGATCACCTATTTTGATTAAATTTTGCATAGACGTTCTTCACCGAATACAAAGAAAAACGTGTTTCCGCTTTTTGTTAGAAACTAGGTAGTTTTTTTGGGGGGGGGGGGGGGAGGGCGGAGGCGGAAATGTTGATTATGGAAAATCCGGTTTTCAATGGTATACAGCGGAAGATGAGCATTTTTACCATTATATATGGGATCAAAAGTTAATGACGTTTCCGTAATTACCGTTGTTGTGTCATCATGCTGTAGAGTGCATACTCGTAGACATGAGCGCCGACGTCGGTTGAGCATTCCATGCCTTGGACTGTCAAATCATGGAAATTTTTTGTTAGATTTTTTCCTATGTATTTGATAATAATCTCATATTTGTAATACCTGTTCTTATTTGAATTAGGGCATCAGGAAGTGTGATTAATATTCAATCAAGTGTGTTTTCTGTTTCTAGGTGTTTTTTGTGATACACATTGCGAAAACGAAAAATAGAAATAATTCCAATTACTGGCCGTGTGTTCGTCGGATTTCTCACAGCCCGTGGCGTGAAACTTAACATAAAAACAACCAAAACACAGACTTTTCTCACACCATGCACAACACAGGAACGACATATTGCCTCATTGACATTTTGTCCGAGACAACATAAGTGATTTATATTGCCGCCGTGGTGGGTTACCCGTGCTCACTGAGGCACCGTGCTGAGGTGCGCGCGGCCGTTCGCCGTCGGGGGTTCGAGTCCTCCTTCGGGCATGGTTATTTCTGTTGTCCTTAGGTTAGTTTACCTTAGTTTAAGTAGTTCGTAAGCTAGGAACTAATAACGAAGCAGTTAGATTCCATAGATTTACAAATATTTAAACACTTATAGTGCTGAAGACAGGTCTATCGGATATTAATATCGATGTGTACCGAGTGTATAAAAATATATGTTGAAAGACAGGCGAGTACAACTGATTATGGACCAAGGCATCTGCTCTATAATGAATTTCTATGCTCTCGTGTAATGTGGCATGATTTTGATGTCTTGCGATAAAATTCTTGACCTCTCGAAAGAAGTAAACGTCACAAAGTTGACAAGGCTCAAATCTGGCAACAACTGGAACTCTTTGGGATATCCAGAATCACACACTAAAATAGTGAGTGAGGTAAATATAGGAAAGGTTGGGGAAATGCCAGCCGACTATATTATAACCCCATACTGCTTCAACAAGCCTTTCAGTATAACAATTGGAAGTAGGGAGCATTGGGAGAAATAGTTCGACACCGTACGGTGGATATTGTCTGGTTCACTGACGGATCGAAATCAGACCAAGGCGTTGGGGCCGGGGTATACGGGGTGAAGCCAAGACTGGAGAGGATTATCTCTCTAGGGAAACTGGCCTCAGTATTCCAGGCCGAAATCACTGCCATCAGGACATGTGTGGAGGAAAATTTGCGTAGGTGCCTCAAAGATCGTAGCATCTATATCTATTCAGACAGACAGGCAGCCCTGAGATCATTGGCAGCTCCGGCAACAAGGTCTAAAATTGTTGCAGTATGTCACAGGTTTCTAGTGGAGCTAGGGGAAAGCAATAGAGTAAACCTATTGTGGGTCCCTGGCCACTCGGGGATCAGTGGCAACGAACATGCCGACAGATTAGCCAGGATGGGGGCAGAGACTCCATTTATTGGACCGGAACCTGTCCTGACAATCACCAAGGCAATGATCAAATTGGAGCTACGTAACTGGCTCAGAAGACAGCACGTAGAATATTGGACCAAAGTCCATCAACAAAAACATGGCAAGGTAATGATGCCAAAGTCTTGTTTTAAAAAAAGCTCTGCAATCCTGGGTCTAAACAGGAGAGAGATTAGACTCATGGTTGGATTGCTGACAGGCCATGGGAATTTTAAAAAATACCTACATACAATGGAAATAACAGAAGAGGACCCTAAATGTAGGATCTGTGATGACGGTGATGAAACTGCATCACATCTAATCTTCGAATGCATTGCTTTGGAGAGTAAAAGGCACAGAACATTTGGGACAACCAGACCCGAAGAAATTGTGTCTAATAAAGAACTGGTAAAGGGACTCCTTGCACTGTTCAAGGGCATTGGTTGATTTTACTAGATATACAGGGAGCGAAACCGCACAATAAACTTATTTTCGGTGCGGGCAGTGGCGGGTTGGACCAAGACTGTTTTGGCTTCCCTGGAAAAATCAAATCAAATCAAGTTGACAAGGTCGACAAAAGTCCTGCCGTAGCACGTCATGTAGGTTTGGCCACTCCATGAATCCAGTATCATGCAAAATTTATTTTTCAGCGCATAAGGTGTGAGGAATATTCGTGTTTTGGTTGTTTTATGATAAGTTTCACCCTACTGTCTGTAAGAACGCAGACGAATAGACGGCTAGTAACAGGAATTTCATAATTATATACTTTAGAAGTTTTTACTTTATTTATTTCTTATTTTTATGGTTTTCAACTGTCTATTACAAATAAAACAGCTTTAAACATATAATACACTTAATTGAATATTAATCACACTAACCGACACTCCAATTCAAAATAAGGCAACAAAAGCTATTGCAAATATGAGACTATTATCAAACAATAATAATAATAATAATAATAAACCAAATCATTGCTATTTAATATTATTTATTCGATCACCACGGTTCCGTTTCGGCTGAAACTGCCATTTTCAAGTGACCTGCGATACAAATTGCGTGGTATTTACGTAGAATAAGTTATTATGTTATAGTACAGAATCACAATATAGAGGTTAACAGTCACTTACGTATATGCCTAGATGGTCTGACTGTAAATTGATTGACAAAATTGGTTGGTAATTTTAATTCTTATTTGTAGTTTGACAGTTGCAGCCGCGATGTCATATGCTTACAAAGCATGTAAACGTCATATTTACGTTATTCGAATTTGTATAATGTTTGGAAGTATTTTAAGTGTTTCCTAATTATTCATAGCTGCTAACAACATGAACGTTTTTTGTTGTTTTATTTTGTAAGCAAATATTAATTTTGTACGTTTTTTCGTTAATTTTTTTAATTAATTTTCCTAACTTGAGTTTATGTTTCCAGAGTACATAGGCACAGATGTTCAATTAATTGTTAGCTTGCGTTATCTATGGATTTTTATTATATGCAGTCTAACCTCCTACATCGTCGAAATATTCAATAATTTTTTTAAAATAATTTTGGTATTTAAGGTTCGTTTGTTCATTCAGTACGTTTTGTGGATGGTTTCGTGTATGTATATAGATTTCAAGTACTTCAAGATCATGAGCATTAATAAATAATATTAAATAGCAGCGATTTGGTTTATTATTGTGTTACTTGGTGACCTTACTACGCTGCTGGTCCTATGGACTATATTGTCAAATACATCGAAAAATCCAACACAAAATTGCTATGATGGAGGTTAGAACCTGGATCCATGGTCCGACAGTTATAGCCCTGGAGCGTTCGACCGGCGACGTCTATAGCTCATATCTACCAGTACCGAAACATTAGTTATTAGATATTAGCAAAAAATCCTCATCTTGAGACACTCTTCCGATGCATAACATTGGAAACGCGAATTTCCATCATCAACTTTGACTTTGACGTTTCAAAAACTACTGAGAGTCTAGCAAAAATGACGAAACTCATGTCTCTTTCTAATCAATAAAGAACGTCTGTGCAAAATTTTAACGAAATAGATGACCCACGAGATAGACCCCCTTCTTATAAGATGCACTCCACTTGAGAATGCCCTCTGCCACCGCCGTGCAGGCTCCCTGAGACACGGCATGTCTAGCTCCCCATCCACTTAGCAATGGATGTCCTCCCATGTGAATACTGGGCTGTCCCCCGAGGCAGCAACTGCATCGCTACCGCCAAAGTGACGCGGCATTCTCTCCACTCGATGCAACCAGCATTGCATTCGACAGCCAGACCCATTCGATGTTTGTTCGAGTATATATTTTTAAAAAGTTAACGTCATTAGCAGGAAGCTTGTAATAGCGTCAGCTGCGATGTAATATTTGAAAAAATTACATTTTCTTCCATCGTGGACGCGTGCACAGAGCTGCGAAACAGCGTTTGCCCTAAGACTGCAGGATGTATTTATCACGTCAGCTTTTCACAACATTTCACCTCCTTATGTTCGCGGGAAGGAAGTAATTCACTTAAACGTGCGGGCGAGACTAAATTACTGCACTAAATCTCTCCAATTTGCGGAACTCATTTGCTTCTCTTCTCGGAGCGCGCATGTATGCGTTTGTGCCTGCGTGTGTGTGTGTGTGTGTGTGTGTGTGTGTGTGTGTGTGTGTGTGTGTGTTTATGTGTGTGCGCGTCGTTGGCCTCCAGAGTGGGCTGAGAAAAAGTGGAAACAGAGAGGCAACATAAGTATATGTTACGTCACTCGTCACTTGTGAAAAGCAGCTAACATCTACTGTAATTTATATAAATTAAAAAGGAGCGACGAATCTAGAAGGTTCGTTTGGCGCCAGAAAGACAGAGGCAAAAACTAGCAGCCACGCCTAGCCAAGTACAGTCCAGTGACGACCTTCCAACTGTTAACATGTAGCACCTTGTCTCATTAAGAAACATTTCAAAACTTGTACATTTATACTTATGACACTAGTATTTATTGTAAACTGAATGTACCGCTTAGATTTGTGGATTTCGCTGAGCGTGTGTAAACGTTGGAGGAATAAATTTAAAATCCACTGGCATCCCGTATTTTATGAAGAAAACCGTAGTTAGAGCCTTCAAATCATTTTCACAGCATTTTAGCTTCAGACATCAAGAACCTGCGACCTGTGTGCTGAAGCTGCGTGGACATTACCTACTACGAAATCTAAGGTCAGTAATAAATAAAAGAATTTTGTTTCACCAGTCTGAAGAATTGGTGAAACCTACGGCCCCCCATGCAAATTGCGTTACCTAGTGCAAATAGGACCATAAGTGCATACATCCCTAGAAATAGGAGTGGGGGTAAAGCAGGAAACATTTATAAGAGGGTGGAAGATTGTGCTAGGAACATTCCAACTAGACAGTGTTAGCATGGTATATAAAGACTTGCTCTCGGCCAGTGACTGTTTTCTCCCCTCTCAATGAGCTTTTGTATTTCATTAGAACAGGCATTTAAAATAAATTTCCACCAGGCATGTTGTAAATTCTTGCAAACTTAGTCGCACCGCGAAAATACGACAGTTACATGAGTACCTGTGACTATATGGAATGAAAGGATAGTTAGAAGAAGATATCAAGAAGGGAACAAGGTCCTGATGTTATGAGTTTTGCAGAACATCACGAAGTTGTTCCTTTGTGATATTATTATCACGTTCTGTCAAGCACCGACGGAAAATTCAATTGATTTTAGAAGAAGATGTTTTGTCAGGAAACGGTTCATTGTAAAGCCAGTGGATTTCTTCTGAGACGTTCCCCCCCCCCTCCACTATCCCCTCCCCCTGCCTGACTCCTCCCCCCTCTCCCGTCTCCTTCACATCCCGCTGTTACTATCCCCAATTCATCTTCTCCTTCCCTTCTTATTGTATCCTCCTTGCTGTGGAATGCGCGGTTTCTCACCGTCTGAGGTTCGAGTCCTCCCTCGGGAATGAGTGCTTGTTTTTTCTCCTTAGGTTAGTGTATGTGGTTTGTAAGCCTAGGGACTGGTAAACAGAGTAATGAAGTCCCATAGATTTTCCAAACCAATATACATACGAGGTACGTCCAGAACGTAAGTTCCGTTTGGTTATATAAAACAAACGTGTACAGATAAAGAAAAAATATTTATTGTACAAAAATCTACAACTGTTAAACTACTTTTCTACATAGCTGCCGAAATTTTGTAGGCACTTGTCATTGCGTGGCACACGATTCTGTATGCCTTGTTCATAGAAGGTTGGCGCCTGTGTACTCAGCCATGTGGTAGCATGTTCTTTCAGCTCGTCATCATCGTTGAAATGTTGACCACCAAGGACAGTATGTGTAAGAAGAGATGAAAGTGGCTAGGAGCGAGGCCTGGGCTGTACGGATGATGATCAAACACGTCACAGTGAAATTCCTGTAAGAGTTGTTTGGTCACATTCGCCACATGAGGTCGGGCACTATCGTGGAAACAAAAACCACATTTTGATGGAAATCCTCTTCTTACACCTAAAATTTGTCCTGTCAACACTTCAACGATGACGAGCTGAAAGAACATGCTACCACATGGATGAATACACAGGCGGCAACCTTCTATGAAGAAGGCATGCAGAAACTTGTGCCACGCTATGACAAGTGCCTACAAAATTTCGGCAGCTATGTAGAAAAGTAGTTAAACAGTTGTAGATTTTTTTACAATAAATATTTTTTCTGTATCTGTACAAATGTTCAAATGTTTGTAAATCTATCGGACCAAACTGCGTGGTCATCAGTCCGTAGCTTACAAACTACTTAAACCTAGGTAAACTAACCTGAGGACAAACACACACACCCATGCCCCAGGGAGGACTCGAACCTCCACGGCGAGCGACCGCGCGCTCCGCAGCGAGGCGCTTTAGACCGCTCGGCTACTCCACCGCGGCTCTGTATCTGTACACGTTTGTTTTATATAACCAAACGGAACTTATTTTCTGAACGTACCTCGTATATAAAAATGGAACGTGGGACGTGTGTCCGTATATTTGACTTGGTAGCCAAAATTATTCACTGTAGACCAATGGCGGATATACATGAGAGTAGCCTTTAGTTTCACTGAGTGCACTATGGTGTTTTGGTCGCGGTGTGTGGAGGTGGGTGAGTATGGCGAACAATACAATGATCAACAGATGCTCAAAGACAAAAAGACTCAAAGATAATACACTGGGAAACACAGACAGACATTAACTGAGCATTAACTACACTGGCAATGATATCAATATAAACACTGGAAAGACAACTGTAGTGCTTAGAATCAAAATACTGACAACTGAATTAGCAGTTCCCTGTAGATAGTTATAAGATGGTGGGTTATATAATAGTTGAAAGTCGTCGGCGTATATACAACTCGAACTGAAGACCAGCGATGACTTTTGACACTACAATAGCAAAGAGGTTATATACAGCGAAACGTGATGCACATTCTTCAGTTGTTTTTCTGCAGTAAATGTACGAATAAAGAAAAATAAGTGCATATTGCAGTTTGAAAAGTAAAACTACCAAGAAAGATGCCAAGGCGTAAAAAATAAACTTCGCGTTCTCAATCCGTTTCTAACAAACAGAAAACGGCGCTGAAGAGTGAATCTACAGACGATAGAAACTTCAAATTTGTAGACGTTGTTTATCTTACACTGTAGGCATCAGCGATTTATCGATATTCCCATCCCTAAGAGGGTGAAATAGGGGATGAACGGTTTTTTTGAAAATACGTTTCTATTCAGGCAATTTTGAAGAATAAATACAAAACTTCGGATTTAGATTTTTGATTGGAATTTTAAAAACACGGTTTTGATATTTTTGGAAATTCAACCATTAAGCGGGTGAAATAAGGGAAAATCTTTTAAGGGTGCTACTCTATTTTAATGCTAGAAATGTTAAAATTTGGTTTTGGAACCATGGTTATAATATTTGAAAATGCGTTTCGGGATGTTTTGAATTTGGCCAACAATGGTGCAATAGGGAGTGGCAAGTTGTATCAAAATACTTTATTAGAAAAGCATTTTTAAAGCTAAATCTGTGAAATTTTATATTTAGAAGTAGAAACAACCAATACAGACCATCCAGTATACGTGTGCGAAACAGCGGGAATTTAGCTAGTACCTGAATATTTCCTCTTGTATCCCATATCTCTCTCTCTCTCTCTCTCTCTCTCTCTCTCTCTCTCTCTCTCTCTGAGTTTACTCTTTTCCTCTTTCCCTTGTCAACAGGATCCCACTTCGTATTTTGTGTAAGGGTTGCAACCGAGCACAAAGTTACTGTAAGTTGAGAGAAATAACGACAGTAAGGAACTTTCTTTACGAACATGTCCTGATTTCCACTGCTTACATCTTCAGCCGAACGGTTCTGGCAATATACTACGCGTGTGTTACTACAAATGAAACACTTTAAACATGAACGTTCCTAGATTGTGATTTCACAAATCGCTATTATTTTCAAGTGTAGTTTCCACCATAGCACCTGATCGGTCCATAAGTCAGATGCTGCTAGCACTTCAATAGCCGATGTTTACGTTTTATTATTGCAGACTGCAATGCTTGATAGAGAAGCTAACATCAGAGTTGCACACATAAAAACATCTCCTTAATTTTAGCATTCTTAAAAACTACGCACATGCGTGTATGTTATTATGTGATCTATGACCGATTACCTTTCGAATTATGTAAGTTTCATCGAGCTCCTTGTGCAATTTAATATAAAATCGGTACTTTAATTTTAGTGTTCCAGTATTACGATGTGGCAGTGATATGTTTTCGGCTTTTGCCTCGTGCGTTTAGCCGACCTGAAATGTAATATTTATGGTACGTATTTTCATTTTTGTCGTCACTTATTACATGCCTTTACTTATCTTTCTTCCCCGTATAATTTTTAATTTAGAATGTTCAGAAGTTCAAGACATTGTATTTACTTTGTAAAATTTTGTTGGATGTTCGTATGTCTTCCATAACATTATTAATTTTAATTTGTTTTACAGGAATTACATTCAAGCGAAATGAAATTGTTGTTATATAGTGCTGATGGCTAATAGACTTCGTTCCTGTCAGTAAATCAACCTCAATCGTTACTACATAAAGTATTTTGTGCAATGAAAATGTAACTCTTCCCAGTGAACATGTGAATTTGTATCTTCTGTAATTTAATAACATCTTTGTAAGTTGCACATCCGTGAAGAAATGCTAGCAAAATTGTTGTTACCTTATGTTGGCTTAAGAAGCCGAAATCCGGTTAGTAACTCAATAAATAATTTTGCTGAACATCAGAAATTTTTCCATTATGATAATATTTAGAAAAATTACGTTACAGTTCCGATGAACAGTATGATTAATCGCTCACCTTATTATAGAATAAATCGTTCAAAAATTTTTGAGATCTAGACATATTTTCATATTAAAACATTATATCAGTTCGTTGCCTTCCAAAAAGAAGCAATATTTTCTAAATTCGTAAACAGTGTGACTGTTGTCAGTGTAAATTTACGCAAATTCAAGAGGAAAAGTAGTATAGAACATGATCAATGTTTCCTAAACACAAATTAATTATTTAAACAAGCCCCTCGCGTTCAAGGAAACACATTAATAAAACTCCTTCGCATAACAATATCATAACCCGTACCATTAACAAAAAAAAAGTTAAATTGTTACACAGTATAAAAATATGAATATAAGATGCAATTGCGTTGTGATTTACAACAAAATACAATTTTAAGCGGACTGAATCCATCTTTCCGAATTCATTCGTTAGTTTCATGGAATCCACAGTACACCAACTGCTGGGATGGAAACCATGCTGGATATGCTTCCATTACACCTCTGGGTCAAGATGGAGACAGCGGATGGTGCATACAGTCACAAGTCTGGCAAAATCTCGATCTCATTGGGATATCCAGAATCACACACTAAAATAGTGAGTGTAGTAAATATAGGAAAGTTTGGAGAAATGCCGGCCGACTATATTATAACCCCATACTACATCAAAAAGCCTTTCATTATAACAATTGGAAGCAGGGAGAAGTGGCAGAAAACAGTTCGACACCATACATTGTCTGCTTCACTGACGGGTCAAAATCAGACCAAGGCGTTGGCTCGGTGTATAAGGGGTGCAGCCAGGACCGGAGGGCATCATCTCTCTAGAAAAACTGGCCTAGGTATTCCAGGCCAAAATTACAGCCATCAGGGCATGTGAGGAGAAAAATTTGCGCAAGTGCTACAAAGACCTTTGCATCTACCTTTATTCAAACTGCCAGACAGTCTGAAATCACTGAAGGCTCCTGCAACAAGGTCTAAAATTGTTGCAGAATGTCACAGGGTTCTGGTGGAGCTAGGGGAAAGCAATAGGGTAAACCTATTGTGGGTCCTTGGCCACTCAGGGATGGGTGGCTATGAACAAGACGATAGATTGGTCAAAATGTTAAAATGTTTGTAGAGCTTATGGGACTTAACTACGGGTTCATCAGTCCCTAAACCTACAAACTACTTATGAACTAGCTTATACTAAAGACAGCACAAACATCCATGCCCGAGGGGGGAATCGAACACCCGACCGCAGCGACCGTGCAGACCGTGACTGGCACGCCGCAGACCGCTCGGCCACCGCGACCGGCACAGATTGGTCAGGATGGGGGCAAAGACTCAATTTATTGGATCGGAACCTGCCATGATAATAACCAAGGCAATGATCAAATTGGAGCTACGTAACTGGCTCAGAAGACAGCAAGTAGGATACTGAAGGTGTATAAACAAAAACATATGGTGATGATGCTAAATTCATGTTCTAAAAAAAACTTTGTAATCCTGGGCTTTAACAAGAAAGAGATTAAACTCATGCTTGGACTGATGACAGTCAAAGGGAACTTCAAAAAACATAACGGAAGAGGACTCTAAATGTAGGGTCTGTGATGATTTTGAGGAAACTGCTTCACATCTAATCTTCGAATGCACTGCATTGGAGAGCAAGAGACACAGAATATTCGGGACAACCAGACCTCAACAAACTACATCTACATAGATACTCTGCAAATCACATTTAACTGCCTGGCAGAGGGTTCATTAAAAACTTTCAGAACCTTTCTCTACCGTTCCATTCTGCAATAGCGCGCGGGAAGAAAGAACACCTAAATTGTTCCGTTTTCGATCTGATTTCTCTTATTTTATTGGGATAGTCATGTAGGTTGGTGCTAGCAAAATATTTTCACATTCGAAAGTAAAAGTCGGTGATTGAAATTTCGTAAATAGATCTCACCGCAACGAATAACGTCTTTCTTTTAATGATTTCCATCTCAAATCGTGCAACATTTCCGTGACACTTTCCACCATATAACGTGATAAAACAAAACGAGCTGCCCTTCTATGAAACTTCTCAATGTCTTCCGTCAGTCCCACCTGGTGAGAGTCCCACGACGGGCAACAGTACTCCAGGAGAGGACGCACAAGTGTGATGTTAGCCAGTGTCTTTGTTGGAGCTGGTGCATCTTCGAAGCGTTCTGCCAATGAAACGTAACCTCTGGTTCGCCTTCCCCACAATATTTTCTGTATGTTCTCTCCAGTAAAAGTTGTTCGTAATTGTAAATCCTAGGTATTTGGTAGAATTTGCGACCTTAAGGTTTGACTGATTTATCGCGTAATTGAATTTCAGCGGATTTCGTTTAGTGGTCATGTGTATTACTTCACACTTTTCATTATTTAGTGTCAACTGCTAATTTTCGCACCTTGTGAAAATTTTGTCTAAATCGCTTTGCAGTTGCTTTAGATCCTCTGTTGACTTCAATAACCGAGAAACGACAGCATCATCCGTGAACAGTGTAAGGAAGCTATTCAGATTGTCTCCTAAATCGTTTATAAACACCAGGAAGAGTAGGGGACCTATAACGCTTCCCTACAGAACGAATGAAGGGACTCGTAGCACTGTTTAAGGACACTGGCTGGCTTCACTAGATATACAGGGAGCCATATTGCACAATAAACTCTGTTTCGGTTTGGGTAGTGGCGGCCCGGACTAAAACTGTCTTGGCTTGCCTATTAAAAAAAAAAGTTCAAATGTTTGTACCACTTATGGGACTTAACTACGGGGTCATCAGTCCCTAAGCTTACAAACTACTTATGAACTAGCTAAGACTAAAGACACAAATATCCATGCCCGAGGGGGGCTTCGAACCCCCGACCGTTGTGGCCGTGCTGACCGTGACTGAAGCGCCTCAGTCACCTCGGCCACCGCGGCCGGCTTGCCTATTAAAATCAAATCACGGAATCCAGTTTCGGCCAAGCGGAAGATTCTGCTGATTACTGGCTGAAACCGAAACTGCTGCCGAAACCAATATTTTAGCCGAAACTGTCAGAAATCGAAACCGAATACTCGGTCGGTCCATAATTATCAGTGTATGTTATCTCCTGCAGTTAGCAGTTACTGACATCGGACCAAGATCGACGTCACCTCACGAAGTGTACTAATTTATTTTCCCACTAGTTTGTATGGTGTCGCACAAGTCCAAAGTGCGCGCCACCTACTTTCGCCGCGCGCCGCCTTGCACGCACGGCGCGGCGTTCTTACGACGTCAGCCACGAGCGCCCTCTTCTAGAACTCCGCTCGTGGCCACCACTGAACGACATCGTTCACTTGGGACTGAGATAGGAACCAGTAAACACTTCGGAATCAGATAGGCACCAGTGAAGACTTGGCTATCGGATAGGCACTAAGCAGGCCTCTAGCTCAATTATGTATCAGCATTCTGCAGTTCTGAGCTATGTAAAAGTTAAGTATTGTATAAATTCTGTGCAATATATATCTCGTTCTAATTTACTCTAGTGTTTCTAGTTTCTGCTGTCCCACTGGCTGCTCACCTTCGTACCTGCACAAGCGTGCATTTTTTATTCCTGTGTTGGTCTCATTCCACTCGGCCACCGACACCTACGACGGAAACGAGACACAAAAGCGGCGACGAGGCTGGAACACAAAAGTTTGTTTTTATTGAAGCACTATGCACCGACCTTTCTGTACTTGTTACCGCAACAGGCTCCTCAGGGCAGCTTTTATTGATAGCGTGACATGCACTCCGTGTAGCTGGCTGCCATTCGGCGGTGAAACAAGTGGGTGCTGTGCTTATGGAACAGACGTTTCGGAGCTTCGCTGTGGTCGGCGCGGCCTTCCGCCTGACCCGCGTGTCTCGGCGACCGGTGGCCGAGGCCGGCCCTGCACGACATGATGACGTCACGCGGCCGATAACTCGGCCAGCCTGCGCCATTATTCACACGGAAGGCTGGCAAAGTTCACCGCTGGCGCTCAACGCCTGGGAACAAAACCTCAAAACTGACAAACAACTGGAGCTGACTCTACTGCATTTGAGCAGGCATCTTATAAGGGCGATGTACGCTCATCTGAGAAGTGAACCCACAGCTCTGTTGACGACAAAAAAGGTGCAAAGCTGATCCCTAAGATCAGGCGCGGCTCGTGGTTTTCATACTAGGGAAGGCTCTGACATTTACCGATCGGAACAAACCTAGACCTCAAGCTACGTATCAGTCTGTAACCACGACGATTTCCGAAAGGGGGGAGGGGGGGGGGGGATGTCATATTTTACCTGAAACTTTACGTACTACACCTTCTTCCTGTTTCAGAAACAATTAAAAATCAAAGGCTAAAACCAGCTTTTATCTACTGATATTACGTCTCAAGACTTTATCGCAATAAACAGTACTAAATGACACCGTTTGCAGGAATCTTTAAAGTGGTGTGGATAAACTATGCTGCTTGCTTAATGTAATGATAATTTCAATTGTAAACATGAGGTGTAATATATAAGTGTGAGTAACAGTGAATAAAGTGCGCATTTTGATACACTTCTTTCATTCTTACCCGAACTCCATTATTGCGGCCACTCATAACAGGAGCACCGTCGTAACACTGAGCTATCAGTTTTTCCGGTTTTTTATTTTCTCCAGCTCGCAGAGAATTGCTGCAGTTACATTATTTGCAGTGTGGCTCTTCGCTCGTAGAAAGGAAATAAATCTTTCATTTATTTTCCCCAGTAATTCATAGCGAATTATGAAGACCAATTGAGACAAACTTGCACAGTCAGTCGTTTCGTCAACTTCGATTGCGAGGTAATTTGTCTGCGACAGTTCACTCCTTATCAGATTGAGGCATACTTCATAAATCGATTCTAGCAGATCATTTTGAAGTAAAAGTCACAAAAACTTAGCCACAATACACGCACAAAAGACGAAACTAATAACACACATTAACCGCAAACTCAAATCAGCGAGAACGGAATCGAAAGTAACGGGACATATTTCGCGCGATTTTTTCTTAAATCATTCGCAACTCTCTCGCTAGGTGGTGACACTTTACGGTACCGCATTGTAGTGCACTCTAGTGAGAAATTTTCCAACTTATTCTAACACCGGATACAACAGCCAATATCAGAAACAAAAAGTTATCTAAAACTCTATTAAAACAGTAAAACTAACGAGTGGTAAACCGCACAGCAAAACATAATAGACATATACAGAGACAAGAGATTCGATAGTGGAGTTTCAGTCACTCTTTATTCTCTTCTGAAGTAAGCAGAAGAACGTGAAAGTAGTGTGGAGGTTGGTAGGACATTCTTAGGCTATAAGCTCGGAGCCTTCGAGACGCCCATAAAAGCAATACACCAACGAACCCCCACTCCCAACCCTCCACTACATGGAGCTAAACGACACCTCAAGGCGCAGCCTTAACGCTACTACCCGATTGAAAAACATCGTTCAATATCAACAGTTCCAAAAACATTCATCTTCATTCTTTACATCCGTGTGACGGAAAAATGCTAAATGAATTCTGATGATTATAATCCTGTAATCTGTTGTTGATACAAATATTTCAATTTTTTTTTGGGGGGGGGGGGGGCGGCTCCGCCTCAGAGCCTTTAATTACGAGCCGCGCCTGCCTAAGATGTTTTGGCCGCGCGGGAATGTTTGATTGTAAATGAGAGGCACTTAACTATTGAGGTTGTTGGGACTGAACTACAGAGCTTATTGGTTCACAGTCCGCTCCCGCAGCTCATTCGACAGCGTCGCTGACTACAACGCACGGGGTCTGGGTTCGATTCCCGGCAGGGGACTGAGTGTTGTGTCCTCATCATCATTATCGGTACGCAAGTCGCCGAAGTGGCGTCAAGTGAAAAGACTTGCACTAGGCGGCCGAACAATTCGAGACGGGATCTCCCGGCCGAAATACCATACGATCATTTCATTTCATTGGTCCATAGGCTTACAAACTATTTTAACTTAATTTCATCTAAGTAATTAGAACCAAATGTTGCTAAATGTTGTCTGGACGACTAGTTTCGCTAATACACAGTTACCACCATCGGATCATCTGTTTCAGACACAGACATTTTTCACAATTAGCGAAAGCATTTGTGTACCCGCTCGGTTAGCCGTGTGGTCTAACGCACCGCTTTCCGAGACGGGGAGGCGTACCGGCCCCTGTTCGAATCCACCCGGCGGATTAACGAAGGGGGTCGGAGTGCCGGCCAGCCTGGATGTGGTTTTTAGGCGGTTTTCCACATACCCCCTTACACTTACACATATAACACTACACACTATACACAGACATTTGGGGTACACATTTCCTCCTGTGGGGCATGGGGTGGCGGCAGGAAGGGCATCCGGCCACTCTGTCAATACTAACACGCTAACTACCAATAACCCAGTCGACCCTGCATGTGCGGGAAAAGGACCGAAGAGAAATAAAGGGAGAGCATTTGCCATCAAGAGCGACCACAGGAAGCAGGCTGCCACATTAACGCAGCTAGTAGTGCTTGTATGCATTGTTCCCAGTTGTATAGCATCACAACCGTAACTAATCAGTTGATATTATGCCATAAATCCTAAATGCTGCCGGCCGCGGTGGCCGAGCAGACTGAGGCGCTCCAGTCACGGTCTGCACGGCCACTACGATCAGGGGTTCGAATCCCCCCTCGGGCATGGATATTTGTGCCGTCCGAGTTCGTAAGTAGTTCATAAGTAGTTTGTACGTTTAGGGACTGATGACCCCGTAGTTAAGTCCCATAAACTATACAAACATTTTGATCCTAAATGCTGCTTTAAATATAATTATATTTATTACACTATATGCCCATTTCGGCTTTTAGCAACATCGTCAGGTGATCTGCGAAAACTGTTACCTTATAAATACATCACATTTTGTGATTATCGTAATTGTAAATACTATTACGAAATATTACATACGTCTGTTGGTCCTGACATCCATATACATAGATGGTTTTATTGCTGTCATTCATTTATTTATTGCTTTGAATTTTAATTATTGCAATATTTCTGATGACTATCATTTACGTTGTACTGAATTTTAATTATTGCAATATTGCTGATGATTTGTCATGTACGTTTTGATCTTTGTTACCGGTATTTGAAAGGTTGGTTAATGTATGTATTTGCATACGTCGAGAAATATTGTTATCTTAGCCGAATCGTCATTGACATGTGTGATTTTTGTATCATAAATTTATTAATCTTTGCTACTGAAATTTCGTTCTTCTGTGATCTATGATGATTTAAAATGTTACCCGTTTTCTTGGTGTACGATGTCAATAATATTTTCTATGTAGTTTTTGTGTTTTAAGTCGACTTGTTCATTTAGTATTTCAGAGAGGTGGTGTAGTGAGTGTAAATAAATTTCGATTTCTTCTAGAATGTCCATAACTTGTCCTTTAGGTGTGACATGTAAAATTTCGACTGCCTGTTCTATATTATCCGCTGTGTGCTTTTCTGTTTTTAAATGTTGGTAAAAAGTAAATGGGTTATTTGTGCTTTGTCTGATGTGCTCTCAGTACCTGATATTGAAATTTCTGCCTGTCTGGCCTATATAAAATTTACTGCAGTTGCTACATGTAATTTGGTATATTCCTGGGTTCGAGAAAAGTGGGAAATAAGTTTTACTAGATTTTAAATGTGACGAAAGGTTATGTCGTGTCTGATAAGCAAATCTTATGTCTGTGTTTTTTAGTAATGCGTTAATTTGGTTCGAAATATTGCCTAGAAATATGGTTTTTACATACTTAAATTTTTGTTTTGTTGGCGTTTCCCTTACTAGTGTTATTTCTTTTTGTATATGAGTTTTTGTCGGCGTGGTACGATTATTATATATTTGAGTGACAATTTTTGGATCATAGTCGTTTTTCTGAGCTATATAGTCTAGGATCTTGATTTTTTTTTTTTTTTTTTTTTTTTTTTTTTTTTTTTTTTTTTTTTTTTTTTTACTGAGTCATGCTCTAACGGTAGGTTTATCAGTCTGTTTATCATGGTATTGAAGCAGGCAACATTTGTGTACTTTTGGGTGCCCTGATTTTGCATTAATAATATTATCTGTAGTAGTGGGTTTCCGGTAGATTGCAAATTTATGTTTGTTGTTACAGTTTTTAATTGTTTGTGCTGAATATTTGTTTGTGGGGCTTTTGTTAATCTGTGTGATGTTATTTGCTGTAAAGAAGTCGTTTGCTTTTTGTATATAATCGTTTTCGTATAGAATGACCAAGCTATTGCCTTTGTCTGCTTTAATAACACTAGTAAGGAAAACACCAACAAAAAAAATTTAAGTACGTAAAAACCACATTTCTAGGCAATATTTCGAACCAAATTAACGCATTACTAAAAAACACAAATACTACGAAACTCCTAAATACACAATTCATATCAGTCAGTACATCAGCTTCAAACAGTGCTGCAGAAAGTGTTTCAAAAATTTCGTCACAGCTCCGTCTGTCTGATTGTTGTGAGTATAAATTTACGTAAACCTATGAGAGTTATTGTAAAAGCTCTTTGCTTTGAAGTGAATAAAACTTTTCAGCATAAGAATATGTTAACCCATTCCACTAGGAACAACATCGAATTATTTCAATTGTTATTAATACAGTATAATAATATTACTATAAGACGCGATTGTGTTATGTCGTGCGTGAGAACCAAATACCCAACATTCTTACGCGCGAGGAGAGGCTTCTAGCAGTTAAACGGCGCGCCGTCAACTGAGGTAAAGCGTTATTGATGACTCAATCCATCCCGAAGTCGATCCGACTTCATCAGTAAATTCAAGGTAGCTAATTTCGACCACGCCGAAGATAAGGATGATTTCTGGCCGAAATCGAAACTGTGGCCGAAGCCAATAATTTGGCCGAAACCGATACCGAAACCGAATATTCGGTCGGTCCTTACCTAAAGTAATATTTTGAAGTTAACAAATTTCCTTTTTTTTTTAAATCGTCTTTGTTCCCATTGCCATTCTGCATTTTGTACCTCTGTACTGAGACCATCATACTTTATGTTACTGCCCAAGTACCAAAACTAATGTACCACCTTTACTGTTTCGTGCCCTAATCTAATTCCTTCATTATCAATTCAATTTGTACATTGAGCAAGCTATAAAGGAAAGCAAGGAGAAATTTGGTAAAGGAATTAAACTTCAGGGGGAAGAATTAAAAACATTGCGTTTTGCCGACGACATAGTAATTCTGTCAGATACGGCAAAGGACCTGGGAGAGCAATTGAATGAAATGGACAGTGTGCTGAAAAGTGCATATAAGATGAACATTAACAAGAGCAAAATTAGGGTAATGGAGTGCAGTGTAAGAAAATCATGCGAAGCTGAAGGAATTAGATTAGGTAACGAAGCAATAAAGGAGGTAGATGAGTTTTGTTACTTGGGCAGTAAAATAACAAATGATGGTCGAAGTACAGAGGATATAAAATGCAGAATGGCAATGGGTAGAAAAGCGTTCTTGAAAAAGAGAAATTTGTTAACATCGAATATTGATTTAAGCCTAAGGAAGTCCTTTCTGAAGGCATTTGTATGGAGTGTTGCCATGTATGGGAGTGAAACATGGACGATAAACAGGGACGATAAACAGTGCGGACAGGAAGAGGATTGAGGCTTTTGAAATGTGGTGCTACAGAAGAATGCTGAAGATTAGGTGGGTGGATCGCGTAACTAATGAGGAGGTACTGAACAGAATTGGGGAGAAAATAAATTTCTGGCATACCTTGACTAAAAGAAGGGATAGATTGGTAGGGCACATTCTTAGACATCAAAGAATTGTGAATTTAGCGTTGGAGGGAAGTGTGTGGGGTAAAAACCGCAGAGGAAGACCGAGAGATGGATACAGTAAGCAGATTCAGACAGATGTAGGTTGCCGTTCTTATGGGAGTTGAAGAGGCTTGCTCAGGATAGGGTATTGTGGAGAGCTGCATCAAACCAGTCTCCGGACTGAAGACCACAACAACAACAACATCATCGCCTGACTTTTGAAGACTGCATTCCGTTACCCTCGTTTTGCTCTTGTTAATGTGCATCTTATACGCTCCTTTCAACACACTGTCCATTCCGTTCAGTTGCTCTAACAGGTCCTCGACAGAATTATAATGTCATCAGCAGAACGCAATATTTTTATTTCTTCACCCTGAACTCTAATTCCTTCTCTAAATTTCTTTTTGCCTTCCTTCACAACTTGCTCATGTACAAATTGAATAACGTTGGAGAAAGGCTACGAGACCCTTACACCCCTGATAACACCTGAAATCCACTCCCTATCAATTCCTACCAGCGACGTTGAAATGTTGTCCACTTGTAATCAGATCTCCTGCGCGTGGTTCGCCATGATGCATCCGGGCGTGGAGAGCTGGTCCCCTGACGGCCATCGCTTCACGTTAGCCGCTGGCAGAACGGGAGGCCATTACTAGCTGAGTAGCAGCGGCAGGGGGACGGGGGTGCTTCCTAACCCTGTCAATCTTCACTGCCGGTTCCTAATTATACGCCACGTAATACGAGTTAATTTAACAACTCATACTCCTGTCACTTCCTAGCTCCCAGCAAAGATACTAAACTTTATTAAATTTAGTCATCGGATGACTAATCATCATGGCCAGATGAAGTCGGAGAGAAATTAATTCTAAGGGAGAAAATGGAAAATATATGGGAAGGAAACAATCATTGTTTACGTTCACTCAGTATCGCATTTGTATGTGAAGATACGAAACAATCAGAAGCGATGCTGGACAAAACGAAAACACACAACTTGGTAAAGATACGTCGCAGGGGAATGGCCGTTCGCTCTAACCCTAACCCTAATTAAAATTACTTTAAAAACAGAATAAAACATATTTTTACACTTTTTCATGTCCATAATATCCTATCTATTGTATAATTGAGCAAAATAAAAAATTTTCATACTTGGTTCCAAAAATAAAAAAAAAAAATTCAAATAATTGGACACTAGGTCTGGACGGCAGTTAAGGATGTGAAATAAGAAGTCAACAGTTATATATATCACTCCATATTTCTTGTGGAACTTATATCGCAAAGTTGGATTTGTTGCAAAATTCATAAACAATACATAGAATAATTTCAACGAATTATATGACTGACGCACTCCGTAACGGGTCCGCCATGTTTACTGTTTTGCATTGTAGCACGCCATTCTGGTGACAGATGACAGCAAGAAGCACGAAACTAAAAGCGACAGATGTCCAGTAAGCAGGCTAATGGGTCTCAAAGTAAATCACGTCCGTTTAGTGTTCTAAAATTAATACAAAGTTGGTGTCTATGCTAATGGTCGCCAGGTTTGAAAGGGCTGGGGAGTGAGCGGCTGCTACCCATCGGAACGTCGAGTCGTCCTTCTGGAATGGCTCTGTGTGTGTGTGTGTGTGTGTGTGTGTGTCTGTGTGTGTCTTTTGTCTCTGACATAAGTTATTTTCAATAGTTTGTAAGTCTAAAGACTGAAAACCACAACACATTGTTAGCATAGCTATACAAACATTTGAACATTTTTAAGTTAAAACCAAAATCTTAGTGCTGCTGAGAAAAAATAGCGTTTGTATAGGTTTGTATATGTTACGTTACCGTATTTTGCAACTATAAACTAGTCTACTTCAGACGAGAGGCGTTAGGTTTTATTTTAAAGCATATTCAGTGGTCAGATGTACACGAGATATTTCTTGTTTTACATTTTTGTGTGGTTTTTACTAAATTCTATCAGGAACAGTTCTTATGCTATGGGTTTATTTTATTCTGAATGAACTATTAAGATTACTCATGTTTTTATGTTTCCATCTTTATGTGTTTCTTGTAGCACATTGCCACTTGCTGTTACTATTTAAATTGCACTTTTATAAAAAAATGTTTCCGAAAACTCGCCATTTCTGTTAGCCTGTCGGGCTGCGTTTGTCTTTTGTTTTGTTTTTGTTTATCGTCTGTATGTTATTTGCTTATAAGTTCTTTGGTTCGCACTGTAAGATGTGTTCTTGTTTTGTTTCTATCAAAATATCGCTGTTCACCACGGTCTCAACAATGAGAAATTCGAGACCGTCGAATTCTTCACCAACCTATCAAATGAAATTGCGAATCTATCAAGAAAAACTTGCATCCATGGTGAGTTGCTACGAACCAACGTGATGGACCTACGAAGAAGACTCTAAGCAGACCCAGATCGAGTTTTCTTTTTAAAATCTGGGAAAAAAAAGCATGAATAGCAGTACGTGAGTTTGGAAGAGAGGAGAATAATGTTCAGATTGCTGATGATATTTTGTTGCTCGCATTTAGCGCTTACATTCACAGCGAATTGAAGAGCTCGATAGAGCAAGTTTTGAAGTAGTGTTGACAGTTGACAATCAAGTGTGTCCAACGAACAAATCGCAAAGATAACACACTGTCAGCTTCTTCCGAGGGATGTCAGCGAGAATTACTAAAGACTTGAACTTATATAAGAATTTTTTTGTAATTTGCCATACTGGATTATCAAAGTTAGCATAAATGATCGTTCACCGTTAAGACAATTGTCTTATAGTGTTAAACTCTGTGTAACCCTTTCAGTCCCACATTATGAAATGGGGAAATATTAAAATTCAATGTTTTCTGTATTAATACAATACAGTAAACACCAAAATACGTGTTTTAAAATTTTTGGTCGAACTATTGATTTTTTATGTCATGTATTTCATGCACAACACAGACATTTGTATCGTATTTTGTTTCTTGGACGTTATTTTGTTGTTAGTTAACACTGCCAGACGAATAATGCTAGCATAATCTTCGCCACAGCACCTTAGATTAGATTAGATTAGTTGTTCGTTCCGTAAATCCGTGTTGAGGAGATCCTCGTGGATGTGGAACATGTCAAGAAACAAAATTCACAAGTTGAATAATAGATAATACTAATAATATAAATACAGATACATAAATTTTAAAGTCTTTTTTTTTTTGCTTATAATATAATAATCCTAATATAGTATGAGTATGAATCATTTGGTACAATATAGAAATTCACCAATGAAGTAGAAGGAGTTGGCCACTAGAAACTCTTTAAGGTTCCTCTTAAACTGATCTTTATTTGTAGCTAATTTTTTTATACTTGATGGTAAATTATTGAAAGTGTGTGTTCCTGAGTAGTGGACCCCTTTTTGAACTATAGTAAGTCCTTTTAAGTCCTTGTGTAGATCATTTTTATTCCTAATATTGTATGTATGAACTGAGCTGTTTGTTGGGAAAAGGGATATATTATTTATGACAAATTTCATTAAGGAATAAATATACTGAGAGGCAGTAGTTTACTTGAAGAGTTACTCCAAAATATTATACCATATGACTTTAGGGAATGAAAGTAAGCAAAGTATGCAAGTAAATGCAAACGTAGGATTCCGCGGTTGTTGTCACTATCAATAAAATTCTTCTGGGTATGAAACCGCGTCGTCATTTTATAAATTCCACCGACGTTTCGGCCGGTGTTGCAGGCGGCCGAAACGTCGGTGGAATTTATAAAATGACGACGCGGTTTCATACCCAGAAGAATTTTATTGAAAGTATGCAAGCTTTGTTATTTTTATGTCTATTATGTCTGATAACACTCGTATTAAAAATACAGATTTGTTGAGTCTTTTCTGCAGTTCTGTGGTGTGCTCCTCCCAGCTAAATTTATTATCAAGCTGTAATCGCAGGAATTTCATACTGTCAACCTCTTCTATCTGCTCTTCTTCATACTTAATGCATATGCTGTCAGGAAATCTCTTACATGTTCTGAACTGCATGTAGTGAGTCTTTTCAAAGCTTAATGACAATGAGTTGGCTTTAAACCATTTATTAATGTTCATGAAAATGTCATTAGCAGACCTTTCTATCACTATTTTTGACGTACTTTTTATTGCAAATACTTGTATCATCTGCAAAAAACGAACTCTGCTTCTGGTAGTGTAACTGATGAGAGATCATTGATGTACACAAGAAAAAGCAATGGCCCTAAGATGGATCCTTGTGGGATACCACATGTAATTTCTTCCCAATCCGATGATGACTGTTGGCTTAATTCACTAGTCACTTGCACTGTAGTGTTCCCAATAATTAACCAAATTAGAAAGGAACATTACGGCTGACGCCATTAAATTACATATAATTCCCTTCCTGTTAGTGAGGTACGACTTGAACCATTTTGCAGCATTTCCAGTGACCCCATTGAATTCTAATTTACTAAAAAGGATGATATGGTTCACACAATCAAATGCCTTAGACAAGACAATTCACTGCTGGAATAAAATAAAAGGCAACACAACACAACCTCTAAGATGGACAAATTAATGCCTCCAGAAGTGGCTACAATCCGTACCCAAGAGGCAAAACGTTGTACTAGAAGCATGCTGTTCATCAACAAAAATGGAACTTTAAGAATTGATGCATAAAATACGGTATAAATGAACTTTTATTACGTTGTTGTCCAGGAGCAACACTGGAAATGAAAGGGTTAAGATTCTATCTCTTAGTGAGAGCATTTTAAGTTACTAAATTCGACAATAATTCTGCAATTTTTTGAAAATCAAAAATTTTTCTACATAATCGAATATAGGCATAATTAGATCATATTAGATAGTGGGACCAAGTTGTAGTAAAGCTTTTCAGTGATGCAGGTGGCCGAAGAGCATAAAGAATGGAAAATTTGTATTTAGTGCAGTTTTGACTTACGCCTGCGCAGCCTGCAGTTTTCAGATTTCGTACAAATCTATATATATCGTACTATAAAAATGTTTGTATGTACATTCCACATCTGCTTCTTAACTACTAGAGAAATTTCAACCTAACATGGTAAAAGCATCCGTTACTACCAGACGACAATCCCTGTACTGGGCAGATACCATATACAGATTAGGAGATGTCATAAATAATTAGATTTACAAGAGTCTGTTCCATCACGTGATAAGTGAATAATGAGATTTCTTCGACCATTATTACGGAATGAGAGTATTTAGTAACTTGCCACAAACTGAGTTAATGCAAGTTAGTTAGTGCGAGTGCGATCTCTATAGAGCTCAACTCAGTATTTGTTCCAGTTTATGTCAGTTATTTCTGTTGGATGAAACCAAATTTTAATAAAAGAAGTTGAGAGAAATAGTGTTTCAGTTACTTACCGCATTATCAAAATTCATATCAAGTGGATTAAGAATAATTTATGTGTAAATGAAGAAATTAATTTTTAATGCAACTATATTGTAGTGTTCCCAATAATTAATCAAATTAGAAAGGAACATTATGGCTGATGCCATTAAATTACATATAATTCCCTTCCTATGGTATCGATATCTTGTTACTTTGTTTCTGTCTGTTAAAATGTTACTCGAGGTACAATGCAACGTTTTGCATAGAAATGCCGAACAACACTGTCCTGTTTATGATGCCTGGTATTCCACGCACGGTTTCGTGCGGTTGCGCGCGTTAGAGGTCAAAGATGTTTCTTGTAAGAATTGCAGTTAATACTCGTTTAAATATAGTTTTGAAAAGTACAGGCTGTTTAATAACCAGTCCACAATGTTTTCTATCTGTATCATAGACGTTTTATTTTCTTGATTTTTAGTTTTACTCCATCGGAATTGAGGTGTGCCGGCCGCGGTGGCCGAGGGGACTAAGGCGCTCCAGTCACGGTCTGCACGGCCTCTACGGTCGGGGGTTCGAATCCCCCCTCGGGCATGGATATTTGTGCCGTCCTAGTTCGTAAGTAGTTCATAAGTAGTTTCTAAGTTTAGGGACTGATGACCCCGTAGTTAAGTCCCATAGACTATACAAACATTTGAACATTGAATTCAGGTGTAGGAGACGCCGATATTTCCTGTGGTGTGATTCATATAAAATTGAAAATAGAAATGGAAATTCCTGGTTGTTGCAGTGATACACAGTCAAATCTTTCTAAAAATGCTGCCAGTCGGTGCCTACATCTTCTAAAACACACAAACCCGAGTCTCATGGTAAATAATTTTTTTCCTACATGCATGGTTGAAAGAATACATTTGTGTTGCCGAAGACTTTCGAAGTTTTGTGTCTGCCGGCCAAGTAGCAATTGTGCATAGCAGGCAAATGCAGTGTCTTGATGTAAACGAAACAGCAGGCTCGTTCGGGCAAAGTGGGGCTGACTGGAAAAGTATAGAGGCATCTGTGTGAGTAAACCAGTGGACGTGTTTTAATAACGGAGGGCAGCGAAGACAACAGGCGCACTCCGTGCCCTCTCTGGCTGATGGATGTGGCTATCCGTACAATATATATAAGCTTTTTATTGGAGGCAGCCATAAAATTTGTTGCACTTTTATGAAATTCTTACTACCCTACTTTCGGTATGATTTACTGAAGTTTCCTGCTGGTACAAAATGGCTGACAAGGAAGATTTGTCACTCGAACTGCGGAGGCGTGAAATTGGAAGGCTTGATACGCGGTAACTGCGTCTCTATGGGCGTTGTGTGAGACATTGCAGCCGCAGACCTAAGCTACTGGCCAGTAATGTGATGGGTATGCTTTTCCAACTTTTGGGCATCTAGCAGAAAATCAAATGCACCGCAAATATTGCGGAAACGGAAAGTGCGACTGATGTGCGGTTTTCATAGAATGGATTGGTAGTCAGGGGCTCGTATTTTTAGCCAACAAACAAATAATTGTAATATTACTTATAAAATGCATTTGTTATGCAATCATACAGTTTTTTTTTAATGGAACAATGGTTGTTTCTGACCTGCACTGAAATTTTTGAACCAATGTGTACAAAGAATTTTGAATGACATTTTTATCATGTTTAGTTTGGCAGCTACAAACGTTCGAAGTTTCGGGGGCGGAGGCTGCGATAACGTAGCTGACCGGCCGAGTGGCTAGCCCCTGGAGCACGGCCCACTGTCTCATGACCACCAGCCAGTTAGCTACGCTGTCGTAGCCTCCGCCCCCTAAACTTTGGTTGTAGCTGATAAACTAAACACGATAAAAATGTCATTCAAAATTCTTTGGCCGGCCGCAGTGGCCGAGCGGTCTGCGGCGCGCCAGTCAACTGTCTGCAGTTGCCGCTGCGGTCTGGGGTTCGAATCCTCCCTCGGTCATTGGTGTTTGTCTTGTCCTTAGCGTAAGTAAGTTTAAGTTAGTCAAGTAATTAGTCTAGCGAATGATGACCACGAAATTTGGTCGCATACGACCTCACACTCATTTGAACATTTTGAACAGAATTCTTTGTACAGAGCTGGTGTCAAAAATTCCTGTGTATTATAGAAACAACCATTGTTCCATTTTAAAAATGGTATGTTTGTATAAAAAAAACACTTTCTAGCTATTATCACAATCTTTTATTGGCTAACAATACGAGTCCTTGACTACCAAAAATGTTTATAGAACTTATGGGACTTCACTTCGGGGTCATCAGTCCCTAAACTTACAAACTACTTACGAACTAGCTAACACTAAAGACGGCACAAATATCCATGTCCGAGCAGGAATTCGAACCCCCGACCGTAGTGGCCGCGCAGACCGTGACTGGAGCTCCGCAGTCCCCTCGGCCACCGCGGCCGGCCCTTGACTACCAATCCAGTCTGTGAAAACCGCACATCAATCGCACTTTCTGTTTCCGCAATATTTCCGGGGCAAATGTTAGGTGACTATATATAAACTTCGTGGTGTGGTAGTGCATGGCTTCAGGAATAAAATGAGGTAGGGAACCCGTATTCGGAAAAGTCACCCAACGGCGTCAAAATTATAGGCGCTGGCGACAGACGCTAGGACACTCCTCCGGCAGCTGGTGGTTCTAAATTACAAAATCACGCAACTAACGTACATCACGAAATATCTACGCTATTCATATTATGCGGCCCATCGCTGTACACTCCAGCAGCGTAGATGGTGGGGGCTGCTGCATGCTTGATATATGACTGGAAATATAAGGGACTTGACTACGGTGGCCCGTGAGCTTACAAACTACTTACACTAAAGTAAATGCATAAAAAAGCAGTCCTCGTTCGCAAATTAAAAATTATTTGCCCTGGTTTCGGCAATGACTAAGATTGGCTTCATCAGAAATCTTCTCTATATATAAAAGGAAGTGTCCCGATTAACTGACTGACTGATTGACTGACTGACTGACTGACTCATCATCGCCCAGCCCAAACCACTGAAAATAGAAACTTGAAATTTGTGGAGGGTGTTGATCTTACTCTGTAGGCGTTATTTAAGAAGCGATTTTTCGATATTCCGTCCGTAAGGGGGTAAAATATGGGATGAAAAGTTTTTTGAAAATACGTAGCTATTTAGGCAATTTTTAAGCTAGAACTACAAAAATTTCGGATATAAATTCAGGGTTCGAATTTAAAAGACACGTGTTTCGGCATTTTTTTGAAATTCGACAAATAAGGGGGTAAAATAGATGACGCAAAAAATTGATTTTCAAAAATATGTTGCTGTTAACTCACATTTTAAGCTACAACTACGAAACTTCTCATATGGAATCTAGGTCAGGATTAAAAATCCATGATTTTTACTATTTTTGGAAATTCAACAAGTAAGAGGGTTAAATAGAGGATCGAAAATTCTTTTTGAAAACACGTTGCTATTGATACAATTTTGAAGCTAGAGCTGCAAAAATTGATATTTGTATAGTTGGTTAGACGTTAATAAATACATGTTTCGGTATTTTTGGAAATTCAACTATCAAGAGGGTTAAATTGGAGAGAGGATGTTTTTCAAAAATCTTTTGCTAATAAGGCAATATTAAAGCTACAACCACAAAAATTGGTATATGTTTTTGGTCAGAATTAAAAAGACACGTGTTTCGGTATTTTCAGAAAATTAATCAGTTAGGGGGTGAAATAGGGGATGAAACATTTTTTGAAAATACGCTGCTACTAAGCCAATTTTGGTGCTGTTAACTCAAATTTCAAGCTATAACTACGAAACTTAAGATATGGATTCATCGTCAGGATTAAAAAGAAACAAATGGTGCAGACCAGACAGCCTACGCATGCGAAGCAAATGTTCAAATGTTTGTAAAGCTTATGGGACTTAACTACGGGGTCATCAGTCCCTAAACTTACAAACTACTTATGAACTACTTACGAACTAGGACGGCACAAATATCCATGCCCAAGGGGGGATTCGAACCCCCGACCGTAGTGGCCGTGCAGACCGTGACTGGAGCGCCTCAGTCCCCTCGGCCACCGCGAACGGCTTTTTTAAACTACTTAAACCTAGGGAAACTAACCTAAGAACAAACACACACACCCATGCCCCAGGGAGGACTCGAACCTCCACGGCCAGCAACCGCGCGCTCCGTAGCGAGACGCTTTAGACCGCTCGGCTACTCCACCGCGGCGCATGCGAAGCAGCGGGGGTTCAGCTAGTTATAGAATAAAACAAGTCAAATAATAAAATATACTGCTCAGCTGTAAAGCTTACGTCACAACGTTTAAAAAGAAATTTATAGAAAATGCTAGTCACTATCGGCTGCACGCCTGCACAGAGGCATCAGACTGTAGGGTGCTAAGTAAAGTTGTGAACAGAAACATGTTACCTCAGTAGTGCCATCTAGTAGCCGCTATTACAAGTAGGCTACTGTACAGAGACAAACAGTATTGAAAAAACTATGAGAGATGGCTGAGGCGTCATTTTGGCAACACAATATTAGTAGAGAGAATAAACGAGTAACAAAGTTTTAATAAGCACAATAGTTAAAAATTGGCTTTTGGAATACAGATGCTTTGGATCAAGTCGGAAGAAATATTTTGGACACTGCACGAAGAACAACATCAAAGACCGAGTAACGGCTTAATACCATTAAAGAAGCTTCTATTAAGAAGTTGGAACTGGTCGTTAAGAATAAACCCGTCATTACGAGAAAAATGTTTAAATATTCGCAATTCCTCAGGCACGTCTAATCTGTGGCCTGTCTTTTCGGTATGCAAAATGTTCAGGTCATAGGTGGCTTTAGGTGCGAATTCTGGGGTTAGTGCCATTCTTTCTCAAAAGATGTTCTTTAAACCTGAATTTAAAAGCACGTCCCGTTTGACTTATGTAGTAGGAAGAACAAGTATCACAAACAATTTTGTAAACGCCGGAATTATCGAAGGGAGAAGAGGTTGATTTTGAATTATGAATTAATTTTTTCTTCAAATTATTGTTGGTCGAGAAGGCAACGTTGCATTTACACTTATTAAGAAGAAGTCGTTGAATATGATAGGAAACGGGCCCCAGAAATGGAATGGCGAAATATTTTTTTTCTTTTCGTCAGATTCATAGGAGTGCCAAGTGTTGTAACTCTTTTAGCAGTTTTCTTTTTGAGGATGTTGTCAACTATGGCAGGATCGTATTCATTACTAACTGCTATAGTTTTTACCAAATTTATTTCCTCGTCGAATTCTTCTTTCGAGAGTGGGATGGAAATGGCTCTGTTGATGGCAGAATGAAAGAAAGCATTTTTGTGACGTTGAGGGTGCATAGAGGAGGCGGTTGATCAGTGTATGTTTCTTTTCAGTAGATATTACAAGAGATTTTATTTTCTTCTACTGTTAAGGTCAAATCGAGAAAGTTCACTTGACGAGCCTCGTTTTCAACTTCACAGGTGAAGGTGATATTCTCAAGTAGTCCATTAAAAAGAGTAAAAATTTTATCAATGCCAGTGGTAGGCCCTTCGTTGATGACTAAAATGTCATCGACACAATGCCTAACGTTGTAGTAGAGAATTCGTGGAAGAATTTTTCGTCCAGAGAATTGATGAAAATGTCAGCAAGGATACCAGTTAACGGATTTCCCATAGCAAGACCATCGTATTGCTGGTATAATTTTCCGTTAAATTGAAAATAGTTATGACGACTACATTAATTAAATTCATGAAATCAGTTTTATACTATCTTAAGTGTTTCAACTACGGCAACGTTGCTATAAAGATTTTTGATATCCAGTGAAAAGAGTTTAGTATCTGAGCCGCAAAAGATCTTTTACTTTATGCACTAGTACGTGGCTGTTGGGAACTGAATAATTGATCTGAAAAACGAAGGACTTTTTCAAGGTTTCGTACAGAAATCTGGCTAAATTGTAGTAATCACAGTTCAAACTGTTTGAACCAGGCCTCATCGTACGGTTCAGTTTGTGCACCTTGAACTGTGAACGAAGTTTAGGGGGTTGAGAGTTCATGTTAACGCGAGTTTATATATATATATATAATAGCTTAAGCAAATTTTTTCCATCATTGATGGCTGACCTGACTTCTTTTTGTAATTCTGCGGACGGGTTCTCGTGCAGTTCCAAAAAATTATTTTCATTAAAAAATTCTAAGGTTTTAGAGACATATTCGGTATTGCTAGCAACAACCAAGGAACAACCTTTCTCAGATTTGGTTATTAAAGCATCGGCTTCTTTAAGCTTATTATTTATAGATTTAATCAAAATTCTATCATTTTACACAGCATTTCGAGACTAAAAAGAATTCTTACTATGTTAGCTATGTCAAAAGCGATACTGGTTTGACTTGAAATTTCCATTTTTACCTAGTCAAGGCCGGTTTTTAAGTCAACAAGCAAGTTTTCTATTACAGTGCTGTCTGACCAAAAGGGGGGGGGGTAACATTGTACTTTAAGCCTTTCTCAAGTTGTCTGTTTCATTTTCAGGACCTACCACTGGCATTGATAAAATTTTTACTCTTTTTAATTGACTACTTGAGAATATCACCTTCACCTGTGAACTTGCAAACGAGGCTCGTCAAGTGAACTTTCTCGATTTGACCTCAACAGTAGAATAAAATAAAATCTCTTGTAATATCTACCGAAAAGAAACATACACTGATCAAATTGTACCAGCCTCCTCTATGCACCCTCAATGTCACAAAAATGCTTTCTTTCATTCTGCCATACACAGAGCCATTTCCATCCTATTCTCGAAAGAAAGATTCGAGGAGGAAATAAATTCGATAAAAGCTGTAGCAGTTAATAATGAATACGATCCTGCCATAGTTGACAACACCCTTAAAAAGAGAACTGCTAAGAGTTACAACACTTGGCACCAAAAGAAAAAAAATATTTCTCCGTTCCATTTCTGGGGCACATTTCCTATCAGATTCAACGACTTCTTCGTAATAAGGATAACTGCAACGTTGCCCTCTCGACCAACAATAATTTGAAGAAAAAATTCATTCATAATTTAATATCAACCTGTTCTCCTTTAGATAATTCCGGCGTTTACAAAATGATTTGTGATACTTGTTCTTCCTACTGCATAGGTCAAACGGGACGTGCTTTTAAATTCAGGTTTAAAGAACATCTTTTGAGAAAGAATGACAATGACCCCCAGAATTCGTCTTTTGCTGACCATCTTCTCATTACAGGTCACGCACGTAAAGCCGTTCATGAACTAACTGAAAGTGGGCAAACATAGTGCCCTCTTCTGTTTAAATGTAGTTTCGAAAATGTTTGGTTTTTTGACGCATACCTTTCCATTATTAATTATTCTAGTAACTGTGTTGCTCATTTGTATTTAAATGTTGAATACCATATCTCTCAGCATACCCGGCGACTTCCCCAAGCAAGCAGAGTGGACGCGAAATAGGCCGAGTTGGAACGATGCACCGAGCAGACACCCTCTACACTTCGTTTTGTTCGCGTGCGATTTTTCGAGCAAGAGTTTCACGTCAATGAGATACTGGAACCTCGTCCCAAAGAATGTAAGAGTACTCCTCTAGTTTTGTTTTGCTTTGAAACGTTGCAGACGCTTACTAGTCGTAGGCACGGACTGTCAGGTAAAGCCGTGGTCTGACACCTACCGCCACCGAATGGCAATGACGAAGTTTTTACAGCATCATGGGATTCACGATTTGTATACAAGTATTCCTCCAGATCACGAAAACTGATACTGGAAACGAGGTCAAAATACATACACACTAATTCATGAGACTTTTGAGGAACTACTGATACAATGAAACTTCCTGGCAGATTAAAACTGCGTCCCGGAACCGGGATTCGAACCTGGGACATTTGCCTTTCGCGGGCAAGCGCTCCGCCGACTGAGCTATCCCAGCACGCTTCCTCACAGCTTACACCAGTACCTCGCCTCCTACTTTGCAAAACTTATAGAAGTTCTCCTGCAAACCTTGCAGGATTAGCACTCCTGGAAGAAAGGATATGGCATTCGACGGTATAACAACAGTGGGGCCGAGGAGTGTAAACGCAGCTTGCATATGCTGCACAAGTGTTATAGGTTATAACTGCAGACGGTTACTGATCTTTCAATCACCGTAAAAGTAGGCTTCGAATTAACGAATTAAATTAAATAATCGTCGCGCAATACATGACATATTGAACAATTAACATAAGTTGTTGTCATGGCCAATTACTGAAGCATCAACATAAGAGTGGCTATGAAAGCATATAATTATGCACAAGTGGAAAAAAAAAGTGCCGAGCAGGATCAGAACTCGGATCGTCTGTGTGACTGTCAAGTGCCTTGCTAATTACACCACGCAGACTCTCGTACCGATGCTGACTTTTATAGTACATGTATAGCTGCTACGCGCGCTGGACTTTGATCTCTATTTTCGTGGAAACCAAGGCGCATTGGAACAAATCCTTTTAGCTTGGTGATCTGGAGGAGTTCTCCCACGACATACTTGCGAACCATCAAAATTCGTTTCTACCATACTTAGTGTTCCCCTTGTTAGTCACTATCTAGGGGGTTATTTATGGTTTAATGGCGAAACATTTTTGTATATGATGCAATTACAAATTAGGAATTTCTAGAGTTTTCCTTTGGTTGTTCGGTGAAAGCTTCTTGTGAAATTTGATGAGTCTAGGTCGACGAAAAGTAGACCACAGGTTTAGATCAGTGAGTTTGCGAGTTTCGAGACATGTCCCATTGATGAGCGTACGTCTTGATTACCTTTCGAATAAGCTTTAAATGTTTTATACTGTGTAGCGACCTTGAACCTTGTTAGAATGTGACAGAAATTTTAACTTTATATCTCTACCAGTTCCTCAGATAAAGGTGTTTTAACAGTCGGCCAGACATACAAACGAACAACATATTGATCCCGAGTGAAGTTTAGAAACTTGAGCGAAGTGGCGAAATGCTCAAGAAACCAGACTCGATTGCGAATCGGTTCAAACCCAACCTTCGGCTATAGAGATTTGGTATTCCGTGATTTCCTTGCAGGTATAGTTTCTTTGTTTTTATTTACATAGCGACGGGCAGTGATGACATCTCTGAAGAACTAATAAAGAATGCTGGTGACAGCGTGAAAAAAATGCTGCTTAAACTTATTACGACCATCTATAAGACAGGATAATTACAAACAGACTTCCAGAAATGCATCGATGTTCCTATACCAAAGAATGCAGAAGCTACAAAATGTGACAACTACCGAAATTTAAGCCTAATATAACATGCATCAAAAATTCTCAAAAAAATAATTCTGAGAAGAAAGTGAAAAGAAGGTGAACGATTGCTAAGTGAAGATTAGTTTGGATTGAGAATGGGATTGGGAACAAGAGAAGCGATTCTGGTACTGAGACTCCTTATCGAAAAGCCATTCCAGAAAAATAAACCAACTTATATTGTCTTTGTAGACCTGGAAAAGGCATTTGATAATGTTATCTGGCAAGAGATGTTTAGAGTGCTGAGGAAAAGTGGAATGAAATACAAAGACATCCGTGTGATACTCAGGGTCTATAAGGATGAGGTGGCAGTGATTAGGAACTATCACCAGGATCAAGAAGCAAATATCGAGAGAGGGGTAAGACAAGGATGTGCTCTCTCTCCTCTTATATTTTACGCCTACATCCATTAATGGGCAGAGGATAGACATGCTACGATATGCAGACGGTATTGCTATAGACATGGTAACAAAAGAAGACCTAGAAGAAGAAGTATGAAAACGAATATCTACAACCAGTTTCGTATGAGAATAAACAAGAGAATGACTAAAGTGATGGTATGCAGTACAGAAGCAGAATATGAACCTCCAAGAATAAGAATTGGAAGAGAGGGTCTGGAAGTGATAGAGGAATTTACTTACTTAGAAGCAAGATCACAAGGGATGGTAGGAGCTGGAAAGAAATTGTGAGCTCATTACAACAGGCAAAAATTGCATTCAATCTGAGGAAGAACTTACTAACTAGCAAGAACATCAGTATGGAGATAAGAAACGAATAATGAAAGCTTTCGTTTGGAGTGTGGCTCTATACGGTTGCGAAACTTGGAAAATGGGAAGAAGGAGAAAAGACGGCTAGAGGCCCTGGAAATGTGGTGTTATAGAAGGATGATGAAGATCAGCTGGAAAGAGAGTGACAAATGAAGAGGTGCTTAGAAGGGTACAGCTAAAAAGATCCCTGTGGAGGCACATCCAAACAAACTTATAGGGCATATAGTAAGACACGATATCATCGGAGCCATAGCAGAAGGAGCTATTGAGGGAAGAAACCGACGGGGGCGACAAAGAATATCAAACATACAACAGATAATGAATGATGTTGGATACAACGCGTATGTGGAAATGAAGAGGAAGGCAGACAGAAGAGAGGAATGGCGCTCTGCTGCAAACCAACCTCAGGGTTCAACACTGAAGAAGAGAACTTGCTTTTTAGTCCTTTTGTTGAATAGTACTTTCTATTTAGACACTTGGACCTTTGAAACAAGTTGCTAGATTTAAAATGTATATAACAACTAGAATCTAATGCAGCGCTGGCCATTATAATTACTACACCAACAAGAAATGCAGATGTTAACGGGTATTCAATGGACAAGTAGAACTGACAGGTGATTACATTTTCACGCAATTTGGGTGCATAGATTCTGAAAAATCAGTAGCCAGAACAACCACCTCTGGCCGTAATAACAGCCTTGATACGCCTGGGCATTGAGTCAAACAGAACTTCGATGGCGTGTACAGGTACAGATGCCCATACAGCTTCAACACGATACCACAGTTCATCAAGAATTGTGACTGGCGTATTGTGACGAGCCAGTTGCTCGGCCACCGTTGACCAGACGTTTTCAATTGGTGAGAGATCTGGAGAATATGCTGACCGTATCCAGAAAGACCCATACAGGACCTGCAACAAGCGGTCGTGCATTATCCTGCTGAAATGTAGGGTTTCGCAGGGATAGAATGAAGGGTAGAGCCACGGGTCGTAACACATCTGAAATGTAACGGCCACTGTTCAAAGTGCCACCGATGCGAACAAGAGGTGATCGAGACATGAAACCAATGGCACCCCATACCATCACACCAGCTGATACGCAACACCGATGTCGCCAAACACGGATGCGACCATCGTGATACTGTAAACAGAACCTGGATTCATCCGAAAAAAATTACGTTTTGCCATTCGTTCACCCAGGTTCATCGTTGGGTACACCATCGCAAGCTCTTGTCTGTGATGCAGCATCAAAGGTAACAGCAGCCATGGTCTCAGAGCTGATAGTCCGTGCTGCTGCAAACGACGTCGAACTGTTCGTGCAGATGGTTATTGTCTTGCAAACGTCCCCACCTGCTGACTCAGGGATCGAGACGTGGTTGCACGATCCGTTATAGCCATGCGAATAAGATGCCTCAATAGCTCTTTCTGCTATTGTTCCAATGATGTTATTGTGTCTTACTATATGCCCTATAAGTTTGTTTGGATGTGCCTCCACAGGGATCTGTTTGCCAGTACCCTTCTAAGCACCTCTTCATTTGTCACTCTCTTTCCAGCTGATCTTCATCATCCTTCTATAACACCACATTTCCAGAACCTCTAGCCGTCTTCTATCCTCTCTTCCCATTGTCCAAGTTTCGCAATCGTATAGAGCCACACTCCAAACAAAAGCTTTCATTATATGTTTTCTTATTTCCGTACTGACGTTCTTGCTAGTGATACGAGGCCGTTGGGATGCAGCACGGCGTTCCGTATTGCCCTCTTGACCCCACGGATTCCATGTTCTTCTAACAGTCATTGGATCGCGACCAACGCGAGGAGCAATGTCTCGATACGATAAACCGCAATCGGGATAAGCTACAATCCGACCTTTATCAAAGTCGGAAACGTGATGGTACACATTTCTCCTCCTTCACGAGGCATCACAACATCGTTTCACCAGACAACGCCGGTCAACTGCTGTTTGAGTATGAGAAATCGGTTGTAAACTTTCCTCATGTAGGTGACGCCACCGGCGCCAACCTTGTGTGAATGCTCTGAAAAGCTAATCATTTGCATATCACGGCATCTTCTTCCTGTCGGTTAAATTTCGCGTCTGTAGCGCGTCATCTTCGTGGTGTAGCACTTTTAATGGCCAGAAGTGTAGGACAGTCGCTAACTTGTCTTCACAACTGCAGTCCTATCTCTTGCCCTATTGTACGCACCCATCACAGTGGCTGTCCCACATACCTGCTGGAACTGGCGTCCTGTGACGATACGGTATCGCGGAGCAGCGCTAGAAATCACGTTTCGGTCTACAAGGGACACTGCGCTCGCGTTTCCGCCTTTCCCGAAAACAAACGCACCGCCGTAAGTTGTAATTTGCGGCTGTTTGCTGATGATGCTGTGGTGTATGGGAGGGTCGTCTGTAACTGACTGTAATAGCATACAGGATGACTTAGACAACATTTCTAGTTGGTGTGAAGAATGGCAGCTAGCTCTCAATGTAGAAAAATGTAAGGTGATGCGCAACAGTAGAAAATACAATCCCATAATGTTCGAATACAGCATTAGTAGTGAGCTTCTTGATGTTGTCGCGTCGTTCAAATATCTAGGCGTAACATTGCAGAGCGATATGAAATGGAACGAGCATGTAAGGACAGTTGTGAGTAAGGCAGACACCCGACTTCGGTTTATTGGGAGAATTTTGGGAAGATGTACTTCACCTGTAAAGGAGACAGCGTATAAAACGCTTGTGCGACCACGTCTTGAGTATTGCTCATGTATTTGGGACCCGCAGCAGATCGGTTTGAAGGAAGACATAGAGGCGGTTCAGAGGCGAGCAGCTAGATTTGTTACCGGTAGGTTCGACCAATGCGCGAGTGTCACGGAAATGCTCCGGCAACTCAATTGGGATCGCTGGAAGAAAGACGACGTTCTTTTCGTGAATTTCTGTTAAATAAATTTAGAGGGCCGGAATTTGAAGCTGAATGTAGTACGATCTTGCTGCCGCCTACTTACATTTCGCGTAAAGATCACAAAGACAAGATAAGAGAAATTAGGGCTCGTACGAAGGCATATAGGCATTCTTTTTTTCCTCGTTCAATTTGGGAGTGGAATAGGAAAGGAAATGCCTAGTAGTGGTACAGTGTACCCTCCGCCACGCACCTTACGGTGAATTGCGGAGTATGTATGTAGATTTAGATGGCACAAATATCCATGCCCGAGGGGGGATTCGAACCCCCGACCGTAGTAGCCGTGCAGACCGTGACTGGAGCGCCTCAGTCCCCTCGGTCACCGCGGCCGGCCACTGCAGTCTGCCTGGAAGTATGCGCACTGTAGAGTTTACGAATATTGTTAGTGGAGCGCGCACACTGCCAATCCCAAAAATGTATGGCATTTGTTCCAGGAGACATGGAACTGGCGTTGACTGCTGTTCTCGCTTCTTCCTCGATTTGCGAGGGCAGCCAAGTTGCGGACTGCGGCAGTTATCAATAATTCGCGGCTCTGCCCGTGCCGTCTGACCCCTGCCTAACTTCCGCAGCTTTATTGCTGCTTCTGGGCTTCTTCTACTGCGGTATCAACTGGCATTCCGTGTTGCCCTAAATTACTGATGTTGTTTTACTGCCGCACGAAACTGCAGGCACTCTAAACATTTCATAAATTTTGGCCTTCTCTCTACCTCACAGCACGTAATTCATTCCAGATGACAAGTTAGTAGAAACTCTGTAAATGTTGTGGTTCGTAGCAGTCCTGAAGATTACATGGTTAATTGTATTAGTAACGAAGAAATACGGAACTGAATGGAAGAGAAAGTAAATTTAGTGATCAAGTTGACTACAGAGAAATATCAGTTTGATAATAAAGAGAAGAATGAGAGAGGGAATGAAAATTATAGACGACTAGCTAAAAACGCGGCGTTGCTCGAATGTTTATTTACTGCAATCTGTCCTCATCATGCTCTCAATCTCCTCATCTCTGTTCCCCCGCTATCAAGTATATACATATTATCAACATGTATGCGAAAGGTGGTGACAATTAATGATCTTTGATTTTTCTTGTTTTATTAATATATTTCATGTTGTAAGGTGGGGTGGGCAGTTTGTGAGTTGCCCGCCGCGCTGACCGAGGAGACTGAGGCGCTCCAGTCACGGTCTGCACGGCCACTACGGTCGGGGGTTCGAATCCTCCCTCGGGCATGGATATTTGTGCCGTCTTTAGTATAAGGTAGTTGATAAGTAGTTTGTAAGTTTAGGGACTGATGACCCCGTAGTTAAGTCCCATAAGCTTAACAAACATTTTAAACAGTTTGTGAGTTGTTATTTCTCCTATCATGTATATTATTTATCATCGGTGTTTTTTTGTTGGTACGCCGTATCTCCCGTATTACTAATCCAAAATTAGTGATCGAGGTATCATTTTCAAGGATTCGTTCTCCACAAATGACGAAAAATACACAGATAGTACAAAGTTATTGTTTGCAAAAAAAAAACTTTATTTTCAAAAAAATTGTACTATCTGTACAATCTAAGTTGGTACACGGCGGAAGATCGTAAGAGGGACACGTATTTACGGTTGCGCTCCCATCAGCCACCGCGTCAATTATCAACTTAGTTTGCGCGGTCGATATAAAAGCAATGTAGAAGCTGCCATCTATTGACAACGTGTTTAACTAATATGAACGACAGCTTTTGCAGTTCTTTAGATTCTTTACGCATTAAACTCGCAACTTCTGATCTAACCATGCCTTTCCAAATGATAAGAAGACATTTCCGAATAAAAGTAGCCTTCGCTATGGCCATAAATAAAGCTCCAAGTCAGACGCTTTAAAGAACAGGATTATATTTACCAGAACCTGATTTTTCCTATGGACAGTTATACGTGGCTTTTTCACGAGTTCGCTAATTCAGTGATATTTAGGTTTATGCTAAAGACACATACATCCAATATTAAACGATTATAACACAACAACTAAAATAGTTTTCAAAAGAGTTTTGTAAAATTAACATCTTTCAAAAAATAAACATGAAAAAGTAAATATCTGACTATTATAAGTTTCACAATTAATCATATTACATTGAGACTAAAATTTCTTTCTCTCATTCAGACTTTATTATCTTTTATACATTCTCTACTGGCCATTCAAATTGCTACAACAAGAAGAAATGCAGATGGTAAAAGGGTATTCATTGGACAAATGTATTATACTAGAACTGACATGACATTACATTTGGGTGCATAGATCCTGAGAAATCAGGCCATAATAACGGCCTTGATACGCCTGGGCATTGAGTCAGAGTTTGGATGGCGTGTACAGGTACAGATGTCCATGCAGCTTCAACGCCGTACCACAGTTCATCAAGAGTAGTGACTGGCGTATTATGTCGAAGCAGTTGCTCGGCCACCATTGACCAGACGTTTTCAGATGGTGAGAGATATGGAGAATGTGCTGGCCAGGGCATCAGTCGAACATTTCTCGTATCAAGAAAGGCCCAAACAGTACCTGCAACAGGCGGTCGTGCATTATCCTGCTGAAATGTAGGATTTCGCTAGGATCGATTGAAGGCTAGAGCCACGGCTCGTAACACATCTGAAATGTAACGGCCACTGTTCAAAGTGCTGTCGATGCGATCAAGAGGTGACACCCCATACCATCACGCTGGGTGATACGCCAGTATGGCGATGACGAATACACGCTTCCAATGTGCGTTCACCGCGATGTCGCCAAACACGGATGAGACCATCATGATGCTGTAAAATGACGTTTTGGCATACGTCGTTACGTACACCGTCGCAGGCGCTCCTGTCTGTGATGCAGCGTCAATGGTAGCCGCGGCTATGGTCTCCGAGCTGATGGTCCATGCTGCTGCAAACGTCGTCGAACTGTTCGTGCAGATGGTTGCTGTCTTGCAAATATGCCCATCTGTTGACTCAGGAATCGATACGTGGCTGCACGATCCGTTACAGCCATGCGGATAAGATGCCTGTCATCTGGACTGCTAGTGATACGAGGCCGTTGGGATGCAGCACGGCGTTCCGTATTGCCCTCCTGAACCCACCGATTCCATATCCTGCTAACAGTCATTTGATCGCGACCAACGCGAGCATCAGTGCCGCGATACGATAAACCGCAATCGCGATAGGCTACAATGCGACCTTTGTCAAAGTCGGAAACGTGATAGTACGCATTTATCCTCCTTACACGAGGCATCACAACAACGTTTCACCAGGCAACGACGGTCAGCACGTTGTAGGTGTTGCCGCCTACCTTGCCACCAGCCTTGTGTGAATGCTCTGAAAAGCTAATCATTTGCATATCACAGCATCTTCTTCCAGTCGGTTAAATTTCGCGTCTGTAGCACGTCATCTTCGTGGTGTAGCAATTTTAATGGTCAGGAGTGTATGCAGTTGCATCTGTCTTTTCTCCATTACTATCTTACCTATCTGTGACTGATCAGGACAGAGTGCGAATTATTCGGACGGCTCAACTAGATTTATTTATTTCATTGGTCGATTTAGTGTAAATGTGGTGGCTGCTCTGTCCAGTAATAGTTTTAACCTGGGGAGCACTGGATACTGGAGCAGGAAGTTTCTCACTCGATGGGAGTGTGGAGTGGTCGCCACAATGAAACAGCTGGTGTGTTTCTCAGGGAAATCGTGATCAAAGAGAGGGCCACAGTTCAACTTACGCGAGGCACGCTGGGGTAAGATGCCGTAAAAAAATTGCCATGCTGGACAGAAGGATCAACACCATGGCCTATGCGGATGATGTTGTTCTAATAGCAGAGAAAGACAAAGGACTGGTTAATACGACAAGAGCATTAATAGAAAAGGCAATAAGAACAGGCCTCAAGTTGAATATGGGTAAGAAAATCAAATGTTCAAATGTTTGTAGTGATTATGGGACTTAACTACGGGGTCATCAGTCCCTACTTATGAACTAGCTAATACTAAGGACGGCACAAAAAGTCATGCCCGAGGGGGGATTCGAACCGCCGACCGTAGTGGCCGTGCTGAACGTGACTGGCGCGCAGCAGACCTTTCGGCCACCGTGGTCGGCTTTTGGATAAGACCGAGTACATCGCAGTTAGCAGGGAAACTTATGACAGACCTCTAAATGTGGATGACAAAGTGAAAGGGTAAAATATTAAATATCTCGCGGGAATTGTCAATAAAAGGAACTAACTGGACCAGGATATTTCCGCACGAATACAATCCGGGAACAGGTCTAGGTCTGCTCTGGGAAAGCTACTCAAGTCCCGGATACTATCGAGGTCCTATAAGACGGTAATACATTCTGCAGTCTTATATGGAGCAGACATCTGTCAGTTGTACTATATTACGTTCCTTCAATGGTTACCTCTCAGCAACAATATGAGCTTCATGCAGCTCCTGGTGCTGTGCTAAGATTATCATTTATTTTCGGGTTCTGACATCAAAAAAATGTTCAAAAAAAATTTTTTTTAATATTAAGCGACTTAACTACGGGTTTATCAGTCCCTAAACTTACAAACTACTTATGAACTACCTACAACTAAGAACGGCACAAATATCCATGCCCGATGGGGGATTCGAACCCCCGACCATAGTGGCCGTGCAGACCATGACTGAAGCGCCTTAGTCCCCTCGGCCACCGCGGCCGGCAAATGTTTGTTAAGATGGGAAGAAATCTACTAACATTTGTGAATGCCATCCTCTGATATTTTTGGGATCAGCGAAGGATGGAGATGAATGGAGAAAAAGATCGAACCGTGAATTGTAGGAGTTATTCGACTCAATGGACATCGCGGCAGTGATCAAAGAAAGAAGACTAATGTCGTATGGACACGTAATGCGCCGAGAAGGGCAGACCGTCAGGCAGGTAGTGGAAGAAGACACCGGAGGCAAAAGACCGAGGGGATGGATCGACCAGATCAGAGAGGATACGAGCGCGCTGAGACCGCCTGAAGAAGATTACATGGGCCGATGGCGCTAGAGGAGGCTGGTTGGTGGGGCTGAAGACCAACTGTGGTTTATGTGGCTGTTGTGTACGTCCTCGAAGAGTGCGCGTTCCCGCTAGAGAGCGCTTGCGGGGCAGTGCAGCAGCGCGGGTGCAACGGCCACCAACAGAGGGTGGAGGGACCACTTCCGCCGCACCACTTTATGTTTCCGCGCGAGGCAGCCGATCGAGACGAGGACAACGATCGATGTGAGATCCCTCCGCCGTCCGCGATATAGGCGGGTGCCAATCCGACGCTAGCAGTCTACGGAGTCTACAGTTGGAAGTCGGAGTCTCAGCGTGCCCGTGAACCAGACAGTCTTCGCACGTCATCGATAGTTAGTCCGTGTCCGTTATCCGCGTCTGTATGGGACAGTCGGTATTAAATAGTGACAGTCTGTATGTGGCCGTCAGAAATAGTATTCCTGTCGGGACATCGTCACGCATGTCACAGTAACCTGCAGACAAGCTAGAGATATATTGGCGTAGGTTTGTGGACAATGGAATGGTGACAGTATTGTATTTACAGAAGACTGCTTCGAGGCCTTGGACACTGCTTGCTCAGAAACTACGAGCAAAGAAAGTTAGTTGCATTTATCTTTTGTAAGTGTCCCGATTGACTGACTCACTGATTGACTGACTGACTGACTCATCATCGCCCAGCCCAAACCACTGAAGATAGAAACTTGAAATTTGTGGAGGGTGTTGATCTTACTCGGTAGGCGTCATTTAAGAAACGATTTTTCTATATTCCGTCCGTAAGAGGGTGAAATAGGGGATGAAACGTTTTTTGAAAATACGTAGCTATTTAGGCAATTTTGAAGCTAGAACTACAAAATTTCGGATTTTAATTAAGGGTTCGAATTTAAAAGACACGTGTTGCGGCATTTTTTTGAAATTCGACAAATAAGGGGATAAAATAGGTGACGCAAAAAATTTATTTTCGAAAATATGTTGCTGTTAACTCACATTTTAAGCTTCAACTACGAAACTTGTCATATGGAATCTTGGTCAGGATTAAAAATCAATGATTTTTAGTATTTTTGGAAATTCAACAAGTAAAGAGGGTTAAATAGAGGATAAAAATTCTTTTTGAAAACACGTTGGTATTGATACAATTTTGAAGCTAGAGCTGGAAAAAATTGATATTTGTATAGTTGGTTAGACGTTAAAAAATACATGTTTCGGTATTTGTGGAAATTCCACCATCAACGGGATTTAATTGAAGAGGGGGTGTTTTTCGAAAATGTGTTGCTATTTAGGCAATTTTGAAGTTAGAACTACAGATTTTCGGATTTGGATTCGGGGTTCAAAGTTAAAAGGACACGTGTTTCGGTATTTTCGGAAATTCGACCTAATTGATTTTCAAAAATATAGTGCTGTTAACTCAAATTTCAAGCTATAACTACGAAACTTAAGATATGGATTCTTCATCAGGGTTAGAAAGAAACAACTGGTGCAGACCAACCAACCTACGCATGCGAAGCAGCGGGGGTTCAGCTAGTACATAATAAATGTGTTTAAGAGTGGTGCCACTAATTTCTGTTACACGAATCGTGCCCTCGAGTTGGCCTGGCCGACCATCGTCCACCTTGTGTACATAACAGTGGCCAATACAGCAAGTAACGCAGTTTAGTTCTTTGGACCCGTCCGTTCGCAAACGAGCCATCTCTAATGCGGACGTGAGACCGAAAGGCGCGACAGTGGAACATGTAGTTTGCGCAGCCTCGAGGCAGGACGTCTGATGCCACTGGAGGGATAATGCCCGAAGTGGGAGTGGGGACAGCATACAGCCAGCACATTGGTGCTGGTCGCCTGGCGATCGCTCGCGCCGCCGCCGCCCACTGACAGCGCAGACATCGACCGTCCGCGGCCTGCCCCCTCCCCCCTTCCCCACCCCTCTCCCGACCTGCGCCAACGCACGCCACGCCACGCGGCCTACGCCACGCCGCCCCCGGCTGTGTAGCGTAGCGCCCTGACGACGTCCGGCGTCGCCTCTAATTCTAGAGTGCGCGCCACCTAACTTGGCGGCTGGACTGCCGCATACAAGCGCAAGGAAATGTCAAGCTGCGAGTCTTGAACACACACGGCTGCATAAAAAGTGTAATGCAGAAAAACAACGTTCGTTTGATTGTTGGGAAAACTGTGGCGAATTTACGAGTATTTATGAGTCTCTTTCTCTTGTACCTGTCATGTTTACAGGGCAGGGCATAATTTTCTGAGCGGCACAGAAATTCATTTGTAGCTCAGTCGATTAACACGAAATATCTGTAAATTATATACACTGTTCTTCTAGGGAGACCACTCTATCCATTATCACTGAAGAACCACATTAGACGTTCACGAAAGATTACGAATTCAAAGTAAATTTGTGAACATAAAAAAGTTATAAATTAGAAATTGACAAATTTTAGATTTTTCCCTTTATTGTAACTCGAAATCTGGATTTTTCGAAGCAGTTATTAAAATAGTCTATCAATGACTTAAGTGACATATCATATGAAATGATAGAATATTTGTATATGTTTGACATTTTACAAGACAAGGAGACTATCTAAAAACGTTACAAGCGAGTGCTTACTGATCAAAGCAAAGTGTTTCACATTTCCTGGTTTATTTTTTGTAAAATTGATTCTGTACAGGTAAATGATTACTGAAATCAATGCAATGAAGATCAGATGATGGCAACCAAGAACTGTCGAAATCGGCCATGAATAAAAGCTTTTGTAAAACATTTTTGTCTAGCGATTTCCGTACATTTTTTTCAAAAGTGAAAATAGATGTCCCACTAGCATAAATAAAACAAAGAGATATTTTACAGTGGAAAGTTCAGGTTGTAATAACAATAAAATAATGAGGATTGCTTGCTACACACCGCAAAGACGATCGTCGAGGCACAGTCAGGTAACGGATAATACTCAACGTTAATAGAGTTCATAACAAAATCGTCAAAGCTTTTGACGCCGAAAGACAAGCTTTAAACAAAATCCACGACGAAACAGCATAAGTAAGAACAAAAATCGTGTTAAAATTCCTTTGCCAGGGAAGCACACATAGTATAAAGTTACACAATACATGCTTAACTGCCACAAAATAATTTTTAACGTGGTAATAAGTAGAGGCTTTGTGATCAGCCGCTTCCGACTCCCGTCTAAAGAATTGATATACGCGAAACACTATTTCTCTTGCCTGTTTGTGTAATACAGGTTGAGATTTGCTGTTGCTACTCATATTCAACTGAATGCTCCGAAATAACTCGCAAAAAAACACAACGCAGAATGCCAAAACCAGTTGTCGCTCCGCGCAGTACGACACGAACTCTAGCGCGCGCAACGGCTGACTGACGTCTATTGGTCAGTAGGTCACGTGACGTGACGTAGGCCTACCCGTGCTTCTGCACATCCAGACCTCACCCGCCATGTTATGTGGCGCGCGCTCTAGTTTACACGACGATCCAAAGTTCACAAGAAAGATTATGGTCTGCCGCTGGGCTCCAAGCGTACTAACTCCGCACTAATGACGTGTGGGGGACTAGTGCTAAGAAGAATAGACAGGAAAATAGAGGAGCATATAGGCGAAGATCGGATTTAGAAAAGGAAGAGGAACCGGATATGCAATTAGGTGCCTTAGAATGTTGACAGAGAGATTTTTAGAAGTGAATAGAGGAGTATATGTCAGTTTTGTTGACTGGGAATAGTCGTTTGACAGAGTTAACTGGAGTGTGCTGTTGAAGATTTTGAGAGATGCTGGTATAGATTGGAAAGATAGAAGACTAATAAAAGAACTTTATGTTGGACAGAAAGTGGTAGTTTGAGTAAGTCAATATCGGAAGACGTGTTAGACAGGGTTGTTGTATGTCACAAGCACTTTTCAATAATATATATGCTGAAAAGCTAATTGGTGAAGCCTTGGAAGAAGCAAAAGGACTTGTAGTAGGAGGAGAAAAAAATAAAAACTATAAAATATGCAGTTGATATGATAGTATTAGCAAAAACAGAAGAATCGCTCCAGGAAATGATGGAAAATAGTGAAAGGGTGGGTAAATATTTTGGAATACGATTAAACATTGATAAGACAAAAGTCATAAACATTGTAAAAGAAGACGACACAATCAAAATATAATTAGAGGGAAGAGTATTGGGACAGGTGCAACCGTTTCAATGTTTGGGAAGCATGATAACATCCAGTGGAAGTTGCACAGAGGAAGTATGAATCTCTGCGGGAAAGAAAGCTTTCAGGAACGTAAAAGATTTGCTAACAACCAAAAGTATTCCCATTACTCTAAGCAAGAGGTTCGCCAAATGTTTTGTGTGGAGCGTGGTGTCTTATGGATCTGGAACGTGGACAATCAGACAGAAAGAACAAAAAATATTTAGAAATTTTTGAAATGTGGCTATGGAAAAGAATGGAAAAAGTGAAGTGGACCGACAGAATGAAAAATGAGGAGGTGTTGAGCAGGGCAGGAGAGGAAAGGACCTTCATTAGGACAATCCAGAAGGGGTAAACATCTTGGTTGGAGCACATATTACGTAGGAATTGTCTGCTGCTAAGAATAATGGAAGGAAAAGTAGAAGGAAGAAGAGGGAAAGGAAGGAGAAGATTTGAAATGCTGACTGACCTGAAGAAAGGAACTACAGACAAATGAAGGAGGATGCCCACAACAGAGCGATGTGGAGGACGTCCACTGGAAACCTGTCTGAAGATAGACCTACTAAAAGAAGAAGAATGACGTGTCATTATACTGACTTGGTTGGTTTTATATGACAAACTTCCTTCTACACATGAAATTACTACTGACAAAAACGCCTCTGCGAAAGTATGGCTATACTACTGTTTACTCAATACTCTGAAAGCCACACTGAAGCGCATGGCAGAGGGTTCATCGAACCGCTTTTATGATGTTTCTGCAAATGTTCAGATATACCGTTCCATTCTCTAATAGCTCACAGAAAAAGGTACACCTAAATATTTTCGTTTTCGATCTGATTTCTCTTATTTTGCTTTCATGATTATGTCTTTCATATATAGGTGGGTGCTAACAAAATAAGTTCCCATACTGAAGAGAAAGTTGGTGAAATAAATTTCTCAAATAGATCTCGCCGCAACAAATAACCCCTTTCTTTTAATGATTTCCACCCCAACTCGTGCATCATTTCTGTGTCACTCTCTCCCCTATATTGCGATAATACGACACGTGCTGCCCTTCTCTGAACTTTCTCTAGGATCGTCTTGGTGAGGATCCCACAATACGCAACAATACTCCAAAATAGGACGCACAAGTGTGGTGCAGGCAGTTACTTCAGTAGAACTGTTGCAACTTCTGTTTTGCCAACGAAACGAAGTCTCTGGTTCGCTTCCCTTCACACTTCCCATTATTGAGGATCAATTGACATTTTTGCACCAAGCTGATATCTAAATCATTTTACAGTTGGTTTGGATCTTCTGCCGACTTTAATAACCGATAAGTTACAGCATCATCCGGCAATAGTCTAAAAGAGCTACTCAGATTGTCTCCTAAATCGTTTATAAACACAAGGAAGAGTAGGGGACCTACAACACTTCCCTGTGGAACGCCAGATATCACTTCAGATCTACTCGATTACAACGTACTGTGTTCTTCCTGACAGAAAATCAGGAACCCAATCGTACAATTGTGGTGATTTCCATAAGCACGTAGTTTGATTTGAAGACGCTTGTGTGGTACAGTGTCGAAAGCCTTCTGGAAATCTAGACACTCGAAATCTATTTGACATCTCTTGTCGACAGCACTTATCACCTCTTGTGAGTAAAGGGCAAGCCGTGTTTCATAAGAACGATACTTTCTGAATCCGTGTTGACTATAGGTCAACAGGTCGTTCTCTTCGAGGTAGTTCATAATATTTGAGAAAAGTGTATGTTCTAAAATCCTGCTGAAAATCGAAATATGCGAACTGTTTGCGTTTGCGGTTGTGTCTTGACAGATATTATTCAACTTATGAAGCTTACTTGCTGGGCGGTAGCAGGGACCATGGCAGTCTTTTTTAGGACACAACGGCGAAGAAGAAATGGAAGTTAGATGCATACTTAGTTGAGAAGAAGACACGAAGAATGAGATATGTTCTGCGTGCTTATAATGAAGTTACTCATGCCAGAGGACCCGAATGAATCAAGAAATTTTTTACTAATGAGTATTGAGTATTTTACCAAGTTGCTTTCGTTCATCCAAAGACAAACTCAACGTGTATTTCGCCAAGCTGAAAGTACAAGATAGTTCTCATACTAGAGTTGCATTCACAGCTTTGTGTAATTTATGCATCAGTATTCCTGTAATTGTATTTTTTTTGCAGGCTCGCTTTAACATAGCGGTTTCTAACGCCAGGGGAATCTTTCAAAAGCCTTTTCTTCGCAAAAAGAATTTTTTACGGACTATTTCAAATGTTGCTGTTGAAGTCAGCAAAGCTATTTCAATTTCTGCTCCATAATGGGACCTAAGCAATTATTTTATTTTATCCTCTTTTATTTATTTTTTATTTTATTTAATTATTTATTGTTAGTTCCTAGCATCATGCTCTTGACTGTTCGTGCAACTCTCTTTCTGGTGTGCTACAACACCATTGACCATAAACAATGTAAAGTTAATAAAGTTATATAAAGTTAATCAACAATAAGTATTCAAATTTCTTTTTAAATCAACACTTTCCTACTATTTTCTTCATAAATGACGGTCATTGTACATTATTAGAACAGAGAGTATTTTCTGCATGTCTTAATCAGCTCCTGCTCTGTCCCACTCAATTGATGTAATATGTATAACTACAACAAAACAAGTGATTTCGATAAAAACATAAACATGAAATCGACATGGCAAACTCACTTCAGCGCATGCGCGCCCAGGTCGCTGCTAGCACATTTAGAACCTGTCCTATAGCACACTATAGTCGGCGTCACGTACGAAGGCGGCCCAGTTTTCAGCCGTTCTGGGCATCTGGTCCAGTCAAATTATGGTTTCACCTTGTAATGAGAGGTAACAAGCTGAATATTTGCATGAGCCTTTATTTTGGCATTCTGAACGATGTGTCAAAAGTCTCATAAAATCTCGTGTCCGCGTCTTAAGATGTTAGTGATCAAAGGTCACGAAAATCAGTTTTTCGCAAATATCTCGCTTCCTATGCGTTAGATGGTATTTGCATCTCTGATAAAAGTTGTAGAGTATGAAATTCTCTACAAGTTTTGTTTTAAACATTTTTCTGCAATTCATCATTTTTTAGATAGAGCGCAGAGAGCGTACAGGTCACAGGGCTCAGACATATAAGACGTAATGCAAGTCAACCGCGAATCTCAGTCAATGGTACGTTGTTTAAAGTTGATAAATCATTGAAACAATTACAATAACAAGCCTTCATTCTTTATGAATTGTATTCAATATTTCTTAATATTATTCATAAATAAAAAAGATTTGTTTAATAATATTTACTTATTTCTTGCAATTATTAAGTTATGAAGCCAAATAGTTCAAGTATATTTTAATTATATTCTAATATATCTTCAATATGTTTCATGTGGAAAGAAATACAATTCAGATATATTAGAACATAATTAAAATATACTTGAAGTATTTGGCTTCATAACTTAATAATTTCAAGTAATAAGTAAATATTATCAAACAAATCTTTTTATTTATGAATAATATTAAGAAATATTGAACACAATTCATAAAGAATGAAGGTTTGTTATTGTAATTGTTTCAATGATTTATCAACTTTAAACAACGTACCATTGACTGGGATTCGCGGTTGACTTGCATTACGTCTTATATGTCTGAGCCCTGTGACCTGTACGCTCTCCGCACTCTATCTAAAAAATGATGAATTGCAAAAAAATGTTTAAAATAAAACTTGTAGAGAATTTCATGCTCTACAACTTTTATCAGAGATGCGTAGGAAGCGAGATATTTGCGAATTCTGATTTTCGTGACCTTTGACCTTTAATATCTTAAGACGCGGACACGAGATTTTATGAGACTTTTGACACATCATTTAGAATGCCAAAACAAAGGCTCATGCAAATATTCAGCTTGTTACCTCTCATTCCGAGGTTCACGCCTTTTTTCGGCTTATTTGACTGGACTAATTCCCCTTCACTACCGCTGCAACAGCTAATAATGTTCATTCTGTAGACCGCGTGGCTGGCCGGAGTTACGCAAAGTTTCTCCCACAGACTCCACTGTTGGCGCTCGGCCGTGGCTCCTTCCCTCCACGCTCTTCCTATCACTCCGCCTTCCTACATGACGCCAACTATAGCTAGAACGAAACGCCATCTCTGCTCACGAAATGCTGGTAGCTAGTTCGCGCGCAGTTTGGTATTTTCGTTACTAGCGCGATCATCGTGTATACTGCTATTAAGGTGGGCAAACTCGTTCAGGTCTGGGAACTATTGTCGAGCCAAAATACGATGATCCCTGGCTCTTGCGCCGATCGGATTTGAGCGCCGGGTGCGGCATCAGACCATTGGAGTAAGGCAAACGCGAACGTTGCTCTTGCGCATGCGTGCGTTCGGCTGTGCTTTGCACTGTTGCCAGTTCTGTCAGACAACAGCGACCGATAGCTGTACTACTTGGCAACGTGGCTGCATTCAGTTTTCGCGGCCGGTGCGGCTCCCAGCCCAGTAGGCGGAGCCAGGGATCATCGTATTTCGGCCCGACTATAGTTACCTATTAACTGTTACTTCTTGGAAACCGCTCCTTTCTACTCGTTCACCGTTCCTTTACTCTCCAACTACAGACAAACAAAGTGGTTAGAAACCATCTGAACAGTTATTTTTGAGACAATAATTAAACACGATGTTATTGTCGTCTTCATCTTTCAAGATCGAAATACCTTTTCCTAGTGAACCAAATCCCGCACATTACAAAAGTATATATTTATGCAACGAAACCTATGACAAAGAAACAACTAAACTTGTTGCCGGCTGCGGGCCGAGCGGTCTGCGGCGTGCCAGTCACAGTCTGCACGGCCACTGCGGTCGGGGGTTCGAATGCCCCCTCGGGCATGGATGTTTGTGCCGTCTTTAGTATAAGCTAGTTCATAGTAGTTTGTAAGTTTAGGGACTGATGACCCCATAGTCATCAGTTGCATAAGCTCTACAGACATTTGAATATTTTGAACTAAACTTGAACAATTGCAGCCACCTGTCTTATTTCGTCTAGGAAGGATTAAAAGTTATGTTAAAAAGTATACTTTAAATGAAACTGATGAAACCTACAAATGTACAAGTATAATATTTTAAAAATCATAATTTCTGAAAATTTTGTCTTCACCCGCTGACAAAAATTACGAAGAAGTAAGCAAATTTGCCTTTATGTTGTCTGTAAAAATATGTGTTGTATGCAATGTAATTTTTGTGGGCACTAGCTACAGAATTATTTTTCATCTGTGTTTTTTGTGGGTATGCCATATCTGTCGTATTGTTTATCCAAAATTAATGATTGAGGTATCATTCTTAAGGTTTCGTTCTCCACTGATGACAAATACACAGATTGTTTAAAGTTATTGTTTTCACAAAAAAAGTGTATTTTAAAAAAAATTGTACTGTGCCTATAACCTGAGTTTACACTCGGCGAACGATCGTAAATGGGACACACATGTATTTACGGTTGCTCCCATCAGGCAAAGCGCTGAGTATCGAATTACTTTGCGCGATCGAAATAAAAGAAATGTAGAAGGTGCCATCTATTGACAATGTGTTTAATTAACATGAACGACAGCTCTTGCATTTGTTTATATACTTTATTCTTAATGCAACCGATAGACTTTCTTTGATGCAAGCATAGCAATGTTTATCACACGATTTAGATTATACACGTCGATGTAAAGCATAGTTTATCACAAGATATCGGTTATACACGTCGATATAATGACGAAAAATACAAGATCAATCGTTTCTTCGATAATGTCATATTTTGACGAAAAATACAGACACAAATAATTTAAGTACCAAGCACGACAGCTCTTACAGTTGTTCAGATTATTTAAGCAAGCGTAGTTTCTCACGAGATTTCTGTTTCACACGTAGATGCACAACAGCTGTTGGAATAGTTCAATTGTTGAAGCAAGCATTGTGTACTGCGCGAATGAACTGAATTTTGTAAAATAAGCAAGTTTTCAAAAAATAAAATGAACATGAACGAGTCAATACCTGATATTTTTATGTTTCACAATTAGTTATATTGTACTTAATTAATAAATCTTCTTACAATGAGACTAATATTTGTTACTACTATTCAAAGTTTATTATCTTTTATACATATGTAGATACTCGCATCTGCCTCTTCTCCATTACTGTCTTACCCATCTGTCACTGATCAGGATAGAGTGCGCATTATTCGCAATGGATCAACTAGTTATAAAATACTTGTAAACTATAATTTACGGTGATTGATGCTAAACAGGATACACAAAGAACCAGTAGTTCATAACTGAAGACTGAAACGCAACGAGAAAGGGCGAGTACAGCCAAGAAAATGGATACAAGTCGAAACTGAGCTGGAATTGAAACAGAATAACCGGAACGAGACCGGCCCTCCTGCAACTGGAACAGCCAGTAATAGTTCCCTGAACTAGAAATCGTCACACCCGTTCCGGTGTTCCGGACCGGTTGCAAACGTTCAGATATTTGTAAATATATTGGACCAAGTCTCTAGACTTAAAAACGAGTTTAACGAACTTACACTAAGAAGAACACCCCACTCCCTCCACCACAGAGACACACACACACACACACACACGTATGCCCGAGAAAGGACTCGAATCTCCGACAGGGAGCAGCCTCGCACTCTGCAGCAAGGCGCCTTAGAGTACGCGGCCAGTGGCGCGCGGCTTTGAAAAAGAAGATTTAACCACTACTCAGAAGTGGAGATAACATATTCACGTTTTCCATATTTAGCCTACCTTTAAATAATTATCATTGACGTTCGTAAATAGTTCAAAGTAAAATAAATGCATTGACATTCCGGGAAAGACGTATTTATTGTTCTCAGAGTATTGAATATTTCTGTTGTGTGATTTTTCGCAGCTACAAAATGCATAAAATTTCTTGTAACTAAATTACCACCAAACCTGCGTTTATGATTTTTCTTATTAATTTCGCTAGCGGTTTCAAGCTTTGATCATTTTTAAATGGAGCCTTTAAACAAGCTGTTATCAGTGCATAAATTTATAAAAATGTTCAAATGTTTGTATAGTCTATGGGACGTAACTACGGGGTCATCAGTCCCTAAACTGACAAACTACTTGTTAACTAACTAAGACTAAGGACGGCACAAATATCCATGCCCGAGGGTGCTTTCGAACCCCCGACCGTAGTGGCCGTGCAGATCGTGACTGGAGCGCCTCAGTGCCCTCGGCCACCGCTGCCAGCATAAATTTATATAAAAATGTAATATTAGTCGAGTGCAAACTGTGAATCCAAAGGTCGCGGGTTCGATTCTCGCCAGTTTCTAGCATTTTTATCTGTCAATTTCCAATTCATTCACCTTGGCAATGTCGCTAACGTGAAAAATATCGTGGTTCGGAATCCACGTTTTAACTGTAGGTCCCCCTATAACTGTCTGGGTAAGTCAGTTCGAAGGTCGAAGGAAGGCAACGGCATACCACCTCCAAACAGGACCATGCCCAGTAAAGCACTATGGTGTTCAAACTAATATTCGGATTGTTGACTGCTTTACCTTTACTTATGCAAAGGATGGTAATAATTATTTGTTAATTATGTACTCTTCTATATAGTTTGTGTATTATAATATCGATTTGAATCTGAGATGACGAGTTACATTATTGACAAAAATTTTGCAGTCCTTTAAATTTTATATCTGTTCTTAATCGATTTACATGTTACTAAAATTTGTTATCAATTACAAATGGTAGAACTAACTACATTTTTGCTAAGATATATCAATTTAGAGCAAAGATATAATTTAAAGACATACAATATCTTTGTCGTAATTTAACTCCTCTTGTATGGCATATATTGATATTACAAAATACCGAACTATATATAACAGCACTAATTAATAAATAATGTTTACCATCCTCTTGAGTAAGGCCTACATTATATTTTTAAATGTATACTATGTATATTTAAGCACTGATAACAGATTGTTTGTAGGTACCGCTTGAAACTGAGCAAAGTTTGATAGCCGGCCGCGGTGGCCGAGGGGACTAAGGCGCTCCAGTCACGGTCCGCACGGCCACTACGGTCGGGGGTTCGAATCCCCCTCGGGCATGGATATTTGTGCCGTCCTAGTTCGTAAGTAGTTCATAAGTAGTTTGTAAGTTTAGGGACTGATAGCCCAGTAGTTAAGTCCCATAGACTTTACAAACATTTGAACATTTTTTTTGAAAGTTTGATACCGGAAACACAATCAATAATAATAATAATAATAAACTCGGCTCTGATTGTCATTTAATTACAATGCATTTCATGTCAGACTATTGTTTAAGTTATAAGGAGTTTGAAATATAAATGGAAAAATTAGCAACAATGAACAATAAAGGACACTGAAACTGACGGTCTGCCTTAATTTGGGGTTTATTTCACAAAAAGTGCAGAATTTTCTCTATAGTTTCTAGGCTAATAAAACTTTATTTCAAAGGCCTCGCCGAGCAATGAGAAATTGTGGCCACGAATTTTCTAGTGCGTAGAGGAATCTGTAGGGGCGTCAGGTCTGCAGTAATTGCGAGGGGAGGTGAACGACAGCGCCCAGACAGGGGACACGCGTGCTCCTCTGCACGTCGCCAATTACCCTTATGGACGACTGGCCCACTTCTGGGGCGGAGGTCACAAGTCGGGAATCCATCCGGAAATTAAAACACGCCACTTCCTCGAAACGCAATCCATGTGATGGCGTCCCCCTGCGTGCAACAGTTTCCCGACCGCTAGGGGCTCCCTCCCCTTAGTCACAGGCTCACCGTGTGTCGCGTCTTCAGCCGGTTATGAAGGTAGGACGACACTAGGGGCTGTGCCGCTTCTGTTAATCGTCGTGTATTCGACGGATGCAGCTCGAGCGAGAATCGTTGTCAAAGGCATAATTAAATACCTGCTTCGAACAGTGACGATGAGGCATTTGTTAGCATGTTCATGTCATTAGACGTTGAGGGTGGATGATTAGAAGGGGCAGAGACACTTTTAATCCCCGTGTTTGCAAAACCGCACCAGTTCTTAACGCAACAAATATCAGGACATTGTCAATTTAGAAGGCTCTTGATACAAAGCGGTATCTTTATAAACGAGCAATATATGAAATAAAGATATATGACTTACCTAAAGTATAGGCTCGTCGACAGAAACATAAAACACAGACAAAAACACAAACATTCGAGCTTTAGCCACCACTGGCAGCTTCGTTGGGAAAAAGAGGAAGGAAGGAGAGGAGAAAGGAAGGGATACGGGTTTTAAGGAAGTGGAAAAGCAGCCATTCCAATCCCAGGAGTGGAAGGACTTACCTTAGGGGACAAAAAGTAAGGTAAACAAATACACACACACTCACACATATCCACATGCAAACACACCTAGGCAGACATGTCTGCATGCACTCACACATATCCATATGCAAACTCACCTAGGCAGACATGTCTGCACACACTCACACATATCCACATGCAAACACACCTAGGTAGACATGTCTGCCTAGGTGTGTTTGCATGTGGATATGTGTGAGTGTGTGTTTGTATTTGTTTACCTTCCTTTTTGTCCCCTAAGGTAAGTCCTTCCACTCCTGGGATTGGAATGGCTCCTTTTCCACTTCCTTAAAACCCGTATCCTTCCCTTTCTCCTCTCCTTCCTTCCTCTTTTTCCCGAAGAAGCTGCCAGTGGTGGCGAAAGCTCGAATGTTTGTGTGTTTTTGTGTGTGTTTTATGTTTCTGTCGACGAGCCTGTACTTTGGGTAAGTCAAAAATCTGTATTTCATATATATTTTTCTCACCAGGAAAGTCTCCTTCTATATATCGATTTCGATGAAATTTTGTATTTACACTAGCTTAAAAAAAAAAAAAAAAAAAAAAAAAAAAAAAAAAAAATTTAATTGACACAGACAGTCTTGAGGTTGTATACAACACACGATCACACAGGCAGAGCCTTACGCACGTGAGTACAGTCACCAGAGCGTCCGCAATGTTGGCGTTAGTACCGTGCATACCCTCCTTTCGCAATGCAAGATGTAATTCTTTCAAAATGTTCAAAAGTTTGTAAAGCTTATGGGACGTAACTCTGGGCTCATCAGTCCCTAAACTTACAAACTACTTTATGAACTACCTTATATTAAAGACAGCACAAATATCCATGCCCCAGGGGGATTCGAACGCCCGGCGGGGAGCGGCCTCGTGCATCGCAGCATAGCGCCTCAATGCGCTCGGCTGCTCCGCCGCGGATGTAATTCTTTCATGGAAACGATCGTAGGGTTCCGAATGTGGCTATGTGGAATGGCCTGCCATGCAGTTTCCACCTGGTGCCTCAGTTGGGCCAGATTTCGTGCCACTCATTCACCCCCCCCCCCCCCACATGACGTTCATGCGGTCCCAAACATGATCAATGAAAGACAGATCTGGGGATCGTGCTGGCCAGGATAGTTGAGGTACACCTTGAAGAGCACATTGGGTGGTACGGGATACATGTGGATCTGTATTGTCCTGTTGGAAAAGATATCACCTTGTTGGTGTATGAGTGGTAGCAAGACGTTCACTGTTCAATGTTCTCTAGACGATCACTAGAGGGGAATGGCGAGTGTAGAATATCGCTCCCCTCAAATGATGCACGATCATGTGTGCCGTTACAGTGTCCTCCGCTTACGCCCCAACATCGTTCAGCCCGCTTCCAATGGTGTCATGGTAGGCCTTATGTGAAGGGACAAATAGAGACGTGTCGTCTTCAGTGATGAGAGTCGTCGCTACCTCGGTGCCAATGATGGTCGTACGTATATGTGGTGTCGTGCAGGGTAGTGTGAAAATCTGCAGTGTACGCGACAGAGGCAAACGGGGCCGACACCTGGCATCATTGTGTGTGGAGCCATATCCTACACTGGCCGTTCTCCTCTGGTGTTCGTTGTGGGAAAATTGAACAGTATACCGTACATTGAAACCATCATTCAACTCGTCTCGCCACCATTCATGTACCAACAAGGCGATGTGATTTTCCAACGGGACAATGCACTCACACACGTATCCTGTGCAACCCAACGTGCTCTTCTCGGTGGGTGTCAACCACTTTGCCCGTCTTTATCCCCAGATCTGTCCCCCATTGAGCATGTCTGGGACCGGATGAAACGTCATGTTGGCGCGGTCTACACGACCGGCACGAGATCTGGTCCAGCTGAGGCATCAGATGTAAATTACATGGCAGGCCATACCGTAAGACTTCATCCGGCAAGTTGTGAGGACTGATCATGAGTCGTGTTGGGATTGCTCAGTCGGTAGAGCGCTTGCCCGCGAAAGGCAAAGGCCCTAGGTTCGAGTCCCGATTCCGGGACTCAATTTTAATCTGCCAAGAAGTTTCATATCACCGCACACTCCGCTGCAGAGTGAAAGTTTCATTCTGGAAACATCCCTTAGGCTGTGGCTAAGCCATGTCTCCACCACATAGTTTCTTCCAGCACTGCTAGTCTTGCAAGGTTCGCAGGAGAACTTCCGTGAAGTTTGGTAAGTAGGAGGCGAGGTACTGGCGGAATTGAAATTGTGAGGATGATCGTGTCGGGATAGCTCAGTCGGTAGAGCGCATGCCCGCGAAAGGCAAAGGTCCCAGGTTCGAGTCTCGGTTCCGGCACACAATTTTAAGCTATATATATATATATATATATATATATATAGCGACTGTTCCGAAAGAACAAACGTCACTTCTGATCCTGCAGTTGTTATTCTTTCATATTCACAGAATATATATGACATCAACTGCGAATGGGCAGGATAAAGCTGGGTATTTGTATCGGACGGGAGGTAGTTCTTGCAGGTGCGGTGATCACTGGTGTGGTGTATTGGTCAGCGCAACTGTCTGCAAAGCAGGAGACCAGGGCTCGAATCTCGGCTGGGTACACATTTTCAGCTTTGCCCATTCGCAATTGAGTCATATATTCTGTGAATATGTTTGTTCCTAATATATTTTCTAACAAAACACCATCTTGAGAAAAAAAAATCTACCGATGGAAGCTCGGTCATTCTCATATTTCGCATTGGCTATGTTTCGTGTATCTCCGAAACGGTTCTATCGATTTGCATAAAATTTGGCATGTAGATCTGCTTTCGTTTATTTACTTTATCTGTGAAGACATTCCTGAAAAACAGGTTTTTCGAAAATAAATATAGGTTATACATTTTTATTTCATGTACCTCTGATACCACTCTATAACGTTCTGCATTATAATTTTGTGTCGCTTTTGTATTTTTATACTAATTTTTAGGTACGGTTTTCTTCGGCTACACTAACGAACTGAAACAGTTTCTCCTTTTGTTGCTATCTTGTGCACTTCAAAATATCTAGGAAATTTCGGACAAAAATATTTACTGTGACAATGAACTAGGTACATTTATGATTGTTTTCGCCGGCCGCCGTGGCAGAGGGGACTTAGGCGCTCCAGTCACGGTCTGCACTGCCACTACGGTCGGGGGCATGGATATTTGTGCCGTCCTAGTTCGTAAGTAGTTCATAAGTAGTTTGTAAGTTTAGGGACTGATGACCCCGTAGTTAAGTCCCATAACTATACAAACATTTGAACATTTGATTTGATTATTTTCGTCTAATGGTTGCAATTCCTGCGTAGATAGTGTTGCAAAATATATAACGATACCACTAAGTAACAGAAGTCATCTGAGTAACGCTCGGTCACCAGATATTCCGACGTAAAAACCTGCAATTTTATGGGTAATGGACATATGGAATAACCTTTGTGGGCACTCAGTATATTGCCCATAGCTAGTAATTAAAATAGTAACCAATTATAAACGAATGGTAATAAACATCTGTCGCAACATATCAGAAGACTAGTTCCATTATATTCGACAGTGGTATGTGTGTACTTGCACATGCATTTTCATTTAAGAAGACTAATTAATTCGACGGCTTATATACTGAAGATTTTACTGTTGAATTTCGTACGATAAAGCGAGAAAACGATGATACGAGAAGTCTGAAGACAGATGAAGCTTCGAACGAATTGGTAATTTTTTATGTGGATAATATCGAACACACATGGTGGAGAAATGTGCAGCACTAAAAAGTATTCTCCAAATCGTAACAACACACAGTCATAATTATCGGTTAATTCTTTCTGTGTCAACCACGGAGCAAGTCTGTTGTCAAGGTGGAGTGGCCGAGCGTTCTAAGGCGCCTTGCTGCGGAGCGAGCGGTTGCTCGCCTTCGGAGGTTCGAATTCTCCCTCGGGCATGGGTTTTTGTGTTGTCCTTAGCATAAGTTATTTCAAGTTAGTTTAAGTAGGTTGTAAGCCTAGGGACCAATGTAGTTAAATCCCTTAGATTTCCAAACATTTCAACATTTATAAGTTTGTTACTAGGTGGGGTTGGAGGCGAGATCGGAACCTATAGTCCGTATGCAGTGAGAGGTCACATCCAGAAATGGAAAATACCATAACAATAAAATATGTAACGGAAAATTTTCATGTCTCCTACTGGACTTTAGAATTGCTACGAAACAATAAGTACACTGCACAGCCAAATGTAAAAAGAAGTATGGAACCATTAAAGTGACTACTCGTTTCTGAGTGGTCAGAAGTAAGTCAGAGGCGAAATATACACTCTATATGTAATCTTAGTTAAGGACTAAATTGGCACAGTACAACATAAGAGTGGTAGGGAGAAATATTGCGTTTTGTAGGGAAGAATTATGTAGATTTTTGTAACATAGAAATAGTTAATCAACAGAGTAATAACATTTTCTTGATATTTCTTGGACAGACTGCTGTAATAAACTCGTGACAAGATGAAGCACAAGTACTCTTCTTTATTTTAATCTGCGAGAACTCACGCTTTTAAAAGTTATGCATGTATAGCATTTTTATGACAGTCAAAGAACAGTTTGTAATGAACTTAATATGTCTAAATAAGTATTTTTAGTTGCGTTTATAAGAAAACGCACATATCTGACTATTTAAAATTGGTAAAATGCCGATTGGTTTAAAATTACTGTGAGCAACATGCTCACGCGTGATTGCTCGCGGATTAAGAACAATAGCAATAAACTCCAGAGAGATAAAATGGTAAATAATAAGAATTAAATGTAATAATAATTCTGCAACTTTTTGTTTTATATGGTACTAGCTAAAAACCCGGCGCTGCCCGGGTATTTATTTATTTATTTATTCCTATCATTTTTCAGGTATATATTCATTTGTATAAGCACAGAGTAACATATACAGAGAAGAAACCACCCCTACACCACTGTCCTACGCTGTCCTAGTAGTTCCGTAAGATGCTAGCAGGTGTCAGGCGGATCGCTGGCTTAGAGTGTCTCTCGCACGTCAGAGGGTAGCGTGGAGGGGAGGCTGAGGGGAGAGCTCGTGCCGCCTGCCACGAGGCCACGGCTGTGTCCGGCGTGCCGGCGTTTGAGGGGAGGTGGTGGTGGGGGCAGCCGCTACCTGCCGCCTGCTCTGGCCAGTTTAAAGGGCTGCTTCTGACCGCAGCGCCATCACGGGACATCTTACGGAACTGCTGGGAAACCTCCCTCCCCGCACCCCTGAGCGTAGGACCGGGCCCTTACGGAGGTTTCCCATCTGTATATATTTTTCTGTGGTATAAGGGTTGTATGTTTGTAAAATCTCTTGAGAATACAATTAGTAGTAAAGAAGTAATATATTCAAACTTGATGCGTGATGGGGCGGTTCCATGAACGTTAATGTTTATATGCTCATATCTTAATGAACTACGTGTCGTACCGTGATACAGTTTAGAAAGTACACTCAACTATATGCGTGTATACTGTCTGTAAAATTTCCTGCGGCTACAATTTGTAGTGTAGAAATTATAAATTGTAACGTCATACCGAGAGCCGTAGTTTTACTCCATAAACAGTGGAAAAGTAGTAAGCGAGAAACTTTTTTCCTTTCATTATTTTGCTGTGGCTGTCAGCGAGAAAAAGTTTAGTAAAGGTTTGAAATTATGTTTAAAGTTTGTTGCTCGTCGCTAAGTACTCTCATTCTCATACAGCGTATTTATTAAGTCTTGTATTATGTGACAGTTTTTTGCGACGTCATATCTTCTGAACCATGTGTCGTATGTAATTATTAACGCTGCAGCAATTTTTACCTCATGGTAAGGAATGTGTGTACCAAATTTAGTTGAAATCGGTCCAATGGTTTAGGAGAAAATATGCAGCATTGTCGCTAAATGCAGCAGTTTTTCGCACATCTCATTGTTTATGACGTCATATCTCGTGAATTATGTATCGTACGTGATTCTTACACTTACGGCGACCGTTCTCGTGGACTAAAGCTCATATGTACAAAATTTGAAAAAGATTGGAACGAAACTGTAGATTTGTATGCAACACGTAGAAACATACGGACTCTGCTTTATATATTAGATACAGTACACATGAAAATTAAGTCCATTTACCGTCTTCTGTCTTCCTTACTGTCAATGTGAATCATTAAGGAACTTCGCAAGACAGCACTGAAATGTTTAAATGAAGGACGAGGAGGATATGTGGACACTGACTTCAACTACTCGCAGAGAACATGGAATGAGAATTTCTTTTTCCTACGCCTGTACGCCTGCATACGGTACTCATCAGATATTAATGTCTAATTATAGTTAATTTTGAGAACACACAATCAAAATTAAATACTGATGTTCATGTAATATGCAGTGGATTACATTATTCAAAATCGTGACACGACTGAAAAATTTTACGAACTGGTTGCTGATGGAATGGAAGCACGCCAGAAAACATTATTGACGTTTCACTGCTGTGAAAGCCTTCATTCATTATTGACGTCTGCTTTACTGCTGTTGTTCAGTTTGGTGATTATATCTTTCTTCAAGGAAGGGAAATGAAAGCATTTTAACGCTAATGGCTGTGTTGTCTCCAGTGCTATCACTTACAACAAATCCGTCTCTATACTGGAGGTAACGAATTCCTGACCACCGCCTATAGATAGCATGTGTGACGCATCAGGCGTTACTGTTAATACCGAAGGAATAAAAGAGAATTTCGTAGAATGAAATGCAGAAATGTATAAAGCAATACAGAAGTGTACGTACGGGTCGGTGGCAGCAGAATAGGATATATTCGATTTACAGATGATATTGTGATACTAGCAGAGAACGAAATAACTATGAAATGTTAAAGGATTTCAATAAGACCTGTGAGCAATTTGGAAAGAGAATCAATAATAAGAAGACAAAATGTATGGTTATAAGCGCAAAAAGGTAGGATCAACTATAATGCTACGTCAAGAAGAAATAGAGGAATTTAGTACTTTTAAATGTGTGGGAATCATATTTACGGAAGAAATGTCACAAGGAAATGAAAAACAGCATAGCAGTTTACGAAATCGAAATACTGAAACATTTCGACCGTTTCGGGGCGTTGAAATAAATTCAACGACGAAGTTGAAAATTTGTGCTGGACCGGGCTTCGACCCCTAGTTTCCTGCTTCCGACCAGTGTCGCGTTAACCAGTTAGGCTACCCAGGCAAGCTTCCCTTCCAACCCAAATTCTCAACTTCTAGCCCCCTGCCCATTGAGTCCTCTTTCTCGCAGCCTATACTGGATGCCCACAAGGGATCGACCATTCCAATACGTCTGCATTGAAACTGTCATTGCCTGTTGTGGTGTCTGTTCTTTTCGGACATCGAGAAGAGCAGATGTACCATATCAATAATCGCATAGCAATTGCCCAGGAGGCTTCTATGCGGGTGCATGGACAGGAATCTGAGGAAGAAACTGACAAAATGCTATGCTTCGATGCGTAGGCCGTTCCCCGTAAGGGGTTCGTGTGGTGTCGCACAAGTACAAAGTGCACGCCACCTACTTTCGCCGCGCGCCGCCATGCACACACGGCGCGGCGTTCTCAGGACAGCCACGAGCGCCCTCTGCTGCAACCCCGCTCGTGGCCACCACGAAAAGACATCGGTCACTTCGGACTGAGTTAGCAACCAGTTAGGACCTTCGTAATCAGATAGGCACCAGTGAAGACTTTGCTATCGTACAGGCACTAGGCAGGCCTCTAACAACTATGTATCAACATTCTGCAGTACTATGTAAAAGTTAAGTATTGTTACATTCTGTGCAATATATATCTCTTTCTAATTTACTCTAGTGTTTATAGTTTCTGGCTGCTCCCCTCCATACCTGCACCAGCGTGCTATTTTTGTTCCTGTGTCGGTCTCATTCCACTCGGCCACCGACACCTACGACGAGGCTGGGACACAAAAGCGGCGACGAAGTTGGGACACAAAAGTGGCGACGAGGAGTGATAGAACCTTGGACCAGCCCGCTTACAGCAGCCAGACAGCAGCAGTCGGAGCACGCAAAAATTGCTCCTGCCCACCCACCCTTATTATAACAATTTTGGGGAAAGATATTTTGTTACGTGTTTGTGGACTTTTTTGTTGCAGAGCGTCCTCTTTCATATTGCATTTGTGTTTTGTTGTAATTTACTTGTATGCGCGACGCCTAATCGGTCAGCATGGCCACTACCCCGAACCCAAACTTAATGGAAATTATTCAGTTACAGACGGCGCAAATCACTCAACTACTGCAGGCCGTGTCGCAGTTGACGGCACAGGCTGCTCACCAACAACAACAGCCGTCACATCAGCAGCCCACACCTGCCGCTGCACCGCTTCCTACTTTTCGCCAGTACAACGAACGTGAGGAAGAATGGAGTGACTATTTCGCACAGTTTCAAGAACTCGTTGCGGCTCATCAAATTACAGGTCAGAGAGTGAAGAACCTTTTCTTATCGATTGTGGGCCCCCAGACCTTCGTACTATTGCAAAAACGTTTCCCTCTCGCATCTCCTCGTGATGTAGACTTTGAACAAATTGTAGATGCACTGAATGCTCATTATGAGAGAAAAGTTCTTGTAGCCGCTACACGATACCGATTTTTCAGACTTAAAAAATTACCGCAGCAGTCACACCAAGAGTGGATTACGGAATTGAAGGGCTTAACCCGCCAATGTAAATTTACTTGCTCCTGTGGAATTTCGTATAGTGACGTTATATTAAGAGATGCGATTACGCAGAACATTCAGGACCCCAGAATTAGGGCAGCAATTCTGAAACAGTCTGACCCCTCATTAGACAGTGTACTGCAGCTAATTGAAGCGCATGATACTTTTGACTTAGCAGATGTAGAAATGCAAAGCCACAGTGTTAATTCAGTGCGCCGTAACGGGCGCTTTCCTAGTCGTAGTTCTCATTCTAGCCCTAGTGATTCTTACAATAGTACAGGCCGTGCTGAACAGACAGTGAACAGTAGCCAGTGTAAAAGTGCGACACAAAGGTCGCATCGTCGTGTTCGAAACAGTAATTTGAATAACGGGCGCCAACGCTCATTTCAGAAAAATGAACGTAAATCTTGCCCCCAGTGTGTGTCTCGCCACAAGCGTGCTCATTGCCCTAGTCGCAACGCAACCTGTTATCAATGTGGCAAATCAGGACATGTACAGTCTGTGTGTATGCAAATTAAAAACTCAAAGAACAGTAACGTTAGACACAGTGCTTCGCAAAGTGCGAGAACATTTCATTCTGTAAATGTTATACGGGCTGTGGAATTGAACATTGCTTTCCTTGGATCTCAATTGCAAGACAGTAGTTCTGCGCCTATGGCAAAACTATATAGTGCACCAAGTAGCAAGCGCCGACGAGCGCGTAAAACAGTGCAACGGAAAAGGGTTCGGGACAAGCAAAATGACTATGAACAGTGCATTCCTGTAGTGAAAATAGTGCCTTCTGCAACTGCTCCTTGTAATAGTGCCCAGTACTGTGTTGCTAGTGACAGTAGACATCAGGTAGCTACTCAAAGTAATATTAGTGCAGTAGCCTCGCATTGCGCGGACGCCGATCCGGCGGTAGTGTCATGTAGTGACAGTGTGGTTAATCCGCTGTGTGCCGAGTATGCGCCGCTTCCTACCGCACGCAACCCGCGCAAGCGCAGAAAACAATATGTATTAAGGTGCGATTCCGAACGCGGCGGCAAGCGGCAGTCGTCGCTGAGCCGCGACAGGCGGCACCACTGGTCCCCGTTGTTTGCAATGCGAGCGATTCGGAACGCGGCGGCGGCGACACCGGTCGCCGTATACCTGCTCCGGCGACCGGCGGCCATCCGGTCCCGAACCAGTGGTGTCGCTGCCGCCGACCCGACCCCCCGCCGGAGACCGGTTTTATGACAACACCCAAGGGAAATAAGCTCTTCAGACTCTGACGAGCCGCGGCGGAGTGGCCGAGCGCATTGAGGCGCTATCCTACGATACGTGAGGCTGTTCCCCGACGGGCATGGCAGTTTGTGCCGTCTTTATTATAGGCTAGTTCATAGGTAGTTTGTAAGTCTAGGGACTGATGACCGTTTAGTTAAATCCCATAAGCTCTACAAACATTTGAATGTTTGAACTCTGACGAAAAGAAGTCCATAAACAGAGTAGCAACATATCCTGTAATATTTGACGCAGGAAATAACGAGTACAGAAATGTTTTAGTAAAAGATATCTGGAAAGCTACAGCACAGTAGTTGAACAGGACGAGTAAGTGCACGAAACGTATTTATCAAGGAATGGATTCATATGTGCATTGTTTGTAACTATGTATTTTCACTGTAGTGTTTTTAAAGAAAACGCCTTTTACTTCTAGCAGTAGCAAAGGGCGTTTTCTTTAAAAACACTACAGTGAAAATACGTAGTATTCAGCTGCTGCTCCAATGGCCACCACAAGCAAGACTGTTTATAACCACTGAAGCAGTTGGGGATATGTCCTCAAGAAACTGTAAATTGAGATTTCGTTCGTTTTAATTTATTGAGACATCATTGCATTCGATGTAACTAAAAGCAGAAGACATCATTGCCTTGTCTCTTCTACAGAGCGGATTGAAACTTGCATTTGTTGTTTGTAACAGGGAAGAAGAGTTGTAAAGTTCCACGAATAAATATATAATAGGCCTGGAACTGTGTTAAATCAGTCGGGAATTTTTTTGAAAATTCTGATAAACTATTTAATTATGAGTACGGATGTATGCCTGTAAATGTTTGATGTGGCATATCAATGAAGGCTCAGAGGAAGCTGCACCCATTAATATTTTGTAACACGTTTTGCTTCATTTTTGTAGCAACTTAGTGCAGTATCCTCAATACTTAACTATTAAAGTAAAAACTAAATACAAACGGTGGTTTATGTTTAAAAGAATTAAGAAATTAACTATCGGTAATTACATAAATGGTGTTCTTAAAAATGATTATGTAGAGTAATAAAGCGTTTTGTGTAAAATACTGGCAGGACAGGTTTATTTACTTCAATTTCACGAGAGGTGACAATAGATTGTTATGTACCAACAAAGAAAATAAAACGGAATAAAACTAACGATCGTTCAATATTAAAAGTGTGAAAGGAAAGGAAAGAAAAGAGGCAAAAGTTACTAAAGGCTTTTATGCGACGTAAATATGATATTGAATTATTTTCTGGACATATCAGAGCAGTTTTACGGAGTTCATTTCCAATATATAAAGCAGAACCGAAAGAAAAATAATAGTCGCATTGCTTCTGATTACGAAATGATGCGACCACAGTGCAACACAAATCAGCAATCAAAAGATAACAACAAAATCAAATGTTCAAATGTTTGTTAAGCTTATGGGACTTAACTACGGGGTCATCAGTCCCTATACTTACAAACTACTTATGAACTACTTACGAACTAGGACGGCACAAATATCCATGCCCGAGGGGGGATTCGAACCCCCGACCGTAGTGGCCGTGCTGACCGTGACTGGAGCGCCTCAGATAACAACACACCTTCAACATTCACATCGCTGGGACTGTTCCGTACCAGTTGTTGAGCAGATAGTAAATAATGCACTAGTTTTGCGTACTTCCAAGTGTAAAATGTAATTTTTCTTCAGTTATTGCATTTCTTAGGCACTGTGGTTTTATGTCATCCGAAATAGAACTCAGTACGAAGTTGAACTGTCTTTTATTTAAACTGCAATAGCTCCTGAATAACTTCATCACTAAACTTTTATGTATTTATTTATTTTTCAACGGCATGTAACTTCCATCGGAAGCTCTACTGTTTGATATTGGCATTGCCAGCGTTCGTGTTCTCTTGGTATGGAACAAAGCAACGTCATCGTCTTCCTCCTGCAACGACGGCGCAACAACGGCGGCAGTCGGCGGACACCCTAGCTCGCCTCTCACCGGCGACCGCGCTGCTCGCCTGCCGCTGCGTTCCGCAACGGGTCGACAGCAGGCGGCTGCGTCTCGGTCGTTGTCGGCAGCGGCAGTGGGTCGCTGTCGCCGTGTTCGGACTCGCACCTTTAGACGTTGCCCACATTCGCGCACCTGTCGTGCGCCAGAAGCACAAACTTTTTGTAAATCTCTTCATAGAAAATAAGACGGTGCAATTTCAGCTTGATACTGGTTCCGCTGTCACATTAATAAATAAAGATACTTATGAACTTCTGGGTTCGCCAAAATTGTCGCCGTCACAGCGTTAACAGCTTATACAGGTCAAAATATTCCCGTACTAGGAACGTGCAGCCTGCCTGCCTCTTTTCAAGGTGTAACAAAAACAGTTGATTTTGTAGTTCTTCAGGCCAAATCGACATAGAACATTTTTGGACTAGATGCTTTTGACTTGTTTGGCTTATCAATTCAAAGAGATGTGCTTCAAATTTCGTCAATAGTGCCTCAGGATAAAATCAATGCATTGTGTGACAAATATAGTGACTTGTTTTCGCCGGAACTAGGTTGTGCAAAAGACTTCGTGGCACATGTAACTTTAAAAGAATCTGCAGTTCCAAAATTTCGTAAAGCTAGACCAGTGCCTATCGCAACGCGTGATACAGTTGCCGAAGAAATTAAACGTTGGCAAGATAGTGGGGTGATTTCTCCTGTTTCTGCGAGTCAGTGGGCCTCGCCTTTAGTAATTATACCCAAGCCGTCAGGAAAACTTCGTCTCTGTGCGGACTTTAAATCAACAGTGAACAGTCAAACAATTGTAGACACTTACCCTCTACCCAGACCTGAGGAACTTATGGACAAATTAGGACAGTCTCGCTTCTTTTCCAAGATTGATTTAGCAGAGGCATACTTACAAATTCCACTTGATGACGAGTCAAAAACATTTTTCGTCATTAATACTCACATGGGCGTTTTTCAATTTCAACGCCTACCCTTTGGCAGTTCTTCCGCCCCCGCTATTTTTCAGCGTTTTTTGGAACAGCTGACAGTTTCTGTACCGTGTTGTTCGAACTATTTAGATGATATTGTGGTATCCGGACGTACAGTTGAAGAACATTTAGCAAACCTGGAGTGCCTTTTCAAAGTGTTGACTGCAGCAGGTCTACGTTGTAATAAAGCAAAGTGTTCGTTTTTTCAAACTGAAATAGAGTACCTGGGCCATGTGATTAATGCCCAAGGAATCCATCCCTTACAGTCAGATAGAAAAGGAGGCCTTAGCAATCATTTACGGCGTCACAAAGTTTCATCATTATCTCTATGGCAGAAAATTCTATTTGTTGACAGACCACAAGCCTCTCACGTCGTTGTTCTCACCCACAAAGCCAATTACGCCACGAACGGCACAAAAGCTTCAGAGATGGTCCTTAATACTGTCTAATTATCAGTATGAGATGTTGTACCGACCTACCACTAAACACGCCAATGCGGACACACTTTCCCAACTTCCGGTTGGCCAGGATGTGTCGTTAGATTCTTCAGAAATGGCGTGTTGTCAGATAGACTCCAGAGATGCTTCCGCTGTCGCAGACTTTCCTTTGAACTCTCGTCGGGTTGCACAGGAAACAGCTGCGGATGCAGACCTAACTGTGGTAGCACGTTTTGTTCGCTCAGGGTGGCCTGCCAGAGCCAAAGACATTGATCGGCCTCTGGTTCGACGTTATTTTGCACAACGTCATGCATTATCTTTAAGTCAGGGTGTACTGTTGTTGCATACCGACAACGACCAAGCAAGAGTGATTGTTCCTCGTTCCCTGCAACGAGAAGTGTTACGCCTCCTGCATCAAGGACATTGGGGCATTGTTAGGACAAAGCAACTGGCCAGACGTCATTGTACCTGGGTTGGTATGGACGCTCAGATAGAGAGCATGACATCACAGTGTACAGTTTGTGCGGAGCATCAGGCGGCTCCTCCACAGCGTTTCTCAGACTGGCCACGCCCCAAGGGACCATGGCAACGTTTACATATTGACTTTGTCGGACCTTTCTGGAATACGCGCTGGTTAATTGTTGTAGACGCTTTCAGCAAGTTTCCTTTTGTGATTGCCATGAACTCAACGACAGCTTCTAGTACAATGTGCCTTAACATCAGTGTTTTGCATCGAAGGCTTGCCTGAAACTATCGTCAGTGACAATGGACCTCAGTTTGTTAGTGCGGAATTTCAACAGTTTTGTCGTGTGAATGGTATTCAGCATATCGCCACCGCACCTTTTCACCCTCAGTCCAATGGTGAAGCAGAACGTTTCGTTCGAACATTCAAGTCTCACAGGGAGAAGATGAAAGGTCAGCACTCCAGGCAGCAAGCTCTTCAAATTTTCCTGTCTACGTATCGATGCATGCCACGTGACGGCCCGTCTCCTGCCGAGCTGCTACACGGCCGCCGTCACCGCACTCTCCTTCACCTGCTGCAGCCTCCCACGCACCGAGTCGGTTCGTATGGCGCTACGCGTTTTCTGGTTTCTACGCCGGTGCTGTACAGGATGTTTTCGGGTATGAAGAAGACATGGTTGCCAGGCACCATTCAGCGCGTGCTCGGTCGCAATATGTATGTTGTACGTTCTTCCACAGGGTCGGAGCTGCGGCGACACGCAAACCAATTGCGCCTGCACAGACCGCGCGATCCTGTCTCCGGTTTCTTGATTCCAGACCCAGTTCACCGCCAGGGAGCACAACCACATCGTTCGTCCCCGGACTACGAGATCGTCCCGATGGAGATCGACGCGACGCCGCCGCTGTCGCCGCCGCAGATGACAGCGTCACCGAGAGGGACTCCGGGACCGTGCGTGCCGCCGCCGCTTGGGCCACGCACCTCAGAAGAAGATGACCTGCTCAATCTGGGCGGCAGGGTGCGCCCTTCCCCAGGTTTCGGTGGGTTCCCTGGAGGATCGCAAGGCGGATGCCGGGGCGCGGACGGCGTCTCGATCCCAGCCTCAGCTAAGACGCCCGTCCCACCAGTAACGCCCCCGCCCAGGCCCTCCTCCCAGTGCCGTCGCCGTGGCCCTCAGCCCTACGCCACGACGGCGCGGCGGTTTGGGGGGGAGGGATGTGGTGTCGCACAAGTACAAAGTGCGCGCCACCTACTTTCGCCGCGCGCCGCCATGCACACACGGCGCGGCGTTCTCAGGACAGCCACGAGCGCCCTCTGCTGCAACCCCGCTCGTGGCCACCACGAAAAGACATCGGTCACTTCGGACTGAGTTAGCAACCAGTTAGGACCTTCGTAATCAGATAGGCACCAGTGAAGACTTTGCTATCGTACAGGCACTAGGCAGGCCTCTAACAACTATGTATCAACATTCTGCAGTACTATGTAAAAGTTAAGTATTGTTACATTCTGTGCAATATATATCTCTTTCTAATTTACTCTAGTGTTTATAGTTTCTGGCTGCTCCCCTCCGTACCTGCACCAGCGTGCTATTTTTGTTCCTGTGTCGGTCTCATTCCACTCGGCCACCGACACCTACGACGAGGCTGGGACACAAAAGCGGTGACGAAGTTGGGACACAAAAGTTCGAATCCTCTCACGGGCATGGAAGTTTGTGTTGTCTTTAGTATAAGTTCGTTTACAAGTAGTTTGTAAGTTTAGGGACTGTTGACTCTGCAGTTAAGTCCCATAAGCTTAACAAACATTTGAACTTTAAAAAAAAAAAATGACGGGTACCTAAACATATTTACGGTAAATATTTTATCTTGGAAGTGAGTAGTTCTCAAAATGTGTCGTGCTAAGCATGCAAAAATACCGTACGTAACTCGTGCAGTGTTTCATGATTCAATCAATGGGAATTAAGTCAAAATGTTGCGATGTACTACCCCTTGTATTTTTAAAAGAATTGTCGGAATTTCGCACTTGCTTTTTTCAACGAATAGGCAACAATATTGCATACAAAAGACTTTGCGTATGTGGTGGCTAATCTATTTGGAGCAAGGTTCTAAAACGCTTTGGAGTCGGTAAGAAGCGTTTCCTCTGTCTTGGTCCAGACTAGTCGGAAATCTCTATTGTCTAATTGGAACATTCCATTGGAATTGTGCAAAAGTGCAATTTCAACGTTTCGACGTATATGATCGCAACTCAAACTAACCTCAAACTTTCCAAGTTTTCTTTCCGAAATTATTCGACAATTTACAGTTGGTCTATATTTGAATTTTAGGAGGTATGCCGTACCGCCCCGTACCGTCCCAACTAAAGCACTGTTTATACTGATAATTTGGTATGAATAATACCTTAGAAAGCTAAATACAAAGCGATTCCTTGTTCCAGCACTTCCATGTTGCTTGTACTGCGAATGCACGTTACAGTACAAGTAGCTTAAAACACCAGGTAAGTGCTTCCGTCGACACCGTGCTTTCCGCCATAATTTTACGACGCGTCTGCTTTGAGCCATGACGTCATCAACATGTCTGATAACCCGTATTTCAGTCGTAGCCAACTGCAAATAATCAGTGTCCCAGTTGATTGGTGTTGTTAATTAAATCACGGGGCTCGTTAAAATTTTGGCGGTATTTTGGAAGCAGGGTTGCTTATGGAAGTTGCGACCTATTATCGGTACATTTCGAACGCGCGAGCATTACAATGCCATTGTTAATTGTTCACTCGCAACAATTTAAGCTGTACTTTTAGGTTCCTGCCTAATCACACAGTTTAAAATTATGACATATCCGTAAAAAATATTAAAGTACTTTTGTCAATCAGAATGGACATCTGCAGTGTAGCTTGTCAAACGTACATTGTCTACTACGCAACAATCCACTGCCGCGGTCAAAGCCAGCGTCCTATAAAAGAGCCTGTGTTCCTGCGACCACGATAACTGGCTCCCTCTGCTAGCGTGTGTCGTGTGACACAGCATCGAGAATACCCATTAGCCAGCAACTAACAATCGCTGCAGAACCCTGAGGACCGATTTCAGTATAGACGCTTCAAGTGCATTTGGATGACGCTGTACGTAAACCGACATAAAGGGCTTTCCTGTTTCACTGTCTTCCATCAAACAGACATTTTAACCCTAGGAGCACCAAGATATTTTAGGTTACACGGAGCACCGACAAAGAGCAAATTTTGCCCGTGTTACAAAAAAGCTGTAAATCCTGTAAAATGTATTTATTTTAAGCAATTCTGTTTCCAATGTAACATCAGTTTAATTACTGACAGGAAGTTAAAAAAAAATAATAAAAAAAAATAAAAACACTTCTACAAAAATATTTTAAGGACATTGAAAATTTTCCAAAAAAAACTCTTCACTTGGAGAGAACACTAACATTTACAGATAACACTTACCTCCTGCACACAAAATGGTCGATTCTGAATGTCACAAATATATAGACCACAAGTTAACTTGGTTTTTGTGATGTTGTCCCTGGCTCTCCGGTTGCTTGCATTCTTCAAGCATATGTAGCATCTTGATTTCCTAGTTGGTTCTTCATCTGCAGCAGTTTTGGTCACCTCTAGCTTCTTTCCAAGGATCTCTCCCATCGCGCAAATAATGGGAAACTGGAGTCCTTTCAAGTCCCTGGATCGCTCTTCTACATTTGGTTTCAAAAGTTCAAGGCCTAATTCATAGAGATACAGTTTCCTCGCATTTGATTTCCTTCATTCCACGTAGGCACATTCATCTTGAACAGCGTGTACGAGTTTATTGCAGTTATATCAAGTAGGCTGTAGAATATGGACAGTGGCCATCTTCTCGTAGCCCTCTTTGTAGAGTACGCCCTAGCTATTTGATCTATGGCATCCACTCCTCCCTTAGTGTCATTATAGTATAGATTTATATGGGTTTTTCTTCTTTGGTGTATCATCATCTACTCCTGCGTCATATGTTGTCTTGACAACATCAATAGATATTTTTTCCTTTGTGATGACAATTGTTACTGGAGGCTTCTTAGTGTCCTTGTAAATTCCCATTAGAATCAAAATTCCCACCAAAGGATATATTTCAGTTTCGTCACCAGGAGAAACATTTTTTCTTTCAGCTTCTTCATTGTATGCTGAACAATTTTCTGTACTATTTCAGGTATGAAAAATTTCTTGAATGATTCACATATACTTGTTACTTTCCCAGCAGTAGTTACTCCCTGATGTTCACACCCTGTTGGGAAAAACCCTTTCAAAATGCCTTGGAGCTTCTGCAAGGTACACCATACCAGAACTAGTAACATATTTATTGGGAGCGTTACCTGCATGGTTTGTTTCTTCTTCGTCCTCCGATTCTGCATTTGAGCTCTCTTCTACTTCTGTGTGAGCCGATTCAGAGTCACTGAAATCTGATAACTCATCGTCTACTAAAGGTTCAGCAAGAATTTCTGCATCGTTCAACCCTCTACAACTCATTTCAGAAAATGTACTTTACAAGAAAGGCTTTTGCTCTACTGCGGCAAACTGCTAGTAACAATAGTTAGTCTCAACAATGAATATCAAACACAACAATCAGACTCTCAACAAGGCATGAAAAACTCACAATCATAATTGCCAAACGAAATTTGTTATAAGAAAAATGTAGGGGCAATTTTTGCCTGTGCTTGGAGGTTGTAGGGGGTGTGAAGAATTATGGTCGCATGGACTACCAACCCAGGGCAAAATGTGCCTTTGGGCATAAAATTGCTATATTTTGTTATCAGTTTTTAAAATTGTAGCCATGTAAATGTGTAGGGTAGTACTTTATAAGGTGAGAGACAAATAGAAAAAAGCCCGTAAACATTGAAGGATATTAATTATGATTTTTTAATAAAAGAAAAGTTTAAGGACAATTTTTGCCCGTGCTTGGTGCTTGTAGGGTTAATAACGGCGATGCGCTCCGACCCTACAACATCAGATGTTCACCTCACTGCGGCCAGAGCTAGTCGCAGTGGATTCGCATCAGAGCCTACCTGAAAGTGGCGCTAGCCTGGGCTGTGGCGACGTTTTGATGTGGCTAGTCAGAGTATTTGAGTGGATAAACATTCAAATTTTCATATTAAAAACCTCAACACTTTGTGTACTGAGTTATCTGATGATAACCTAAGAAGCCGAAAGCCGGTTCTTAACCAAAAAATGTTCAAATGTTTTGTTAAGCTTATGGGATATAACTGCGGGGCATCATTCCCTAAACTTACAAATTACTTATAAACTAGCTTATACTAAAGACAGCACAAACATCCATGCCCGAGTGGGGCTCCGAACCCCCGACGGGGAACGACCTAGCACATTGGAGCATAGCGCCTCAATGCGCTCGGCCGCTCCGCCGCGGCGTTCAAAACCAATAAGCCAATTTTGTAGAACATGAACACAAAGTGTTGAAGTTTTTAATATGTCTGTGTACCGATGGAGTCTATATTAATAAAAACAAGTTTTCGCATGGATGAAAGCGCATCACTTGAGAATGGCTTCACCGATGTAGCTGATATTATCTTTGTTCTGTTCGTATTTCTCCGGACTAGGTTTGTATGAAAGAAAATGTTTGTAAAATCTGCCAGATAAAATTAGGATATGAGAAAAAACAAAGTACACTTCCAGCTCGGATCACTTTCTAGATTCTCCATCAATCAGCTTATTCATTCGCTTCTCGCATAGCGACCAAATGCGTTGTAACTGAGCGAACAAATACGCAAAGGACAACATAGAAAAATTCCCGAATATTTCTGCCAATTACAAAAACCGTATTTGGTTGAGCGAACGACCCATTTTAGCAGCGAAAAATAAGGACGTAGACGATTTGAAAAATTCAAAGCCAAATCGCTGGCCAATTGCGTTCATTTACTTCGATCAATTCCATTACCGATCCTGATGAAGTCGTCAATTCCTGAATTCTAATAATTATATGTAGACTAGCTGTAAACCCGGCGTTGCCCGGGTGTTTATTTAGCCTACACTCTCGTAGTCCACCTGCCCTCATAGCCCCTCCCCCCCCAATCCCTCTGCATCCACCTCTTTCTTTCCCATCTCTCCTCTCGTTTCCACCTTTCCCTCTTTCTGCAAAGTTTTCTTCAAAGTACCCTCTGTCAGGTACGATGCAAACATTTATGTACCCAGTAATCTTCCTCTTGGTTTAATGGTCATGTGTGCAAAAATTCATAAAGATTGGAGCAAAACCATGCATTGTGTAAAATTCCGTAAGTTAAGTACCCTCCACCATGCACCGAACGAAATTTTATACAGACAGTGACATTCTTCTTGTTTTTAAGGTAGCGTGTGCACAATTTCATCAATATCGAAACAAAACTATCGATTTCTATGCAACAGAAACGAAGGGTCACATTGTAAAACGCACTTTGTTGTTAGCAAATATTCCAGTTTTATTTCATACAATCCTAGTTCTGAGGAAATCGAAAAAAAAAAAAAAAAAAAAAAAAAAAAAAAAGGGATCCGTGAAATAGGTCGAGACGTTCTCGAGTTATAGCACGACCAAGGGATTTAGGGATCCATGTTTATGTTGCAAAGTACCCTCTCCCATGCACCGTATGAAACTTGAGGCACACGGTGACCTTCCTCTTGTTTTGAAGATCAAGCGTACTAAATTTCGCGAGTATTGGAATGAAACTGTAGATTTTGTGAGTCTGTAGGAGAAGTATGCTCCGCCATGTACTTATCACAACATACTTTCTTAGCTGAAGTTTTCTACCTAAATAGGCCTACTACATTCCTGCCAAATTTCAGCTTCATAGGTGAAGTAGTTTTCAAGATTTCGTGTTTATCAGTGAGTGAGTGTCCTTTGGTTATTATGTAGATAGAGATTAAGAAAAAAGATTGCATAATTTTCGATACAAGGGAAATAAGGGAGACTTAAAGAAAAAATAAATAGTAACATGCAAATCTGTAATGCTAAATTTATTCAATACAAAGTCATGCCTGATGAGACAGTTTTACGGCGAAACTGGTGTGAGCAGTAGACTTCTTTTCGTCTCATCATTTTGTGGGAGCCGGGGAGGGGGGGTTACAAAACGCTTCAGAAACGTCCGAAATTACATGAAAACTTTGTTGCAGGTCCATAACTACTCCCTTTTTCCAATAATTGAGGTATTAATCTGGGTATTCTCATGCGGTGGCCCCTCATTAATTATGACGTCATATCTCTTGAGCTATGTGTCGTGCTCTTTTGTTTTTGGATCAGAAACCTTCGTGGGTGTACGGTGAACGGTTCACCAAAGTTTCATTGAAATCAAATGAATAGTTTATGAACACATAGAGGACATACAGACAAACATTCATTTTTATATGTATAGATAGGGAACAACTCACCGTAAAGACGGACGTTGAGCCTTCGACAGACACAAATAAAAGACACACAAACACACACACAATTCTAAATTTTCGGCCGCGGTCTTCCTCAGAAAGAGAACACTCATCCATACACGTCAGCCAAGACTGTGTCGGCGTCTCAACGTTCGTCTTCTTTAGGGTGAGTCGGTCTCTATCTACATATTATTATTAACATTCCTTACTGTACCTTCCATTGTTAGTTTCTGAATTCGTTGGATTTGCCAGCAACGATAATCTCAGCAAAGATCAGAGGACAGGATGTTCTGATTCCAAGAATACCACTGATTCCAACCGACTTGCCGTTTCAATTTAAGCGTGTCCGGTTTTACGTTGGCCTTGCATTCGCAATGACAATAAAGCGCAAGGCCAGTCTTTGGAAGTTTGTGTACTAAATCTTGAATAGCCGTGTTTTTCTCACGGGCAGTTGCACGTGGTGGTAAGCCAACTGCATTGCTCGTTTTTTCTTCGGACAGAAAGACAAAAAATGTCGTTCACCAACAAGCGTTACAATGAGCGCAACAAAAAGACTTTCGAAACGTTGTATTTCCATTCCAATTATTGTATTTCAATTAATTGTTTTGTTTCGTTTGGAATTTCTATCATTAAGGCATGGTGATAACCACAATTAGTTTGTTAACTGAGAAGAAAAAGAAGATATAAATATGTTATGAAAAGCATTTCTATTATGCTCGCTGCGAGAAAAACATGCTAAGCTGTGCTGTAAAAATGTGCAGTTTTGTTTCCTCTTCCCCAGTCATTTCAACGTAAAACAGAAAAGTTTGTTTTTATGCCTAAATTTATAATCATACCTGTTTGTACAATAAAAGGATACTAACCTGACAAATAGAGCAGCTCGAAAGGTCTCTCTAATAACCCAATTGATTTACCCAACCATTTTGACTTCTAATCAGTGTCCCGACTGCAATAAGTAAGACCAGAAAGAGAGAAAGATAGAGAGTTGGCGAATGAAATGGATTTAAAAGGGGGGATGATATAGATGCAGAGATGAGGGGGAGGGTAGAGTGGATATGGTGTGTGAAAAGATGAAGGTAGGGGGTGGAGGAGATGGACGAAGGAAGGGATGGACATAGGAAGAAGAAGAGAAGATATTAGGGCATATGTTGTTGTTGTTGTGGTCTTCAGTCCGGAGACTGGTTTGATGCAGCTCTCCTCAATACCCTATCCTGAGCAAGCCTCTTCTTCTCAACATAAGAACGGCAACCTACATCTGTTTGAATCTGCTTACTGTATCCATCTCTTGGTCTTCCTCTGCGATTTTTACCCCACACACTTCCTTCCAACACTAAATGAACAACTCCTTGATGTCTAAGAATGTGTCCTACCAATCTATCCCTTCTTTTAGTCAAGGTATGCCAGAAATTTCTTTTCTCCCCAATTCTGTTCAGTACCTCCTCATTAGTTACGCGATCCACCCACCCAATCTTCAGCATTCTTCTGTAGCACCATATTTCAAAAGCCTCAATCCTCTTCCTGTCCGCACTGTTTATCGTCCATGTCTCACTCCCATACAAAGCAACACTCCATACAAATGCCTTCAGAAAGGACTTCCTTAGGCTTAAATCAATATTCGATGTTAACAAATTTCTCTTTTTCAAGAACGCTTTTCTACCCATTGCCATTCTGCATTTTATATTCTCTGTACTTCGACCATCATTTGTTATTTTACTGCCCAAGTAACAAAACTCATCTACCTCCTTTATTGCTTCGTTTCCCAATCTAATTCCTCCAGCATCGCCTGATTTTCTTACACTGCACTCCATTACCCTAGTTTTGCTCTTGTTAATGTTCATCTTATATGCACCTTTCAGCACACTGTCCATTCCGTTCAATTGCTCTTCCAGGTCCTTTGCTGTATCTGACAGAATTACTATGTCATCGGCCAAACGCAATGTTTTTAATTCTACACCCTGAACTTTAATTCCTTCTCCAAATTTCTCCTTGCTTTCCTTTATAGCTTGCTCAATGTACAAATTGAATAGCAATTGAATAGCTTCTTAGGTCATATATTCCATACAAATTAGGTACTGTGAAGCGTTGCCGGATTTGATAGTATTCTATAAATATGATTCAGAGTGTCTCTCCTTGCGTCACTGAACTGTACAACAAATATCTGGAGAATAGTTCACGTTACCAGACGAAATTTAAAGGAAGAAAATGTAGGAAGCAGTACTCAAATCTGGACAAAAATCCAAAGGCTACACTGTTATTAGACTCTGGTCAAAGTTTTCTGTCCCTCCGTCATATTTTTAATGAGTCAGATGAAAGTAGGAAGAGGATACTGCACCACTTGTAACGGGGTAACGCTCATGACGTATAAACTGATGGTCGATTAATTTTTTTTCTTTCGCCTTAGCATTAGATGTGAGCAGAGCTCAGTCCACTCGTAGCTACGCTAGTTGGATGCCCGCCAGAGAAACGCGACCTCGCGCTGAGTTACGCTGTTTCGCTGTCACGGTGGGCGTAAACGAGGTTTTTAAGCGCTGTAATAGCAGCACGCTCGCTTTTAGCCCCACGTGCCCGCGCCGTTGCAGATAACCGACAAGTGATTACGTACCAGTAAGTGTGCGCATCGTAACCGACTGCGACCCCATCTCTCCACACTGCATTAACCGAGCGTCGCTTTGTAATTCGGTGGTATTTATTTTCCTTTCCACTGCGCGGTATGTGCAGTTGCCGTGAGAGAAACGGTATTGTGTATTTTGATTGGGCAATGCACGCAGTAATATTCCATCCTCTGTAAACCGCAAAAAAGAGCTATCACTAGTTTCATTTTATCATTTATTGCGGTGTACTTTTAGCTGTTGAGCAAACAAAAGAGGCAAGCAAAACTGACAGAAACACATGATGTGCAGTTGAACGACGCCACGGTACGGAATATGCAAAACAGAATCCCGAAATCCTCATTACTGGGTCAAACGAAAATGGTTTCGAAGTTTATTTCTTCATATTTACGGCAAAGCATACGACTCTCCATTATGTTGGAACCTCTATATCTGCAGCACTATTCGTATCCAGAGCCCCATTTCAGAGAATGTTCGGGTACATAAGCACGAACTAGTTTCACTGTCTGAATCCCAGTCTGTCATTCCGTCATCTCTCGCTTTTACTAATGTTCAAATGTTTGTTAAGCTTAAGGGACTTAATTACGGGGTCATCAGTCCCTAAACTTACAAACTACTTATGAACTTTAATAATGATTTTGCAGCCAAGATCGCATTTTTCATTTATCATGTTACCGGTTTCGGCGTGCTCGACGCCATCTTCAGACCTGTCGTATTTTACGTAACTTCACAATATTTTTTGCATACTATTGTGAAGTTATGTAAAATACGACAGGTCTGAAGATGGCGTCGAGCACGCCGAAACCGGTAACATAATAAATGAAAAATGCGGTCTTTGCTGCAAAATCATTATTAAACAATTATAGATCGCCCCATTGAGCAATGAGTTCCTTATACTTATCAACTACCTTATACTAAAGACGACACAAACATCTATGCCCGAGGGGGGCATAGCGCCTCAATGCGCTCGGCCGCTCCGCCGCGGCTCGCTTTTACTGACAGTACGTAATTTCATATTCACGGGCTGTATGACATTAACTGCATACGAGTAAAGTTAAAAATGTGTACCGACCTTATATTCGAACCCGGGCCTCCTGCTTTATAGCCAGTTGCGCTGACTCCTACACCTGTGGGGACACACCAGTCACTACACTCGCTCGGAGTACTCAGATACGCCTCCAGTCAGTTTTCAAATTTACCTCGCCCACTACTACTCAAACTCGTAGTTTTGCAAACTCATTTCCGGAAGAGTAAGGGCCTAGGAGTACCCGCGCACTGAAGGAAGGACCATTGCCCGTCATCAACATATTGTATGAGTTATATATATATGTGTGTCGGCTGTTCTTTCGGACATGTGCTTTATAAATAAAAAGCGAAACGCGCCTGTTGTGAAAACTGCAGCCAGGAGCAGAAGGAAAAGCTATTGAGTATTAATTTTAACAACTGCTGCCAAAGATGGCCACACAAACAAACTATGTTGTTTCCAAAACATTGGTACATTTACAGCAAGATCGAAGTATTTAACAAATTAGGGATTTTCATATCCCTCTGAAGTTCTGGCTGATGTGAATCCATCTCCTAAGCAGACAGTGGGACTCTTGTAGAAAAATTCCCAACAGCCGTTTGTTTTAAATATTTACTCTTATAATGTGATTGGGATTCCAACAGATCTTTCTGAGTTTCTGTTTCCTGGAGGTTATGTTAGTAATTTGGAAATAAAAGCTAATAAGATTCCACGGTACAACCTACTCCACTAGCCTCCCCGTGTACATCAGTCGGTTTTAAATATGAATGCTACGTGGAATCCTCTCAAATGCTATTGGTGCCTGTTTGACTGTTGCCTTCGCGATTAATAGCTTTGTTACAATGACACCATTGTGTACCACAACTTCGTACATATGTATCGTTCACCTAGACTTGTTAATTCTGTTATTTTATACATGTACAGTGATTATGTGTTTGACATTTGTCATATGTTGTCAGAATCACATTGCTGTGTCTGTTTGCATTTCATATAAGAGCCGGAAGATGAAATGATTGGAATACTTTACTTGCTTGCATTATAAGTGTAAATATTTTTTTTTTTTTAAATGGTCGTCATGTGTTTTTTCTACAAGATAAAGTTTTTGCTCTTTACTGTCTGCAGCACATTATAGGTCATATAATAGTATTGTTATTGGATGATTCAGATTTGTTGCTGAAGTGTCAATTTCGTCACGACTCACTGTTTAGGCGAGAATTTCCTTTGTCAAGTGAGCTGCGGATTCAATAAAATAGTTTGAACATTACGTCAAAATAGGAAACGTTATTTTGCACTTTTAACACAAATTAATGCGTCTAGACTAATCGACGTTGTAGTATTCCTTAATATCCATCCAAAAATTGTCAGTTATTTCGTAATTTTACTTAATTTCATTGCAACAAGTATTTCAGTCCATAGAAAGTATTCAACACAGCCGGCCGCGATGGCCGAGGGGACTAAGGCGCTCCAGTCACGGTCTGCACGGCCACTACGGTCGGGGGTTCGAATCCCCCCTCGGGCATGGATATTTGTGCCGTCCTAGTTCGTAAGTACTTCATAAGTAGTTTGTAAGTTTAGGGACTGATGACCCCGTAGCTAAGTCCCATAAGCTTAACAAACATTTGAACATTTTATTCAGCACACTTTTGAACTTCCATGACTTTATTCATACTCCCCGAAAGTAACAAAGATATACAAAGGAACTACAGACTTTTTTTATTTTACTTATGTCTAGGTTTTCGATCGTTAATGCAAATAGCACGAAAGAGATCTGTACAAGTATTTTTAAGAAAAGCCGTCTTGATGTCTTATGTAATGAAGAATTGCAATCCTATGAAGACACAATAATAACCATCATAATTAAATATGAAGTAAGTGTGAGTACAACAATTTTTTTCATCTCAGTTAACATTTTTATTCAAAACTACGCCGCTTTACCTCCGAGGATGCCTTCCGCAGACGAGGGCGAAACGTCAGGGGAAAGTTTTATGTATGCACCACGGCATCTCAGCCCGGAAGCTTTAAGTAATGACGACACCTGCAGTGAAAGCCTTCATTCTATGATTTTTATTCAAACTTCTAAGTTCAAATGTCGTAACACCGAGGGACCTATCAGGCCTGAACAGCAGGAACAGGCGACACGGTTTCACGTCATTCTCAACGCTGTTTTCCGGGATTGTTAATGTTTGACTTTGATTTATGGGTCACTGTTCGACACCCCGACGTTTTACTGATGTCTGTGTGAGAATTAATTTCAGAACCAACGATACGTTTACTACGACGGGGAGTAACAGAATCAGCGGCATATCATCATCTTATCGAGCTGCTACATAACACTGTAACCTTAAACTCTTTCGTTACAGCAATTTCCCTGATTTTTGGCCCTAACGTAATAGAGAAATAATACTGATTAACTTCTTGAGAAGAGCTAATATTTGCACTCATATTCAATTTTAAACCTAAACTTGAAAGATTACAATTCTAACAATCTTCAACTATTCAAAAGAACTTGCAGAGTTTTTAAAATATTTTTCACAACGTACATATTAAATATCTTCTGATGTTGTAAAATACGTATAACAAAATACGTCTGACAGTTGCGACAGTTATTCAGTTACGATGGCATATGTTACAGATTATGTTCAGGAGTTAACAAAGATGGCATTCGTATTAATGTCCGTTGCTATTGTGATCATTGGATGCTGTATTCCATTCAGCTATCTATATCGACAGGATATACGAGAATGTTACAATAAAAACATCAATAACATGTATATTATAAAGCGTTACTAAAAGCCATATATTAACGATCTTTCAACTTTTTCATATATATAAATGGGGAACTGATGACGTTAATACTTGGTACATCTGACCTAAGAAAGCAGTATTCTAGAAATGGAAGACGAAGTAGAGGAAGATGAGATAGGAGATAGGATAATGCAAGAAAAATTTTACAGAGTACTAAAGAATTTAAGTCAAAACAAGGCCCCTGGAGCAGATGATGTTCCGTCTGAACTGCTATTATCGTTAGGAGAGCCAGTAATGAAAAAATTGTTCCACCTGGTATTGCAAGAAGTATGAGACAGGTGAATACCCTCAGACTTCAAAAAGAATGTAGTGATTCCAATACCTAAGATAGCAAGTGCAGACAAATGTGAAGATTGCAGAACTATCAGCTTCACGAGTCATGGTCGCAAAACACTAACACGAATTACTTACAGACGAATGAAATAAACTGCTGGAATACGACGTTGGGGAAGATCAGTTTGGATTTAGGAGAAATGTAAGAACACGCGACGCAATACTCACCTACGTTTTTAGCATTTGTAGATCTATGGAAAGCTTTTGACAATGGTGACTGGAATACACTTCTTCAGATTCTGAAAGTATGAAGGGTAAAATATAGGGAGCAAAGAGTTATGTTAAACTTGTACAAAAACCAGACAACAATTATTAGAGTCGAAGGGCATGAAAGGGTCGCAGTGGTTGGGAAGGGAGTAAGACAGGGTTGTAGCCTTTCCCCAACGTTGTTCAATCTGTACATTGAGCAAGCTGCTCAACAGAATCGGGGAGAAAAGTTCTGGAATATCCTGACTATGAGAAGGGATAGGTTGGTGAAACACATTCTGAAACATTAAGGAAACGTCAACTTGCATTAGAAGGCAGTGTGTGGGGCAAAAATCTACAGGGAGACAGAGGGACGAATACAGTAAGCAGACTGAAAAGGATGTAGGTTGCCGTTCGTATTCTCAGATGAATAGAATTGCACAGGGCAGGGTAGCGTGGAGAGCTGCATCAAACCAGTCTGCGGACTGAAGCCCACAACAACAACAACAACAACAAATATGAGATAATATATCCACGACATCCCCATTCCTTATACATTCTCCTATAAAAATAACATGTATACGGTAAAAGAGGATGGACAGAGAGAGAAGGGATAGGACAAGTACTAACGGGAGACTTGAATAAATAGGCTAAATACCCGGGCAATGCCGGGTTTTGAGCTAGTAGGAAAATTAAATGCTTTATTTATTACCTTCTGGTCATAATCTGTCAAAGGAGATCTGTTATACGCATTTTACATCGCATTTTACAGTTCCCCACAGTCGTTTAATGAACAAAGTAATAGGTTATATTCTATCAGACCATTTCTGTGATTGGATTGAGGAGTTCCTAGATAACAGAACGCAGCATATCATTCTCAATGGAGACAAGTCTTCCGAAGTAGAGTGATGTTAAGTGTGCCACAGGGTAGTGTCGTGGAACCGCTGCTATTCGCAATACACTTAAATGATCTTGTGGAAAACATGGAAAGTTCACTGAGGCTTTTTGCGGATGATGCTGTAGTATGTAGAGAGGTAGTAACAATGGAAAATTGTGTTAAATGTAGGAATTATCGCATGGTGCAGGAAATGGCAATTGAATCTCAATGTGGACAAGTGTAATGTGTTACGAGTACAAAGAAAGAAAGATCCTTTAACATTTAGCTACACTATAGCAGGTCAGCAACTGGAAGCAGTTAATTCCATAAATTATCAGGGAGTATGCTTTAGGGGCGATTTAAAAAGGAAGGGCCATATAAAATTAATCGTCGGTAAAGCAGACGCCAGACTGAGATTCATTGGAAGAATCGTAAGGAAAAGGAAGTAGATTATGGTATGCTTGTTCGCTCACTGCTTGAATCCTGCTCAGCGTTATGAGATCCTTACCAGGTGGGAGGTAGAGAAGATCCAACGGAGAGCAGGGATATTTCGTAATCGTGGAATCGTTACGGAGATGATCGATAAACTCCAGTGGAAGACTCTGCAACAGAGGCGCTCTGTAGCTCGGTACGGGATTCTGTCGAAGTTTCGAGAACATACCTTTACCGAGGAGTTGTAACACCACATCGCGGTCATATCATTAGAATAACCATTTCTTATCATTTCGTGATTTTCATTATTTTTTAAAAGACAGATATTTCGCATTTTTCAAAATTTTAGTACATTCAAACTATATCAGTGTAGTTCGGAATAGTAATGTCCACGGAATAAGAGGGTCAAAACACCTCGTATTTCAGAGATCATTTGTTAGATTGCTATTATAAATAGTATCCACAGTTTGGCTACTCTCTTTGTGTTTAGTTCCCTGAGTTAAGATCTTTCTGTAACTAGCTAGCTGTGATTAGTACATTTCTGTAATTAGTTTCGAAGTATTAGATGGGGATCATTTCAAGATAGAAAGGGATCCGATAAATTATTTATTTCTTACAATAAACTTTAGTATCGAGATCATACAGTATTGCGTTGCAAGATCAAATGTTTCAAATGTTTGTATAGCTTATGGGTCTTAACTACGGGCTCATCAGTCCCTAAACTTACAAACTAATTATGAACTAGCTAATTCTAAGGGCGGCACAAATATCCATGCCCGAGGGGGGGGATTCGAACCCCCGACCGTAGTGGCCGTGCAGACCGTGACTGGAGCGCCTCAGTCCTCTCGGCCATCGCGGCCGGCGTTGCAAGATCTTTGGACTTTTGATCGGGAGAGGGTAGGAAGGAAGAATTAGAAATTTCTGCCTCCCGTTAATAGACTGGTTCATATTTGTGATATTTGAACTTGAAGTTATTTTGCGAGTTTAAAGAAATGACATTATAAACCTTATCTTTAAGAATTAAAGTTAGTGGACAATGTAAAACGATCCAGAGACTTTCACGTAATGAGATTTTTAACGTTCGAAGTGCTTTTTTGTGAAAGTGATTTCTTATAACTGTGTTAATTTTAGAATAAGAATCAATGAAACTTTAAAAAGTGTCTCGAACAGTTATTCAAGTATTTAGGTCCCTGATATAGCCCATGATTAATATAAAAGTCAACTTGTGATAATATCTTTGACTTTAGCAAGAAATCATTTAATATGTGTGTGGAAAATATTTCAACAGTTTCGATTAAGAGACACTTTGAATAAAATCTGACTAAAGAATGATTCGAGGAACAATTTTCTAGGAAAAGATCAGGCGTAAATAATATCTTTTGTGACTGTCTTCAAACTGTCTGAAGTACCGGGACTTAATTATTCAAAATATCAGTTTATTAAATATCAGCCCCTGAATGACAGTATTTCATGTTCAAACATTGCAGAAAGGCTTTAAGTTTCAATAGATCCATATAAAAATATTTACGGTGTAAAAATCCAAGAAAAATATAAATCTTATTCATTAAAAAAGAAGTACCAGGCCTTCCAAATTTCATACTGGGATGACAAAAATAGTTCTCTACGAACTGTAAAAGCCAAGCCGAAATGTACGACTTGTAAACTGTCGCCTTAGAAAACATTAGCCACAAGCAAGCTTTACAAGTCACAATTGGAAACAAGCCGCCACAAACTAAAATCAAATACATCAACAGAAGCCGAAAGTTACAGAGTCATACAGTATATTTCTCCTTCCTACGTATAGCTCGCGAAGAGATCATGAGGATAAAATCAGAGAGATTAGAGCTCACACTGAGGCCTACCGACAATCTTTCTTTCCGCGAACAATACGAGGCTGGAATAGGAGAGAGAACCGACAGTGGTAGTAAAGGTAGGTACCCTCCGCCGCACACCGTCAGGTGTCCTGCGGAGTGTACATGTAGATGTAGATATGAAAGACTGGTGGTCAGTGGCGACGCTAGACGAAAACTGGACGTCGGCGAACACGTCTTTGCGAGGCCCCTTTCATTTTTTCACTAACGAAGAAAATGTTAAATGAGCTGAAGATTAGGTGGGTAGATCGCATAACTAATGAAGAGGTACTGAACAGAATTGGTGAGAAAAGGAATTTTTGGCACACCCTGACTAAAAGAAGGGATCGCTAGGTAGGACACATTCTTAGACATCGGGGAATCGTAAATTTAGCATTGGAGGGAAGTGTGTGGGGTAAAAATCGCAGAGGGAGACCAAGAGATGCGTATAGTAAGCAGATTCAAGTGGATGTGGGTTGCCGTTCTTATAAGGAGATGAAAAGGCTTGCTCAGGATAGAGTAGGGTGGAGAGCTGCATCAAACCAGTCTCCGGACTGAAGACCATAACAACAACAACGAGCTGAATTATACATCAATAATACTTATACTAAAATTTTATTAGTATAATATAAAAGTATTATTGCAATGACTAAAATTACAATAAACAAACAAATTAACATATAGAAACTTTTCCGCCTCAATGACTTTTTTAAAATCACATCATAATTAATACTAACCGCTATTTCGGCGTCAGTTGATAGTACTGACAACGCAGATAGTCTTTCTTGGATCATTGTGCTTCTCAAGTAAGTCTTAACCAATTTAACTTTGAGAAGCTTCTCTCGGCCTAAGCTGTACTGACAAACTGTGACTTGATTCTGATTTTTATATAAACATTTGGATATACTTCTTCCAAACTATTTTCTAAAATGTACTGATGAATTTGTTTTGCAAGTATTTAACTAAAAATTGCATCACTGCTGCACTCATTCGGAAATAAATAGGAAAACTAAATAGCTGCCGGCGGGGAATGGCCGAGCGCACTAAGGCGTCATACCGTGGTGAGCGAGGTCGCTCTTGTTGGGGTTTAATCCCACTCTTGGGTACGGCTGTTATGTTCGTCCTTTGCCTAAGCTAGTGTTAAGTTAGTTCTAGGTCGTCGTTATATAACCTGGCAGTTGAAAATCTCCGTTAAAAATCTAATATAGAAAAAAAAAAAGTAAACTAAAATTTTGAGAATGTTTTGCGAGGCCCCCGCAGGCGCAAGGCCGTCGGCGGTGGCCGACGTCGCCGACGCCTAGCGGCGCCACTGCTGGTGGTGAGCAGCAGTGTGTGTTGTATGCCTCGCGCTAGCCGGATGGCAGCTGGCAGCTGTAGCGGTCTCGCCAGGCGTCCGCTGAGAGAGGCAGACACCAGGCGGGCAGAGAGGCGGCCGTAATAGCGCTTTGACGGTCAGGAAGCGCCGCCCACGCCCGTCTGCCTCCACACAGGCCGTAAAACAGTCACGCGGAACCATCTGCCGCAGCACCGACTCTGGCCTAAAATACGGCTCCGCCATTTGTCTCGCCTCAGCTCAATCTCTGCCCGTAATGGCAGGAGACCAGTTGACGCGCCGCCGGTAGAGTCTGCGAGATTTTTTAGTAGGAAGTCACTTTCTGTAAAGAGCCCTCAACAGGTGGCCAGGTCACTTCGAGGTCACACCGCCATTAATCTAGTTGTGTGAGAATGTTACACGATATTCACAGAATATATGACATCAACTCCGATTGGGCAAAACTGAAAATGTGTACCCAGCCGGGATTCGAACGCGGGTCTCCTGCTTTCTAGGCAGTTGCGCTGACCCCTACACCACTTTTTTTTTTTTTTTTTTTTTTTTTTTTTTTTTTTTTTTTTTTTTTTTTACGGGCCTCCATCCACCCCTTTAGCCCGGCCTTGCGCTCGCCAAAAGTCGCCTTCTTCGGCGTCGGCTTCACTGGCCTTTTATTTTCAACAGAAAAAAAAAGAGAAATTTATTTCTCTCAAGTACAATAATGTACTTAATCTCTTCTGTTTCCATTTTTTTTTTCTTTTTCCACGACGTATTTTTGCATCGATATGAAAACCAAAATTAAATAAGTATAAAAATAAATAGCCATCTTCTTGGTGTAAAATGAAATAAAAAGATAATAAAAAAATATACCTAAATGAAAATGTATCGTTTAATTTTTCTCTCCCGTTTGTCTACATTATTGTTCGTTTTAGATAATTTGCGTACTTCTCTTTATATTTTCTGTGACGTTCAAGCTTCTGATGTTCTATCAGCAGGTACATCCAATAATCTTCTTTATTCTTTGTCTTGTTTGTTAAAATGTAATGAACAGTCTGGCCTTTCAGCCAGTTGACTGCTCTTCGTCTAGTATTAGGGAACGGTACGTCATCAGGATTTAGTACTTGTGCCGGTGTTATTGTGTTTGGTGATGTGCGGAGAATAAGTGCCAGTGTCTTCCTGAATAGAAGCCACACATCTTTCGCATCTTCACACACAAAACGATGTTCTTCGGTGTCAATTAGATTGCAGTGGGCACAGTTTGGTTCGGCTGCCAGATGTATTTTGTGCAATTTTGAGTTGGTGGGGATTTTTCTATTGACGGCCAAGTACCACGTCGACCTCGCATTGGATGATAAGAGGGTGTCAGATATGTTTGCCCATATATTGTTCCAGTTGTTATGTTTAAACTTTATTTCTATTTGATTACTCTGTTTGCCTTCCATCAAAGCGTTGTAGATCTCCTTTACCGTGTACATGCCTTTCTCCGGGGTTCTATGACGTATATAGCTGTACTCCACTAGGAAGTGTTTGAGGTGGTACAGCTCGTGTGAGATGTGGTGCACGTCTATTGGTGGAGCCCTGCTAACCGGTGTGATTTCGTTCAAAAGATGAGATACTAAGGTCGTTGGTGATCGTTTCCACTGTTTATATGTTTTACTGACATATAGTGCTTGCGCTTTCAGGTATATATCTGTCAGTTTTAAACCGCCTTTGTGTGTCGGTAGCGTCAAGGTGTCATATGCAACCTTAAATATCTGACCTCTACTAACAAAATAACCAAGCGTTGCTTGTATTTTGCGTGCTATGGTTCTGGGCAAGGGCAGCACTTGAGCAACATAGTTGATTTTGGATGTAATATACGTGTTGACTAGCTGCACTTTTTGAATGGCGTTTAAATTGCGTAAGCTGTGTTGTTGTATACCTGCTCGTAATTTTGCAAGTAATGTCCTGTAATTGAGAGCGGCCGTGCGGTGAATACTACGAGTATATTCGATTCCGAGGCATTTTATTCGTTCCACTATTTTTATTGGTGCATTGGGTCTGATCTCTATACCTCGACCAAGATTCATGACACCAGACTTATTGCAGTTTAATTTAGCTCCTGACGCAAGTTCGTAAGTCGCCACAATGTCAAGTACTTTGTCCAGCTCGCTTGCATCAGTCACAAGGACTCCAACATCATCCGCGTAAGCTTGGCATGATATCTTCTGCCCCTGGATGTGTAATCCACGAAGTTCTTCTGTCAGGCAGGTCATAAGAGGTTCAAGCGCCAGTGCGAAAAGCGTCATAGACATTGGGCACCCCTGTCGTACCGAACTCTGAACATTTATCGGACTGCTAAGTTGGCCGTTTATACTTATTCGTGATGTGCTATTCGTGAGTATGGTTTTCACAGTATCTATCACTGTCTGTGGAAAGTGCATGGCTTTCATAGTCCGGAAGAGGTACGAATGATTTACTTTATCGAAAGCCTTTTCAAAATCAAGCGACATCAATGCACATCTGATGTTGCAAGCTTCCGATATTGCTATGATGTCTCTGTAGTCGGTTAAGGTCTGATAGATTGTCCTATCTTTTCCCACACTTGTTTTATAAGCTCCTGTCACTGTACGAATAACGGACTTGAACCTTTGCATCATAATACGGGCGAAGATCTTATAATCACTATTGAGAAGTGTTATAGGTCGAAGATTCGCTATGGTTTTGCCTCCAGGTGTTTTGGGGACCAAAACCACAGTGCCTTCACAGAATTCTTTCGGAAAATCATTTTTTGTGTGCATTATTTCGTTACATACGAGTGTCAGTTTAGGCGTTACTCGTTCTCGAAAAACTTGATACAACTCCGCGGGAAGCCCATCTGGACCAGGTGATTTATTCTTCGGGCTCCTTGAGATGGCATCTTCGACTTCGTCGTCTGTTATCTCTGCTGCAAGCTCGCCTGCTTCTTCTGGAGTTAGTCTTCTTTGTGTCCTAGCAGTAATGGCTTGCTGTGCTGTTTCGTCTGTTGGTGTAATGGCAAGTAATTCTCTAAAATGTTTGTGGATCTCTTCTCGTATTGCAGCTTGGTCAGTCAAGAGTCTCCCGTCTGAAGTTTTAAATTCTGTCAGAATTTTCCTTCTCTGTCTTTTATTTTCTTGGAGAACATGGTACATCGATGTAGTCTCTTCATTTGTTGTGTTTTGTAAGCGCGTTCGTATTTGACAGCCTTCGAGATGTTGTCTCTTCAGAGTTAACAGTTTCGCCTTTATTCTTTGGATCTGCCCGTAATTATTGATGACTGTGGCGTCCTGAACGTACAAGTCTCGCAGGCACTGAAAGTAAAATTCTGTCGTCTGCTTCCGCCAGGCGGCTTTTTCGCGAGAGTAGTTTTTCAGTGTCCTCCTTATTGCGGGTTTTGCGCATTGTAGCCACCAGTGCAGTGCCGTACTGTAACGGGGGAACTTCCGTTCACATTCTGCCCAAGTCGTATAGAATGCTGCACGACATCCAGGGTCCGATAGGTGTGCTACGTTAAACATCCACTGGCCTCTAGCTCTGTAGGTTCCCTGTCTCTCTAAGTTTACCGTGCATATGTACGCGATATGATCAGAGAACATAGTTGGCCATAGTTCGGACTGTAAAATGTGTTCCTTTAAATTGGACGTTGCATAGATCCTGTCTATACGACTGGCAGAGTGACTGGTGATATATGTGTAACCCGGCTTATCACCGTGTTTCAGTTCCCAAGTGTCAAGCAGATTTAAGTCTCTCACGATGGTCTCCAGCTCCAGAGATTTATTAAAATTGGGCGTCTGATCTTTGGGGCTTAGTACGCAATTGAAGTCGCCAGCGAATATTGTTTGTTCAGATCGGTCAGTAAAAAGTGGTACTATGTCCTCCTTGAAAAATTCGGCTCTGCGGCGCTTGTTCCCAGTTCCTGAGGGGGCATATACGTTAATCAGCCTAGTATTATTTATTGTGGCAGCTATGCCTCTACTGTTTGGTAGTTTCTCCACTTTCGTGAGTATGATACCTTCCTTTGCCATAATCGCCGTACCGAGGTCATTGCCATTACCAGGATTAATAATGGCGTTATAGCCAGCGATGTTGTCCAAACAGATGTCCGTTACTTCTTGCAGCAAAAGGATGTCAACATCGGCAGCGTACAGAAAATCTTGGAGATTCTTCAGTTTGAAAGTGCTGCTAATTTTATTAATATTCAAGGTCGCAATTCTGTACGCCTGCAAGGACGTCATGTTGACTGTACCATTGAAGTAGTTATACTGCCTACCAGACAAGATGAATATGTCTCCATTTAAAAGAAATCTGTATCGTCACCTGCCATATTAGCGTCTTCTACGGTATTTTGTCGATCGGTGGTCACTTCATGTCGTTGTTCGGGTGCTGTCTGTCCTGTTATCGCAGTCATCTCTGCATCGTGGCTGTGCTCCTCAACATCATCCGCCCAATCGCGAGTGCACTTAACTTCCCCCACGTCCGTCTGTGATATACTTCGAGGGTCCTTCTGACTTGCTGTGGCTTTGTCAGTTGTCTTGGCACCGCTTTCAGAGGTGTGTTTTCCTCGGTCTGGTTCAGTGTCCTCAGTTCGTGACTTCTTTGTTGTTGTAGTTCGGTTGTCCGGAAGCGCTCCTTGAGCCGTGTTCGCAATTTCTTGGCCTATCCGCTTCGCTTTATCACGCAGTAGCGGCGCTAGTTGTTCTGCTCCCTGACGAGCTTTGCGACGCTTCCTCCGGGGCTTGGGTGAAGTCATGGGGGACTGCAGGTCTCCATCCTCAGACGTCTCAACAGTGTCATCTTTGCACTGGCCCTCTTCTTCGTGTGACAGACACGTGCCTTCTTCTGCCGTCTTAATTGGGTCATCTTCTGCATGGGCACTGGTTCCTGCTTCTTGAGAAGTAGCTGGACCCATAGCTTCTGTGCTACTAATCTCCATAGGGACGTTTTCAGCTGGACGTTCTGAAAACTCAGTTGCCACCCTTTCTATGCCTGTGTCTGGGGCAACGTCTCCGCGGGCTACGGCGGCGTACGTCACGGGTAACGTGGTCATGTGACTAGGCTGCTCTCGCTCACCAGTCGGTAGTTGCGTCACACGCCTCTGCACGCACTGAGCACGGACGTGGGTAGTCGAGCCACAACCTGAGCAAGTTCTCGGTTGCCCATCGTAAATAATTATCGCTCTGTATCCACATATCGTGAGATAAGAGGGAATATGTTTCAACATGTCAATTTTAATCTGTCTAACACCATTTAGAACGGGATATTTGTGCAAAGTAGACCACTTCTCTGCAACATTGCTGATAATCGTGCCATATTCCCGCAGTTTCTCGTTAATCTCCTCTTCTGTTACTTCAAAGGGGAGCTCAAAAATACGGACCGTCCGTGTCCCCATACCTGCACGCGAAACCGTGACATCTCCTATATGTCCATCTGAGTGTTTAAATCTGGCTACCCCACCACAAGATCTCACAATTTCATCGCACTTGTCAGCAGTTGATAACTTCAAGGAAACTGTCGGGCTAACGATCGACAAGTTAATTCCAATCAATTCGTCCACCTTGATCTTAAAGTTATTTTCTATAAATGCCTCAACTTCGAAAGATTTTGGTCGAGCATATTTCGGGTCAAAAACTATCTTCAAAGTTTCTTGTCTCAATTTCTCTACTGTCGTTCTCTGTTCCATTATGTCATTCTACAAATGTTACTTCGAATACAACAAGAAACGCTGAAAGCGTACACTCACCACACCGCGCTCAGCTGCCCGCAGCGACGACGTAAACACCACACGGCCGCTCCGACGTCCACAGCTCACGGCCGCCGCCGGCGGAATGCCACTGGGGACACAGTGATCACCGCACCTGCAAGGACTACCTAAGCACGCCTCCCGTCAGATACAAATTCCCAACTTCGCCCTGCCCACAGTACTCAAACTCGTAGTTATGAAACTAATTCCCGTAAGAGTAAGGGCTTCAGACTTGCCCACCCCTCCCCACTAACGATAGGATCATTGCCCGTCAGCGGCATATTATATATAATATAGCAGTGTTTCTCGAAAAGAACTTCGCCTTCCCTCTGCGTATTCCCACTTGAGTTCCCGAATCACCTCGGTAACACTCGCGAATTGATCTAACCTAGCAGTACTCACAATAAATAAATAAATATTAGGTCCTATCACACTTCCCAGACACACTCCTGACGCTATCCTTGTCTCTGACGAACACTCGCCGTAGATGATAACATACGGCGTTCTATTCTATTACAGAAGAACGTGTCTTGGAACGTGTTCCGTATGCTCCTACCTTCATTAGCAGTCTGCAGCGTGGCACCATGTCAAATGCCTTTCAGAAATCTGCCTGCTGCCCATCATGTGAAAAAAGGGCAAGGTGAGTTTCACACGGGCGATGTCTTTCTAAAGCCGTGTCCATTCACGGACAGGAGGTTTTCCGTCGCACGGAAATTTGATATATCCGAACTGAGTATGTGTTCAAGAATTGCACAGCAGACTAATGTAATGATATTTCCCTGCCATTCTGCAGGCCCGTTCTGTCTTTTTGTATGAATTGTAGTCACTCTCTGCGATTTTCACAGTCGATTGGGACTTTGTACCGCAGAGTCAGGGACCAGTGCGACAGAATACTCTCTAAAAAGCGAATTTCGATTTCATCCGCACCTGTTTCCGGCTCGCTCTGCTGCTCTTCTACGCCTGGTTTGCCTGTTACTTTTTTTATTATTTTGGAGTTTGTGCGATGATTAATTGCCGGTATGTTTGTATGGACGTCTGCGTCAACAATTTCTTATACGTCACAATTAAAACTTCAGCTGTCCTTTTGCTGTTTTCTGTCACACCCCAGACTGATCGAGTGACTGAAGAGAAGCCTTTGATGCACTTACCCATTTTCTTAGGACCAGAACAACTGACCTTTTTTTTTCAGCGTTTCCCGATATTATTATTAAAGCACGGTGTATGTTTTCCATCCTTAATCCATTTTGTCGGATAATTTAAAATACGATGTATCACAATATGTATAAACCACTATTACATAGATAATTTATTGTAATCCTCACTTAACGACTCCAAAGGTACATGGACATTGGTTTTACACTGATGAAATTTTCAGTTATTATTTACACAGCAGATTATGAAAACAAAATTTATTGCTTCCATTATATCATAATCTTTTATACTTACACAAAGTTAATAGTATTCTTATGATTTACAGTGCCCATCACTTTCTAAAAACAAGTAGTTTTATTCATGACAACGTAAATACAACATATCTATAATTTTGCAATACGTCCACTATCAGGAAGTTATTATTTTTCGTAGCTAATTTTAAAATCTGATATCTCTGTTCAATATACATTGATTTTGGAAGGCATGCATCTATTATGGAAGATCTTTGATACTACATTGTAATATGTTTCTGCTGTTTGTACACCGACTTTCTGCGTGGTAACATAGGTGCAACATATTTTACGATAGACATTTTTCGATATACCTGCGTGCAAACACAGAAAGTAAACGTGACGAAATGTTACTAGGTGGTATTTAAATATTAATAGGTGTGTGATTGACTTAAATGTGATATTATGTAATATGTTACAGTTACAAACAGTTTGTGTATATATTACTGCTATATATGTCTTATAAGTTTGCCGAAACTGGACTCAATCAGGAAATTTTAGACAAGTGATTGTGGTTGCCCTGCTTATGAAGAGTCTGCGAGCGTGAAGGTCGGGGTGAGAGTTTAAAATAGAGAAAGTTTAATTTTTAAAACTCACAACCACAGCTGCGAACCAAATTCCTAAACATGCAAAAACACTGGAACTGTGATTGCGACTGCTTGACTCGCTTTCTAGGGGATGATATCACACGTTCGCAGCTTTCCTTCCCTGCATATGATTAACAAAACAAATTCGTAATAAAATCAACTTCATGAGAGAAAAGGGTGTACTAATTACTGTTTTTGAAAACACGTGAAAGTTCACTTTATGTTGTTTATTTCACAATCTCAGAACCCTGTGGCTGATACGTCTGTACGTCGGCACAAAATGAATATTTGTCGCAAATTGTTTTTTCACCATGTGGCTGTCTCAAACACCGTTTATGTTCGTGCCTATGCGACGACACGTGTTACATTAACAAATCACATCACTTTAATTCAATGCGATGCACACCTTGTTCCGCCAGCTAAATAATCACAAACACACAGTAGCACTCGATTCAACTTGGTGCAGTCTACGACGAGCAACCACACGTGGCGATTGCCACACACCGATCTATAGTCTCCATCTGGAGATACACATGCCGACTGATGCAGAGCGACGCCTCCCGGCCAGCTACACCACGTGCTCGCGTCTCGTCACTTCCTGCCCTCGCGCGCGCCAAAAGCTCAACTGCCGGGGTTTTTTCCCCTATGTCATCAACTTCCCCATGTGAGCTGTTCTAACCGAGTTGCCAACGTACAGCGCTCAGCCAATACATTTCTAAAACTTTACTTAAAATCAAAATAATTACACTACACATTAAATAAATTGTCTTCTTAGGTTTTTATATTGGTATAAACATACTTTGTACTATTTATCATAATCGTACAATTTCTTATGTCACAGATAAGTGATTTAACTAAATACTTCAAGATAAAATACACAAGATTAATTGAAAATAAAATGAGAAATAGTTAATATATTATTTTTATAAACAAACATTGCCATGCTAGTTGTGTAACTGTCTTGTATTCATTGGTAATTTATTACTTTTCATTGTCAATTAAATATATTACGTCAGATGTGACTATATCATCTAATGTATTGTTTATTTGTCAACAGGCTATTTTGTAATGAGGGCCTTAAAGGTTCCTAACTGCATCGTATTACTTCAAATGCCAGTAGTATTAGAATATTTTATTTCACGCTGTGCACTGCACTGTGCCTGGCACTCGCCATTGTCCCTCTCTCCCATCACCGGAAACGAAACTGGAAATCCTAAGCTGGAACAAGCCACCAACGTCGGCCTGCTCGCTGGCCTCCCGTCAGCTACAAGCACACAGCAAATCTCAACGTGGAGAATTTCTACCTATGGCCTAACTATAAATGTTGTCACCCAACTGTGTACATACATTGCTACCATAATTAATAAGGTTAAAATTGTGTAACATTTATTGCATTGGCATGGTCAATGTTTGCAGTGAACTTATACTGTTTAATTATCAAATGCTATTAATTACCAGTATTTCTATTGGGCGGCAATCTTACAAGTTCCCTTACACGTAAAAGCTATTGCTAAAAACGATAGTATCTCTATTAAAGACAAAAATACGCAAGAATTTTAAAAATGAAAAAAGCAAAAAATAAAAAAATGAACACGCAAAGATTTTTAGAATAACGAAAGGAGTATGAAAGCCGAACGTGTGGGTCAGCTTGAAGCCACCTTCTACAGGAAGCAGAGGTCGCAATTCTTTGCAGAGTTGATCCGGCAGCTTTGGCTTTGGGCCAAGCGGAGTGTCTCAACTCCGCGACGCTTCCGACTGCGGATTTCTGGGGCTGCCCTTCTCTGGCTAAGGCTGGCTGGCAGAATGGGAACTGTTCAACGCAGACTGAATATGCAGACTGAATACCAGCAGTGCGAATTTGACGTTGTACACGCTGTACTATCACGCGCAACTTACAAAATATGCAGCTATTTCTATAATTACGCAAAGACACGAACGCAAAGACAACGAATCTAAGAACTGAATTACATTACTTAAACAGTCATCGCTGAATCTGCAAGTTCCTATTACACTGTCCTCTGGCAACAGCTGAGTTACAGACCATATCTACATCTACATCTACATCTACATAGATACTCTGCAAATCACAAGTGCCTGGCAGAGGGTTTATTAACCACTTTCATAACTTTTCTCTACCGTTCCATTCTCTAATAGCGCGCGGGAAGAAAGAACACCTAAATCGTTCAGTTTTCGATCTAATTTCTCTTATTTTATTTTATTGGGATGGTCATGTGTCCCTAAGTAGGTGGGTGCTAGCAAGATATTTTCACATTCAGAACTAAAAGTCGGTGATTGAAACTTCGCAAACAGATCACGCCGCAATGAATAACGTGTTTCTTTTAATGATTTTCACCCCAATTCGTGCAACATTTCCGTGACGTTTCCCCCCCCCCCCCCGTAACGTGATAAAACAAAACGAGCTGCCCTTCTCTGAACCTTCTCAATGTCTTCCGTCAAGCCCACCTGGTGAGGGTCCGACAAGGGGCAACAGTACTCCAGGAGAGGACGCACAAGTCTGATGTAGGCAGTCTCTTTGGTGGAGCTGGTGCATCTTCGAAGCGTTCTGCCAATGAAACGTAACCTTTGGTTCGCCTTCCCCACAATATTTTATATGTGTTCTCTCCAGTCAAAGTTGTTCGTAATTGTAACTCCTAGGTATCTGGTAGAATCTACGACCTTAAGGTTTGACTGATTTATCGCGTAATTGAAGTTCAGTGGATTTCTTTTAGTGGTCATGTGTATTACTTCACACTTTTCTTTATTTAGTGTCAATTGCCAATTTTCGCACCATGCAGAAATTTTGTCTAAATCACTTTGCAGTTGCTTTTGATCCTTTGTTGACTTCACTAACCGATAAACGACAGCATCATCCGCGAACAATCTAAGGGAGCTATTCAGATTGTCTCCTAAATCGTTTATAAACACGAGGAAGAGTAGGGGACCTATAACGCTTCCCTGTGGAACGCCAGATATCACTTCTGTTTTACTCGATGACTTACCGTCAATTACAACGAAATGTGTTCTTTCTGATAGGAAATCATGAATCCAACCGCACAATTGGGGATATATTCCATAAGCACGCAATTTCATAAGAAGCCGCTTGTGGGGTACAGTGTCAAAAGCCTTCCTGAAATCCAGAAATATGGAATCGATTTGAGATCCCTTGTCCATGACACTTAACACTTCATGTGAATAAAGGACAAGCTGTGTTTCGCAAGAGAAAGAAGAAAGAAGAGAAACGATGCTTCTGAAGATGTAAATGTCAGGTTACCAATTTAATTTTTTCTAATAAAAACTTTATAGTTTTATCTGGAATTTTTATATTTCTGTCTAAGGCCTGTGGATTTGGTCAAGCCTCTTTCTTGATATTGTGCGTCACTTATTGTCTAACATTGTCCGTTGTTTCTTTAAACTTCAGGGAAAATAATAAACAATTTTAGTTAAACGTGAACTGAAACAATACATCCTCATTAAAAGGAAGAAGCTGAAGAGAAGACTAGCCATGTTTTAAATGATTAAAGATTAAGCAGTCAATAACGCGAAGATTGGTTTGAACATCGCAGTGTTTTACTAGACATGGTTCTATTTGGAGGTGATATGCCGTTGCCTTCCTCCGACCTTCGAACGGACTTACCCAGCCATTTTATAGGGGGACCTACAGTTTAACGTGGGTTCCGAACCACGATACTACGCGATATTTCTCATATCAACAACAATGCCATAGGTGAAAGTGGAAAGTGACAGATAAAAATCCTAAGACCTGACGAGCATCGAACCCAAGACATTCATAGTGTGGCACTCTACCTCTGTGCTACCGAACCACACGTTTTCAAATGTTTGTTAAGCTTAAGGGACTTAACTGCAGGGTCATCAGTCCCTAAACTTACAAACTACTTATGAACTACCGTATACCTAAGACAACACGAACATCCACCCCCGTCCGTAGCGCCCGTGTAGACTGTGACTGGAACGCCGCAGACCGCTCGGCCTCTGCGGCCGGCCCCACAAGTTTTAAACGAATGAAACGAAGAGTTTATCGGAACCGAAAAATAGCTTTTCGCTAGTTGCATAGAAAATAAAAGATTAAAATACTCATTCAACATGATACCATGTACACAAATTCACGTGAGAAGCTTCAACACATCAACATTGATCAAACCTGTTGAAATCAGGCACAGCTACAATGCTACGAAATCTTAATATATATAAAAATGGAGGTGATTGTCCCTATATTTCACTCTGCAGCCAAAACTACACATCGCAAACAAATAGTGTTTGTATGTGGGAGTAGGTATCAGTCTCACATTGTTCACTATGGTGGTAGAGGGTTGATAACGATTAGGGGATGGAAGAAATGGGAGTTTAAAGTTACCGAATTATATAAAATTCTACGTGTGGGTGTCAATATTTTGCTCTGCAGCAAAAACTACACAATGGTGACGAACGATCTATGTGTTGTTGCGGTACAAACTCTCTCGTTGTCGATAGGTATAAGAGAGTAGAAGATATAAGAGGTTGAAAGGCGTCAGCTTATATAAAACTCGGCCTGAAGACCAGCGATGACTTTCGACACTATAAATAGCAAAGAGGTTACATACAGCGAAACGTGATGCACATTCTTCAGTTGTTTCTCTGCAATAAGCGTACGAATGAAGAATAATAAGTGCATGTTGCAGTTTAAAAAGTAAATTTACCAATAAAGATGCCAAAGCGTAGGAAAGAATTTTCGCGATCTCGATCCGTTTCTAAAACACAGAAAACGGCGCTGAAAAGGGAGTCTACAGACGACAGAAACTTGAAATTTTAGACGTTGTTTATCTTCCACTGTAGGCATCAGCAGTTTTTCGACATTTCCATCCCTTGGGGGGTGAAATAGGGGATGAACTGTTTTTTTGAAAATACTGTTACACCACAAAAATTGTGACAGGGGAACGTGTTTAAAATCTTGGATTGCTCACCGTAGCTGGACAGAATCAGGTCAACAGCTCTGTAGTAGAAATTCTCGCTTGTCTTCATGACGACGACAGACGCTGCGTCCGCAAGCTGGAAAGCCTACCGTCAGCGAACTGCTTGGCGAGTGAAACGGCTGTCAGACAGAGAGCCAGCTAGTAAACATTTCATAACTACACGTAACTCTGTCACAAGAGTGAATAAGACCGTGGATACGTCAGCGGTAAAGGCACATTGAGTGAACACTGCATTTTCAAATGGAACACATTCGAACCGTTTCACACGTCATAGCTTCCAAAAAATTACATACAGGGTGTTTCACTAAGTGTGTTTGCCTCTGTAACTTATAAAATAATAGGTAACGGGAAATGTTACACATTCTGCGGAGCTACGAACATAGTTTATTGTATCATTTTCCAAAGCGTTACAGCACAAAAATATAATTTTTTAAATGGAACAATAGTTTTTCTATCGTGCATTGGATTCGTTGAAACCAGCTGCGTCCAAATCAATTTAAACTACATTCCTATCACTGTTAGTTTGGGAGCTATAACCCTTCAAAGTGTAGGGGGCGGAGGCTACGACAGCGTAGCTAACTGGCTGGTGGTCATGAGACAGTGGGCCGTGCCCCAGGGATAGCCACTCGGCCAGTCAGCTACGCTATCGCAGCCTCCACCCCCGGAACGTTGAAGGGTTGTAGCTCCCAAACTAACAGTGATAAGAATGTAGTTTAAATTTATTTGACGCAGCTGGTTTAAACGGATCCAATACCCGATAGAAAAAACTATTGTTCCATTTAAAAAATTATATCTTGGTGCTGTAACTCTTTGGAAAATGATACAATAAACTATGTTCATAACTCCGCAGAAAGTGAAACATTTCTTGTGATGACCCACCGCATTAAAATTTCCCGTCACCTATTATTTTATAAGTTACAGAGGCAAACACACTTAGTGAAACACCCTGTATATACTCCCGCTTTTAGAAGTAGCATTCACTTGGTCATGAGGATCTACGATGTTCAGGAGGTATTCGTCGATTCACTGGCTTAATTTTTGTCACAGATAGCAGTACATACTGGTAGCTGCTAGTGGCAGCTAGGAGTCTGGTCGATACCATACTTCGCACTAACCATCATCCGGGGAAGATGGTGATACGCTGTTGCTGCTTGAGGCCAGCGCAGTCTTCAGAGGTTGGTTACCGAAGTCCAATGTTCCTGTCGTCGAGTTAGCACTCTGGTGCTAATCCGACCAGCCAGTATCCAGTATCGGGTTTCAGCACGGCATCCGACTTCAGGGGGTCCACGCATGGATCCACTAGCAGCTGCATAGAGAAGCGACTGAGTACTTCTCAATAACAGTCCCTGCTTCGACTCCCAGACATCACAGCGCGGGCACTACCATCAGACGGCTCACAGCAGTCGGAGCACCAAGGTCGCGGACGCGCCCGAAGGCGACGCCACCCACTGCTCTAGCTCCTGTCGAGCTAGCGCCTGCATCCCAGTTATTGTATGCTACGGAATAAACGTGTAAACTTTAAACCCCTTTTTATTAGCGTCCTCTGGCGCTCCAACAGGTTCCACACCTTGTTGTTGTTGTTGTTGTGGTCTTCAGTCCGGAGACTGGTTTGATGCAGCTCTCCACAATACCCTATCCTGAGCAAGCCTCTTCATCTCCACATAAGAACGGCAACCTAAATCTGTCTGAATCTGTCTGAGACTGTATCCATCTCTTGGTCTTCCTCTGCCGTTGTTACCCCACACACTTCCCTCCAACGCTAAATTCACAATTCCTTGATGTCTAAGAATGTGTCCTCCCAATCTATCGCTTCTTTTAGTCAAGGTATGCCAGAAATTTCTTTTCTCCCCAATTCTGTTCAGTACCTCCTCATTAGTTACGCGATCCACCCACCTAATCTTCAGCATTCTTCTGTAGCACCATATTTCAAAAGCCTCAATCCTCTTCCTGTCCACACTGCTTATCGTCCATGTCTCACTCCCATACAAGGCAACACTCCATACAAATGCCTTCAGAAAGGACTTCCTTAAGCTTAAATCAGTATTCGATGTTAACAAATTTCTCTTTTTCAAGAACGCTTTTCTACCCATTGCCATTCTGCATTTTATATCCTCTGTACTGCGACCATCATTAGTTATTTTACTGCCCAAGTAACAAAACTCATCTACCTCCTTTATTGCTTCGTTTCCCAATCTAATTCCTTCAGCATCACCTGATTTTCTTACACTGCACTCCATTATCCTAGTTTTGCTCTTGTTAATGTTCATCTTATATGCACCTTTCAGCACACTGTTCATTCCATTCAATTGCTCTTCCAGGTCCTTTGCTGTATCTGACAGAATTACTATGTCGTCGGCAAAACGCAATGTTTTTAATTCTCCCCCCTGAACTTTAATTCCTCTTCCCAAATTTCTCCTTGCTTTCCTTTATAGCTTGCTCAATGTACAAATTGAATAACATTGGAGAAAGGCTAAAACCCTGTCTTACTCCCATTCCAACCACTGCATCCCTTTTCTGCCCTTCAACGCTGACAACCGCTGTCTGGTTTTTGTACAAGTTGTAAATAACCTTACGCTCCCTATATTTTACTCCTGCTTGCTTCAGAACTTGAAAGAGTTTATTCCAATCAACATTATCAAAAGCCTTCTCCAAATCTACAAAAGCTAGAAATGTAGGTTTGCCTTTTCTTAATCTACCTTCTAGGATAAACCGTAAAGTGAGTATTGCCTGCCGTGTTCCTACATTTCTCCTGAACCTAAACTGATCTTTCCCGAGGTCGGCTTCTACCAGCTTTTCCATCCTTCTGTATATAATTCGTGTTAATATTTTGCAACCATGATTTATTAAACTGATGGTTCTGTAGTTTTCACACTTGTCTGTACCTGCTTTTTTTGGAATGGAGATTATAACATTTTTCTTAAAGTCTGAAGGTACTTCGCCTGTCTCATACATCTTACACACCACGTGAAACAGGTTTGTCATGGCTGGTTCTCCCAGAGACTTCAGTAGCTCTGAGGGAATATACACACCTAATTCTGGCATAAATCTGGCCCCAGCAATACGTTGCTATTAAGGCAATTTTGAAGCAAGAAATACAAAACTTCGGTTTTATATTTTTGACTGGATTTTAAAATCGCGTGTTTCGATATTTTTAGAAATTCAACCATTAAACGGGTGAAATAAGGGAAAATCTTTTAAGGGTGCTACTAAGACTATTTTGTTACTAGAAATGCGAAAATTTGGATTTGGAACCATGGTTAGAATATAAAAAAAATGTGTTTCGGGATTTTTTTCAATTCTACCGTCAATGGTGCAAATTGTATCATAATAGTTGATTAGGAAAGCATTTTAAAGCTAAATCTATGAAATTTTACCGGGTATCAAAAAGTCAGTATACATTTGAAAAGCTAATAAATCACGGAATGTAGATAGAGAGGTACAAATTGACACAGATGTTTGGAATGATATGGAGTTTTATTAGAACCAAACATCTGTCGTTACCGAGGCTTTTTTCTTCCAGGAACTGCGTCATTCTGGTTTTGTAACTGCTACCTTGACGGGTGAGACGTACTCCGATATGTTGCAGAATCGCATCATCCCAGTCTGGCTTATAAACACCTGCTGGAACGTACGATTTTAATGCAGGATGGCGCTCCACCCCATATTGCTAGACGCATGAAAGATCTCTTGCGCGCGTCGTTTGGAGATGATTGTGTGCTCATCCGCCACTTTCGTAATGCTTGGCCTCCCAGATCCCCAGACCTCAGTCTGTGCGATTATTGGCTTTGAGGTTACCTGAAGTCGGAAGTGTATTGTGATCGACAGACATCTCTTGGTATGCTGAAAGACAACATCGCCGCGGTGGAGTAGCCGAGCGGTCTAAAGCGTCTCGCTGCGGAGCGCGCGGTTGCTCGCCGTGGAGGTTCGAGTCCTCCCTGGGGCATGGGTGTGTGTGTTTGTCCTTAGGTTAGTTTACCTAGGTTTAAGTAGTTTGTAAGCTACAGACTGATGACCACGTAGTTTGGTCCGATAGAATTACAAACATTTGAACATTTCATTTGAAAGACAACATCCGACGCCAATGCCTCAACATAACTTCGGACATGCTTTACAGTGATGTTCACAACATTATTTCTCGACTACAGCTATTGTTGAGGAATGATGGTGAACATATTGAGCATTTGCTGTAAAGAACATCATCTTTGTTTTGTCTTAATATGTTATACTAATTATTGTTTTTCTGATGAGATGAAGCGCCATCTGTCGGACATATTTTTTTGTGGTAATTCTTTCAGCAATCAGTCATAAGAAATATATATTTTTATTTGTTTGCAAATCTAGATTTCGACCACTGTGTTGTCATTATCAATGCTTAAAACCAATTAAAATACGTAAAACATGTCGTTTGCGTTCGTACTGACGCAGCTTAAGCATTGATAATGACCACACAGTGGTTGAAATCTAGATTTGCAAACAAATAAATATATATATTTCTTACGACTGATTGCTGAAAGAATTACCACAAATCAAATACAGTCGTGGAGCACCAATTCCAACATGGAATCAAGCCGGACATTTATTTATTTATTTATTTATTTATTGCTAATAAAACCTCATGTCATTCCAAGCATGTGCGTCACTTTTTAACTATCTACATTATTCCGTGATTTATTAAGTTTTCAAATTTATCTTCACTTTTTTACCACCCGGTATATTTAGAAGTAGAAACGACCAATGCAGACCATCCAGTGAACACGTGCGATGCAGCGGAAATTAAGATAGTCGTGTTATAATATATATACATGTGGCGTCTGTTGCGAGAGAACAGACGTCATTTCTGATCCTGCAGTTGTTATTACTTGAGATTCATAGAATCTATGACATCAACTGCCATTGGGCAAAGCTGAAAATGTGTACTCAGCCGGGATACGAACCCGGGTCTCCTGATTTCTAGGCACTTGCGCTGACCCCTACACCACTGGGGACACAGTGATCACCGTACCTGCAAGGACTACCTAAGCACGCCTCCCGTCAGATACAAATTCCCAGCTTCGCCATGCCCACAGTACTCAAACTCGTAGTTATGAACTAATTCCCGTAAGAGTAAGGGCATCAAACTTTGCCCACCCCTCCCCACTAACGATAGGAACATTGCCCGTCACCGGCATATTATATATATATATATATATATACATGTGGCGTCTGTTGCGAGAGAACAGACGTCACTTCTGATCCTGCAGTTGTTAATATTTAATATTCATAGAAGTTTGAAGCCCTTACTCATACGGGAATTAGTTAAACTACGAGTTTGAGTACTATGGGCAGGGCGAAGCTGGGAATTTGTATCTGACGGGAGGCGTGCTTAGGTAGTCCTTGCAGGTGCGGTGATCAATGTGTCCCCAGTGGTGTAGGGGTCAGCGCAACTGCCTAGAATGCAGGAGACCCGCGTTCGAATCCCGGCTGGGTACACATTTTCAGCTTTGCCCAATCGCAGTTGATGTCATATATTCTATGAATATGTTATAGTACGTTGGCCTGTCGCATCTCCACTACGGCACTGCAGTCGCAGCGACATTCGTCGTAAGAAGAGTAGAGTATTCGTCGATACGTGGCGGAAATGAACAGGACCGATGTGACAGTGAAGAGTGACGCGGATGTAGGGAGACGGCAGGGACGGCTAATTGCGTTTCGGTATTTGACGGCCGCCGTCACGCATGTTTCACTGCCGGCGCTGATTAAAGACTGCGGCGGCGGCCACAGCACACAGTGGCCAGTGGCAGCTGCCCACAGCTGGCGGGCAGGGCAGCAGGCTTCTGGGCCACACGCCCAGCTGGCACAATACTTATGCGTCGGCATCCGCCGACGGCCTCGCGCCTGCAGGGGCCTCGCAAAACATTGTTAAATTTTTAGTTTTTTTCTTTTTTTATATATATTTGAAGTTTAACGGCGCTTTTCAACTGCTTGGTTATGTAGCGACGACCTACATCTGACGTACACTAGCTTAACCAAAGGACAAACACAACAGCCGTACCCAAGAGTGGGAATCGACCTCAACAAGAGCGACCTCGCTCACCATGCTATGACGCCTTAGTGCGCTCTGTTATTCCCCGCCGGCAGCTATTTAGTTTCCCTATTTAAAATTTTTAGTTAAATACTTGAAAAACAACTTCTTCAATACATTTTAGAAAACAATTTGTAGGTAGTACAGTATATCCAAATGGTTATATAACAATCAGAATCAAGCACACAGCCGGCCGCGGTGGCCGAGGAGACTGAGGCGCTCCAGTCACGGTCTGCACGGCCACGACGGTCGGGGGTTCGAATCCCCCTCGGGCATGGATATTTGTGCCGTCCTTAGTTGTAAGTACTTCATAAGTAGTTTGTAAGTTTAGGGACTGATGACCCCGTAGTTAAGTCCCATAGACTCTACAAACATTTTTTTTTTTTTTTTTTTTTTTTTTTTTTTTCAAGCTCACAGTTAGTCAGTACAGTTCCGGCCGAAAAAAGGTTTTCAAAGTTAAAATTGATTAAGACATACTTGAAAATCACAATGACCCCCCCCCAAAAATACTATCTGCGTTGTCAGTACTATTAATTAAAGCCGGAACAGCGGCTAGTATTAATTATGCTGTGATTGTTGAAAAATCAGTGAGGCGAAAAGCCGAAAAGTATCTCTATGTTAATTTGTGTTTGTTGTAATTTTTGTCACTGCAATAATACTTGTATTTTATACTAATAAAAGTTTAGTATAATGATTATTGATATACAATTCAGCTCATTTTATATAACATCTTCTTCCTTACTGAAAAAATGTAAGGGGCCTCGGAAAGACGTGTTCGCCGACGCCCAGTTTTCGCCTACCGCCGCCACTTGTGCCGTTCTCTCACGGTAGGGAAGGCGGTTATTGCTGAAACAACCGGTTTTCGGTTATACCGGTTCTTTTCATCTCCAGTTTAACCGCACCGTAAAAATTGCTCAAAATAACCGTTTTTTTTTTTTTTTTTTTTTTTTTTAATAACCGGTTTTCGCTGTTTTATTGCTATCATTTCCAGTAGAGTTCGACCGAAACATATTTTGCGGCCCAAACAGAAACCGTAATCGAATTTTCGGTTCTTCTAGTTTCGGCCGAAACCGAAACTTACGAAATTTAGTTTAAATTTAGGTAAATTTACGTTATACGGTAAATCACTAGTCTTTCCATATTTTGCAAGATCCCCTCCAAATACTATGCCTTCTTGAGTGTGTGTGTAAGCCTAGCCAGAAGTCCGTTGAAGACGATGTACGAAGCATACAGATTTACTGGCCTAGTATTTCCATCCGGCAGTTGCGAATATTGAGTCAACCACTCCGTATGTTGGACTTGTGAGGCAGCGCATACGAATATGTCGTTATATACACAATATACATATATAAGTCAGTAAATGAACTTCAATCAGTGCTGCAGAAGTATTTCGGAAAATAAAGGCACAGTTCCGACTAACAGTGTGATTGTTGTAAGTGCAAATTTACGCAAATTGAACTAGGAAACTAGTACCATATGATCAAAGAATGTTAAAATGGGTGTGAGTTCTTATGAGACCTAAATACGTAGGTATCGGTCCCTAGACTTAAAAACTACTTAATCTAACTTAAACTAACTTGCGCTAAGGACAACATACACACCCATGAACGAGGGAGGAGAGAGGACTCGACCCTCCGACTGGAGCAGCCGCCTTCCGTAACATGGAGCCTCAGACCGCACGGCTACCTCGCGAGGCACACATGATCAATGTTACCTAAACCCATATTGCTTATTATAAAAGCCTCTCGCTTTCAAGGAATCATATTAATAAAACTTGTCAGCATAACAATGTGATAATACATTAAAAGTTATTACTCCAAGCTTACGTAATATGTATATGAATCGAATTTACCTTATCTTCCAAGAAACGTTTTGGATGCTTTCTCCTTAAATGACACAGCATGTTTGTAGTACCTACACCCGTTTTCAGCTTTTTAAAGCAAATGGAGCATTGTACCTCACTGCTACCGTACTTCGTGAAGTACTTCCTCTCATAGGCCACGCCACACGGCAACAGCTGCATCGATGCCTCAGTAGCTGCACCAGTCCTTAAGTTCTTATGCCACGCGTTTGTTGCGCGTTTCTGACTGCCGGGATTGTCTTAAAGTATGAATGATCGCTTTTCTTAGTTACTGCGATGACCCAATATTTCACAGCAGTGGAAATTAAAGTACTAGCCCTAAATATTAGTCTACAAGTTTTAATTTTTTTTAAATTGTTTACAAAAAACACATTTTGACCCACTACTACAGGAAGTGATGGGGAAGACAGAGTGACAAATTTTGCCACCATAAGAATTGAATCAAAAGTATATTTCAAAACAGGTTTGCCCATTTAAAAGCCAGAAAAAACTGAATGCGGTCTATGAAAATGTTTCTGTATGTTTCGGTGACTATTAAACAAAATAAAAGTATCATAAAAATTTAATTTCGTCGTATTTTTTTTCCTTTTGGTGGCAAGAGGGGTGGGGGGCGCTGGGTAGACGAGGAATGACAAGCAGAACTTCTGAGCCGCCATATTGCAAACTGAACTCCGTATTTCGTGCCTTCTTTGTTTGTAGCGTAGGATGTATGAATATAAGCTTTTTTAAAAGCGTCAGAAAATGGAGGATCTTTTTTGATGTGATTTTTTACACTAAAATTACTGGAAACGGCAAACTGATAGCTTTAAAGGTTGTATTTAACGTATTTAGTGTTATAATTTGTGTACCGTGAAAGAGCATCGTTCCCATGCTACGGTACAACGCCATTCTATCAAGGGAGCTTCTTTGAGGTGTTATTTCTTAGGTACATAACAAGTTACAACATGTTCTATATTCATATATTGTAGTCATAGAGGCAACCAACACAGTGGCAGAATAGTGTAGGTCTGTGTTTTTCAACCTTTTTGACCGCGCGACCGCCTTTAGAGTAAAAATGCCCGGCGACCCCCAAGGCCCATAACAAAACGATGCCAGTGATTCCACAGGGAAAGTGTTTAATTTTCTTCCTTGCTGCATCTAAGATCTGCACAGCCATTCATATCTAGCGGAAACGAATAAAAACTGAAAGAAAAGACTTTATGGCAACATTTGTTTGATGTATGCCTCCGCTTTCATGAATAATAAACCGCAATGCGTAATTTCAGGCAACGTGTTGTATTGTGCGAGTATAAAACCACATAGCTGATGCATCACTTCTTAATATTTCAAGGGTGAAGTGTTTTATCCATTACAGCAACTGTTAAGATTATAAATAAATGAAATGCAGCAACCAGTTGCTTGTCGTTATTTATTTATTTATTTATTATTTATTTTGAACTTCAACGACCGGTTTCGGGCGCTTGAGTGCCCTTCTTCTGGTCTCTATACAGACAAACAAGTGCATTTGTATACAATAAGGCTATAGAACGTATAAAAGTCGATTACAGAAATATGCAGCAGTTTCGAACCAAATAGAATGTAATAAAGATAAGTTCATATAATGGGATGAAATTAACACTTACATTTTTGTACTGTTGCTTAATAAATAAACATGCTACTAGTGGAATCAACGCTAAGTGCAAAGATTATGGAATGAATAACAGTCAGTTGGTAACAAAGTATCTATGCACGAGGCTTATAGTAAAGGAGTAACGATAAAAAAAGGGAAAGAAGGCTATGGGAAAACAGTAATACTCAAAATAGTTTAAGAAAAGCATAAAGAGAGGAGCAGGTGACTGATAAATCAGTCGCTTAGCAGATTAAAATTCAGTAGTCTACAAGTACAATGATATGTGGCGCCATAGGCGGAATATTTCAGAACTACCAGCTGACACAGTAGTAGAATGCTTAGAATGTCACTGTCAGGGCATCTGTCAATATAAAGAATTTGTCATTGTGTCTATGGCTTCAAAATTTTATGGGGATAGATTGATGAAGTGATTATGATACAACAAATAAGTTAAGGATGTGGGTTATAAGTTTTAAGATGCGTGAATTAATGTGCAAAGAAATATGAAGGGTTACAGTAATATTAACCTAGTGTTACAATTGGTACATCTAGTCAGGCAACTGAAGAAAGTTAAACAGTCAATTTTATTTCAAGGGTGCTCATAAACATTGGATTTCTTCGAATGGATACTGAAAACCCTTAATTAGCAGCAAAATACTTTGATCCACTAATAAAATGCTATTGATATTCATTAAAAATAATACTGCACTGAAAACTCGTTACCAGCAGCAAACTACTATGACCCAGTAGTAAAAAGGTATTGTTATGTATTGACTAAAATAATATAATGTTAGTGATATTTTCCTGACATAAAAATATTTGAACATGTGACAAAGCCATACAAGAAGATTGCGACCATTGTAAATAACTGTAGAAGTACTGCACAAACATGCTAAGTCGCTTAATTAACAATTCATCGTGAGGTGGAAAAATGGCTTCATTGTTACGCGTTTCGATCGGCCCAACATCAGAAATCAAACGTGGCATCTTGTATTTGTCACTCTCTCGATGTCTCATTGAGAGCTACCCGAAACGTGTTACAACAAAGGTAATTTTCCACCTACGGATGACTTCTTAATTAAGCAACTTTTACAAAACAATGTCACTTCCGTGTGTCCCTTCTGCCACAGTAGTTGAACGTCACGAAACGTAGGTTTGCTATGGAACACGCTGTGTCGCTACTCCATCCTCCTGCGGCCCCCGACCCACACGTTGAAAAACACTCAACGAAATTAGACGCGCAAATGATATACGACGCCTTCCAGACATTCGGCAGAAGATCATAAATAACGGAAGTGATTATATTGAAAGTGTGTAACGGTAAACATCTGTGTCACTAATGTCGTCTCCGACAAAAATAATAGTTGTTACTTTCTCTCCAGACCGTATACGAGTAAAAGGTTAATTTCCGAACATCGTTATCACAATGTTAGCCTCTCGTATAACCTGAATTATCCAGAACATAGAACTATTTACCTCTCGCCCTGGCATATTACAGGTTCCACTTCCGGACTACTTACTGCTGGTATATTCGCGTTTTTCTGTTCACAAAATGGGATATCCTCAGAGCCGAATATACATGTGAATATAAACAGAAAGTTCCGTACTTCGTAAGAAAGTCGCTTTCAGAAGTTCAAATTTAACTGCAAAGCTTTTGTATATTCAAAAACCTGGTACAGTTTTCTGCACTGTTTCGAGATGTAGGGCGTTGGAAACCGTCATGAATACAACTCACCAGGAAAGACTTGCATGGCGCAGAGGCATTCTACACTGGTACTCACCTGGAACAGAAGAAAACGAAAATTAGGTTCTGAACAATGATATCGTTAAAAAAAAGTAATTTCAAATACGTCCTCAAAAATATCAGCCACTAGCTGAAAACCCGGCGTTGCCCGGGTATTTATTTATTCCTGCTATTTTTCAGGTATATTTTCATTTGTAGAAGGACTGTTTGTGTGTAATATCTCTTGGTAATACAATTAGTAGTAAAGAAGTAACAGTTAAAAATTGGTGCGTGATAGGGCGGTTTCCCGTGAACGTTACTGTTTGAATTAACCTACAAGAGGCACTGGCTGAATACTAAGCAAAAAGTGGCAGCTAGAAACAATGTCATCAGAAAACTGACAGGCACAACATGGAGAGCACACCCCAATACTGTAAGAACCTCTTCCCTAACTCTAAGTTACTCTGTCGGAGAATATGCAAGTCCAGTGTGGTTCAAATCCAGCCATGCCAAAATAGTAGATGTTGCTCTTAATGATACTTGCCGCATTATCACTGGATGCCTAAAGCCCACTCCTCTGAATAAACTGTGCAGTCTTGCGGGTATTGCACATCCGCCGAGAGGTAGCAGCAAGAAGTGAGAGGGGAAAATCAGAAACTTCTGAAGCCCATCCCCTATATGGACATCAGCCAGCAAACCAACGATTAAAATCAAGGAAGAGCTTCCTTAGATCTACGGAGGCTCTAGTTGGGACATCGCAGCAATGCTGAACCGAACTATGGCGTGCAAGGTATACCGGTACTGCAGGATTGTTAACACCATGTGAAAAACTACCACCCGGCTACACAGAGAAGTGGAGTACATGGAGATCACTGAACAGACTACGTTCAGGTGTCACAAAATGTAAGAGTAATCCTAGTGGAGTCGCCACTTTGTGAATGCGGAGCAACGCAGACGACGTCCCACCTGCTCCAGTGTACCCAGTGTCCAGAAGATCTACTACATGCAACACCAAATGCAATACAGGTCGCTAACTTCTGGGCATCAAAAGTGTAAATGTCTTGTAAATATGATGTATTCACATAACATGTAAATATAGTACATTAGTTTATACATTGTAAAATAAATATCTCATGAACTACGTCTCGTAATGTGATACAATTTAGAAGCTACATTCAACTAAATATGTGTATACTGTCTGTAAAATTTCCTGTCGCAACAATTTGTAGTGTTCAAATTATAGGTTGTAACGTCATACCGAGAGCCGTAATTTACTCCATAGATAGCGGAAAAGTAGTAAGCGAGAAACTGTTTGCCAGCGAGAAAAAGTTTAATAAAGGTTTGAAATTATGTTTAAAGTTTGTTGCAAGTCGCTAAGTACTGTCATTCTCATACAGAGTATTTCGAAAGTCTCGCCGTATTATATAGCATTTTTTGCGATTTCTGTTGGTTATGACGTAATATCTTTTGAACCATATACCGTATGTGATTCTTAACCACGCAGCAATTGTTACCTCACGGTAAGGAATGTGTGTACCAAATATGGTTGAAATCGGTCCAATGGTTTAGGAGAAAATGAGCAGCATTGTCGCAAAATGCAGCAGTTTTTCGCGCATCTCATTGTTTATGACGTCATATGTCGTGAACTATATATCATATGTAATTCTTACAGTTACGGCGACCTTCCTCGTGGATTGAAGCTTACATGTACAAAATTTCATAAAGATTGGAACAAAACTGTATGCAACACGTAATGTTCTTCCTTGTAAATTGTTAGACTCTGATTTTAATGTGTATTTTTCGGAATGGAAGGCATTTTTACATGGTTTCGTACCAAAAAAAAATATTCAAATGTTTATGAAGCTTAAAGGACTTAATTACGGGGTCATCAGTCTCTAAACTTACAAACTACTTATGAACTGCCTTATACTAAAGACGATACAAACATCCAGTCCCGAGGGCCGGCCGCGGTGGCCGAGGAGACTGCGGCGCGTCAGTCACGGTCTGCACGGCCACTACGGTCGGGGGTTCGAATCCCCCCTCGGGCATGGATATTTGTGCCGTCCTTAGTATTAGTTCATAAGTAATTTGTAAGTTTAGGGGCTGATGACCCCGTAGTTAAGTCCCATAAGCTATACAAATATTTGAACATTCCCCAGGGGGGATTCGAACCCACGACCGTAACGGTCGTGCAGACTGGCGCGCCGCAGACCGATCGGCCACTGCGGCCGGCGGTTTCATACAGAAATGTATGTTTTGTATAACGAGTTTTTCGGACTTAGATAAGATTGAGAACCGGATTAAGAAAGCTCCCACTTTATAGACAATTTTTAAAGTAGATTTGTTTTTAATTTCTTAGAATTGATTATTGCATCTTGTGCATTTACCTAACGAATGGTTCCTAAAACAGTTTTCAAACTTTGCACTTATTCATGAATATACACTATAGTACAACAAAATCTACGTTATATTCACTTCAAAATTAACGTTAAACAAGAAATTATATAATTTTAACAAAAAGTAAATTTCTCTTTTACTAGGCCTATATTATCGTATTACGGAGTCCTTTGTAGTGACAGGTGCACTGGCCGGTTGTTGAACGGTGCCAGTACTTCCTCGTGTGACGGCGACCCTCCGAGCAAGTCTTCGCGACCCACAGGTTGGGAAACACTGCTGTAGATGATTCCGTTGTAGGATGCGGAACCAACAACGTTAATATCTCGGGTTCGCGTCCGCCTACTTCCCAAAATTCTTTCTCCTTTTATGTTTCGTAAACGTTTCGCGTCCTTTCTTGTTAATTTAATATTACTGTAATGTGTGATACTCATTGTTATTTTGGGTGAAATGCAGTTTATGAGTCCGCGAGTGGTGTTTCATGTTTGGACGTTGGCAACGGCGCCGAAGCCAATCAGCAGTCGCGTTCACGCGGCCAGTAACAAATAGCTTTCTCGGTTTCTCTTTATGGATCGTAAACAAATCGGCGTAGTGGATGTAAAGATCTTTAGATCAACATATTACATTGCAATAAATGTGAGATTTATATTTACGTTCTGTAATGGAGACTGAGCGTACTGGCTGTACTATGTAGTCAAAATTATTTTCACCAGTGATTTTAGTTGTGGTGATTACATGACTTTCGCAGCCTTTACGAGTGCAATTAACTATTCTGAGCGGTTCCGAGCCTGATATTCAGGCGCTACTACGCGACAAAACTTCTTGTGTAACCTATGTACCTAACCTTGAGGCTGCGCTGGCGTGTTGTTTTTGAAGTTAACAATAGTGTGTTAAAGAGTAGTCTGAAAGTGTGTTGGAAATATCCTTTCATTTAAAAAAGTGATCTGTAGCGTAGCCTACAGATGGTTAGGTATAGGTTAAACAATAAATTATTTTTTTAGTACGTGAGGGCGCATAGCGCCCGAATCTCCGGTTCAGAACCAGAAGTTCGAGAAATACGGATTCTTCCAAATTAACCAACATCTGTTTTTTTTTTTTTTTTTCGTAGGGAAGTGAACACTAATTTTAATAAGGTGCATTATTCACGTATTGCAATTCACTGGCAAAATTGTCAGTCGTATTACTTGAGAGAGAAACACTTAATTGAATTTACACTTCAAGAAATTATTAAATCTGAATGAAAACCATGTGAAGAAAGGCCGAATTCACAACACATGAAAAGCGCAATCTGATTGGCCGCCTTCACCTGCGTCATTCATGGGGCCGTTACCAACATCTACGCATCAACCACAACTCGCGGACTCATAAACTGCACTTTTACCGTTATTTCTTTTTCAGAAGACGTATTAGTGCTGTGATTAGCATCACGATGTGGAGGAAGAGAGATGACACTCTTAGACAAAAAAATTGATCGCCGGTCGGCCGACGCAGAGGCTAAGTCCGCGTCGGTCGCGCAGTGTGGACAATAAAATCGATCGCCCCTCAGAATTCTAAGTCCGGCTATATGCACAATCTGGCAACTCTGTAGAATGCGGTACTATCAGGAGGAAGTGTTACTTGCTTCTCAAGACAGCCCTGTACAGCATGGGCGCGTGGTCTCGTGGTAAAAGTCGCGTTTACAAGCGTGTATGTAAGTAGTCGCGAGATCGAGTCTAACAACCACCAATTATTTTTTTTTTTAAACCGCATATCGGCTGTCTTTGTTATCAGTGTGGAAGAACCTCAACTTTAACAGCGAAAACTCCTAGAAATAATTACGCGAAAGAGCTCGCTGCTGCATCAAAACTGCACTGTTTACACTCGGGAGTAGTGGGCACCGGCTACGGCGACGCGTCAGCGGCCGCATCGCGGCTGCCGCCAGCGGACTCGGTGACAGCGGCGCGCCGCTGTGAGTCTATTTATCGGCTGTTATATCCTTACCTCACGTTCTAGTACTTATATTACAGTCACGTATTGAATTATTCTGACTGATATATATGAACATAATCTAAACGTCGTAAAGTGGAATCGGTATAAAGGGTCATAGGAGTGACTATCACCACATTTTTCTTGAACGTCATCAGGGCGCTCAATCTGGATTCCTACTCACGACTGTTACTAGTGACGAGTTATGATGCTCTCATTCTGACATCTTAAGAGAAAAATAATGACTGTGTACTAAACTATTTTTATACTCAACAAAGTGCAACCACAATGCCAGGGTGCGCGCTATTTTTGCAAACAACTGAGACTCCATTTAGTCGCACTCTAAGGACAAACGACCTAAAAGTTTACATCATGTTTTAGTACTACACCATAATAATTCCCGTTGATTTCACACACAAAACATCGAATAGTGTGCTTTGGGAGTCACCCATTCCTCACCTACTCTTTCGATCACATGTTCTCAAATGTTTATCTTTCCTGCCCCTCCTCGAATAACCTTCGACAAAAATTATTTCCAGACGAAAATACACGTCGAACATCGATTGGCGTCATAATTACCTTGGAATCAGTTCGATTCTGCAGGGACAAATTTTGTAAACTACCAGAACGTTGTCAAACTTTCCCATAGTCTGAGAGAATATAGAAAGTAACCACAAGAGGTTTTTTGTTGTTTTCGATGTGGATCGTGCAACTCCTGTCACGAAAACAGATAAAAAGTTCTCCTCCAATGAGACCCGAACCAACGGCCAAAGCCACCTCTCTGTGGCAGACTACCACTTTACCTCAGAGCTAGCGAGAAGCTATGCACGGCAGCTCTTTCCTACTGCCACATACATCACCAGATCATATAACTCGCAACGTAAGAGACGAGATTAGTTGGAATTTCACTGTGTAAACAATTTTCTGGACCCAAAAGCATGAAATAATAGCCTTCTGTTGCCTCTCGACTGAGAAACCAGATTATTCAATGGAAATTACAGGAAACATCAAGTGAATTTATGAGCATAGTTCTGTGCCAACCAGGAAGTAAGACCTCGGTACCAGCGTTGACAGACTTACACTGCGATGTTGCCAAGCTTTATTCATACTATCAACAGGAAGAATAAGAGCCGAGGTGATTGCCAAGCGAGCTCGACAGAGACTTAGCTCGCGCCTCGCGCGCCTGCTGGGGATCCTAACACCTACAGTATATGTCAATGATCCCTGCTCGCAATTCCGTAACTAGCTTTAATGAGTCGATCGTTGTCACTAATAAAAATATACACATGCACTGACCGCTAACATAGTAATAAGTGTCTCAATTACTTGCGTATTCTGTCTTAAGCGCAATAACAACAAATGTCATTCACCAGTGCTGTTTCACACTTCTTCGAGCATTTCCATTGATTATACTGAAAACATTACATGTAAGCGTCAGTTTTCTTTACAATTATAGACTCAGAAAATATCTTTCTTGATATAGCTGTCAGTGGCACAAACGAACGAAGAGAGGCAAGCATGCGAAGAGAAATCAATGCAGCATTGGTTTTAAGATGTGAACATTTCTGGGAAGGCTTCGTAACATGGAGTTCAAAATAAGAAGAGCTTCTGTTATCCAAACTTATAATTAGGGACAGTAATGTATAGATTAATTTATCCGTCATAATCTCCCATGTTGTATTTTACTTCTTTTTTTCAGGTTGTCTCCAATTTCCTATTTCGTCTTCTTTCAATAGCTTCTAACTTTATTACATTCTTTATTGTGGTTACTTCAGGTTATTTGATGTTATTTCTTTCTATTTATTTACTTCTTTGGTCACGCTAATGTTGATTTATTCTTTCAGAATTATATGTATAATTGTTTCTTTAGTATTTTATCATTCGTTTAATACATATGTCCAACAAAAGTTTACCCTCATTTAACCACCTTGACTGATATTTTTTCCATATTTTTGTAGGTCTCATTACTATCGATTTTCCAAACTTCTGTACTTTCTCTTGGACCCTTTTCTTTCTTATAATCCGTCTATTATTCTTTTTGTGTCGTCTGCATATCTGATTAGGTGTATATTTGCAACACTTAAACTAATATTTAATATTCATTCTAGTATTAGCATCACATAATCTTAATGTATAAGAATTTATACAATGCTGGCACTATTTATAATTTTCAACATCCCTTGTGCGGTCTTTACCTGTAACGACGTCGATGGGAGTTATTGGGGCAGTATTGTTGCAAACACAGAATATCAAACTGTTCAGAGTTTTTTATACCTCCTAAAGTGACCATTAAACCCGAATATCAGTACGTGGTTACCGGCTTTTCTGACGGAATAGATATTGTTTTTGCGCATCTCCTATAGCATAAACGTGAGTGTTGTTCTGAGATAGAGGGAGTGGTGCTGTGGCTATGGTTTGCGGTTATCATGCGTATGTGTACAGAACATCGTTATAATATGCCATGGAAAATCATTCAAAAAAGTGCTTTTGTCGTAGTAGTTGCATTAATAAACAAACTTTCTTCAAACATGAATTATATTTGTGGTAGGTAGTTAAAATCTCACGTGTGTGGATAACATTCGGTTGAGTCCAGACTGATCAGGCACTTTTCCATCAAAACTTTGTAGAGAGAAGAAATGTAGGCTCTTGCAGTATAAAATTATACCGCGAACAGGTACTCCACTTTACTGAATCTGTGATGTTTCTTTTTGCAGGCAGGTTGAAGGTTTCACTAAAAATGTATAAAGCAAGCTACTTGTTTAAGCCTAATAGAGAAAATATATCGAGGGGACTTTCTATGATACGATGCGCGAGGCTGTTCACCGTCGGGGATTCGTATTCCCCGTTGGGCATGAATGTTTGTGCCGCCTTTAGTGGAAGCTAGTTCATAAGTAGTTTGTAAATTTAGGGACTGAAGACCGCGTAGTTAAGTCCCATAAGCTCTACAAACATTTGTACATTTGAATTTGGAGTTTCTATAAAAATACAACATTCTGTTCTGCATCTGTTTAACGTGCCTGCTTTCACACTAAAGATGATATATGCGTGGTTAACGTCAAAATTGAACACGGTAATAAAAAATTTTGGAATTTAAATAAACTATGTTTTCGTGTATCACCTGCATATTACATGAAATGTGTACAGCACTCCAAGCATTGGTGTTTCAGTTACCTGTGCGACGAATTCTGTTCCTAATTCTTTTCTGGTACATCAAACGATAATGCCTAAGAAGATACTGCAAGTCATTCCGTAACAAACGGACTACACATTTGAAGAAAGTCTGTCGTAATAATGGCGCTTCATAAATGAAATTACTGTGTCTAAAATGACTATTTTGAATAATCTTACACGAGATATACTACTTAATGATTTGGTGTGTTGTTGTGGTTGTAGTCTTCAGTCCGTAGACTGGTTTGATGCAGTTCTCCACCTCCACGCTACCCTATCTTGCGCAAAACTCTTCGTCTCTGAGTAAGAAAGACAGCCCACATCCATTTTGAATCTGCTTGCTGTATCCATCTCGTCCTCCACCCCTGCGATATTTACCCCACACGCTCCCCTCCAATACTAAATTGACAATTCGTTGGTGTCTCAGATTGTGCTCTACCAATCGTTCCCGTCCTTTAGACAAGATATGCCATAAATTTCTTTTTTCCCCAATTCTGTTCAGTACATTCTCTTGTTGCAAGAAATTTCGAAAGTTATCGTCTTCTTGTCTGAACTGCTTTATCGTCCACGCTTCACTGCTGTACAAGGCCACACTTTGGACAAATTTCTCTTCTTCAGAAATACTTTTCCTCCAATTGCATTCAACATTTTATGTCTTCACTACTCTGGACATCAGAAGTTATTTACAACCCAAGTAAATATGGACTGATGACCTGAGTAGTCTAGTGCCTCCAAACCACAATCCAACGCTCCACCCCCCCTCCCCACCCCCCCCCCCCCCACACACACACAACCAACAAAACTCATCTACCACTTTTATGTCTTGTTTTCTAATCTATTACCTTACAAATCACCTGATTTTCTTAGACTAAATTTCTTTTTTTGCGGTTGTTAATGTTTATTTTATACTCTCTTTTCAAGACACTGTCCATTCCATACAACTGCTCTTCTAGGTCCATTGCAGGCTCTGACACAATTACTACGTCATCGGCAAATCGCAAATTCTTTACTTCTTGTCCCTGAACTTTAATCCTTTCTCGAAATTTCTCCTTTCCCTCCTTCACAGCCTGCTCAATGAACAAACTGAACAGCAATGGGGAAAAAGCTACAAGTCTGTGTTACTCCCTTCCCAACTACTGTGCCCCTTTCATGCCCTTCGGCTCACAAAAGCTGACTGGCGTTTGCACAAATTGTATACTACCTGCGGTCTTGCTGTACGATGATATGAATAGCTTGTTTGCGAATAACTCAGATAAACGCCATTTTTATTACTAAACGTGGAGTGAATACGTATGCATGTTAGTTTGGTCATCACTTAGTTGCAAATGATCACCAAAGCAGCATAGAAATACACGTTTCCTAATTAAAACGGCGTTTATCTCAATTATTTGCAAACGACAGATAAGAAGCTACCCATATATTTATGCAGATTATGACCTGTACTGTCGGCAGGATAACTTCCGACTATAGCCGCTGCACTTCTGTTAGTTGCGAAATATAGGGACCACGTTAGTGGTATAGATGGCACGCATTTTACTTCAGTTAGAAGCCTGGTATTCTGTGGAGGTTCCTCCTCGTTGGGCAACTGCTCCGATGGTCTTCTTATCAGCAATAAACTGCATCGTTTGGTCTGATTCAGCCAGTCATACTCAATCTGAAATGATGGACACGGAAATGTTTAACTGACAAAGGCCTCTAAGCGATATTTGAACGCGACTTGTTAGACACCGTATACAAAACATTAATACAGTGCGTGAATTACAAATACGTTCTTCAAATATAAATAGATGAAATAACTTGATACCTATTTATTTACAGGACCACAGCCCCATCCATGAAAGCTTCGTCGTTCAAGAATGGTTTCGCAGCCAAGATCGCATAAAGCTGATTGAGTTCGTTTCACGGTCACCGGACCTTAATCCTATTGAGAATATGAGAGCGGAAGTAACGAGGTCGTTGCCACTAGGATCAAGAAACGCAAGCGACCGTTGGAAAAATATAGAAAATACATGCTGACAAATAAACCACAATGAAAATTATCAAGGCAGTTAGTAGAGTCAGTTCCAAGACGCCTTAGATAAATATTACGAAATGATGCTGTATGGGTAGGCTATAGGAATAGTCCCTTCTCAAAAAGTCATGCAGTGTGTGTGTGTGTGTGTGTGTGTGTGTGTGTGTGTGCGTGTGTGTGTGTTTGTGTGTGTGTGTGTGTGAGTGTGTGTGTTTGTGTGTGTGTGTGTGTGTGTGTGTGTGTGTGTGTGTGTGTGTGTGTTTGTGTGTGTGTGTGTGTATGTGTGTTTGTGTGTGTGTGTGCGTATTTGTGTGTGCGCGCGCGCTTGTGGGCGTGTGTGCGAGTATGTAAAAGACAATCAACAATAAGAATGCATAAAACATCAATATGGAATGTTTTTATGACTTCTAAAGCTACAAAATTCAAGAATACCCAAACAATTTCCTCTAAATTACATAAAATGAAATAATGGGGAATGTTTTACGTTTGTAAAAGGCTGGAAAAGGCAGTGCGTTCCGGGTGTAGAGACTCGCAACAAGTGCATCTGTAAACAGCGCCCCACTCCAGCACACGCCAAGACACAAACAGGAAGACGTCGTCTTGGCTCTGAACGCAGTGTGTCGACACTATCTGCACAGGTGTCTCGTAACTAAAATCAGACTCTATCCCGGTGACTCTCTTCTTACCCGCACCGGAAGACAACCTAGGTGAGACCAAAATTCATGCAATACACGCGAAAATGAGGAGCTTTTCTGCACTCTATAATGGTTCAGAAGTAATAACCTTTTGTGAGAAGCATATAATAAATTTCCTTCTCTCGCATCACAGCCCTTGTGTCATTGTGAAGTGATAAAATCAATATGCTAGGGTTCCCAAGTCTGATACGATGCCTTTCCGTAATAGTAGTCCGGATCGTAAACATCATAAACTCCAGGACTTTCCTTCCTACGTAACTATTCCTCACAACCCTTTATTTATGGAATTGCGGACATCAAATTTTTCTTGTGACTGATCGATGTGTTACTTCACCTACTATGGCACTAGCTTTACCCGTTCACGCGCTGCTCTGGCTTGTTGCAGATTAAATGGAAAAGAAAGATAAGAGGAACCATACATTTCTTTTATACGTAATTTCCTACTGCCATGTGGATGGGAATTGGATATACGTCCTACATTCTCCGCTCCCCTTGTCTCTGTCCCCTCTCTCTGCACCTCTCCTCGTTCCCCTCTCTTTGTCCATAATTTCCTCCCGCCTCTCTTTCCATATCCTCCCCCCTCCCACACTCCTTGTCCATCTTCTCCCCTCTCTCTTTGTCTATCCGAGCCTCTCCCCCCTCTTTCTGTGCATCTGTACCTCCTCCCTCTCCCTCTACGCCTCATCATTACGCTCTCCCTGTTCGTCTTGTCGTCACTTCTCTTTCCTCTTAGAACTCTTTCTAACCTAGAGCCATGTTTAGTGTTATGTTCAAAACCGTATATTTCCGAAAGTTCTTGACCTAAAGCTTTGAAATGTTAACACAACGTTCTAATAAAATATGTGCATGTTTTCATATACCAAATTTTTCAATATGTGTTATACATGAATTTATATAAACTTTATAATTGGAAAAAGGCTTATACTAAAAATCGCAAAAGTAACGCATTTATAGGTTATATATTTGGATTTAGGAGAAATGTAGGAACACGAGAGGCAATACATTACGACTTATCTTAGAAGATAGGCTAAGGACAATGTCGACTGGAATACACTCTTCCAAATTCTGAATGTATCAGGGGTAAAATATAGGGAGCGAAGAGTTAAATTCAGCCTATACAATAACCAGGCTGCGATTATTATAGTCGGGGGCAAGAAAGGGCTGCAGAGGTTCGGAAGGGAATAAGACAGGGTTGTAGTCTTTCCTCAATGTTGTTCAATCTGTAGATTGAGCAGGCAGTGAAGGAATGGAAGGAGAAATTTGGAGAAGGCAATAAAGTGCAGGGAGAAGAAATAAAAACATTGCGGTTTGCCGATGACATAGTAATTTTGTCAGAGACCGCAAAAGATCTGGAAGAGCAATTGGATGGGATGGACAGTGTCTTGAAAGGAAGATATAAGATGAACATTATCAAGAGTGTAACGAAGGTAATGGAATGCAATCTCAGAAAATCAGGCGATGCTGAAGGAATTGGATTAGGTAATGAGACAATAAAAGTAGTAGATGAAGTTTGTTATTTGGGTAGCAAGATAACTTCTGATGGCCGAAGTAAAGAAGATATAAAATGCAGAATGTCTATGGGAAGAAAAGCGTTTCAAAGAAGCGAAACTTGTTAACATCCAATATTAATTTAAATGTTAGGAAGTCCTTTCTGAAAGCATTTGTCTGGAGTGTAGCATTGTATGGGAGTGAGACGTGGACGATAAGGACAGATTAGAAGATGATAGACGCTTTTGAAATGTGGTGCTACAGAAAATTAGATGGGCAGATCACGTAACTAATGGGGAGGTGCTTAACCGAATCGGGGCGAAAAGGAGTTTGTGGCATATCCTGACTAAGAGAAAGGATAGATTGGTTGGACACATTCTGAGACACCAAGGAATTGTCAACTTAGCATTAGAAGGAAGCGTGTGGGGTAAAAATCGTAGAGGGAGACTGAGGGACGAATATAGTAAACATATTCAAAAGGATGTCAGTTGCCGAACGTATTCTCAGATGAAGAGACTTGCACAGGACAGGGTAGCATGGAGAGCAGCATCAAACAAGTCTGCGGACTGAAGACCACAATAACAACATATAATATGTTCAAGAAATGTGTAGCTAAGAACCATCCTGGGATAGAATGCGACATTGAGTCAGAATTCCAAAGGAATGGGTCAAGAAATTTCGGAGACGTGGGGACGTGGGGACATAAGGAGGGAAGTACACCCGCCCCCTTCTTCCATCGGTGAATATCGCTGCGGATGTGTTCATTCATTACAGACTCACAGTTGCCACAACGCTTTACATAATTAACGCAATTGTCAGATCATTCAGAGACAGGAGATGGACTGTAATAAAATTGTCGTTGCTTTCCGAGCCATATTCATTCAAAAATTTAATATTACTTAAATCAGATCCCGCAGTTACACTTGGATAATTCCTATGCGTTTAATTTGATAGCTGAAAATGTTCGTTAGTGTGGAACTGCCTGGAATTTATTTAGAACTAACTCAAGAATCTAGGCATTTTGAAACGAAAATTCGAATCTGTAATGCGCTTCTCACGTTTCGCGGAAAGCATCAGCAGCAGTTATATTGTAAACGTCGCCAATGTTGGACAGTAGAATTTCTATATCAGAACAGTAGGGTGATTAGAGAGCAACACGGCGTCACGCTGTCTACCGCCTTTACAATGTGGTAGTCCTGGTGGGGTTAATCTAGCGCTGACATCGTAGGTGTCAGTGGCGTCTTCTCTTCTTATGACTAGCAGACCATCAAGAACATGCAGAGAATGAAACCAAGAACCCTTAATATTTGAAAGAAAACACTCGTTTGTCTGCTCCATTCCAATATACGATACACCTGTCTGAATAGGAATAAGAAGAAACAAAGTTAAATCGTATGGTAAATAATGAATTCTGCAAATAATTGCTTAGGCAAATAACCGTCTGCTACGCAATTGAAATGCCAGTCATTACACAACAATACTACGAAACACCTGAGTTCGCAATCGTCAGATGACTTATAGAATTCGCCACACTTGCCAGTTACTACTATAATATTGTTTATCTGTCAGAAACGAATTTATGTCAGTCATTGAACTGCATTTTGATTGGTGGATGTGTAAGAATGGAGGGGTTTATTTTTTCAGAATAAAAGTACAATAGCCTCTCAAAAAAAGCTGACAACGAGAAGCAGATAGGGTAGGTATGAATTTGGATACAGTGTCATATTTTATTTAACATCTCCGGTTGCAATTCTCTTTGTCCGGGAAGGGTGTGAATTATGTTGCGGTGGACTGCAAAAATCGTTTTTCACTTCCAAAACGAGGTGACAGACTACTGCAAGCAGAAAACAGAAGAAAGGAAAATATAGTCCCTGCCAGAAAGACACGGTCATATTGTATTTCACTGCTATTGACTGGCATATTATTTGTCTGGTTATGTGTGTGGTACCAGAATGTGGATGCTTTTTCACCCACTGCTGAGAAACTCTTTCACGGGCTGAAAATAAGTCCTACAATCCGACGTAGTTGAGCGTCAAGAACCAGTAGCGCAAGGATAGTCTCTACAAGATCTGTCTGCCTGTCCGACTCAGAAGCACTCTATGGAAGATGAGCTCAACGCTCAGCTAGTTGAACGTTTTGCAATTTCGGAAAGTCTCTGTTTTGAGCGCAGTGCAAGTTTGAGAACTCTTTGGCACCGGCGTGATCGCCGAGTTACTTCCGGGATGGCACAGAAACATGATAAATTCACTTAATATTTACTCGTCTGTTTGGTTGAATAGTCTCAGTTACTTTCTTTAACGGTGCGACATCGGCGCATTACTTTCTACTACAAGTGCAAGGAGGTAATACCATGCGGAAATTGGCGATTAGCTGTAGCCACCAGTCGAACAAGCAGGAAGTGAGACGTAGCAGCGCGTCAGTAGCCCTGAGATGACGTGTCTACTTCAGCGAGGGCTGCTTTGGGTCATGGTTCCAGTCCCTCTGTAGATCAGAATTTTAACCCTATTTTGATAGAGCTACTAGCCTTTTAAGAAGATAACATAAAGGCTACAGAATAAGTCACTAATAACAGCATTATACTTAAAGAGTGAACTAATGACGTCTATGCAAAAACGCAATAATTAGGATTTTGACGCTTTGAAAGTGAGTGTGTAATACTCCCGCTCCAAACTTTTGAATCCTGTCTGACCAGTGACAACGTCGCACGATCGTCAACTCATCATAGTCCATGACTTAGGTGAGTTATAAGAGTCTTCCTTCATGTGTAAAATCATGAATACCGGAAAGATCAAAAATGTTCAAATGTTTGTAGAACTTATGAGACTTAACTACGTGGTCATCAGTCCCTAAGGTTACAAACTACTTATGAACTAGCTAAGACTAAGGACGGCACAAATATCCATGCCCGAGGGGGGATTCGAACCCCCGACCGTAGTGGCCGTGCAGACCGTGACTGGAGCGCCTCAGTTCCCTCGGCCACCGCGGCCGGCCCGGAAAGATCTTTCTTGAAACGAAAAATATCTTTTGTGAGGTGATTTGCACAAAAGTACTCGCACCATTCATACGTTTCGAGCTATCTCCACTCTGTCATACCTATGTGAGACCCAATGACAACATGTTTTGAAAAACTTGAAGCATATTGAATATTATTTGCAAAAATTGCCAAGGCGATTCTTCCAGCTCGCTCGTCCAGAGGAGTGACCGCATCTGCAATTTTTAGTTGTCTTTTTTATGGGAGGGAAACTAAGATCAAGCTTACCAGTCAAGAAAGAACAAAAACTATTCAACAAACGCAAAGAATAGCTCTACTAAGGGAAAGAAAGCAGGATTCCAGTCCCGCTGCGGCACAAATATTCAGTATTACCGCTGGCTACCTGAATTCACTTTCCTGCAACTACCGAGAAGTTTAAAGGATTCGATTAATGAAATTTTGTCGTAAAGACCCTTTAATCAGTCTCAAACAATGTATATCACACGGAACGTGATTGTCAACTCGGTAATAACAGACGGAGTTCCAGGACCTGTAATACTAATGAAATATTCGCATGTTTTATTCCTTGTTTAGTGACAGTGGTATGGACCAAAACAAAAGTAGGGCCTAAGTAATGCATTTCTGTTAAATCCATGAATTTGTATTACAATGGGTTGTAGGTGAAGAAAGTATTTTTCATGTTCTTCCGATGGAGTTTGTAAACTACCATTAACTGTTACTTCATTTTTATTTTTTGGCATATAGACGCTTTTTATTCGCTTAGTTCCACCATTTTTGGTTTGTGGAACTGAAATGGACACCTCAGATATTCATTGAAATGAATATAAGTATTTACGTTAAGTATTCATCTTCAGAACAATAGCAGAATACTGTCGGGAAAAATAACATTAACAACTCCATTAATGCCTTATAAACCTGAATTTTGTTTCATAATTTATTAGACATCTACAGTGGGTGGGTGATGAAGTACAGGAAGTGGACGTGAACGAGAAGTGATAGACTCATGTTTGTTGAACACATTCAATAAGTAATAACGCTGTTGTGAAAGGAATGAAATCGTTCATAGGAAAATAAAGTCATAGAAATTTAGCCGCGTATAATTGGCAACTGATGGGTTTGTGTTACATGCAGTGTCGATCCTGTTCACCAACTGTTCAGCAATTCTTTCACAAATAGAACTTAATCTGGAATATATTCCGACATAGTGACAATTTGGCGTTACCCATTGGAAGCATAAAAACAGTCACTGCAATTTCTATAACCATCTGATCAACTCTGTCATCATATTACGGCCGAAAAAGAAACAACCCCCCCCCCCCCCACACACACATACACTGTGCAAGTGCTGCATCCAATATCAGCACTATTCTCGGCTTCGTTAACACTTAGTTATTTTGGATATGTGGATCTTTGTGTCCTGAATGTTCTGCACAGTCAAAAGGTTTTCAATATATCTGCTGTTCGAATTTGATAGGGGATATAATGAGACTCTAACCAACAGGTTATACGTTTCATTTATGCAATATTTGTAGACTGGATGACAGTTTGGCTTAAAGATAAATTAATCTATACATTACTGTCCCTAATTATAAGTTTGGATAACAGAAGCTCTTCTTATTTTGAACTCCATGTTACGAAGCCTTCCCAGAAATGTTCACATCTTAAAACCAATGCTGCATTGATTTCTCTTCTCATGCTTGCCTCTCTTCGTTCGTTTGTGCCACTGACAGCTATATCAAGAAAGATATTTTCTGAGTCTATAATTGTAAAGAAAACTGACGCTTACATGTAATGTTTTCAGTATAATCAATGGAAATGCTCGAAGAAGTGTGAAACAGCACTGGTGAATGACATTTGTTGTTATTGCGCTTAAGACAGAATACGCAAGTAATTGAGACACTTATTACTATATTAGCGGTCAGTGCATGTGTATATTTTTATTAGTGACAACGATCGACTCATTAAAGCTAGTTACGGAATTGCGAGCAGGGATCATTGACATATACTGTAGGTATTAGGATCCCCAGCAGGCGCGCGAGGCGCGGGCTAAGTCTCTGTCGAGCTTGCTTGGCAATCACCTCGGCTCTTATTCTTCCTGTTGATAGTATAAATAAAGCTTGGCAACATCGCAGTGTAAGTCTGTCAACGCTGGTACCGGGGTCTTACTTCCTGGTTGGCACAGAACTATGCTCATAAATTCACTGGATGTTTCCTGTAATTTCCATTGAATAATCTGACTGGTTTCTCAGTCGAGAGGCAACAGAAGGCTATTATTTCATGCTTTTTGGTCCAGAAAATTGTTTACACGGTGAAATTCCAACTAATCTCGTCTCTTACGTTGCGAGTTATATGATCTGGTGATGTATGTGGCAGTAGGAAAGAGCTGGCGTGCATAGCTTCTCGCTAGCTCTGAGGTAAAGTGGTAGTCTGCCACAGAGAGGTGGCTTTGGTCGTTGGTTCGGGTCTCATTGGAGGAGAACTTTTTATCTGTTTTCGTGACAGGAGTTGCACGATCCACATCGAAAACAACAAAAAACCTCTTGTGGTTACTTTCTATATTCTCTCAGACTATGGGAAAGTTTGACAACGTTCTGGTAGTTTACAAAATTTGTCCCTGCAGAATCGAACTGATTCCAAGGTAATTATGACGCCAATCGATGTTCGACGTGTATTTTCGTCTGGAAATAATTTTTGTCGAAGGTTATTCGAGGAGGGGCAGGAAAGATAAACATTTGAGAACATGTGATCGAAAGAGTAGGTGAGGAATGGGTGACTCCCAAAGCACACTATTCGATGTTTTGTGTGTGAAATCAACGGGAATTATTATGGTGTAGTACTAAAACATGATGTAAACTTTTAGGTCGTTTGTCCTTAGAGTGCGACTAAATGGAGTCTCAGTTGTTTGCAAAAATAGCGCGCACCCTGGCATTGTGGTTGCACTTTGTTGAGTATAAAAATAGTTTAGTACACAGTCATTATTTTTCTCTTAAGATGTCAGAATGAGAGCATCATAACTCGTCACTAGTAACAGTCGTGAGTAGGAATCCAGATTGAGCGCCCTGATGACGTTCAAGAAAAATGTGGTGATAGTCACTCCTATGACCCTTTATACCGATTCCACTTTACGACGTTTAGATTATGTTCATATATATCAGTCAGAATAATTCAATACGTGACTGTAATATAAGTACTAGAACTTGAGGTAAGGATATAACAGCCGATAAATAGACTCACAGCGGCGCGCCGCTGTCACCGAGTCCGCTGGCGGCAGCCGCGATGCGGCCGCTGGCGCGTCGCCGTAGCCGGTGCCCACTACTCCCGAGTGTAAATAGTGCAGTTTTGATGCAGCAGCGAGCTCTTTCGCGTAATTATTTCTAGGAGTTTTCGCTGTTAAAGTTGAGGTTCTTCCACACTGATAACAAAGACAGCCGATATGCGGTTTTAAAAAAAAATAATTGGTGGTTGTTAGACTCGATCTCGCGACTGCTTACATACACGCTTGTAAACGCGACTTTTACCACGAGACCACGCGCCCATGCTGTACAGAGCTGTCTTAAGAAGCAAGTAACACTTCCTCCTGATAGTACCGCATTCTACAGAGTTGCCAGATTGTGCATATAGCCGGACTTAGAATTCTGAGGGGCGATCGATTTTATTGTCCACACTGCGCGACCGACGCGGACTTAGCCTCTGCGTCGGCCGGCCGGCGATCAATTTTTTTGTCTAAGACTGTACCTAACAGTTAGATTTTTAAAAAGATTACAGCCCTCATTCGCAAGTTACATTTGAATATGTTACCTAGGTTTAAATGTCACAAAGGACTCCTTCTACAGACAATATGAGGGTTGAAAATTAGATGTCAAATCTTAGAAGACATTAAAATTACAGTAACATATCTGTCTACGGCAAACACTCGATGTAAATGGGAGATCCTTCCTAGACGATGAGTGTTCTCAGAACTTTGGTGCACAGAGTACATATTATTTCTGACGAAAGCAATCTGCAAGATGAACTTTCCCACTTACAGGGAGTGTTTGAAGACAATGTGTACTCTCCACAGTATAAACTGCAAATGAAACCGAAAGAGACCACTAAGAATCCATAAGAATACGAAGAAACCTTTAAATCCATGACTTCCCTGCCATAACAAAGGACGTATTTTTAGCAGACACAAAGCGAAAGTGATTTTTCGTCCTCCACCCAAGACAGCTGCACTCGTGGGCTCTGTCAAAGATGATTTGCTGCTCCGAAAATCTGGAGTTTACAAAATTCCATGTGAATGTTGCCTTCCTTACATCGGACAGACAACTCGTTACTGTCCATGAAAGATGTACAGAACACCCAAAGTACACACGACTTTTACAAATTAACAAGTCAGCAGTGGCAGGGCACTGTATTGACACTGGTCACAGTATGTTGTATGACAACGTTGACATTTTGTCAACTACGTCATGTTTTTGGGACTCTGTAGTGAAGGAGGCAATTGAAATACGCTTGACTACGAATTTAATTAATAGAGATAGTGGTTTCAATCTGGATAAATAATGGAATCCAGTACTTTCTGTATTGAACTCACAAAGCAGTCTTCACAGTGCAGCTCGCAGGAATACATCGACTTGCCAATACCGATCGACCTCGGAGTCATAGATTTGTGCGTTACGCACGTCTTTGCCGCCGACCGACGTCTCTGACGCATATATGTCTGTGGCGACAATGGCAGACACGCGGAATGCGAGTATAAAGTGCCTATGCGACCACTGGAGGCGTCAGTATTTCGGGTCACTCTGAAGATGGCTGAAATTTACGCAGCCGAAATATTAGAAGAGGAAGAAGAATAAGGAGAATTCTTGCGGCTGCTCACCCGAAACGTAATGGAAGTGTCAGTATACCGTTTTAATAACCTGCTTCCGCAAATAAAATAATTGAAAATTTGGTGCGGTTATTTCCGAATACTGAGAGATGAATTTGACAGAGCCTTGAAAGACCTAGGTCGGAACAAGGCCCCAGGAGTAGATGACAGACCCTCAGAGCTACTAAAGTCTCTGGGGGAGCCATCCATGACAAGACTATTTGAACTGGTGTGTAGGATGTATGAGACAGGCGAAATACCCTCAGACTTTAAGAAAAATGTAATAATCCCCATTCCAAAGAAATCAGGCGCAGACAGGTGTGAAAATTACAGAACCGTTAGTTTGATAAGTCATGGTTGCAAAATTTTAACACGGATTATCTACAGGAGAATGGAAAAGCTGGTAGAAATTGACCTCGGGGAAGATAAGTTTGGATTCAGGAAGAACGTAGGAACCCGGGAGGCAATACTGACTTTACGTCTTATCTTAGAAGATAGATTAAGGAAAGGCAATGATGACTGGAATACACTCTTTCAAATTCTGAAGTCAGCAGGAATAAAATATAGGGAAAGGAGAGTTATTTACAACTTGTACAAAAGCCAGACTGCAGTTATTAGACTCGAAAGGCATGTAAGGGAAGCATCAGTTGGGAAGGGAGTAAGACAGGGTTGTAGCCTTTCTCCGATGTTATTCAATTTGTACATCGAGCAGGCGGTGAAGGAAAGCAAGGAAAAATTTGGAATAGGGATTACAGTTCAGGGGGAAGAAATAAAAATATTGCGTTTTGCTGATGACATTGTAATTCTGTCAGAGACAGCACAGGACCTGGAAGAGCAGTTAAATGGAATGGACAATGTGTTGAAGAGAGCGTATAAAATGAACATTAACAATAGCAAAACAAAAATAATGAACTGCGTAGAAAATCAGGCGATGCTGAAGGAATTAGATTAGGTAACGAAACAATGAAGGTGGTAGATGAGTTTTGTTACTTGGGTAGTACAATAACATGCGATGGTCGCAGTACAGAGGATATAAAATGCAGAATGGCAATGGGAAGAAAAGCATTTTTGAAAAAGAGAAATTTGCTAACATCGAATTTAATTTAAGTGTAAGGAAGTCTTTTCTGAAGGCATTTGTGTGGAGTGTTGCCTTGTACGGGAGTGAAACATGGACGATAAGCAGTGCGGACAGGAAGAGAATCGAGGCTTTTGAAATGTGGTGCTACAGAAGAATGCTGAAGATTAGGTGGGTAGATCACATAACTAATGAAGAGGTACTGAACAGAATTGGTGAGAAAAGGAATTTTTGGCGTACTCTGACTAAAAGAAGGGATCGCTTGGTAGGACACATTCTTAGACATATGGGAATCGTAAATTTAGCATTGGAGGGAAGTGTGTGGGGTAAAAATCGCAGAGGGAAACCAAGAGACGCGAATAGTAAGCAGATTCAAATGGATGTGGGTTGCCGTTCTTATGAGGAGATGAAAAGGCTTGCTCAGGATAGAGTAGGGTGGAGAGCTGCATCAAACCAGTCTCTGGACTGAGGACCGTAACAACAACATTTCCGAATACATTAATGCCAGTTCCAAGTTGATACAGGGAATCGTTTTGGTGTTTGAGCGAGTGCCTGAAACAGTTCCGGGCTTCTTGCTGAACAGTGGCTTCTAGAGGAATCTTAAACAGACTGCTGGCCTCCAGAGCGCCTTGCAGAGGTAGCGGACGCGACCAATCCGCCTGCCATTTGGCACGCGAGGCGTCGCCGTTTAGGCAGAAAAGACAATTGACGGCGGCGTCCTCGGTGACGTCACGCTAGGTGGGCGAGTGCTTCCCGTCCCACGGCCCTCGCTCCCTCATCACAATATCTGCCCATTTGTACTGTGAGTATCCCAAGTAGAACGGGTCGTTCTTGTAACGGTTGTGGTGGATGGAGCTGACCTTCACTTTACCATTTGCCAGTTGCGCTGTTGCACATTCAACCGTCACGGTGTAGAGTGTGGAAATGCCTTATCCCGACAATGTTAAATTTAACATACATCCAGTTTTCTCAGGGACTACACATAGTAACTTGGCAATAGTTTACAGAGTCATATTTATTTATTTATTTATTTATTCGTTACGAACTACATCACAAATGTAACTGAAAGAAGCCAGCACATAATTTAAACTACAAAGTAAGTGCTTTTACAAAAAACAGTAGTCAAATACAGAGATAAAATATAAAGTACAGATTTAAAACTATAAAAACAGAGATAGACAAATACAACATATAGTACAATTGAATCATATTTTGCTCGTCCAGAAATCAGTGTAAGCTGCGGCTGTCCCAGCGTATTTCAGGAGGTCCTCTTGAGTGCACTCTCTAGATGCGTCCACTAAAGGGCATTTTATAAGGTGTTCCATCGTCTGTATTGCAACACACTCACACTCGTCACTGCCTGTGTAGCCCCACCTTTTCATAAGTTGTTTTGACCGCCCCACGCCCACACGAAGTCTGTTCTGCGTTTTCCAGTGTTGCCAGTCTAGCTGGGAGCTCTGGGGTATGGCTTCTTCTGTGATAAGGGCTTCAGGATAATGTACTTGCCACAGTGATTTTATGGAAGCTATGGTTGGTTCCACTGAGTACATGAAGCTTCGTCTAGATTGTAGCCTTTTGGGCACAGGTATGTTTTTGTACAGCAGGTGACGATGGTCGTCCTTTCTATCGAGCTCAGGAAAGATCTTCTAATATTTGGTGGAGTGATACCCGGTAAGGAATATAAGTAGTCCACTCTAGTGGGTTTCAGGCAGCCAGTTATCTTCCTGCAGGTGTTGTTTAGGACCACATCTAGTTTTTTTAGTGTGGTGAGATCTTTCCCAAACTGGGCAGCCATATTCAGCGACCGAAAAGCATGTGGCTAGGGTTGTTGAACGAAGTACTTTTGCGTTGGCACCCCACTTTGCTGATGTCAGTTTGTTCGGTCATATCATATATATCCACTGATCTACAACCAAGAATCTAATTTTGTCAGGGGCCAAGATACAAATTTTTTAATGAAGGAAATTATGGAAAGTTTAAAGAAAATATTTTATATTGTCAAAGTAAGACGGCTATCTCTACCATTGTAGATCCACATAAACATAATGTCAGTGTCAATAAGAGGTATACATTTCAGAGCTTTAGCTTTAGTACTTTCTATATGTTCAAATGTTTGTAAGACTTCAGGGATTTAACTGCGGGGTCATCAGTCCCTAAACTTACCAACTACTTGTGAACTACCTTGTAGTCACAAACATCCACGCCCGAGTGGAGATTCGAACCCCCGACGGCGGACGGCCGCGCGCACCGCAACACGGCGCTCCAGCACGCGCGGCTAGTACTTTCTGAGATAATGGGAAACTTCGGCCAAAAAAAGTAGATCTTCAGAAACCGCACTTTAAAGTTTAAGTAAAGGAAAACTCACTGTTGAATGAAGACACAGCCTAAAACTCTCAAGCTTTGTAATCTTTATCTTCTTGAGGTTCTCAGGTTCAGTACCTTTCTTCTTCTGAGGAATCTTGCAGCTTCTGCTGTATTTTTGACTATAATCTATGCCTTGGAAACTCGCTTTCTATCCTTGTAGGATTGCTTGCGTATTATGCCCAGCCTTTTGAACTCCAAGTTGCTTCAGAACCTGTATTCTGCTTGCATTTCCATCATTGAAGGTGATCACAGCATCATTGACCCCAATCTTTAGTTTTTTTAAGCCCAAAAATAAGTTCTTTGGTACCTGATCCACAGAGCATTGTTGATAGCCACATTCACATTTTGATTTTTACCTGTGAGGCATTTCTTCAGAAGAACTGGATGTGCAGCAGAATGTTTACTATAAATCAACATAAATCACCGCCTTTTTAAGCAAATAGTTACCGAGATATCTTGTCGTAACCCAGCAAGTGTTCTTGGAAGCCGTGGAAATTATTTGTGCAGTGAGTTATTAAAAATCATTCAAAAATACTTACAGCCATCCAAAATTAACGAAACATACATCAAATTATACAGAAAACTCCAAACAACAATTTTCCACAAAAAAATAAATAAAATCGACATTTTTTTACCCCAAACCACCTTTAGTACTCCCCTTAACATCGATAGCGTGGGCGTTCTCTTAGCGAATCACTTAAAAAAGTTTCGGTCTCCTATGTTTCATACCTCCTGCATTGCAGCTCCGACACGCGAAAACTGTTGTCTTCTGAACCGTATGCCATGTCACAGCAAGATTCTCATATTTCTTATATGGTTATTGTAAGAATTTCCTTGGATTTTCTAGTAAATCATGTCAAATGAGCGTGTGTACCCTCGTCTCAACTGTTAATCAAGAGATGATGCCAGGAACTACCGTCTAATATCGCTGCTATGTTACTCTTTCAAACTGTACGAACTTCTTATCTTGAATAAAACAGGGGAAAAATGTTATAACGTATTTTGATAAAACAAGGTTTCGATTGGTGAGAAACATTCAGAGCCATCAAGGAATCGTCATTGTAGCGTTGAAAGAATGTGGGGGAGGAGAAAACCCATTGAGTGAGACCGAAAGACGAATACAGTAAGCTGGTTGATGAGGAATGTAGGCTGCCATTCTTATTCAGAGATTAAGCGGCTTGCTCTGGATAGCGTAGTGCGGAAAACTACATCGAACTAGTGTTTTGAATGAAAACCGGAACAGATTACTATTCTGTCACTATGAAGTACTAGTCACCCACCCCAGCAGCACATGGGTGGAATTTGTATTCTACTTACTGAAAACCCGGCGTTACCCGGGTATTTATTTATTTATTCCAGCTTTGAGTTAGTACTTCTCATATCCCTTCTTTCTCTGTCCATTTTTAATAACATCAATATTTATGGCAGAGTATTCAAGAAATCAGACTGTCTTGCATAATGTACAAAGTAATGAGTGCAGTATCCAAATACAGAAAGGTAGTAATCACGATGCAAATGATATGTATCCTTAATGCATTCATTTAATTCAAAATTAATTTTTAAAAAAACGCTCCGTACCCAGGAGAGCCAAAATCTACGCGAATAATAATGGTGCAATATGCACTCGTCTATGGGGAGATCTGGTGTCGTTGTTGCATCATGAAGTATTGTTGGGAATTATGACGTACGATTAAGTTATAGCAACAATCCCATTATCCATATTTTGCAGTGTTGCAACATGTTAGAGACGTTGTATAGAATAGATTGCTATCTCAAAAAATCAGGAACTTACATCCGTGATCAATCGCTGTTGGTATTCCTGGTAATGGTCTGGCATGCTAGACCCAATGCCTACAGTGAAAAGATACAATAATCGTCAATTGGCAGACCACGAGGGTACTTTACTAGGTATGGATCTGATGAATGTGGTTTCCAGTGAACTGTGGACTGAGTTCTTCAAAAACTATTACATCATGCACGCAGGAGGACGATGCAAACATACCTTCATTTGTTGGTCGCACTAACTCCCAAGTAGAGAGCACAGTAATAGGCATAGTTGATACAGCGAAACAGTTGAGAGAGTCGAAAACAAACAAATCGCCAGGTCCAGATGGGCTATCAATCAGAGTTTACAGTACTCGGCGGCACTGGCCGCATATTTGCTTGCATTTATCGCGAATTTTTGATCCAGGCCTATTTTCATTGACGTCAATTTGCAGCGGGGTTTTGGAACATATCCTGTATTTAAATATTATGAATTATCTCGAACAGAATGATCTAATGACCCAAGGTCAACACGGATTTAAAAAATATCGTTCATGCGAAACACAACTAGCTCTTTACTCACATGAAGTGATGGGTGCTATCGACAAGGGTTTCGCAAATCGATTCCGTATTTCTTGATTTCCAGAAGGCTTTTGACACCGTACCTCACAAAAGGCTTTTAATCAAATTGCGTGGTTATGGTATATCGCCCCAAATTTGCGATTTGATAGGGGATTTCCTGTCAGAGAGGACACAGTTCGTAGTAATCGATGGTAAGGCATCGACTAAAACAGAGGTGATATCGGGCGTTCCCCAGGGTAGTGTTATTGGTCATCTGCTGTTCCTTTTTACATAAACGATTTAGGGGAAAGTCTAAGTAGTTCTCTTAGATTGTTTGCAGATGACGCCGTCATTTACCGTCTAGTAAAATCATCTGAAGATCAAAACCAACTGCAGAACGATCTGAGTAAGATGTCAGTATGATGTAAAAATTGGCAATTGACTCTAAATAATGAGAAATGAGAAGTCGTCCACATGAGTACGAAAAGAAATCCATTAAACTTTGTTTACAAGATAAATCAATCAAAAGTGATGGCCGTAAACTCCAAAAAATACCTAGGAATTACTATTACTCCAGACTTAAACTGGAAAGAACACGTAGATAATGTCGTGGGAAAGACGAACCAGAGACTGCGTTTTATTAGCAGAACCCTTGAAAGATGCAACAGAACTACAAAAGAAACTGCATACACTGCGCTTGTCCGTTCATTTTTGGAGTATTGCTGCCCAGTGTGGGATCCTTATCAGGTGGGTTTGACGGAGGACATCGAAAGAGTCCAAAGAAGGGCAGCTCGTTTCGTATTGTCACGATATATGGGAGACAGCATTACGGAAATGATAAGGGATTTGGGATGGGAATCATTACAACAACGGCGCTTTTTGCTGTGGCGTGAGCTACTTATGAAACTACAATCGCCAACATTCTACTCCCAATGCGAAAATATATTGTTGACTCCCACTTTCATAGGTAGAAATGATCATCAGAATAAAATACGAGAAATCAGAGCTCGAACGGAAATATTCAGGTGTTATTTCTTCCCGCTCGCTATTCGAGAATGGAATAGGGAGATAGTGTAATGGTGGTTCGATGAACCGTCTGCCAGGCACTTAAATGTGATTTGCAGAGTATCCCATGCAGAAAATACATGTAGCGCAAAATACCAAGTAACTGGAAGAAAGGCACAGGTGTATAAGAAAGGCAATAGAACGGACCCACGAAATTACCGACCTATATCATTAACATAGGTTTGCTGTATAATTTTTGAATATATTCTCAGTTCTAATATAGTAAAAGCTTTTGTCCGTGCATCAGCACGGCTTTAGGAAGTATCGATCGTGCGAAACCCAGCTTGCCCTTTTTTTTCTCATGACATCTTGCTTGCTATGGATGAAGGGCAACAATGACACTGCTTACTTCGCGATTTTCGAAAGGCTTTTGACACGGTACCGCACTGCAGACTTAACGAAGGTACGGGCTTATGGAATGAAACCCAAACCTGTGAGTGACTCGAAGATTACTTAATTACCAACACGTTGTCTTCGATGGCGAGTGTTCATCAGAGTCTAGGGCGTCGTCAGTGGTGCCCCAGGAAAGTGAGTGATAGGACTGCTATTACTTTCCATCTCTCTCCATCTTTTTGGCCCTTTTCCCGCACATGCGGGGTCAACACTGTTTTAAACGCGGATTAGGCATGTGTAAATATTTACAGGGTGGCCAGACACCCTTCCTGCCACCCGATGTCCCCCAGGAGTAAATGCGTACCCCAAATGTCTGCGTATAGTTTTATGTGTGTGCGAAAGTGTAAAGTGTTACGAAATGTTTGAGAACCGTGTAACTGAGGCGGGACTTGCGGACCAGCCCGGTATTCACCTAGAGGGATGTGGAATATCCACATCCAGGCTGGCCGGCACTCCGACCCCCTTCGTTAATCCGCCGGGCGGATTCGAACCGAGGCCGGTACTCCTCCCGTCTCGGATTGCGGTGCGTTAGACCACACGGCTAACCGAGCGGGTCTATTATTTTTTACCTATATATTATAAATCATCTGACGGAAATAGTGAGTTGCGATCTGCAGCTGTTTGCTAATGATACTGAGGTGTACAAGAGGGTGTCGTCATTGAATGACTGTAGTAGGATGCAGGATGATTTGCACCAAATTTCTAGGTGGTGTAGGAATGGCAACTAGCTCTAAATGTAGAAAAATGTATGGTGATACAGATTAGTAGGAGAAACAGTCCCGTAATGTTCGAGTATACCATTAGTAGTGTGCTGCTTGATAGAGTCGCGTCCATTAAATACCTAGGCGTAAAGCTGCACAGCGATATGAAATGGGAAGAGCTCACACGAACTGTCGTGGGGAAGGCAAAAAGTCGACTTCGCTTTATTGGGAGAATTTTGGGAAGGTGTGATTCGTCTCTAACGGAGACCTGATATAAATTGCTTGTACGCCCCCGTCTTGAGTACTGCTCAAGTGTTTGAGATCACCACCATAACGGTTTAAAAGAGGACAAGAGGCGGCGGCGAGGTTTGTAACTGGTAGATTCGATCAATGCGCGTTATCGAAATGTTTCGGGTACTCGAGTGGGAGTCGCTGGAGGGGTGATGTTCTTTTCGAAAAACACTGTTGAAGATCGGAATATACTGATACATACAAGTATTCATTTTCCCTCGTCCTATATGTTACTGGAACAGGAAAGCGAGTAACTAGTAGTGCTAATGAGTACCCTCCGCCACGCACCTTTAGACGTAGAAGTACCAGAGGTCTATCTAATGGACTAAATGCAACAGTGGCTGTTGGAATGAGTCCGAAATCGTGTATCGAGGACAGAAGAGTACCTAGAAGATACTTCTGGAAAGTCAGATACGCCACATATAGTTCCAGTTTCAACAGACTACTTCCGGCCGGCCGTGGCGTTTCTGACAGCAGAGCTAACACCCAAACCTTCAGATGTCAGACACTCAGATCCGTACCAAAAGTTGTATATCAATAGAGTATCAACCGAAACTTCTATATAATTCGTGATTTGTGCTGCCGTCCAGTAAAACGTGCATAAACTATAATAATAACAACTAACCTACGGAATAGAGGAAAAGCGTATCTGTGTGGCATAATTACATCACGCTTCCGTGGGTTAGTAGGTTACCAGAAAAGTGCGGTTACTGGGCGTTCAATGTTGACCATACTCGCCGAATACAGAGACTTAATTTACCTCACCTGGATAGGTAGAAGCAAAATGGCACTGGCATTCCTCGACTTCGATAAAGCGTTTGACAGAGTCGACCACAATTTCTTATTTCAAGTTATGAGGACTATGGACTTCAGCGAGCGATTTATTTCAATCATCAGGCATTGCATCTGCCATACGACATTCAGATGCAAAATTAATGGTCAACTCACTCCATCTATTACACAGCAGCGGGGTATCCGACAAGGATGTCCACTGTCTACAACTCTGTGTGCGATAGCTGTGGAACCACTCCTCCGAACGTTACACATCAACTTTCAAGGGTTACAGATTTTCAATACAAGAACAGTATGCCAAACCTACGCCGACGACGTCAGCGTCCTTGTCAGCTCCAGCGAATAACTCGATACCACCAAGAGGATAGTTCCAGAGTATACTCATGCTTGTGGTGCCAGGGTGAACGAGCGGAATTCTCGGTTGCTATTATTAGGACCGCATAAAGACTATCTTGCATCTACGTGGCTTCCTATAACCGAGACCAGGAAACAGTTGGGACTGATTCTCACGGCTAATCCCCGTATCATGGTACAGCTCAACTGGCAAGAAAAACTTAACATCATACGTGATAATTCTACAAGAAGTTTAGACCGCATTCAAAAAGCCTTATTCATCAATGGTTATGTCTACAGTAAAATTTACCACGTAGCTGCAACTTTACCTATCCCCAACACCGCAGCTCAGAAAATAACAGCCAGTGCAAGTTGGTACTTGTGGAGACGCAACATCTTTAAAGTTGCTTTTCGTACAGGTCACTTAGCTGCAGTAAGGGAGGCCTCGGGCTCAAAAATTTGGAAGCGCAGTGTACGGCACTATTTGTTAGCAGAACCATCAAAATTTTACAGGCCGATTACAATACGATCACCAAAAATTTGTTTGTCCGCTTAGAACCTGCGGACAATGCTGTGCCAGTAAACCTCGCCCGTATCAACCAAATACCAAATGTTTGTATAGCTTATGGGACTTAACTACGGGGTCATCAGTCCCTAAACTTACAAACTACTTATGAACTACCTAATCCTAAGCACGGCACAAATATCCATGCCCGAGGGGGGATTCGAACCCCCGACCGCAGTGGCCGTGCTGACCGTGACTGGAGCGCCTCAGTCACCTAGGCCACCGCGGCCGGCCCGTATCAACCCTGAACTGGAACACGTCAGAAAATGTTACCTAGAAGTAGGCTATATACGAGCACATCAACGGACTTACGATACTGCTTCTATCGCACATTCACTGACATAGTGCCGCAGAATACAATCGAGCTGAAATATCCGCTTTATAACTGGACTGCTATATGGAAAAACATCCATAATTCAGTACTTAGTACGAAAGTTAGATCCACCTGGTATGACGTTGTAAATGATGTCATCCCTACTGGCGAAAAGATGTACAATATCAAATTAAAAGCCACGCCGTACTGCACTCGGTGTCAGCTGCTGGACACGTTAGCGCACGCCTTTGTCTGTCGAGATCAGACTAAATCTGGACGTGGTCTAGAAGAAGACTAGCTCTTATGACTCGCACCACCGCACTGAACATTACTGTACATGACATACTGCGCCCTGATTGGAAATACTAGCCTGACGCCTAACATAATAGTTACACATGGCTTCTTGGACAGTTTATTTATTATGCAATTAACCGGAAAGCTCCTACCTTACAAGATTTCATACTCTATATTCACGACCAGCATTACGTTCTACAAAAGCGTTCCAAATACAGGACTTTGTTCCAAAACTTTTTAAAGGTTTCACTTACGTATTGAATATCATTTCATTTATAATTACGTAGGCTTCCGCGGCCAGAGTCAGATGACATAAACGTTTTCTGGGTATGGTACCGCGTCATGATGTAAGGCTACTACTTAAATAACCAACGTTTCGGCCAACGTTACAGTGGCCTTCATCTGGGTAACTGGTGTGAGCTGGTTGTTACTACACTTTATATTACTTTCATTTAGACATTACCTCATAATTTTTTTTAAATAAGCGATGTTATTGGTGAATGTATTGCGGAAGAGTGGAACTTTATTTTTGATAGGATGCGGAGGTGGAAGGGGTGGGGGTTCGCCGTTGCCTATTGCTTCTTGCATAGCGAGACATGGTTGGTGTTCATCGGCGAATGGGGTGAGGGCTTCCGTTTCTCTCTTGCTGGCCGTGGGCCGCGCGGCGGCAGTAGCTTACTGGTGACGCTCGCGTGTTGTGATGTCAGTGCGGCCTATTACGCTGTGATGGCCGGTAGCCAAGAGGGGGCAAGCCTGAGTCCATCTTCTCTATTCATGTTATTGGGGTGTTTAACAATTTCGATGGCTTCCCTTATCTTACGTTTGACCATCCCTGGTTGCTTGGCGAGTATTCTGGCATCGTTAAATTTTATCTTCCTGCTGCAATCTTGCTGGTGTTCGGCTACTGCAGATTTATTGTGTTGGCCTAATCGAATGTAGCGTTCATGTTCCCGTATGCGTATTGCCACTGCCCTCCCTGTCTCACCTATGTACACTTCCCCACACTCGCATTCCACCAATAACATGAATAGAGAAGATGGACTCAGGCTTGCCCCCTCTTGGCTACCGGCCATCACAGCGCAATAGGCCGCACTGACATCACAACACGCGCAGGGCCCCAGTAAGCTACTGCCGCCGCGCGACCCACGGCCAGCAGGAGAGAAACGGAAGCCCTCACCCCATTCGCCGATGAACACCAACCATGTGTCGCTATGCAAGAAGCAATAGGCAACGGCGAACCCCCACCCCTTCCACCTCAGCATCCTATCAAAAATAAAGTTCCACTCTTCCGCAATACATTCACCAATAACATCGCTTATTTAAAAAAAAAAAAAAAAAAAAAAAAAAAAAATGACGTAATGTCTAAATGAAAGTAATATAAAGTGTAGTAACAACCAGCTCACACTAGTTACCCAGATGAAGGCCACTGTAACGTTGGCCGAAACGTTGGTTATTTAAGTAATAGCCTTACATCATGACGCGGTACCATACCCAGAAAACTTTTATGTCATCATTTCATTTGTTTGAATTACAAGCTTATTTTTTTCCTTCTTGCTACACGAAGAGTGGGCAGTTCTTACTCATTCCATAGAGCATCAATTTAGTTTCGTATTATGATTTGAAGGGAAGACGCAATTGATTTGTTAAAAAAAAAATAATAAAAAAAGGTAGGTAGAGCTATAGATTGTCGTGTAGAGCATCGTGGGTTCAAGCCCCACCTAGGCAATTTTATCATTGTTTAAACTACAGTACGTTGGAAATTGTTAAAAGGGGCAACTTGTTCTTCATATGTAAAAGGACTGTTTCCATTTTGTAGCAATGTGTTATTGGCAGTTTACTCTTGCTTCGTTTCATTTGAAAGTAGAAAATCTGTAGGGTTTATTCGTAGTTTCATAGAATAAACAAACATAATCAGAACATATGAATAAAAAAAAAACAACTGCATCACACATACAGCTGTATTAATAGTAATAAAAGTAATAACAATAACAAAAAATAGTAATGTTAAAAACAATAAGCGTAATTAAAGTACTAACACTGTACAGGTTTCCTACTTTCAAATAAAACGAAGCAAGAGTAAACTGCCAATAACACATTGTTACAAAATCGAAACAGTCCTTTTACATATGAGGAACACGTTGCCCCTTTTAACAATTTCCAATGTACTGTAGTTTAAACTATAAAAAAAATTTAGAGGAGTTGGGGCTTGAACCTTTTTTTATTTTTTTTTAATAACGTTTATTAAAATTTGATGTGCAAGTAACAATATTTACACTGATTTTACATGCGTGAGTTTGTTTTATGTATTTCATTTTATCATTTTTAGTGTCCCTGAAAGAAAAGAAAAAAAATTTTATGAACTATTTTTTAATGTCATAAATGCATTAATTAGTTCTTTTATTACTTTGTCTTTCTTCACTGATTTAGTTCCGCTTTGTTCTGTCTTATGCGGTAATTTTGCTTGATTATTTTTTGGCATCCTTTTCGATATTTATGGCAGAACAAAAACACGAGTAAGTAAATAATTGTAGGATAAAATTGTAATAAAGGAAAAACTTGGGCAACACACTAAGAAAATGCATGGAAAATGACAAAGCTAAAGTTTGAGGCTACAAGCAAAATTATTGGGCAAATATGGAGCATACTATTACCTTGACAAATTATCATAAACTATAAAAGTTTGGCGTTCGTCTAAACAGGGTATGTATAGGACAAACAAGGGCTATCGTAGACAACATAAAAAAAACACATAAGATAAATTCGTAAGGCTAACAAAGAAAGGCTGATAATACGTAACCTATGAGCGATAAAGCATAGTGTAAGGCTAAAATTGCTACAAATGAAATGGATTAGGCAGAACTCGCATGTGGACTACCATGTAAGCTACAGTAAAGAAACCGGAAAGAGTGCGCTAGTGGGAGAAGAGAGAGAGAGAGAGAGAGAGAGAGAGAGAGAGAGCGCGATAACTACTGATAAGTTTAGAGCGTAACATTAAGAAATAATAAGAAATACATTTAAAATTTGTTACTTTGCTCGTAGTGCAGAGCTCTTAGTTTTGCATATTTTGCCACACGTGTTAATCACACGTTTTGTAGGCACACGCACTGCACTCTTTGCTTGGCACTTCGACACTTCATGCGAGCACACAGGACACACATCGGTGGGGTGGGCGTCCCCTGTTGGGCTGTGGTGGGGACTGGGAGGCAGGACCTTGTGCATGAGAAGCTAACGCTCTACCAACTTGCCCACGATAGAGTGATGCAACTGCCCCTCACAGACAAGCTTTTCCTCTACTCCGTTGGTTAGATGTTACTTATTATAATTTACGCACGTTCTATTGGACGGCAGCAAAAATCACGAATTATATAGAAGTTTCGGTTGATACTCTATCGATATACAACGTTTGGTGTGGATCTGAGTGTCTGACATCTGAAGGTTTGGGTGTGAGTTGCGCAGCTGAGAACGGTCTCTCTGGGCGCACAGTCTGGTGAGCAGCTACTCGTGAGGAGTCTCCTGGAAATCTATTAGTAGTCAGTTTCGAATGCCGCACTGTTGGTCTCCCCGTTATATTGCAGCCAGAGAAAGAGATCGGAGAGGCGACCGAATCGGCGGCGGTCGGCTTCCGAACGGCCGGAGTTTCGCCACTGTGGCCACTCGGCATGTTTTCCGCGGGGGGGGGGGGGGGGGGGTCAGGAGTGCCAGCTCCCCCTTAAGCAGCCGCGGCCACCCCCTGCCTAGGGGCTGGAACTCAACTGATAAATACCGGGTCGGTCGCTGCAGGGTGGGCGCTGGCGCGGGGTTGGAACACTTGCAGGGAGTGACACTTGCGGGGCCCTTGGGGCGGCTAATGGCTTATCCTGGGTACAGCCACACGGAGAAGTCTAGCACTGTCAACGTAACACGAAACTTGTTCTAACTACATATTAATTCGTTGAGTGTTCCTCCTGAGAACAAAACGGTATTTTAACAGTGATAATGTTTGGAGAGTTATTAAGACATTCTCTGCTACTACAAGACGATGACTTTCAACAGTCATACCTCCTAAAAGCATATTATTCAGAACACTAAGCATATCGAGACACATGCGCAAGCAATAAATATATTAGGCATCCTGCACAGATACGTTGATGTAATTGACCGCTATGTAGTTAACACCACTAACAAGCAACTTCCATCTCTTTAAAAGTAGCTACTATGCTTTTTAATAGGATACGCAACCTTAAACCTTGAATCAAAAAACTTTAATAATAAGTCAATGAGTATTTTACATACTTGATGCGTTTATTCGAGACCCCAAAACGATTTCGCTTTACTCCAATTATAAATACATCTAATAAATGTATGAAATACGAAATGTGTAAGGGAGTGTCACACAGCGAAAAATGCTAAAAATAGATTCTATTTTCCACCACCGTCATACAGAACCATTTTTACTCCGAACTTGACATAAACCAACAGGGAGAAACAAGTTGCAAGACATCCAGGAAAAATGAAGCGAAATTGGCAGCCAATAGTTGGTTATAAATTACATTGCCTGTTAACTGTACAAATATAAATTACGGAAAACGTGGAACTCTGTTCAGTACAGTCAAAAACGTATAAGGGAATAGGCAGTGGTTTACAATCAGATATCCGTATCACTCTCCACCTCAAGTTGTCTGTGTGAAGATTTATATTCAGAACATTCAAGAAAAAGGCTACTGTGATGTTGAAACTACAAGAAGCAGCTCATTTACTCAGGAAGGGAAAACGTTATGGTGCCCGTAAATTTAATGGCTGTATCTCTTGTAGTAACATTATTTTTTTGATAAAATGTTAAAATCCAATATACCAGAATTTTGTTTTTCTAAACTCAGTGCCAACTTTTTTTGTCGAATAGTTGCAGGAAGTAGTCTTGATGTGATTCCATACTTCTATGCATTAAATTGATATTGTTGTTGTTATGGTCTTCAGTCCGGAGACTGGTTTGATGCAGCTCTCCACCCTACTCTATCCTGAGCAAGCCTTTTCATCTCCTCATAAGAACGGCAACCCAGATCCACTTGAATCTGCTTACTATACGCGTCTCTTGGTCTCCCTCTGCGATTTTTACCCCACACACTTCCCTCCAATGCTAAATTTACGATTCCTCGATGTCTAAGAATGTGTCCTACCAAGCGATCCCTCCTTTTAGCCAGGGTATGCCAAAAATTCCTTTTCTCACCAATTCTGTTCAGTACTTCTTCATTGGTTATGCGATCTACCCACCTAATCTTCAGCATTCTTCTGTAGCACCACATTTCAAAAGCCTCTATTCTCTTCCTGTCCGCACTGCTTATCGTCCATGTTTCACTCCCGTACAAGGCAACACTCCACACAAATGCCTTCAGAAAAGACTTCCTTACACTTAAATTAATGTTCGATGTTAGCAAATTTCTCTTTTTCAAAAATGCTTTTCTTCCCATTGCCATTCTGCATTTTATATCCTCTGTACTGCGACCATCACATGTTATTTTACTACCCAAGTAACAAAACTCATCTACCACCTTCATTGTTTCGTTACCTAATCTAATTCCTTCAGCATCGCCCGATTTGCTAAGACCGCATTCCATTATTTTTGTTTTGCTCTTGTTAATGTTCATTTTATACGCTCTCTTCAACACACTGTCCATTCCATTCAACTGCTCTTCCAGGTCCTTTGCTGTCTCTGACAGAATTACAATGTCATCAGCAAAACGCAATGTTTTTATTTCTTCCCCCTGAACTTTAATCCCTATTCCAAATTTTTCCTTGCTTTCCTTCACCGCCTGCTCGATGTACAAATTGAATAACATCGGAGAAAGGCTACAACCCTGTCTTACTCCCTTCCCAACTGATGCTTCCCTTTCATGCCCTTCGAGTCTAATAACTGCGGTCTGGCTTTTGTACAAGTTATAAATAACTCTCCTTTCCCTATGTTTTACCCCTGCTGACTTCAGAATTTGAAACAGTGTATTCCAGTCAACATTGTCAAATGCTTTCTGCAAATCTACAAAAGCTAAAAATGTAGGTTTGCCTTTCCTTAATCTATCTTCTAAGATAAGACGTAAAGTGAGTATTGCCTCCCTGGTTCCTACGTTCCTCCTGAATCCAAACTGATCTTCCCCAAGGTCAGCTTCTACCAGCTTTTCCATTCTCCTGTAGATAATTCGTGTTAAAATTTTGCAACCATGACTTATCAAACTAATGGTTCTGTAATTTTCACACTTGTCTGCGCCTGATTTCTTTGGAATGGGGATTATTACATTTTTCTTAAAGTCTGAGGGTATTTCGCCTGTCTCATAAATCCTACACACCAGTTCAAATAGTCTTGTCATGGCTGGCTCTCCCAGAGACTTTAGTAGCTCTGAGGGTATGTCATCTACTCCTGGGGCCTTGTTCCGACCTAGGTCTTTCAAGGCTCTATCAAATTCATCTCTCAGTATAGCATCTCCTATTTCATCTTGATCTACGTCCTCTTCCCTTCCTACCACATTGTCTGTAAGTTCATTTCCTTTGTAGAGCTGCTCTATGTACTCTTTCCACCTTTCAGCTTTCCCTTCTTTGCTGAGAACCGGCTTCCCATCTGAGTTCTTGATATTCGTAGAGTTGCTTTTCTTGTCCCCAAATGTCTCTCTTATTTTCCTGTAGGCGGTATCTACTTTTCCCCTTCTTATACATTCTTCTACAGATTTGCATTTGGCTTCTAGCCACTCCTGCTTAGCCATTTTGCACTTCCTGTCAATCTCATTTTTTAATCGTCTGTACTCCATTTTGCCTGTTTCATTTACTGCATTTTTATATTTTCTCCTTTCATCGATTAAATCTAGTATTTCCTGTGATATCCAAGGATTTTTTGTAGGTCTTGCCTTTCTACCTACTTTGTCCTCTGCTGCCTTCACTATTTCATCTCTCAGTGCTACCCATTCCTCTTCTACTGTTTTATTTCCCCCTGTTTCTGTCAATTGTTGCCTAAATATCCCTCTGAAATTCTCCAGAACTTCACTTTCCTTCAATTTATCTAAGTCCCATCTCTGTATTTTCCTACGTTTCTGCAATTTTTTCAGTTTCAGCCTACAGTTAATGACTAACTAGTTATGGTCAGAGTCTATATCTGCCCCTGGGTACGTCTTGCAGTTTATAACCTGGTTCCGGAATCTATGTCTTACCATTATAAAATCTATCTGATACCTTCCGGTGTCTCCTGGTCTCTTCCATGTATACAACCTTCTTTTGTGATTCTTAAACCAGGTGTTTGTTACGATTAAATCATGTTCCGCGCAAAATTCTACCAGGCGACTTCCTCTTTCATTCATCCTGCCCAGTCCATATTCACCTACTATTTTTCCTTCTCTTCCTTTTCCTACAACCGAATTCCAGTCTCCCACAACAATTAAGTTTTCCTCTCCCTTAATTGTCTGAATAATTCCCTTTAGCTCCTCATATATTTCTTCGATTTCCTCATCATCAGCAGAGCTAGTTGGCATATAAACCTGTACTACTGTTGTCGGTGTTGGCTTCGTATCTATCTTGACAATGATAATGCGATCACTGTGCTGCTCATAGTAGTTTACCCGCATTCCTATTTTCTTATTCATTATCAGTCCTACTCCTGTGATACCCCCAACTGATTTTGTATTTATAATCCTGTACTCACCTGACCAGAAATCTTGTTCATCCTGCCACCGAACTTCACTAATCCCCACTATATCTAACCTCAACCTATCCATTTCCCTTTTTAAATTTTCTAATTTTCCTACCCGATTAAGGGATCTAACATTCCACGCTCCGATCCGTAGAATGCCAGTATTGTCTTTCCTGATGACAACATCCTCCTGAGTAGTCCCCGCCCGGAGATCCGAATGGGGGACTATTTTACCTCCGGAATATTTTACCCGAGAGGATGCCATCATCATATGTTCATACAGTAGAGCTGCATGTCCTCGGGAAAAGTAACGGCTGTAGTTTCCCCTTGCTTTCAGCCGTTCGCAGTAGCTGTGTGGCAAAGCCACATGAGCTAATGTTACAAGGTCAGCTCAGTCAATCATCCAGACTGTTGCCCCTGTAACTACTGAAAAGGCTGCTGCCCCTCTTCAGGAACCACACGTTTGTCTGGCCTCTCCACAGATACCCCTCCGCTGTGGTTGCACCTACGGTACGGCTATCTGTATCGTTGAGGCACGCAAGCCACCCCACCTCGGCAATGTCTGTGGTTCATGGGGGTGGAAACATTATCAAACATGTAATTTGTATCACAATTTGCGCGGCCGGTCCGGTGGGCCTTTCCCTGAATACGGCACAGGTAGCGGCTGGAGGGCGTGGAGTAGGGTGGTGTATCGCTACTTCTGGAACACCCTGTCCACTACCTGCAGCGTCCGGGTCTCCCCGCAAGTGTCTACACATTCCCTTTCCCCGCAACTGTCACAAACTCCGCTGACGCAGGGCGAGCCTCCTCATCTCCTCATAAGAACGGCAACCCACATCCACTTGAATCTGCTTATTATATGCGTCTCTTGGTCTCCCTTTGCGATTTTTACCCCACACACTTCCATCTAATGCTTAATTTACGATTCCTCGATGTCTAAGAATGTGTCCTGCCAAGCAATCCCTTCTTTCAGTCAAGGTATGCCAAAAATTCCTTTTATCGCCAATTCTGTTCAGTACCTCCTCATTAGTTACGCGATCCGCCCACCTAATCTTCAGCATTCTTCTGTAGCACCCTATTTCAAAAGCCTCTATTCTCTTCCTGTCTACACTGTTTATCGTCCATGTTTCACTCCCGTACAAGGCAACACTCTACACAAACGCCTTCAGAAAGGACTTCCTTAGGCTTAAATCAATATTCGATGTTAACAAATTTCTCTTTTCAAAAACGCTTTTCTACCCATTGCCATTCTTCATTTTATATCCTCTGTGATGAGACCGTCATATGTTAGTGCCCAAGAGCAAAACTCATCATTTGCGTAATATAATTCCTTCAGCATACCTATAAACCTATAAGTACCTAAAATACGCAACGTTATTAATTTATGCAAAAATTGTTATTTATAATTGTGAAGAAAAGAAGATTAGGTTTTTCTTCAGAGAGATCTGATTGGAATTATATAACTAATAGACATTCATTCAAGTAAAAACTGAAGTGTATCTGATATATAACGAGAAGAATGATCGATTGTTTATTTTGACAATGGATAAAACAGTCAACTAATATTTCACGAAGTTGATGTTCAGATTTTTATAGGTTGTAAATGACTTTAAGACAATTCATTAGGTTCATATTTAGAATTAATGCTTCATACAAGAACCTTTAAGTATTATTATGAGGAGTTTAATTGGACTTTCTTTGTCTGTGAGTGATGTCAACTTAAAAGGTGTCGCACTATTACGATCAATTAAAACTTTGAAGTACTGTAGATAGGAAGCTCTTTGTAATCAATCGCAAGGCAACTGTCAAACTGATATCGATAGAGTTCCCGTAATGAATGTGATACAGTTAGTTGAAATTCTATTTGCCCGTGTCCCAGGATATTAGGAGTAACGTTTTAATTTTTTGGTTTGTTTTATATTTGTCGTACATTATCCACATACATCACTGGATACACTTGTAGACGTCTATCCTGGTACGACACATAGTTCAGGAAATATGAAGTGATACACATTAAGACGCGTGAAGAAGTAACTCTGCGTAAAATGGAGCTTAAATTATCGTGTATTCCATCCATTGTTTCTTAAGGAGAGCTCTCAGTGGCTTCCAATAAGCTTTAAAGGTAATACCAAGCAATTTCTAAAATGTTTATCGATTACGTGCTTAAATTCAAATATTTACTGCTTCAACTGATTAATAATGAGTATCTCTGACTTCTATAATCCTCAGATGTCATCTTCATGGTATTGGTCGAGAATTATCTTCCCGTTCTGTTCCCTATTCCCTTTTTCTTCCCTTGTTTCCTACCTGATAAAGGTACCCTGTTCCGAAAGCTATTGCTATTTTTCAGCCTTTTTCTTCTTTGTATGTATCGGCAGTACAGTACTAAGTACTGACCAGCCAATTTCTCTCTTTTGACGAATAATTTAGTAATGAAATCAAAAGATTGTTGCAGTTTTGTAGGTGGGCTTCATTAGTTTATTAATGAGCGAAACATGCAACAGGAATGGGCCTATGAAAACACAGAAAATCACACTGGACGACACAATACCTCAAAACAAAATGCACCGTATTTTTTTCTTCAAAACGTTGCTCAATATGCAACGCATACTTCACCCCGACACACCAGACTGAGTTCGAATAGTCGTTTGAGTTACGTCTGCTTCGCGTCCTCTCGGCACTAATGAATTGCAGAGAACGCTTCTCGAAGGAGGGTCGCCCTAGATGTTCAGAGGCGGAAGTTTCTGTAGAAATATTGGGTAAATGGTACCAAAAAGTACACTGAAGTGACCCAATATTGCAGTTCCCGCTGCTCAAGAGCAATTAGCAAAACACACAATCGCTAGAACGGCGGAAGCTGAATGCGGAGCGAGGGAGTTTGGACGGGGGGGGGGGTAGAGGAACTTGCACAGGAAGAGCCAGACGGCGGGGTACGCTGCTCATTAGGGAAATTAACAAAAAAATATTTAAAAAGAAGCAGGTGGGGCGCGGTGTTTGCACTGCCGTCACTGACTGGTGGTGGGGAGGGGAGGGGAGGAAAAGGCGCAGCCCCCAGAATTCCCCCCTCCCCCCCTCTGCCTGCACAGCGCCCCCCCCCCCAGTACACTTGCCCCTTCTTAAGCATCCCTCCCCCTCTTTCTCAAAGCACAATACAAAATAAGGCCCTTGCGTAGACAGCAGTCCCGTCGAAATTGAATATTTTTGCATCAGATCATGTTGTCGGCAGAATTTCGATAGGAAACGGCATATATGAATATTTTACTATTCTTCTCCAGCAAACTCACTCTGACTCCCCTCGCGGGAAGTAAATGATGCACCGCCTTGAAAGATGTTTACGTTTTGTCAACTTCGTCTTAAATAATTCTGCGTCTACTAATTATAATTTACTTACTACAGCGAGTTATTTTAATTGCTGTGTTCTCCTCGAGGACAACCATCTTTACGCTGATGGGGAGATTTGAATGTTATCAGTGATCCCCTGAGCTAAGACGATGGGAGCAATGCTTTCAGTGTAAGAGTACACCTGTCGCTGTATCTTACAGTTTGATTTAACGTAATATATATATTGTCTTAAATTAGTTTATTTCATGTATTTTTCATTTCTTGTATGCTAGATATATTTCTTATGTAACGACATTTCCTATATTGATTCATTTAGTGTAAACATGTACTGTATGTGTAAACCCGCATGAATGCACGGACATTCTTATGCTGTAAGTTGGCAATGCGCCAGAGAAAATGTTGAACCTGTTATAAAGACTGTCTTTGGTACAGAAGTAGTAGCTGTGAGTGTCGCGCTGCTGAAGCACTCGCGGAGCGGACTCGCTATAGTAAACACATAAATGATTTGTTGATGGTGCAGAGGCACGGTAGGCGCAGTGTGGCGCGAGTTTAATGCAATTGCAATAAGCCTGAGAGGCGTACTGTTTAATGTATTGAAGGAAGTGCGAAATGAGTTTATTTATACTCGAAAGTGATCAGAGTAATGTTTTTTCACGTGTGCAAGAAAAGTAATTGTTTGGTTATCAAGTCTATTGTCACCTAGTGTGATCGTTGCTGTAATTACGGAGATTAGAAGGGGTATTGAGGTGATATCAATGCATGGAGATTTCAGCCAGACGAGCTGAACAAAAAGTTGTCGATAAAAATATTTTGAACCAGCAGTAAGAGTACCTATTGTAATCATATCTGTCTTGTATGGACTTAACGACGAAGACGACGAAAACAGATGAGTACTTTTGTAACATTTCATTTTGTATGCATGTATATGTAGTGTCAACTCAATCAGAATTTTGGTTCAATTATACATGACTTATTTTTAAACCAGTCTTAATTTTGTAAGTAGTTGTAGTCACCCCATTATCACCATTATTAGATTATGTTGATTATGCAAGCCTGCACATTGACTAACCAGTTCAATCATTTTTTAAAGTAATTACGATCAGTTATAAAGAAATTGCTAGACGAGTTAAAAAATTGCTAAACGTGCTACAGCCACAGAGACTAGTAATTAAAGTGCAGTGCTGTTCGTGGCCGAGGGGACTGAGGCGCTCCAGTCACGGTCTGCACTGCCACTACGGTCGGGGGTTCGAATCCCCCCTCGGGCATGGATATTTGTGCCTAGTTCGTAAATAGTTCATAAGTAGTTTGTAAGTTTAGGGACTGATGACCCCGTAGTTAAGTCCCATAAACTATACAAACATCTGAACATTTTGCAGTGCTGTTCTAAGTTATGCAACCAATTATTATTCCAAAGCTTTTAACTTGCTAGAGAGTTTGCACGTAAAGTATAGTTGGTTTCAGGCTAACAGTATTCAAAGTATTATAGTGGTTTTACCAGACTTGACGAAAGTAATTTTATGAAATACATTAAATGCCAGACTCTGCTCAGCCAGTTACACGCGTACGCTACCCAGGCCCTGGAAGCAATTAATCAAAAATAGTTCACGTGAGGTTTTATAAGGAAGTTGAATGCTTTAAACAATATTATCAAAATTATTGAGAACTTTGACTGTAGTATTTGTGAAGCTCATTGCACCACGGAGTTTCACAGTACTGAGCTATTATCATTGCAGTCAGAGTCTATCAGCTATTGCGATTTTGATTATAACACGAACACGCCATCACCACTACATGAATTCTGACACATTTATTAGTGAAGTTGTGCTGTTCGTGAATCGTAAGAGGTGCTAGTTGGAGGCTGTAGTCAATGCTAAGTCAGATAGGGCCAAGCTTAATTAATTACCACAGTGACTGTTTCAAGTTAATTAATATCATTTTTTATTTATTCAAAATTTTAACTTTCACTGCGAAAGTGTTGTTGCGACCCATTAGTTGTGATTTGCTGCAACATTCAATAACGAAATTATTATTACTAGAATATATTATTACGCATTCTGAATTTTGAGATTTTTTTACGACCTCTAATAGGCCATTTTCTTACATCAGTAGGTTTACGCACGCTAAATTGGTCAGCTGGTGAGTTTCCAGACGAAGCTACAGCAATTGATGAGACAATACTGCCCGGCCAGATACAATTCGTGCAAATATGGGTATAAAAGGTAAGCAACGCGAGACAGGTGTTCAGTTCTACTGCAGCGACAATGGGCATATAATGCCTAAGTAGAAAACCTGGAAAAACCGGAAGACAGGTGCAAGACGCTCGTTACCTTTGGCCGCAATAAGAAGACTTAATGGCGCAAGAGCTGTTACCTATGGTCGCGTCACTACTGTCGGTGTTGCTAATGATAATTTTGTTGCAGATGAAGTACTGGTCGCCGTGGTTGACGATGAACTAAGGGAACCACGAGATATTGTTCAAGAACCCTCTAGGCTTGCTGAACGACATGTTGACCATAGCTGTTTATTAATTCTCAATGCTACCGGTTTCGGTGATGTACCATTGTCAATTGATTTGACTCATCAATGTATCCTTCAGTCTATAGCAGTCAGCTACTGTGACAATAACTTGAGCAATGACAACGAATACTTGTGTTATAATTTTGTATTTTTATATTCCGACATGTTAAGCTATTAGCTAATCTCTGCTAACGCTTGACATTGGTACATAACCGAAACCGGTAGCATTGAGAATTAATAAACAGCTATGGTCAACATGTCGTTCTGCAATTATCTGAAAGCTGTTATGCCCAATCTATAAACCCTCTAGGGGGCTCCCGCCTTTCAAGTACGTGGGTGACAACCACATTGGTCCTTATATGAGTCTGACATTGCTTCCACTTACTTGTGCCAGGCTTTTTCTGTTCTATCGGCCTCCCCTGGCCAACTCTTATTCTATCGACCCCTACTATGTTAGCTTACTGGGCCTGAGGGTGGCTTTCATTTTTCTCTTCTATTCTCCAACTATCAAAGTATGGTAAAGAACTAAATCGAAATATTTGAACATTTCGACCGTTTCGGGGGGTTGAAATAAATTCAAATACGAAGTTGAAAATTTGTGCTGCTCCGGGATTCGAACCCAAATTCCTCGCTTAGGGTCAGCGGTGGCCTTGACCAATTAGGCCATCGAGACACGCTCCTCTTCCAAACCAAATGCTCAAATTATAGTCCCTTGCCCACTTACACCACCTATTCACAGCCAATCTCGATTCCCGCAAGATATCAAGTGTTTGAATGCGTCCGCATCGAAATTGTCATTGCCTCTTGTGGGGTACTTGCAATTATTTGTTTGGTGTCTGTTGTTTTCGGCCATGTCCGAAAAGAACAGACATCTTATCAATAATTTGGCAAAGGACCCTGCATTCTGCTCAGGCTTCCGATTGCAGAAACTGGGACATGTGTAGAGAAGTTCGAGATATTAGTCAGACCTTAAGGATTTCGAGGCAGCTTTACCAACAAGCCCTATTCTCACATCTTAGAAGGCATGAATTGCGAGACGCCTAGACAACGCATTTCATACAGTGGCTGTAGGTTACAAAGTCAGTGGGAGAGAATGAAGGCAAACTTATTTCCGGCGCCTTTAAATAATCAAAACATATCGCCTGAGGGAGATAACCAAGAAATACGATTATGGTAACCAACTATAGGAAAAACACAGACTACTCCCAGTACACAGACAAGCCTCGGAATCAGGAAGGTCTCAAAAGTAAATGACAAGGCTATGAAAAATGAAGTATGCGTTGCATATTGAGCACCATTTTAAAGAAAAAATTCGGTGCATTGTGCTTTGAGGCATTTTGTCGTCCCGTGTGATTTATTTGTTTTTAAGTTTTAAAACTGCAGAAAGGTAGGAAGGTTAGGAGATGGAACCTGGACAAATTGAAGGAACCAGAGGTGGTTGCGAGTTTCAGGGGGAGCATTAGGCAAGGATTGGCTGAAAAGGGGGAAAGTAATACAGTAGAAGAAGAATGGGTAGCTCTGAGAGATAGGGTAGTGAAGGCCGCAGAGGATCATATAGGCAGAAGGACAAGGCCTAATAGAAATCCCTGGATAACACAGGACATACTGAACTTAATTGATGAGAGGAGCAAGTGAAACAGGAAAAAGGGAGTACAAACGTCTAAAAAATGAGATTGACAGGAAGTGCAGACTGGCTAAGCAGGAGTGGCTAGAGGACAAATGCAGAACCGTAGAAGAAGGATAACTAGGGGAAAAATAGATACCGCCTATAGGAAAATAAAAGAGATATTTGGAGACAAGAAAAGCAGCTGTATGAATATCAAGAACTCAGACGGAAAACCAGTACTAAGCAAAGAGGGGAAAACTGAACTGTGAAAGGAATATATAGAGGGCCTATACAAAGGAAATAAACTTGAAGGCAGTATTCTAGAAATGGAAGACGAAGTGGAGGAATATGAGATAGGAGATATGATATTGCGAGATGAATTTGATAGAGCGCTGAAGGACTTGAGTCGAAACAAGGCCCCTGGAGTAGATGATATTCCGTCTGAACTGCTGATATCGTTAGGAGAGCCAGTCATGAAAAAATTGTTCCACCTGGTATGCAAGATGTATGAGACAGGGGAAATACGATCAGACTTGAAGAAGCATATCGTAATTCCAATTCCAAAGAAAGCAAGTGCAGACAAGTGTGAAATTTACAGAACTATCAGTTGAATAAGTCATGGTTGCAAAATACTAACACGAATTATTTACAGACGAATAGAAAACACTTGTGGAATCCGACTTCGGGGCAGATCAATTTGGATTTAGGAGAAATGTAGGAACACGGGAGGCAATACTCACATTACGACTTATCTTATAAGATAGACTAAGCTTTTGACAATGTCGAATGTGGAATACACTTTTCCAAATTTTTAATGTATCAGGGGTAAAATATAGAGAGCGAAGAGTTATATTCAACCTATACAAAAACCAGATGGCCGTTATTAGAGTCGAAGGGCAAGAAAGGGACGCAGAGGTTCGGAAGGGAGTAAGAAAGGGTTGTAGCCTTTCCCCAATGTCGTTCAATCTGTACATTGAGCACGCACTGAAGGAATAGTTTCAAATGTTTGTAAACCTATCGGACCAAACTGCGTGGTCATCAGTCCGTAGTTTACAAAATACTTAAACTAAAGTAAACTAACCTAAGGACAACACACACACCCATGCCCTAGGGAGGACTCGAACCTCTAACGGCGAGCAACTAAACATTAACAAGAGTAACACACATAGCACATGGATCACAGTTCTAGAAAGGCCTACTAATGATATTTTCATTAACATTAATAAACGGTTTAAAGCCAACATTTCTATCCAGTATATGCATAAAGAGAATATATAAGTGGTTGACGGTATAAAATTCCTGGGATTACAAATGTTTGTAAATCTGTTGGACCAAACTGCGTGGTCATCAGTCCGTAGCTTACAAACTACTTAAACTATGCCCTATGGAGGACTCTAACCTCCGACGGCGAACAACCGCGCGCTCCGCAGCGATGCGCATTAGACCGCTCGGCTGCTCCACCGCGGCCTGGGATTACAGCTTGATAATAAATTCAGTTGGGACGAGTGCACCTCAGAACTGCAGAAACGACTTAACAAATCTGTATTTGCAATATGAGTGGTATCAGCCAAATAAACATGAAAATAAAAAAGCTTGCATACTTTGCTTACTTTCCTGCCATAATGTCATATGGTATAATATTTTGGGGTAACTCTTCAAGTCAAGCAAAAGTTTTCAGAGTCCAAAAGCGTGTAATACGTATTATTTGTGGTGTAAATTCAGGGACGTCTGCAGAAACCTCTTCAAAGAACTGGGTATATTAACTACTGCCTCTCAGTATATTTATTTCCTTATGTAATTTGTCGCAAATAATATATCTCTTTTCCCAACAAACAGCTCAGTTCATACCTACAATACTAGGAACAAAAATGATCTACACAAGGACTTCAAAGCACTTACTTTAGTTCAAAAATGGGTCCACTATTCAGAAACACATATTTCAATAATTTACTATCAACCATAAAAAATTTAGCTACAAATAAAGATCAGTTTAAGAAGAGCCTGAAAGACTTTCTGGTGGCCAACTCCTATTCCACTGACGAATTTTTAAACAGGACCAAATGATGCACTTATCTGTATTCATACTATTAGTTTTATTATATTATCAGCTTCTAAAAATGTATGTACCTGTATTCGTATTATTATATTATAAATTTGTAACACACAGACTTTTGTGGGCACACAATGCACAGCCGCTGTGCTGTAAGAAAGAAATCAGAGCAAAATAAAATTAAATGTGTTATTCCGACCACAGATTCGAGTTGCCAGTAAAATTACGAACTTCCGAATACCAATAACATACCGGACAGGCCCTTAATTAAAAAGTATCAAAAATTAATCAATTAATTTAGGGCGTTTTATTAATTTTCACCAACCAAGGAGCATCACAGAATGATTGCTTACTTAGAGGTCAATCGAATGGAAGGGACACAGTAATTTTTTACACTACCCGTTTGGTTAATGTAGAAATTGCTCAAAATGAGGAATTTCCGGTAGCCGGTAAATTTAAAAGCAAACGGAAGCCACGCCGTGGCGGAGGCATACCAGCTTTGTCCCGCGCTCCAAACAGGTGTGCCAACCTGAGGGTCCGAGACACAGTGCCGCCCGCAAGGGCTGAGCTTCCCCTACGGTTTCTCTCCCCTACCTGTAAGGCTGGCTACAGGGACTATTTCTTAGAACAGCGGAAGCTCATTGCGGTGCCGTGACCGGAGAACAGCCACGCTCCGCCTTTCGGTTGCAGAGCTTGGAAGTATCCACCTCGCGGTCAGTCTAGGGCGAAAGTTACCGCCGTATTAGAAAAGTGTGACTTTGAGGACCGTCCGCGTCTGTTACAGTGATGGGCGAGTGGAAGCATCCGGTACACTTACCATTCAGTTTATAGAGAGGTAAGATTGGCCGTTTGGGTCCTACTCTGACTTTAATATTTCAACTTCATGGTTAGCAACATTCTCTCGGATTCAACCACTCTCCGCTCTCTCTAGGGACTACAAATGTATCTGTATAGAATGTGCTTATTTCTTGACTATTGTTAGTAATTCCTTGACCTACAGCAAGGTGGTTTCGTGGCAAAATAGTCTTATTTGTGAAATAATATGCAACAGGGCTACCTCAAATTCGTCATATCTTTATGAACACAGATTTCACCACAGTTCTGCCTATTTGTTCTGAAACTTTCCTACTGTCCTGTTTTAAATTAATGAATCTGAAATGAAGCGACGAAACACCTGCCAAGAGAGGAAGTCTGACGCCTTTACGGTCCAAGGACATTAGATCAGAAGGTGAGAGTAACTTCCTGTCTGAGAGGAAAGGCGATAGGCAGCAACCTTTCTTGCTTCATCTTCGTTAGTAAAACTTCACCATTGCAAATTGACATGTTCCACGTCCACGAGGATCTCCTCAAAACGGATCTGTCTACATATGGAACGAACAGGTCATCTAAACATACAGGTACCGGTTTTTGCTATTATGCCTCTGGCTCATTTCTTTTTTACTCCCCTTATATTTTAACTAAGACCAGATCGTTTGTGTTTTCCAGGTGTCTGACGATGGTTTTTCATAGTCGAAACTGCTATCAGCAGTAAAGTTTCTCTACGGCAGTTTACTGTAGCACAACGTGGTTTCTGACAGAAAACATGGTACGTGATATGTACATCATTCTGTCTATATGAGAGCTACATGCACATAAACGGCGCTCTCAATTTCAGATTGACAGATATTTCGTTGTATTTTTATACGCGTACTGTAATCAAAAGGCCCTCCAGTTGTGACACGACCACCATCAGAAGTGAGACCAGCTAGTGTACTTCGATGTTTGTGCGCCGCGCAGCAGCACCGCTTTCGCGGCTGTGTGCCGTGGCCACTTCTGAAAGCAGCCCTCTCGACCTTTTCCGTGCTCCCTCCATGTTTTCGAACAGGAGAACGTGATTCGCGTCGCAAAGTCCGCATTGGCGTTCGGAGATTTCTCCCCCACCCACCTCCTGCAATACTCGAGACTCTGCCTCAGCGACCAGAACGGCCCTCTACTTCCCTTCCACGTAGGACGGAAGACTGACGACACAATGCGCTGATGCGCTGCGTGGCTCTCAAGAGTCGATTCGTTTCGAAGGAGCTTCTCGCTTACAAAGCGTGTAACGTTTCTGCTATGTTGCACACGCGATACAAAAATCAGTTGCCAACATAGAAACACGAAATATCTGACACCTAAAATAAAACTTCATTACCGGACATGTAAAATCACATTTTCGCCTACTGTTTGAAATTCTATTAACACTATTAGTAAAACGCTCTTAAGAAATAGTACGTTGATTTAAATATAACTTTGGCTGAACTTTTACGTAATTTTCAGTTTTTAATACTTTCGTAAATAATAGCTGCATACACTAAAAATGCATTACACTTAGTTTCGGAAATTGCTGAACCTATATAGATACTAATTTGTATAAAAACAACAATACTACATGTTATAACTATTGCACAACATGATTTCATATATACCTTTTGTTTAAATAAATTAGGGCAGACCATGTTTTATATATCACTAGATCCTAAATTAAATACTGATAATTTTTCATGCACTAAAATTAATAATCCGTTTGGTACTAAGAAACTATCTTCGAAATTAACAAAACTACGACAACCATATACAAATCCGTATTAATAAAAAATTTGACCGCAAACTGAAATACATTAAAATTCCATGTCACAATAACAGCACGCCTACACAATATTGGCAAAACAAATATGTGTGCACTTCGAAAACACAAATAATGTAAATAATTTGAGCACAGTAAACACTAGTCAAAAGGATGACTTTAAATTTGTGTACCACATTAAATACAAATTTCATGAAACATGTACATACATTGAGATAAATAGTCAAAGCTTAAATGTAATGTTTTAATTTCTGTATTGTGGCATATTTAATGTAAAAGAATATTGTTTAATTGTGAATTACAAAACTTTGTCATCAATCTTATTACGTGGTTACGTAGAAAGATGTTTGAGAGAAACCATGTTTTGTCAGTCTTCTAGCAGCCACAAACCTGTAAGCAGCTCTGTTGGCTTGCCGCTGCATTTTTTGGTTGTGCAATAATGTGATTGATTTAAACGTTGTTTATGTGGAAATAAAATTGTTTCCATATCAACTGACATGTTTATGATTTACGAAAAGATCCTGTAACATCAAATCCTTTAGTGAATGCCGAAGACAGCTCACAACGCAATGGACTTCAGCCAGCACATAAGATAAGTTCAACTTCACCTACAGTAGAATGACTTTGTTATAGACTGTGAACTAATAAAACTTTCCGTGATTCAGGAAAATATTAGGGCTCAGTTTGAGTCATTCCGAAAAGGGGTGACGGCCGTTAGAAGCGCTCCACGAGCATTTACTGTCGCTGTCGAGAGGTTGGGAGGCGAACCGGATCTTCCAGTACTGTACGTTTTGTGGACATCGTGATAAACAGCAGCCATCTCCCTTTTACGTGGAAATTACCAGCTGAGCGTTACTCTTGCTAAAGATGGCAAGTGGCTTGGCCGATTTGAATCTTTTTTACTTATTTATTATTATTTTTTTTTTTTTTTTTTTTTTTTTTCGTTTTCGTCTTCTTTGTGTTCCCTTCAATACAGGAGTGGGTAGCAAAAAAGGAAAGAAATAGGGTAAACTCAAAGGAAAAGCTGAAAAATCGAAAAAAAACGAAAATCCGACGCCTATTATTCCTTCATCTACATCTACATCTACATCTACATCTATATAGATACTCTGCAAATCACATTCAAGTGCCTGGCAGAGGGTTCATTAACCACTTTCATAACTTTTCTCTACCGTTCCATTCTCTAATAGCGCACAGGAAGAAAGAACATCTAAATCGTTCCGTTTTCGATCTGATTTCTCTTATTTTATTGGGATGATCATGTCTCCCTAAGTAGGCCGGTGCTAGCAAAATATTTTCACAATCAGAACTAAAAGTCGGTGATTGAAACTTCGCAAACAGATCACGCCGCAATGAATAACGTCTTTCTTTTAATGATTTCCACCCCAATTCGTGCAACATTTCCCTGACGCTTTCTCCCCCGTAACGTGATAAAACAATACGAGCTGCCCTTCTCTGAACCTTCTCAATATCTTCCGTCAGTCCCACCTGGTGACGGTCCCACAAGGGACAACAGTACTCCAGGAGAGGACGCACAAGTGTGATGTAGGCAGTCTCTTTGGTGGAGCTGGTGCATTTTCGAAGCGTTCTGCCGATGAAACGTAACCTTTGGTTCGCCTACCCCACAATATTTTCTATGTGTTCTCTCCAGTCAAAGTTGTTCGTAATTGTAAGTCCTAGGTATTTGGTAGAATTTATTTCCTTAATGTTTGACTGATTTATCGCGTAATTGAAGTTCAACGGATTTCTTTTAGTGGACATGTGTATTACTTCACACTTTTCTTTATTTAGTGTCAATTGTCAATTTTCTCACCAAGTAGAAATTTTGTCTAAATCGCTTTGCAGTTGCTTTTGATCCTCTGTTGTCTTAACCGATAAACGACAGCATCATCCGCGAACAGTCTAAGGGAGCTATTCAGATTGTCTCCTAAATCGTTTATAAACACGAGGAAGAGAAGGGGACCTATAACGCTTCCCTGTGGAACGCCGCCGGCCGCGGTGGCCGAGGTGACTGAGGCGCTCCAGTCACGGTCAGCACGGCCACTGCGGTCGGGGGTTCGAATCCCCCCTCGGGCATGGATATTTGTGCCGTCCTAGTTCGTAAGTATTTCATAAGTAGTTTGTAAGTTTAGGGACTGATGACCCTGTAGTTAAGTCCCATAAGCTTAACAAACATTTGAACATTTTTGTGGAACGCCAGATATCACTTCTGTTTTACTCGATGACTTACCATCAATTACAACGAACTGTGTCAAATGGAAACCCGCCAAATATAAAGGTTTGGGAACTGCAACCGTAGGCGGAAATTACGGCAAACTGTTACTACTGTGATACATCATATCATTACGTCAACACGAAAATTAAAGCGTCGATTTTTAATCTTTCTTTCTCATATGTAAAGAAGAGCGGTCCTTTGGGTTTATTTGAGTTCATACAGATCTGCAGTTTATTTGCTGTTCATACTATTGTGTCTCTGCTTTCTAGTGGTTTCAAGAGGTGGATGTGGGCATGGTTCTGCAACTAAAAGCATTGCTTAGTCCGCATATACTTTTATTACAGATGAACAGAAAACTTTGGTGAGCTTTTGTTGGTACGATTCTTCCTATCTGTTAAACAGTTCTGCAAGGTATTATAATTCTTGCCACTACGGTTCCGGCTTGCACTATCCAGACGGCTCGCTCTCCTCCGTTTAACGTCTTGATCGTTGTTCAAAAACGTTTCGGTAATGCAGCCGCATAAAGTTGGCTTCTTCTAATATTTCGGCTGGGAACCGTCCAGTCAACTTCAGAGAGAGTCGAACGGCGCTACTGCGCATGCGGCCACAGATACAACAAGGCGCCAAAGACGATACTCGGTGGCAAGGTTATGATCTGTGCTGTGGCGGCGTATTTGTAAATTTATTAAAGACAGTGCTGGATTCCAAGATTTATTTAAGCCGTCTCTGTTAATTAAATTCGTCCCCAAGCGAATTTCAATTGCTTCTTTCATTACTGAATACCAGAATGAGTTGACGTTTCGTACGTCATGGAGTGTCCAGTATCAGTACAGTGCTCTGCCACTGCCGATTTGTTAGGTTTTGAGAGACGGGTATACCTTTGGTGTTCGGTGCATCTTTCCTGGACTGTACGTGTCATCTGTCCTATGTACGAAAGGCCACATTCACATGGGATCTTGTAAACCCCAGCCTTCCGGAGCTCCAAATCATCTTTGATAGAACCCAAAAGTGCTGCTGTCTTTGGTGGGGGCAAAAATTAGCTTTGTGTTTGTTCAGAATTCATCCGAGTTTCGACGACAGGCTCCCAAATTATGACAGAAAAGGCATGGATTTAAAACTTTCTGCATCATCTTCTGTGTTCTTTAGACGTACCGTTGGCTTCATACGTAGTGCCTTTATGTATCTGCTGGGGAGAGTACCCGTTTGCTTCAAAAACTCTCTTCAGGTGTACAAGCTCGTCCTGCAGACTGCTCTCATCAGCAATTACGTGCGCTCTATGGACCAGTATTCTGAGAATATTCATCGGTTTCCTATATACTGAATGTCCTAAGGTGCCATCGTATTTGCGTCGTACCATTACATCCAGAAATTGAAGGCATCCCTCTTTTTCGACTTCCATTGTAAACTGCATTTGCTTATGGATGGAATTCAGGTGCTTTAGGTGAGGCCACTCAAAAAATGTATCATCAACACATCTCCAGAACACTGTGGGCTTCAATATGGTAGATTCCAGCACCTTTTCCTCGAAGTCCTCCATAAACATATCAGGCGACAAGGGACTACCCATGGGGACACCGTCAGTTTGTTCAAAGAATACGTTATTGAATAAAAAATATGTCGAGGTCATGACATGTTTGAACAAAGCTGAAATCTCTTTGTCAAAGTTTTTGCCAATAAGAGATAATGAGTCTGAAAGTGGAACCTTGGTAAATGGTATGGGGCTGCATTCCCGAAACTTTTTTGAACAGTCATTGCGCCGCGAAAACATGAAGATCGTTGACTACCCCTCCTCGAACTGATTGGAACTCCCGTTTTGTCTTTAGCTGCTCTGGTGCACCGAAATATCTACATAAATAAATCAAATATACAGGATGTAAATTCAACTAAATACCTAGGAGTGTCAATTACGAACAGCTTTATTTTGAAAGAACACGTACGCAATATTGTGGGGAATGCGAATCAGTGGGTACGTTTCATTGGCAGAACACTTAGAAGATGTAACAGTTCCACCAAAGAAACTGCCTGCACTACAGTTATGTGTTCCCTTTTGGGGAATTGCTGCCCATTGTGGGATCTTCATCAGGTGGTACAGACGGAGGACATAGGAAAAGTTCATAGACGGGTGCCTAGTTTTATTTTATCGTGTTGTAGGGGAGAGATTGTCACAGAAATGACGCACGAGTACTCGTGGAAATCATTAAAAGAAAGGCGTTATTCGTTGTGTAGTGGGACGGATTATTGTCTCCGCTACATATCTCATGTCAGCTCAGTCTGTGCAGGATAACTTACTTATATTTGTGTTCTTAAATGATTTTTATGTAAATGGTTAATGTTATATTATTCTTTTATGTTTCATGTACTGTGAGGCCAGTCAACCTACGAGGGCAACATCTTCAACGCCGATTCCAAGGAGTAAATATCCGGTCACATCAAGTCGCGGGTCGACGGCCACGAGGCAAGAAGATGTTGATCTCTGCGGTTGTCGTCGCGAGAGTTGACATTATTATCGAAGTTTTATGTTAAAAGAACAAATTTTAAAAGTCAGTTCCCTTTTGTCTGTCAATGACTACATATGTAATGTCATAGAAAGCAATAAATGTTATCGTGTTTAAACTTGACGAAAGTGTCAGAGTACATCATTTATGAAGAATTATTTTACGATAAATAATATATTAATGAAACGAGGAGAATATTTAATTTAAATATTCTTCAATCTGAAGGAAGATTTTTTATGAATTTTTATTGGTGGAAAAGTTACGTCAAGAAGACTTCTTCTTGAAAAGAAATATTTCTTTTAGAACTTTGATTAATCGATCATACACATCGATCGATAATCATTGAAGAAATATTTTTTTAATCTGTGGCTATAGCAACGACCACAAACTGAAGAATTTTTCTTTTGACCGTCTTACCTATGAGAGAACTTAGAAATATTTTAACGAGAGTGACTGTTAAAGACTTCTTCCCTCGGCGCAAGAATATGATTTTGAAATATTGCAACGTATAAAGATTTTACATGAACATTTTTATTTTTTTATTTTATATCATTTTTTATGGGCGAGTGGACACCTCAAGGATTACGAAGTCTGACACGGCCACATTCAACCCTAATCATACAAGACGAGTGCTTTTGAAGATAAGGTTTTAGCACACGTTCCGCCGCACGAAGAGGTCGTTCCGCCGCAGTTGCCCGGAGATGAATTTTCGAAATTTCATTCACCAAGTTTGTCCTCCGAATACGAAAATATTTTATTAGTACCAGTGAGCACAGAATAACATAGAGAGGCTATACCGCCTACACCAGCCATCAGCGTACAGGTACTGAAGCCGCGGCAGCCATCTTGGATGGGTGTAGAAACGGAGTTGGGCCGATAAATACGTTCTTCAAATGGGCCTGACTTGAATTACATTTTCATTTGAACGCCTTAGGATAGGAAAAAAAATTAGCAAATTTTTCACGCAGACAGGTGAATACTGAAGGAATGCAATACGTATTGTGTTTGTATAAAAATAATAATTGAAACTATTACTTTTATACTGAATTAAAATTACGACATGAAAAATTCCTTTGGCACTTTTTTTGTTTTGGGGACAGGAAATTTTCTTCAGCGAGAAAGTTGTAGAAAATGAAATGAACTTTTATTTTATTTAAACAACTTTTTATAGGTCCCTTAGTTTTCTCACAAATTTTGATAGAATAGAGCGGTGGAACCTTTCAAATACTACTCGTTACTTTCAGCGAGCTTGCCCACCAGCGAACATAGATTCTGTTGCCCACACACCTTGTACTTTGTGACAAATTTCGATAAACATATTTTAATCTGGGGTACAATTTTCTGTATTAAATAATTACGACTTAATACTTTTATTTATTTTATTACTAACTAACTGAACCTGCCCCTAATCTGCACGGTTAATCTTTAAAGGTCTGTAACACGGGAACTGCATAACGTATCGTGATGCGGTTTCATTCAATTTCTTCGTTATAATTCTGGGATCAACATAGGTTATATTAAATGCCAATATCAAACTGTGAAATAATTGAAATAAAAATAATAAACTAAAATGGTTTACCACTTCCGCCCTTTCGTGACCTCTGGCGTAGACTATGCCAAAGTACATAGTATAGAATTTAGAACTAAGGACTGTTTTTTTAAAGGCCACCCAATCAAAGACAACATCCACCCATACACCACAGCATTATCAGCAAACAGCCGCAAATTACAAGTTACTCTGTCCGTCAGATCATTTATATAGATAGAAAAGAAAAGCAGTCGAGCAGTCGAGAAGAACGTAATGGTTTCTATTACTTACAAGAGAACCTCCCCATCACACCCCCCTCAGATGTAGTTATAATTTGGCACAGTGGATAGGCCGTGAAAAACTGAACACAGAGCAATCGAGAAAACTGGAAGGTGTGCAACTATGAAAAAAAATTAGCAAAATATAAAAACTCAGCAGTCCATGTGAAACATATGCAACGTTGAGCAGATTGTGAACACAGTAGTGCCGTGGTCCTGTGGCGTCTCGAGCCGGCCGTGCTCGCGGTCGGACGCTTTCGCGTGCAGCTCTCGCGGCAGCTCGTGCTATTTGCGTGCGCTTTCTTGTAGTAAACATGGATTCGAAAGTCCGTAAATTGACACTCCAGTTCAGTTTTAGAAACGATGTATCTCGTCCAAAAGTGTACGATTTTGATATATGGGTTCACGATCAGTTCCGTCTACAAGATGGCGACGTGTACGGAATGCAGTACGACTTCATCGGTAATACTTTCCAAGTCAAGTTCATTCGACATGCTTTGTGCGACCGTATCATGGAAGAAACTCACGGCGAAGCTACGTACAAAGCGCTGTCGGGAGAGGTGAGTCCTGTTACCATATCATATGCTGGTTTGGGCTTGCGGGCGGTCAAAGTTCACAACTTGCCATTTGAAATTGAAAACGTGTGCATACAACAGGTGCTCTCTAAGTTTGGTACTGTGTACACTGTATCTAACGACCGGTGAACGAACAACAAATATTTCAATGTCTTCAACGGTGTCAGGACTGTGAGGATAGATTTAAATTCGCACATCCCGTCTTACGTTAATGTCATGGGCTTCAAAGCGCTCGTTGTGTACGAGGGCCAGCCGCGCACGTGCTCGCGCTGCAACGCCTCCGGCCACCTGCGGGCCGAGTGCCCGCGCAACGCGCCGGTGCAGCTGCCGCGGGCCGCGCTTGTTGACAGGACTGACACAGTGCAGCCTGTGACGTATGCGGCCGTAGCTGCCGACGCGCTCGCGCCGGTGCAGGCTGCGGTCGCGCCTGCTCGCGCCGCTGACAATCGTCCTGACACGGAAATGACGACCGTGACCCGTCTGCCGGTGTCGCTTACTACACCGAGAGTAGAGTGGCACGAGGAAGTTGAGGATGCTCCAGCTGAGGACGCGCATCTTGACACCGCTCTGACCGCCCCCATACAGAAGCCTGTCGCGATTTCTTCCAACGAACAGGTGACTGAATCCGACATTACCCAAACAACACCTGTGGGTTTTGCAAGTACGGACCCTGTCTCGTTGCGCACCGTTGCGGATGAAGCATAGAAACTACCTGTGGGTTTGCCAGTAGACAACGGTACCTTGACCTACCGTGTAGACTCGTCCCAACATAAGAGCAAAAAAATTAGAATTGCCCGTGAAGGTGCTTCTGAGGTTGCCGAAAAACTGAAGCCTAAGATCAGTAAGACTTTGAGTCAGTTGAGGGAGGCTGGAGGCAACGTCACGCCCCCAATATCCGACAGATCGCCGCAAGAACTAATGTGCGTAGATGACCCGCCACCTTCCGAGGCAGCAAATGCATCGCTGTGGCAAGATGGTGGTCCACAAGGACGGGGGGCTGACCCTCCTTCGGGTACTGTATAGGCCGCACGTGTGCACGGGAACGTTTCATCATACGTAAGAATTGAACGACGTTACGAAATTCCGGACACGAGTTCAAATTATGGACATTGTTATCAACTGCCTTACGTATGTCACTCCTTATATCATTATACGGAAAAACAACTGTGTAATATGGGTTTTCCTTCCCGTACTTCTACTGCGTTTGATGGATTCCTGTTCCTACCAGTATGTGGTCGAACACAAACGACACCATTTAGCGTCGGGACTGATAACGACGTACTATCTATCAAATGCTTAAATGCAATCTTATAAACTAGCAACTATCAATATTAATAGGATAGACTCCCAAGTGAAGATTCAGTGCCTTAAAGACTATCTGTACGCGGCTGACGTGGATATTGCGCTCTTGCAGGAAGTGGTGACGGAGAAAGTTAATAGGATCACCGGATACGAAACAATTCTCAACATCGGTAATGAGGCTGGCACTGCGATTTTATACAAAGAGGGAACCCCGTGCGTAGGCGCCAACATTTTAGACACTGGAAGAGGAATCAGCGTCCGTCTAAATGATTTATTAATCGTCAACGTCTATGCGCCTTCGGGGTCGATTGGGAAACGTAGCAGAGGCATTTTCTTTAAAAGTAAGGTTGTGAAACTTTTATTGAACGTTCGGACAAATATCATCATAGGAGGCGACTACAATTGTGTGTTGCGCACAGAGGATCAGGCGCCAAATTTTAATTCATGTGGCGAACTGGCGGTATTTGTTAATGAACTAGGCTTGGAAGATACCTGGGCATATTTCCACCCGCAAGTTGTGCGCTATACTTACGCTACTAGTGTTTCAGCAAGTCGCTTGGACCGCGTTTATGTCAGCAGGGAATCCCTGGCTAATGTAATAGATTGTGAGTACTGGCCAGTGAACTTTTCGAACCATGTTGCGTATCATATCACGTTCAAACACGCGAAACAACAAACTTTTTGTGGGCGCGGTACCTGGCAGTTAAACACATCCTTACTACTAGAAGACGGATTGAAGCAAGCGATCAAAGAGACGTGGGCCAAGTGCCTTCGATTGAAGTCACGTTACAGGGACCGAATCACTTGGTGGGTTCAACATGCGAAGCCACAGCTAAGAAAACGTCTTATACAGTACTCCAGGGACCGATCGTATTGGACCAAGCGTACATCCGAATACTACTTCCACTGCTTACGCGATCTGTATAGCAGACCTTCTTCTCTAGCTTCAAATATTCTGGAAATAAACCGCATCAAGGCGAATATAACTGCCTTGGCAAGGAGGTCCTTAGATGGTTGCAAGATACGGTCGCGGACTATGGATTGTGTTCCTCACGAAGACACTTCCCTGTTTCACATTGTGCGGGAGATGAGGCGGGGACAACAGAAGATAATAAGTTGTTTGACGGATGATGATGGTACGGGGTACAAGGATCAGCTTACAATCAAACATCACGTGGAGACGTACTACACCGAATTGTACAACGCACAAAACGTCGACTCAGCTGCTCGAGAGGACCTACTGTCGACACTTCCCGCCACGGTGACCTTGGACGACAATAGGGAGATCTTGGACAGGATAACTACAGAGGAAATCGAAGGTACTATTAAGGCTGCACCGCGAGGGAAATCAGCTGGTTCAGATGGCCTCCCCGTTGAATTTTATGCCTGTGTGTGGGACGTCATAGGTGCGGAGATGACGGAGGTCTACAACGAACTACTGACGGATACACTGCTCCCGCCTGCATTCACTGAAGAAATGGTAGTACTTATTCCGAAAACGACACGACGCGACAAGTTAAAAGATTTTCGTCCTCTGACGCTGCTCAATGCAGACTTTAAAATTTTTACGCGCATTTTAAATGCAAGACTGAAGCCGATCCTGTCCAAAATAATAGGACCTTATCAATCAAGCGTCCCAATAGGTAGATCTATGCTCGACGTTCTCTGCTCGTATAGAGAGCTTATTAACTTAACATGGATCTGTAAATGCCAACTTGCTTTAATATTTTTAGATTTTAACAAAGCATTTGACAGAATCAATCATGATTTTTTATTGTCTACAATGACAGCCATGGGTTTTGATGACAGGTATATACAGATCATTCGGAAGTGCATATGTGGCACCCATTCGAGGATCAAAATTAATGGTCAATTAACTGGACCTATTCCAATTAAGCAGTCAGTACGTCAGGGTTGTCCACTTTACATGACGTTGTATGCCATAGTCGTGGAACCATTCCTCCGAAAATTGTATGAAGGTTTAACGGGAATCACATTATTCAATGTCAAAACGGTATGTCATGCCTATGCAGACGACGTAAGTGTAGTCATCAACACAAATGAAGAACTGAACGACCTGCGTAGGATTCTGACAATGTACATGAGCTCTTCTGGAGCACAAATTAACCTGCAGAAGTCTCGCATAATGCATTTGAGCCCTATCGGCAGTAAAGTAGACACTTCATGGATTGAGGAAACAACTGGACGACATCAGCTCGGGATGTACCTCATGTCAAACCCAAACGAAATGATTTCAGTCAACTGGTCAAACAAGCTGAACGCCATTCGTGGAATGCTCAGGGAAAATAATGTTCGGGCACTGGATCGCCTTCAACGAGCGCAGTTTATTAATGTATATGTACTCAGCAAAATTCATCATATAGCCGCAGTGTTACCGATTCCGCGAGTTATTGCACACAAAATACAAGCGGTAGCGTGTTGGTTCGTGTGGAAGACGAATATCTTCAAAGTGTCCTTCAACACCACTACGTTGGACAGACACAGAGGAGGCCTAGGCGTCAAACATGTTCAGACGCTATGCCAGGCTATGTTCATGAACCGAGCCTCTAAGATCATCGAAGCGAAGGAGCCAGGGATCACGCAAGTTCTCTTTCGCACTTTGAGGCCGGCCGATTGCACTGCACCATGCAATGTTGGACACATCAGTGCCGTACTCGATTACGTGCGACAATATTTCTTGGAAATAAGTTACATTTCCACAACAAAAAAGATCTACGAGCTACTCAATGCACGGCGTCGACGGAGTCCTGTCGAAGGGAAATATCCAAATAAGGAGTGGAAAAATATTTGGAACAACATTTCCAACGTAAACCTACCTACCAGGGTGAGCGCTGCTTGGTATGATGTCGTTAACGCAACCATCCCAACAGCGGAAAGACTGCACAAAATTAACCTTCGAGCTACCCCGTTATGCGACCGTTGTCAAGTCGTTGAGTCGGTAGCGCATTTACTTATTTGCGTAGAGAAAATACGAATATGGAACTGGACACGGAAAAAATTGGCGCTGATGACAAGGACATCAGAGGCCACAGTATCCGTAAATGACGTACTCTTCCCTGAATGGAAGCATTATCCCGGAGCAAAACATAACAGTTATACCTGGCTCATGGGTCAATTTGTGTACTACGCAATAAGGTATGCTACACCTGCTGTTGAAGACTTTTTGTTCTACATCTCTAGTGAACATCGCAAGATTCAGAGATATCAAACATACAAAAAACGATCAAAATATCCACGGGTGTACTGCCGGTCTATAGTGTCCAACGGGCACAATATTTCGGCGATCATACATGTCGCCATCATCAGGTGAACTGACGGACTGAGCTCCTGGAAACGCGCCGGCACGGAGGTCCGCACGCTACGGCTGCTCGAAGGGAACTGGGTTCTAGCCCGGTAGCGGGCCATTTAAATACCCGCGGCCCGCGGAGCGACCCCTCCGCGGTCCGCGCCCCGCGCCGCGGCCGCGCAGTGGAACCGATTGCGCCGGCGTCTGAGAAGACGTCGGTGTGAGGGCTCTGTCCGCCGTGGTCGTCACTTCGTTACGTTTGCTAGATTTACTCTTAATTAACCCAATCGCTGGTTCCCAAGCTTTGCTAAGATTATAGCCAGAGTCACGGTTTATGAGGTCGTCACTTGTGCGAATTTCAATGGCCTCTCTAACGACGCAGTCCCAGTATCTCGACGTCTGTACCAAAATCCTAGTGTGTTCATACTCCATGGCGTGATTCTCCGACAAACAATGTTCAGCGACCGCCGACTTGCTCGGATACATCAATCGTGTGTGCCTCTGGTGTTCAACGCATCGATCCTCGACGGTACGCATCGTCTGTCCAATATATGACTTTCCACACTGACACGGAATCTGGTACACGCCCGCCTTCCTCAAACCGAGATCATCTTTAGCGCTCCCCACCAGTGCACGAATTTTATTCGGCGGACAAAAAACAGTTCCAACCTGGTGTTTTCTCAAAATGCGGGCGATCTTCCCTGAGAGTGCGCCGGTATATGGAACGAACGCAGTGCCTACATCCTCCCTTGCGTTCTCATCCGTTTCCACAGGTTGTGTTGTAGTGGTTGGGCGGAGGGCCCGCTGAATCTGCCACTCTGAGTACCCATTTTTTCGAAATACAGTTCTCAGGTGTTCCAATTCCTGGGGTAGACTCTCTGCGTCGGAGATAGTGCGCGCCCTATGTACTAGAGTTTTAAGTACCCCATTCCTCTGTGAAGGGTGATGACAGCTGTCTGCGTGTAAATACAGATCAGTGTGCGTTGTCTTCCGATATACACTATGACCCAGGGTGCCGTCAGCTCTTCTCTTGACCAAGACGTCAAGGAACGGCAATTTACCCTCCGTTTCAGTCTCCATAGTGAATTTGATGTTGGGGTGTATGGAGTTCAGATGTGTAGGGAAGTCAAGGAGTTTATCCATACCATGTGGCCAGATGACGAAAGTGTCGTCCACATAACGGAAAAAGCAAGTAGGTTTCCAGAAAGATGATGCAAGGGCTTCCTCCTCGAAATTCTCCATGTATAAATTTGCGACCACAGGGGAGAGTGGGCTACCCATGGCGACTCCCTCCGTTTGTTCGTAGTATTCGCCATTGAAAAGAAAATATGTGGAGGTCAAGACATGCCTAAAAAGTTCGGTGGCCTTCTCGTCAAATTTCTGACCAATCAAATCTAGTGACTCTCGAAGGGGCACCCTCGTGAACAACGAAACGACGTCAAAACTTACCATGATATCCGACTCATCCAGCCTGAAGTTGTTAAGGCGTTTCACAAAATCCACGGAATTACGTATGTGATGAGGGCATTTACCCACATAAGGACTTAATATTCCCGTCAAGTATTGGGCCAACAAATATGTAGGTGCCCTGATGTTACTGACAATGGGACGTAACGGCACCCCATCTTTGTGGACCTTAGGGAGTCCATAAAGTCTTGGCGTTGAGGTAAAAGTTTCTTGGCGACACCGTCCGGTAAATCCGCATCCTTGAGAAGCGCCCTCGTCTTGTTTTCCACCTTCTTTGTGGGGTCAACGCTGATCTTCCGGTAGGAATCGTCATTTAGCAGGCTCTGCATCTTTTCAGTGTAGTCCTTATGGGAGACAACAACCGTAGCATTGCCTTTGTCAGCCGGTAAGACAACAATATCAGGGCGCTCCCTCAGGTCACGAATGGCCGCCCTCTCTTTACTAGTGATGTTTGACTTCGTGGGCTTGGATTTCGTCAATGCACGACAAGTTTCACGACGTATTTCCTCAGCTGAATCAGGCGGAAGTCGAGCTGCAACCTGTTCAACAGCACTAATAATTTCTGCGACAGGTGTGAACTTGGGGGTAGGAGCAAAGTTGAGTCCTTTCTCTAAAACTGAGACCGCATCATCACTCAACTCCATGCCACTCAGATTGATGACGGTCTTGCACGGAACCTGCAGAGGCGGCTTGTCAAGGAGGCGTGAGAATTTAGCTGTTTGACGTCCCGTCAGGGCACCTACATATTTGTTGGCCAAATACTTGACGGGAATATTAAGTCCTTATGTGGGTAAATGCCCTCATCACATACGTAATTCCGTGGATTTTGTGAAACGCCTTAACAACTTCAGGCTGGATGAGTCGGATATCATGGTAAGTTTTGACGTCGTTTCGTTGTTCACGAGGGTGCCCCTTCGAGAGTCACTAGATTTGATTGGTCAGAAATTTGACGAGAAGGCCACCGAACTTTTTAGGCATGTCTTGACCTCCACATATTTTCTTTTCAATGGCGAATACTACGAACAAACGGAGGGAGTCGCCATGGGTAGCCCACTCTCCCCTGTGGTCGCAAATTTATACATGGAGAATTTCGAGGAGGAAGCCCTTGCATCATCTTTCTGGAAACCTACTTGCTTTTTCCGTTATGTGGACGACACTTTCGTCATCTGGCCACATGGTATGGATAAACTCCTTGACTTCCCTACACATCTGAACTCCATACACCCCAACATCAAATTCACTATGGAGACTGAAACGGAGGGTAAATTGCCGTTCCTTGACGTCTTGGTCAAGAGAAGAGCTGACGGCACCCTGGGTCATAGTGTATATCGGAAGACAACGCACACTGATCTGTATTTACACGCAGACAGCTGTCATCACCCTTCACAGAGGAATGGGGTACTTAAAACTCTAGTACATAGGGCGCGCACTATCTCCGACGCAGAGAGTCTACCCCAGGAATTGGAACACCTGAGAACTGTATTTCGAAAAAATGGGTACTCAGAGTGGCAGATTCAGCGGGCCCTCCGCCCAACCACTACAACACAACCTGTGGAAACGGATGAGAACGCAAGGGAGGATGTAGGCACTGCGTTCGTTCCATATACCGGCGCACTCTCAGGGAAGATCGCCCGCATTTTGAGAAAACACCAGGTTGGAACTGTTTTTTGTCCGCCGAATAAAATTCGTGCACTGGTGGGGAGCGCTAAAGATGATCTCGGTTTGAGGAAGGCGGGCGTGTACCAGATTCCGTGTCAGTGTGGAAAGTCATATATTGGACAGACGATGCGTACCGTCGAGGATCGATGCGTTGAACACCAGAGGCACACACGATTGATGTATCCGAGCAAGTCGGCGGTCGCTGAACATTGTTTGTCGGAGAATCACGCCATGGAGTATGAACACACTAGGATTTTGGTACAGACGTCGAGATACTGGGACTGCGTCGTTAGAGAAGCCATTGAAATTCGCACAAGTGACGACCTCATAAACCGTGACTCTGGCTATAATCTTAGCAAAGCTTGGGAACCAGCGATTGGGTTAATTAAGAGTAAATCTAGCAAACGTAACGAAGTGACGACCACGGCGGACAGAGCCCTCACACCGACGTCTTCTCAGACGCCGGCGCAATCGGTTCCACTGCGCGGCCGCGGCGCGGGGCGCGGACCGCGGAGGGGTCGCTCCGCGGGCCGCGGGTATTTAAATGGCCCGCTACCGGGCTAGAACCCAGTTCCCTTCGAGCAGCCGTAGCGTGCGGACCTCCGTGCCGGCGCGTTTCCAGGAGCTCAGTCCGTCAGTTCACCTGATGATGGCGACATGTATGATCGCCGAAATATTGTGCCCGTTGGACACTATAGACCGGCAGTACACCCGTGGATATTTTGATCATCAAATACGCCGGGAGAAACTTAAGAATCACATACAAAAAACGCTTCCAGAACTTTCTACCAATTGCTCTGCGGTAGGCGAGCAAGCTTCCACTGAGCACTAAGTATAACAGACACGAAATGAGATGAGAAACTTTGATGAGTACCACAGTCTGGTAGTCTAATAAACAATTGGTCACTTTTGAATACAATGATTTTAGTTTACCTTGATGACAAGTGAAGACGTGCCACCGTAGGCATCGAGAAGTCATTTCCATTCCGACATCACGCACATTTATTTGTTACGAACTTTATTTTCTCTATTATTATGGCCTCCTGGTAATCGAGCCATCCTTTGTTTTATTTATTTGTAAGTTGCTGATGGAATGGAGAAGGGTCCACGAGCCCTGAGCAACTGAAGTATTGCGCGAATTTTGGCAAGTGAAGCCCGAAGTTAAGAGAAGACAAAAAGCAATTACGATACGGAATACTGAAGAAAGGAAAACGACACGGAAACCTTTGCAACATTCGAGAAGACGAACTTTGTGGTTGACACAACGCCGAAGAAGACACGCAATCACGTCGCTCAAAAAAAAAAAAAAAAAAAAAAAAAAAAAAAAAAAAAAAAAAAAAAAAAAAAAGTAATTTGGAACATTGAAAGAGACTATATGTGGCAGAAGGCCAATTTCTTTCCTTTGAAGGCATTGAAGCCGACGCCGAGGAAGGCGACACATGGTGAGTGTAAGGCCGGGCTGAAGGGGTGGTAAGGAAGCCCGTAAAAAAAAAAAATAAAAAAAATAAAAAAAACTGTTAAGACGAAAAAAAAAAATAAAATAAGTGGCTAGCGTGAGGAAATCCAGAGTGAGAAGTCCTTGGTTCAACGCTTACCTTGAACGAAGATTTTAATTTTTTTAGTTTCGCAAAATTATGATCTGTCCGTCCGTTTATTCACGTCTCTGTTCGCTGTGATCAGTTTAGTGCCTGTGTTCTGCGACCGTACTGCAAAACCGCGTGATTAGCAGACGAAAGGAAGTGTCTCTCAAATGGGAGTGTTTGGACATATGCAGAATTTGACAGTGTACACACGAAAAAATTCGAAAACGTTAAAAACATTTGTTTTGATAGAGCACATGGAAAACTGTGCGACTGTGAAACTGTTGCATTCGTTTGTTGCAGTTTATATCACAAACTCTAATGTTTACATCACTCTTTTGCGAGTGATTATCACATCCACTAGAAAACCTAAATCGGGCAAGGTAGAATCTCTTTACCCATTCACCAAGTGTACGAGTTAGGTGGGTCGACAAGAGATTCCTTCATATGACGCACAGACCGTCACCAGTGTCGTATAGAATATCTCAGATGTGTTGTCTTGTGGAGGAATCGGTTAACCTATCACCTTGCGATCAAATGTTTTAGGTTCCATTGGAGAGGCACTTTCTTTCGTCTGCTAATCGCACAATTTTGCGATGCAGTCGCAAAAGACAAGCTGATTACAGCGAACAGAGACGGAGATGAACGGACAGACAGATCACGATTTTGCGGTAATAAAAAAATTAAAGTTTTCGTTCAAGGTAAGGGTTGAATCAAGGTCCTGTTACTCTACAGCTTCTCACGCTAGCCATAGGACCACAGCAGTACTATAATAACAATGTGCTCGACGTTGTCTATGTTTCACATGGTCTGCTCAGTTTTTTATATTTTGCTTATTTTTTTATTTCCTAGTTACACACAACTTCTTCCTGTTTTCTCGAGTGATCTGTGTTCAGTTATTCACGGCCTATCCACTGCACCAACTTTAAATCTGAGGGGTTGCGATGGAGAGGTTCCCTTGTTAGAAAGTCTTCCAGCCAGTCACTAATCTGTGGAACTATTCCATACATTGGCGTATCCAGGGGGAGGGGGGGTGCTGTCGGCCTTCAGCCCCCCGAGTTTGTGACACTTGCGGGGAGTGACACTTGCGGGGAAAGGGAATGTGTAGACACTTGCGGGGAGACCCGGACGCTGCAGGTAGTGAACAGGGTGTTCCACAAGTAGAGATACACCACCCCTACTCCACGCCCTCCAGCCGCTACCTGTGCCGTATTTAGGGAAAGGCCCACCGGACCGGCCGCGCAATTTGTGACACAAATTACATGTTTGATAATATCACTTTAATGCATAGAAGTATGAAATCACATCAAGACTACTTCCTGCAAACATTTCGACAAAAAAAGTTGGCACTGAGTTTAGAAAAACAAAATTCTGGTATATTGGATTTTAACATTTTATCAAAAAATGAATGTTACTACAAGAGATACAGCCATTCAAATTTACGGGCACCATAACGTTTTCCCTTCCTGAGTAAATGAGTTGCTTCTTGTAATTTCAACATCACAGTAGCCTTTTTCTGAGTGTTCTGAACATAAATCTTCACATAGACTTCTTGAGGAGGAGAGTGATACGGATAACTGATTGTAAACCACTGCCTATTACCTAAGACCTTTTTGACTGTACTGAACAGGAGTTCTGCATATTCTGTAATTTATATTTATACAGTTAACAGGCAATGCAATTTATAACCAACTATTGGCTGCCAATTTCGCTTCATTTTTCCTGGAAGTCTTGCAACTTGTTTCTCCCTGTTGGTTTATGCCAAGTTCGGAGTAAAAATGGTTCTATATGACGATGATACGAAATAGAATTTATCTTTAGCATCTTTCGGTGTGTGACATTCCCTTACACACTCCGTATTTCATACTTTTATTAGATGTATTTGTAATTCAAATAGAGCGAAATCGTTTTGGGGTCTCGAATAAACGTATAAAGTATGTAAAATACTCATTGACTTATTATTAACGTTTTTTGATTGGAGGTTTAAGGTTGCGTCTCCTATTAAAAAGCATAGTAGCTATTTTTAAAGAGATGGAAGTTGCGTGATAGTGGGGTTAACTACATAGCGGTTAATTACATCAACGTATCTGTGCAGGATGCCTAATATATTTATTGCTTGCGCAGGTGTCTTGATATGCTTAGTGTTCTGAATAATATGCCTTTAGGAGGTATGACTGTTGAAAGTCATCGTCTTGTAGTAGCAGAGAATGTCTTAATAACTCTCCAAACATTATCACTGTTAAAATACCTTTTTGTTCTCAGGAGGAACACTCAATGAATTAATATGCAGTTAGAACAAGTTTCGTATTACGTTGACAGTGCTAGACTTCTTGGTGTGCCTGTACTCAGGAAAAGCCATTAGCCGCCCCAAGGGCCCCGGGTTCCCCGCAAGTGTCACTCCCCGCAAGTGTTCCAACCCCCAGCCCCCCCCCCCCCCCAGACCATCCTCGAACCTCCCCAGAGCATGTTGCAGCCCCCCCCCCCAGGCCCTTATCGAAGCCACCCAGAATACTGGGCGATGCTTAGAGAGAAAGAGAGGGGAAAGGAAAGGGGAGTAATGGCGCAATACTGTTCCTGTACGGGACCTATATATAGAAATCACGTCAGTTCGGAATGACCGACCTCAGCCCCCACCAGACCACGATCCTGGATACGCCACTGATTCCATACACTCGTGTCTTCATAGACAGTGTGTAGTGTGCCACCGCGTCAAACGTCTTTGAAACCGAGAAAAGCACAATTTGCCCGTTGCCCTTCATCTCTGGCCATCCAGTCCAGTGCAGAGCGAGTGAGGTCAAGGCTGTGCTCGCGGGTCGCACGTGCCCAATCGATGTCCGCCATTAGGCTTGCAGCGGCGGTCACACGACGCGGCGTCGCGCTGGCGTGGCGTGGCGTGTCGTGGCGTCCACGGCGGTGCCCCCTCCCCTTCCCCCGCCCCCTCCCCCTCCCCCTCCCCCGCCCCCGCGGGCCATCGGTCAGCGGCCAGACAGCTCTCCCGGTCCCTGCTGGCCACAGTGCACCCGCGCTCGCCTCCTGGGTCCCCACCGCTCTGGGCACGCTCCGCTACTCGGTGCGCAACCGACAGACACACAGGCCGGCCGACCATCTCTGCTTCTGCCATCACTTTTTTTTTCCCTTAATTGACTTTTTAATGCCCTAAGGCAGGCTGGCAGCAGCCAATGATGCTGCTCTACAGCCGAGCGAATGGTAAACAATGGACAACAGAATATAAAATGAAAGGTGATAAAAAGGCGCTTTTACAATTTTAAGATGAAAATTTGGGAGAAAGTTAAAAGACTATGACAGCGGACAGAACATACATGTTGCAAAAACAAGACATTGCCACGGTGGCTAAAAAACACTCACTGCAGACGAGACATAACAAGACGGCGACATTGAGGTAAAAAAAAAACACTGAACACTGGTGTACGCAACGTTAAAAAACACTGGGCGATGAAACACTATACACACGAAGCACTGAACACTTAAAACACAGCACTGTGCTGGCCCTGCAGGGGAAGGGGGGGAGGATGGAGAAGGCGCGGAGGAAGAGGAAGGAGGTGGGGGAAGGGAGAGTGGGAGAAACCGGAAGGAGCTCCCGGGGAGGTGGAGAAAGGAGGCGGTGAGCCAAGCGGGGGGCGGGAGTGGGAGGGCAGGGGGAGGCAGGAGGCGGCGGCAATCCACACAATCCACAGAGAGGGATCAAAGTTGGAAGGAGGGATAGATGTCGGGACGGTTTTGGAGAATGTCGTCAGAGAGAGGTAAGTGGCGGAAGCCACCCTCGGAGAGGACGTAGAGGGTGTGGAGGTGAAGGGAGGGAGGGAGGGATGTGGCGGTAAAGGCGTGGCAGGGGCCCGGGATCCAGGAGGAGAGGAGATACCAGTGGGTGACGGGACTCTATCTTTCGATGCATGCACTTGAGGCGGATGTGTTGAAGGAATTTGACCAGGTGTGGGAATGGGATGAGGTCGTAGAGGATCCGCGTGGGGGAGGGGAGGCGGATGCGGTAGGCGAGGCGAAGGGCGTAGCGTTCGAGGATATTGAGGGATTCATAATAGGAGGGGGGAGCGGATATCCAGGCGGGATGGAAGCAGCAAAGGACGGGACGCATGAAGGAACGGTAGGTATACAGGATGGTGGAAGGATTTAGTCCCCATGTCCGGCCAGAGAGGCATTTTAAGAGGTTAAGGTGGGAAATCTGCCATCACACTGTTGGGTCATTTTTCTCAATCCAATAATATTCAAGAAAGGCACTAAGAGTGAACCCCAAAACTACAGGCCCATCTCATTGACGTCGATTTGCACTACAATTGCGGAACATATATACTTCTGGCCATTAAAAATTGCTGCACCAAGGAGATAACGTGCTACAGACGCGAAATTTAACCGACAGGAATAAGATGCTGTGATATGCAAATGATTAGCTTTTCGGACCATTCACACAAGGTTGGCGCCGGTGGCGACACCTACATGGTGCTGACACGAGGAAAGTTTCCAACCGATTTCTCATACACAAACAGCAGTTGACCGGCGTTGCCTGGTGAAACGTTGTTGGAATACCTCGTGTAAGGAGGAGAAATGCGTACCATCACGTTTCCGACTTTGATAAAGGTCGGATTGTAGCAGCACCCCTTACAGAAGAAAGCATGCGCACGATGTCACAACATGGCGGCGGTGAGAGGCTTAGACTCCTCTGAAAAATTGTAAACATTAGCAGTGCACGCTGTTTATAGTGCATGCTTTCGTTCAGGAGTGCATTTATTACGTAAATTGGTGTTGTGTACGGTGTGATCGCTACGCTGGACGATTTGTATGTGTGAGAGCAACGTCTGATCTCTTTTTTACTGACAAAACGCCGTTTAGCTGTTCTGTGCCGAAGTATAGGGGAAATTACGACTGTGGCCCAAACGTTACCGTCATTAATCGCCCTGAGAAAAAGAAATGGATATTAAGAATTCCCAGGATAACTTGGCTCCTTCATGTTAATGAGTAAGTTTTCGTTTTTGTTTGACCTTATAAAAGAGTTTTAAGTCATGACTGTTTACCGTTGGAAATTGCGATTCATTTTATTTACGTAACCACCCCCATTAGCTTCTTCTTCTCCGGACTTTTAAAGACGGAAACTATTGGGTCACTGTCGTAATTTCCTCTACATTTCGGCACAGGACAGCGAAACGGCATTTTTTTCAATAAAAAAGAGATCACACGATGTTCTCACACATAGAAATCGTCCAGCGTACCTATCACACCGTACACAACACCAATTTACGTAATAAATGCACTCCTGCACGAAAGAATGTACTATAAACAGCGTGCACTGCTAATGTTTACACTCTTTCAGAGGACTCTAAGCATCTCACCGCCGCCATGTTGTGACGTCGTGAGCAGGCTTTCTTCTATAGGGGGTGCTGATTGTAGCCTATCGTGATTGCGCTTTACCGTACCACGACACTGCTGCTCGCGTTGATCGCGATCCAATGACAGCAGAATATGGAATCGGTGGGTTCAGAAAGGCAATAGGAACGCCGTAGTGGATCCCAACGGCCTCGTAACACTAGCAGTCGAGATAACAAGCATCTCATCCGCGTAGCTGTAACAGATCGTGCAGCCACATCTCGATCCCTGAGTCAACAGATGGGGACGTTCGCAAGACAACAGCCATCTGCACGAACAGTTCGAGGACGTTTGCAGCAGCATAGACTATCAGCTCGGCGACCGTGGTAACGACCCGTCGCTCTACCCTTCATTCGATCCCTGTGAAACCCTACATTCCAGCACGATAATGCACGACCGCATGTTGCAGGTCCTGTATGGGCCTTTCTGGATATGCAAAATGTTCGATTGCTGCCCTGGCACTTTCTCCAGATCTCTGACCAATTGAAAACGTCTGGTCAATGGTGACCGAGCAACTGGCTCGTCACAATACGCCAATCACTACTTTTGATGAACTGTGCTATCGTATTGAAGCTGCATGGGCATCTGTACCTGTACACACCATCCAAGCTCTGACTCAATGCCAAGGCCTATCAAGGCCGTTATTACGGGCAGAGGTGGTTGTTCTGGATACTGATTTCTCAGGATGTATGCACCCATATTGCATGAAAATGTAATCACATGTCAGTTCTAGTATAATATATTTGTCCAATGAAAACCCGTTTATCATCTGCATTTCTTTTTGGTGCAGCAATTTTAATGGCCAGTAGTGTACCTCGAAGGGAACGACCTATTAACCAATAGTCAACAAGGATTCAGAAAGTACCACTCTTGCGAAACACAGCTTGCCCTTTATTCACATGACGTGATAAGTGCCATCGACAAGGGATCTCAAATCGATTCCATATTTCTGGATTTCCGGAAGGCTTTTGACACTGCGGCGAGATCTATTTGCGAAATTTCAATTTCATGATAATCCCAATAAAATAAAAGAATCAGATCGAAAACGGAACGATTTAGATGTTCTTTCCTTCCGCGCGCTATTAGAGAATGTAACGGTAGAGAAAGGTTATGAAAGTGGTTAATGAACCCTCTGCCAAGCACTAGAGTGTGATTTGCAAAGTATCTATGTAGATGTTGATGAGTTTCAAAAGGATTTTCATGTGGGGAATTCAAATCTGAAATCAGAAATTCGCTATCAGGCACAGTATTTTAGTTATGCGAAAATAAATGTCTAATGTAACTGATAATTTAGTTTCGAAAGATGTGCCGCAATTAATTAACAATGAAGACCATAAGTGGAAAATATGTGGCGACTTGAAAATAGTTGCAATGATATTCGGAATGCAACAAGGCTACACTAAGTATGGATGTTTTCTGTGTGCGTGGGACAGTCTTGGCAGAAACTCCCACTATAAAAGAATGCTTTGACCTCAAAGTGGGAGACAAAAATTGCTGAATGAGAAATTTGTAGCCAGTGAAGATATTCTTCTACCACCTTTTCATATGAAGCTAGGCCTCCTGAAACAGTTTGTAAAAGCCAATTTGGACAAGGGTTTATGTACCTTTCATAAAAGTTCCCTCGACTTTCTTCAGCAAAAATAAAGGAAGGGGAGTTTGTAGGCCCCCAAATTAGAGAGCTTCAAAAAGATCCACAGTTTGAAGAATGCCTTTCGCCCAAAGAAAAAAATGAATGGATCTCTATTAAGAATGTAACAGAAAACTTTCTGAAAAAGAAAAAGAGCTGACGACTATGAACAATTGGTTCAAGAAATGATAAATGCATATAGTGATTTAGGATGTAACATGTCATATAAAGTACATTTTCTAGATTCACATCTAAGCTATTTTGTTGAGAGTTGTAGCGAAGTTTTCGACGAACATGGTGAAAGGTTCCTTCAAGACATAATTTTCTTGGAAAAGCTTTATGAAGGGAAATGGCTGCCTGCAATGCTTGCCGACTACTGCTGGAACATCATTCGAGAGGAGGCCATTGTTCACAGGAGAAAAAATAAAACTGTAATATATCGCTTTTTTATTATTCACAGCATAGACATACAAACAGAACATTGTCTGTAACTTGAAAACTATGCCTGACACGGAAAAACTAATTACAGATTTGAATTTGTTAGGGGTGTTTCCATATCAATCACGTGTGAAACCCCCAGAAAAAAACTTTTTTTTTTCTTTTTGTAGAACAGTGTTATATGACACCATTCATCTTGTAGTTGCATCTCCAAATTCATCTCCACTGCCCAAACACAATTTTTGATAAACTTCATTTTCCAATAATTGACAGTGTTTTGTGGTATTGGGTGCAACGTATAGGTTTTATGCAGCTTTCCACGATACCCCATCGTGTGCACTCTTCTTCATCTCTACATAAGAACGGCCACTACAGCCATTTGAGTCTGCTTACTGTATTCCACTCTTGGTCTCCCCCTCCGATTTTTAGCCCACATACTTCCATCAAATGCTAAATTGACGATTCCGTGATGTCTCAGACGGCGTCCCGCCAATAGATCCATTCTTCTATCCCCAATTTTGTTCAGTAACGTAAAGTTCTTGTTTTGTTTAAGTCACAGTTGGGGGTTAATGTAAAATAGCTGGAAAATATGGAATACTGTGCTAATATGCAGATAATATAAATTTTATCATGTTTTTAAGGGGACATCTTAAATAATTAGTAGCAATTGTTGCCAAGATCGCTATTTTATTGTCTGGATGACTAGTTTTGGTAATACACAATTACCATCATCGGATCATCTGTTTCAGACACAACGTTTTTGACAATTAGTGAAAGCACTTGTATTTTCCAATCAAGGGCGACCACAAAAAGATCGTCATAGGCTACCACATTAATGCAATTAGTGGTGCTTCTATGCATATATTCCAACTCGACATCACAACCATAACTGAAAACGTTGTCAAAAATGTTGTCTTGCTAAATTTCGAGCTTCTGTGTAGGATCGCCAATCCTGGGGATTTTGTGTTCGTTTAAATTTGGTATGCGTTTTCCTTTGCTTTTGGATCAATGTCCTGAACTGTTTTGTGTACCAAGGGGGATCGCCTCCTTCTTTTATTAAGTTATTTGATATAAAACTGTCAATTGCTGTCGACACCACTTCTTTGATTTTGAGCCACATCTGGTCTACACCTACGTTTAGTGTTAGAAACGAGTGGAAGCTGTCTTTCAAGAGCAATGTACTTTATTTCTATATGCTTTCCTGAATAATTGTACTTTTCGTTTCTTTGTACTTTATTCAATTTCGCTACGACAGCTCTGTGTTCACTAATACCTGTATCCGTTTTGATGCTCGTTATGAGCTGAGGATTATTTGTTACTCACAAATCAAGTATGTTTTCACATCCATTTACAATTCTAGTTGGCTCATGAACTAATTGTTCGAAGTAATTATCAGAGAATGCGTTGAGTACAATTTCGCACGATGTTTTATGCGTTCCTCCTGATTTGAAAATATAATTTCGCCAACAGATTGAGGGTAAATTAAAGTCACCGCCTACTATTATCGTGTGAGTCGGGTACGTTTTTGTAATTAGACTCAGGTTTTCTTTGAACCTTTCTGCTATTGTATTTTACCACACACATTTCTCTCAAATGCTAAATTCACGATTCCTTGGTGTCTAAGAATCTGTCTTACAATCGATCCCTCCTTTTAGTCAAGATATGCCAGAAGTTCCTTTTCTCCCCAATTCTGTCCAATACCTCTTTATTAGTTACGCGATCCACTTACCTAATCTTCAGCATTCTTCTGTAACACCACATTTCAAAAGCCTCTATCCTCTTGCTGTCCGCACTGTTTCTCGTCAATGTTTCACTCCCATACAAGGGAGCACCCCACACAAATACCTTCACAATAGACTTTCTTACACTTAAATTAATATTCGATGTTTGCAAATATCCCTTTTGCCATTCTGCTTTTTAAATTCTCTGTACTGCGACCATCTTTTGTTATTTTACTGCTTAAGTAACAAAGCTAATCTACCTCCTTTATTGTTTCGATTCCTAATCTAATTCTTTCAGCATCGCAGGATTTTCTTACACTGCACTCCATTACCCTCGTTTTGCTCTTTTTGATATTCATTTCATATGCATCTTTCAACACACGGTACATTCCGTTCAGCTGCTCTTCCCGCCCCTTTGCTGTCTCTGAAAGAATTACAATGTCATCGGCGAAACACAATGTTTTTATTTGTTCACCCTGATCCGCGGCGGATTAGCCGTGCGCACTGGAGCGCCGCGCTGTGGTGCCCGCGGCCGTTCGGTGGTTCGAGTCCCCCCTCGGGCATGGGTGTATGTGTTTGTCCTTCGGTTAGTTTACCTTAGTTTAAGTAGTTTGTAAGCTGAGGACTGATGACCTCGTAGTTAAGTCCGTTATATTCACAAACATTTGAATATTTGAATTTTCTTCACCCTGAACTTCAATTTCTTCTCCAAATTTCCCCTTGCTTTCCTTTATAGCTTGCTCAGTGTAAAAAATGAATAACATTGGAGAAATGCTACAACCCTGTCTGACTCCCTTCCCAACCTGGGCGTCCCTTTTCATGCTGTCTGGTTTTTGTACAAGTTGTAGATAGCCCGCCGTTCCCTATATTTTACTACTGCTGGTTTCAGAATTTGTATTTCAATCAACATTGTCAAAAGCTTTTTCCAAATCTACAAAAGATAGTAATGTAGGTTTGGCTTTCCTTAGCCTGTCTTCTAAGATAAGCCGCGCCGGCCGCAGTGGCCGAGCGGCCTGCGGCGCGCCAGTCACGGTCTTCACGGCCGCTACGGTCGGGGGTTCGAATCCCCCCTCCGGCATGGATGTTAGTGCCGTTTTTAGTATAAGCTAGTTCGTAAGTAGTTTGTTAGTTTAGGGACTGAGGACCTTGTAGTTCCATTAGTTCTACAAACATTTGAACATTTTTGAAGATAAGCCGTAAAGTGAGGATTGCCTCCCGTGTTTCTACATTTCTCCTGAATCCAAATCGATCTTCCCCGAGGTCAGCTTCTACCAGCTTTTCAATCCTTCTGTAAGTAATTCGTGTTAAAATTTTGCAACCATTAATGTGATGGTTCTGTAATTTTCACAACTGTCTGCGCCTGCTTTCTTTGCAATGGGGATTATTACGTTTTTCATAGTCTGAGGGTATTTCCCCTGTCTCATACATCTTACGCACCAGGTGAAATAGTTTTGTCATGGTTGGTTCTCTCCTTAGCATAAGTTAGTTTGCTCTGAGTTGCTTGTAAGTCTGGAAACCGGTGACCTGAGCAGTTTGGTCCCTTAGCTTTACAACTGCTGAACATTTTCTCGTTCTGGAAAATGTCTCCCACAATGAAATGCGCTTTTTCCTCGAACCACTGATGTAAATTACGAGTGGTGTTTATGCCGTCACGAGTCGAAACGGCTTCACCAGTCAAGAATCAGAATGGGATTACTTAGCGATTCTCTCTTTCCATCCCCTGCATGAATGTGTATAATGAACAGTAAATGATATGGATGGATCCCGTGCATACGTGACATACGCCACTGTGCTGTAGAGGGAACACCGATACGTGAAGAAATCATAGGAGTGTCTGTTGAAGTACTAAGTCGAACCGACTGAATAATGTAATCCGCTTCACCCAAGGTCTGTTCATTTAGACGTTCAGATGCAATATAACAGATGGACAGCCGCGGTGGAGTGACCGAGCGCTCTACGCCGCCTTGCTGTGGAGCGCGCGATTGCTCTCCGTCAGATGTTCGAGCCCTCCTTCGGGAATGGGCGTGTGTGTCGTCATTAGCATAAGCTAGTTTCAGTAGTTTCTGAGATTAGGGACTGATAACTGCAGCAGTGAAGTTCCTTAGATTTACGAACATTTGAACATTTTTACTGATACACACTGTATAGTCAGCCTATGTAAATAAACGCGGCTTGTTTAGACGGTTGGCCAACAAATCACGATAGAAACTTCAATGTAAACTAAAGCAGAATGATTTCACGACTTGACCAGCAACATTCTACTGCTGTCATTCGATAAATACGCCCGTAGAAGCCGGTAGCAACCGGCGTATCAAAACGCAAAACGAAAATGTATTGAACTCAATATGTCTCTATACTAAATAAAAATGGGACACATGTTATGCGGAATTTTTATTGCAATTCGTCTATATTACCACTAATAAAATTATATTCCTCCTATAACACCCACATATATTATGGAACACCAAAAGCCTCCAGATAACAATAGAATGGACGACTGACTGTAATAGAAAACAAGCGCGAAGAATAATATCCAGGTTGCACAGTATAAAGTATTGGACAGAAATGCAAACTGCAGACGCTCTCTTACATGGTGCCGTTCAGAGAAGAAAGATGCAGCGTTTGGTATCCTACATCCATTAATGGAAAAAGAATTGGATATCCATAGAAGCAATCTCATGCATCACTGAAGGTTGGTTAGTTTTTCGAAGATAGTATTTCGTTGGAACGTCATCAAATACTGTATGTTCGAGTTTCAGGGTACCAGCTATCTGAATATTTTCACAAGCCTCTGGTAGTCCAAGGCCTTCATTTAAAAGAGAAGGGACAAATGAGTGTCCCATAAGCATCAGAAGCGCTGCACCAAGCCGTACAAGATTTACTTCATGGGCGGTGCTGCCCTAACAGTATGCGGATCCAGGATATTGACCCATGTATATGTGGTACGGATCCCACACATGTGCAATACTAAAGTATTGGCCGAAAGAGGGCTTTTCTGCTACTTTCTTTGTTGAAGGACTACACTTCCTGATGATTCTTCCAATTTAATCTCAGTTTGGCATCTGTCTTACCCACAATTTTATATGGTCCACTTAATATCTACTTCCAGGTATGTTATGGAAGTAACTTCTCCAGATATCGTTCTGCAAGATGAAGGATGGTCTGTATATTGTTAGTACGTTACTTTTGTTTATGTTGAGACTACAGATACCACACCCTGCAGCAAGCGCCAATACTCTGTAGGTCCCCTTGCATTTCGTTACAATTTCCCTGCTTTGCGAATTTCTATTCTACAGCATCACCCATCAAAAGCCTCATGGAACTTCCGATGTCACCTACAAGGTAATTTATATATAGGGCGACTGTTTCACCCCAGATATCTTTCAAACTACAAGAAATATTGAAAAACAACTTTCACGGTCATGAACGGCTTATGAAAGTAGGTACTATAAGACGGTCCAAAACGTAAAGAAATATTATTTTCAACACAAACTTATGTTCTTTTAAATGTATACTCCATATTACTTCTGAAACAATCAATAGCATGAAAAATCACAAAAATAATGGCGATAATTGCACCGCGATGCGTCAATTACATTCAGAGAAACTGCGAAGCGAAGTTGACGTTTGAAACACATGAAGCGCACAGCGAGACTCAAACGAGACTCCCGGTTGGGTCCCGGACACGTGCTAGCACCGCACCTCATGTGTTTCAAACGTCAACTTCGCTTCGCAGTTTCTCTGAATGTAATTGACGCATCGCGATGCAATTAACGCTATTCTTTTTGTGATTTTTCATGCTACTGATTGCTTAAGAAATAATTTGGGGTATCCATTAAAAAAAGTTTTAGACTGTCTCATAGTACCTACTTTCATAAGCCCCTTACCGTACGTTCATGAACCTGAAAGTCGTTTTTCAATATCTCTTGTAGTTTCAGAGATATCTGGAGTGAAAAAGTTTAGTGGGAAACTGTGTATATTGTGAAAAGCTACTGTTCTACAACAGACCCTAGGGGCACGCCAGGAATCACTTTGACGTCTGAAGATCTCTCCGCATAGAGAATGACACGATGCGTTCTGTTAGCTAGAAATTCTTGAATCCAGTCACACTGAAGATCTGATATTACGCTCATTCGGATGTTTTTCGTCAGGTGAGAATGAGAAGCCCTATCGAACGCTTTGCGAAAGTCAGGAAACCCGGCATCTACCTGGGTATGTACATTTTAAAATTTATATCTAGTACCAATTGTTGCCAAGATCTCTGTTTTATTGTCTGCAGGACTAGTTTCGGTAATACACAGTTACCATAATCGAATCATCTGTTTAATGTGAGATGCCTACAATACTTATCACAACGAAACTCTTTCTCGAAATTTGACTAAGAAACCAAAGAGATTCTGGTCATTTGTTAAATATACTAGCGGCAAAACTCTAACAATACCCTCACTACGTGATAGTAATGGCGATCCTGCCGATGACAGCGCTACTAAAGCAGAGTTACTAAACATAGCTTTTAGAAACTCATTCACCAAAGAAGAGGAAACTAATATTCCAGATTTCGAATTACGAGCAGAGGCCGTAATGAGTAACGTAGATATCATCGGAGTAGTGTAGCGACTAAAATCACTTAACAAGGATTGTACACCCATTAGATTTCTATCTGATTCTGCCGAAGCTATAGCTCCTTACTTTACAGCCATATACAACCGCTCTCTCATAGAAGGATGTGTACCAAAAGATTTGAAAGTTGCACAGGTCACACCTATATTCAAGATAGGCAATAGGAGTAACCCACTAAACTACAGGCCTATTTCATTGATGTCAATTTGCAGCAGGATTTTGGAACATATCCTGTGAATTATCTCGAACAGAACGATCTATTGACCCAAGGGCAACACGGATTTAGAAAGTATCATTCATGCGAAACACAACTATCTCTTTATCCACACGAAGTGATGGATGCTATCGACAAGGGTTCACAAATCGATTCCATATTTCTTGATATCCAGAAGGGTTTGACACCGTACCTCACAAACGACTTTTAATCAAATTGCATGGTTTTGGTATGTCGCCCCAAATATTCGATTGGATAGGGGATTTCCTCTCAGACACAATACACGATGGTAAGGCATCGACTAAAACAGAGATAATACCGGGCGTTCCACAGGGTAGTGTTATTGGTCCTCTGTTGTTCCTTATTCACATAACCGATTTAAGTTGTTTGCAGATGACGCCGTCATTTACCGTCTAGTAAAATCAACTGAAGATCAAAACCAACTGCAGAATAAGATATGAGTATGGTGTAAAAAATGGCAATTGACTCTAACTAATGAGAAGAGTGAAGTCGTCCACATGAGTACGAAAAGAAATCCGTTAAACTTTGTTTACAAGATAAATCGATCAAAAGTGAAGGACGTAAACTCCACAAAATACCTAGGAATTACTATTACTTCAGACTTAAACTGGAAATAACACATAGATAACGTCGTGGGAAAGGCGAGCCAGAGACTGCGTTCTATTGGCCTTAAAACATGCAACAGAACTACAAAAGAAACTGCATACACTGCGCTTGTCCGTACATTTTTGGAAGTATTGCTGCCCAATGTGGGATCCTTATCAGGTGGGTTTGACGGAGGACCTCTGAAGAGTCGAAAGAAGGGCAGCTCGTTTCGTATTGTCACGATACAGGGGAGACAGCCTTACAGAAATGATACAGGACCTGGGATGGGAATTATTACAACGCTTATCGCTGCGGCGTGGGCTACTTACGAAACTCAAATCGCCAACTTTCTCTTCCGAATGCGAAAATATATTGTTGACTTCCACTTGCATAGGTAGAAATGATCATCAGACTAAAATACGAGAAATCAGAGCTCGAACGGAGATATTCAGGTGTTCTTTCTTCCCGCTCGCTATTCGAGAATGGAATGGGGAGATAGTATAATGGTGGTTCGGTGAACCCACTGCCAGGCACCTAAATGTGATTTGCAGAGTATCCCATGTAGATGTATATGTAGATTCAAATGGATGTAGGGTGCCGTTGTTTTGAGGAGATGAAGAGGCTTGCTCAGGATAGAGTAGGGTGGAGAGCTGCATCAAACCACTCTCCGGACCAAAGACGACAGCAACATGCTAAGGACATCACAAATATCCATGCCAGACGTAATCCGCGAAAGCTGCAGACAACACAGCCCGAAACCGTTCCCTGGTGGCTTTGAAGGACGCTCACCTGTAAACGTGTGACGTAGTCTGGGTTGGTTCTGTTATCGCATGGTCTCACACGAGCCCGTGATCTACACTTTTTTGAATATGATTTTCTCGCATTCTAAGAAGAAAATCATTTGGCTACGAGAATGTGTATACTTCCACCCTGATGTTATCAGCATTCCGTGAAAGATGGGTCGGTTTAGTTATGGATAGGTCTAAACTCGAGAGCCTATCTGATCGTTCAGATTACGAATTGAACAGCACTCAAAGAATAAAGCGAAAACGACCTTAGAAGAGCTATGAATGATGTTATCAAAATAAATAAATAAATAAAATAAAATAAAATGGACTGAAGTTTGTAGGAATTTTTTTTTAAAATCTTCTTTGAACGTACTTTTTCTTTAAATTACATACTACCAGCTGTAGTTCCGTACTCAGTAAAAATTGGACTCTTGTATATATGACATTTTATTGCTATTAGTCTTTACTACCAGCTATTCCTCCCGTGTCAGACACAGAACGTTGTAACTGACGGCAAGTCATCAAGTAGAACAGAAATATCTGGTGTTCCACAGGGAAGTGTTATTGGTTATTTTTATAAACGATATACGAGACAATCTGAGTAGCTCTCTTAGACTGTTCGCGGATGATGCTGTCATTTGTCGGTTAGTGAAGTCAACAGAACATCAAAAGTAACTGCAAAATGATTCAGATATCTGCATGGTGCAAAAACTGGAAATTGACTCAATGGAAAGTGTTAGGTCAGCCACATGACCACTAAAAGAAATCCGTTAAATTTCAGTTACACGATAAATCGGTCAAAACTACAGGCCGTCAACTGTACTAAATACGCAGGAGTAACAATTACGAACAACTTAAATCGAAGAGAATACTTAGAAAATATTGTAAGGAAGCCGGACCAAAGACTCCGTTTCATTGGCAGGATACTTAACAGATGCAACAGTTCTACTAAAAAAAAAACAGCCTACACTACACTTGTGCGTCCTACTTTGAAGAATTGCTGCGCATTGTGGTATCCACACCAGGTGGCACTGACGGATGATTTAGAGAAAATGCAGAGAAGGGCAGCTCTTTTCGTATCATCGCGATATAGCAACAATTGAATGAGCGTATGGCTTTCTTGGCCGGGCGAACCCTTGCGGGATTGTTCGGCCGCCTTCGTGTAAGTCTTTTCAGTTGCCGCATGGGCGACTTACGTGCCAATGATGATGATGATGATTAGGACAACACACAACACCCAGTCCCCTGCCGAGAATCGAACCCGGGCCTCCTGCGTGGTAGTCAACGACGCTACCGCTGAGCTACGGAGATGGACGCGATACAGTAGAGAGAGTGTCAGAGAAATGATGCACGACTTGGGGTGGAAATCATTAAAAGAAAGACGCTATTTGTTGCGGCGACATTGCGAAATTTCTTTCACTAGCTTTCTCTTTAGAATGCGAACATATGTAGCCTATTTTTAGCACCCACCCACATAGAGAGACATCATCATCATAACAAAATAAGAAAAATCAGACCGAAAACAGAAAGAGTTGGGTGTTTCTTTTTCCCGCGAGCTATTAGAGAACGGAACAATAGAGGAATACCACAAAAGTGGTTAGATCAACCCTCTGCCATTCACTTCATTGTGACTTGCAGATAACCCACGTAGATGTAGACACCTTTTATCTCCTAGGTATGTTGTCAACATTTCACTTTGTTCGAATATTATGAACTACCTCGAAGAGAACGACCTATTAACCAATAGTCAATACGGATTCAGAAAGTATCGCACTTGCGAAACACAGCTTGCCCTTTATTCACATGAGGTGTTAAGTGCCATCGACAAGGGATCTCAAATCGATTCCCTATTTCTGGATTTCCGGAAGGCTTTTGATACTGTACCCCACAAGCGGCTTCTAATGAAATTGCGTGCTTATGGAATATCTTCCCAATTGTGCGATTGGATTCACATTTCCTATCAGAAAGAACACAGTTCGTTGTAATTGACGGTAAGTCATCGAGTAAAACAGAAGTGATATCTGGCGTTCCACAGGAAAGCGTTATAGGTCCCCTACTCTTCCTCGTGTTTATAAACGATTTAGGAGACAATCTGAATAGCTCCCTTAGACTGTTCGCGGATGATGCTGTCGTTTATCGGTTAGTGAAGTCAACAGAGGATCAAAAGCAACTGCAAAGCGATTTAGACAAAATTTCTACTTGGTGCGAAAATTGGCAATTGACACTAAATAAAGAAAAGTGTGAAGTAATACTCATGACCACTAAAAGAAATCCACTGAACTTCAATTACGCGATAAATCAGTCAAACCTTAAGGTCGTAAATTCTACGAAATACCTAGGAGTTACAATTACGAACAACTTTGACTGGAGAGAACACATATAAAATATTGTGGGGTAGGCGAACCAAAGGTTACGTTTCATCGGCAGAACGCTTCGAAAATGCACCAGCTCCACCAAAGAGACTGCCTACATCACACTTGTGCGTCCTCTCCTGGAGTACTGTTGTCCCTTGTGGGACCGTCACCAGGTGGGACTGACGGAAGATATTGAGAAGGTTCAGAGAAGGGCAGCTCGTTTTGTTTTATCACGTTACGGAGGGGAAAGCGTCACGGAAATGTTGCACGAATTGGGGTGGAAATCATTAAAAGAAAGACGTTATTCATTGCGGCGTGATCTGTTTGCGAAGTTTCAATCACCGATTTTTAGTTATGAATGTGAAAATATTTTGCTAGCACCCACCTACTTAGGGAGACATGACCATCCCAATAAAATAAGAGAAATCAGATCGAAAACGGAACGATTTAAGTGTTCTTTCTTCCCGCGCGCTATTAGAGAATGGAACGGTAGAGAAAAGTTATGAAAGTGGTTAATGAACCCTCTGCCAAGCACTTAAATGTGATTTGGAGAGTATCTATGTAGATATAGATGTAGATGCTTGTCCATTCGGTGTTAAGTGCAAGAGTATTGCAGTCAAGGTATTTTAAGTATTCTGCGGTAAATTCGTATATCAAAGGCCTCCAAAATCAAGCTCTAGAAACTTGTAAAGAGTCTAGAAAAATTCTTTAGAAAGAACGTTGCTCGTATACGGCACGGGAGGAAACAGAAAGCCTGGCGGAAACTTTAGGAACAAGTGCGCCGACGCGCTTGGCTTGCGTTTAACAAAACGCGACCGGGCCGATTGGGCTGTCTGGAGCGGCGGTGCGCATGCGCGGTAGCGACCCTGGAGCAGGCAGCAGGCAACCAGCTGCCATGAATTACACAGGCGGCTGAGCCCGCGCCGCCTCGTGCGCACAACGCACTCTGCCCTTTCCAAGACGAGCCAATCGCGTCATTAATATTACTTTGCCGCGAACGGCGCAGCGAATGACGTCACAAAAAATGCAACGGCAATATTCCCGTCGTATTTTCAAGTGGAAAAAGCTGTAGCTTTGTATCGTATCCATTTCTTCGCGAACCTGTTTAGAACAGGTTTCCAAAACCACACAGGGCGCTATGTGGAAATATTTTGATATGTGGTACCTTGATTTGATTTTTCCTGGGAAGCCAAAACAGTCTTGGTCTAACGCGCCACTGCCCGCATCGAAACTAAGTTTATTGTGCGGTATTGCTCCCTGTTTATCTAGTAGAGCCAACCAATGTCCTTGAGCAGAGCAAGGAGTCCCTTTACCAGTTCTTTATTAGACACAATTTCTTCGGGTCTAGTTGTCCCAAATGTTCTGTGGCTTTTACTCTCCAATGCAATGCATTCCAAGATTAGATGTGATGCAGTTTCATCACCGTCATCAGACATCCTACATTTAGGGTCCTCTTCCGTTATTCCCTAGAGTGATGACGCCCTCTAGTCTTGGCTGCACCCCATATACCCCAGCCCCAACACCTTGGTCTGATTTTGACCCGTCAGTGAACCAGACACTATCCCCCGTATGGTGTCGAACTATTGTCTCCCACTGCTCCCTGCTTCCAATTGTTATATTGAAAGGCTTGTTGAAGCAGTATGGGGTTATAATATAGTCGGCTGGCATTTCCCCAACCTTTCCTATATTTAACTCACTCACTATTTTAGTGTGTGATTCTGGATATCCCAAAGAGTTCCAGTTGTTGCCAGATTTGAGTCTGTATGCACCAGCCGCTGCCTCCATCTTGACCCAAAGGTGTAATGGGGGCATGCGTCGACCTCACAACGCTCTTCCGTAGATGGCGATATTGTGCACGTTGTATCCAGTTGTCACGGACTCCTAGCTCACAAAGGTCTTTCTTTAGCTAATCAACCCTTCGTTTTCTGGGCCTTCCGATTGGATGGATACCATCAGGTCTTCCCGTAATTACGGCCTTAGCTCGAAAGGTTTCTCGTTGTAAGGTTCCTATGATCCCAACATAGTCGGTTTACTGTAATATTTAGTTTCGTGAACTGGCCGATGATTTATATTGTAAGTGGCGCAGTAATCTTTGGAATTTCGATTGTAGAGTAAGCGCTCTGGCTGCGAAAGGGCAGTCAGTTGCGAGCAGTGTCGGAAGTTTGTAATATCCAGAGTCGCCTGTTGGGTGAGGCAGCGCGGGGACGCTGTTGGAGGTGGCAGTCGTTAAGTATGTGTTGTAGCAGGCCATTATTGTAACGCATGATGTTAATTTAATTTTATGTAATTTTCTTTTACTTCATATATTTTTTAGGAATACATACTTTCTAATATTCAATTTGCGTTCTGCGTCCTCATTTCGTGGTTAGTTTCCCCTTCCTTTCATTTTCTTTACTTATGATTATTGTTGAACTTAATTGCTAACCACCTATCATTTCTGAAAATTTTTAATACTGAAATACTGCATGACCCGAGCTGTTTGCTGTTTTCTGTTTCCAGTTTTGTAATAAGAAGATACGAGGTAAGTCAAATTTTATTTATCTGTGTCACAGTCAGATTGTTTCCCCCTTTCATTATTCAATTTAATCAGTTTTGTTGTACCCTTTGGGAGTACTTTAGACAGAGCCTTGAATTTTAATCTTTGTGATTTCCCCTATTTCCCGGGTGTCTCCATTGCGCATATTAATATTTTCTAGGGCTCTCCTCGGTGGTCGTAGTCACCACGTTGTTCCGTTTTTAAAAGTTCAGTTTTGCACGTACGTAGTGCTGATCAATTTCCAATAAACTTAATATACATGCGGCATACATCGCACTTTACCAATAAACATTACTTGTTGTTGTGGTCTTCAGTCCGGAGACTGGTTTGATGCAGCTCTCCACAATACCCTATCCTGAGCAAGTCTCTTCATCTCCACATAAGAACGGCAACCTACATCTGTCTGAATTTGCTTACTGTATCCATCTCTTGGTCTTCCTCTGCGATTTTTACCCCACACACTTCCATCCATTGCTAAGTTCACAATTCCTTCATGTCTAAGAATGTGTCCTACCAATCTATCCCTTCTTTTAGTCAAGGTATGCCAGAAATTTCTTTTCTCTCCAATTCTGTTCATTACCTCCTCATTAGTTACGCGATCCACCCACCTAATCTTCAGCATTCTTCTGTAGCACCATATTTCAAAAGCCTCAATCCTCTTCCTGTCCGCACTGTTTATCGTCCATGTCTCACTCCCATACAAGGCAACACTCCATACAAATGCCTTCAGAAAAGACTTCCTTAGGCTTAAATCAATATTCGATGTTAACAAATTTCTCTTTTTCAAGAACGCTTTTCTACCCATTGCCATTCTGCATTTTATATCCTCTGTACTGCGACCATCATTTGATATTTTACTGCCCTAGTAACAGAACTCATCTACCTCCTTTATTGCTTCATTACCCAATCTAATTCCTTCAGCATCACCTGATTTTCTTACACTGCACTCCATTACTCTAGTTTTGCTCTTGTTAATGTTCATCTTATATGCACCTTTCAGCACACTGTCCATTCCGTTCAATTGCTCTTCCAGGTCCCTTGCTGTATCTGACACAACTGCTATGTCGTCGGGAAAACGCAATGTTTTTTAATTCTTCACCCTGAACTTTAATTCCTTCTCCAAATTTCTCCTTGCTTTCCTTTATAGCTTGCTCAATGTACAAATTGAATAACATTGGAGAAAGGCTACAACCCTGTCTTACTCCCTTTCCAACCACTGCACCCCTTTCGTGCCCTTCAACTCTGATTACCGCTGTCTGGTTTTTGTGCAAGTTATAAATAACCTTACGTTCCCTATATTTTACTCCTGCTTGCTTCAGAACTTGAAAGAGTTTATTCCAATCAACATTGTCAAAAGCCTTCTCCAAATATACAAAAGCTAGAAATGTAGGTTTGCATTTTCTTAATCTATCTTCTAGGATAAGCCGTAACGTGAGTATTGCCTCCCGTGTTCCTACATTTCTCCTGAACCCCAACTGATCTTCCCCGAGGTCGGCTTCTACCACCTTTTCCAACATTACTTATTTATTTAAATTGTTCGGGATACCTTCCACTTGGCGACCCTTGCCACGATCGATAGTTATGTTTTTAATTACAAAACTGGAAACAGGAGCAGCAAGCAGCTCGCGTCATGCAGTATTTCAGTATTAAAAATTTTCAGAAATTATAGGTGGGTAGCAATTAAGTTCAACAATAATCATAAGTAAAGAAAATGAAAGGAAGGGGAAACTAACTAGCACATGAGGACGCAGAACGCAAATTGAATATTAGAAAGTATGTATTCTTATAAAAAATTACATAGAAAAATATTACATAAAATTAAATTAACATCATGCATTAAAATAATGGCGTGCTGTAGCATATACTTAACAACTTCTCTAACAGCGTCGTCGCGCTACCTCCCTCCCAACACAGCTCGCAACTGACTAGCAACTGACTGCTCTCTGTCGCAGCCAGAGCGCTTACTCTACAATCGAACTTCCAAAATTTTCTGCGCCACTTACAATATACATCTCTGGGCAGTTCACAAAACTAAATATCACCATAGGGACCTTACATCATCTCCTAGCAATGTGGCCTGTCAAGCTTATTCTGCGCGCTTTCAGGTTTTGAACGATGTTCGGTTGCCTCATTCTGTCCCACAAAACAATACTGACACTATCACGGCATTATATGCTTCAAGTTTGGTTTTAATCGACAGATTCTTGGATGACATTATTTGCTTTAGACTGAAGTAAGTTTTAGACCCACTAACAATACGTTGGTTAATTTCCTGTTGAACCATGTGCATAGGTATTCAAAATTTTCCACTTTGCCGAATTTCCATGTCCCTACCTGTAATGGGATATCATTAGCGGGTTCTCTGGTCACCTCCATTACTTCAGTCCTTTCTGCATTGATCCGTAGCCCGATTTTATTTTCATTTTGCGCTAGGTTCTGCCATCTCTGCCTTTGATTCTGCTAGAGCAGCGATGTCGTCTGCATCACCCAGTAAATCAGTCCTACCATTTAGCTCCACCCCTTTGTTTTCTCTTTTCATTTCTCGGATTACTTTCTCTACGACCACATTACGTAGCAGTGGTGAAATAACATCACCTTGTCGCACACCCGTTCTGATATAGAATTCCTTGGACAGCTTCCCCTGGTATTTGACTTTGGCTTTTGTCTCCGCTGAGCACACCTTGAACTGTTTTGAAAAATAGCTTACGTTTTTCAAGTATTATTAAAGATACAACTTAATAAGGTGCACTTAGGAGAGAAATATAGGTCTCTGTAGTTGTTACAGTTATTGTTACTGTTCTTTTTATGCAGTGGGATAATGACAGCTAAATTGCAGTCTTTTGAGATTTCCTCTTTTCCCTATATTTCTTTTATGAGATCGTGTAGCTCTTTCTGGAGTGTTGCTCCCGCTGCCTCCAACATCTCTGCCGTTATCCTATCTTCTCCTGGTGCCTTATTATTCTTTAGTTTCCTCACTGTTCTTTCTACATCTTGTTGAGATGAATGTTTGCGCCTTCTCCTTCATCTTCGGTTTTAGTATCATGTGGAAAGACACTCTCTGGATCTTCAGCATTTAATAACTGTTCAAAATACACTCTCCACCCACTCAGAATATTTTACTTGTCTGTTAGCATGTTTCCAATCTGAGGTACTGAATTTCCAACCTGAGGTATTGAATTAAAATTTGTGTCACAGTCGGGAATCGAACCTGGAATCTCCTCCTTAGTAGGTATTCGCCTATATCCCTTAAGCGAGGCAGGGCATTATCGATAACGTCAATGCACGGAATATCCAAATCATATCTGCCTCCACAACACAAACTTCAATTTTATCTCGATGTTCCTCACGAGGTCCCAGGTTCGAATCCCGGCTGTGGTACACATTTTCATTCAATGTAGGCCTTCTGTTCAATTTCTTTGATGTATTCAGAACACATACAAACGGTGCTGGCTATGATGAGGTGCCCGCGGATGCACATTGAGGGACTTGTCAACAGGCGCGCCCTATCGCGCAAAGCACTGCAGTGAAGCGGTGGTACACGTTGCGACCCAGCTCACAGGGTCAGTGTCAGAACTCGTGTCGTTGCAACATGGAACGCAAAATACAGCATACTGACAAAAAATGGGACATAATTTCAAGCCGCAGTGGAATGGCCGAGCTCTCTACATCCACATCTACAAACATACTCCGCAATTCACGGTAAGGTGCGTGGCGGAGGGTACACTGTACCACTACTAGGCATTTCCTTTCCTATTCCATTCCGAAATTGAACGAGGAAAAAAGAGAATGCCTATATGCCTCCGCACGAGCCCTAATTTCTCTTATCTTGTCTTTGTGATCTTTACGCGAAATGTAAGTAGGCGGCAGCAAGATCGTACTACACTCAGCTTCAAATTCCGGCCCTCTAAATTTACTTAACAGAAATTCACGAAAAGAACGTCGTCTTTCTTCCAGCGATCCCAAATTGAGTTGCCGGAGCATTTCCGTGACACTCGCGCATTGGTCGAACCTACCGGTAACAAATCTTGCTGCTCGCTTCTGAACCGCCTCTATGTCCTCCTTCAAACCGATCTGCTGCGGGTCCCAAACACTTGAGCAATACTCAAGGCGTGGTCGTACTAGCGTTTTATACGCGGTCTCCTTTACAGGTGAAGTACATCTTCCCAAAATTCTCCCAATAAACCGAAGTCGGCTGTCCGCCTTACTCACAACTGTCCTTACATGCTCGTTCCATTTCATATCGCTCTGCAATGTTACGCCTAGATATTTGAACGACGGGACAGCATCAAGAAGCTCACTACTAATGCTGTAGTCGAACATTATGGGACTTTTTCCTACTCATGCACATCACCTAAAATTTTTTACATTGATAGCTAGCTGCCATTCTTCGCACCAACTAGAAATTTTGTCTAAGTCATCTTGTATGCTATTACAGTCAGTTACAGACGACACCCTCCCATACACCACACCATCATCAGCGAACAGCCGCAAATTACAACTTACTCTGTCCATCAAATCATTTATATAGATAGAAAATAATAGCGGTCCTAGCACACTCCCCTGGGAAGCGCCTGACGATACACTCGTCTCTGATGAACACTCGCCGTCGAGAACAACGTACTGCGTTCTATTACTTAGGAAGTCTTCCAGCCAGTCACAAATCTGTTAACCTATTCCATAAGCTCGTATCTTCGTTAGCAGTCTGCAGTGTGGCACCGCGTCGAATGCCTTTTTGAAGTCGAGAAAAACACAATCCGCCTGTTGCCCTTCATCCATGGCTCGCAAGATGTCATGTGAGAAAAGGGCAAGCTGAGTTTCACATGAACGAGTTTCCTAAACCCGTGCTGATTCATGGAAAGAAGCTTTTCCGTTTCAAGGAAATTTAGTATATTCGAACTGAGTATATGCTCTAAAATTCTACATGAAACTGATGTCAACGATATTGGCCTGTAATTGTGTGGGTCAGTTCTCTTTTGTTTCTTATAAACGGGAGTCACCTGCGCTTTTTTTCCAATCACTAGGAACTTTGCGCTGAATTAAAGATTCGCGATAAATGCAAGCTAAGTAGGGGTGCCTTGCTGTGGAGAATGCGATTGCTTCCCATCGAAGGTTCGACTACCCCTCGGGCGTAGGTGTGTGTGTGTTGTCCTTAGGTTAAAATAGTTTGTAAGCCTAGGGACCGACAACCACAGTAGTTAAGTACCGTAGATTTACAAACTGCCGCGGTCGAGTGCCCAAGCGCACTGAGACGCTATGCTCCAGTGCGCTAGACCGCTCCCCGTCGGGAATTCGAATCCTCCCTCGGGCATGGATGTCTGTGCTGTCTTAAGCATTAGTTTATAAGTGCCTGTGCATCATGTGATAGTGTTTACATTGGACAAACAGGGCGTGATTTTTCAATCAGATTTAAAGAACATTGTAATAAAAATAATACAGCTATTGGTGTCACCTCAACGACAAAACACATCATCTAGATACGATTGAAAAATCCTTAAAAATTCTTCATGTAGAGCTGAAAGGTTTAGACCTAGACATTCTGGAAGATATTGAAATTTACAAATGCTGTAAGGAAAACCTAGATGGAATTTTGAACGAACAAATCCGTTCTCACAGGAAATGGTTCTTTGACATTTTTCGGGATTTATTATGAACAGTGCCCAGCCCGCTTGTTCCCTATATTTATGATGAATGCTACTGCTTTTACAAATGTAATTACACCTCCTTATCTGATGTAAAGTGCCTTATGTTAATTTTACGACTATTTGTTCTATCTATGGCTACAGCCAACTGTCATAAGGAATGCTAGTCATATTTTAAAACACCTTTGACAATGTTCTGGATTTGTTGAGCTGTCTATCTCATTTTAAATTTAATATTATTCTGTCACCTTTTTATTAATTTTTTTATTAATTTTATTTTATGTTGTTTTATCTTTGACTACATGGTGCTTATATAGCTTATCATGTTTTACAACAAAAAGGTTTAACAGCTGACAAGTCAATGATAATTTTGTTTTTTAAAAGCATATGTATAATTTTTCTTTTAAAAATTTTTACATTTTATACTTTGTACAACAATTGAACAGCTGACCTATGTAATTAATACGCATACCTTATGTGATATGGCACCACTTTACACATTGTAATGCCACCTGGTGGCAAAAAATGTCTACCTGGACAGTATCATGTGTGTTAAAACTTGTAGTCTGCTTTTGTATGTATATTGAAGAACAGCTTCCATCTGTTCACGTGTGCACATGGCACGGAAGAGGTATAACATGACGTACATCATAATTTTCAATATGAATTGTAACCTACTACTTTTTCTATCATGTGAGGAATTTTATTATTTTTTATGTTTGTAGATGCTAATCTGATGATGGTAATTCCGAAACGCGTCATTTTTTGAGAGCACGCTGTATATGAAGTGTGACCAATAACAAAGAATTTGCGACCTAACCAGCTTCACAGCAGTACTACCTAATCATTAGTTCATAAGTAGTTTGTAAGATTAGGGTCTGATGACTCCGCAGTTAAGTCACACAAGCTTAACAAACATTTTGAACATTCATAAACTTTTGAACATACTGTCAATGTGGAAGTTTACAAGGGAGTTGTCCGCCTCCTCAGCTTCGTGGCAGGACGCTGACCGCCGATTCAAAGGACCCGGCTTCGGTTCCAGGCAGGGGACTGGATGTTGTGTGTTTGTCCTCATCACTTTCATCATCATCGACATCGACATGCAAATCGCCGAAGTGGCACCACTAAAAAGACTTGCAGTCACGACAATTCCCATGCGCACACTGTGATCCACGTGCTCAACTTTCTCGCTAGTCGCAAGATCACTGGTCTGTCACGCCCTCCATATTCTCCAGATTTGGAGCCGGCACACTGCCTTCTGTTTCGACGCCTTAAATAAGCCCTGAAACGCTTATGCTTCGCAATAGTTGCAGAGGTCCAACAATGTGTGACCTCAGTCTTTCAATAATTCCGAAATAAGCGTTAGCTATCAGTTTCCAACAGGTGTACGACCAATGTCAGAAGTGTATTGTAACCCATGAGATTACTACGAATCCAGTAAAGGTATTTCGTTTGTAACTGTTGTTTCCTATATTTCCTGAAATCATTCACCGAACTTTTCAGGCGCTCTTTGTATCTCTCTGGAAATTAATAATTGTATGATATTAGATATTAGTATGTTATTTTTTTCTCTGTATCAAACAGTTGTTCCACACGACAAACACAAACGTTGCAGTCCTATTTTTCCTATGTTTCCTATTTTTCTAGACTTGGGATGCAAGTTAATGTTGACTCGTGTTCCTACCTTTAACAGCCTGTTGCCGAGTAATCGAAAGTCATTTGTCAAATGTTCAAATGTTTGTATAGTCTATGGGACTTAACTACGGGGTCATCAGTCCCTAAACTTACAAACTACTTATGAATTACTTACGAACTAGGACGGCACAAATATCCATGCCCGAGGGGGGATTCGAACCCCCGGCCGTAGTGGCCGTGTAGACCGTGACTGGAGCGTCTTAGTCCCCTCGGCCACCGCGGCCGGCGAAAGTCATTTGTCTTCAACTGACGTAGCTCCATACCAATGTAGAGAGTGGAACAATGGCTGGCTGAAATTATGGTCAAAGATACTTTACCCATAATCTCAGGGAATATAGGCGTCTTTGCACTACACACACGTGAAGGTACTACATTCCTAGTTCATGGCAAGATCTACTTCTAGACATGGTACAGCGGACAGGTGACGAAATCAGCCACTGCTGAACACTGTTCAAAAGTAGATCGTGCCATGAATTATGACAAAACCAAGATTCTAGCATAGATGGCCAGATTTTGAAATAGTGTTCTAACCCTTTCATACCCAAGGTTGTAGGTGACGTGACAAAAATATAGATAGGGACGTTTAAGATAGAAAATACATACAGTAATTCATTACCAAAAAAAATAATTTTCTTTTCAAAAATTTTGTAACCCCACATTTGTCTGTTTTGCGCCTTCACTACAAATTTTTATGATCTGCACCATCTTGCAAAATTTTCAAATGTTTGTGAAGCTTAAGGGACTTAACTGCGGGCAGTCCCTAAATTTACTAAATACTTATTAACTACCTTATACTAAAAATGACATAAACATACATGCCCGAGGGGGGATTCGAACCCCCGACGGGGAACGACCTCGCGCATCGCAGCATAGCGCCGCAATGCGCTTGGCCAACCATCTTGGAGTAAATGTCTTTGAAAGAATGACATAATAGCAGGATCACATAAAATCAACTGGCAGTCAGATATGATAACTTCACATGTCGAAACAGGAAAATCAGCACCTTGTCAACATTGTAAGTGTATTGGAAGTTTGCAGACTGCTGGTACCACACAGTGCAGAAACATGGAACTAAACACGTTGCGCACGTCACCACAGTCCATCCACGATTGTGTGATGCAGGCCAGAACTTTCTAGCTGAATCACAAAGAAATAAAGCGAGCAAAACCAGAACCGCACAACTGGGCATGCAGGACCTGAAAGGGTTAAGGTATCTATAGACAACTTGTACAAAAACTAGACAGTGGTTGTCAGAGTTGAAGGGCATGAAAGGGATGCAGTGGTTGGAAAAGGAGTAAGACAGGGTTGTAGTCTTTCGACATTGTTATTCAATTTGTACATTGAGCAAGCTATAAAGGAAAGCAAGGAGAAAATTGGTGAAGGGATTACAGTTCAGGGGGAAGAATTAAAAACGTTGCGTTTTGCCGACGACATAGTAATTCTGTCAGATACAGCAAAGGTGCTGGAAGAGCAATTGAACGGAATGGACAGTGTGCTGAAAGGTGCATATAAGATGAGCAAAACTAGGGTAATGGAGTGCAGTGTAAGAAAATCAGGTGATGCTGAAGGAATTAGATTGGGTAATGAAGCAATAAAGGAGGTAGATGAGTTCTGTTACTTGGGCAGTAAAATAACAAATAATGGTCGCAGTACAGAGGATATAAAATGCAGAATGGCAATGGGTAGAAAAGCGTTCTTGAAAAAGAGAAATTTGTTAACATCGAATATTGATTTAAACCTAAGGAAGTCCTTTCTGAAGGCATTTGTATGTAGTGTTGCCTTGTGTGGGAGTGAGACATGGACGATAAACAGTGCGGACAGGAAGAGGATTGAGGCTTTTGAAATGTGGTGCTACAGAAGAATGCTGAAGATTAGGTGGGTGGATCGCGTAACTAATGAGGAGGTACTGAACAGAATTGCGAAGAAAAGGAATTTCTGGCATACCTTGACTAAATGAAGGGATAGATTGGTAGGACACATTCTTAGACATCAAGGAATTGTGAATTTACAATTGGAGGGAAGTGTGTGGGGTAAAAACCGCAGAGGAAGACCAAGAGATGGATACAGTAAGCAGATTCAGACAGATGTAGGTTGCTGTTCTTATGTGGAGATGAAGAGGCTTGCTCAGGATAGGGTATTGTGGAGAGCTGCATCAAATCAGTCTCCGGACTGAAGACCACAACAACAACACAGATGTTAAAGTGACCGACAATCTCATGAATCGCAGCACGGGGTACTAGCTAAGTAGAGCATGGGGTCTTGCTCTGTAATTATTTAAGAAACAACAGATACAGCTGCAGCATAACTCGAATAGAATAATAGGCGTACATATGTAGAACAATCCCCAGACAGAGTGCCAAATGCACTGAACCCAAGATGGAACATCTAGAAGTGGGGCCGACGGGCGCGGACCGCAAGGGGAACACCCTGAACTGCAGCGGACCGAAAACGTCGTGACGACTCTCCGGTAGATCCCAGTGAACGGGCGCAGACAGATGCTGGAACACCCAGCAGCGAGCGAGGCGGTCGCGGACCACAAAGAGAGCGCCTAAACTGTCGGCGGAATGTGAGGGCCACAAATACTAGACCAGGTCCACTCCAACAGCAGTCTCAGGCCACAACTGACGAGGTTGCGATCTATGAAACTGAAATATTGTCCAGGTACGACACTGCTACGCGGCAGAACAGCCAAAAGCCCAAGATGCCACTGTACTAGACATTGCTTTGAAATTATACAGAATAACTCCAGCTAAGTTTGAATAAGTGTTTTTTATAATATTTTGAATGAACTCACGTGATAATACACTCCTGCCCATTAAAATTGCTACACCACGAAGATGACGTGCTACACACGCGAAATTTAACCGACAGGAAGAAGATGCTGTGATATGCAAATGATTAGCTTTTGGCCGCGTCGGAGCGGCCGAGCGCATTGAGGCGCTATGCTACGATGAGCGAGGCCATTCCCCGTCGGGGGTTCGAATCCCCCCCTCGGGCATGGATGCTTGTGCCGTCATTAGTATTAGTTCATAAGCAGTTCGTAAGTTTAGGGACTGATGACTCCCCGCAGTTAAGTCTCATAAGCTTTACAAACATTTGAACATTTTGATTAGCTTTACTGAGCATTCTCCAAGGTTGACACCGGTGACGACATCTACAGCGTGCTGACATGAGGAAAGTTTCCAACCGATTTCCCCACGCAAATAGCAGTTGATCGGCGTTGCCTGGTGAAACGTTGTTGTGATGCCTCGTGCAAGGAAGAGAAATGCGTACCATCACGTTTCCGACTTTGATAAAGGTCGGATTGTAGCCTATCAAGTTGCGGTTTATCGTATCGCGACATTGCTGCTCGCATTGGTCGCGATCCAATGACTGTTAGCAGAATATGGAATCGATGGGTTAAGGAGGGCAATACGGAACACCGTGCTTGATCCCAACGGCCTCGTATCACTAGCAGTCGAGATGACAGGCATCATATCCGCATGGCTGTAACGGATCTTGTAGCCACGTCGCGATCCCTGAGTCAACATATAGGGACGATTGCAAGTGAACGACCATCTGCACGAACAGTTCGACGACGTTTGCAGCAGCATGGCTGCGGTTACCCTTGACGCAGCATCACAGACAGGAGCGCCTGCGATGGTGTACGCAACGACGAACCTGGGTGCACGAATGGCAAAACATCATATTTTCGGATGAATCCAGGTTCTGTTTACAGCATCATGATGGTCGCATCCGTGTTTGGCGACATCGCGGTGGACGCACATTGGAAGCGTGTATTCGTCATCGCCATACTGGCGGCGCCAACGGCCATACCACGTTGGGTAAACCGCTTCTCGTTCGATCACCGAAGTTAAGCAACGTTGGGCCTGCTCAGTACTTGAATGGGTGTTCGACTTGAGGGAGGGAAAAAAAAAATCGCCATACTGGCGTATCACTCGGCGAGATGGTATGGGCTGCCATTGGTTACACGTCTCGGACCCCTCTTGTTCGCATCGACGGCACTTTGAACTGCGTGGCCATCAGTCCGTAGCTTACAAACTACTTAAACTAGGACAACACACACACACCCATGCCGCAGGGAGGACTCGAACCTCCGACGGCAAGCAACCGCGCGCTGCCGGTCGCAGTGGCCGAGGTGACTGAGGCGCTCCAGTCACGGTCAGCAGGGCCACTACGGTCGGGGGTTCGAATCCCCCCTCGGGCATGGATATTTGTGCCGTCCTTAGTTGTAGGTAGTTCATAAGTAGTTTGTAAGTTTCGGGACTGATGACCCCGTAGTTAAGTCCCATAAGCTTAACAAACAAAAAAAAAAAAAACAAAAAACAAAAAAAAAAAAACCGCGCGCTCCTCAGCGAGGCGCCTTAGACCGCTCGGCTACTCGACCGCGGCCGAGCTGAGTATATACACTCCATTTGCACCACATTGCTCCTCTTCAAATGTTCAAATGTTTGTTAAGCTTACGGGACTTAACTACGGGGTCATCAGTCCCTAAACTTACAAACTACTTATCAACTACCTTAGACTAAGAACGGCAGAAATATCCATGCCCGAGGGGGGATTCGAACCCCCGACCATAGTGGCCGTGCAGACCGTGACTGGAGCGCCTCAGTCCCCTCGGCCACCGCGGCCGTCACTCCTCTTCCACTTTCAAGTTAATGGGAGCAATTGTTTTCGTAGTATAATTGGTTAAATTATAAAAAAAGTGTAAAAATAAGTCATAGATTAATAAACTAAATAGGCTTTATTTTTAACAAATTAACCCCTCACTCCTGAACCGAATCATGGCTGACCCACTGGTTTCTAGAAAAAAGCCGAACAAACGTGTAATTAATACAGAACGTCCGTGTAAAATTTGATGCAAATCGGTGACCCATACGTCAGAGCCTCTCCTTGTAAGACAGTGGTTTACAGAGCACAGATGCAGATGTAATGCAAAATAACGGCAACTAAAAGCTGCAGAAGGCGATCAGTTGTGGCTCTCACTAACAGTGGCGTAGCTATGTCACCAAGGGCCCCGGGGCAAAAATGACATTGGGGCCCTCTTTAAACTAAAACTATGCAAAACTACATCATCATCAGTTCGTTACCGCCTACTGGAAGACATAATAAGACAAACCTAAACACTGTTAAGTAAATTATTATGTCACGCAGCAGATAATATTTAATTGTACTCTCAAATATAATTAATTATAACTGTGAAAGTTGCTTTGTTTGTTATGCTTTCACACAAAAGTTACTGGTCGTATTTCAATGAAATTTTGCAGAGGGATAGATTTGGACCTGGGTAGGACATAAAGGTAAACGACATCTTGGAATAGTTTCCGAATTTGCTCCATACTAGGTGAATGAAGTCGCAGGCATAAGCTAGTAAAAAAGAAACAACGAATAAGTATTCCTTAACCATGAATACATGGCCCCCTGCCGCGAAGGAAACCGGAACAGTCAAGTCCGCGGTGACAGCAGGTGGAATGTTGTCAGTGCCGACATCTCACTGTCGCTAAACTGCTCGCTGTCAGCTCACTGCTCCGTACCGATCAGCCTAATTTCGTTGATAGCCCAATCAAAGAAGGAAAATAGGGGAAATATTCGTGTAGGATGGTTTCAGAATACAAAGTTGTCGGATTTTGTTTGATGGAATTCTTTGGTTTGACCCGTGCCCCTACCAAGCTCCATGAAGTATATATTAATGTCTGGCCAGTAAAAAGTAATAAGTAAAATAACTAAGTTGACATCTTCCCTTATTATAGTGTCTTGAATGCACAATTTACTATCGTGACAAAGTAACCATATTTTCTTCTTCTTGCACGAATTTCAGAGTGCAATTGGCTACAGCACTTCATTGGGATCTATGATTATGGAGCACACCCTTGGGGAATTCACTACACCAACAGTTGAGTTACAATAATAATACCGTTCAGTAATAATACATTGTAGAGACTTCATATTCAAATGTGGTCACACTGTCTACTGTCAAACACTGTGCTAGTAATTCAGCACCATTCACTGTTATTTCGCAAAGATTGGCAGGCACGGCAACTCCGACTTCAACCGACAATACGCTGACGATGGCAGGGTCCACGTCTTAGCAGACAAGCATAGAACCTTGTTATGTTTATATTCTGAGGTGCGAATAATTTTTGAATTTCATTTCGTGCTTTTGAGGTTTGTTTGTCAGGGTTCAAAAAGTTCATAGTCGGAAAACCTTCATACAACTAAATTATTACCTACAGTTGAACTTCGATTATCCAAAGTAATTAGCGTACATGAAAGTGTTCAAAGATCTTCGGTAACTTTTTTCGAACGTCGCTCGGGGGCCCCGGGGCACTGCCCCGCCTAGCCCTATGGTAGCTACGCCACTGCTGACCAACCCAGCAGTGCTGAAACGCCTTCTGGTGACGGCACCGACAATTCGTGAGGCAGCCAAGCGCGACCCCCACGGATGGTCGCGTGCGTGCGTGCGTGCGTGCGTTGACGAGGCGTTTAGGGGGCGCGTAAGTGGCCGACAGCCCGGCACGCGTGGCGCTCGCGGCTGCCCCAGTTGGCAGTGAAGCGGGGCGCGCAATTTGGGTCAGGCGGAGGGGAGGGGAGGGGCGAGCTGGCAGCTGCGCATGCGCGGGGTGTGGGCAGGGGGGGGGGGGAAGCAGGCGCCCCAGCTCTCCTGGCCCAGCTGATTAAAAAATCGCGTGCTACTGTAGAAACAGCATTCCTGCTTCTGGAACAAACTGTAAATTAGGCCATGTCTCTTTGTACGTACGGGTACAAATGTGCTAACTATTTTATCTCAATGACGTGCTGAAGAGTCTTATCACTTTACTAGATGACCCGGTGAACTTCGCATCACTTACCTCTTAATATAAACCATATTAATTTAAATCATATGCATTTTAGACACAGTAGTTTTACAAAGGCATTGTCAGGTAGTCGGGGTTGGAATACTTGCGGGGAGTGACACTTGCGGGGAACCCGGGGCCCTTGGGGCGGCTGATGGCTTTTCCTGGGTACAGCCACACCAATAAGTCTAGCACTGCTGTTGTCAAGTTTCCACACTGTCAACATAACACGAAACTTACTGAAATTGCACACCCTTTGCAAGCTGAAAGCAATATAGTAACTTGTTCGAACTACATATTAATTCGTTGAGTGTTCCTCCTGAAAACAAAAAAGGTATTTTAATAGTGATAATGTTTGGAGAGTTATTAAGACATTCTCTGCTACTACAAGACGATGACTTTCCACAGTCATATCTTCTAAAAGCATATTATTCAGAACACTAAGTATATCAAGACAGCTGCGCAAGCAATAAATATATTAGGCATACTACACAGATACGTTGATGTAATTGACCGCTATGTAGTTAACCCCACTATCACCCAACTTCCATCTCTTTAAAAATAGCTACTATGTTTTTTAATAAGAGACGCAACCTTAAACCTTCAATTTAAAAACGTTAATAATAAATCAATGAGTATTTTACATACTTGAAGCGTTTATTCGTAGACCCCAAAACCATTTGGCTGTATTCGAATCACAAATACATCTAAGAAATGTATGAAATACGGAATGTGTAAGGGAATGTCACACACCGAAAAATGCTAAAGATAAATTCTAGTTTCTATCATCGTCATATAGAACCATTTTTACTCCGAACTTGGCATAAACCAACAGGGAGAAACAAATTGCAAGACTTCCAGGAAAAATGAAGCGAAATTGGCAGCCAATAGTTGGTTATAAATTGCATTGCCTGTTAAATGTATAAATATAAATTACGGAATACGCGGAACTCCTGTTCAGTACAGTCAAAAAGGTCAAGTAATAGGCAGTGGCTTACAATCAGATATCCGTATCACTGTCCTCCTCAAGAAGTCTGTGTGAAGATTTATATTCAGAACATCCAAGAAAAAGGCTACGTCCCGTCACTACTGCTCCACCTCGCTCGGTGGGCCTTTCCCTGAATACGGCACAGGTAGCGGCTGGAGGGCGTGGAGTAGGGGTGGTGTATCCCTACTTCTGGAACACCCTGTTCACTACCTGCAGCGTCGGGTCTCCCCGCAAGTGTCTACACATTCCCTTTGCGCGCAAGTGTCACTCCCCGCAACTGTCACAAACTCCAGGTAGTCGAAGTATCGGCTCCATAGTGGGCGGAAAGAGTGGGCAAATCACGCCACATGTCGAGGGTAATGTTCGTGTCACATTCGTGCAAGTTCAGGGAAGGTTTAAATGGTGATAAAATATGGAAAAATTGCGAGGAAAATTTAGATTTAAAACATATAAAATAATGACTGTTTCTTGCGTTGGATGCGTTCAGAAACATACTTCGAAACATACTTCGCTTTACACGATCTGAACCCGTATATGAACTGTCAAAGATGAAAATTAATTGCTGCTCGTTTGTCATCTAGTCGAGCTGGCAATGCTTCGCAATTGCTAATATGTTTGTACTCTTGCTTTAAACGTCAAATGTGCAAAATTTTATCGCAATCGTACGAATGATGTTGATATCCAAAAGAAAAGAGCTCTTTCCTATTTGATGGCCAACTATTCCAAACTTTACTTCACTCAAACCTTCCTCTCGCTTTGAACGTCGAATGTAGAAAATTTTATCTCATCAGATGAATGGTATTGATATTTCATAGAAAAATCTCTTTCTATATTTTCTGAATTTTCAAATTTTCCGGGAAAGTTTTCAAATTTTAATTTCATAAGAACCTTACTCTTGCTCTGAACGTCCAATATGCAAAATTTTATCGCAATCAGACAAATGATATTGCTATCCCATTGAAAAAAGCTCTTTCAGTTTCTCGCGAATTTCCAAATTTTCCGCGTAACTATTCCAAATTTTTAGTCCATAAGAACTTTCATCTTTCGTTGAACGTCTAACGATCAAAATTTCATACAAACGTTGTCCTGTCAAGCCATACTCAAGTGATGCTCTTACAACTATGTGGCAATTTATTTTTATTCGTAGAATAAAAATCGCTTTCGGTTTTTCCTAAATTTTCCTCCTTTACGGACGGCTTTTCCAAAGCCTATCGCCTTTCCTCTCAGACAGGAAGTGACACTCACCTGCTGATCCGCTGTCCTTGGACCGTAAAGGCGTCGGACTTCTTCTCTTGGCAGTTGTTTCGTCGCATTTTTGAAGATTCATTAATTCAAAGGGGGACAGTAAGAAAGTTACAGAAAAATAGGCAGAATTGTGGTGAAATCTGTATTCATAATGTGTCCCTGTTGCATGTTTAATATTATTTCACAATTAAGACTATTTCACCTTGCTGTAGGTCAAGGAATTACTAACAACAGTCAAGAAATAAGCACATTTGTAGTCCCTAGAGAGAGCGGAGACTGATTGAATCAGAGAGAATGTTGCTAGCTATGAAGTCGTAATACTACAACCAGAGCACGGGCTAAACGGCCAGCTTACCCCACTATAAACTGAATGGTAAGTGTACCGGATGCTTCCACTCGCCCATCATTGTAACAGGCGCGGTCGGTCCTCAGTCACACTTTACTAATACAGCGGTAACTGCGCCCTAGTCTGTCCTAGAGATGGATACCTTGAAGCTCTGCAACAGAATGGCGGTGCGTGGCTGTTCACCGGGCACGGCACCGCAGTGTGCTTCCGCTGTTCTAAAGTAGTCCCTGTAGCCACCTTACAGGGGTAGGGGAGAGGAACCGTTGGGGAAGCTTAGCCCTTGCGGGCGGCACTGTATCTCGGACACTCAGGTTGGGACACCTGTTTGGAGCGCGGGACAAAGCTGGTACGCCTCCGCCATAACGTGGCTTCCGCTTGATTTTAAATTTAACGGCTACAGGAAATTCTCATTTTTGAGCTAGATTTACATTTACCATGTGGGTAATGTAGAAATTACTCTGTCCCTTCCATTCGATTGTCCTCTAAGTAAGCAATCATTCTGTAATGCTCCTTGGTTGGTGAAAATTAATAAACCGTCCTAAATTGTTTTTATTTTCCTACTTTTTAATTAAGGTCCCGTCTGTCTGGTCTGTTATTGGTATCGGGGAGTTTGTAATTTTATTGGCAACTCGAATCCTTCGTCGGAATAACATATTTAATTTTATTTTGCTCTGATTTTTTTTATTATGGCACAGACTTGCGGCTGTGCATTGTGTGCCCCGAAAAAGTCTTTGCGTTACCATAAGTTGTTTGTGTTTGATAGTAGTCACTAAAGTGTAGGGGACGAATATAGTGAGAATAATAGTAACTGTTTAGACGAAACTTTGAAGGAACTCAAGGACTAAGCCTTTCCAGTTGGGTACGGTCTTTAGGTAGTCGGTTCCGTACTGTTCTTGGCTGCCGCAATTACTGGACATTTCAGTGAGGATAAGTTAATGACCAAACCTGTGATTGTGGAGTGCATATTCAAACGATGAACTACGTCCTATCCGGGTATTCTTTGCAGTACTTTCCAGGTGGTATGTCAGAGCTAAATTTAATCAGCGAGCTCTTCAGTGGTTTAAGAACTTGGATCTGTGACAGAGATATAATATCATCATATATAGACGCAACATGTTTTGCTGTTTGTCTGTTGTTATTTACATTTCATGTTTTGTATTTATTTAGTTTTATACCCGTTAAAATTTTGATGTTTCTGGTCTTTCCGCATTGCCGCAGATAGGAGATGTGGAGTACTGCGATTGAGATCCACTCACAAAGCGTTGCTTTCACTATGTTTGAGTATTCAATCAACGCTGAATAGAAATTACTTTACTATTCACGAATTGTGGTGTTAGCACAAGGCACAACAGACAACGCGAATTACTGTCGTGAAAAACAATACGTGAGATGCTCAACGACATTGTATCTTCCACAAGACACTTATATCTGTTATCTGAAATTGTATGAGTGCCTTTTTTCTTGGCGATATCCATTAATAAAATCTTCTCGGGTTACACGCCGCGTCATGTGGTTTGATGCCCACGAGCTTTCGATAGAGGTCTCCTTTTCCGTTGTTAAATGGGCACCAGTGACGTCACTGGCGGCGGCGCGGCTATAAAAGCACGGCAGCGGTCTCGAAATGAGTGTAATCCACTTGATCTTCATCTACATCTACATGGGATAGTCTGCAAATTACATTTAAGTGCCTGGCAGAGGGTTCATCGAACCACAATTATACTATTTATCTCCCATTCCATTCTCGAATAGCGCGCGGGAAGAAAGAACACCTGAATCTCTCTGTTCGAGCTCTGATTTCTCGTATTTTATTCTGATGATCATTTCTACCTATGTAAGTGGGAGTCAACAATATATTTTCGCATTCGGAGGAGAATGTTGGCGATTGGAGTTTCGTAAGTAGCCCACGCCGCAGCGATAAGCGCCGTTGTTGTAATGATTCCCATCCCAGATCCTGTATCATTTCCGTAATGCTGTCTCCCCTATATCGTGACAATACGAAACGAGCTGCCCTTCTTTGGACTCTTTCGCTGTCCTCCGTCAAACCGTCCTGATAAGGATCCCACACTGGGCTGCAACACTCCAAAAATGGACGGACAAGCGCAGTGTATGCAGTTTCTTTAGTAGTTCTGTTGCATCTTTTAAGGGTTCTGCCAATAAAAGGTAGTCTCTGGTTCGCCTTTCCCACGATATTATCTACGTGTTATTTCCAATTTAAGTCTGAAGTAATAGTAATTCCTAGGTATTTTGTGGAGTTTACGGCCTTCACATTTGATTGATTTATGTTGTAAACAAAGTTTAACGGATTTCTTTTCGTACTCATGTGGACGACTTCACACTTCTCATTATTTAGAGCCAATTGCCAATTTTTACACCATACTGATATCTTATTCAGATCGTTCTGCAGTTGGTTTTGATCTTCAGATGATTTTACTAGACGGTAAATGACGGCGTCATCTGCAAACAACCTAAGAGAGCTACTTAGATTTTCCCCTAAATCGTTTATGTAAATAAGGAATAGCAGAGGACCAATAACACTACCCTGTGGAACGCCCGATATCACCTCTGTTTTAGTCGATGCCTTATCATCGATTACTACGAACTGTGTCCTCTCTGACAAGAAATCCCCTATCCAATCGCAAATTTGGGGCGATATACCATAACCACGCAATTTGATTAAAAGCCGTTTGTGAGGTACGGTGTCAAAAGCCTTCTGGAAATCAAGAAATACGGAATCGATTTGCGAACCTTCGTCGATAGCACCCATCACTTCGTGTGAATAAAGAGCTAGTTGTGTTTCGCATGAACGATATTTTCTAAATCCGTGTTGACCTTGGGTCAATATATCGTTCTGTTCGAGATAATTCATAATGTTTGAATACAGGATATGTTCCAATGGCAGAGGACACGTCTGTCGAAAGCTCGTGGGCATTAAACCACATGACGCGGCGTGTAACCCGAGAAGATTTCATTAATGTCTGAAGTTGTTCCACCAATGGCGGTCAACTTAGCACAGGATCGAGGACTTTGGACAAAGTTGAGGATGAACCAACACTGATGACACACTTAAGTAGATAACAGCCAGATACAGCTATGTACGTGGCATTTACCTGAACTGTTTTATACCTTAACTAGCTGAAAATCCGGTATTGCTCGGATTCGCATTTATACCATTCTTATGCTAGTTAACGTGTCACACAATGATGTAATCTTCGATGAGTTTAGAGTGGAATATTAGGAAACTGCATTGATGTGATGTCACACATAATGGAATGCGCGGGAAACTGATACATCAGTCTAAAATGCTGTACATCTGCTCGCATTCCTCGCCCTGAGACTGCATTTGCTGTCTTGAGGAGATATGATGTCATGAACAATGACAGGCGAGATAATGCGATCAATCACGCAAATGGTTTCAATTTGCAACGTCTTCACGACTAATTCTATTCGCAAATACATATTTTGTTTATGACACCATACCTCGTCAACATTGTGTCGTTGGTGGCTCTTCCTCTTACATCAAATGTTATCTCATGGCGAGGAATGCGTGCACCACATTTGGCTGAAATCGTTCCGGTGGTAAAGAGGAGATGTACAGCATTGTCGGCTGATGCATCAGTTTTCCGCGCATTCCATTATTTATAACATCATATCTGGACTGCGTCTTTTACGTGTTACTTACACCAAGTGATGGTGACGTGTCACGCGACGTACGCGTCATATCTCCTGGATAACGCGTCGTAGGTGGTTGTTACGCCTGCAGCAGTTGTTACCTCAGTGTAAGGAATATGTGCAGCAAATTTGTTTCATATGGGTCAAGTGGTTTAGGAGCAGATGTGCAACTTTGTCGCGTGTTGCAGCAGTTTTTCGAGCATCTCATTGCTTATGACGTCATCTATCGTGAACTATGTGTTGTACGTGACCCTTACACCCATGGCGACCTTCCTCTTCCTCAGGCGACTACTGTAGTATCGGATTCCATCCTCTTCTATAACCCGATACCACATCTTTATTCCTTCATCCGATAACGTTTATCTCTTTTACTGTCCAATGTGTTACAGCAGTATATTTATATCATGACCTATCATATATAATGTATCTGGCTTGCTACGGTTGTTTAAATATTTTTCATACATCAAACGACAATAAATAATATATGTCGGAACCTCTGTACTGCAGAAAATGCGTGACAATTAGTCAGAAAATTTGTCATGCAGAAACGTTCTAGAAATGTAGTTCTTGAAGCATTGTTGCATATTAACAACAATGATTAAAACAATGCTTCAAGAAGTACATTTCTAGAACGTTCCAGCATGACAAATTCTATTTCTGACTAATTGTCACGCTTTTTCTGCAGTACAAAGGTTCCGACATATATTATTTATTGTCGTCGTATGAAAAATAATTTAAACAACCGTAGCAAGCCAGATACATTATACATGCTAGATCATGCTATAAATATACTGCTGTAAGACATTGGACAGTAAAAGAGATAAACGGTAAATTAATTAATTTTCGGTTTTAAGGGTATTAAAACGTTTATCTCCGATTGGCTGGAACTGTCAATTGTATCCGATATGTTACATTTAAATAAAAATACATAATTATGAAGTTCATCATTAGCAATTATTGAGGGCATATTTCTATATACTTCCGATATAGTGTAATTAAATTTCTAATGATATTAACATCTGTAATGTCGAAAATTATGAAACTGTTCAATAATCATGTTGTACGAAACAAATTCTAGCTATTCATAAAGTTGTAATTGTATCAACCTAATGACTATGTATGTCAATAATACGACGTATTGTCATCGACCTACAAATGGAGGCGCACCGCGCCAATTGAGTTAGTCTTGTTTCGTTAGCATCGGATTATTAGTTTTAAATTGTGTATCACTCAGTTCAGCAAATAAAAAAAGAAGTATCTTCACCCGCCAATCAGAAAATCTGCAAAAGTTACGTAAATATTTTTTATTAAATATTATCTTTTGACGAAGTGCTTTTTATTGCCAGAAATTATCGGGATCTGAAGTGTCTCTCAAACCTATAGTAGTGGAACATTTCAGTATGCAACACGTACACACAAAAACACGGACACTCTAACAAAAGAATAAATCCGGTGACGAGGTCCATGACCTACTCGATGTTTTTTTTAATGCATTTTATGAAGATATATACATCTACCTCGAATGCATTAGCGGTAATGGCTGATGCATTGTCGATAGAACAATTCTAAGAAATATCGGAGTCCCGATTATAATCACTTAGCGATATATCGACGTGGCGATCGTTGCGTTCTGCGTTGTGTTCTGGCTGACGTCGATTGAAAGCTGTTTTGCATTTCGAGGGACCGTCGAAATGTGCTCAACTCTCGGGGAATCGAAGGGAAGTCATTAGCGGCTCGCATCGGCGCCTCTTGCGGGAAATTGGAAGCGTGCTGGCGCAGTCGCCAATTACAATAATGAGTCGGCGGTTGTGGCGACGGGGCGGGATTAATCCGATGAGGTGGCGTCTGGCTGCAACGCAACGCAACGCAACGGAACGGAACGGAACGTAACGCCGCAGTGCGGTGCGGTGCGGCGCAGCCCAACACCTGGGTAGCGTCCAAGAGCTGGGAGGTGGCCAAGAGAGGGAGAGGGAGAGAGGGGGAGGGGGGAGACTAGCCGCTGCCAAACGGCATGGGGCCGCATGGGGCCGCTGACACGGGCGTGTCAAGTGGGACGCAGAACCAAACGGTGTATGTAAAGATTGTTTGACTTACACAAAGCACAGGCTCGCCGATTGCGAGAGTGAAGGTCGGGGTGAGTGTTTAAAATAGGGAAAGTTTAATTTTTAAAACTCACAACCACCAACTGCGAACCAAATTCCTAAACATGCAAAAACACTGGAACTGTGATTGCGACTGTTTGACTCGTTTTCTAGGGGATGATATCACACGTTCGCAGCTTTCCTTCCCTGCATATGATTAACAAAACAATTCATAACAAAGTCAAGTTCATGAGAGAAAAGGGTGTACTAACTACTATTTTTGAAAACACGTAAGAGTTCACTTTATGTTGTTTATTTCAAAATCTTAGAACCCTGTGACTGATACGTCTGTACGTCGGCACATTTATCAAATAAAGTTATACCTCGTGAGCCCCCAGACAAAATGAATATTTGTCGCAAATTGTTTTCACACCATGTGCCTGTCTCAAACACCGTTTATGTTCGTGCCTATGCGACGACACGTGTCACATTAACAAAACACAGTCACTTTTAGTGCGATGCACACCTCGTTCCACCGGCTAAATATTCATAACACACAGTAGCACTCGATACAATTTGGTGCAGTCTACGACGAGCAACCACACTTGCCAATTGCCACACCAAAAATCTAAAGTCTCCACCTCGAGATCCACATGCCGACTGAGGCAGAGCGACGCCGCCCGGCCAGCTACACCAGGTGCTCGCGTCTCTCCACTTCCTGCCCACGCGCGCGCGCGCGCCAAAAGCTCAACTGCCCAGGTTTTTTCTCCTACGTCATCAACTACCCCATGTGAGCTGTTCTAACCGATTTGCCAACGTACAGCCAATACATTTCTAAAACTTAACTTAAATTAAAATAATTACACTACACATTAAACAAATTTCTGATGTTTTTATATTGGTAGAAACATCCTTTGTACTATTTATTATAATCGTGCAATTTCTTATATCCCAGATAAGTGATTTAACTAAATACTTCAAGATAAAATACACAAGATTAATTGAAAATAAAATGAGAAATAGTTAATATATTATTTTTACAAACAAACATTGCCATGCTAGTTGTGTAACTGTCTTATATTCATTGGTAATTTATTACTTTTCATTGTCAATTAAACATATTACGCCATATGTGACTATATCAGCTAATGTATTGTTTACTTATCAACAGGCTATTTTGTAATGAGGCATCGTATTACTTCAAATGCATGTAGTATTAGAATATTTTATTTCACGCTGTGCACTGCACTGCACCTGGCACTCGCCATTGACCCTCTCTCCCCTCACCGGAAACAAGCCTGGAAAATCCTAAGCTGGAACAAGCCATCAATGTCGGCCTGCTCGCTGGCCTCCCGTCAGCTACAAGCACACAGCAAAACTCAACATGGAGAATTTCTACCTTTGGCCTAACTATAAATGTTGTCACCCAACTGCATACATACATTGCTACCATAATTAATAAGATTAAAATTGTGTAACATTTAGTGCATTGGCATGGTCAATGTTTGCAGTGATCTTCATACTGTTTAATTATCAAATGCTATTAATTCAAATGTTCAAATGTTTGTAAATCTTATGGGACTTAACTACGGGGTCATCAGTCCCTAAACTTACAAACTACTTATGAACTAGGACGGTACAAATATCCATGCCCGAGGGGGGATTCGAACCCCCGACCTTAGTGGCCGTGCAGACCGTGACTGAAGCGCCTCAGTCCCCTCGGCCACCGCGGCCGGCTGCTATTAATTACCAGTATTTCTATTAGGCGGTAATCTCACACGATATACACAAGAAACACAAATAAAAACACACACAAACGTTCAAGCTTTCGCCACCGCTGACAGCTTCTTCAGGAAAAAGAGGAAGGAAGGAGAGTAGAAAGGGAAGGATACTGGTTTTAAGGAAGTGGAAAAGGAGTCATTCCAATCCCAGGAGTGGAGGGACTTGCCTTAGGGGGAAAAACAAAAGGAAGGTAAACAAATACACACACACACACACACACACACACACACACACACACACACACACACACACACACTCACACATATCCACACGCAAACACATAGGCATTTGTCAAAAGCAAAGAAGTTGGACAGAGATACCACTTGAGGCAGAGGCTCTGTCCACAGAACTGAGGCAAAGATGATAAAGATGGTGGGTGGGAATTTGAATTTAGCGGAGGTTGAGATCAGGTGGGCAACGGGAAGAAAGAATATGTTGAAGGGCAAGTGTTTGTCGGTAACGAGGATCACCCTGTGGCTAAACACGCCTCGGTCCACGGCCAGCATATCTCGGCACAGTGTTACACCGTCCGGGTTATCTGGATACTTCCCACCAATCTTTCAGAACTCCGGAGATGGGAACGTGCCCTTCAACATATTCTCTCTTCCCGTTGCCCACCTGGTCTCAACCTTCACTATATTGAAATTCCCGCCCACCATCTTTAACATCTTTGCCTCAGTTCTGTGGACAAAGCCTCTGCCTCAAGTGGTATCTATGTCCGACTTCTTTGCTTTCGACAAATGTCTACCTAGGTATGTTTGTGTGCGGATACGTGTGAGTGTGTGTGTGTGTATTTGTTTAACCTTCCTTTTGTTTTTTTCCCTAAGGTAAGTCCCTCCACTCCTGGGATGGGAATGACTCCTTTTCCACTTCCTTAAAACCAGTATCCTTTCCTTTCTACTCTCCTTCCTTCCTCTTTTTCCTGAAGAAGCTGCCAGCGGCGGCGAAAGCTTGAATGTTTGTGTGTGTTTTTATTTGTGTTTTTTGTTTTTATCGGCGAGCCTGTGCTTTGGGTAAGTCAAACAATTTTTATTTTTATTATATACCCAGTAATCATCTGGTGTCTGCCCTCCACCTTAGTCGAGTGGACGGCGTGGCAGATTGCCACGCAGGGAGCCCGGGTTAGATTCCCAGACAGGTCGGAGTTTTTTCTCCACTTGGGGGCTGGGTGTTGTCCTCATCATCGGCGACGCGCGGGTCGCCCAAGTGGCGTCAGTTTGACACTTGCACCAGGCAAGCTGAACACGATCCCAGCCGCGGTCTAACGGCCAACAATGCCACACGAAATCGCCATCATCATAATAACATATTTTACCGGTGTTTCGCGAAAATATCGGACTACTCGCATTCCCGAATAACAATTCACGGGACGTCGGACAATTTTTTAAAAAATTCTTTATTTATAATATCATACAAGATAACCCCTTACCTATGACAAAAATGGGTTGTACTCTAATACAAAAGTTTTTATTACAGGCTAATTGGTGAGTTAACATATTTATTTCTTTTGGCAAACCACTGGTGTCGGTTGTTGTTTGGTGTCGGTTGCTGTGTTGATGTGGTGTGCTGTTTCCTGGTATGCTACTGCTGTGGTGTTACAGGTGTGCCAGCGAGATAAACCTACTCGGAATGCTTGCGGAGTGGCCAGCTGCCAGCTCACCGAGCGAAACCCAGTGAGCGTGCCCCTGGCACTGGGCGGAGAATTACTTTTTTGTCACCACGCCCCCCCCCCCCCCTGCAAAAAATATCCCCGTTTGTGTTTTGACCTACGAAATTTATTAAAAAACCTACGCCTAATTTACGTCTGTCACAGTCGGTGAGTGCCACATCTAACCCCCGAACCCAGGAGATGGCGGATTCTTCCATTTCTGGAGACCGGCTTGGCAGACGTGGCTGTCTCAAATGTTCAAATGTCTGTCTACATCTACATCTACATCTACATGGGATACTCTGCAAATCACATTTAAGTGCCTGGCAGAGGGTTCATCGAACCACAATTATACTATTTATCTCCCATTCCATTCTCGAATAGCGCGCGGGAAGAAAGAACACCTGAATCTCTCTGTTCGAGCTCTGATTTCTCTTATTTTATTCTGATGATCATTTCTACCTATGTAAGTGGGAGTCAACAATATATTTTCGCATTCGGAGGAGAATGTTGGCGATTGGAGTTTCGCAAGTAACCCACGCCTCAGCGATAAGCGCCGTTGTTCTAATGATTCCCATCCCAGATCCTGTATCATTTCCATAACGCTGTCTCCCCTGTATCGTGACAATACAAATCTATCGGGCCAAACTGCGTGGTCATCAGTCCGTAGCTTACAAACTATTTAAACCTAGGTAAACTAACCTACGGACAAACACACACACCCATGCCCCAGGGAGGACTCGAACCTCCACGGCGAGCAACCGCGCGCTCCGCAGCGAAGTGCTTTAGACCGCTCGGGTGGCTGTCTCAATCGGGTGTTACGTGAAGATCGGTTAATGGTTCTGAACGAAGTCCTGAAGCACTTTGCTGGAGATATTATTAGCAATTTGGTCTGGTATACGGAACGTGTCCGGGGTCCTGATGAGCTCGTGAGTGTTGTTATTGGACAGAGCCCTTCTCAGATCCGCAGCCACGCTGTCAAACGCAGGACATTTGTAGATGACACGTTCAGGCGTGCCTAACTCGGCACCACAGGCACAAGCTGCCGTGGCCGGGTATCTAAACCGGCACAGATATGTCGGATAGGGTCCATGCCGCTGAGGAAGTGCAGCATCCCCCTAGAGGGTTTGAAATGCTTCATCTGTAACCTTGAAATGTGCCCATAAAAAATATTTTTGTAAGAAAATGTCTAATATTGTACCTCCTGTTTTGTGTCGAGTAACTTGCTTGCAAGAAAATGTATAATATCGCTTCTACTGTGTGTATCGATATGTGTTCTTAACTCTGTGAAGTTTCATCTTTGGCAAAGACCATGTATTGCATAGCATTGTAGCTCGCGCTGAGAGAGAGTAGCTCTTGTGGTTCAGCTCGCTTAGAGAGCGGTTGAGTTGTGTGTATGGCTCCGATGTAGAGCAGAGGCTGCTGTGCCAGAAAGGTGATTTGATTGTATTTGGAATATATATTGTATTGTATTGTAACACCGCTGGAATGAAGATAATTGTATTTAATGTCATTAGGAAGAACTTGTATTATGTAGGTAATGTAATGCTGATTATTAATAATAAGTAACAAAGTTGACCTTTCTTTCCTGTTTCATTTACGTAGTTAGAAGATTAACCTACTTCCTTCATTTGATAATTAGTTGTTAGTGGATTTAAAGTGCAGTATTGATTTTGATAATATTGTTGAACAGATTTCGTTATTGGTGCCATAGTAAATGATAGTTAATTGACTATGATACTAAATTTCAATAATCAGAAACTTATCTACATAAAATTCTCACAGTCAAACATTAAGAAAGTGGTTTGTGGTTTTTTAATATCTTTCTCGCAGTCAAAATTTTTTGAGTATAGTCAGTGTCTGTTTTAAATGGTGACTTGCCACAGTTGTTTTGTGTTTAAAATATCCGTTGCCCACATAATCAGTTTAATGCACTGTTTCTTATTTAATAGTATATACATCAACATCAGGGCCATAATTAAACCAAATTGCTGTGTTAAGGAACAATTTGCTGTCTGATTTAACGATAGGTTCAACATCCACAACACACACACAGCTTTTAACCTTTCTCGGATATCTGGTAGGAGAGCGTGAGTTCTCCTTCCAGATTCCTCCCCATCCCACAATTGCTGCCAGATTGTCTAATTTCTGATTTGCTAAGTAACGGTTCCCCGACGTCGGACAATTTCTAAAGATAGCGGACTGTTCATCGACATCCCTGCGCCTGCTGGTCAGAGGGCTCAGGTAGTGGAGCGGTCCTCAGGAAGTGCCCTCGGTGGCGCCCGGCTGCGCTGCTGTTCCGCGGCCTCTGCTCGAAGCGCCGCATTGTCGGCGCCTGGCCGCCGCGGTGCTCGGTTGGGCAAGGCCAGGCGGTCTCGACGCGATTGCGCACGTGCTGGTCGCGAGAGGCAGGCCGAGGCAGGAAAAGGGCAGCCGAAGGGCGGGGGAAAGGGCAGGGGAAGGGAAGGGAAAGGGCAGCAGCAGGGGAAGGGTAGGGAAAGGGCAGCAGCAGCAGCAGCCGGCAGCCGGCCACAGCCACGCGATGCCCCGCAATGCGGGCGCCGCACTCGGCAGTCGGCAGATAGCGATCCGGCGTCGGCGGCACGTGCGCCTGCCGGTGCGCAACCCGCTGCGCCTCCAAGCCGGAAGGGTTGCCTACCGGGCGGGCGCCGGCGGAGGCGGCAGCAGGGGGAGGCGGGGCGCGTCTCAGGAGAAGACCGATCTCTGAAATTCAGTTTGCTTCGAGACTTCGCATGTTAGTATTATACGTCAAACGTGTCCACTCGTAAAAGTTTTAAAGCGCACTATCCAGAAAATTCAGAGATAATTGGTTCTGAAGTACCAGGTGATTAAAAGGTAAAGCAGTCAACAATCCGAAGATTGGTTTGAACGCCACAGTCCTTTACTAGGCATGGTCCTATCAGGAGGTGGTATGCCGTTGCCTTCCTCCGACCTTTGAACTGACTTACCCAGCGAGTTATAGGGGGACCTACAGTTTAACGTGGGTTCCGAACCACGGTGCTACTCGGTAGTTTTCACATGAGCAATACTGCCAGAGGTGAAAGAAGTGGAAAGAGACAGATAAAAATCCTAGGACCTGGCGGGGATCGAACCCGCGACCTTTGGATTTGTAGTCCTGCACTGTGCAACCGAAGCACACACCGGGTGATTAAAATTTGAAAACTTAATAAATCGCCGAATAATGTACATAGAGAGGTACAAATTGACACGCATACTTGGAATGATACGGGTTTTTATAAGCACAAAAAAATTCAAAAAGTCCGACATATGGCGCTTCATCTGATCAAAAAACTAATAATTAGCAAAACAAATTAAGACAAAGCAAAGATGATGTTCTTTACAGGTAATGCCCAATATGTTTCCAGAATGAAACTTTCACTCTGCAGCGGAGTGTGCGCTGATATGAAACTTCCTAGCAGATTAAAATTGTGTGCCGGAACCGGGACTCGAACCTGGGACCAACGCCTTTCGCGGGCAAGCGCACTACCGACTGTGCTACCCCGACACGACTCACGATGCCGCCTCACAACTTTACTTCCGCCAGTACCTCGTCTCCTACTTTCCAAACTTCACAGAAGCTCTCCTGCGAACCATGCAAGACTAGCACTCCTGGAAGAAAGGCTATGGTGGAGACATGGCTTAGCTACAGCGTAAGAGATGTTTCCAGAATGAAACTTTCACTCTGCAGCGGAGTGTGCGCTGATATCAAAATTCCTGGCAGATTAAAATTGTGTGCCGGAACCGGGACTCGAACCTGGGACCAATGCCTTTCGCGGGCAAGCGCACCATCATTCCTCAACAATAGCTGTAGTCGAAGAATAATGTTGTGAACAGCACTGCAAAGCATGTCCGGAGATATGGTGAGTAATAGGCGTCGGATGTTGTCTTTCAGCAACCCTAGAGATGTAGGTTGATCACGATACACTTGGCACTTCAGGTAACCTCAAAGTCAATAACTGCAATGATTGAGGTCTGGGGACCTGGGAGGCCAAGCATGACGAAAGTAGCGGCAGAGCACACTATCGTCACCAAACGACGCGCGCAACAGATCTTTCACGCGTCTAGCAGTATGGGGTGGAGCTGCATCCTGCATAAAACCCCATGTCATTCCAAGCATGTGTGTCAATTTTTACCTCTCTACCTACATTATTCCGTGATTTATCAAGTTTTCAAATTTATACTCACTCTTTGATCGCCCGATATATGCGAAACATATACCAGAGTTGGAACTTCAATAGTGGCAACTAATCACAACCGGTACATAAGCGTTACACGTTTACACCTGTTACTGTCCTTCATATGAATCACCAGCGTTGTGTAGAACCCATTGCCAGAGACGTGGAAGGCCTAGTATACCGTTAGCAGAGCCTGTTCTGTAGATGGTGCGAATGGAGCGGAATACTGCCTGTCGAATCTGATTCCTTCATTTCTGGAATCAAATCGAAGTCACAAGGACTGTAAGGCCAGGGAGCGTGGTCTCATCGACCGAACAGAGCAGCCACAGCTTGCGCTGTATGCGCCCGGACATTGTCGTGCAAAATGATGGCTGGGTTGCGCAGAAAGTGTTGCCTCTTCTTTCGCAAAATTGGTCGCAGATGATGCTCCAGAAAACGAACAGTAATAGTGAGCATTAACGATCTGCCGTGGAGGAACGTAATAAGAAACATAGTGACACCTTTACTTCAGACCGCTCACTCACAAGTAACTGTGTTTCCGTCGATGTGGGACGAGCGATGCCATTTGCTCGGACGTAAGGTAGGTATGACAACAACGCGTCCTATCAGCGACGATAGTAGGTTCCAGTGCATAGTGTCTTCACAGCAGTGGTGCCACTATTTAAGTTCCAACCGTCGTATACAGCGGATATGGTACTCATAAGTTGGACGGAGCAGTATGGCGAAATAGCGTCGGTATTATTGTGCGTGAATGGCTTGCAGGCCATCACTATTCGATTCTACTTGCGGGAAACATTTTATTTTCATTGTTTGATTTGATAATTATTAAAAAAATTAAAAAAATTAGTGGTATAAAATATTGTCAATTCCATTAAAATGAACTTTATTTATGAAATAACGATCGAGGCCAATTAAAAATTTAATGGCAATGTTTTCTTTTTACAATGTCGAATAATTCCAATGAATTTTATAATTAATGTAGATAAATTTCAGCGTTAAATACTATTGTCATTTTAATTTTATTACAAAATTAAGCGAGATTGTAAGTTCTGGATAGATTATAAATATTCGTTATAAATTCTAGGTACCAGTTCCTTCATGGAAAAGCAGAGTGTAATTGTTGCCCTATTGTATATACACAAACAGGCGGACCGTCAGGAAGAGACTGAGAAATTATATAAGAAAATAGTTTCCTGAAGGTAGATTCAACATGCATACCCACATGACAGACGAATACGCATCCTTTGCATCTATCGACCGTGGGGCAGCATAGCTTTAACTGAGAATCACTTATATAAGTGCTATGCTCAAACTTTTAGAGCGCCTTCTCTTGGAATTTTCTGGGACACCCTTGAGGTATACAACTATCCTACGAAGTCCCACGTGGAAAAATTTTCGTCCTACTCCTCGTCATTCAACGTATTAAACGAATTTTACTCACAAACTACTGATACAAACCTGTTCATTCATTACCAGTTTCAGTCTAGAATTCCGTTATCAGGTGCAACGTGGGGAAAAAAAAGTGCTCCGCTAGTGCGTGGAGATATTTAGAATCCTCCATTTCAGACCAGGCGTGTACTGAAGGCACATAGCGGCCTCAACGGTAGCGCAGTCTACGGAATCCACGGTTTGAAAGTCACCCTCCTGACTCACGTAGCAAGTCATTCGCAGGTGACATTTTCCCCGTCACAACTGTTAACACAAAACTTTGAAATGAGTCTCAGTAGACACTAAAACTGCGACCTCGCACACAAGTCGTTGCATGTCGGTTGGGCATTAAGTGCGCGCGTGTCGATAGAAGAGACACCGTAACATGTTAACATAGTATTGAAACAGTGAGTGTGGCGCTTTTTATATTGCACAACATTAAAGCCACATTATTAATACTTGACCTTTATCTGTCGGTTGTTCAGTGGTAGATGTTTTAATTGCTTGCCTGCCTTTAAATCATCATGAAAATTATACGACGTCGGGTTTTTATACGTCATTGAATCTTCCAATATGACATGTTTCATTTTTAACGAATTTAATTTTCACTCTTGATGAAGCACAAATAAATGTACAACTTTAAGACTGCTTGTTACATAATAACAAAAATAAGACTGCATGTTAACAATGCAATGACCTGATTTTCGGCACAGATTTGGGAATATTTCGGACAAGAATACAATAACAGTGTAAATAAAAGTAATATAAAATTATATATATCATAACATATGTAAAATTAAAGGTGTTTGTGCCTATATTTCAGTATGCAGCCAAACCTATCCATTGCAAACGAACAGTGTTCGTGTGTAGTAGTCAGTATCAATCTCCCATTGTGCATTATGGTGGTAGAGATGGGGTTTGAAAGTTACCGACGTATATAAAATTCTACGTCCGGGTGTCAGTATTTTGCTCTACACAATGGAGACGAACGATCTCTCTCTCTCTCTGTTGCAGTACAAAGTCTCCGTTGTCGATAGGTATAAGAGAGTGGAAGATATAGTGGTTGAAAGTCGTCAGCTTCTATGAAACTCGGACTGAAGACCAGCGATGACTTTTGACACTATAAGAGCAAAGACATTATACATAGTGAAACATGATGCATATTCCTCAGTTGTTTGTCTGCAATAAACGTATGAATAAAGAAAAATAAGTGCATATTGCAATTTCAAAAGTTAATCTACCAATAAAGATGCCAAAGTGTAAGAAAGAAATTTCTTACACTGTAGGCCTGAATTATTTTTCAATTTTCCAATCCCTAAGGGGGTGGGAATAGGGGATGAACTTTTTTGAAAATGCGTTACTATTAAGGCAATTTTGAAGCAAGAAATAGAATACTTGGGGTTTATATTTTTTACTTGAATTTTAAAAACTCGTGTTTCAATATTTTTATAAATTCAAGCATTAACCTGGTGAAATAATGGAAAATCTTCTAAGGGTGCGACTAAGACTTGATGCTATAAATGCGAAAATTTTGATTTGGAACCGTGGTTAGAATTTAAAAATATGTTTCGCGATGTTTTGAAATTCAAATGTTCAAATGTTTGTATAGTCTATGGGACTTAACTACGGGGTCATCAGTCCCTAAACTTACAAACTACTTATGGACTACTTACGAACTAGGACGGCACAAATATCCATGCCCGAGGGGGGATTCGAACCCCCGACCGTAGTGGCCGTGCAGACCGTGACTGGAGCGCCTCAGTCCCCTCGGCCACCGCGGCCGGCAACCAGTCTTGTATTAATCGGTCGATAATAGGGCTACAAATATCTGTAAAGTGAGCGCAATGTGTGTCAAAGTGTGTTATGAGTTTTAATTTTGTGAATTTTGTAAACTAATATTGACGTTAACATGCAGTTTGTGGTTTCTGTATTCGTGTGTTTGGTAAAAGTAAAAGAGCCACTGGTGTCTCTGAAGGAATTCATCGACTTCGTTAATGGTAGTTAGACGGCCACAGTATCCTTCACTTTCAATTTCAGCCTCACTTCAGAAAACTTGGAGTCTACGACCTATGTGCTGCTTCTGCTCTGGGGACATCTACGAAAGAGACGACACCAGGTTAGTCAAATATTAAGTGAAAACCGCCTACGGGCCTCACGTGCAACGTTCGGTCTGTTACAACTAGACGTGTTAGCACGCAGCTGGCGGTAACGTGAGTGAGGTAAAGGGAAGATAGCAAAGTTTCAAGGAAACTGTCAAAGTGTGCTCGATAACATAACAATGAATGGTTTGTAGATTAAATTTTTTTCTATCTCCATCCCCGCCGTACAGTTCACCAAAGTTTCATTGCAGTCGAATGAATGGTTTATGAACACATAGAGGACATACAGACAAACATTGATATATTGCGTTACTTGGGATTCTTCTAGAAATAAGCACAAAATAAATCGATCATTGTACATTTTCGAAGTTGTATTAAAATTTAGGCCCACGTTCTTTCAAGTTGGATTACAATTAGAAGCAAGAACAGGGCGCAAAATAGAGAACAGCATGAGAAAAAGCCGTTTCCTTTCGTAAAAAGTGGTGAGATTAGCTGCAGTTCGTAAAAAGCCCATTTCCAGGCATCTAAGGCCGGTAACGCATTAGGCAGCCAATGAAACAGTGATGGTATACGGCAGGAATTGGTGGCAGTGGATGCGTGTGGCTGCCAGCTATCTCTCTCACTTGACGAAGCAACCACACCTTGTCTCCAAGTTGTCATGACGTTCGACACACAGAAATTTATTCATGAAATTCAAAGACGAAGAGAAATCCGGGATGTGTCTTGTGAGAAATATAGTGATCGTGATGCGACGAGAAGGAGGTGGGACGAAATCGGAAATGTAATGTGTGAGGAGAACATGTCTGAAAATGAAAAGAATGAATTCGGTAAGTTATTTATTATTTATTACAGCTACAGTAAGGAAGAAGAGGGTTTCATTGTACACTTAATACACATTAATTCACATGGAAACTTTTGTGTCCCAGCCTCGTCGCCGCTTTTGTGTCTCGTTTCCGTCGTAGGTGTCGGTGGCCGAGCAGAAAGAGACTGACACAGAATAAAGGATGCACGCTTGTGCAGGTACGGAGGTGAGCAGCCAGTGGGACAGCAGAAACTAGAAACACTAGAGTAAATTAGAACGAGATATATATTTCATGGAGTCTTGGTAATACTTAACTTTTACATAGTTCTCGACTGCAGAATGCTGATACATAGTTTATATAGAGAGAGGCCTGCCTACTGATGAGTCCTAGTGCCTATCTGATAGCCAAGTCTTAACTGGTGCCTATCTGATTCCCAAGTGTTAACTGGTTCCTATCTCAGTCCCAAGTGAACGATGTCGTTCAGTGGTGGCCACGAGCGGAGTTGCAGAAGAGGGCGCTCGTGGCTGACGTCGTAAGAACGCCGCGCCGTGCGTGCATGGCGGCGCGCGGCGTAAGTACGTGGCGCGCACTTCTTACTTGTGCGACACCACAGAAACAACAATAGTTACATAAATAATATGTAATTACTACCCCAATGCAATTCTGTTTTGCCATTCAGGCGGATTTTCATTCGTAAAGTCCGCAAATAAATCTCTTGATGCTGATGAACGGCCCCCTGCTGTTGCAGGACCTGGGGAAACTTCCAGTTCTGGAGGGACAGGGACATACAGTGTGTCTTCAAATTTGTAGCCATCTCTTTCTCGCACATAGTTATGTAAAACACAGCATGTTTTTATTATGGCAATTGCAAGTTCTTTCCGAACATCCATTGGGTGATGAAAAATTCTTCATTTATTTGCCAGAATGCCAGACGTACATTCTATGAAGCGCCTATCACGTGACAGTCGGTAGTAAAAGATTCTTTTATATTTTCCACAAGGTTATCAAAAGATTCGACATCTTTGTAGGGGAGACCGGGCCACATTTTCCATAGGGGCAAGTTTTCCAACTCGTTTTAGTTTCGAAATATTCCGTTAGATGGTACCACCGGCGATACTGTAAGAAGCAGCAACAAAGCACACTTCATTTACTAAAGTTTCAGTGTTGTACCAGTAGTCACATTGCCGGCAGGACTGTTTTTGTAATTTTTGCAAAGGTGACTAAACTTTCACGTTTTTATTGAAACTTAAAATAAACATACTAGCGTTAAGCTTATTAGTTTGACACTGCACGTAATAAAAGTCGGTTTCTTTCTTCGCGTAACTGTGCATTTGTTTCGTAAATATCTTCCACGAATAATGATGGACGTAGTGTTATAGTTCCGAATTTGGCGACGGGGCACGTTTTCCCAGAGCATGCGGGGCACATATTCCTGCACGTGTCTCGTTGGAAAACGTGCATCGGCCTAGAACATCTCGTATTATTCCTTTAAATATGTATGTATTGTGTAATAAATTGTACAAAATAGCCCTCTTTCAAATGGTTCATTGTAAAATGTGTTTTACAGACTTAAAATGGTCCGAAATTATACAGAGAAGGCCGAGAGGGGCTCGTACACTCCTGAAGTAATAAATGCTGGTCTATAGCATTTAGAGGCTGGTGCAGTGTCAGAAAAGCATCCATGGACTTCAATATTCCACGTAGGACTCAGAAAAATTACTAATTGAAATTTCCTACTTTACAGACAGACCAGCTCCTACAAATTCTGAATGCCCTATCAGTCCTGGGCTAGATTCAAACTTGCCAGAAAAAACGATTGATGACAGCCTCCATTAGAGCCCATCGAATTCATAAACTCCTACTACACCAACAAATACCTTTCCTCTTGCTTGTCAAGAAGGCGTTCCATCTACATCCACAATATGTTGGCCAACAGTAGAAGGAATTAGGCCTTTTGAGAAGGCGGCACCTAGGAAGCAAACACAACATGGAAGGAAAAAAAGGAAGTCAGCTGTATTGACTGACAGTCCAGTTAAAAACCAGATGAAAAAATAAATTATCCATTTAAAGTATAATTGGAAAACTTGCCCCTGTACATTTAGTTAAGCTGGAAAACTTGCCCCGCATACGGGGCAAATTTTCCAACGCAACATGGTCACACAAAATCATTTTCTGCCAAGAAGGATATTTGCTATTTTCAAAAATATTTCTACAAGACTGTAGGTAAAAGTATAGGAAATACAATGACCCGCTGTTTACATCAAAACTGATAAAAATCAAAAGAACAAAAATTAAAAATATAAAAAGGTGGAAAACATGCCCCGGTCTCACCTATAGTTAAAAAAGCGATCTGGGTAGTATCAAAGATCCTTGAAGTAATTTTTAAATAAACCCTTCGAGTGCTGCTCCGCAAGCAGAGGATGAATCCAATATGTCTTTTTTGCTTTGCGTTTCCTTTCAGAGAACAGATGGACTATTATCGCATCTTCCAGGTCCATGTCGCTCGGCCGATTGGGTACAGCTGGCCGTCAGCCAACGCTGGCTGCCACCAACTGGCTGCTCAGAATTTTGGTTGCCGCAGCCTGGCTGCCTAGTGCTTTACCGGCCTAAGTGGCTATAGTTCGGCGTTTACTATCTTTCAATATGGCGCCGAGCGCAACGCTTGGCCACATACAGATGAAAGGCGCCGCCCCCAGCTTTCCCTTGTGTATGCTCGCTACTCTGTGCCTGAGGTAAGCAGAGCCGAGCCTGGGGGCCGAATCCGCGAAACGAGGGGATCGATGGGGCGGCGTGCGGCGCTGAAAGACGCGCCGGCGGCGGCGGCGCTGGGGGCGGCGGGGGCGGCGGCTGCCAAGTGGCGGCGGCGGGCGCTGTTCGTAGCCGGCGCTCCGTCAGCACGGCGAAGGGTCGCCACACAACAGTGAGTGAGGCGCGCTTTCAGGGACCACTCGGTGACTCCTGCTGGAGCGACGCATCGTCCCCGCTTCTTCCGGTCTTACTGCGATGTAGTTTTAACCGAATGGCTTAGCCTACATCATTCTTGGATAGTCAAGTTAGTGGACTGCTTTATTTATTTTGGAACTGCTGGTGGATGAACTGTTTGTATTATTAACTGCGCTGTTGCCTCGGTTTTATGCAATCGAGGCAACTGGCCGCCTGTAATGGTCGGCGGGGTCATTGAGCATTCCCAGGCGTCTGACGAGTGGATTCTCTGAACGTTGCGTGCGGAAATAGAATCGCCTGGTAGCTTTCTTAAACATCTCCACGACTAGTTTCTCCCGTGCCGCCTCGTGGATGTTGTTTTGTACTGCCGAATAATAATAAACATGTTTTGCTTAAGGTAATATTTATGTAAAATAAAGATTATAATAATGGAAAGTCCAGGTTGGAATTAATAATATAGTAAGGACAGTTTACAACTCACCGCAAAGGCGTACCATCGAACTGCAACAGGCACATACAAAACACACACTATTACAACACTTTCAGCTATCGGCCATGGCCTTCTTCAGAAAACAGAACACTCACGCAAACACACAGGCACACAACACAGTCATACAACCATCACCTCCGACTGCCGGATATATATATATATATATATATATATATATATATATATATATATATATATATATATATATATATAAAGATTCTATGGCAAATTATCATGTAAGTAACATGGAAGTTAGAGTAGAGGCTGAACAGTTGCCTCATTTATTCACGATACTAGGTCAAAATAAAGTGCATCATTTTAAACAAAATCAAAAATAAAATAAAATCCACATTTGCCAAAAAAGTGAAATCCTCAAAATTAATTACTGAAAAATGTTGCTTCTATAATTTGGAAAAAAAAACGAGTTTCTTATGCTGCTAACTTGTTCGTTAAGCAGTTGATACTTTAAGGTGTATCTATGCACAGTAATTTCTAAATCATGAAGGTTGCAAACCGCTACCAAGACTTTTAGTCTAAAATAAGCTATAGTGGGTTCTATTACTGAAGTAGTCTTCAAGCCATGGACATATTTGGGTACCTATTCCGTAAGCTCGTACCTTTTTTAGTAGTCTGTAGTGCGGTACCGTGTCAAACGCCTTTAGAAAATCTAGAAATATGCAGAGAAAAGGGCAAGCTGGGTTTCGCAGGATCGATGCTTCCTAAAGCTGTTCGTTAGGCAGCGTTTATCGTGACAATGAATTCTGCCGGCCTTAAAAAACATTTATGGAACTAGGTCTGCTGCTGAAACAACAAGGCGATCAAATAGAGATAATGTCGACTTTTATGGAGTCCATAAAAACAATCAGCTAATTCTCTTGTGCGCCAAACGCTCCTAACAGATTCAGCTTTTAGATAGAGTTGAATTTTATATCGCAGTTTCCAATAATTCCAGGTTACACTGCTTCGTAATTATCAAGTTTGCCATGTAGTGCTATGTAACGTTATTGGGACACACACCGCTCGTATAAATTAGAACATGCAGCGCAATGTTATTTACTCACCGTGTTCCATGCTTAATGAGATTAAATTCCCGATTGTTTTGAATGAATAAAGCTTAGCATAGTGTCCAGTGATTCACCGGGATTACTGACAGTCTGGAATTCGTTGAGAATCATTCTTTCAAATGCATGTCTATTATTTGCATCTAACGCTTCAATAGATGATTTGCTAACGTTTACTCAGTATTTCGATTCCGATACTGCTCTTCGTTACTTCAGTTATAAATATTGGTGTCCAGTGCAATCAAATAATCTCTACGTGTCAACAATTAAAATGTTTGTGTAACCCCGCATGGTTACTAAGGGTCTGTTCATTAAAATAATAATCCTCAAGGTTTTTATTTTGTTTTACTGAAACAGTTCTTTTGTTGTCTGTTATCTTCAAATAGTTGCTGATCTTCATACGTCGGTACAGACTCGTCATACTATTTTTTTAAATATATTTTTATTCGGAAGGCTGTGGACCGATATAGCGTCTTTAACAAGTAACCAAAACTCCCTGTATACCATGTTCGACCGAATTACTGCTTTAATTTCTGAATAAAAATATAAAACTTTTTCATCGACAAATTTAGGTTTTCAGTCAAGTCCATAAGTTTCTCTCTAAAGGTCGGACGATTTGTCTTTTGACGAGCTGTCAGACTTGTAAGTGTTTTGATCGCACACAACAAGAATGTTGTTTAATGAACGTAACTTGGTCTATGAAATCACGAGATGTGATTCCAGTAGTGATGAGCATGTGGCCCTCTAAGCGCTGAAACTCGATCACGTGATCGATGACGTCATTTGTATCACGTATTTATTTTTTATTTTTGACCTCTTGAGCAGCGACATATCCATGTCAAATTTTGTGAAACCAAGTGAATTTAATCGCCTTCAATATTTCCGAAATCGTCTACAAGTATTTCCCTGGTGGAACCAGTTCAGATAATGAAGCTGTGTTAGGAGGAGTTAACTACTTACCTAGTTAACTAATATACTGATATAGGAGAGGGGAGTAAAAAGTAATTTTTGTGTGTGTTCGGTTGAAGGTTGATGTAATGCACATGGAGTCGATAATCCGTGTCGGTTTCCTGTACACACTGTGGCCTCAAGTGGTGTCTTGTTTCCGCTTCAACAGGATGTCCAGGAAAGGAAGTTGGCCTCCGTCCTCTAGTTCCATGGTGAACTTAATGTTAGGGTGTCTTGAGTTCAGATGGACCAGGAACTCATCCAGCCTATTGCGGCCATGTGGCCAAATGACAAATGTGTCATCCACATATCTGGTAGGCAGCAGTTGTCAATGCCTCTTCCTCGAATTTCTCCATGAACAGATTAGCTGGACCTATTCAAGTACATTCTTACATCGACTTACTTCCTTTGTGGAGGCAAATTCTATGAACAGACAGAAGGAGTGGCGATGGTAGCCCCTCACCCCAGTGGTGACTAAGCTCAGAAAAATGGGGGTACTGAGAACATTGGTGCACCGAGCGAAAACACTGTCCGACTCAGACAACTTAGCAGCAGAGCTGGACCATCTTCAGCGAGTATTCACAAATAACGCGCAAGACATGCGCAAGGCGCTACACCCTACCAGACGCCCGGATAAAACAAGAGAAGAAGAATAGACTGGGAAGGTAGCCAGGCCCCAATATCCGTAGAATCGTGACGAAAGCCGCGGTGGAGTAGCCGAGCGGTCTAAAGCGTCTCGCTGCGGAGCGCGCGGTTGCTCGCCGTGGAGGTTCGAGTCCTCCTTGGGGCATGGGTGTGTGTGTTTGTCCGTAGGTTAGTTTACCTAGGTTTAAGTAGTTTGTGAGCTACGGACTGATGACCACGCAGTTTGCTCCGATAGATTTACAGACATTTGAATATTTTTTTAGTTATAAGCCAGTCTTCCTTGATAGTTACATATCTACCGGCTTAACATCTTTGGGACTTGTAATGTTTACCTGATGATGACGTAACAGCCGAAAACCGTTTCGTAAATAAAAAAAATTGTAGAATATCTCACAGTTATCTTGTGCGTTTCATTCACAAAGTTAAATAAAGGACTTTCAAATATATTAGTAGTAAAATTAAACAAAACGCTGCTATATACTAATATTTATTTCAACGCGACGGTCCCGTTTCGGCTTACAATGCCATTTTCAACGTGGTGCGAAAATTGGTAATTGAAACTAAATAAAGATAAGTGTGAAGTAATACACATGACCACTAAAAGAAATCCGCTTAACTTCAATTACGCGATAAATCAGTCAAATCTTAAGGTCGTAAATTCTACCAAATCCCTAGAAGTTACAATTACGAACAACTTTGACTGGAGAGAACACACAGAAAATATAGTGGGAAGGCGAACCAAAGGCAGAAGGCTTCGAAGATGCACCATGCACCAGCTCCACCAAAGAGACTGCCTACATCACACTTGTGCGTCCTCTCCTGGAGTACTGTTGCCCCTTGTGGGACCCTCACCAGGTGGGACTGACGGAAGACATTGAGAAGGTTCAGAGAAGGGCAGCTCGTTTTGTTTTATCACGTTACGGGGGGGGGGGGGAAGCGTCACGGAAATGTTGCACGAATTGGGGTGGAAATCATTAAAAGAAAGACGTTATTCATTGCGGCGTGATCTGTTTGCGAAGTTTCAATCACCGACTTTTACTTCTGAATGTGAAAATATTTTGCTAGTACCCACCTACTTAGGGAAACATGACCATCCCAATAAAATAAGAGAAATCAGACCGAAAACGGAACGATTTAGGTGTTCTTTCTTCAAATGTTCAAATGTTTGTATAGTTTATGGGACTTAACTACGGGGTCATCAGTCCCTAAACTTACAAACTACTTATGAACTACTTACGAACTAGGACGGCACAAATATCCATGCCCGAGGGGGGATTCGAACCCCCGACCGTAGTGGCCGTGCAGACCGTGACTGTAGCGCCTCAGTCTCCTCGGCCACCGCGGCCGGCTGTTCTTTCTTCCCGCGGGCTATTAGAGAGTGGAAAGGTAGAGAAAAGTGGTTAATAAACCCTCTGCCAGGCACTTAAATGTGATTTGCAGAGTATCTATGTAGATGTAGAAGGAACCATCGTTATTCTGCCAATAGCAGTGTGAAGGAGCGGAGAGTAGCAGGCGGTTAGGCTGCCAGATACTCGGAAGGCCGCGATACATAGCGAAGAGAAGCAGAGCGAGGATGCAGGAAGCAGTGGAAACCACTGCACTAAAGGCACATGTCGCGTTTCCATAGGAAATGTGGCTCTTGGTTAATGGCAGACCGCGCAGAATCATTGAGAAAACTCTCCACCCAAATAAGCAATGCCAGAAAACACTGACTACGGAATATGAATGAAATGAGCTATTTAGCCGCAAGGCAGTTTGCGGTGTAACAGTGTGTACGGAATATGAAAGAAATGGGCTTTTCAGCTGCAAGGCACTTTGCAGTGCCACATCATTGCCAGACTTCGTCCCCTCTTTTCTCGGTTGAGACACTCCATCTGTCCCGCCTCATCACGCGATGGAAGGGGCAGAATTGCGGCGTAAGTGATTCGTTTGGTGCCGTGGGCTATCTCTGGCGGAATCTCATTTTATGGCCGGGCTCTTTCTCGGCGCGCAACTGTTGCTGGAGGATAGGAGAGTTTACTGCCCGGCGGGCTTATTCGCCAACGGGTTTATCCGCCGGAAGAGCTACACGACCGACATCGTAAAGCAACGATTTTAATTTGGAACAACCTTTTTTTTTTTTTTTTTTTGTTGAAAAATGTATTAAAAGCAAATGTCTTACGTATCGCTTCAGTTGTTCAATAGTAACAATGCAGTTCTTTTTTATTTAACCCTTTCGTGGTTATTACCCATTTTTTAGAATATCTTAAGTTATCTCAGCTGTTACAGAGTCTGATGTGGGTAAGGATTACAAATATGACACTCAAAAAATTTTAGCACATTCCATTTTTCCTAAAAAAAAAGGTGGGACACATACATCCCACTGATCATTTCTGGCACCGATTTATCTAAGACTTTTTAAAATAATTTCTTAAGTTATCCTAACCTATCATAGTGTCTAAACAAGGACATGATTCAAAAATTTGTAATGCACACCATATTAAAAAAAAAAAAAAAAAAAAAAAAAAAAAAAAAAAAAAAAAAGCTGTCTCTCAGCTTCTATAATAGAAAATGCAGATAATAGTAAACCACATACCGTGTTTTATTAGCAAAAAAATTTACAGAAAAACAGTTTTTCTTTGAAATATGAATACTATAATATCGCAACATAAAGGCACTATAGGGCTACACAATGGTCACTGGGACACATGCGTCCCACTAATTGTAAATTCACTGAAAAAAAACTTTTGAAGTAAAATGAGTTTTAGTAAGCGTAATTGTTGTTTGTAAACGTCTAAGAAACATAAAATAGCAAATATACTTACTTCGGACATTTTAGGTAGCGAGAAAACGACGAAAACCGATTCAAGGCACAATAAACAATGGTTACGGCGCAAAAAATCACGCGGCAGCCCATATAAACAGTCACAGCCTTCTACACTGTAAGAATTTCAGTGCCTCGATTTTTTTTCCGCGTTCTGAAGGGCCACCAACAGATGGCAGCACTATGCAGAATTACGCAACTCGCCACCTTGTGGTACAAATGAGGTCCGAAGTTAGTGGGACGTATATGTCCCAACAACCACGAAAGGGTTAAACGCTTTCCTGCAGAAGAACACATTAAAAACGATTGTGATTGTAACGCCGTTTTGTAAAAGCACTGCTGTTTTTTCTGACCGTAAAAAAAAGTCACAGTTTTATATTCTTATTTTTCAATAGGATTTCTTATCTGAACACGAATGTGTTAACAAATGTTCAAATGTTTGTAGAGTCTATGGGACTTAACTACGGGTTCATCAGTCCGTAAACTTACAAACTACTTATGAACTAGCTAAGACTAAGGACGGCACAAATATCCATGCCCGAGGGGGGATTCGAACCCCCGACGGTAGTGGCCGTGACTGGAGCGCCTCAGTCCCCTCGGCCACCGCGGCCGGCAATGTGTTAACAGAATGTACATTTGTTTTATCTGCTTCAGCTGAGAAACTGAGCGCAGCTATACCGTTCGTGCTTCATTCGAACAACCAGTACCAGAAGACGCCAACAGTTCGCAGCTCCCTCAGCTTGCGACCTTCCTATCGGTACTCACCAATAACAATTGGACAATACATAACTCGGGGTAGTAAAATGTGTATGTCAGCTTCTATGCCCTAAACAGCTGCCCGATCTCTTTAAATAAGATCAATAATTACACTGTAGTTTAGCCAGTCTATCAACATGCAGGTGATGACGCAAAATGTATTTAAACAAACATAAATTAAACCTCTGAATAACCAGCAAAATGGATTCTAAGGAAAGAATTGATTCACTCACAAATCAGTTCTTTTGTAAATGGTGATTATTACTCTTTTTGGACATGAAAATGCGGAGGTAAATGACTGAATATTTCCCCAACTATTGTTTATGAGAGGCACAATAAGTATCACACGCATTCGAGAGTAAAAGATCCAAGTTATCACTCGTAAATTAGTGTAGTCCATTGAACATTGCAGTTCTAAATTAATTCGCGATTAATTACAGTATTTGTTATAACACACAGTTTGTAATCACAAGAGTACACGATTGATGAATTATCACGGTTCCACAGCCCTACTATGGTGCATAGTTCATCACTTTTCATGCAGAGACTAAATTCTGCAGTCACAGTCCCGTAAATTTTCTAAGTCCACGTATGCCTATCTCTTCAAATCACAAGTTCGTAACGCGGCTTCAGACCGCCCAGCGTCATAACCTTTCATCACCGCATCCAAGTTAAAAGTACCTTTCCAAGCGTTCGAAAGCATGCTCTACCTGCTCCCAAAATTGTATCCTTCTGCGCATCCTACCGCCTCAGCTTTAAAATATAATTTCCCTTCCAAAAAATTATGCATTTGAATATCACAGAATTAAATGCTTTGACCACCTCCTTACAAATGTTGTGTACATTTAACAAACAAATACATATTTAACAATACTAAAATCGGTTGAGACTGAAGGTCTTTGCTCAGGTAGCTATTAAGTGTGGCGTCTAAAATAAATGTTAAAATGCTTGTTAAGCTTAAGGGACTTAACTACGGGGTGATCAGCCCCTAAACTACTTATGAACTACCTTAGACTAAAGACGAAACAAACATCCATGCCCGAGGGGGGGGGGGGGATTCCAACCCCCGACCGTTCAGTTCTTGCTCACAAATACATATAATTGTTTATATATAAATTATCTGCTGCATAACTACCATTTTTAGTCTGCCATGAAATATTTAAGTGGCAGTCTACAGCATAAAACAACGTTACTAACAATAATATAATAAAATACACATATGAATGTAATGCGCTTTGCTGGGATATGTTTTGTGTTTCTGTGGTGGACTCTATGTTTGACATAAGAATATTACTACCTCAATGAAAAGCAGAACAAGAGAATAAGACAAAGTTTATTGAAAGAATACGGAAATAACGTGGTGCGTCTTCTAAGATAGGTAGCGTGGTGCAGTGCTGCCAATTTGCTTCTTAAACTGTTACTGATAAACACTACATATCAATAATTGTAAATGTAAGTCTTATAATATTATCATTATAGTACTAAAATTTATGGGCTTTTTATTTGTAAGGCATATTGAAATTGTAATTGCGGCGTTTGATTCTCCCAAGTCTCCTGAATCCATTCATAAAATTATATTTCATTTCCTGGTTTTACATGGATTTTTAGAATAATGTGTGTGGCTTTATCGTATGTAATTTGCAATCTGGAATAGCCGCCCGTACTCATCCAAGACCGCCGTTTCCATGTTTGCAGATTAGGGTCGGACTTCCCTAACTACCTGTATTCCAATCACTAGGTCCAAACTGTTAGCCGGCCGGCTGGGGAACCCAACGGCCTGACAAAACCTGCCTTTCACATGGAAACCATCAGCTTCCCCCTGTATCTACATCTACATACATACTCCGTAATTCACCGTAAGGTGCGTGGCGGAGGGTACACTGTACCACTACTAGGCATTTCCTTTCCTATTCCACTCCCAAATTGAACGAGGAAAAAAAGAATACCTATATGCCTCCGTACGAGCCCTAATTTCTCTTATCTTGTCTTTGTGATCTTTACGCGAAATGTAAGTAGGCGGCAGCAAGATCGTACTACACTCAGTTTCAAATTCCGGCGCTCTAAATTTACTTAACAGAAATTCACGAAAAGAACGTCGTCTATCTTCCAGCGATCCCCAATTGGGTTGCCGGACCATTTCCGTGACACTCGCGCATTGGTCGAACCTACCGGTAACAAATCTAGCTGCTCGCCTCTGAACCGCCTCTATGTCTTCCTTTAAACTGATCTGCTGCGGGTCCCAAACACTTGAGCAATACTCAAGACGTGGTCGTACAAGCGTTTTATACGCGGTCTCCTTTACAGGTGAAGTACATCTTCCCAAAATTCTCCCAACAAACCGAAGTCGGCTGTCCGCCTTACTCACAACTGTCCTTACACGTTCGTTCCATTTCATATCGCTCTGCAATATTACGCCTAGATATTTGAACGACGCGACAGGATCAAGAAGCTCACTGCTAATGCTGTATTCGAACATTATGGGATTGTTTTTTCTACTCATGCACATCATCTTACATTTTTCTACATCTTTGCACCAACTAGAAATTTTGTCTAAGTCAACCTGTATGCTATTACAGTCAGTTACAGACGACACCCTCCCACACACCACAGCATCATCAGCAAACAGCCGCAAATTACAAGTTACTCTGTCCATCAGATCATTTATATAGATAGAAAATAATAGCGGTCCTATCCCACTCCCCTGGGGTACGCCTGACGATACACTCGTCTCTGTATCTGTAATGTCACCAGCTCAAATCGGAAAATGTAAAGTGAACGGGTAATAGTAATGTGGCAGACAGAGTGAGGTGGCTCGGGACAGCAGCGTTAGGTGCCGGGGTCGGACCCTAGACGGCAGATACGTGGACAGGGGCAGCCCTGCTCAGCCGCTCGCCTGCGGGGCGTCGCATCGCTGCTGCTGCACCACCACATGCTACAGGGGTGCGTGCCACCTGCCTGCTGCCACAGACACAGACGGGAAACCTCCGTAAGGGCCCGTCCTACGCCCCGGGGTGCGGGGAGGGAGAGTTTCCAGCAGTTCCGTAAGATGTCCCATAATGACGCTGCGGTCAGAAGCAGCCCTTTAAACTGACCAGAGCAGGCGGCAGGTAGCGGCTGCCCCCACCACCACCTCCCCTCAAACGCCGGACACAGCCGTGGCCTCGTGGCAGGCGGCACGAGCTCTCCCCTCAGCCTCCCCTCCACGCTACCCTCTGACGTGCGAAGAGGCACCCTAAGCCAGCGAACCGCCTGACACCTGCTAGCATCTTACGGAACTACGAGGGGAGCGTAGGACAGTGGTTTAGGGTGGGCTGCTTCTCTGTATATGTTACTCTGTGTTACTGCGTGCCGAGGCCTCGTGGGGGGTTGGGGGTTCGGAGGTTAAGAGGGGGAGGGGGAGTCGCCGTAACGAAGCGACGCTTAACCTCTGGACGGAGTCTCAGCAGCCGGCGCTCCCTCCCAGGGGCCAGCTTTCCCGTGAGAAGACGTCGCGACTGGCCGGGAAGCCACATACTAATGAAACAGGACATACGCACTGTCTCCAATATAATCTACTAGCTTAAAACCCGGAATTGCCCGGGTGTTTATTTATTTGCTGCCATTTTTCAGGTATAAATTCATTTTTATAACAGCTGTATGTCTGTAAAATCTCTTGGAAATACAATTAATAGTGAAGACGTAATAGATTAAAACTTGGTGCATGATGGGGCGGTTTTCCATGAACGTTCGGTTTAGGAGCTCATATCTCATGAACTATGTGTCGTACTGATATACAACTTAGAAGGTACACTCAGCTATATGCTTGTATACTGTCTGTTAAATTTACTGCAGCTACAATTTGTAGTGGAGATATTATAAATTGTAACGTCATACCGAGAGCTGTAGTTTTACTCCATAAACAGCGGAAAAGTAGTAAGCGAGAAACTTTTTTCCTTACCCCATTTTACTATGGTTGCAAGCGAGAAAATGTTTAATAAAGTTTTGAAATTATGTTTAAAGTTAAAAAAAATGTTTGTATAGTCTATGGGACTTAACTACGGGGTCATCAGTCCCTAAACTTACAAACTACTTACGAACTAGGACGGCACAAATATCCATGCCCGAGGGGGGATTCGAACCCCCGACCGTAGTGGCCGTGCAGACCGTGACTGGAGCGCCGTGACTGGAGCGCCTCAGTCTCCTCGGCCACCGCGGCCGGCCGTTTAAAGTTTGTTGCAAGTCGCTAAATACTGTCATTCTCGTACACTGTATTTCGAAAGTCTCACCGCATTACATGGCATTTTTTTGCTGTTTCTATTGGTTATGACATAATACCTTTTTGAGCCATGTGCCGTATGTGATTCTTAACCATGCATCAATTGTTACCTAACGGTAAGATATGTCTATAGCAAATTTGGTTGAAATCGATCCAATGATTTATGAGAAACTGAGCAGCATTGTCGCAAAATGCAGCATTTTTTTCCGCACATCTCATTGTTTATGACGTCATATCTCGTGAACTATATATCGTATGTGATTCTTACACTTACGGCGACCGTCCTCATGTATACGTGTATACATGTATACGTGTATAAAATGTCGTAAAGATTGGAAGAAAACTGTAGATTTGTATGCAACACGTACAAATATACGGACACACTGCTTTATACATTTGTTTATGAGGTCATATCTCGTGAACTATATATCGTATGTGATTCTTACACTTACGGCGACCGTCCTCATGTATCGAAGCTTACGTGTATAAAATGTCATAAAGATTGGAAGAAAATTGTATGCAACACGTACGGACACACTGCTTTATACATTTGAGATGAGAGGGGCGTTCCTGTAAGGCCGAGAGATGGCAGCACCGGCGTGCATCGAGGTGTGGACGTTAAATACCAACGAGCTTAAATTTCAAAGAGTTCCTAACACACGAGCTACGGCAGTCTTTGCAGCAACCAGTGTACACTCGAGCGCCATATTTTTGGTGGTCACTACACTTGAGAGGAGTCAGTCTCTCGTATGTTATTGTTGAGCTAGAAGTGTTGTATTTAGTGTGTAATGCCTGTATAATTTTTGCTGCTGAAACAGAGGCGCCGACTACTGGTATGCTCGGTCGCTCAAGCATACCACAAAATTTGAGTGGGTATGGTCGGCATACCCCACTGACAGTTTTATTTTATTTATTTTTACTTTACATTATATTTCCTGACTGCAATTAAAATCGACCCTCATCCCATTGACTGCCAGCTGGCTTTTGTAACACACCGTTATACAAAAAATTATTTTATAACGAACAGCTAATTGAATTCGATGGCATTAAATTTCACTTTGACATGTGAGTGAAGTCACCGTTTTCTAAATAGTCCGAATGTTAATGTAATACCGCTTGTTACGTCATTATTGTAAACTGAAGGCGGCATCCTTTGATTGTTGTATTAAATAATTAGAAATGAAGTGGGTTTGGTACTATGCGATGAAAGATTTTATACTACTAATTTAACGTTTATGTATTCTCTTAGAAGTCAATTGTTTCAAGAAATCGTGTTAGGTTAAGTCGTACCGTTTTAATCCTGTTATTGAATTGGTGTGTGTTGTAACAATGGGTTGTAAACCTATTGATATCGACAGACATGGTATGACAGCAGAAGTGGCTATGGACTATTTTGGTAATACTGTGTGGAAAATAAATCTGCAGAAGAATGAAACCAGGAAGACGATCAAGACGAATAAATAATTTTAGTAGTTACTACAACGGGAAAATCAGGTTCAAATGGTTGCCAAACCCGCCCAGTAGTTAAAAAAACTTGAAATTGAACTTAATGGCTATCGATTTCTTTACTTTCCTCCGGTCCTAAATTAACAGCAGATGAAGAAAAAAGAAGAAATACCACTAAAAATAAAGATGCTTTGTACGAGTTTTTTTGTTTTTTGTTTTTAGAAATGCCTGTCCAGGGGGGAGGGTCTGAGGGGGGCAACCGCTGCCCCCCACCCCCCTGGAAACGCCACTGAGCATACCCCAAGATTTTCAAAAGGCGGCGCCTATGTGCTAAAATATGCCTAAAGTTTGATCTGCATTTAAATGCACAAATCGAAGCGATAAAACGACAAGTACTTCATGTAAGAACACCAGATGTTTTGCCTTGTTTTATCTGAGTCTGTCTACACTCGAACGAAATTTCTGACTAATGGCACTTTGCTGCCCCAAGAGAGAAGCTTCAGCTGACCTATCCTGCAATTCCCTTGAAGTACACAAAAAAAAGCTTAGTTATCTTCCTAATGGAGATTTTTTTTTCTTTTTCTGTCGCTCCTGTGGTTCATCAAACCATACTTATGCATGTCTACAACTTCTTTAAAAAGATTTTCATTTGTTGTTGACAATACTTGATTGAGCATGGTTGACATAGGTGCAAAGTGTGTAAGCAGTAGTGACAGCATGAATGTTTTCACTTGTATATGTCTGTGTTCTTTGTAACAAATATGTACTTATTTCAGCGTGGCAGCAACGAAAGTTATTAATGGTATGTTATTTCGGCGTGGAATGCTTTTGTGCCAGATGACCTACGCGCATTTTTAACTGCAGTATATTTTCTTATCACTTTCGTCTTTGTACTCAAATTTCGTACACTGAAGTTTACAGCCAAATCCTTTAACAGCAATTTTACAAGTTTTCAGACTTAATAGGCTTAGCAAACACAACAGTATATGCAAATCCGTGGTCATGATTGTTCGTCATAACGATTTCTGTCCACTGTTCGTTTCGCAACTCGTTAGGCCATGTACTTGCATTAAAATAAACATTTTCGCAGCGCCACTCTTGTCGTTGTTGAAAACCTCGGCTAACTGTTATACTTTGAACTGGAACTGTAGTACTGACACGTTACAGATATTTATAAAATAAAGTTTTCGGTAAATATATAAGATTTTATGAGAACAACTGAAAGTGCGGTTTCCAGAGTGTCCGTGTTTCTATTCCATACAAATCCACATTTTTGCTCCGACCTTCACGATATTTTTTACACCAGACCTTCAAAACAAGGGGAAGCTCACTGTGTACATGAAATTTCGTATGGTCCATGTTGTAGGGTACTTCAAAATGTTCAAATGTTTGTAAGGCTTATGGGACTTAACTGCGGGATCAGCAGTCCGTATAGAAACTACTTATGAACTAGCTTATACTAAAGACGACACAAACATCCATGTTCGAGGGGGGACTCGAACCACCGACGGGAAACGGCCTTGCGCATCGTAGCTTAGCGCCTCAATGCGCTCGGTCGCTCCTCCGCGGCTGGGTAGGGTAGCCTACTTAACGTATCGACTTTGACACCATAGTTCTGCTTCGATCTTGTTGAACTTTGCCACACTTAGAGAAGGGTATTCTATCTTAAACCCTCAATATGCAACGTCATATAGCGTTCGCGCATTTTTTTTATCGATTTTTCAGTTCTGCCGATGTAATTTGAAGGACGGCCGCATTCCTTAGTTTCATGTTGACAGAGTTTACATTAAATTGTACGAACGTTTTCGTCTTTGTTTGCGTGCAGATTTTCGAAAGTTGTGCGCAATAACTGGTCTGATTGAAAATCAAGTAAAGAAATTGATTAATAAACAACAGTCTAGAATGCAATAATTTATTTCATTCAACTAGTTTCAGTCTTATTTAGACCATCTTCAGGAATTTTTACTCCATCGATGTTGTGGACCTGGCAAGTAGCTGGGAGCCTTGCAGTGCGTCACCACCAGTAGTGGAAGGCTCCCAGCTACCTGCCAGCTCCACAACATCGATGGAGTCGAAATTCCTGAAGATGGTCTAAATAAGACTGAAACTAGTTGAATGAAATAAATTATTGCATTCTAGACTGTTCTTTATTAATAAGAGTGCTGTTGACCCAAAAATAGTGAAACGAAAATGTTTCAAAAAATATGTAAAGAAATTGAGAAGTAATTTGTTCAGAATATGTGATAGCCGGCATTGTGCGGCATGAGTGGAGCTTTCTCATCCATTCAGGTAGCCCTAGAACCACGGAGGATGCTATTAGCGGCTGAGTTACGCCTTCCTGCGATCAAAATAGAACGGCCGCAACCCCCCCCCCCCCCCCTCCACGAACGCTGTTGCCGAGGGTGACGTCACACAAAGACGGCCCAGAACCAGCCACTATGACTTAATAGCAGCCTAAGTCGTCTTCCCACCGAAAATATTGTTTTGCTGCTTAGTATTTATGAATTCAAGATCTGAATTTGTTTCTATCTGAGTGAAAATGGATGGGAAACAAGTGAACATGGACATAAATCGATGACTATCTGAATTATTCGCGATCACCACAGCTCCTCTTACGCCTAACGCAGTTCACCCAAAGAGGTTCTTAGTGGAAGTTCCTAGCAATTATTTTCTGGCTACATAAATGATCGATGGACAGAGTAACTGTAAATTGCGGTTCTTTGCTGATGATGCTGTGGTGTATGGGAGGAGGTCCTCATTAATTAATTAATGGGAGATAGGATGACTTAGACAAAATTTTAGTTGGTGTGGGGAATGGCAGCTTAGCTCTAAATGTAGAAAAATGTAAGGTGATGCACACGAGTAGGAAAAACAAATCCATAATGTTCGAATACAGCATTAGTAGTGAGCTTCTTGGTGCAGTCGCGTCGTTCAAATATCTAGGCGTAGTGCTGCAGAGCGATATGAAATGGAACGAACATGTAAGGACAGTTGTGAGTAAGGTGGACAGCCGACTTCGATTTATTGGGAGAATTTTGCGAAGATGCATTTCACCTGTAAAGGCTTGTACGACCACGTCTTGAGTATTGCTCAAGTGTTTGGGACCCGCAGCAGATCGTTTAAACGAAAGCAGTTGAGAGGCGAGCAGCCGCGGCGAAGGCGCTATGCTCCGATGCGCGAGGCCGTTCTCCGTCGCGGATTCGAATCCTCCTTCGGGCATGGATGTTTGTGTTCCCTTTAGTAAAAGTTAGTTTATAAGTAGTTTGTAAGTTTAGGGACAATGACCCCGCAGTTAAATCCCAAACGCTTAACAAACATTTGAAGATTTGGAATTTCAAGCTTACCGCAGAACGATCTTTCTGCCGCCTACTTACATTTCGCGTAAAGATCATCAAGATAATATAAGAGAAATTATGGATCGTACAGAGCTAAATTGATATTCATTTTTCATTCCTGTTTGGGAGCGGAATAGTATCTAGTGGTGGTACAGTGTACGCTCACCTAACGGTGGATTGCGGAGTATACATGTATATGTGGATGTAGACGGTAACATTTATTTTCGAATTATTCCTCCCGACGTAGAACCAGTTATGGGGCTTCATTGAAACCAACGAGTGTACACACACACACACACACACACACACAGACAGAGAGCGAGAGAGAGAGACAGACAGACCTGGATAGCATCAACATAGTGACACCGCGTGAGACTCTTACTGACTGGGGCGTTCCGGAAAACTTGCGCTGCCTTGCAGCATGCGAATGAATAGCTGTGTCGTTGCCAGCTCAGTCCCGTTGGGTAGCTCGATCCAGATCTACATCTACATAGATACTCTGCAAATCACATTTAAGTGCCTGGCAGAGGGTTCATTAACCACTTTCATAACTTTTCTCTACCGTTCCATTCTCTAATAGCGCGAGGGAAGAAAGAACACCTAAATCGTTCCGTTTTCGATCTGATTTCTCTTATTTTATTGAGATGGTCATGTCTCCCTAAGTAGGTGGGTGCTAGCAAAATATTTTCACATTCAGAACTAAGAGTCGGTGATTGAAACTTCGTAAACAGAACCACGCCGCAATGAATAACGTCTTTCCTTTAATGACCTCCACCCCAATTCCTGCAACATTTCCGTGACGATTTCCCCCCGTAACGTGATAAAACAAAACGAGCTGCCCTTCTCTGAACCTTCTCAATGTCTTCCGTCATTTCAATGTCTGCTGCATCTTCGAAGCGTTCTGCCAATGAAACGTAACCTTTGGTTCGCCTTCCCCACAATATTTTCTATGTGTTCTCTCCAGTCAAAGTTGTTCGTAATTGTAACTCCTAGGTATTTGGTAGAATCTACAACCTTAAGGTTTGACTGATTTATCGTGTAATTAAAGTTCGGCGAATTTCTTTTAGTGTCATGTGTATTACTTCACACTTTTCTTTATTTAGTGTCAATTGCCAATTTTCGCACCATGCAGAAATTTTGTCTAAATCGCTTTGCAGTTGCTGTTGATCCTCAATTGACTTCACTAACCGATAAACGACAGCATCATCCGCGAACAATCTAAGGGAGCTATTCAGATTGTCTCCTAAATCGTTTATAAACACGAGGAAGAGTAATGGACCTATAACGCTTTCCTGTGGAACGCCAGATATCACTTCTGTTTTACTCGATGACTTACCGTCAATTACAACGAACTGTGTCCTTCCTGATAGGAAATCGTGAATCCAATCGCACAATTGGGGCGATATTCCATAAGCATGCAATTTCATTAAAAGCCGCCTGTGAGGTACAGTGTCAAAAGCCTTCCGGAAAATACAGAAATATGGGAATCGATTTGAGATCCCTTGTCGATGGCACTTAATACTTCAGGTGAATAAAGGGCAAGCTGTGTTTCGCAAGAGTGATACTTTCTGAATCCGTGCTGACTAGTGGTTAATGGGTCGTTCTCTTCAAGGTAGTTCATAATATTCGAACAAAGTATATGTTCCAAAATCCTACTGCAAATCGACGTCAATGAGATAGGCCTGTAATTTTGGGAATCACTCCTATTGCCTTTCTTGAATATTGGAGTAACTTGGGCAACTTTCCAGTCTTTGGGTACGGATCTTTCGCTGAGTGATCGGTTGTAAATTATAGCTAAGTACGGAGCTACTGCATCAGCATACTCTGACAGGAATCTAGTTGGTATACAATCACTCCTGTGATTCCAACACGGCGACAGTGACCAAGAAAGTCGACACAAGAAATCCCGTCTGATTAGCGAATCAGCTACGGCGCCATCCTTCTGTCACCATTCATATGTTTGCCGCACTTTTCTAATTGCGATACCACAATCTAACATATACAGTCACGACAACCACACTGATTTTTGTTATACATTGCGACAACAGCGCTCCAGGTCGGCAAACAGCATTTCGAAACACGATATTGCTTGAGTGCGAATAGTATCGTTTAGATTGGTTTTAACATACTATTTACAAAAGGGAACCTATGTAGTGCCTTATAATTTGTATTAACTTAAAAAAATTGTTCCAGATTTGTCTTTCTTGGTTACCTAGATCCCTGACAATGTACGAAACGGTACATTACAGGACAGTTTATTTACACTACTGGCCATTAAAATTGCTACACCATGATAAACTGGTATTCATTGGACAAATATACTAGAACTGACATGTGATTAACATGAAAAGCTAATTATTTGCATATCATAGCATCTTCTTCCTGTCGGTTAAATTTCGCGTCTGTAGCACGTCATCTTCGTGGTGTAGCAATTTTAATGGCTAGAAGTGTACAATTGTCTTTTAAACTATAGACCAATTTGTAAAATTGTCTACTGTTGGTGCTGATTACTCTGATGTATATTTTATTTGTGAAAGATGCCTAATTTAATTACAGGAGCGTAATTCAGGAATATGCAACGAATCACGGTCTTAGTTTGGCTCAGTCTTAGTTTTACACAGTCTCAATGATTGCAACACCATATGGTAGTATGTTTCTTTTTTACCGATTCAATTTGTTTTTGAAGATTATAAATAGAAGTCAAACATGCAGCAGTGTACTTCCATTTACTACCAAGAACGCAGGCTGCCAAATTAAATAGTTTCAGGACAACGATGATACTGCGAAGAAGCTGATCAATACACAAGTTTTGTGTACATCAGCGAAGCAGGTGATGAAATTTAAAAACATTATAGTTATTAGAACTTGTTTTAGGGTTGTGGCGGTCCTATTCTAACTAATAGGTAGGATGGTCACAAGTTCCACTTGAAGTGAGGTCATGTTTTCCGTACGCTCTAAATAATCGTGAACTTTGTTTCTGATAGCCGCTTGCAGTGGACGTATCTCACTCACCACTCTCGCCGACCGTATGGATTTGGACGTGAACAACTATCTGATGATGAACCATAAAGTTCGAAACCTGTAACGCGCTGGTTTTTCTTCTTTTGTTTTCTTTTTAATAGCTTTATTAAAAGTAACCGCTGGCTATTTTGTTCTTTGCATGAATCAACCTGCACTTTATATACAGCCACAGTCTGAAAATGAGTGTTTTCGACAAAATAGTAGCAAACCTTTTTCCTTTTCTCATTGTAAGCCCCGCAGCATGAAACATGTTGTAATAAGACATTGTAATAAATGAGAGCAACCCAATATGCTGCAATTATTTTTATTGTTTCCCGACGGCTGTTTTGGCTTATGCCAATTTCAAGTGATGCCTCCAAAGAACCTATGTTAGTTATCTTTTAACACGTTTTATAAGTTTCAAATGGATGCCTTTGAGGCAAAATACTTACACCCTGTTGATAGATATTTCATACAGCATTTGTTTGTTACGAAAACGTTTATTTCATTTGCCATTTCCGTTTTTGTATTTCATTAAGATGTAATGTTCTTTTCTCCAACATATCAGAAATGAAAAGCACATCACCACAAACACTGACAAGGCACTACAGATTTTACAATCCCTGAAGGTATATAAATGAATATTATAGAAAAATAGGAAATTGTTTTGTATTTCCTACAGACGATGAAGGAAATAAATAATGCCGTTTCTGCTCTGTGGTGGACAGGTTCTTGAATGTACCCCTCGTTCACTAATTAATTGCCTGCATAAAACGAAGATTTAATGAGAAAAGCTTTCTCGTTGTCACTCGATTGGCTAATGCCAACGTTACATGATTAACAACAAAATCACGCTTGGTTGGCAGGACGGTAAGTAAAATTTCGTTGTACATGTTATTCTCATAAAACGATTCTACAATGTAGGCCTATGTGTTATATTCAAGTATCGCGGAAGTGTTAGCCTAAATACAAATGATGTTCAAACCAACTAGTAAAGCTTACAACTCATAACGTGTCACAAGATCATAGTGGTAGCGTACGGAAACTTTTTGACGTGATGGCGCATTAGGGTTTAGTCACGAAGGGTAGTTTGCCAGTCTTGTACTATATGTCTGTGGTTCTTTGCAGTCATCACTTGAAAAATGGCATAAGCCGAAACGGCCATTATGAAACAATAAAAATAATTGCAGCGTATTGGGTAATTCTCTTTTATTAAAACCATTTTCAGGTCGGTAATGATCTGAATGTCGATATGACGTTGTGACATTAAAGATACAGAGGGAAGCTGATTGGCGGGTTTTGTCATGCTGTTAGATTCCCCAGCCGGCCGGCTAACAGTTTGGACCTAGTGAATGGAATACATGTAGTTAGGGAAATCCTAATCTGCTCGGAAACGGAAAACAGCGGCCTTGGATGAGCGAGGATGGCTAACTCAGATTGCAACTGAAATTCAATATAGCCACACACATTATTCTAAAAATCCATATAAAATCGGGGAATGATCATACGGCAAATATAATTATATGAATGGATTCAGGAGACTTGAGAGAATCAAACGCCATAATTACAATTTCAATATCCCTTACAGATAAAAAGCCGATAGATTTCAGTACTATAATAACAATAATAATATATTTACAATAGGGTATTTTCCTGTGTTAAAATTATGGTTCGAATTGTTGTTATTCTGAACGAATATAACATTCAGACAGCATTTTCGCTCATAATTCTTACAAAACATCTGTCATTTTTACGTAATTAAAGCTTAAAAATCATCAAATTTCACGATTAGATCACGTGATCGAAAACGCTCCGTTATTGGCTGAAGTACTGGTGACGTCATAGAACACCTACAGAGCGGCAACTAGAAGTCGGAGCTGTATTATTGTACGCGTTTCCTCCATTTCGCAGCTTCAAGTTCAGTTTTTTCGTGATCTAAACGCGTTTACAGTTTTTATGCCACAATGGAAGATGGTTATGTGAAGTCTGACAACGGAAACCTCCGTAAAGTTGATGCAATTATGGTGTCTTCATTCTTTAAAAATAATCCAAATTTTTACGTGCCAGAAATAAGAAACGTGAAAACTGCATTGTAAGTAACGCATACCTACAGTTTAAAGATAATTATTTCGAGAGATATTTTATGCCATTCGAAAAAAGTACTCTATTAGTTGATGTCAGCAGACTTAATCTGAAGTCACCATATTATGCAATAAAGGGTGAAATTTTATCTTCTATCCAAGCGGCCTTGAGTGATTATGTTGGCAACATCAACAACACGATAGAAAATCTTTGTCCAGATGTTCAGACCACATAGTATGACTAGATTAGTGTATCGATCAGACCATGAAGTAAATAAATAATGCTGTTCCTGCGCTACGATTCTTGTATGTACCCTTGTCCGGTCAGTAAAAGTAACTGCACTAGTAAATCAAAGGTTTCACGACAAAATATTTGCGCTGGCACGCGATTGGCTAATGGCGACGTCTCATGATTCTCGCTATTCAGCATCTGTTGCCAACATAGTCACAGGAAGCCGCCGGGATAGTTAGTAAATTTTAACCCAGTAAAGCACGCAGTTAAGGAAGTAATTTTATTTAACTACTTCAATACTGGTGCAAAGTGAAACATCAAAACCTGTAAAATACAGCAAAAATGCCTTTATATAGTTACACAATATATCTATAGTCTAGAACAGGGATAGCGGGTTGCGTCGGCGGTGTTTTCATATCGCTCGTAGGTTGGCAACGCACATTTCGCGTAGCCAAAGCCATGTCACTTTCACGTAAACATTCCGAGCGAGACACGATGGAATAAATTTATAGCGCCGAAATTACAGTGCTTTTCTGGTGTGTTGTTTTTGTGAGTGAATATTTGCGATTGTGTGTAAACTTTCTGCCATGCATATCAGTATTTTCCTTACATATTCAAGATTTGGTTTGATATTAATGTGTCACTACTTTTGACACTACAAACTAATCCATTTACGTTTACTCGTTCACATACGAAGCCCCATGCTTTAATTTAAAAAAACGCTAATCAGTTGAAACATTATTTATTTGCAATGAAAATTGCTTGGTAGAGCCCTGTGCAGAAGACAAGGCTTACGTTATTTTATTTGTGTTTAGTAAAACTTTTATATTCCATCATATTTTTCGTTGAAACACTGTGTCCTGCTGCCTTACTCAGTGGTCATAGTCAACTAAGTCACAGAAATACACACATGAAGTAGCCGCTATTTCATTTAGATCTCTTAGCGCCAGGGCCAATCACTTTTTGCGCATCTTTCTCATTTTTTGGTGCTTGCAAGAACAATTTTTCCGGAGTCTTGACAGTTGCATTGGTACAGTGCAGAACTAAGCAATATTTGTAGGTCATTATGCAAACGTTAACGCCCAAACACGAGGCCTCGGCCCAAACAATATACAGGTATTTGTTTATCTTACGAGAGCAGCAGCAGCAGCGTGTTGTATGACGTCACAGACATCACGTGACTCAAATGTAGCGTTTTAGCTGGCTTTCAAATTATTTAAATGTCATTTCTATTTTTTTTAAGTACTGAAATCCACGAGGTAAAAAAGCATGTTCGGACCATAATATGACATAATTAACAATTTAAAACGATTTCCAGAAAACAGTCAAATATCCTATTATGATACGTAGTATTTATCAGTGACAGTTTAAAAAGGAAATGGGCAGCATTGCACCACGCTACTTATCTTAAAAGACACACCAGGTTATTTCCGTATTCTTTTAATAAACTTTGTTTTACTCTCTTATTCTGCTTTTCGTTGAGGTAGTAATATTCCTGTGTCAGAACATGGATGAAACCACAGAAACACAAAACATGAACCCAGCATAGCGCATTACATTTATATATGTATTTTATTACATTTAATATTTTTGTTAGTATGTTCATTTTATGTTGTAGACTGCCACTTAAATATTTCATGGCCGACTAAAAATAGTAGATATGCAGAAGATAATTTATACAGAAACAACTATATGTATTTGTGGACAAGAACCGAACATATTTGCATAAAAAGCAATGATAAATGTAATATTAATTGTGTAACTATATTTAGACGGCGACATTATATATGAACAATGAGACGCCACACTTAATAGCTACCTGAGCAAAGACCTTCAGTCTCAACCGGTTCTAGTATTGTTAAATATGTATTTATTGTTAAATGTAAACAAAATTTGTAGGGATCTGGTCAAAGCATGTAATTTTGTGACATTCAAATTATGATATTTTGTAAGGGAAATCATATTTTAAAGATGAGGCGTTAGGATGCGCAGAATGATACAATTTTGGGAACAGGAAGAGCACGCTTTCGAACGCTCGGGAAGGGACTTGTATCTTGGACGCGGTGGTGAAAGGTTGTGACGAAGCCGCATTACGATCTTGTAATTTGAAGAGATAGGTATGTGTGCACTTTACGGGACTGTGACTGAAGAACTTAGTGTCTGGTTGAAAAGCGGCAAACTATGGACGATAGTAGGGCTGTGGAACTGTGAAAATTCAGCAATCGTGTACTCGGGTGATGACAAACTGTGTTTTATAACAAATAGTGTAATTAATCGCGGATTAATTTGGAACTGCAATGTTCGATGGACTTCATTAATTTACTTGTGATGATTTGGAACTTTTACTCTCGAGAGCGCGTTCTACTTATTGTGGCTCTCATGAACAATAGTTGGGGAAATATTCAGTTATTTACTGATGTATAAAGTAGGACCACCTCCGCATTTTCATGTCCAAAAAATAGTAATTAACTTCATTATTTCAGAATCCATTTTGTTGATTATTCAGAGCTTTAATTTATGTTTATTTAAATTTATTTTTCGCGTCAACATCTGCTGATTGATAGACTGGCTAAACTACAGATTAATTATTGATCTAATTTAAACGGTTTGGGTAGCTGAAACTTCCTGGCAGATTAAAATTGCGAACGGGACTCGAACCTGGGACCTTTGCCTTTCGCGGGCAAGCGCACCGCGAAAGGCAAAGGTCCCAGGTTCGAGTCCCGGTTCCGGCACACAATTTTAATCTGCCAGGAAGTTTCATATCAGCGCACACTCCGCTGCAGAGTGAAAGTTTCATTCTAGTTTGGGTAGCTGTTTAGGGCATAGAAGCTGACATACATAACTCACCCCTATGAACAGAGACAACAAGCCATAAACCTTTTACTACCCTGAGTTATGTATTGGCGCAATTCTTATTGGTGAGTACCGATAGGAAGGTCGGAACGTCAATCTGTACACTTCATGGTGAAATTCTACTGCACTCTGAATTAAGTATTGAAAGAAAGAGATACGCGTTTACAACATTCAGAGAATGAACAGAAATCTGTAAATCACCGACATGGACGAAAAAAGGTACCCATTAAGAGACGAGGGCCTCATTCTACCGCCCGCTCGCCCGTGAAAAAAATTTTGTGGTGCCGTCAGTTTTTGTCGGTCTTACTGCGGCGCATTCGCTTGATGGCGAGTTGGCATTTCTCTGGAAAACTCTGCCTGCCGACTGCGGAGTCATTAGCGAGACACTTTATCGGCGCCTGGGAGGTTCGGCCTTCAATTAGAGCAGATGGCGCCCGAGGAGAAGCCGAAGCGATGGAAAAGGAGAACGGGAGAGCGAACTGCGAACTGTGAAAGCCGACTCGTTACCAGCGCAGCCGACTCAATTGTAGAGATGGCGGTTATCGCTGAAACAACCGGTTTTCGGTTATAGCGGTTCTTTTCATCTCCAGTTTAACCGCACCGTAAAAATTGCTCAGGATAACCGGTTTTCGGTTTTTATTGCTATTATTTTCAGTAGAGTTCGACCGAAACATATTTTGCGGCCGAAACAGAAACCGTAATCGAATTTTCGGTTCTTCTAGTTTCGGCCGAAAGCGAAACTTACGAGATTTAGTTAAAATTTATGTAAATTTACGTTATATGACAAATCACTAGTCTTTGCATATTTTGCAAGGTCCCCTCCCAATACTACGCCTTCTTGAGTGTGTGTAAGCCTAGCCAGGAGTCCATAGAAGACGAAATACGAAGCATACAGATTTACTGGCCTAATATTTCCATCCGGCAGTTGGAAATATTGAGCCAACCACTCCGTAAGTTGGACTTGTGAGTCAGCCCATACGAATATTCAGTAAATGAACTTCAGTCAGTGCTGCAGAAGTACTTCGAAAAATAAAGTCACAGTTCCGACTAACAGTATGATTGTTGTCAGTGTAAATTTACGCAAATTTAACTAGGAAAGCTCTGTACAACATGATCAAAGAAAGTTCTTATGAGATGTAAATGCTTAGGTCATCTGTCCCTAGACTTACAAAATACTTAATCGAACTAAAACGAAGTTACGCTAAGGACAACATATACATCCATGAGCGAGGGAGGAGGGAGGACTCGAACCTCCGACTGGAGCAGCTGCGCAGTCCGTGACATGGAGCCTCAGACCGCACGGCTACCTCGCGAGGCACCACATGATCAATGTTCCCTAAAACCATATTGGTTATTAAAAAAGCCCTTCGCTTTCAAGGAATCACATTAATAAAACTTGTTAGCACAACAATATGATAATACATTAAAAGTTAGTATTCCAAGCTTAGAGTACATCACTTACAAAATAGATACATGAATCGAATTTACCTTCTCTTCCAAGGAACATTTTGGATGCTTTCTTCTTAAATGACATACCATGTTTGTAGTACCTCTACTCCCGTTTTCAGCTTTTTAAAACAAATGGAGCATTGTACCTCACTGCTCCCGTACTTCGTGAAGTACTCTTACATCGGGATGGTGCCATTTAAGACACAACTGATGTCTGGCGACGACAGTAAGGAACTGCCGCATGACCAGACGGAGGCAAGTCTCGTACACTGCCGGTGCACGTGCTTCGTCTAATAGGCCACGCCACACGGCAACAGCTGCATCGATGCCTCAGTAGCTGCACCAGTCCTTAAGTTCTTATGCCACGCGTTTCTGACTGCCGGGATTGTTCTTAAATTAACACTGATCGCTTTTCTTAGTTTCTGCGAGTACCTAATATTTCACAGCAGTGGACATTTTAGGAATAGCCCTAATTATTACGGTCTACTAGTTTTAATTTTTTTAAATTATTTACAAAAAACACATTTTGAACCACTACTACAGAAAGTAGTCATACCGGTTTTTTTATCCGTTTCTTGGGAATAACTAAAAGAAACAATAAAGAACAAACACTTCTATGAATTCCTTCAGTTTGGTCCGTAGACCTACGTATGCAAATTTCATTAAGATCTGTATCATTACAATTTTTCCACAGGCGCCCGGAATCGTTGTCCAAGATGAAAAATAATTCATAGAAGTCCTATTTTATTTCATTGCCGTCCCTGAATCATTTAATCATTATTAAGTAAAATTAACTGTCAAATAGTGGCCGGTGACTGTAGTTATCGGCCCTTGTTGAAGACGCTGCAATGTTTAAAATATTTGAATAAGTGCTGTTACTATGAAAAACACGATATACTTTTCAATATCGCTATTCAAGATCATGTCTGACATAATACAAACAGACCGTGATTAATATTGTCGAGAAAAAAACAATCTAATGGCGACTCTTCAAAATTATAACAATATCGTCCTTTCAAATCACGACATGACATGAGGAACAAGACAAGAAGGATTACACATTGTACAGTTGCGTAAATAGTACTCGAACAAAGAGCTGAGATAATATTAAATTGATATTGAGATGATATTAAATTGAGATACTGAGATGATATTAAATTTTCTTTGTTGTAAAAAAACTGTTCATTCACTTCCTTGGTAACACTTTACCTTTGACATCACTGCACTTACGTTTCTGATTAGAATTCAATACGGCGTCACTTACTATTGATATCGTTTCACCAGGGCTAAGGAACGTCTCCCCATCTCGTCTGCTGGTGGCTGGCGATGGCTAGAGCCCCTCACAGCCACATGACGTCACGCTCACCTCTCGAATGGCCCGTTGTCCGGACTCGGGAGATGAACCGCGAATCGCTGATGACGAATTCCGAGCCGCAACTGCTGGTTGCTCACTCGGTGCCGTACTGGTGCGCCCCGAATTGAGCTGCGAGCTGCGAACTGTCGACTGCCTTTTATGCTTTTTATTTCACTCGGCTTGGCAGTGTTCCTCAAAAGTGCCGTTTCAAGACACGTACAAGTCAACAACTTTGACAAGTGCCTGGTGTATTGGCCGTTACTCACTTGCAGCTACATCTACATGGGATACTCTGCAAATCACATTTAAGTGCCTGGCAGAGGGTTCATCGAACCACCTTCATACCATTTACCTCCCATTCCATTCTCGAATAGCGCGCGGGAAGAAGGAAGATTTAAATCTCTCCGTTCGTGCTCTGATTTCTCATATTTTATTCTGATGATCATTTCTACCTATGTAAGAGGAAGTCAACAATACATTTTCGAATTCGAGGAGAATGTTGGCGATTGGAATTTCGCAAGTAGCCAACGTCGCAGCGATAAGCGCCGTTGTTGTAATGATTTCCATCCCGGATCCTGTATCATTTCCGTGACGCTGTCTCCCCTGTATCGTGACAATACGAAACTAGCAGCCTTTCTTTGGACTCTTTCGATGACATCCGTCAAACCCACCTGATAAGGATCCCACACTGGGCAGCAATACTCCGCAAAGGGCGGTCAAGCGTAGAATATGCAATTTCTTTAGTACTTTTGTTGCATCTTTTAAGGGTTCTGCCAATAAAACGCAGTCTCTGGTTCGTCTTTTCCACGACATTATCTACGTGTTCTTTCCAGTTTAATTCTGCAGTAATAGTAATTCCTAGGTATTTTGTGGAGTTTACGGTCTTCACTTTTGATTGATTTTTCTTGAAGACAAAGTTTAACGGATTTCTTTTCGTATTCACGTGGACGACTTCACACTTCTGGTCATCCAGAGTCAATTGCCAATTTTTACACCATAGTGTTATGCAGTTAGTTTTGATCTTAAGATGATTGTACCGGACGGTAAATGACGGCGTCATCTGCAAACAACATAAGAGAGCTGTTTAGTTTTTCTCCCAAACCGTTTATGTAAATAAGGAGCAGCAGAGGACCAATAACACTACCCTGTGGAACGCCGGATATCACCCCTGTTTTAGTCGATGCCTTACCGTCGGTTACAGCAAACTGCGTCCTCTCTGACAAGAAATCCCCTATCCAATCACGAATTTGGGGCGATATACCATAACTACACAATTTGTATAAAAGCCGTTCGTGAGGTACGGTGTCAAAAGAATTCAGGAAATCAAGAAATACGGAATCAATTTGGGACCCCTTGTCGATAGATGTCATCACTTGTGCTGTGTTTGCAGTTCAGGCCGGCTGCGGCCCACAAGAGTCACGTATTACGTACACAGAGCTGTTGCGGTACTGGAAAGCGACTCTGCCTCAATCGCTGGCTCTGAACCGGCGCCTCACTGCCTGCTTCTTCCACACTGCGACTATTTCGTTGATGTACCTAAACCTTCTAGAAAATACTCTAGCGTGCTACAGTAGCGGAGTATTTCCTGAGGCCGCGGAAGTGTCGGGACACAATTGAGTAGGGATGGGAAAAACCGACCGGTTAAAACAGATACCGGTATTTTAGTTTTGAATAACCGGTTTTTTCGGTATTCGGTTGGTGTGGCGTTGTCAGATCTTGAGCTAACAACAATTATAATACTGAAAGGCAATTCTCATGCTTAAAAATCATTAGAGACTGAGTCTGCCCAGTGATTAGTGAAACCTTTCATTTTATTATTTTTCAATATATTGTTTCATCAACTTTTTACGTAATACTTACGTAAACACGAGATTAGATTAAATATTTTTATTAAAATCAGATCTTTGTCTATGCACTCTATTAACAATAAAAAAGATATCTCCATCAGTATTTAAAAATTCAGCAAATTTCAGTTGAAGTAACAGTACAACATAGTTACACTTCTGGCCAGTAAAATTGCTACACCACGAAGATGACGTGCTACAGACGCGAAATATACCGACAGGAAGAAGATGCTGTGATATGCAAATGATTAGCTTTTCAGAGCATTCACACGAGGTTGGCACCGGTGGCGATACCCACAACGTGCTGACATGAGGAACGTTTGCAACCGACTTGTCATACACAAACAGCAGTTGACTGGCGTTACCTGGTGAAACGTTGTTGTGATGCCTCGTGTAAGGAGGAGAAATGCGTACCATCACGTTTCTGACTTCGATGAAAGTCGGATTGTAGCCTATCGCGATTGCGGTTTATCGTATTGCGACTTTGCTGCTCTCCTTGGTCGCGATCCAATGACTGTTAGCAGCATATCGAATCGGTGGGTTCAGGAGGGCAATTCGGAACGCCGTGCTGGATCCCAACGGCTTCGTATCACTAGCAGTGAGATGACAGGCATCTTAATGTAAACGAAGGCTTCCGCGGCCATTGTCATGGCCACTGTTGCAAGTGGCCTTCTTCTGGGTGTTACGTTTACTGCTGGATGAGCGAAAGCTGGGGTCTTAAATAGTAAATATTGCCAGTTATGATTGGCGGTTTCAACTCTCTTATCATTGGTGTTTGCTTTATTTCTTCCTATTGGTAGAAAAGGAAGTCCTGCATTGGTGTACATTAAAGTTTGTCATTGGTTGAAACTAGCGAATGAGGAGCGGTGGTAGCAATGACTTAGCAATGATGCCTAGAGACGGCTAGAGCGCGCTGTTTGCTCTGTGTACGCGCGGCCGCTGTTGTCTCCGGGTGGGCCCGTATGGAAATATTTACTATTTAAGCCCCAGAAGAGGGCCACTTGCAACAGTGGCCGAAACGTCAGTGAAATACTTAATATATTGACGATGCGGTCCAATACACAGAAGAGTTTTAGCAAAAACGACAGGCATCTTATCCGCATGGCTGTAACGGATCGTGCAGCCACGTCTCGATCCCTGAGTCAACAGATGGGGACGTATGTAAGAAAACAACCATCTTCAGGAACAGTTCGACGACGTTTGCAGCAGCATGGACTATCAGCTCGGGGACCATGGCTGCAGTTACCCGACGCTGCATCACAGGCAGGAGCGCCTGCGATGGTGTACGAAACGACAAACGTTTGTGTACGAATGGGAAAACGTCACTTTTCCGGTTCAATCCATGTTCTGTTTACAGCATCATCACGGTCGCATCTGTGTTTGGCGACATCGCGGTAAACGCACATTGGAAGCGTGTATTCGTCATCGCCAAACTGACGTATCATCCGGCTTGATAGTATGGTGTGGCATTGGTTACACATCTCGGTCACCTCTTGTTCGCATCGACGGCACTTTAAACAGACGCCGTTACATTTCAGATTTGTTACGACTCGTGGCTCTACCCTTCATTCGATCCCTGCGAAACCCTACATTTCAGCAGGATAATGTGCGACCGCAAGTTGCAGGTCCTGAACGGGCATTTCTGGATACGGAAAGTGTTAGTCTGCTGCCCTCGCCAGCACATTCTCCAGATCTCTCACCAACTGAAAACGTTTGGTAATGGTGGTCGAGCAACTGGCTCGTCACAATACGCCAGTCACTACTCTTGATGAACTGTGGTATCGTGTTGAAACTGCATGGGCATCTGTAGCTGTACATGCCATCCAAGCTCCGTTCGACTCAATGCCTAGGGGCATCAAGTGCGTTATTACGGCCAGATGTGGTTGTTCTGAGTTTCTCAGGATGTAAAAAAAAAAAAAAAAAAAAAAAAAAAAAAAAAAAAAAAAAAAAGCAGTTAACAATCCGAAGATTGGTTTGAACACCACAGTGCTTTACTAGGCATGGTCCTGTTTGGAGGTGGTATGCCGTTGCCTTCCTCCGACCTTAGAACTGACTTACCCAGCCAGTTATAGGGGGACCTACAGTTTAACGTGGGTTCCGAACCACGGTGCTACTCGGTATTTTTCACGTGAGCAATACTGCCAGAGGTGAAAGAAATGGAAAGTGACAGATAAAAATCCTAGGTACTGGAGGGGATGGAACCCGGGACATCAGGATGTGTGCACCCAAAATGCGTGAAAATGTAATCACATGTCAGTTCTAGTATAATATATTTGTCCAATGAATACCCGTTTATCATCTTCATTTCTTCTTGGTGTAGCAATTTTAATGGCCAGTAGTTACACATTCAGGACCCAGCATTCCCAGAACGCATGTGTACAGTACTGAAGGCAGTGTGAATGCATCAGGTAGTGGTGAGTGGTGACCCTCAGAAGTTGGCCCTGCTGGCTGTCTTCTGACGGCCAGACTGAGGGATGAGGGTAGCCAGTGACGGGGAGATGCCGCTGGGTGTTTAGTTTGAAAGCCTCGAGCCTGGGCGCCAGCAAGTGGGGTAGGTCCCGGGGGACCCCACACCGCTCTCCATTAGTGACACGTCGCCCCGAGGGAGGTAGGGGAGGGGGGTGCTGGAGCCAGCAGCACCGAGAGACGACGTCTTATCTGCGGTCAAGGAATACGCCAAACAACAGTGGCAACAGATGTGGAACGTTTCCCAAGAAACGAAAGGCGCTTCCTACGCTGTGCTGCAACCTCGGATTTCTTCGCAGCCGTGGTTTATGAGGGCTCATCTGGACCGATCCGCGATTGCTACCATTATTCGTCTTCGCTTCAATCACGCCTCTTATCCAAAACATCTACATCGGATCAACGTCTGCGATTCGGCGGCATGTGAGTGTGATCCTGAAACGGAAGCTGATGTCAACCACATCCTGTTCAGGTGCCCCAAATTTGACCGAGAACGTTTGAACTTCCTGCAGACATTGGTGAAGATGGGATATCCCCTTCCCCAGTCAGCTTCTTCCCTTTTGTTTACAAAAGACATTCGTGTATAAAAAATCATAGTTAAGTTTATTAAGATCACTGTACACAATCTATAAGCATAAAGTGTGTTGGTAATATAAGGTTTTGCTTGTGAATATGTGAAAATGTTCCAACAGTATTTAAATTGTAATGTAATGCAGTTTTCGCTTTGCTTCCACTTTCCATTTTGACAAAATGTACTTCTGTTTTGTCTGTTCATTTAAATATATGTTCATTTCCACTGTGTGTTGTAGATGGCCATATTGAGTTGACACTCAGAAGGCCAAATAAATAAATAAATAAAATAACTTTAAAACAACATTACATCAAGGAGATAATGGTGGGGGTAACCCGGGGCAGAATGAATATGTACGTATTTTCGTGTCAAGGAGGTGCTGCCAACGAGCGGCAGCAAGCAGAACTAGTTCAGCTACTGCTCAACCTTGGCAGCCATGTTTCTTTGTTTTTCGTAAGCGTTTCCGTTGTGCTAATTTTTGGTTCTGTCTTCTAACTTTTGGCGAATTAGAAACAAAAAAAAAGTATGCATACTTATTTGCAATACAACTGTTGTTAGTGGATGCTTAAAATATGTTTAATAATATAATTACCTGACGTCCTATTCAGATTTTATACAAGATGCCATCTTAATATGATACTTATGAATCTCTTATGAGATCTTTATTTACCATAGATAGCTTATATACAATGATTTTACATTTCTGACTAGTTTCGACTCGTTAAAGAGTCATTATCAACTCTTAACTGTCCAGGTACGGTAAGACATTGTTCCAGATAAGCTGACACTATAGTTGTGTATACCATATACACATCGCCAGTAAAATATTCCTCAACATCATGTTCTTCAATACCTGAGCTTTCCTGTCCAGTTCTTGCTGTGATGACACACTGTCTGGGCATGTGGGACAGGAAAGCTCAGGTATTGATCGACATGGTGTTGAGGCATTTTGACAGGTGATGTGCATAACATTCATAGCTTACCACTATAGTGACAGCTCATCTGGAACATACGTCTTACCACAACTCGACAATTAAGATTTGATAATGACTAATGAGTCAAAACTAGTCAGCAATGTAAAATCATTGTATATAAGCGATCTATGGCAAATAAAGATCTCGTTAGAGATTCATAAGTGTGTTTAACAATCTTCAGATACATGCATTTAAATGTTTGTTTTCGTATCTTTGCTTAGTGGCCTTATCTCCACAACATAAATCATGTTCCTGGGGTGCAATGGGGAAGTACCCTATTCCGCACTGCTACATTTTTAAGAAAGAGATCATTTTTATTAGGCTGCTAATCTACTTTTCTTTCGGATTCGGACGGGTTGGATGATCAAGCTGGCGAGGTTTCAGCTAATTGTAACAATGTACTGCCGCCTAAGAATGACAAAGTAAATGAGCTTAATTATCCTAGTCCGAGGTGCTCTTGGATGATAGCTGACAACACGGCCTCCTCATTCCATATTTCACCCGAAATTCGGATGCCCTTTCCGAAAGTTATCGAAAGCGCGAAAAGGGCGAATGGATGATGGGGAGGACTGTTGTTTTAATGATTCGCCGTACAAATAAGACTTCAGGCGTTATTAAGGAAAAAGGTGCCAAAGAAGAAAGAGCAAAGAGAAAACTATTTTCGAAAGAGATTAAAATTAAGAATTAAAAAAGGAAAGGGAAGGGCGTGAAGATAAATGGAAAGAAGGAGAAAACATCCAATACTAACGAGAGTGATTATGGGGAATGTTCTGACTGTGAATGGTTATATTGTGGTAAGTTTTATTCAAAATCACTTGAAGGCTGGTTCGCTTGTCCCATGTGCAAAAAATGGACACACAATTCTTGTACAGGAGTAGATAGCGAAGATGACGAGTCCCTCCACATGTGTGAATTTTGTAAATATCCTTAAGAAAAGGATACAATAAATGAAACCTGTAGTTTGAAACATTCACTTTAAACTAAATAAATACCGAGCAAGCTAATATTTTCTGAATTTATGATAATTTTATACTTTTTTATAATTACTTGTACATAGCACCCCAATCTGCCCTGTGCAAGGGGCAGAATGTGGCAAATGACATACATTTCTGTTTTTGAGCGATAAAAATATTGTTCTTTAATTTTATGACAATGTTATCGTATTTTTGTGATTAATACATCATTATGTGTACATATAAAAATTGGTAACTCTCCTATTTAACACTTACGTACTTTTAATCAATTTTTTCTACATTTTACCTCGTTCTACCTCTGGTTCCCCTATATATTTTAACTGATTTGAAGCTATGAAACTTTGTGATATATGGACAGTAGCTTTAAAAGATCGACAGATCTTATCTCTGAGAGATTGCAATCTATACTGAAGTTTTGTCTCCAACAAGGACTATCTCCGCTGATAACGTGACAGCTTGACCGCGCCCACTTTCTGCAGTATATATGTCGCTCTCAGACGCCCGACTCGTCGGTCGGCAAGACTCAGCGGAAGTAGGAAGACCCCTGAAGATGTCCGGCGCAGCTCTTGACGAAACGTTAGGAACAAACTGCAAAGCTTTATGGACCACGGCCTCATAACCCGGAAGATCTACCAGCACCTACTTTCTTTGACGCTTAACGATTCGGTATGGAGTATAATGATTCGCACACTTTAACAGTTCACTGCCTTTCTTTTACACGCAAACACTACGAATGAAATTACTGCCGTTTCTACGTCACATTTAACAACATTTATGGAATTGATTTCTTCGTTGTTTGCAAACAGTGTTATTACTTGTGACGTTTCCTTCAGCGACAACTGTGGTCACTGCTTTGGTGCCTTAAATGATGTTCGTATTGCATTCCAACAAGTTTTCTGCGTTACACACTCCCTGATTTGACTGGAATTAACTTAACGTTTCTGAATAAAAAAAAGCGACGACTTTCTACTAAACTTCGACTCTTCTAATGTATAATACCAATTTTTGTTGTTAGAAGAAAACGAAATTCTTCAGTAGCCTTAATACCTACAAGTGAAAAGAGAACAGTAAGTAAGCTGTCATGTAATGTATCGTTTCATACCTTGCCAGCGATCTAAGAAAGCTAAGAAAGATAAGTTATTAGCGGTTTTAATGGCACTTACATATGTTCCCTACTGTAAAATTACGTAAAATCAATACAAACGATTCCTTTTCCACACTCATCCGATATCGTACACAGAAATTCCAATTCTGGCCGCTTGGGGCGCTGCTGTCGGAGTGTATAATAAAAATCAGCCGGAGTGTCATGACTCTGTATATTAGTTAAGTTGTGGTTGTATCCAATCATATTTGAGACACTATTATTAATGCTGCTGGATACAAAATATGGATGAAGGTTTACATTGTTTCTGACTACGCTAAAATAATTATTTTTGTTATCTTGTTTGTCTTTATTAATAGTTGCATTGAAACTGTGACAGTGATAGGGTCGAAATCCAATTAAGTATTCAAAATACTAACTATACTCATGATTATAGTTAAAATTAAAAACAGTAAAGATATGGGCTGCTTTTAATTTTAACTATAACTATTGTATCAAGATCGCTGTTTCATCTCCAGTATGATTTCTAAAATTCCTTTTCCCATGATGTCTTGTTGGTAATAGTGTTTCACTTGAAACGTGTCCATAGAAAATGTATATTGCTGAATTTGTAAGAAAATGTCTAATATTGTGCATCCTGTTTTATGTCGAGTAACTTGCTTGCAAGAAAATGTATAATATTACATCTACTGTGTGTATCGATATGTGTACATAAATCTGGGAAGTTGTGAAGTTTCAGCTTTGGCAAAGATTGTGTATCACATAGCATTGTAGCTTGTGCGGAGAGAGAGTGTCAGACTTGTGGTTCAGCTCGCTTAGAGAGCAGTTGTGTTGTGTATGTGGCTCCGATGTAGAACAGAGGCTGCAGTGCCAGCAAGTTGATTTGATTGTATTTGGAATATATACTGTATTTCTTATTATTGCGAAAACGTTGTACCATCGCTGGAATGAAGGTCATTGCATTTCACGTCATTATGAAAAGGTTGTATCATTTAGGTAATGTAATGGTGATTATTAATAACAAGTAACAAAATTGACCTTTCTCTCCTGTTTCATTTACGTAGTTAGAAGATTAACTACTTCCTTTATTTGATAATTAGTTATTTGTGGATTTAAAGTACAGTATTGATTTTGTTTATCTTGTTGCACAGATTTCTTTATTGGTAACGTACTAAATGATTGTTATGCAACACTGCAGTTAATTACTTATGATACTGAGTTTTGATAATCATAAAATTCTCATAGTCGATCATTAAAAAAAGTTTTTTTTTTTTTTTTTTTTTTTTTTTTTTTTTTTTTTTTTTTTTTTTTGACAGATTCTTCCGTCGCTTCTTGGTAGAACATAATCAAATAAATTAAAAACACAATTTTGTGTGTGTTCTACAAGTTTATTTTTGCTTACTCAACCGGTTTTCGGCTTATTAGGCCATCTTCAGAGTATTTACTGCTGTGGCAAAGAGGTTACATAGTTTAGATACAGTATGAGAAGAGATGACAAATGACTACACTTAGATCGACATACATAGTATACCACTTCTTTGACATTGTGTTATTACAGTTATGAACTTAAAAAAATAAACTGTAGTACAAGAATATACAATGTGTGGAGGATAAAACAAGGAATAAATTTGAATATAACTAGGGAACTGAAACTACCTGCTATTATAAACAAACTGATAATGCTGATAAATAAATATATATAAGTGCCTTGTTAATATTCTGCACTATAATTATAGATGGAGTTCCATATGACAGTTGTAAGACCAGGTTTGGAGTGGAATCCAGAACTTAAAATGAATAGTTACTTCATTAGATTAAACTAAACAAATCTGTCTAATGAAATTAATATTCTAAAAATTCAGGTAGATGAAAATGAGTGTTATGTTTAAGCAACACTGGGACCAAATTTTCAAAACTTAAAAATAAAACATAATAAATAAATACACAGGAGTTTGAAACTGTGGGGGTAAACAAGGAATCCAGTTTTTTGAATAAAATAAATAAAATGCTAGGTATACATTTAAGGTTTTTTGTAATCTGCAAGAAAAGCCATTGAAGTTGCAAAATTCACGTGGATTAAGGAAGAAATCAAGAAATGGTACCGATGTCGTGACAATGTGAGTACTCATCTTAAAGTTGTGCCCACGACTCTTACCTCGAGGTTACATCCGTGTGAATTCGATGTGTTTGACAGTGAAGTTCGTGAAAATGTAAATGACTTGATCCATGATATAGTTTTGCGACAGAAACAGAAATTAGTTCATTTGAGTGATATGAGTTTTTCGCCAACCCCTAACTGTCCACAAAAGTTTTCAGACAGAGTAATTAACTTGTCAGACTTAAACCTTTCGACAAATGAACAAAAAGTGTTAGAAAAAGGTTTTAAATATGTTCCTCCACATCCTCCATCAGAAAAACAGTTAGATCTCATGAAAGTGGATATTGAATATGCACTAGGTAAAGACAGTACAGCAAAACTTTTAGTTTCCCATGCAATGAAGAAAGTAGCACCATTGAACTGCAACAACCTATAGGCTAAGGATTTTCATACCCTCAGTAACTTCAGGAAGAAATTACAACAACAGGATATCATTGCAACACGATCTGATAAAGGCAACAGTATTGTACTTTTGAACAAATTAGATTATCTCCAAAAGATCAATGACTTCCTCAGCCCTGATTGTTTCCAAATCCTTCATACGGATCCTACCATAAAATTCAAAGAGGAAATTAAGAGTGTAATTAGTTCATGCAAAAGCATATTTAAAGATTATGAAGTACAGTCCTTAAGCAACATGAATCCTGCCCCTCCAAAGCTATATGGACTACCTAAGTTACATAAACAGTTAGTACCTATACGTCCAGTGGTGTCCTCTTACACTGCTCCATCTTACAAGCTAGCCAAGAAATTGGACATCTTAATTAAAAGTAAAACAAAATTCAAAGCCATGCATGATATCCTTAACACATTGGATCTTGTAAATAAGATAGTAAATGTTCCCACACCAAATACAGCTAAATTAGTATCTTTTGATGTTTGTAGTTTGTTTTCCAACATACCAGTGGGGGAATGTGTAGAAATACTAACTGAGTTGATGTATATGTCTAACATCAATCCAGTAGAAGTGAATGAGTTAAGAGTAGCCACTCAGACATGCCTGGGACAAAATTATTTTCAATTTGAAGGAGCTCTGTACAAACAACTAGATGGATTAGCTATGGGATCCCCACTCAGTCCACTTTTAGCAGATATATTTATGGACAATTTCGAACAACATTTTCTGAGTAAAGAACCCTTAAGTTCAAATATTAAATACTGGTACAGATTTGTGGATGATGTATTGTGTTTGTGGACAAGTACCACAAGACAACTCAACACATTTTTTCAAAACTTAAACAGCCAACACAAAAACATTCAGTTCACAATGGAGATGGGTAACAAATCCATAAATTACTTAGATTTGACCATAGATATCACTAAACATAACACTCTTTCAAAATCTACAGGAAAACTACAGCTACAGACACAGTAATACCTGCCTCCTCACAACACCCAATTACTTACAAACACAGCTTTCCACTCCATGGTGCATCGCCTCATATCTGTTCCTATGTCTAAAGAGAATTTCAGATCAGAATTAGACACCATAAAATTTATTGCCACAACCAATGGATACAATCCAGCCCTGATTGATGGAATTTTGCACAAAAAACAAAAGAAGAAAATTATACCCCTCCTCTATGCTCCCTCTGACTTCCACTCCAATGAATACAGGAAATGGTGTACAATACCATATATAGGACCAATGTCACAACAAGTATCTAAACCCCTGAAATCCTGCAACTACAGGGTTTCCTACTACATGACAAACACCATAGCTCAGTGCATCTTTAATAGCAAAGACAAGACTCCTTTACTAAACAACAGTGGTTTATATAAAATTACTTGTAAAGATTGCAATAAGTTTTATATTGGTCAGTCAGGCAGAAGCATAGCAACTAGACTAGCTGTACATCAACGCAGCTGGAGATTACAGAATCAGGAGTCCACATTTGCTGAGCATGTACTGAGTGAGGGCCATAGCTACCAGCCACTGTGTCAAGTCCTTCACTTAGCAAACAAGGGCCAAAAACTTAACTTATTGGAAGCTCTTGAAATAAATAAACACCTAGCCCATAGCCCTGATCTAGTATTAAATGATCAGACACAACTAAACAGTTCACCCCTATTAGATTTCACTTAATTCATCCCTGAGTCACATTACCTCCTACCCTGTCAGTTCCAGTCTCTTCATACATTTCCTCATAGTACAGTCAATTACCTAAGTTTTTCCATCAACTCCCACACTGTCTGTCCCATTCCTCCATTACAAAAAACCAAAAAACCTTAAATGTATACCTAGCATTTTATTTATTTTATTAAAAAAAAACTGGATTCCTTGTTTACCCCCACAGTTTCAAACTCCTGTGTATTTATTTATTATGTTTTATTTTTAAGTTTTGAAAATTTGGTCCTAGTGTAGCTTAAACATAACACTCATTTTCATCTACCTGAATTTTTAGAATATTAATTTCATTAGACAGATTTGTTTAGTTTAATCTAATGAAGTAACTATTCATTTTAAGTTCTGGATTCCACTCCAAACCTGGTCTTACAACTGTCATATGGAACTCCATCCATAATTATAGTGCAGAATTATTAACAAGGCACTTATATATATTTATTTATCAGCATTATCAGTTTGTTTGTAATAGCAGGTAGTTTCAGTTCCCTAGTTATATTCAAATTTATTCCTTGTTTTATCCTCCACACATTGTATATTCTTGCACTACAGTTTATTTTTTAAGTTCATAACTGTAATAACACAATGTCAAAGAAGTGGTATACTATGTATGTCAATCTAAGTGTAGTCATTTGTCATCTCTTCTCATACTGTATCTAAACTATGTAACCTCTTTGCCACAGCAGTAAATACTCTGAGGATGGTCTAATAAGCCGAAAACCGGTTAAGTAAGCAAAAATAAACTTGTAGAACACACACAAAATTGTGTTTTTAATTTATTAAGAAAGTTGTGTTTTTAATAACTTTCTCGCAGTCAAATTTTTTGAGTATAGTCAGTGTGTGTTTCATGTAGGCTACATGTGCCAGTTGTTTTGTTAAATGATCCATTGCGCACATAATCAGTTTAATGCACTGTTTCTCATTTAACAGTATATACATCAATCTCAGGGCCATAATTCAACCAAATGACTGTGTTAATCAACAATGTACGTGTTCAGTTAAATTTTGATGAAGTCATTTGATGACTTAGTGATCTTAACTGTTAAACATCAATATGTGACAACTATTTGGACTGCAACTAATATCAGATCAGGTTTTGAATGAGTATCTTTAAAATAAACTACTTTTTTGTCTGATTAAACGATAGATTCAACTTTAAACTTTATGTACACCTTTTACACTTACAGAATAATTCTTCGTTTCATGACAATGGTCTTTCCTGTTCATTTAATGAAACAATCTTTTTTAAATTACCTTTTCTTGAGTTTCCGTTGGATAACTTTTGTAACTCTCTTTTATTTTTGAGGTCATTCTTCGTAATCATTAATGACATGTTCTCTGAAATGCTAAACTAAATAAGCCAACTTCGAAGAGTCATACCGTTAATCATGGCTGTATTTCGTGGTTTGATCTGCACTTTGATTCAGGTGTTGAGTGATTCGCAGTTTAAAGCAAGGCATTCATTTAAGCAGTTCGTCTGGTAGCCATATTTGTGCTAAGCAGGAAATATTAACGCGACTTAAGAGGCATAATATGTAACAATCTGCATTGTTCATATTCGTGGATGCATTACATTACAAACCTTGACATTTGATTTGTTTCTGACCTTCACTTTCATAAAATGTAACAATCTACATTATTCTTATTTTGGGTGCATCACATACGTACATAATGGAATAAATATCATGACAAAATGTTAACGGATCCTTCAAACTACTTAATAATATGAAATTATAACACTTATTAATCCGCACCATTTTTACTTTCAGATATTTGGTGTAGGAATGCAGTTTTTCACTTCCGTATGTATTTAACTACAAATATGACTTTTCTCTTTAATTTTTCTGCTATATTCTGTTTTTACATCGTAATTGGCTGTGACTATCGAGTACAACATGAGAATAAGAACTTAACCACACTATAATTTCTGGAGTATAACAGTTTATTGATTAAATGTCTTTAATTGATTCGTCAGATAGCTGATTGTCAGTCATGTAATACTACTTCACACAAAAAAAATGTACCTGTTACGCACAGTCCTACATTCCTATACAATCTATTTATTTATACTAGCTGCTAAACCTGGCTTTGCCCAGGTATATATCCATTTCTCCAGTCTTTTATTAGAAACGAAAATAAAAACTCGTAAAAGAATACATCTCCATGTATCCATGAAAACAGCTTAGAAATTATGAAACAGTAAGGCAAAGAAATATGAATAATGTACGTACATAATTTTAAATGCAGTATCCAAAGAAAGAAAAAATAGTAACAAAATACAAATGATAGATAACATTAATTCGAAACTTGATTATAAACAATATTAATTGCTACTTGGGAAGGTTTTCTTGACTCACTGTTTACGACGTCATAACTCGCGAACTATGTGTCGTAAGTAATTTCAAGCCCACAGCGATTGTTGTCTGCTAGTAAGCAATATGGATATCAAGTTTAGTTGAAATCGGTCTATTATTTTAGGAGGAGATGTGGAAAAATAGCGCAAGATGTAGCAGCTATTTGGAAATTTTATTGTTTATGACGTCATATCTCCTGAAATATGTGTCGTACTATGATGTAAATTCGCAGTTACATTCAGTGGTATATGTGCCTAATGTCTGCAAAGTATGTCAATGAACATTCAGTGGTATGTATGTGTACTATCTGTGAAATGTCTCTCGAATATAATTTACAGTGTAGAAGTAATAATGTGTAACGTCATGCCAATTTTAATATATATACATCATGAACATCGGAAAAGTAGTAAGCGATAAACTTTTTTCCTGTCATAATTTTGTTGGTGTAGTCAGCGAGAAAAAATTTTGTAAAGATTTAAAATTTTGTTCAAAGTTTATTGCAAGTCGCTAAGTGCTTTCATTGTGACAATGACGAGTAAAATCACGCGCCACAAAATGGGGCAGTTTTAATTGTTTATGACGTGATATTGTATGAACTATGTATCTTATGTAGCTTTTGCTACCACAGCAAATGATTCCTCACCTTAAAGAATATTTGTAAAATTTGATTGAAATTGTTGCCTGATACTAAGGAACATGTGTACCAAGTCTGGTTGAAATCAGTCCAGTAGTTTAGGAGGAGATGTGGAACATACAAACATACCTACATAATCACACACACATACAACTTATTTTATGAGATGTATGCATTACACAATTTTAAGGTGCCTCAGCCATCGCAGCCAACCAGCGGCAGACGTCGGTAACGCAGTGACACATACCGCCGCAGGGGACCCAGGCGGTCCTCAACGCCTTCTTAGCTACGAAGGATGCTCGCAGCAAAAGTACATCATTTAGCAATAAAATAACAACGTAATATTTTGAGTCTAATCTAAATGTTCGGATATTGTGTGTGTGTGTGTGTGTGTGTGTGTGTGTGTGTGTGTGTGTGTGTGTGTGTGTCTCCCTCTTTTGTTATTTATTTAATTTTTATTTATTTATTCATTGTTTTGTAATGTGCAGAGGGGACTGAGGCGCTTCAGTCACGGTCTGCACGGCCACTACGGTCCGGGGTTCGAATCCCCCCTCGGGCATAGATATTTGTGCCGTCCTAGTTCGTAAGTAGTTCATAAGTAGTTTGTAAGTTTATGGACTGATGACCCCGTAGTTAAGTCCCATAAGCTGTACAAACATTGTAATGTGCACATGGATACGGAGGGTAGAGCTGCCACATCAACGAGGAACGGCGGTCGCGAAGTATTGACCTGTGGAAGCGTGTGCTGTAGTATTTTCTTGGGCCGTATTGAGGAACTACCAGTAGCTACTATACATTCACAAAGAATGGAAATCTATTAAGGATGGCATTTTGACAACAGCACGTGAAACCCTAGGGGAAACAACGAAAGTTGCCAATGAAGAATGACTGCCTAGCAGCAGGAATCATTCCCAATGCCTGGAGGGCAGTGAAGATTGTCTTCATACCAAAGCCAGGGAGAATTGATCATACCAAGGCCAAGGGTATGAGACCAATCAGCCTGTCCTCCTCCATTGTTAAGACATTGGGAAAGCTGATTAATGTGCATGTTGGAGAAAGGAGGTTAAGTAGGGCTCTTCTACATTCAAACCAACATGCATATCAACCAGGTAAAACTAGATATACAGGGAGCGATACCGCACAATAAACTTAGTTTCGATGCGGGCAGTGGCGGGTTGGACCAAGACTATTTTGGCTTCCCTGAAAAATTCAAATCAAATGAAATCAAATCAATGACTGGCATGATGTTGGGTGCAGACAAGCAGTGGAACAGATAAATAAAGCGAGACTGAAATGGTTACAGCGGAATACAAGATAAAATCAGGCTTAGTACAATGAAAAAAGAGGAAACAAGAGTAGCTAAGAAGAAGAAAAGGAAAGTCAAAACGAGAAAGACAGAGATACAAGAAGGCTACCAAAGGAATAAAAGAAGAAAATTTTAGAAGAAAATAAAGAAAGCGCTCAGGAATTTAGAGTGAAAATAAGAGCACGGAAGGCCAGAGAGCGAAATTTGCTGACAGGTAAACAAGATGTCCAGGGTAGGTAGAGAGAATACTTGAAGGGTATTGTGAGAGTGAAGGTCGGGGTGACAGTTTAAAACTCACAACCACCAGCTGCGAACCATATTCCTAAACATGCAAAAACAGTGGATCTGTGATTGCTACTGTTTGACTCGTTTTCTAGGGGATGATATCACACGTTCGCAGCTTTCCTTCCCTGCATATGATTAACAAAAAAATTCATAATCAAGTCAAGTTCAAGAGAGAAAAGGGTGTACTAACTACTATTTTAGAAAACACGTAAAAGTTCACTTTATGTTGTTTATTTCACAATATTAGAATCCTGTGGCTGATACGTCTATACGTCGACACATTTATCAAATAAAGTTATAGCTCGTGAGACCCCAGACAAAATGAATATTTGTTGCAAATTGTTTTCACACCATGTGGCTGTCTCAAACACAGTTTATGTTCATGCCTATGCGACGACACGTGTTACATTAGCAAATCACAGTCACTTTAATTCAATGCGATGCACACCTTGTTCCACCGGCTAAATATTCACCAACACATAGTAGCACTCGATTCAACTTGGTGCAGTCTACGACGAGCAACCACACGTGGCGATTGCCACACACAAATCTAAAGTCTTCACCTCGAGATCCACATGCCGACTGCTGCAGGGCGACGCCGCCCGGCCAGCTACCCCATGTGCTCCCGACCAGTCACTTACTGCCCTCGCGCGCGCCAAAAGCTCAACCGCCGGGTTTTTTCCCCTACGTCATCAACTTCCCCATGTGGGCTGTTCTAACCGATTTGCCAACATACAGCGCTCAGCCAATACATTTCTAAAACTTTACTTAAAATCAAAATAATTACACTACACATTAAATAAATGTCTTTTATATATATATATATATATATATATATATATATATATATATATATATATATATATATGTGTGTGTGTGTGTGTGTGTGTGTGTGTGTGTGTGTCTTTTATATTGGTATAAACATCCTATTTATCATAATCGTGCAATGTATTATATCACAGATAAGTGATTTAACTGAATACTTCAAAATACACAAGATGAATTGAAAATAAAATGAAAAATAGTTATTATTTTTATAAACAAACATTGCCATGCTAGTTGTGTAACTGTCTTGTATTCATTGGTAATTTATTTCTTTTCATTGTCAATTAAACATATTACGCCAGATGTGACTATATCAGCTAATGTATTGTTTATTTATCAACAGGCTATTTTGTAATGAGGGCCTTAAAGGTTCCTAACTGCATCTTATTACTTCAAATGCCAGTAGTATTAGAATATTTTATTTCACGCTGTGCACTGCACTGCACCTGGCACTCGCCATTGACCCTCTCTCCCCTCACCGGAAACAAGCCTGGAAAATCCTAAGCTGGAACAAGCCACCAACGTCGGCCTGCTTGCTGGCCTCCCGTCGGCTACAAGCACACAGCAAATCTCAACGTGGAGAATTTCTACCTATGGCCTAACTATAAATGTTGTCACCCAATTGTGTACACACATTGCTACCATAATTAATAAGATTAAAATTGTGTAACATTTAGTGCATTGGCATGGTCAATGTTTGCAGTGAACTTCATACTGTTTAATTATCAAATGCTATTAATTACCAATATTTCTATTGGGCGGTAATCTCACAGTATTCTGAAGGGCAATCGCACCAGCCGCTGTTGTTGCGCAGCAGACCTAGAAACAGATGGACGATGTACGGAAGTTAGGGAACTGTCTAAAAGTTTACAAAGAAGGGGGTAACTGATTTCCGTAAGCGCACTACAAGTAGGTCTTCCATAGTCTCGATACAGTAGAAAAATGCTAAAATGTTTACCATACCATCGAAGTATGTCTGCCTTTATCAGAAATACTGGCTGGTTCAGAAGTTGCGGTACGAGTGGACGGAGGGTAAGCACATGGTTACACTAAACTCCGTCGGACATGCCTCGAGAGGCCCGCTGGGTACCGACCGGCCGCCGTGTCATCCTCTGCCCGAAGGCGTCAGCGGATGCGGTATGGAGGGGAGGGGGGCGTGGTCAGCGTCCCGCCTGTCACTCCCGGCCGTTATGTCAGTCATGGTGACCGGAGCCGCTACTTCTCCATCTAGTAGCTCCTCAGTTGGCCTCACAAGGGCTGAGTGCACTCCGCTTGCCAACAGCACTTGGCAGACCCGGACAGTAACCCATCTAAGTGCAAGCCAAGACCGACAATGCTTAACGTCGGTGATCTAACGAGAACCGGTGTACCCACTGTGGTGTCGCACAAGTCCAAAGTGCGCGCCACCTACTTTCGCCGCGCGCCGCCATGCACGCACGGCGCGGCGTTCTTACGACGACATCCACGAGCGCCCTCTGCTGCAACTCCGCTCGTGGCCACGACTGAACGACATCGTTCACTTGGGACTGAGATAGCAACCAGTTAGGACCATCGGAATCAGATAGGCACCAGTGAAGACTTGGCTATCGTACAGGCACTAGGCAGGCCTCTAACAACTATGTATCAACATTCTGCAGTACTATGTAAAAGTTAAGTATTGTATAAATTCTGTGCAATATATATCTCATTCTAATTTACTCTAGTGTTTCTAGTTCTGGCTGCTCCCCTCCGTACCTGCACCAGCGTGCTATCTTTATTTCTGTGTCGGTCTCATTCCACTCGGCCACCGACACCTACGACTGAACGAGACACGAAAGCGGCGACGAGGCTGGGACACAAAAGTGGCGACGAGGATGGGATACAAAACCCACTGCAGCACGGCTGTTGGCAAGAAAATTGTTAAGGGTCTGTAAAATGCTTTTCGGTCTGACTCTTGAAGCAGCCATTCGCGAACTTCAGATATCTGGTTAAACGAGCACCAACTCACACGAGTGTGTGTACATACCGATCTAGCAATTATTGCCAGAAGAAGCGTATGACGTAAGGGGACAACATACGAGTTGAATATACAGGATATAGTCAATATTGCTATAAATGAAATAAGGACTAAGTACTCGAATTTCACCAGGGAGGAAAATAACAGCAGTTTTCAGATTTGAACATGTGGAGATCTTGACTGTCAGGGTTCCAATATTAATATCGAGTGTCCGAGTATTGCCCGGAAATTATTTTTCTGTTACATGGTGGTATTGTTGTATAAATATTTTCCAAAACTACTTTCTTAGGAATTGCAACCGTTTAAAAGGAAATAACCATAATGTTCAAATGTTTGTTAAGCTTATGGGACTTAACTATGGGGTCATCAGTCCCTAAACTTACAAACTACTTATGAACTACTTACAAACTAGGACGGCACAAATATCCATGCCCTAGGGGGGATTCGAACCCCCGACCGTAGTGACCGTGCCGACCGTGACTGGAGCGCCTCAGTCTCCTCGGCCACCGCGGCCGGCGAAATAACCATAAATGTACTTAGTTCATTGTCACAGTAAATACACTAATAGCCATTAAAATTGCTACACCAAGAATAAATGCAGATGACAAACGGGTATTCATTGGACAAATACATTATACTAGAACTGACAAGGGATTACATTTTTACGCAATTTGGGTGCATAGATCCTCAGAAATCAGTACCCAGAGCAACCATCTCTGGCCGTAATAATGGCCTTGATACGCCTGGGCATTGAGTCAAACAGAGCTTGGATAGCGTGTACAGGTACAGATGCCCCTGCAGCTTCAACACGAAACCACAGTTCATCAAGAGTAGTGACTGGCGTATTGTGACGAGCCAGTAGCTCGGCCACCATTGACCAGACGTTTTCAATTGGTGAGAGATCTGGAGAAAGTGCAGGCCAGGGCAGCAGTCGAACATTTTCCGTATCCAGAAAGGCCCGTTCAGGACCTGCAACTTGCGGTCGTGCATTATCCTGCTGAAATGTAGGGTATCACAGGGATCGAATGAAGGGTAGAGTCACGGATCGCAACACATCTGAAATGTAACGTCCACTGTTCTAAGTGCCATCGATGCGAATAAGAGGTGACCGAGACGTGTAACCAATGGCACCCCATAACATCACGCCGCGTGATAAGCCAGTATGGTGATGACGAGTACGTGCTTTCAATGTGCATTCACCGCGTTGTCGCCAAACACGGACGTGACCATCATGATGCTGTAAACAGAACCAGGATTCATTCGAAAAAAATTACGTTTTGCTATTCGTGCACCCAGTCGCTCTGTCTATGATGCAGCATCAGGGGTAACCGCAGCCATGATCTCCGAGCTGATAGTCCATGCTGCTACAGAAGTCGTCGAACTGTTCGTGCAGATGGTCGTTGTCTTGCAAACCACCCCATCTGTTGACTGAGGGATCGAGACTCTGGCTGCACGATCCGTTACAGCCATGCGGATAAGATGCCTGTCATCTCGACTGCTAGTGATACGAGGCCGTTGGGATCGATCACGGTGTTCCATATTGCCCTGATAAACAACAGTCATTGGATCGGGACCAATGAGAGCAGCAATGTCGCGATACTATAAACCGCAATCGAGATAGACTTCGATCCGACCTTTATCAAAGTCGCAAACGTGATGGTACGCATTTCTCCTCCTTACACGAGGCATCTCAACAACGTTTCACCAGGCAACGCCGGTCAAATGCTGTTTGTGTGTGAGAAATCTGTTGGATACTTTCCTCATGTCAGCACGTTGTAGGCGCCAGCCTTGTGTGAGTGCTCCGAAAAGCTAATCGTTTGCATATCACAGCATCTTCTTTCTTTCAAATTTCGCGTCTGTAGCACGTCATCTTCGTGGTGTAGCAATATAAATGGCCAAGAGTGTACTTACATAGTGTGGAGAGACCAAAAGAGAGACTCCGATCTGTTGAACAGTAAGAAGACGAAAGACGACAAACGATTCCGTTTTCTCCCAAGCCCGTTTAAAAACACTGAAAGTCTCTGATTAAACAAAATAATCAGATATACAGGATGTCCTAGCTATCTTGTCCACCCAAAATATCTCTGGAACAATAAAAGCTATTGGAAAACGACTTTCACCGGTATCAATGTATGGCTGGGGCCCATGAATGTACATATTTGATAACATTCTAAAACTCAAGCAAATGTGTTTTTTAACACAAACTTATGTATTTTTTTAATGGACACCCTGTATTTCTTCTTCAGCAATTCATAGCATGACAAATCACATAAACAATGCCACGCGTTTCCCGTATTTCAAGCGTCAACTTCGCGTCGCAATATCTCGGGATGTAATTGGAATATTTCGATGCAATCAACGCCATTGTTTATGTGATTTGTCATGCTATGAATTGCTGAAAAAGAAAATATAGGGTGTCCATTTAAAAAAAGATAAGTTTGTGTTAAAAAACACATTTCCTTCCATTTTAGAATGTTTTCAAATACTGTATGGTACATTCATGGAGCGCAGCAGTACATTGATACCGTTGAAAGTCGTTTTCCAATAGCTGTTATTGTTCCAGAGATATTTTGGATGGACAAGATAGCTGGGTCACCCTGTATACTGGCAGAGAGAACAGGTGCCAGCGACAAGCGTCGCAGATATAATTTTAATAAAAAATATTACATGTACTGCTAAATTTCCATAAAATCTCGGGCGAACTGCCGGATGTCCGTAACTTCTTGCCACGATATTTCGGCGCAGAGTCTTCTGGCCATCTTCAGGTGAGTACCGCCGAAGTACTGGCTAAGACGCACTGAGCTGTGCTATTTACGCCCAATTCAGCCGACATTGCGCATGCGCGTACCTAGCGTGCGCGTTCACTACAGCTACGTACGCTGCTCAGAGCGCCCTCCGTGGTGGAGGCTTGCCGCTTCGATATCAGATCGATTCTCATCGTCATTCAGTTGCAGGAAACTACGCCGACTACGAAGTTTTTCAATGACAGAATTCCATGCAGCATTTATTTGGAAACCGCTGTCTCGATTGATAAGAGTCTCACTGTCAGACAATCTTATTTCCACAGCTTCATTAATAATTGAGCTCCAAAAGTTTGATGTGTGGGCCACAATTTTCGTTTCATTGTATTTCATTGAATGACCTGTGGAAATACAATGTTCGACGATTGCGGATTTGGTGGGTTGGAGTAGCCGAGTATGACGCTGATGTTCCACGATGCGGTCCTGCACAGTGCGCGTCGTCTGCCCTATATATGAGTTGCTGCACTCGCACGGAATCCTGTAAACACCTGCTTTACGCAGCTCCAAATCGTCTTTGACAGAACCCAACAGCGATGAAACTTTAGGAGGAGGGTAAAAGATGACTCTTACTTTATGCTTTTTTAGTATTCTGCCTATCTGCGATGAAATGTTCCCAATATATGGGAGATAAGCAGTCGATTTGAAAGCCTCTTCTTCTTCTTCCTTGTTTCTGTCGTTTGGAGGTGTGCATCGCTCTATTTACTTGCTTCCTTGTATATCCATTCTTTAGGAATACTGTCTGCATGTGTTCCAGTTCCGTGTGAAGGCTGTCGGCATCAGAGATGGTATGGGCTCGATGGATTAGAGTCTTGAGGACGCCCATTGTTTGTGCTGGATGGTGGCAACTAGTAGCTTGTAAGTACAAATCTGTACGAGTGGGCTTCCTGTATACCGAATGACCAAGTGAGCCATCACTTCTGCGCCGCACGAAAACATCTAAAAATGGCAAACAACCATTTTTCTCGATCTCCATAGTAAACTTTGTTTTCATGTATGGGGTTCATACGATGTAAAAAGTCTTGGAGACGTTCCACGCCATGAGGCCACACTATAAAAGTGTCGTGGACGTATCGCCAAAACACTGTTGGTTTAAAGCTTTAAACATCACATCGTACTGGTAAAGTTTCCAATGCATCAGCATGGGAGCAATACCGGGTTTAGCAGCTAGTCATAAAATAAAACAATGTGCAAACATATTGAACAAAATCCCAGGACTGAGGAGGCTACAGCAGTCTCTGTGACGTGCTACGTGAATAGGCCAGCTTCCGCCTCGGGCCCGTGGCTGTGGCTACGGCCGAGTTGCACGCGTCAGCGGACAATGGCCAGCAGCGCTTTGTGCAGGTGGACGCCGCCTCTTTCTCCCCGGTAGGCGCGCGCGGTGGCGCCACAGTAGCCACAGAACACCGCCAGACAGGCACGAGCGCGTCTGCCGCTTCTGCTGTCGCGTGGGGCCGTTCTGGAGCCCATCTTCACAAGCAGAATTTCTGAACCGCCATATTGAAAACTGAACTCCGTATTTCGTTCCTTCTTTCGTTGTAGCTCCCCTACTCTTCCTCGTGTTTATAAACGATTTAGGAGACAGTCCGAATAGCTTCCTTAGACCGTTCGCGGATGATGCTGTCGTTTATCGGTTAGTGAAGTCAACAGAGGATCAAAAGCAACTGCAAAGCGATTTAGACAAAATTTCTACTTGGTGCGAAAATTGGCAATTGACACTAAATAAAAAAAAAGTGTGAAGTAATACACATGACCACTATAAGAAATCCACTGAACTTCAATTACGCGATAAATCAGTCAAACCTTAAGGTCGTAAATTCTACCAAATACCTAGGAGTTACAATTACGAACAACTTTGACTGGAGAGAGCACATATAAAATATTGTGGGGGTTACGTTTCATTGGCAGAACGCTTCGAAGATGCACCAGCTCCACCAAAGAGACTGCCTACATCACACTTGTGCGTCCTCTCCTGGAGTACTGTTGCCCCTTGTGGGACCCTTACCAGGTGGCACTGACGGAAGATATTGAGAAGGTTCAGAGAAGGGCAGCTCGTATTGTTTTATCACGTTACGGGGGGGAAAGCGTCACGGAAATGTTGCACGAATTGGGGTGGAAATCATTAAAAGAAAGACGTTATTCATTGCAGCGTGATCTGTTTGCGAAGTTTCAATCACCGACTTTTAGTTCTGAATGTGAAAATATTTTGCTAGCACCCACCTACTTAGGGAGACATGACCATCCCAATAAAATAAGAGAAATCAGATCGAAAACGGAACAATTTAGGTGTTCTTTCTTCCCGCGCGCTATTAGAGAATGGAACGGTAGAGAAAAGTTATGAAAGTGGTTAATGAACCCTCTGCCAGGCACTTAAATGTGATTTGCAGAGTATCTATGTAGATGAAAATGTAGATGTAGCGTACGATGTACGAATATAATCTTTTTTAATGCGTCAGAATATTGAAGAACTTTTAAAAACGCGTCATTTCAGATATGATATATTACAATAAATTACCGGCAACAAAATTTCATAGCTTTAAAGTTTCTGGTATTTAATGTGTGTCGGTGTTATTATTTGTATAATGTGAAAGAATATAGTTCCTTCGCTACGGTATAACGCATTCCATAAAAGAAGCGTCTTTGTGATGCTGTTGTTGTTGTTGTTGTTGTGGTCTTCAGTCCGCAGACTGGTTTGATGCAGCTCTCCACGCTACCCTGTCCCATGCAAGTCTCTTCATCTGAGAATATGTTCGGCAACCTACATCCTATTGAATATGTTTACTGTATTCGTCCCTCGGTCTCCCTCTACGATTTTTACCCCTCACACTTCGTTCTAATGCTAAGTTGAGAATTCCTTGATGTCTCAGAATGTGTCCAGCTAATCCATCCCTTCTCTTAGTCAGTATATGCCAGAAACTCCTTTTCTCCCTGATTCTGTTAAGCAGCTCCTCATTAGTCACGTGATCCACCCATCTAATCTTCATCATTCGTCTGCAGCACCACATTTCAAAAGCTTCTATCATCTTTTTCTCTGAACTCCTTATCGTCCACGTTTCGCTGCCATACAATGCTACACTCCAGACAAATGCCTTCAGAAAGGACTTCCTAACATTAAACTAATATTGGATGTCAACAAGTTTCGCTTCTTCAGAAACGCTTTTCTTCCCATAGCAATTCTGCATTTTATATCTTCTTTACTTCGGCCATCAGACGTCATCTTCCTACACAAATAATATTCATCTACTACTTTTATTCTCTCATTACCTAATATAATTCCTTCAGCATCGCCTGATTTTCTGACATAGCATTCCATTACCTTCGTTTTACTCTTGTTAATGTTCATCTTATATCTTCCTTTCAAGACACTGTCCATCCCATTCAGTTGCTCTTCCAGATCTTTTGCGGTCTCTGACAGAATTACTATGTCATCGGCAAACCACAGTGTTTTCATTTCTTCTCCCTGCACTTCAATTCCCTCTCCAAATTTCTCCTTCCATTCCTTCACTTTTTACTGAGATTGAACAGATTGAAAACATTGGGGAAAGGCTACAACCCTGTCTTACTCTCTTCCCACCCTCTGCGTCTCTTTCTTGCCTTTCGACTCTAATAACCGCTGTCTGGTTTTTGTATAAGTTGAAAATAACTCTTCGTTTCCTATATTTTACCCCTGCTACTTTCACAGTTTGGAAGAGTTTATTCCAGTCGATATTGTCAAAAGCTTTCTCCAAATCTACAAACGCCAAAAACGTAGGTTTGCCCTTCCTTAGCCTTTCTTCTAAGGTAAGTCGTAATGTGACTATTGCCTCCCGTGTTCCTACATTTCTCCTAAATCCAAACTGATCTTCCCAGAGGTCAGATTCCACAAGTTTTTCCATTCGTCTGTAAATAATCGTGTTATTATTTTGCAACTATGACTTATTACACTGATAGTTCTGTAATTTTCACACTTGTTTGTACTTGCTTTCTTTGGAATTGGAATTACGATAATTTTCTTGAAGTCGGAGGGTATTTCCCCTGTCTCATACATCTTGCATAGCAGATTGAACATTTTTTCATGACTGGCTCTCCTAACGAAATCAGCAGTTTAGACGGAATATCATCTACTCTAGGGGCCTTGTTTTGACTCAAGTCCTTCAGCGCTCTGTCAAATTCTTCTCGCAGTATCATATCTCCTATCTCATCTTCCTCCACTTCGTCTTCCATTTCTAGAATACTGCCTTCAATTTTATATCCTTTGTATAGGCCCTCTATATATTCCTTTCACAGTTCAGCTTTCCCCTCCTTGCTTAGTACTGGTTTTCCGTCTGAGTTTTTGATATTGATACAGCTGCTTTTCTTGTCTCCAAATATCTCTTTTATTTTCCTGTAAGCGGTATCTTTGTGATGCTATCTCACACATTAATATTGCAAAGTGTAGTATATCTAAATTGAGAACCGCCTGCTCGAGAGTAGGAGTAGCGTAGTTGGTAGTGTCGCGGGCTAGGCTGCAGAGATAACCAGTGGAAACTTTTACATGTCGCTGCACTTACCGACTTAACATGCAACTTTTCTAACAGTCTTATGTTCACAGATATTTCTTTATGATGAACATATGCACAAATGCGCGGAAATATGCCTTGTAATAGAGGTAAAGTACGAATTCCACTCTTTTCACTTCGTAAACAGTGTGATTCCAAGACCTCATTCCGCCGACAACTGTCACTGGAGCGCGTTGCGATCGCGCGTTGCTCGTTGAGGCACAGGCTTCATAAGCTCAAGTTGCGCCGTCTCCGAAACTGCAGCCGCACGTTGAACTCACACGTTCAGATACACGCTCCGTGTGCCAACGGCTTAAATGATGCAGCCTACACTACTTCCAGCTCTATACATTTTAGCTCTCCACCCCACCACTTCTTCACTAGGTTCGTCGGTACTCCAAGCTGTGTCTGATTGCTTCATTTAATATATTCGTCACGTTGTATCACAAATCTTTTCTTCACTCCCTCCTCGTTAGCTACCGTAAAAAGGGGCAAAGTGGATCACGTAATGCGGACCGAGGACAGTTTTGTGTACTATGTACGGATAAGTCAGAGAAAGTTCAGAGAAGGGCAGCGCGTTTTGTATTATCGCAATATAGGGCAGAGAGTGTCGCGGGAGTGATACACCAGTTGGGGTGGAAATCAATAAAAGAAAGGCGTTGTTCATTACGGAGAGATCTGCAAAATGTCTTTCATCAACTTTCTCTTCCTAATGGGAACAAATTTTTTTAGCACCCTCCTATATAAGGAGACACGATCATCGTAATAAAATAAGTGAACTCAGATCGAAAAGGGGAAGATTCGCCGTTTTCTTTTCCGTGCACTATTAGAGAACATATCATAAAGGCGGTTCAGTGAACCCTCTGTAATGCACATCAGTGTGAGTTGCAGAGTATTCATGTAGATGTAGCTGCAGTATCCTTTATAGGAAAGACAAACAAACGTACACCGCCACTTATTTTGACGGCTTTCATCTGTCGCATCATACGCAATACGAAAACCGAAAATTGAGACAATCATCAGCACTTACTCACACGGCGGCTTTAAGGATTTCAGATTTCATTCAAACCGCTATAGAATGGCTCAGCGTTCTAAGGCGCCTTGCTGCGAAGTGCGCGGTTGCTTCCCGTCGGAGGTTCGAGTCCTCCCTCCAGCATGCGTGTGTGTGTGTGTGTGTGTGTGTGTGTGTGTGTGTGTGGGTGTGTGTTTGTGTTGTTCTTAGCTTACTTTAAGTTAGTGTAAGCAGTTTGTAAGCGTAGAGACTGTTAACCAAAGTAGTTAAGTCCCATAGAGTTACGAACATTCGAACATTTTTCATTTCAATCGAAACAAGCAGTTACAATTCCAAATAATAAACGTATTCACTAACAGCCGTAAAGTTCATGTTGTTTTTATTTAACGAGCGGTTTCGGTATTACATTAATACCATCTTTAGTCTATAACATACACCCAAGTGACCTGTTGAAATGGCTATATATACCGGTTTACTTAATAATTCCCGAGATCCTGAATAAACATGTCAGCTGACATAGTTGCCAGGAACTTTTTGGAATTAAAACTAGACCAGTCCCAATTTCATTATAACAGGGAACTACATCGATTAAGCAGTTACACGTGATGATTACATTCATTTTTCAATTGAATTTAATTACATAATTACAGTTATCAGCATTCAACGTGAAACTCACTATTTTGTGATAAGTCTTCTTCTGCGTGGACCTGTATATAAAAGGATCTCAATAAAAACAGCTGAAGCGGCTCCAGAATTTACTGATTGTTTTATAAGAGGACATTTTTAACTCAATTTTCAAAATAGTTTCTTTTACTATATAAAGTCATACAATCAATTTTTTTAAAACAATTGATAAATTCATAAAAGAAAAACTTCTTTTCTTTATTGTGGCAAACATGACTTTTTCGTAGTTTCGAGGGCGAAGTCGATCTGCCCCGAAATAACACAAAGAATCTTTGGGAAGATAGATATTTTCACGAACGTCTGACAAAATAACAATAAATATAACAATTCGGCGGAAAATATTTGAATTAATTATGACGAGATACCTTTTCTTGGAATCCTTCGGCACCGAAAACAAATATATGTCTTGTAAGACTGGATACAGAATAACTACATTGTCCCCAGTGCAACAATGCAACATTCTAATACTTCAGCATACACTTACTGTGAGAGATAAACAGTTTAGTACTACGCCATAGAACGAATACATGGCGCTGCTATTATTATTACTATTTCTCATCTCAACGGTAGAAGTGTTTTCAGAAGTTTATGCCAGACTCACAATCACACACCTCAGTCTTAACTTTATGAACACAACCTAACATTGAATTTACATCGTTCCGGAGTAAGTACTTTAATTAATTTCACTTTTTGTATGAAAAACTTTATGAACATTCATCGTTTTCGACAATGACTTCCACTTAAATTAGACATCTTGGCTAGGAGAACTGAGTTTATTGGCAGAGCGATCCAACAAGGATTCTGTTTTAGCTGACCTATGCCCGGAACCCTAAAAAAACCGTGATATACACAGGTCCCTCTTTAACAACCGTTGCGAAGTAGGGGCATATAAGCTAGTATATTATAAATCCTCAGAATACATTTGTAAATATAATTTTGTACGTGTAAGTCTCTTCAGGCCTAGATAAGATAATTTGATTCGCTTTTTCTTTATACAAAACATATTTCCAAAAACTAAAATACCACAGAAAAATTTCGAAATATCAAAGTGAAAAGATAAAAATTCAGGCCATAAAGTGTTTAAACATCTACATTGCATAAACTTTATTCTACTATTGTTGATGTTCGTCAACGTAACCTTTCTTTTACAACTGGATCGCGTCATTTCGTTCAACGACTCTTCCATACTATTTGCTGTCTGTGACGCACACAGTTACACTGTAATTAGTAAACCAACCTTTTTTCAGAAAAAAGAAATTTATACATGTTGCACGAAAGTTGTTATGCTGACTAATTTTGGGTTGCACCGCGTATTATTTTTAGTGTATGATTCATGGGTATCAATAATATTATGTGGTAGGTTTATGTAGTAATTAGTTACATGCAATCCGTTTGCATTTGGTCACTGTGTGTGTATCACGCCATTTATTACCGAATATTTTGGTGAATTTTTAAAATGCACGCAGAGAAGTTTATTGTAAGGTCTTAAATACCCTTCGCATTATTTCATTTACTTTGCGTTTGCGGTCATATCACTGATTATTTGCAATGTAAGATAGGCTACACAGTTCCATGTCACTACAGCTGTACAATTTTTTTTTTTTTCATTTTCTATTAAGAACAATTTTAACTATTATATACTGTTTGTTTCATATTGTATTGTAATTTATACACGACAAACTTGTTAGTATAATTTATCGCTTGTGTTCGCTCGTTTGGTGTATGATTAAGATAGGATAGAAAGTATTTCAAATGTATCAACATATAAAGCACACTCAATTACTTCAATCATCTATCCTAAGCATCTTCTGTATTCTGCACATGGGGAAACACAGGTATGTGTATTTTGTTTTGTATGTATAGACTAGAAACAGTTCGAACAATCGTGCGTGTTACATATTTGTAAAGTTGGTAAATGATTTCATTGCGTTGTTAATGTCACTTCTTTACGTTCTCCTGCTGATTTTACCCTCTCGGTGGGTGAAGTTGGTCAATTTGCGATACTGCCCTTTATCTACACTGGACACTAAGATTGTGACTTCTGCTTTAATGCTCTACATCAAATTATCACTTACATTCTCCTTTTACAAAAACTGACTCTTTTATAAATTTTGCAATCTCATGTTATAGGTTTAATTTATATTTTCTGATAAAGGCAATCATAGTTATTGCTGAAACCAGGTTAAATAATCCTATTAAACATCAGGAGAGGCTCTGAATTAAAATTTATGCCACCACCAGGATTCGGACCCGGGACCTCCTACTTCCTAGGTAGATGCTTTAGACCGCTCAGCTAACACAGTGTTGTAGCCAAAGCCACTACACGGTCTTAAAGCACGTCTCCCTCCACACTATATACGTTAATTCTGCCTCATGTGTCCTGTGTAATGCGTATCAAATTGCCAGTGCTCTCCTACAATAGAATAGCACCCCAGCAAAGAACACGTATAAGAATTATCCCGCCTTGTTCCTGAATGGTCTAAAGCACCTATCTACCTAAGACGTCCCGGGTTCGAATCCCGGCCACGGCATAAATTTTAATTAAATGCCTCTCCTTATATTCAATACCTTTGTTATAACGAGACAATGTTGTCTCAAGGAATTGTATTATTTGTTGAAATAATTTTATCTTCGAGACTAAGAGCTGCACTTTTATCCTTTGATGTTATAACGGTCGTTGACAATTCGCAGCTATGTTTAAAATTTCAACTTTTTAATCTGTTACGTTTACCGGTCACTACCAAATACTTTTCCTGGCGTTCTGATATGTTCCTGGGTGCTCCTAGCGAGGACTATCTTCATAGCAGCCTTTTCTCGATGCATGTGTATGGTTTTGACAACTCCGCTGACGGAAATCTTCAGTTTCTTTGCTATTTATCGGACACTATTGCCTTCTTGATGCAAAGTGATTATCATTACCTGTGATTCATAAATAATCTGGCACTTTTTGGCCCATTTCAATTACTTTCGCGGCATGTTATACCTTTATGCAAACGCAACTTCAAGTGAGCAGAACTGTAAACAACGAACCTCTACGCAGCCATGCTAGAGAGCCTATATAGGGAGAGGTGGCCAACCAGCCGGAGTCCGCCATGTTTTTACCACACTGCGCGTAGGACGGGCGTTTACATAGCGCCCCTGGCAGACGTGCAAACACACGACGATCGAAATAACGCATAACTTCCACCCATGACTCCAAAGCACATCTTCTAGCTTACTAATCACTACTTGGTTAAAGAAATGCCATTCATCTACGTTCTTACAGGCCTAATAAATTTGTAAGCAAATAAGTCTCGAGAAACAGTTTCTATGACTGTCGGTTGTTAATACCATATTTTACGATTTCGAAAGTTGACAGTCGAGTAATAAGAAACAGAGGCATTTCATGTTATGTATCTCAAAGAAAATAATGCTATTACAAAATTTTCTGTCTGCATATCCATCGATAAAATTAGTACAGTATTATCGCTTTCCGTCACGATATAATGCCTTTTAAGTATGCTATCGATCTTCTAACATTTTCCTAAACTTGGAAATACCAAAAACGTCATTCTGTAGATACTTTTAGGGACATTGTAACACAGAAAATCGAGAAAGTACCAGTACTACCTCTAGTGTAACAGCAGAAACAGACTCAAAACTGAATATCTACAATGAGCCAACAGTCCCATCCCCCTCCCTTTTTAAGTAACATCTCGTAACCAATTATGGGATTGTGAATAGCCAATAATACACAGCCAAGGGGGAGGTGTCGTAGCCATGTTAAAACACATCTTGTAACACGACATATAAAGAACCAGAACCATGAACTAACAAAAAGCTAGCAAACACTGTTTTAAAAAATTTACCGCTTATTCTAACTCGCGATCTCAAAAGTCACCACGGCTAGTATGGTGCTACTGATTGCCACTTTACAGTTAAGATCGAAATGCAAAATAAGATCTTTTAAAAATATTGGGGCAGTTAAATGGGTATCAATCTAAACAATTTAAAACAATTTAAATCTAAACATCCTACTCTCTTCACACGTTTCTTTTGTGCCTATCATTTACAGTACACTCAGGATGGACGCTCTTGCTTATCAATTAAATATGCGTCTGCAAGGCTTCCAAATACTTTATTGTCCGCCCTGGTACTCACCAAGTTCATCACACGATATCCTATGGTGAATTTACATTAAGAACCTTTGAAGCATTTTGTGGGCATCAAATCAATTACCACGTTGCCTGCCCGTAGCAACTTTTACTTCTCTTCTATTTGTGGTTAATTGTAACACGCATTTTTATTAAAAGAATGAAATTAGGATGAGCGTTGGGACCATTGCGTCTGCCAACAGATCTGGCCGAAAACAAAAGTTGAGAAAAATTTGAACCACACGTTAATTAAAATCAAACACATGCATTTTCTACTGTTGCTGAAAAAGAAAGAACATTGATATAGATTTAAACACTAGTTGTAGGTGCAGTACTGTGGCTCCATGGGCCACGTGAACTTTCCCTTATTCAAAGAAAAGTCGCGGCAGAATTAACCCAGAAAATTACGGCTTGGCTCGCCGATTACAACCCTATTAGAAGTTACTTTATAAACGTAACGAAAGAATGATCTAGTGCTTCCTAATCAAAGTTACCTTTGTTCATAAGGAACAACGGCCTTGCAGAAATTTACAAGTCCCTAACGTGGTGATTTTATTGCAATTTTAATTATGAATTTACCGAGGGTGTCTACCGTAAGCTCGATGTATCTTACATACGACTCGTTGAGGAATTCTATGAGAATTCCGGACATATTTACCAATCCACGGCAGTCGACGGATCCTCGACGACCAGTTACTCAGCATGACGACGGAAAGCAGCAGAGTGCCGAGCGCGCCCACCGGGCCGGAAGTCCCTGAAGGGAGTGGGGGGGATAGAAGTCGCACAGTCGATCCTTAGGACAGGTCGAAACAACCGCTACTCTTTGCATTGACCAGTGGCCAGTGAAATATATCTCTGCTCTGCAATTCAGCTCTAAGTATTGAATCTATATACATGTGGCGTCTGTTCCGAAAGAACAGACGTCACTTCTGATCCTGCAGTTGTTATTATTTAATATTCACAGAATATATGACATCAACTGCGATTGGGCAAAGCTGAAAATGTGTACCCAGCCGGGATTCGAACCCGGGTCTCCTGCTTTCTAGGCAGTTGCGCTGACCCCTACACGACTGGGGACACAGTGATCACCGCACCTGCAAGGACTACCTTGTAGTCCTTGTAGTCCTTGCAGGTGCGGTGACCACTGTGTCCCCAGTGGTGTAGGGGTCAGCGCAACTGCCTAGAAAGCAGGAGACCCGGGTTCGAATCCCGGCTGGGTACACATTTTCAGCTTTGCCCAATCGCAGTTGATGTCATATATTCTGTGAATATCTAAGTATTGTGTCACTAAACCAACTACACAATTACAATGATTAGTCTAATTAGGAAAATCAAGAAGAAAGGGGAGTGCTTCAAGGAGGTCCTGGCTTTAATAATAGAATAAATAACACCGATTTGCCCATCTTGCTTCGCAAGTCGTTCGGTATTGCTAATATCTATGTATGGGCTGACCATTCGTCACCTAATTTATGTAAAATAACAACTACGAAACTGACAGACCATGATGGGTCACTAGAAGTGACTTCTCAAAATCAACAAATAATCTTAAAAATTGTGCGAAGTTCTAAGGTTATCGTCAACGACCAACGAAGAAGACGTATATAGAACCGACAAAAGATGTGCAAAAGTGGAGCAGTGCCTACGATAATACGACCTGTACGTAACTGAACAGTGAAATCGCTGTCAGAAGCTTCTAAGACACGCCACAGTACAGAAACGCACACTGTAGCTGTTTACTCACATGTAAAGCCCGCCAAGTCTGGTAAAAACATGGCGTCCCGGGCTGTCAGCCAATCAGAAGCGGCCTCACGCGTAGCCGCACTCTCCCTATACTCGCGTATTAAGTAGAACTGCTTGGACAAGTAAATCGGAGCAATACTAGTGTGTTCCAATATTTATGTATATTTACAATAATTACTTATACAATTCTATAAGTGTCATTATTAACAGTCATTTGAGCTTGCTATTTCGTATTCTAACCAATAACTTACATAGATCACTTCCATCTTGTTCTGTACTAATTCGCAACATGGTGTTTCCAAACTTATGTAGTGTATATAAAACTCTAAAAGCGTCTGATGTAAAAAAAAAAATTGTCCTTAATTGCAGTCATTCGGTTATACAGGGTGATTCAAAAAGAATACCACAACTTTAAAAATGTGTATTTAATGAAAGAAACATAATATAACCTTCTGTTATACATCATTACAAAGAGTATTTAAAAAGGTTTTTTATCACTCAAAAACAAGTTCAGAGATGTTCAATATGGCCCCCTCCAGACACTCGAGTAATATCAACCCGATACTCCAACTCGTTCCACACTCTCTGTAGCATATCAGGCATAACAGTTTGGATAGCTGCTGTTATTTCTCGTTTCAAATCATCAATGGTGGCTGGGAGAGGTGGCCGAAACACCATATCCTTAACATACCCCCATAAGAAAAAAATCGCAGGGGGTAAGATCAGGGCTTCTTGGAGGCCAGTGATGAAGTGCTCTGTCACGGGCTGCCTGGCGGCCGATCCATCGTCTCGGGTAGTCGACGTTCAGGTAGTTACGGACAGATAAGTGCCAATGTGGTGGCGCTCCATCCTGCTGAAATATGAATTGTTGTGCTTCTTGTTCGAGCTGAGGGAACAGCCAATTCTCTAACACCTCCAGATACTGTAGTCCAGTTACAGTAGCACCTTCGAAGAAAAAGGGACCAAAAACGTTATTGGCTGAAATGGCACAGAAAATTGTTCACCTTAGGCGAGTCACGTTCATACTGGGTTGTTTCCTGCAGATACAGACAGTGCCCCATATACAGACATTGTGATGGTTGACTTTCCCGTTAGTTTGGAAAGTTGCTTCATCACTAAACACAATCTTTGAAACGAAAGATTCATCTGTTTCCATTTGAGCAAGGATAAAATCACAGAAATCGATTCTTTTAATCTTATCAGCTGCAGACAGTGCTTGAACCAATTTCAGACGATAAGGTTTCATAACTAAACTTTTTCGTAGGACTCTCCTACTAGCTCTGCTAGCTCTGCGAGTCGATTTTCCTGGGCTGCGAACAAATGCTTGCTGGATGCGTGCTACATTTACATCACTCGTTCTCGGCCGTTCAGAACTTTTCCCTTTGCACAAACACCCATTGTCTGTAAACTGTATATACCAACGTTTAATACACCACCTATCAGGAGGTTTAACACCATACTTCGTTCGAAATGCACGCTGAACAACTGTCGTCGATTCACTTCTGCCGTACTCAATAACACAAAAAGCTTTCTGTTGAGCGGTCGCCATCTTAGCATCAACTGACGCTGACGCCTAGTCAACAGCGCCTCAAGCGAACAAATGTACAACTAAATGAAACTTTATAGCTCCCTTAATTCGCCGACAGATAGTGCTTAGCTCTGCCTTTTGTCGTTGCAGAGTTTTAAATTCCTAAAGTTGTGGTATTCTTTTTGAATCACCCTGTATTTACGGAAGATTTCACAACTGGTTTCAGTTAGCAAATCATCGCAAACCGAAGTAGCGTAGTAACAACGGTTAATCACGTGACGCAAATTGGGGTAGCTCACTTTTTATTGAAAGAACACAGCTCGCGCGGGCGTGCGCCAGTGTCGGCCGTGTAAACGCGGACAACCTCTGCCCCCGCAGCCGCCGAGGCGAACAGCAGAGGAAGCGCAAATCCCATTAGCATATTTCCATGTCGGAGGCGCCCTGTGTCTATGCAAATTCGCCATCGGTGGGAGCCCCGACAGGCTGCCGGCTTTACCCAGCCCGGCGAAATTAGTTGGCCACGACACACCAGGCGTTATTAACCAGCGTCAGCTAAAGCTCTGTAAAGGGAAAGTACCGCCAGCCTGCCAATACTCCAGTAACTTAGTACCTACATCGTAAATTGTATCAAATGGGGGTACTAGGTTTTTTTCCCTTGTATGGAATGTGAATGAGATGCTAGAACCAAGTTTTCCACCTGGGCAAACCCCAGAATCACTTTTGAATATCCCCAAAACCGCTTCATTTTGGTACTTTTTTCGGTTTTTTTCTCAGCGATTTCTCATACACAAACAGCAGTTGACCGGCGTTGCCTGGTGAAACTTTGTTGTGATGCCTCGTGTAAGGAAGAGAAATGCGTACCATCACGTTTCCGACTTTGATAAACGCCGGATTGTAGGCTATCGCGATTGTAGTTGATCGTATCGCGACATTACTGCTCGCGTTAGTCGCGATCCGATGACTATTAGCAGCATATGGAATCGGAGGGTTCAGGAGAGCAATACGAAACGCCGTGCTGGATCCCAACGGCATCGTATCACTAGCAGTCGAGATGACTGTAACGAATCCTGTAGCCACATCTCGATCCCTGAGTGAACAGATGGGGACGTTTGCAAGACAACAACTATCTGCACGAACAATTCAACAACGTTTGCAGCAATATGAACTATCAGCTCGGAGACCATGGCTGCGGTTACCCATGACACTGCATCACAGACAGGAGCGCCTGCGACGCTGTACGCAACGAGAACCTGGGTGCTCGAATAGCAAAACATTTTTTCGGGTGACTCCAGGTTCCGTTTACAGCATCATGATGGTCGTATTCGTGTTTGGCGACATCGTGGTAAACGCACATTGGAAGCGTGTATTCGTCATCGCCATACTGGTGAATCATCCGGCGTAATGGTGTGGGGTGCTATTGGTTACACGTCTCGGTCACCTCTTGTTCGCATCGACGGCACTTTGAACAGTCGCCGTTACATTTCAGATTTGTTTCGACCCGTGACTCTGCCCTTCATTCGATTCCTGCGAAACGCTACATTTCAGCAGGATAATGCTGAAAATGTCAATTGTTTGTAAATCTATCGGACCAAACTGCGCGGTCATCAGTCCTTAGCTTACAAACTACTTAAACTAAGGTAAACTACCTTAGGGCAACACACACACACTCATGCCCTAGGGAGGACTCTAACCTCCGACAGCGAGGAACCGCGCGCTCCACAGCGAGGCGCCTTAGACTGCTCGGCTACCCCACAGCGGCCAGGATAGTGTTGCAGGTCCTGTAAGGGACTTTCTGGATACGAAAAGTGTTCGATTGCTGCCCTGGCCAGCACATTCTCCAGATCTCCCACTAATTGAAAACGTCTGGTCAATGGTGACTGAGCAACTGACGCGTCACAATACGCCAGTCACTACTCTTGATGGACTGTGGTATCGTGTTGAAGCTGCATGGGCATCTGTACCTGTACACGCCATCCGAGCTCTGTTTGACTCAATGCCAGGCTTATCAAGGCCCTTATTATGGGTACTGATTTCTCAGGATCTATGCACCCAAATTTCGATGTGCATTCAAGTTCTAAGGCCTCCGATTTTTTTTCTAATTAACTACTCACCCGAAATCGATGAAACTGGCGTTACTTCTCGACGTAATCGCCCTGCAGACGTACACATTTTTCACAACGCTGACGCCATGATTCCGGCGAAGGCTTCTTTAGGAGTCTGTTTTGACAACTGGAAAATCGCTGAGGCAATAGCAGCACAGCTGGTGAATGTGCGGCCACGGAGAGTGTCTTTCACTGATGGAAAAAGCCAAAAGTCACTAGGAGCCAGGTCAGGTGAGTAGGGAGCATGAGGAATCACTTCAAAGTTGTTATCACGAAGAAACTGTTGCGTAATGTTAGCTCGATGTGCGGGTGCATTGTCTTGGTGAAACAGCACACGCGCAGCCCTTCCCAGACGTTTTTGTTGCAGTGCAGGAAGGAATTTGTTCTTCAAAACATTTTCGTAGGATGCACCTGTTACCGTAGTGCCCCTTGGAACGCAATGGGTAAGGATTACGCCCTCGCTGTGCCAGAACATGGACACCATCATTTTTTCAGCACAGGCGCTTACCCAAAATTTTTTTGGTGGCGGTGAATCTGTGTGCTTCCATTGAGCTGACTGGCGCTTTGTTCCTGGACTCTAAAATGGCATCCATGTCTCATCCATTGTCACAACCGACGAAAAGAAAGTCCGATTCGTGCTGTCGTTGCGCGTCAACATTGCTTGGCAACATGCCACATGGGCAGCCTTGTGGTCCTATGTCAGCATTCGTGGCACCCACCTGGATGACACTTTTCGTATTTTCAGGTCGTCATGCAGGATTGTGTGCACAGAACCCACAGAAATGCCAACTCTGGAGGCGATCTGTTTAACAGTCATTCGGCGATCCCCCAAAACAATTCTTCCACTTTCTCGATCATGTCGTCAGACCGGCTTGTGCGAGCCCGAGGTTGTTTCGGTTTGTTGGCACACGATGTTCTGCCTTCATTAAACTGTTGCACCCACGAACGCACTTTCGATACATCCATAACTCCATCTCCACATGTCTCCTTCAACTGTCGATGAATTTCAATTGGCGTCACACCACGCAAATTCAGAAAAGGAATGATTGCACGCTCTTCAAGTAAGGAAAACGTCGCCATTTTAAGTATCTAAAACAGTTCTCATTCTCGACGCTGGCGGTAAAATTCCATCTGCCGTATGGTGCTGCCATCTCTGGGACATATTGACAATGAACGCGGCCTCATTTTAAAACAATGCGCATGTTTCTATCTCTTTTCCAGTCCGGAGAAAAAAAAATCGGAGGCCTTAGAACTTGAATGCACCTCATACGTGAAAATGTAATAACATGTATGTTCTAGTATAATATATTTGTCCAATGAATACCCGTTTATTATCTGCATTTCTTCTTGATGTAGCAATCTTAATGGCCAGAAGTGTAGTTAATGGTACTTGCAGAAATCATTGCGTTTAATTACGCTGCATATATGAAAAGGCTGCCACTCACAAACATTTTAGATTGCGTGATGTGGCTCAGAAGCTGTGTCTGTTTTGACGGAGGATCTGTTTTCCGTATAGCTGGAAAGCCCAGCGGGACTTGCTGTTCCAAGTAAGGTTTGAACACAGGATACACTCCAAAATCCTGCTGACATTTACCTTCAAGAACTGTCCTGAACTAGCATCGTTTCCAGGAATAGGAAGCCGCATTCGAAGATGGACTGGCCAAGCGTGTTGTGAGCTCGATTTTACAGTAGATGCTTCGTTTTAATCCGACGTTCTCACAGTGCACGAAGTTAGATAATTGTGGGGTGGAGACGCCATAAGGTAGACTGCAAAAGTGACAATTCTCTTCAGTGAACTCTTATACGATCAGACTTTTTAGTTAGGCAATGTTCGACAGCATGAATACACTGTGTTATCCAATTAATGTTATTTCGGAACCACTTTCGGTATGAAGCCATCTTGACGTCAAGAAAAAATATGGAAGACAGTCACTTATCATACATTTTTGTTTCAATTCCAGGTGTGGAAAATACCACAGCGATTTCTGGCACACAAAAGCTTTAAATCAAAATGGAAGAGCTGTAAAAAAAAAAAAAACACATAACTTGATTGCACACACACACAACAGAACACGATTACTGATCTGACATCACAAAGTGTTTCTCTAAGGAACGGATAGTTCAACTTCATGTCACGGGATCACTCGGTGCTGTAAAATTGTTTAGCTTCTACGTGAATGTCACATATTTTATACTCGCAAGTAACTCATCGAACGCTGTGTGTATTTACTGTTGATGTATAATTATGAAACTTGCAAAAAAGCAAGATTTCACAGTAAAAACAAAGTAAAAAATCTGAAAACTGTTGATTTGTAATCATTACAGATCGTAGCAATGCTCTGAGCAGCCGGCCGCGGTGGCAGAGGGGACTGAGGCGCTACAGTCACGGTCTGCACGGCCACTACAGTCGGGGGTTCGAATCCCCCCTCGGGCATGGATATTTGTGCCGTCCTTAGTATTAGCTAGTTAATAAGTAGTTTGTAAGTTTAGGGTCTGATGACCCCGTAGTTAAGTCCCATAGACTCTACAAACATTTGAACATTTTTTGCTTTGAGCAGGTGTTGTGCCATCTTCTTAAAGGGCTGTGCGGATCTCACTACAAGTGACGTAAAAGTCAGATCAGCACTCTGCACACGGCTGAGCTCGCGTCAGCCGTGCAGTAATTGAATTCATACAAAACCCAGTCTAGATGGCAATTTATTTTTCAGTAACCGGTTTCGGCATTTAAACCGGTTACCATAAAATAAATTGCGATCTACATTGACTTTTGTATGAACATGGTGTACGAAAACTGTTATCACGACGGGATACATGGGTTGAGCACCAAGGTGACTAAAGTAGGTCAAAGGTGTAAGTTCATTTGTATTTCTCTTTACATGTTGAACTTTTCGTAATATAATTACGTATTGTGCCTAAGTTCGTCATTTCCCTCTAATACAATTATGTTTGCGCGAGAGCGTCGTTGGCTGAGTCCTAGTTCTTTCTTACTCCCTCCCCCCCCCCTACGAATATTCGATATTCGTCAGTGCAATTTGAGCAATACTGAGAGGGACGTACTTTAGCATCGATTTGCCTGCAGTTTCCGTTGAAATGAGATACAGCTCTACTGCGGAAAGCACCGTTATTGGATTTTTGCGCTCGTGTCGACGGTTTACAAGGGAAAAAAGTGTCAGCTGCGGCTATAAGCGGGTGTGTGTCTGCCCTGGGAACTGGGCTGCACTGCACGGCGCTTTGACTTGCAAATACAGAGGCGGCAGACGTGGGACACGACGCCAACGCTGGAAAACACTTCCTCACTCTCCTGCTTATTACCCTCGACAGCAGAGCTGCAGGTGTCAACATCCAACGACTGTGTGCATACCACCGGTAGGTCATTTTCAAATGTAACAAAAACTGCAATTAAAATCGCTCCATATGTAACCAACACAGTTTTTTTACCAAAAACCTGCAATTTGTAGCAATTGGTTTACAAGAAAATTTACGTGGTACAAGACAAAATGTCACATAATATGTAATAGTAGAGTACTTACGTTATGCTGTACAGGGAGCAAAGCCAAGTAATAAAAACAACAGAACGCTGAGAGAATTTAAAACATTTTGGCGCCCAGTGGTGCCTTGAGAAAATTGGCGCGTCATACTTAAAATTCCGATACATTAATGCATTTTTACCGGGATGCTCCGATGTGTTCTGGTACAAAGATTACATCCTTTCAAATATAAAATGCCAAAAATTAATTAATATAAAGGTCAATAATAAAAAACACTATTGGTCATTAAAATTGCTACACCAAGAATAAATGCAGATGATAAATGGGTATTCATTGGACAAATATATTATACTACAACTGACATGTGATTACATTTTCACGCAATTTGGGTGCATATATCCTGAAAAACTCAGAACAACCACCTCTGGCCGTAATAACGGCCTTGATACTCCTTGGCATTGAGTCAAACAGAGCTTGGATGGCGTGTACAGGTACAGCTGCCCATGCAGCTTCAATAAGATACCACAGTTCATCAAAAGTAGTGACTGGCGTATTGTGACGAGCCAGTTGCTTGGCCACCATTGACCAGACGTCTTCAATTGGTGAGAGATCTGGAGAATGTGCTGGCCAGGGCAGCAGTCGACCATTTTCCGTATCCAGAAAGGCCCGTACAGGACCTGCAACATGCGGTCGTGCATTATGCTGCTGAAATGTAGGGTTTCGTAGGGATCGAATGAAGGGTAGAGCCACGGGTCGTAACATATCTGAAATGTAACGTCCACTGTTCAAAGTGCCGTCGATGCGAACATGAGGTGACCGAGACGTGTAACCAATGGCACCCCATACCACCACGCAGGGTGATACGCCGTATGGCGATGATAAATACGCGCTTCCAATATGCGTTCACTGCGATGTCGCCAAACACGGATGCGACCATCATGATACTGTGAACAGAACCTGGATTCATCCGAAAACATGACATTTGAGCACCCAGATTCATCGTTGCTTACACCATCGCAGGCGCTCCTGTCTGCGGTGCAGCGTCAAGGATAACTGCAGCCATGGTCTGATAGCTGATAGCCCATGCTGCTGCAAACGTCGTCGAACTGTTCGTGCAGATGGTTGTTGTCTTGCAAACGTCCCCGTCATTACGAACAACTTTGACTGGAGAGAACACACAGAAAATATTGTGGGGAAGGCGAACGAAAGATTACGTTTCATCGGTAGAACGCTTCGAAGATGCGCCAGCTCCACCAAAGAGACTGCCTACATCAGACTTGTGCGTCCTCTCCTGGAGTACTGTTGTCCCTTGTGGGACCCTCACCAGGTGGGCTTGACGGAAGACATTGAGAACGTTCAGAGAAGGGCAGCTCGTTTTGTTTTATCACGTTACGGGGGGGGGGGGGGAAGCGGTACGGAAATGTTGCACGAATTGGGGTGGAAATCATTATAAGAAAGACGTTATTCATTGCGGCGTGATCTGTTTCCGAAGTTTCAATCACTGACTTTTAATTCTGAATGTGAAAATATTTTGCTAGCACCCACCTACTTAGGGAGACATGACCATCCCAATAAAATAAGAGAAAAGATCGAAAACGGAACGATTTAGGTGTTCTTTTCTCCCGCGCGCTATTAGAGAATGGAACGGTAGAGAAAAGTTATGAAAATGTTTAATGAACCCTCTGCCAGGCACTTGAATGTGATTTGCAGAGTATCTATGTAGATGTAGATGTAATAACGCTCATTGCAATAAAATATTACCGATCAGAACAAATCCAGACAAGAGAAAGAGTGCGAGTACAGAAATGCTATTGTTTTTATACTATTATCATTCCGAGGATAATTGAAGATTACAATCATATTATTCTTTGAGCTTTCTAAGTATATCTGTTAAGTAACCTATAGATTCCAAGGAACATTAACAAAAAATGAATTGGTTATATTATTTGATTAAATTATTAATTTTTATTTTGAAAGAAAATTATTTATGGGGCTTTTGCTATATGGTAAACTTAAACAGTGCAATTGCGGTTCTAGTTTTTAGTTTGATTAGTGGAAGGACTTCTGAAGAAGAGAATCTTCAGAGGTGAGTGAAACTATAAATTGACTGTTTTTCGCCGGAACCAACCAGGCTGCTGAGCTATGAAGTGTAGCAGATACTCTTTGTTTAGTGTGTCCCCGTCCGGTGGCCAGTGCTGTTTCCGGCACAATGCACGCGCCCTGCGGGTTGCCTGCTCCTAGGTGCCGCTACTTCAGACTTGGATCCTTGCAATCCCGCTCCGATGTTCCTCACATACGCCCAGCGATCAGAAATTCACAAGAAGGATTATGGTGTACTGCAGCGCTCCAAGTGTACTTACTTCGTATTAATGGCGTGTGATCGTACAGGCTCGGATGCGTTGACATAATAAACTTCCGTCTGCACACGGAACTACCACTGACAACAACGCCTCTTTTAAAATTCCACCGAACTACTACTTGTGTACGCGAAATGTTTATTTGAGTGTATGTCGAGACTGATAATATTCAAAATATGAATCTTACTCTGTCGGTGCTTGCAGGTGCTGTCGTACTGTCTGTTAGAAGACAACAGTGAAGATGAAATAGAAGTTGATGCGTCCTCGGTTATAAAGAACGGACGAAGAACGAAACGTGTACTGTAAGCTAATGAAGGAAATGATACCAGAGGACCGCAATAATTTACGAAAGTTTTTACGTAGAAATGATGCGTTTCGTGCATCACATGACAAATTAGAGACCAAAATACGGCGGTGAGTGAGTTTCGCCTAGCCGAATGCGCAAAATATTACACCTGAATTACAGTCTCGGAATTTGTTTAATTCATACATCAGTTTCTTCTTGTAAATGTTATTTTTTGCGGGGTCGCTTTTAAAATTGCGGTTGCTGGCGGCAGGGAATGGATTAAAAAGCCTTTCCTTTCCATACAGGATTTCTGTGCCGTTTATTTCAAATCTCATTGTTGAAACTTGCAAGAAAATTTTAATTTCCGCTCCTTAATGGGACCTCAGGAAACTTAAGCTTCGCTCTTCATATCTGCTGTGTAACTCCTCGCATCAAGCTTCTCGTTTATGGCGTGCTACAGCATTGTAGACTTTTTATATTCTTATTATCGTTAATTTCCCATTAGAAGAGTGTTTAAACACAATTTTCTTGGCACTTATTTGTCTCTTTCTTTTCTCTTCCCAAAAACCTCTCATATATTCACTGTGTTTCTTCTTCCTCTCTTCTGTCCACTTCATTCCTGGTTTCTTCTCTTTTGGTGTTTCTTCGAATTTCTGTTTTCCGATTTTTTCTCGGTATTTTTCTCTGTTTATTATTTCTTCTGTGGAGATATTTAGTTTCTTGAGGTCTTCCATGGTTTCCTTTGCCCAGTTACTTTTTATCGTATTAGTCATCACAATAATTAAAAATATTCTTGATCAGCCTATTTTCATTCATCCTATAAATGAGGCCATAGAATTTTGCCCTTCTTTTTCTGATGTTGTCTGTAATTGTCTCTGTCAGTTTGTACAGTTCTTTTGTCGGTCTCTTTATCCAGATCCCCTGTCTCTGAATTGGCCCATAGATCTTCCTTCGAATTTTCTTCTCTTGCTTTTCCATTTCCTTGATTTTCGTTCTTCCTCTGATTACTGTTGTTTCTACGGCATACAAGGCTTCTGCAAAGACTACTGTTTTGTAATGTCTTAATTTGGTATTAACAGAGATACTTCTTTTATTGTACTGGTTCCATGTAAGTCTGTAAGCTTTGCAACTCTTCCTTCATTGGCTGTCGAATTTAGTCCTGTTTTCTGTATAATCTCTCCCAGGTGTTTGAAACATTCTACTTGTGCTATCTCTCCATACTTTGTTTCCAATGGGTTTCTGTCTGTGTATTTCGTATCCATGTAATGTGTTTTTTCATACGAAATTTGTAGTCCTGTTTTGGCTGCGATTTCATGTAGTGCCTCTAGGGTTTCTTTGGCTTCTTTTCTGTTATTCGTTATGATGGCTATATCATCGGCAAAAGCAAGACCAATTGACTCCTTTGTCCCATGTCCTGGTTATTTTCTCTAAAACAGCGTTAAATAAAATGGGTGAAGGCCATATCCCTGTCTCACTCCTGTCTTGATGTCGACTTTTTATAATATAAAGTAAAGCAACAAGACGTATTGAAAATTCATTTTAAATACACTTTCTGTTTTTTTTTCTTTATAAAGAACAGCCATCCTACCAGCGAGTCCTTAGTTTTTCTCGGCCTATGGAATATTCAAAAAAACGTACGACATGCAGTGAGGTACAGAAATCGACGTCAGCCGATTGCGTCAGACATTGGTCCTCCGACATGTCCTGTAGAAAAACGTCTGGCTGGTTTGTTATCCCGCCAGTAGGTCGTTGTGGGCACCACATTAAGAACGCTCAGATTTCCTACGTTGAATGGAGGGATTGCAGTCGAATGACTCTGAATTTGTCCGTTTTAATGCGGTCTCTCTCTCTCTCTCTCTCTCTCTCTCTCTCTCTCTCTCTCTCTTCACTCGCGTTCCTCTGATTCGTTGCAGCTAGTGAGACGAGGTTTGGTACAGAATTAACAAATTTATTTCGAAATTTCTTTCTACTTCCACTTCATCTTATTCAGTGACCAGTTCAATGAATAGACGGAGCGGCGATGGCAACTACCTTGCTAATTTATTCATGGAGGATTTTGAAGAGTGTGCATTGGAGTCAGCGACATTAAGCCCTGCTTGGCTATTTTTTTCTTTTTTTTTTCAATCTTGAAAACGATTCTTTCGTTGTTTGGCCTCATGGCAGTGAGAACGGCAACCCACAACCATCTGAATCTGGTTACTACATTCATCTCTTGGTCTCCCTCTGCGATTTTCCCCCATAAACTTGCCTCCATTGCTAAATTTACGATTCTTTCATGTCTAACAATATGTCCTACCAATCGATCACTTCTCTTAGGCAAGGTATGCCAAACATTCCTTTTTCCCCCAATTCCGTTCAGTACCTCTTCATTAGTTACACCATCTACCCACCTAATCTTCAGGATTCTTCTCTAGCACCACATTTCAAAAGCCTCTATCCTCTTCCTGTCTAAACTATTTACTGTTCATGTTTCACTCCCGTACAAAGCAACACTCCATACGAATACTTTCAGAAAAGACTTCCTTACACTTAATATTTGATGTTAGTAAATGCCTGTTTTTCTAGCACGCTTTTCTTCCCATTGCCATTCTGCATTTTGTATTCTCTGTACTGCGACCATCGTATGTTATTTTAGTGCCCAAGTAACAAAACTACCACCTTTATTGTTTCGTTACCTAATCCCATAAGCGTCGCCTGATTTTCTGAAACTGCGTTCCATTACCCTTAAGGCCGTATATAACGCGATAACGTCTGTCTCTGTTCGCTGAGCAGCCAATTTGGAATAAGTTCCCGTGAAACAAATATCCCAACACTGTTGTTATAATTGTGGTCTTCAGTCCGCAGACTGGTTTGATGCAGCTCTCCACGGTACCCTGACCTGTGCAAGTCTCTTCATCTGAGAATCTGCTTACTATATTCGTCCCTCGGTCTCCGTCTATGATTATTGCCCCACAAGCTTCCTTCTAATGCTAAGTAGTCAATTCCTCGATGTCTCAGAATGCGTCCAACCAATCTATCCCTTCTCTTAGTCAGGATATGCCACAAACTCCTTTTCTCCCTGATTCGGTTAAGCGCCTCCTCATTAGTTACGTGATCTACCCATCTAATTTTCATCATTCGTCTGTAGCACCACATTTCAAAAGCTTCTATCATCTTTATATCTGAACTCCCTATCGTCCACGTTTCACTGCCATACAACGCTACACTCCAGACAAATGCTTTCAGAAAGGACTTCCAGCATTTAAATTAATATTGGATGTTAACAAGTTTCGCTTTTTTAGAAATGCTTTTCTTCCCATAGCCATTCTGCATTTTATATCTTCTTTACTTCGGCCATCAGAAGTTATCTTCCTACCCAATAACAAAATTCATCTACTACTCTTAATGTCTCATTACCTAATCTAATTCCTTCAGCATCGCCTGATTTTCTGACGTTACATTCCATTACCTTCGTTTTACTTTTGTTAATGTTCATCTTATATCTTCCTTTCAAGACACTGCCCATCCCATTCAATTGCTCTTCCAGATCTTTTGCGGTCTCTGACAGAATTACTATGTCATCGGCAAACCGCAATGTTTTTATTTCTTCTCCCTGCACTTTAATTCCCTCTCCAAATTTCTCCTTTCATTCCTTCACTGCCTGCTCAATGTACAGATTGAAGAACATTGGGGAAAGGCTACAACCCTGTCTTACTCCCTTCCCAACATCTGCGTCCCTTTCTTGCCCTTCGACTCTAATAACCCCTGTCTGGTTTTTATACAGGTTGAATATAACTCTTCGCTCCCTATATTTTACCCCTGATACTTTCAGAATTTGGAAGAGTGTATTCCAGTCGACATTGTCAAAAGCTTTCTCCAAATCGACAAACGCTAAAAACGTAGGTTTCCCTTTCCTTAGCCTATCTTCTAAGATAAGTCGTAATGTGAGTATTGACTCTCGTGCTCCTACATATCTCCTAAATTCAAACTGTTCTTCCCCTAGGTTGGATTCCACAAGTTTTTCCATTCGTCTGTAACTAATTCGTGTTAGTATTTTGCACCCAACACTAAGAGGATTAATTTCGAAGTACCTAAAGGTACGATTTATTGCACAAAATTAAATTCCTCTTTCTGCTTCCGAAATCTCTTTTTGTCGACATTGGAATTGTCGTGTGGTTGCGGGTGTGCCCACTTTTACCTCCTGGCAGTCAGCTGAAGGCAGGCACTATCTTTTGAGACCGGAACCAATACGTGGTGAGTCTGTACATTTGCCTAGGCACGCAACAATAGAGAAGTGGGGGAGACCGAACAGGGGCGTTAGCGATGACGATTAATCACAGCAACTGCTGCTGCCGACGTGTTCGCTTCTTGCGGAAGGCGCCGCTCAAAGTCAGAAAAAGTGGGTCACGAGCCGACGGTGTAATTCTCTTCCAATGCTCTGTGACTTAAATTCTTCCCCGTGATTAACGAGTTGCTGTATAATTCACTTTGACCATCAAATATTGAAGAATCAATTCAGCGTTCCGTTTCATCTCATAAAACATTAACAGTGATTAGGGTAGGAAGTAGGAGGCGAGGCGGAAGGTGAACCTCCGAATTGTTTGGCCTTTTACTGCATACAATGGAAGTTTTCTACAACAAAATGTTTCATTTAGTGTAAATTCACATAAGCAGCCCAGTAAGGTGCATATACATGTGGCGTGTTTTCCGAAAGAACAGACGTCACTTCTGATCCTGCAGTTGTTATTATGTAATATTCGCAGAATATATGACATCAACTGCGATTGGGCAAAGCTGATAATGTATACCCAGCCGGTATTCGAACCCGGGTCTGCTGCTTTCTAGGCAGTTGCGCTGACCCCTACACCACTGGGGACACAGTAATCACCTCACCTGCAAGGACTACCTAAGCACGCCTCTCGTCAGATAGAAATTCCCAGCTTCGCCCTGCCCACAGTACTCAAACTCGTAGTTATGAAACTAATTCCTGTGCCCACCCCTTTCCACTAACGATAGGATCATTGCCCGTCACCGTCATATTATATATATACATGTGGCGTCTGTTCCGAAAGAACAGACGTCACTTCTGATCCTGCAGTTCTTATTATTTAATATTCACAGAATATATGGCATCAAAGCTGAAAATGTGTATCCAGCCGGGATTCGACCAGGAGTTAGTTTCATAACTATGAGTTTGAGTACTGTGGGCAGGGCGAAGCTGGGAATTTGTATCTGACGGGAGGCGTGCTTAGGTAGTCCTTGCAGGTGCGGTGATCACTGTGTCCCCAGTGGTGTAGGGGTCAGCGCAACTGCCTAGAAAGCAGGAGACCCGGGTTCGAATACTGGCTGAGTACATATTTTCAGCTTTGCCCAATCGCAGTTGATGTCATATATTCTGTGAATATCCAATAAGGTTCTTTGTAATTAAAAACACTTCACCCGGATTTCGCCACCAGCTAAGGGTGCCTTCATCGGAAGTATAAAATTATGACATGAGACGTAAGAAATTAGAGCACGTTGTGCTCAAGTCGTAATCTGTCCATAATAAAAGAAATGTACATGCCAGATGAATACTTGAGGGTTTATGAAAGTTAAAAACAATGTGGATAGCCGCTACTCTAGGTTACTGCAGTGCTTGCTGTTAGGAGCGCCATCGGTCTGGTGTTGTTTTTAACTTTCATAATCCCACTAGCAGTCATTTGGCATGTATTACTTTTATTATGGCCAGACTACGACTTGAGGACAACATGCTCAATTTTTTTTACGATTCATGTCGAAATTTTATACTTCTGATGAAGACACCCTTAGATGGTGTTAGACTCCGGGTAAAGTGTATTTAATTCAAAGGAACTTTGTGGGGATGTTTATCCGACTATGCAACTACAACTGAAAGGCGACTTTTTGTTACCAGCGCTTCGTTTTAATGATAGTAAAATATCTTCAGCGGTCTGTAATCATGTATATGTACGATTTGTTTTCATATGTGGATCGAAGACAGTTCGTTAGCAAAACATGTACTGTTTGGTTACTTACGGAAATTTTTGGTCCTCGTTTTCACCTTACATCATGCAGTGCCGATTTGTTTCCTGCAGTACTGTAGAGTCTTCTTTCCGAATCACTATTTTTCTCCTAATCTCCACTTTCACTGCTTGTTGTTGTTATGGTCTTCGGTCCGGAGACTGGTTTGATTCTCATTGCTTACTGACCATAATTACTTTTTTCACATGTCAGGTGTATTTTTTGTATGCACAGTGTGCTGTAGTGTTTCCAACATTGCAAATGCAATTTAATTATCATTATTTTTTATTATCCATATTAAATTAGATCCACATATGAAAACAAATTGTAAATATCTTTGATTACAGACCAGTGAAGGTGTTCTGCTATCATAAAAACGAAATGCGTCTGGTAACAAAAAGTCGCCTCTTATTTGTAGTTGCGTAGACGGACAAACAACCCCATCATAGTTATATAAGCAACTGCGGAAGTCACAGACACACAAGATCAAAGAACTTGTTGGGCTGTTTATTTGCATTTACAATAAATGAACTGTTACGCTGCTGCTTTCAAGACAAGCTACGTTCAAAATCACAAGAAAATGCTTTCTTAATAATATCATTCACTCTTCACTACGACAGGAAGTCAAAGCTGTATTTTCTATCCCGTTTAAAGAAGTTTCTGGTCTAAAGGAGTTCATGGAAAAACAGCAGAGAAAATTCGGAAAACTGTATGAGGCTTCAATTTTTGTAAACCAGACCAGATGGTGAAAAGCTTCATAATATTATTAAATTACTACCTAACTTCGTGAAGTTATTGGGGGACCTGGGAACAATGTAACAGCGTGAAATGCGGTCGTATGGAGAGTGTTCTCGTTGTGATAAAGATCAGTTTCTGGCGATTTTTACACCTGAGAAAAAAGTTCTATCATTCCATATCGCGTCCCTGTTTCATAACCCTACCATTTATCTTTTTTTCAATTTTCTGAAAATTAATTACACGTTTTATATCTGAATTAATTACATTTGTGAAATGATTCACACATAAATTTCCAATAAATCTATGTCAACACCCTTTATTTTGGACATAAATCTTGCGAGTTATTTACGTAAAACCAAACAATATTCGTTAACCAACTCTTTTTCTGTGCAGCCGCGTAGCGCATGACTCTGCTCCACTTGCCAGGGTACCAAACTGTTCGCTACCTTCCCTGTTTCTGGGGCGTACCCACCCTGAACAGCACTTCCATTCGCTTTAATCATGAAATACGTTACACACTTCCGGTGGTACAGGAAACTTTGGTTGTTTGCAGTCATCGTAAAATTATTCTGCACAAACTAGTGTTGATTGTACATTTGTGGAACTTTTAGCTACGCTATTCACTTTTAAAATTTCATCAGCAGCAACAGTTTCTTATACCAGCGATTGTCACGACGGTCCACGACTTATTTTAGAGAATTCCTCGTAGTGGTGCGTGACATTGAGAGTCAGTGATTTCCTCTCTTTGGGGCCCACAGTGTGGATACGTCGTATTACAAAATTTTAAATATGTTACATTGCTGTTAATTACGATGAGCCCGTTTCGGAATTATAGCCATCAATGACCTTCAGGCAAGGTGAAAGATAAAGCAATCAACAACTCTAAGATTGAACACCATAGTGCTTTACTGGGTGGTATACTGTTGCCTTCCTCCGACATTTTTTTTCTCTCTCTCTGGACGGGAAATGGAAATTAGAAGATTGAAGTACCAAAAAAGAATAAAGGGGCCTTCTTGTCACCGCCACTTTTGCCCTAAGAACAAAACAAAAAACTGTAGGAATAAGAGGAAACTATAGGGCATGAAATTATTTTCACTTTTTTAAATTTTCTATGTTAATTTATTTTATTTTATTTGAATTCTCTATGTCCTTTTCTCTCTATGCAAATCCAAACACGCCTTCAGTGGTGGAACATCCAAACTTCTCGATAATTTTTGTACAGTTTTAGTTTGCAGTTCGTACAGAACACGTATCAACAAGAACATCATATTAACTTCTCGTAGTTTGGACGTTCCAGCTGGGAAGCGGATCGTGAAAGACGCTCCACAAAAAATTGGAAAAGAATTGCTTGTATCTGGGACTACGAACGATTGCGCAGTGGCGATCATTGAGGTACGTCCAATAATCCAGTACCGATTTCTCGTCACGGCGGAAATGGTAGCGGACGGTGTGGCCGCGTATCCTGTTCATAGCGTTAATTTTCGTAGCCGGGTAATAAACCGTGTCCGGGAATAGTAGCGTCTGGAATGAGAGCTGAGCAGGTGTAGGTCGGGTGAGAAAATCCAGAATACGTTGTGCGAGTCCAGACGTCGGACGATGGACCACATTCGGACCGGTGGTTGTCTGTGTCGTCCATCCCACAGTGAATACACAGGGGTGTGTCAGCTAGACGGGTACGATGCGGGAGAAAACGGTTGACTTGTTGCTGTTGACGGTGATATACTAGGTGGACTGGACGCTGGGATCGAGAAAAACTGCATGTATTGCTTTCCATCCACGACGCCATATGATATGGGGAAAGTTTTTTTTTTTTTCAATAGGATTGGTGGGCTGGTGTAGTTGGAGGGCCTCATAGACAGTATTTCCCCGTAGTATTCTTGAAAGTGGTAGGGATTGGTAAATGTACCTTTATTCCAGAAAGAAATGTCGGATGCAGTAAAAATTGGGCTGAAATGTCAGATAAATTGCCTGGGGATGTTTTAGAGACCGACGCATATTCGTGTTGGCCAGTGTTTCCATTTTTTCAGTTGGGAGCTAATAAACAGTGCAATAATGTTTTGTGGGACGTGGAATAGACCGATCCCACCACGCTCCCATTGGAGGGAAAGACAGGCGTACTGGACCTCGAATAACAGCCCAGTGCAGACAAAGGATCCCATCACCATCATCACGCAACGGTCGAGGATTATCGGGATCGGGAAAACTTGTGCCACGTGGAGGAGGCGAGAGGCGTGGTAGACGTTCACGTACCGCGAATGTTGAATCACATCGAGGAATCTAAGTCGGTGTTGAAAGAGGCTTCCCTGGATCGTTTGTAGGTGACGCCTGGCATTTAAGGTCGCCGAACGACGAAGATCATTCGTGAGCGATCTGTTGTGGCCACACTTAGGTCGGGGTGGCAGATGAATAATATTGATGCTCCATTTCCGTGTAAGGTTCGGATTACTCATCCATTATTAACGTCTTGGAAAAAGTGAACTACTCTTGAGAATGCTATTTCAATATTTGGTGAGTAATGTATAGTTAAGAATAGTCATGTAATAATTTGAATTATTAAGCATATTCCTAATAATGATCCAAGGTTTTTAGCGGTTAGACCCTCTCCAGTGAGCAGAACCTGCGATTTAGAAACGTGGAGATAACTGCCCGATGCCTGGCTATATGTTGTTACCCGTCAGAGCAGCAAGAAAGTCGTCGTTACAGCGTAGGTAGAGCATAGTGCTTTGAACTGACTGACGCAGTCGGTTATAGTGGGACCTACGAAGGGCATTGATAAAATAAAAACTACAAAGTGTTTGTGGGAAACCATTTTTATTTTTCGACATAGTCTCCTTTTAGACTTATACACTTCCTCTAACGCTGTTCTCATTTGTTGGTCCCTTCCGAATAATAGAAATTGTCCAAGTCTGCAAAACAGCTATTAGTTTCTGCAATTACCGCCTAGTTCGAATGAAATCTCCGTCACGCCAGCCATTTCTTCAAATTGGGGAACAAATGGTAGGCCGAGGGAGACAAGTGTGGATAATAGGTGGCGAGGGGGGAGCGGTGAAGCGAGTTAGAGTCCTATTTCCAATAATTTTGCGACCACAATTGCTGAGGTGTGTTCTGGTGCAATGTCGTGATTGAAAAGAACTTTTTTATGATCCAATCATCGGTGTTTTTCTTGCAGCTCGGTGCAATGACGATGAATAATATGCACCTGTAATAGGTTTACCCTTTTCCAGATAGTCGATGAGGATTATCCCTTGCGAATCCCAAAAGACCGTCGCCATAATCTTTCCGGTCGAAGGACTAGTCTTCGCCTTTTTTTGGAGCACATTCTCCTTAGGTAAGCCATTGTTTAGATTGTTCTTTGGTCTCAGAAGTATCCACGTTTCATCCACAGAGACGAAACGACGCTTAAAGTCCTGCGGATTCTTCCTGAACAGCTGCAAACCTTCCTTGCAACACTTCACACGATTCCGTTTTTGGTCAAGCGTGAGCCATCGCGGCACCCATCTTGCGGATAGCTTTATAATGTCCAAATGTTTATGCACAACATTATGTACCCGTTCATTGGAGATGCCCACAGCACTAGCAATCTCAAGCACCTTAACTCTTCTGTCATCCATCACCATATCATGGATTTTATCAATGATTTCTGGAGTTGTAACCTTCAAAGGGTATCCAGAATGTTCAACGTCATTTGTGCTCGTATGGTCACCACGAAAATTTTGAAACCACTTGTATACTGTTCTAACCGAAAGTGCAGAGTCACCATAATGTTTATCAAGCTTCTCTTTAGTCTCCTGAGGCGTTTTGCCTGTCATAACATTTAATCACCAACCGAAATTATTTCTTGTCCGTTATTTGAGAATAACTCGACTTCCTCGATTCACACGAATGCCAAACACAAAGAAACAGATCAATATGGCTGAAACTTGGTGTGCTTTCTTTTCAAAGACGCTACCAACTGCCGGCCGCAGTGGCCGAGGTGACTGAGGCGCTCCAGTCACGGTCAGCACGGCCCCTACGGTCGGTGGTTCGAATCCCCCCTCGGGCATGGATATTTGTGCCGTTCTAGTTCGTAAGTAGTTTGTAAGTTTAGGGACTGATGACCCCGTAGTTAAGTCACATAAGGTTAACAAACATTTGAACATTTTTTGAACGCTACCAATTAAACGTGACCTCGAAACGAGCCGCTGGTGCCATCTCTCGGACTCTGTACGTACTATTCAAACACCCCTCGAGCAGTTTAACGTAGATTCCGAACCGCGGTGCTACTCGAAATTCTTCATATCAGCAACATTGTCAGAGGTGAAAGAAGTGAAAGTGACAGATAAAAATCCCAGGACTTGGCTGTGATCGAACCCGTGACCTTTGCATTCACAGCCTGGCACACTACCACTTTGCTACCAAGCCTCACTAAAACAGCAAGTGAATTGCTGAGTGGCTCTCGGAACCGACTCCCCCCGAGGTCACCGGAGAACCGCCCGCTGCACTGCAGACACTCAGTGCACCGCCCCCACCCTCCCCCCTCTGCGTAAGCCTCTTACCGGCATCGAGCGCTTTGCCTAATGCAGTTTGCCGACGACGCTTCCAATGTTTACAAGCGGTCGCCCTCATTGCAACGGCGTTGTCAGACGGCTGCGGCGGTGGGCGAACATCTAAGTCAGTACTGACCCTCACTGACGCTCAAAGCGTGCTCCAACAACATCCGATGTCTGATAAACAAGCCAGCAGACATAAAGGTACAATCAAAAAATGTGTCCTGAGTTAGCATTGGCCAGTGTTAAGTTTAACAAGGAGACCTTCAGGTCTCTGACATTGTGTTTGGGATGAGGCTTCGCATATAGGTAGTCGACGTCGAGGGTATCCACTCGTAGAAATTTTAGGGCGCACATCCAGAACATTATAAGAAAAAGGACTTTCGCACCACCCTACAGTTAATAACAAAGTTGCCAGTTCAAATGTTTGTAATCCTATGGGATTACGTTGGTCATCAGTCCCTAGTCTTACAAACTACTTAAACTAAGTTAAACTAACAACACACACATTCATACCCGAAGGAGGCATGACTGACACAATGACGATCTGCCTTGGAAAAATGTAATGTGTTAGGATAATACCATCAGAACTTTCATCAAACCGGGGCTCTGACGCAATTTCGACTTTCATGAATACCTTCATGACACTGTCGCGTTGAACGACCTCTGGCACATTCAGTCTTGATCCAACTCCGTCGTTCCTGTTTAGGAAACATATTGATTTTGCTCGGAGGTACAGTAGGTATGTCGACGACGTGTGCTATCAGCGACAACAGTAGATTCCATTGCATCATACACGATGACAGACAAAATTACTAGTTGGTGCGAAGAATGGCAGCTAGCTCTCAATGCAGAAAAATATAAGGATATGCCCACGAGTAGGAAAAACAATCCCATAATGTTCGAATACAGCATTAGTAGTTAGCTTCTTGATTCAGTCGCGTCGTTCAAATATCTAGGCGTAACATTGCAGAGCGATATGAAATGGAACGAACATGTAAGGACAGTTGTGAGTAAGGCGGACATTAAAACATCAGTGACTGCGCATGAAAATCGTGTATAAAAGGAGCTGTAATGAGGGAGAGAATCAGATGCACCAGCAGTCGCAGCATGTTGACGTTACCTGAAGAGGCGCTTTTAGTGAGGAATGGGGAATGTGCTAGTTCAGCGTTACGAGCCTATCGCCATAGGAAGGGGATTCGAACTGGTACGGGTAAAGGTCCGCTGACAAATGCAGCTGTGGCGAGAATGATTTCGAAGTTCGAAGCCACGGGTTGTTTAGACGATAGACCCCGCAGTGGCCGACCTAGCACAAGGCGTAAAGCTGCTGAGACAGTCCAGGAAGAAATGGAGACTGTAGCGGGTTCGTCTATTCACGGGGAAGTCAGCGCTCGTGCAGTCGCACGTCGCACCGGCATTCCATACACTACTGTTTGGTTGGCACTTAGGCGTACCCTCCGATGCTATCCTTACAAAATCCATCGGCATCCTGAACTTTTACCTGGCGATTAAGTGAAGCGGAGGGCGCTTGGGGTGTGGGCATTTCAAAATATGGCGGAATATGACAATTGGTTGAGTAACGTGTTGTGGATCGACGAATCTTATTTCACGCTCCAAGGGTCTGTCAACTCCCACAACTACAGAATTTGGGCTACCGAAAATCCTAGAACTGTTGTGGAAACTCCATCGCACGACGAGAAAGTCACGGTATGGGTTGGATTTATCACATCTACCGTTATCGGGCCTTTTTTCTTCGAGGAACTGCGTGATTCTGGTATTATAACTGCTACCGTGACGGGTGAGAGGTACGCCCATATGTTACAGAATCGCATCATCCCCAGCCTGGGTGATAAACACCTGCTGGAACGTACAATTTTTATGCAGGATGGCGCTCCAACCCATATTGCTAGACGCGTCGTTTGGTGATGATCGTCTGCTTTCGTCATGCTTGGCCTCCCAGGTCCCCAGACTTCAGTCCGTGAGATTATTGGCTTTGGGGTTACCTGAGGTCACAAGTGTATCGACCGACATCTCTAGGGATGCTGAACGACAACATCCGACGCCAATGCCTCACCATAACTCTGGGCATGCTTTACAGTGCTGTTTACAATATTATTCAAATGTTCAAATGTTTGTACAGCTTATGGGACTTAACTACGGGGTCATCAGTCCCTAAACTTACAAACTACTTTTGAACTAGCTAATACTAAGGACGGCACAAATATCCGTGCCCGAGGGCGTATTCGAACCCCCGACCGTAGTGGCCGTGCAGACCGTGACTGGGGCGTCGCAGAACGCTCGGCCACCGCGGCCGGCCAACATTATTCCTCGACGACAGCTATTGTTGAGGAATGATGGTGAACATATTGAGTATTGAAACTTCCTGGCAGATTAAAATTGTGTGCCGGAACCGGGAATCGAACCTGGGACCTTTGCCTTTCGCGGGCAAGCGCACTACCGACTGTGCTATCCCGACACAACTCACGATGCCGCCTCACAATTTTACTTCCGCCAGTACCTCGCCTCCTACTTTCCAAACTTCACAGAAGCTCTCTTGCAACCACGCAAGACTAGCACTCCTGGGAGAAAGGATATGGTGGAGACATGGCTTAGCCACAGCCTAAGGGATGTTTCCAGAATGAAACTTTCACTCTGCAGCGGTGTGTGCGCTGACGTGAAACTTCCTGGCAAATTGAATTTGTGTGCCGTTACCGGGACTCGAACCTGGTACTTTTGCCTTTCGCTGGCAAGCGCTCTACTGACAGAGCTATCCCGACACGACTCACAATGCCGCATCACAACTTTATTTCCGCCAGTACCTCGCCTCCTAGTTTCCAAACTTCGTGTCGGGATAGCTCAGTTGGTAGAGCGATTGCCCGCGAAAGGGAAAGGTCCCAGGTTCGAGTGCCGTTTCCGGCACACAATTTTAATCTGCCAGGAAGTTTCATATCAGCGCACACTCCGCTGCAGCGTGAAAGTTTCATTCTGGCATATTGAGCATTTTCTGTAAAGAACATAATCTTTTCTTTGTCTTAATTTGTTATGCTAATTATTGCTTTTCTGATGAGATGAAGTGCCATCTGTCGAACATTGTTTGAACTACTTTTTTCTTTTTTTGTCATGTCATTCCAAGCATGTGTGTCAAATTTTACCTCTCTATCTACATTATTTCTTGACTTGTTAAGTTTTCAAATTTATACTGACTTTTTGATCAAAATTACTAAAAATATTTCGGGCTATTATGCCGTGGTCTAGTGGATTTATTGTCGAAAGCCAACGTTTCGTCCCCGACTGCGGAGGACATTCTCAAGGGGGATCGTGGCACTTTTGAATGTCCGATGCACACCCTGGCTCGCTACTGACTGAAGACAAACTCCGTTTACGAGGGCTCGCACGCAGAGGTGTGACGTCAGATGTTTGACATGCGCGCGCAATTCGTCGTTGCCGATTGCCGCCGTCCGTTGATATCGTCCCATGGTGGAAGACTGTTACATATCAACGGACGGCGGCAATCTGCAACGACGAATTGCGCGCGCATGTCAAAAACATCTGACGTCACTCCTCTGCGCGCGAGCCCTCGTAAACGGAGTTTGGGGTGTGCGTCGGACATTGGAAGTGCTACGATCCCCCTCGAGAATGTCCTCCGCAGTCGGGGACGAAACGTTGGGTTTCGACAATAAATCCACTAGACCACGGCATAATAGGAGATAATCTGAATAGCTCCCTTAGACTGTTCGCGGATGATGCTGTCGTTCATCGGTTAGTGAAGTTAATTGAGGATCAAAAGCAACTGCAAAGCGATTTAGACCAAATTTCTGCATGGTGCGAAAATTGGCAATTGACACTAAATAAAGAAAAGTGTGAAGTAATACACATGACCACTAAAAGAAATCCGCTGAACTTTAATTACGCGATAAATCAGTCAAACCTTAAGGTCGTAGATTCTACCAAATACCTAGGAGTTACAATTCCGAACAACTTTGACTGGAGAGAACACATAGAAAATATTGTGGGGAAGGCGAAAAAAAGGTTACGTTTCACTGGCAGAACGCTTCGAAGATGCACCAGCTCCACCAAAGAGACTGCCTACATCAGACTTGTGCGTCCTCTCCTGGAGTACTGTTGTCCCTTGTGGGACCCTCACCAGGTGGGCTTGACGGAAGACATTGAGAAGGTTCAGAGATGGGCAGCTCGTTTTGTTTTATCACGTTACGGGGGGGGGGGGGGGGGAGCGTCACGGAAATGTTGCACGAATTGGGGTGGAAATCATTAAAAGAAAGACGTTATTCATTGCGGCGTGATCTGTTTGCGAAGTTTCAATCACCGACTTTTAGTTCTGAATGTGAAAATATTTTGCTAGCACCCACCTACTTAGGGAGGCATGATCATCACAATAAAATAAGAGAAATCAGATCGAAAACGGAACGATTTAGGTGTTCTTTCTTCCCGCGCGCTATTAGAAAATGGAACGGTAGAGAAAAGTTATGAAAGTGGTTAATGAACCCTCTGCCAGACACTTGAATGTGATTTGCAGAGTATCGATGTAGATGTAGATGTAGATGAATAGCTCGGAAATTTTTAGTAATTTTGACCATTCCGGCCGTGGTTGTTTACATCTTACAATATGACTTTTCGATCACCCGGTATATTACTAGGCAGCGGGACTTTTAATAGACCCGCAGCAGGGCTCGTCGCTCGTCTTTCGTCCGCTGCCACACGCCGGCGGCCGTCTGTGGCTTGCCGGACCGCCGCCGCCTCGGCAGGAGACGCTCCATCGATCTGGGCGTTATTAATTTTTCAACCGCGACTGGCTGCTGGCTGCCCTCGACTTAAGTGGCCGGCAAGTGGAGTTATGCAACGGCGGCGGCGGCGGCACTTTGCAGCTCAGCCGGCTGCGCGGGGCTTCCGGCCGCGCGCTGCAGTCGCTGGTGTCCCAAGCCGGCGCCCGGCGCTCTTCCGGGTTCCGCAGAAACGTCTGGACGTGGAGGGCCGCGGAAGGGCGCAGGCGCTGGCGGTGGCGGCCAGCCGACACCACCTAGAGACAAGGCCGGCCTCACAACAGGCCGTGCCTACGTCACACTTAAGCCCTTTTTAAACGATGAACGAAAGTTCAATCAAATATTTGTAGAGCTTATTGGACTTAACTACGGCGTCATCAGTCAAATGTTCAAATGTTTGTATAGTCTATGGGACTTAACTACGGGGTCATCAGTCCCTAAACTTACAAACTACTTAAGAACTAGCTAATACTAAGGACGGCACAAATATCCATGCCCGAGGGGGGATTCGAACCCCCGACCGTAGTGGCCATGCAGACCGTGACTGGAGCGCCTCAGTCCCCTCGGCCACCGCGGCCGGCCGTCATCAGTCCCTAAAGTTACAAACTACTTATGAACTAGCTACAATTAAGGACAGCACAAATATCCATGCCCGAGGGGGGACTCGAAGTACAGAAATGCTATTGTTTTTATACTATTATCATTCCGAGGATAATTGAAGATTACAATCATATTATTCTTTGAGCTTTCTAAGTATATCTGTTAAGTAACCTATAGATTCCAAGGAACATTAATAAAAAATGAAGTGGTTATATTATTTGATTAAATTATTAATTTTTATTTAGAAAGAAAATTATTTATGGGGCTTTTGCTATATGGTAAACTTAAACAGTGCCATTACGGTTCTCGTTTTTAGTTTGATTAGTGGAGGGACTTCTGAAGAAGAGAATCGTCAGAGGTGAGTGAAACTATAAATTGACTGTTTTTCGCCGGAACCAACCAGGTTGCTGAGCTATGAAGTGTAAAATTGTTTGTATAGTCTATGGGACTTAACTACGGGGTCATCAGTCCCTAAACTTACAAACTACTTATGAACTAACTAAGACTAAGGACGGCACAAATATCCATGCCCGAGGGGAGATTAGAACCCCCGACCGTAGTGGCCGTGCAGACCGTGACTGGAGCGCCTCAGTCCCCTCGGCCACCACGTCCGGCATGAACGAAAGTGAACAAGATAGATAATAGTCTACCGAAGCTCTCCTAGCGTACTAGTTCTGAACTACAATCTCATGCAAGCTCTTGTGGCACTGTGTTTAGACGATAAACGTAATCGAACAGTAATACCTGATGATGAAAGTGAGGTTATAACATGCGATCTGTTATGTAGGAAGTCATAGTTTAATACTGAAATTGAGGAAACAACGCTAAATGTTATTGACGGCCAAAAAAAACCTTGCAATCTATGTTTTTGGTCGACTTAGTGTGGTAAAGTTCTCGGAAGTGAAACAACATTTCGTACATTCACATCTATTTTCAAGCGAAAAAAATAAACTTATGAACACATCAAGCAATATTTATAAGAGCATAAAATGTTCAAATGTTTGTTAAGCTTAAGGTTTGTACAACTTATGGGGCTTAACTACGGGATCATCAGTCCCTAAACTTACAAAATACTTATGAACTACTTACGAACTAGGACGGCACAAATATCCATGCCCGAGGGGGGATTCGAACCCCCGACCGTAGTGGCATGGCTGACGTGACTGGAGCGCCTTAGTCTCCTCGGCCACCGCGGCCGGCTATAAGAGCATAAATGGACCTTCTTTACTTTATCTGCTACGATTTTTCCACTAACATTGTTAATAACGTCATGCACAACTGAATTTTTGTCCTTCATTTGGACTGACCTTTTCATTTAAAATGCTATTTAATGAAAATTGCATCATCAAATTACAATCTTATTCAAATAAACAATCGCCTTCAGTCTTTTCTGTTACAATATTGCAAAACATACACCATTTTTCGGTTTCAAATGTACGATCTCGCTTTTGGTGGACAATAATTGAGATAAACATTGAAGAGCCGGCCGCGGTGGCCGAGGAGACTAAGGCGCTCCAGTCACGGTCTGCACGGCCACTACGGTCGGGGGTTCGAATCCCCCCTCGGGCATGGATATTTGTGCCGCCCTAGTTCGTAAGTAGTTCATAAGTAGTTTGTAAGTTTAGGGACTGATAACCCCTTAGTTAAGTCCCATAGGCTATACAAACATTTGAACATTTTTTAACATTGAAGATGTCATAAAGCATTTGCAATTTACCGCTAAACCAAAAGTGTAATAATAAAATAAAGATTAATAACACAAATTTGCGTGCAAAGCATGTTAATGTCAAGTACAAAATGAAAATCGCGTGACGAAAATAGGTTAACTTCCGATATCAGCAGACGACCGTTCAATCAAAACAATCTTCTCTAGAAATCTTTAACGTGAAGTTGACGTTAGGTGAAGGTCTGGTGACGGACAGTGTGAATGCCGTCATTAGAAATACATTTTGTAACACATTCTGATCATAAACTTTGACATAACGCAAAATATACGTAAATACGAAGGAAAATGGCGGACTAACTGGAGCGCCCACCGCAGCAGACAGCTGCTAGCTCGCGCATGCGCAGTGAACCCACTAGTATCGAATTTAGAACTCGTCCTAGTTCCTTATCACTATAATTATCGCGCTTCGATACTAGCGCGATCATACAAGTGCAGCCGTTCAAACGACTGACGGCCGCCATTAATGCAACTTGTTAGCAATCTATTACAAGTTCGTTGATCGTTTAAAACGGGCTTTATAGGCCCCGGCCGCCACCTCACTGGCTGTTGGCTGGGGCACGCCCACCGCCGCGCAGCGGTCGGCCAGTCAGATGGCGGCCGCGGCCTCTGTGACGTAGGCACGGCCTGTTGTAAGGCCTTGTCTCTAGGTGGTGTTGCCCCAGCCTTAGCCTCCAAATAATACAAAGCCTACTCACTAGAAGCAACACCACCTAGAGACAAGGCCTTACAACAGGCCGTGCCTACGTCACACTTAAAGGCCCCGGCCGCCATCTGACTGGCCGGCCGCTGCGTGGCGGTAGGCGTGCCCCAGCCAACAGCCAGTGAGGTGGCGGCCGGGGCCTCTAAGTGTGACGTAGGCACGGCCTGTTGTAAGGCCTTGTCTTCTAGGTGGTGTTGCTAGAAGCGTGCCTCTGATGAGCAGTGTCGCCGCTGTAGTTCAAACTTCTTCCGCTGTTGGCGCCACAAGCCAACCTCATTCCGTGTAGATTATTGTAGAAGCCAAATAGGAAAGAAGATGTAAATATGTCCACATAGCACAACGGTTCATTTTGATCACTAATGTCGAAAACAATTATTGAAGTTCATGTTACTGTCTCTATTTAACAATGATAACATCAATTATTTGTTGTCATTATCATGTACACTGATTTTTAGGCCTAATTGATTGAAATTGTTTTGCGGCTTTTCCTAGAGAGCTTTTTTCTAAATTTTCATTTATTTACGCAAAATATTTCCTGCGTACCTGGTCTGTTGTTTGTGAATTTCGTTGAGTACGGCCGCAGAAATATTTGCAATATTAATGTGCTCAGGAGCTCTGCACTGTAACGTGGGGTTACGACTAATATGGGGCAGTAGCATATTTAACAGTGTGAACAGTACCTTTGGCTTTTCTATGACTGATTCCAGTGGCTCGTTGGTCACACTTCATAGTCTTGCCAGGTACATGACAAATGTACTTCTCGGATATGGAAGACCACCTCAGTCTCTTCCTTTAATTAAGGCCGTCATTGGTGGCGAAGATTGTACAATGCTGGTCTTGTTGAAACTGTCCTCGAAATGTGCATTTTCTTCGACGACACGTATCTTTATTATGAGGCTGTGAAATATGGCTTTCTTGGAAGACTTCTTTGCTTCTATTCCCTTTGTCTGTAGCGATTTTATCGTCCTTCCGTTTCACAGATTTTGTCTCAGATATTTCAATTTCTCTTCTGGATTCTTTCAGCTTAATTAGTTTGCTTGGCAGATACATTTCGAAAATACTAGGAACTGCATTAGCATTCAATTTCTTTACACCGATGCGCAATGCCGTTCCCCATCAGAGTTCGAATCCTCCCCCGGGCATGGATGTTTGTGCTGTCTTTAGTGTATGTTCCTTTATAAGTAATTTGAAAGTTTAGGGACTGATGACCTCGCAGTTAAGTCCCCTAAGCTTAACAAACATTTGAACAATTTCTTTATCTTCAGGCCGGATTTATAGTCTATGGTATGAAAATGGTTACTGCATACCACAGAATGCTCATTGGGCTGCCATAATTCATCATTTATATCGCTTATGTACGAGATAAAAATTATATACGCAACAATAAAATATACAATCATCGATCTCTAGGAAATACTCATACTATGTTTACTTACTGATTTTATCCATAATTGTCTCGTGGATTCATTGCTCCGAAATTCGTGAAAACTAACTCCAGTAGCTTTATTTCAGGAGCCCTGATTGAAAAATGGTACACAAACATATACCATTTTTCGCAACACACTTAAAAAGTTGTAGGTTACACTCTTTTAGGTTACACAAAGAGCATTAAAATGTATTTTAGCAGAAGGCACTTCAGTCAAGTTTGGCGGGCGTGAGGTTGTTATGTGGCGCCTCTAGCGGCAGCTCTCTCAACAAGAGCGGCGACATACGTTTACTCCTGGTGACAAGGCTTTTATGTTATTGGAGGCTAAGCCCCAGCGCAGTAGTGTGACGTCACAGTGAGAGGCCGCGGCCGCCACCTCGCTGGCTGTTGGCTGGGGCACGCCCACCACCAGTCAGATGGCGGCCGCGGCCGCGGCCTCTCACTGTGACGTAGGCACGGCCTGTTGTAAGGCCGGCCTTGTCTTCTAGCTGGTGTTGCGTCGGCACGTGCACTGTCCGGCGCGGCGCAGTAAACAAAGTCGGGACAGACGGCTGACACGACAGATGAACAGATTGCGCGCCTGTCCACTGCAAAGGCCTTGTAAAAAAAATAACTGGACTCCATGACGGCGCTGCTGTCGCGGGATACTTTGAACCTTCGCCCCACCGCCATGATAGTGGCAAGCGTCACGCAAATACGAGTGTTCTTAGCAGGTACATCGTGTATTAAATAGCTACCTATTAACCAATAGACAACACGGATTCAGAAAGTATAACTCTTGCGAAACACAGCTTGCCCTTTATTCACATGAAGTGTTAAGTGCCATCGACAAGGGATCTCAAATCGATTCCATATTTCTGGATTTCAGGAAGGCTTTTGACACTGTACCCCACAAGCGACTTCTTATGAAATTGCGTGCTTATTGAATATCTCCCCAATTGTGCGCTAGGATTCACGATCAGGAAGAATACAGTTCGTTGTAATTGATGGTAAATCATCGAATAAAACTGAAGTGATATCTGGCGTTCCACAGGGAAGCGTTATAGGTCCCCTACTCTTCCTCGTGTTTATAAACGATTTAGGAGACACTCTGAATAGCTCCCTTAGATTGCTCGCGGATGATGCTGTCGTTTATCGGTTAGTGAAGTCAACAGAGGATCAAAAGCAACTGCAAAGCGATTTAAACAAAATTTCTGCATGGTGCGAAAATTGGCAATTGACACTAAATAAAGAAAAGTGTGAAGTAATACACATGACCACTAAAAGAAATCCGCTGAACTTCAATTACGCGATAAATCAGTCAAACCTTAAGGTCGTAGATTCTACCAAATACCTAGGAGTTACAATTACGAACAACTTTGACTGGAGAGAACACATAGAAAATATTGTGGGGAAGGCGAACCAAAGGTTACGTTTCATTGGCAGAACGCTTCGAAAGATGCACCAGCTCCACCAAAGAGACTGGCTACATCACACTTGTGCGTCCTCTCTTGGAGTACTGTTGTCCCTTGTGGGACCCTCACCAGGTGGGATTGACGGAAGACATTGAGAAGGTTCAGAGAAGGGCAGCTCGTATTGTTCTATCACCTTACCGGGGGGGGGGGGAAGCGTCACGGAAATGTTGCACGAATTGGGGTGGAAATCATTAAAAGAAAGACGTTATTCATTCCGGCGTTATCTGTTTGCGAAGTTTCAATCACCGACTTTTAGTTCTGAATGTGAAAATATTTTGCTAGCACCCACCTACTTAGGGAGACATGACCATCCCAATAAAATGAGAGAAATCAGATCGAAAACGGAACGATTTAGGTGTTCTTTCTTTCCGCGCGCTATTAGAGAATCGAACGGTAGAGAAAAGTTATGAAAGTGGTTAATAAACCCTCTGCCAGGCACTTGAATGTGATTTGCAGAGTATCTATGTAGATATGTAGATGTAGATGTAGATACTGTGGGATATATACACAATTGATAGTCACGTCTTTATTGTTTGACTATTACAGTGTACACGAAGCACGATGGTGAAGAGCTGCTCAGCGTTTAAATGCATAAATCAATTTAAGAAAGGAATAAAAAGATCGAATATTGTCTTCCCATTTATATTTCTCAGGACTACAAGTAGTCCTACTACTTGTGTACTTGCCCTGTCAGTCAAGACAATATAGGATGAAATAAAATAAATAACAGGCTTTTTACAATATTGGTAGCTCTTAAAAAGGAGCTACTTTAGGCAGTACTGATCGACAGGAAGTACAAAAAGTTTCATTTTATGGTTGTGTAAAATAACTATTGAGGTCACGAAATTAGTCCTCACTGCAGTTCAAATTTTTGTTTACGAAATTAATATTAGGCACTTCTAACGCAGAATTTAAAGGTAATCTGCTTTACAGATAGGTATAACAACTGAAAGAGGTTTGCAGAACTGTATATAGTTCCATATGTGAATGAAATATAGCCACACTGGATGCACATTGTGAAGTTGAACCCTATGACGATAGTTGCAACTGTAAGGTATTTCACTTACAGTATTAAAAATGCTGATATTCGGCCAGATACCCTAATGTTAATGATAGATGCATTACTTAAGAAAACGTTATGGCACACTTCGTGTGCTTAAAAGAATTTGGTAGTGACTGGTTGATGTATTCACTACGTAAGAAGCTATTTTTCAGTTATGTATCTCATTCTATATTTCACTTTCGCAATCGATATTTAACATTAGCTGTTTGAGGCAACCCTGTTTCATTTTTTGATCCTATGAAATATCTAAATATTGGAGACTACAGCACCAAAACAAAGGCGTAATGTGTTAAACTCTTCCGAAATTAAACTTTGTACAAAAGTTTCACAATCTTAGAATACACTGAAAAAGTGCCAAAAAATCAGGTCTGACGATAAAATCATATGCTGCACTTAGAACGCTAAAAAACTAAGTGTCATGGTTCGTTTTCGTTAGGAAGAGGAAACGCTGTTAGCCAATTTCTACACCGTATGTGTAATAAATTTACACACAACCGATAGTTGCTGTATATTCAAGGAGTCTGAAGCTGTTTTGTAGTTATATATTTCAATTATACATAGTTTTTACGACTTCACTCGAATACTCCCTCGAATCAAAAGAATCTTACGCACATTTAAAGTTCGCACGGAAGTTTGCCACTAAAATGGCCGCCGAGCCGCTCTTCAATTTGTCTGCTGTTCGCAGTCGGCCGCTTACGCGATTGTGGGGGCTCGGTGCAGTGTCGTCGTTTGCATTTGCGATTACATGTCATAAAAGTCAGACAGTTTGTAGCAACTGACGGAAAGTAACCGAATAAAACACAACTGATACCAGGTAGGGTTGCAGAACCCCTGCAACTACAATAAAGTACACGGTATAAACAAACGGGATTTGTTTGCAGATGACACAAGTATTGCAATAAATAGCATGTCGAGCATAGTTCTAGAAAGCTAAAGATATTTTCATTAACATTAATCATCATCATCATCCTGGACAGTTTGCAGCCTCTGGCCGGGTCTGCTTCGAACATGAGCCTCTCCATCGTCTTCTGTCTTGCCACCATCTCTCCGTCTTCATCTTGGTCCAGTCTTCTCCTTTCTTCTTTACACCTTCCTCCGCTCCTTTCAGCCATCTGTCTCTCTTGGTCTCTTTCCTTCCAGTTTCATCTCGTGCATCCTCCTGGGTATCCTCCTCTCCCCCATTCGCTTAATACGCCCATACCATTTCAGCCTTGATTTCTCTATCTCCCCTTATAACGGTTCCACCTTCATTAACTCTCTGATCCTTTCATTTCTTAACCTATCTTTGTCACTCCAAAACTGTTCCTCAAGAATTTCATCTCACTAGCTTGTAAGTTAGCTTGTAAGTTAACACGAATTATCTACAGGAGAATGGAAAAGCTGGTAGAAGCTGACCTCGGGGAAGATCAGTTTGGAATCAGGAGGAACGTAGGAACCCGGGAGGCAATACTCACTTTACGTCTTATCCTAGAAGATAGATTTAGCTTTTGTAGATTTGGAGAAAGCATTTGACAATGTTGACTGGAATACACTCTTTCAAATTCTGAAGTCAGCAGGGGTAAAATACAGGGAAAAGAGAGTTATTTACAACTTGTACAAAAGCCAGACCGCAGTTATTAGACTCTAAGGGCATGAAAGGGAAGCATCAGTTGGGAAGGGAGTAAGACAGGGTTGTAGCCTTTCTCCGATGTTATTCAATTTGTACATCGAGCAGGCGGTGAAGGAAAGCAAGGAAAAATTTGTAATAGGGATTAAAGTTCAGGGGGAAGAAATAAAAACATTGCGTTTTGCTGATGACATTGTAATTCTGTCAGAGACAGCAAAGGACCTGGAAGAGCAGTTGAATGGAATGGACAGTGTGTTGAAGAGAGCGTATAAAATGAACATTAATAAGAGCAAAACAAAAATAATGGAATGTGGTCTTAGAAAATCAGGCGATGCTGGAGGAATTAGATTAGGTAACGAAACAATGAAGGTGGTAGATGAGTTTTGTTACTTGGGTTGTAAAATAACATGCGATGGTCGCAGTACAGAGGATATAAAATGCAGAGTGGCAATGGGAAGAAAAGCATTTTTGAAAAAGAGAAATTTGCTAACATCGAATATTAATTTAAGGGTAAGGAAGTCTTTTCTGAAGGCATTTGTGTGGAGTGTTGCCTTGTACGGGAGTGAAACATGGACGATAAGCAGTGCGGACAGGAAGAGAATAGAGGCCTTTGAAATATGGTGCTACAGAAGAATGCTGAAGATTAGGTGGGTAGATCGCATAACTAATGAAGAGGTACTGAACAGAATTGGTGAGAAAAGGAATTTTTGGCATACCTTGACTAAAAGAAGGGATCGCTTGATTGGACACATTCTTAGACATCGGGGAATCGTAAATTTAGCATTGGAGGGAGGTGTGTGGGGTAAAAATCGCAGAGGGAGACCAAGAGACGCGTATAGTGAGCAGATTCAAGTTGATGTGGGATGCCGTTCTTATGAGGAGATGGAAAGGCTTGCTCAGGATAGAGTAGGGTGGAGAGCTGCATCAAACCAGTCTCCGGACTGAAGACCATAACAACAACAGCTTGTAATCTGCTTTTCTCTTTTCCTTTCATAACCCAGGTTTCAGATGCATATGTCAGGATAGGGACATAATATGACCGGTATATAACTTGTTTACTTCTTAGGGGTACATCCCTGTTCCATATCAGGCTTCTGCCACTCTTCCGAAATGCTTCTGCTTTTCGCCCTCACTCGTTTACTTTTCTGTCGTTTTTCCCATCTTCCTCTATCAGGCTTCCTAGGTACTTGAAACTCTCCACTCTCCTCAGTCGTTCCCCACGGATTGTTACTCCAGTTGTTCCTCTCTCTTTTGCTCCTGATCTAATAATCATCTCACTCTTGCATATACTAACACATGGTTTAAAGCCAAATCATTGACAGTAAACTTCGAAAAGACTCACTACATGCAGTTCAGAACACGTAAGAGTTTTCCATTCAGCATATGCAAGAAGTATGAAGAACAGCAGATAGAAGAGGTTGACAGTCTTAAATTCCTCAGATTACAGCTTGATAATAATTTCAGTTGGGAGGAGCTCACCACATAACTGAAGAAACGACTTAACAAATCTGTATTTGCAATAGCAGTAGTATCAAACATAGGAGACATAAAAATAGAAAAGCTTGCATACTTTGCTCACTTTCTTTCCATAATGTAATATGGATATTTTGGGGTAACTCTTCAAGTGCAAAAACATGTAATACGTTTTATTTGTGGTGTAAATTCACGGACATCCTGTAGAAGCCTCTTCAAAGAACTGGGTATCTTAACTACTGCGTCTTAGTATATTTATTCCTTATTGAAATTTATCGTACATAATGTATATACCTTTTCCCAACAAACAGCTCAGTTCATACATACAATACTACGAACAAAAATAAACTATACAAGGACTTAAAAGAACTTACGTTCGTTCAAAAAGGGGTCCACTACTCAGGAGAACATATTTTCAATAATTTATCAGCAACCATAAAAATTTAGTTACAAATAAAGATCATTTTAAGAGGAGCCTAAAAGACTTTCTAGTGGCCAACTCTTTCTACTCCACTGACGAATTCTTAAATAGAACCAAATGATGTATTTACTTGTATTAGTATTATTATATTATCAGCTTGTAAAAATAAGTATGTATATGTATTAGTATTATTATAATATCATCAGCTTGTAAACAAACAAACAAAAATACTTGGCATGTTCCACATCCACGAGGATCTCCTCAACACGGATCTTTGTAACAAGCAACTAATCTAATATAATGTAAAGTTGGACAGAAGTATTTACTCACTGTCTTCTTTGTTCAAAAAATGTTCCAATGTTTGGACGCATGTCATTTTAGTAGTAAGGTTGAGGTCAATTTACGACAGTATCAAGGACTATTGCAGGTACTAACAGATGGGAACAATGGCGGGAGGCTATTTATAATGAGTAAATTTAAAAAAACTGGGAATGCACACCATAGAAGAAACAATTATTTTTAAGAATACTATATATTATAACAGCGAGATTACAAGTTTCCTATGTTTCCATGTACTACGTATGTCTTTTATATGACCATATATAATGTACTTTTAAATCCTTTCACATTTTTCGACCCGATTAACCATTCTATGTAATGATTTGGTTTATTGCATATTGAAATCCATTGTTGTACAACTTCCGTTATGAATTAGAATCCAGTAGTGAAAGGAGACTGCTCCTATTTCTACAGCAGTAAACATTAAACCTTTAGGCAGCTCCAGATGAAAACAATCGGTGGCCAACATTACGGGTATATTTGATTCTTATTTTAAATACTCAGTTTAGAAATAATTTATCCCTCTAATATTATGTATCATTACGGTTGAGGTCTGATGATGGTGTGTAAGTGACTGAAACCGGTTACCAGTGAAATAAAAGAAATTGTGATCTAGACTGTCTCGATACATGAATTAACAGGTGGAGCAGTTAGAGCGAACAGGCTGAGAAATTGGGGTCATGTTACACACATGGGAGAAGCAAGGTTACCTCAGAGTCTCATGAGCTGAACAGTAGAGGGCAAGAGGAGTCGAGGTGGACCAAGGAGAAAGTGCTAGGATTCCGTCAAGGATGATTTTGAGGTAACAGGCTTAACATCAGACAAGGCAACAGTGTCGAACAGGGGATCATTGAGGAGTTTTAGTAGAAGGACTCTGCTCCAGACTGAACGCTGAAATTCATAATCAGTCTCTAATGATGATGATGATTTATTAGTTACTCGGTAAATGTTTGAGCGCAGCGATTACTCGACTCCAATTAAATAAAAATGGCTTTCTGACAGGATTTTCCTAGTGGGAAGTGCGTAAATGGAGTAGAAAAAAAATCAAATGTTTGTGGATCTTAATGGACTTAACTACAGGGTCATCAGTCCCTAAACTTACAAACTACTTATGAACTAGTTAACACTAAGGACGGCACAAATATCCATGCCCAAGGAGGGATTCGAACCCCCGACCGTAGTGACCGTGCAGAGCGTGACTGGCGCGCCACAGACCGCTCGGCCACCGCGGCCGGCTATGGAGTACCGAATAACCAGAGAGATGTCTAGTGCCACAAAATATTATTTTACTGTTCAAACGAGTAAAGTTCATTAAGAAGTCATAGCTACTGATTTGAGGGAATATTTCACTAACAGAAGTTTCTATCTGTATAATAGAGGTCTCAAAAAATCATCTCTTCAGGACTAACCATTTTCCGCTAAAAAAGCGGCGTTTGGGCCATGGGGTAGCTTCCCTATGAAGGCGTTGTTGTTTCGTACGATTGTCGTACAATTAAAGGGAACCAGAGAGAAACGGGAAGGTTTAGATTTTCGTCAAGGACGACAGCATCGAGGACGGATTACTGGATGGTACACGAAAATTAGAAACGAAATCGGCAGAGGGCTCTTACGTTGAGAAAAGCATTATCTAAATGTGCCAGTCGTACGTGGTACATCAGTCCGTACTACTAACAAGGGGATTTTTTTATTTGCCGTATGGCAGTGCACATCATTTAGCAGGTCTTATAGAACTATACACACAAAAAATACAAAAATTTGTAAAACATACAAGAATACGAAAGAGACATAAAATAAGGTATATAAGATGCATACATCACACAAAGAATAAATTAACACAGTCAGATACAAACATTAAGGTTGCGTATGTAGTCTATTGCGGCGCCTTTTGCAGTCAGGAAATCGGAGACGTTCCCATCGTACGCTCTCATCTCGCAGTCTTCTATTACGTGGCGTATGGTTTGCCTATCGGCGCCGCAGTCGCAGTTGGCAGATGGAATTTGACCCCATCTGCAGAGAGAGTCTGCGCATCTTCCACGGTTCGTGCGAATTCTGTTCAGGGATGACCAGGATTTACGCGGCAGCTCGTATCCAGGCGGTCTCTCGGTGATGCAGGGGAGGGCTTGACATTGCTCAGGACATGCCTGCCGCCAACAAGGGGACATCATCAACTCGACCTCATATTTTCTTGAGAAATGGCCCAAATTTTTACGTAATATCTATTTCTGAAGTTGCTACCTAGATCATGTATTTTTCCTCAAGAAAATATGAGGTCGAGTTGAAGATGTTCCCTTGTTCGCCTGTGTGACAGTCGAACGCCTTGTTAATAACACCACGTTGAGTCACGTAACCGACGGTGACTTAGTACAGGTATAGCTGCTAAGCGCTGAACTTTGATCTTGATTTTCGTGACAAGCCAAGCCGCATTAGAACAAATCCCTTTAGCCTGGTGGTCTGGAGGAATTCTTGCACAACATACCTGCGACCCTTCAAAATTTGTTTGTATCATAGTTGATGTAGCCCTTGTAATAAAGAAGCCGTGGAAATCGTAGGGCCTAGGCAAGATGAACGATTACTCTGTTGTACCTCTGAAAGCTTAGATGCTAACTGTTCGGAAAGATTACATTAGTACTTGCTCAAAAGATCATGAACACCACATTTCGTAATGACATGAAACGTGTCAATTCAATAAAAGGTAGGTTTACTTGATATGCGTATTTTATATTTTAAACTGAAGATCCAAAGAAACTGTTATAGGCATGAGTATACAAACACATATGTAAACAGAGGATGGCGCTGCAGTAGGCAACGCCAATGTAACACAAGAGGAGTCTGGGTTACTGCTGCTTAGTGATGTGAGCGGGAAATATTCCCAATGGGAAGGAAATTATAAAATGGGAATATTGCCGGAAATATTTCTTTGGTCCGTGAAGATTGCAAAAAATTAGGAATTTATGCAAATTTTTAGATTTAATTTTAGATTAACAGTTAAAGAACCATATAACTAGGTTAACTAAGTAAATTCCTAGATTTTAATTCAAGATTTATCATTCTCTGCATTATTTTCCTTGCTAATTCTATGCAGAATATCATTTACTGTAAGTCTCGTGGAAAAAATAATTTAAAATATTCGATAGGGCTACAATTTTTAGGCAAGTTGAAACTCCACATTTCTCTTCATGAAACCTAAACTTGCAAAATATTTCTCTGGACCGTAATTCTCAACCGGCCGTCACCTGTAGTATTTTTTAATTTTTCCAAACGAATGACTAGAGCTGTTACACTTTCAGAATTGAAAGACTCCTTAATTCCTGCGATGAATTATGATTCATAAAAATTTATTTTCTAAAATATCGGTATTAATTTCACTTTTAGAATCGTTAATCAATGTTTTACGTTGTTCTATGTTAATAAAACCACTTGTATTTTCAAGTAAATCATAAATCTCGGCTGGTTTGTTTGCATAATTTTTCACGAAATGCATTTTTATTGACTAATGTTTACATATTCCGCACCAGTGTATAACAAACTTTATAGCCTAAAAATCTCTAACATCGGCAGAAAACTTAACAAACTGAATAGACAAGCCTCCCAGTGTATTTTAGTATTCGGTAGCTACTCAATAGATGGCATATCAATATTATAAAATCGGTTTTCCTAAAGATTGATTATTTCGAGATTGGCGTTCTAGGAAATATAAGAATCGTAAATTTTGCATTCTGGCTATTTTCTGCATTTTTCCAATTATAATATTTTTTCAACATATGAGTGTTCGTGTTTGTTTTAATAACACAATTAGGACATTGACCTACTAACTTGAGCGATTTTGTATTTAAAATTT